>OY740790.1:26223336-28623336 GCA_963514005.1 Raja brachyura
ACGATCCAGGTAACCGTAGCAGTTAGTAGTTTTTTTTAAAGAATTGCACATTATCCTGAATGGTCTGATCTCAGACCATTTTTCAGGCTTATGTTTTTATGAATTGCTGAGCTTTTTTATATTGATATGGAGAGCGCAGCTCCACCAGCGGTAAGTAAAACACCCACAGATAAGCGTTTTAAACGTTCTGCGGTTTACTAGGTCCCGTAAGGCTGGTTACAGGAGCCAGCAGGGACATTTCCAAAGGGAAAAAATATTACCAAGAAAAAGTAAGGCGAGTGTGTCGCCTCTAAAGTAAAACCTACCGGTCAGCGGGTGTACGCCGACATCAGAGCCGCTGGCAGTTCAGCCAGCGGCATTAACTCCGGTGCTTCAGAGCACTGTGGCCACTCCTGTCGGGAGCAGGCCAAGAGTAAATTGTCCAGGCCCGTCGACTCTGATGAGTGATGCCAGAAAGACTTCCCCCTTCCAAAAATAAAGGTTGGGGACGTCTGGACAACTTGGAACACCTGATAGATAAAATGATCAACCAGGAAGTGTTCCAGCAGGGGTTTTATACCCCCAGGTTCCCCAGCAGCTTTTCAGTAGCAACCTCTAGCAAAGGTCCGTATAGCAAAAGAGCTGTACACGTATGAAGAATAATATGCCTACAAGTCTGCATGGGGACCCATAATGGCAGCGCCTTTTTAAGGGCTGCACGATACCTCCCGTGAGCATGAGCCGGGAGAAGCCAGGGCAGGATATGACTCTGACGCTGCAGTTGGTGACACTGCAGAAAAGCATGCACCAAAGCACATGAGCTATGCTCCAAGTGTGCCGGATGTGGCAAGCACAAATTGCCATACCGGTTGGAACTGGTGAACAGATAGATGAAAACCTGGCAGGCAATGTTAACTATATGGCCTCTCACCAGTTCCAGGACTCCATAATGGAGGAAACTTCGCAAGAGATATCAGACACCTGTTAACTGTGCATCGCTCAAAAATGGGCGCATCATGAGGGCGCATGAGTTGAGGCTGCAGAAAGTCCTAAAACTGGTTGGAGCAGAAATAATGCCGTTTGGGCAAATGGTACAAGGGCCCTGCTGTGTAATGCCCATTTTCAAAATTAATTATTCACAAAATATTCATCAAGCCGACGCTCAACCCACGGTTCACAGCCTTGTGCAGTTCCTCTAATATCCAGGAAAAGACCTGGGCGATGAGGCAAAAACGATCGGCCTCATCAAAACTCATCCTGGGAGCAGGATGCCGCCTCAAAACCATACCTTTCCAGATGGGCTAGAGATGATGGTGCAGATCAAGGACCAAGCCGGGCGACTCCAGCTACACGCATCGCTCTTCGACCTTTTGGCTAAGATC
This sequence comes from Raja brachyura, assembly GCA_963514005.1. The sequence continues at coordinate 26,224,698 of OY740790.1, forward strand.
AAGTGTAGCATCTGTTCTTATCAGTTTAATATCTGATACGTCCTTTATCTAGGGACCAAAGCATTGGCACGCTCCAATGCACACCCTAAACAGGGCCAGGAGACCGAGGAATCCAGCAACCATGGAGGTACAAGTACTGGACTAGTCTAGGATATATCCTCTAGAGACCGGTCATCGGTCGGGGGTAGGTTGCAATTGTTCTATGATACACGGTGCTGCATAACATCAGATATATTCATACTGGACTGTATCCGGGGGTCTCGAATAGAGTTTATCTCCGAAGTACATCCACCCGTACAAAATACACCTTGTCGGGTATTGGGTTTTCAATACCAGAAACTCAACAGGTGAATGATGAAATTGGAATATTATTCCAAAAAAGGGGTAATTGAAAGGACGGCATGTCAGCTTCAACAATTTGTGTCCAATATATTCCCCAGGGAAAAGAAGGATGGTGGGTGTCGCGTCATTCTGGACCTAACCAGACTTAACTCTTATGTCCAGTATAAACATTTTAAAATGGAAAACCTTCAATACTGCTAAGCAACTGGTATCAAAAGGGTGTTATATGGCAACCATAGATCTGAAAGATGCATATTATTCAGTACCAATACCGTAGATACTTGAAATTTAGTTGGGTGAGACAGCTGTGGCAATTTAAAGCTTTGCCCAATGGGTTAACCTCAGCCCTAGGTTATTTACAAAATTGTTGAAACCAGTATTAGGGCTACTCTGCTCTCAGAATCACATTGTAATGGCATATTTGGATGATGTTTCTGATCATAGGCAAAACTCAGGAAGCAGCTGAGGAATCGGTTTCAGTTACCAAACACCTGTTTGAGAGGTTAGGTTCCTCACCCATCTAATTAAATCCAAATTAGTACCATCTAGAATGATTGACTATTTGGGGTTCATCATTGATTTAACTAACACGTCAGATACTTTGCCTACGGCCAAAACTGTAAGTTATGAAGGCCTGTAGGAATCTGGTTTATGAACAACAACCCTCAATACGATGAGTAGCCAGTATTATTGGTAAATTAGTGGCAGGTTTTCCCTGCAGTACAGTTTGGACCTCTGCACTATCAGAATGTGCAACGAGCTAAAGAACAAGCACTGCAGGTCATTTCGATAGACCAATACAGTTGTCAGCCGGAGCTATTGCCAAGTTGCGATGGTGATAACTAATGTCTCACAATGTACTAGAGACATTCTGACTCAATAATCTTCAGTTTACAAACTGATGTGAGTGCTTCAGGATGGGGAGCCGCTGATACCGAGTCTAGCTGTGGCGGCAGATGGAATGTGCAAGAAGCATTAATCCTGCAGAGGCATGGGATAAACTACATAGAATTGCTGGGTGCATTCTATGGCCTAAAAGCATTCTGCTCAACAATGCATGATTTGCATGTTCAGCTTCAGATTGACAATACCACAGCTATTGCATATATCAATCACATGGGTGGAATTAGGTCATTAATATGTGACAATCTGGCTAACCTCATCTGGCACTGGTGCATTACGAGAAACATCTGGGTCTCAGATATCTACCTAGCAGGTAGAGATAACGTGAAAGTGGCAGACACCAGGTCACGTAAATTCAATGACAACACAGAATGGATGCTGAATCCAAAACTTTTCAAAATGGTTGTCAGCCAGTATGGATTGCCAGACATAGATCTGTTGCATTCAGGTTAAATCACCAGTTACCTAAATACGTCTCATGGGAACCAGATCCTGGGGCAGTAGCGGTGGATGCATTCTCGCTACATTGGGGACATATATTCTTTTATGCTTTTCCCCCATTCTGCCTCATCAGTCAATGTCTCACCAAAATAGAGCACGACTACGCTTTAGGCGTTTTGGTAGTTCCTAACTGGCCCACACAGCCATGGTTCCCATTGGTCCTGAGACTGATGACAGCCATTCATGACTATCCCCAAATGCAGCGACTTGTTGATTCACCCTGGGACAGGAGAGAGTCACCCTTTACATGATCGTATTAATCTGTTGATTTGTATCTTGACCAGACTGTTCCAGGGACTCGTACTACCGAGTAGGACCGTGGATGTGATTACGGTGGCCTGGAGAGATAGTACTAAAAAACAATATGTATCTCACATTAAGAAATGGGAGATGTTCTGTTTACAGTCAAATATATCTTATCATACTGCAGGCATACCGGATGTATTGGAGTTCCTTGCTACATTGCATTTTTGACGAACAGTTGAGCTATGGTGCCATTAATAGTGCTCAAAGTGCTTTGTCCTCCTATTTAGGGCAAGGGTCCGGACAACAATTTGTCGGATCTCATCCATTGGTGGCCCGATTCATGAGAGGTATTTTAACAAAAACCCTCCCAGACCTAGATATATGGAAATCTGGGATGTGAGCATAGTTCTCACACTGCGTTAACGCTCAAGTGGTCATGCTCATGGCTCTAGTGTCAGCGCAATGGGTCCAGATATTGCAAAAGCTACGACTGGACAGCATGCATTCTTCTGTAGATAATATTACGTTTTATGTATATGATCTAATCAAACAAAGCAGTCCAGGGATGGCTGGAACCAAAATAAGCTTTAAAGCATACCACATTGACCTGAGACAATGTGTAGTTACGCACCTGAGTCACTATATCAAGGCCATAAAGAGTCTCAGAGGCTCTGGAACAGCGATGCTCATCAGCCACAAAAAACCTCATACAAAGGTGTCAGTACAAACTATTTCTAGATGGCCGAAACAGGTTTGGATTATGCTGGAGTAGACACTGATGTGTTTAAATCTCACTACACCAGGGCGGCGTCAACATACGCAGCAAAGGCGCAGGACGTGCCTTTAGACCAAATCCTCACCGCAGGATGGTCCAGTGAAGGAACCTTTTTCACGATTTATGATAAACCTGTCCTCGCAATGGAAGGGTTTGGGCATGCTGTTTTGGGTTCTCCTTTGTAATTTCCCCTGTGAGTGTGGGGTTATTACTGTTCTTTTATGGTTTAAGACGTTCATTGTATATTTTAAACAATGTTCAATACATTATTTGTTTATCCTGTGTCAACCGAAGCAGTGTGTTGTATGGAACTGTATCTACGGCATGAAATCACAGAGCTTTGTGACTCCGAAGTAAAATAGTAAGATTAAACGCGAACTTACCAGTTTGAAGTTTGATCTTTATTTTATGAGGAGTTACGGTGAGCGATTACGTGCCATCCGCTCCAGGCCCTCATAATCGCAAAGATCATCTGGTAGTTCTAGTCATCTGAGTCTTACTATATCACTTTGACTGTAGTTACTGTGATTTCACGCCGCTGCTTTCAAGATTGACGCGCAGGCGCACTGGCGGGGCTTCTTCACGTAATCGCTCACCGTAACTCCTCATAAAATAAAGATCAAACTTGAAACTGGTAAGTTTTCGTTTAATCTTACTATTAATTATAATAATAATCAGTGGCGCAGTGGCTTTAGCGCCAGCAACATGCTGATCCCATTATGAGCTTATTTTGACAAGCTTTGGGTTTTTCTCACCATCCATGGCAACTGGTACCTTGTGACTACAATTGAAGTGACAAACAACAGAGTCATCAGCACAACTACCCATGCACCCAATCCTGATTCCGGCCATACACTCACACCCTAGCTTCAAAAGAGCAATACTAGGCATATATTCATGTAACTGGGAAATCAGAAGTTCAAGCAGCATCTGTGGAAACATTTCCATGATGTATCCCTGAAATAGTGCAAGATCCCCACTGACTCTGCCAAGTTTCTGACCAATGACTACTCAATATGGAGAAGGAGCATTTGGGCTAGCATTAAGAACCTTAAATCCAAGAGGTTTGAGCAAATGGAAGCCCACCATAATGAATGCAATTCTGAATATATTACATTTCCTTTTTCTATACTGCAAGTTACATCTTCAGAGAACTCTAACACATTTAAATGACACTATTTCCACTGTTATATTCACTCTAGCTAATCACATAGTGCTTTGCTAAATATTTTACCTGATGTTTCCACACTAGAATTTACAAACCAAACCAGCTATATCCCTGATCAGAGCAATGAACTGTAGTACAAACAGATGTTCAGACTGAAAAAAAATACAAGGTAAAAAACACACTATAGATATAATTTAGTGGATTTATTTATATCTTTAAAAAACTGTATTAAACGTGTTGTGCAGCTAAAGCAGCTCAGCTAGAAACAAATATGGCAAATGGTATGGTGAATAACTGCACTTAATACAACTAAATATAACTTTTCTGAAATCTTGTCTGTCTTATCCACAACATAGTGAATTGTTTTTTGAAATTCAGTAGGGACCTATCTATCTTTAAAACTGTGTGTGTGTGTGTGTGTGTGTGTGTGTGTGTGTGTGTGTGTGTGTGTGTGTGTGTGTGTGTGTGTGTGTGTGTGTGTGTGTGTGTGTGTGTGTGTGTGTGTGTGTGTGCGCGCGCGCACAAGCACCACACACTCAAACTCCGAGACATTTTCCATTTTGCTAGACACTTTTACATTCACCCATTCACTCCTCATTCCATTTAGACATTTTTATGTACACTTTTAAAAATAAAATCCTCCACCCCCCCACACTCACTCACTTTTTGGCTAGCTGCTGCAGCCCGCACTCCTCCAACAACGCCGCCATTATTTTTCTTTCGCCGGCGATTTTTGCTGCTGCCGCCCGGCTTATTTCGCTGCTGATTTCACTTCCTCCACCCCCCCCCCCCCCCCGGCCTGGCTCGCCTCTATGACGCCTCTATGACTCAAGCCAAAGATCGCCTCTTTCACCTCTGCTTTTCGCTGTGCTCAGAAATTCAGCGGGGGAACATCCGATCTTTGCCTTCACCTCCAGCAGCAGAGTGGCTCCGTTAATGGATTAATTCTACAGTGAGTTCAGTTCGGTAACAACACCCCCCCCGCTCCCTCCCCTCCCCCACCCCTCCCCCTCCCCCCCTCCTCCGGCCCGGCTCTATCACGCTGCCTCAAGCCAAAGATCGGCTGTTCCCGTGGACGGCGAAAAGCAGCGGGCGAACAGCCGATCTTTGCCTTCAGCCAGCGTTAAAGAGCCGGCGCCTCAACGGCCTGTCAGCCCGCAGGCGCATTGAGGGCGTACGCAGCGTCTCGACGGCTGTACGCAGCGTCTCGATGACCGTATGCAGCGTCTCGACATCGTACGCTGTTAAGACGTTGCGTACGGCATTGAGATGCTGCATACGCCCGTCTTGACGGCGGACAGCTGGCCCGCAGCCTCACTCGGGCATCGCTCACTCCCACTCCCCCCTCCCTCCCCATCCCTCCCTCTCCCCCCTCCCTCCCTCTGACCCCCCTCCCTCCCTCTCCCCCCCCCCTCCCTCTTCCCCCTCACTCTCTCTGCCCTCCCTCCCTCTCTCCGCCCTCCCTCCCTCTCTCCCTCCTCCCTCCCTCTCTCCCCCCTCCCTCCCTCTCTCCCCCCTCCCTCCCTCTCCCCACACTCTCCCTCCCCTCAACCTCACATTCGGGGACCAGACCCAACAGGTATGCACTTGGTCGAGTGAATAACTAAAAGCAGCTGAGCCTTTGGTTTAACTTCTCATCCAAAAACACAACATTCACCACAGTTCAAAACGTGTGTCAATCTAATTAATCAATTAGACTCTGATTCTATTACAGACCACAACTGACACCTTATTTGTCATAACACTATTTTGAAATGAGGAAAAGCAACTAATAAGATAACGTAAAAAAGACACAAAGTGCTGGAGTAACTCAGCAGGTCATGCAGCATCTCTAGAGAATGCAGCATCGAGAGGGAGGGGGGTCCCTACCTGAAACATTTCTCATCCTTATTTCCCAGAGATACTGGACTGTTAAAGATGATGGACCAAAAAGGCTCTGACCATCTACCACGCCTCTCATAATTTTATATTCTTTTCTCAGGTCTCCCCCGAAAACTCTGGTGTTCCAGACAAAACAATCCAAGTCTATCCAACCTCACCCTGCAGCTAATACCCCCTAATCCAGGCATCATTCTGAAAAAGGGTTTGACCCAAAAAGTAACCTATCCATGTTCTTCAGAGAGCTTGCCTGACCCATTGAGTTTAAACAGTACTTTGCGTCTTTGTTTTATAAACCAACATCTGTAGTTCCCTGAATCTACATTTAGATACTCTGATGCTTTCAAAACAAGGGTGAAAAGATTAAACCCATTCACAGAAACATAGAAAATAGGTGCAGGAATACCTAACACCATTTTCTGACCAGTGGGGATTCCCTTCAGTTCTTCCCTCACACTAGATCCTCGGTCCCCTAGTATTTCCGTGAGATTGTTTGTGTCTTCCTTAGTGAAGACAGAACCAAAGTACTCGTTTAATTGTTCTGCCAATCTCTATTTCTCATGATCAGTTATCCTTGCTACTTTTGTTGGAACATGCTTTAGTGTTCAATTTTTATTTTGCTCAAAAATAATATAATCATTAGAGGCTTTTACTACACATTAAATGACAGTTAGGAAAACACATTTTGAAAAGAGAATCAAGCTAGAAATATGAAAACCTACTTGTAATTGTCATCCTCAACAAATTTCTGAAGTTCTTCAATGTATCGTACTGAATTCAGGTATTTCTGAACATGAGGCAACAAAGGGATATCTGAAAATAACAATACATCAAAGAGAAAATTATCAAACATTTTATTGGGGAATTAATATTAATTCATGGAAGAATTTGCTCATGTAACTCACCATAATCACAAGACTGCTGAAGATCAGAAATTATTCTCAAAATATTGTTCATTAGGTTCGATCTTTGTTCACTCTCAATGATGCTGCGTGTGGATGGGTATGCAGAGTCAATATAGGTCAAATCAGACAAATAAATGCCTGTAAAACATAAAGGTTAAAAAAAAAGCCATGACAAAGTGAAAATAGATCAAACCTCAAAGATTAAGTGCTGAAACATTTAGGGAAATTAGAAAATTACACTTCAAGATAGACATGGATATCAAAAACGAGAGCCTTAAAAATACAATTGATTATTCTGTATCCAATTTTCAAAACAAATACTTTTACACAGCAGTGCACTGCATAAAATTAAAATTCTTCTGAAGTTCTATTTAATGACTTATTTAAACATTTAAGATATGAAAGCTAAAGGTGGGGCAACATTTGTTGCCCACTTAAAGCAGTAGAGTATAGTCATGGAGTTGTCCATCATGGCTTACTATGTAATTGCTGTCAATTATCAGGGCTGCCAACTCTCACACATTGAGCGTGAGACTAACGCATTTGAGGAAATTTTCACGCTCTCACGCTGATGACAGAAGTTCTCACGCTCAAAATTTTTTTTTTTTAAATATATGAATAAATAAGTAAAGTCACACTCCTCCACATGCACCAATGAGAATAGTTTTTTTGTCGGCGGGTTCCCCGTAAAGAACGAGCAATTTGATTGGCTTAAGCCCATCGCACACTATTTAAAATGGCAATGTAGACAAAAATGCTGGAGAAACTCAGCGGGTGAGGCAGCATCTATTAGCAATGTTACAAAATTTTGAGATTTTAAAAATCAAGTCTGCAATTTATCCCATCAGATAAAGCATAAAAAGAAGTTTAATTTGACACCTAATTTACTTTCATATCTTCAGTATTAAGAAATTTATGGCCATTTTCATAATCGGAAAAAAGCATCTTGCTTCCCATTGCCTTTCAATTGACTTAACTCAAAAGCTGTGATCTGGAAAAGTTAAAAGTCCATAACATTCTTAAAAATAAAGAGAACTCAATAAAATTTTCAGTTATTATAGATTGAAGCATTCTGAAACAAATATGAAACAATTTTACTTGGATTACCTGAAATTAAAGCATATAATTAGTTAGTTATCTAATTGTAGCTAATTACAAAATTCAATGAGTAGATCTAAACATCTATCAATTTCTTAAGAAAAGATAAACTTTTAAAAATTGCCTAAGTGTCCAAATAACATTCACACAATAATCCACAATATAACATAATTTTTAAATCTCATTTTCATGAATTTCTGGGCCAAATGGAAGGAATTTAGTGTTTTATGCTGTGAATTAATGGCCATTTAAATCAACTAGCGAGTGGGTTTTAGTGGAATGCGGTGGATTAGAACGTTGCGGTTAGCAGTGAAGTCGGGGGGGAAAATACTGGGGGTTCATACATTTTTTGGGGACCCCATTTTGCAACATAAAAATATTATTAAAGCCTCCCGAAAAACCAACTTTTAATATAAAAATAAAGTATTTACCTTTTTTTCTCCCCTACGCAAAATGCTTCCGGTTGTCTGCGCTCACGGCTTTTGAAGGTGATTTTTAATTACTCTAGTTAATAAATAATCTAGAGTAATTTAAAAATACCTCCATTCATGAAATGTCGGAGCGATTTTTCTTCAGCAACCAAATCGCCCGACATTCATCGATTATCCAGGCCTGTGGAAAAACGGCACTTTAAGCCCGCCCCCCTCTGCAAGGCGCGAAAGTCGCGCACACGGGGAGCGGCAGAAGTGCAGCGCCGCTAAAGGTAAGTTTTGTAACATACCTACATCTATATCTGAGTTTGACCCTTCTTCACACTCAAGCATTTCTCCAGCATTTTTGTCTACTGCTCTATAGATGCTGCCTCACCCGCATTCACATTCCCGTGCAGTTGGTGTGAGAGGTGGGATGCGGCGGTGGTCCCAGCACGGACACCCCCCCCCCCCCCCCCCCCCCCCCCAGGCATGGCTCTCACCTCCCACCCTCACCTGCAGCGGCTCTGTGGCTGTCGGCCGCTCTGTCCAAACCGCATGGAGTTGCCAGGAGCAAACCGGGTGACTGGGGGCGTCGGTGCCGTCTCCGGAGCTGCGGGGATGAATCTCAGGCTATAGCTCCGCTCCGACGCCCAACCCCTGGGTCTCTGTTCCTCACCTCCCCCGGACCCCAGCTGGACACAGAGCACCTGGGCCGGCCAGCATTCCCTGGACATCGCCAAGTCTCCGCTCACTCCGGGTGTTGTCGCCGCTTCACCTGACACACACACTCTCACACACAACCTACACACACCCTTACACACAACCTAACACACACCCTTACACACATACAAGGTTTGAAGGGATATGGGCCAAATGCAGATAAATGGAACTAGTTTAGATGGGGCATCTTGATCTGCATTGACAAGTTGGGATGAAGGGCCTGTTTCCATGCTGTAAGACTGTGACACACTGTAGAAAGGGTGCAATTGCTCTGGAGATGATCCAGCGGCGATTTATGAACACACTGGCAGGGCTGGAATTTTTTTTTTACTTTGAAAAAAGATTTGATAACTGGGATTGTATTCTCTGTAGCAACGGAGGTGAAGAAAATACTTAGTTGAGGTGAATAATATTATCAGAATAGGACCTGTTTTGCTTAACAAAGAGTGTAAGAAGGAACTGCAGATGGTGGTTTAAACTGAAGATAGACACTAAAAGCTGGCATAACTCAGCAGGACATGCAGCATCTCTGGAGAGAAAGAATAGGTGATGTTTCGGGTCAAGACCTTCAGACTGAAGAGGTTGAAAACCAGCCATTAAACACAATGACTGGACATGTGTGTTATCCAACTAAGGGCAGAAATTATAATCATGTGTTCATCTTTATTGACATGACACCATAATATATTACAGAAAAATAAATTTAATGGGGTGGCACGGTGTCGCAGCAGCAGAGTTGTGGTCTTGCAGCACCACAGACCCAGATTTGATCCTAACTACGGGTGCTGTCTGTACAGTATTTGTACATTCTCCTTATGACCACATGGTTTTCTCTGGATATTCCGGTTTCTCCCACATCTGAAAGAAGTGCAGGTTTGTAGGTTAACTGGCTTCTGTAAATTGTCCGTGGCATGTAGGATACAACTGGTGTAAGGTAGATTGCTGGTCGGTGTGGACTTGGTGGGCTGTAGGGCCTGTTTCTGCATATATGTTTTACATATATATCTTAATTTCATTGAACCATATACGGTTGAATATGTGGCATTATTTTTGTCTTGTTTCTATAGTCAAAGGGTAAGGTTGATTGATTTATTTGTGCAGAACAGTGATGGAAGTCCAACTCCTCTTGCCTTGTTTCTAGGTTTTTGTTTCTATACATATATGCATAACAGCATGAATTATAATCTGATTTCCATACATGAATATACTAAGGTCATTCATGTGCTGCACTTGGTCATCAGAGCCTGGCTCTACTGTGGAATGTAGTTAGGGATGTAATTTAGCCTAACCTTATTCATACCTAATCCAATTTGAAGCATAAATGTTGCATTCAAGTGTAAGTTAAAAGAGTTGCAACAGTATGCACCAGATTGCACAATTTCAAGCAAAAGCTCCTTACCAACCACCCCCACCCCCCCGGCTCGGGCGCTACACCCCCTCACAATTTCTCACTCTCAACTCTCACCTAATGTTGGCTGCCCTGCAATTGTATTCAATGGACACTCATCAATGGATGTCATTGTATTCAATGGACACTCATCGATATTAATCCTGTCAAGTAAATCTGCCTCCAGCAGTGCATGCCAAGTACTCACCATATTCTGGGTAGAACAATTCCCCACCCCCCCAGATTCCCTCCAAATGTGGGAAGTCACCTTCTTAAAGCAATGCCTTGTTGAAGTGATTACCTTACCATACCTTTCTAAGTACATTAAATGAGTGTCATGGAGCCATTGAAGCATACAGCACAGAAACACGTTGTTTAGCTCGTTGAGTCCACTTTGATCATTAAGCACCCAAGTACACTAATCCTACTTTATTCTCTTGTCATCCATATCCTCCCGTCTGATCCTACAACCATCACTAAGAAAGCACAGACTCAAGAGGAAATCCATCAATCACAGGGAGAACATTCAAGCTCCACTCATGCAGCACTTGTGGTCAGGACTGAATCTGGATCACTGGTGCTGTGAAGCAGCACCTCTTCTAGATGGTGTAAGAGGTAAGGATATCAGCAAATCTACAGCCATTATAAAGATTTGACAAATACTCCTTTTTCTTTTCTTAGTGCTAACCCATAAATCTTATGTTCTGTGAAAACCAGTATGAAAACATAAAATCATACCGCAGCATTCCAGCTTCAGTCTGTTCACCACCAACTGACTGGCATTTCTTCATGTCTGTGGAATTATCTGCCTCAGAGGGTGGTGGAGGCAGGTTCTCTGGATGCTTTCAAGAGAGAGCTAGATAGGGCTCTTAAAATTAGTGGAGTCAGGGGATATGGGGAGAAGGCAGGAACAGGATACCGATTGGGGATGATCAGCCATGATCACATCGAATGGCGGTGCTGGCTCGAAGGGCCAAATGGCCTACTCCTGCACCTATTGTCTATTGTCTATTTCCCATCTCTAATTGGTTCAAGATGGTGATATCATTATTTTGAAGGTTAATGGATCACGATACAATAATGATGTAATAGCACCTTCATCGCAAGTCCGGATGATTTGTGCCTTTGGGTGTACTCGCCATTCTAAAAGCCCTGGTATCCTTAGCCTTTAAAGGGTGTGTATGTGTGCGTCTATGATGTGTGTGGCTGTCAGTCTGTGATGTGTGTGTCTCTGTGTAGGTGTGGGCATGTGTGTGCACGCATGTGTATTTACATGTGAGTCTGTGCGTGTTCATGTGTGCCTGTGCATGCACGTGTCCGTGTCTGTGCATGTGTTTTTATTATTCTTTCCAAAATACAGTGCCCAGAACTGACCTAATACTCCTGTTTAGGCCCAGAGAAAATAATTTCTTTGCTTTTTGACATGCTAGAAATAAAGCCATGGATCCTAATGTGTCATTTTTTTCACTTTGGCCATAATTTTTCGCATACGCCATTCACTGTTACAACATTACACCATCCCAAAAGGTACAAATACACTCTCTGTCTATCTTCAATATAATATAACTTTATTTATTATAAACTTAATTTATCATATTCTTGATATGGTATCCCTTCCAAAATTTTAAAATTGTGAGCTTGTCAATGCCGTTTGATGGATTTGGCATTATCACTGAACTCTGAAATCACATGCTCGATAATACTATGCAGATCATGAGTCTTAAAGATCGTAATAGCACCTGGGTTGTATCAATAACTTGGTGTTTAGGGACAAGAGAACTTACAATGAATTTCATCAGCCATGTCCTCGATGTTAACAGTATAACCTGGGGCATTGATGACAACAGTTAAAGCTTGGTTATGCAGGTTATGTTCCATTGAAGTGGTCAAAGCTGCTATGATACAGGAAGAGCAATGTTGTCACAGGCTTCTTTGTTAAATCGTCACACTCTGAAAAATTGGCCCAGAGTAAATAACGTTATTCCACATTCAAAATATTGGAGCATTCCAATATCCAGTTGATACCAAATAATTAAAGGTAGAGCGAACCATCATTTTCACCAATCAGTCCATATGTCCTGGACGGTCCAAGCTATTCATTTCAAGCACTGGGAAAAGAGCCAGTTTCATTGGTTTCTGAAACTTTATAAATATTACAAGATATACAGTTGAGAAACTCTACCTCTACCTACGTAATGATTTTTCAATATGGCTTCCCAGTCTGCCAGAATATAAAGTGAGCTCAGTTTGGTTCCACATCACTACCAACATCAAATAAATAGAAACTCTCTGAAATGTCTCACTTTCATAAAAGAATCAATGCTCCGCTTTAATAGAACATAATTTTGAAACTGCTGCATAACAGGCCAGAATTAAAAAAAATAAAATTAACATGACCACTGAAAGCTTGATTAAACTAATTTTGGGAAATATCCAATGGCCATATTTGGTCTTTCAGAGTACATACCTGCTGATCTAATTTGTAAAGAATTAAAGAAGATTGAATTGGGACTATTGCAAAATATGATCCAAAGAATATTAATTTTGAAATTATCCAAATCCAACCTTTCATTCTGAATAAAGGTTACTTGGAAAGGAGAGGACACTGTATCCACTAACCTGGACTTACTAAACATCAGTAAAGAACCACAAGCTTAACATACTGTATACTAGACGACCCGTGGACCCATACATACATGCAAGATGAGACTTTTAGTTATATATACTAAACCAAGTGGGATCTGTTGGGCCCCGTCCCCAATGCAATAATCCACCACTCACCCGCTCTCCCAACTCAACCCGTTTCCACCACGAACTCGTCCCCCAACGCAATATTCCACCACTCATCCATAGCCCCCGCTGGAGCCAATCAATCCTTCCCACGTGGGGGGGGGGGGGGGGGGGCAGTCGGCGCTCCCTGGAACCAATCAAACATTCCAACGTGGGGGGTTGGCGGTGCAGTCGGAACAAATGAATGGACTCAACATTTGAGTCGGCCTCGTGATTCTGCCAATGGTGATGCTGCTGCTCAACGATTGGGCCAGCAATGCCAGAGAGGGGCATTGCCAAAATTCTGTCTCTCAAAATTCTGTGGCGAGTGTGCTGTGGGCTGTGGGAGTGGGCTGTGGGGAGTGGGCTGTGGGGAGTGGGCTGTGGGGAGTGGGCTGTGGGGAGTGTGCTGTGGGCTGTGGGGAGTGGGCTGCGGGGAGTGGGCTGCGGGGAGTGTGCTGCGGGGAGTGTGCTGCGGGGAGTGTGCTGCGGGAAGTGTGCTATGGGGAGTGTGCTGTGGGCTGTGGGGAGTGGGCTGTGGGCTGTGGGGAGTGGGGAGTGGGCTGTGGGGAGTGGGCTGTGGGGAGTGGGCTGTGGGGAGTGTGCTGTGGGCTGTGGGGAGTGGGCTGCGGGGAGTGGGCTGCGGGGAGTGGGCTGCGGGGAGTGTGCTGCGGGGAGTGTGCTGTGGGGAGTGTGCTATGGGGAGTGTGCTGTGGGCTGTGGGGAGTGGGCTGTGGGGAGTGGGCTGTGGGCTGTGGGGAGTGGGCTGTGGGGAGTGGGCTGGGGTAAAATTTGCGAAGTCTTGGCTGCCATTGGCAACGGTATGGGCTTGAAAACTTCACGGGCAGATCCCATTGTGATGTCATTGTTCGACTCGGCAGCCTATGTAAATTAGATGCCATTGTGATTGGTGGACCATGAGGTGGCATTGTGACATCATCACTGAAAGCTGCTGGAAGACTCTCTCTCCAAAGCCATTACTATTTTCAAAGTAGGCTTTATAAAAACTTTAATCATCAATAACTTTTGAAATATAACATCAAATCTGAAGGAAACTTGACAAGACCAACGAGGTGAAAAATCTGAGTATGGTTCTGCAAAGATTTCAGTGCTACTGTGTACCGTTTTGGCGAAGATACTATAACACATGTAGACAGAAACACACACACATACAGAAACAATGTGAGACTTTTAATAGTATACTAGACCAAGTGCAGACCCGTTGGGTCTGGTCCCCGAACGTGCTTCAGTCGCGAAAATCGGCCGCAGGAGGCCACAAAATGAGTGAGTGTGTGTGGGGGGGTGGGGATGGGGTGAAGGATATCATCTTAAAAAGTGTACATAAAAATGTCTAAATGTATTAAGGCGTGCGTTTGTGAATGTACAAGCGTAATGTCTGGCAAAATGGAAAAAATGGCGGCGTTTGAGGGTCCAGTTTTGGCGGAGCAGGGAATCAAAGGGCGAAAATGTGACAGCTAGCCGGCAGCCGGACGGCGGTCGGCAGACACACACAGAGTTTTAATAGTATATAGTATATAGAATAGTATATAGAAGATAGGGAGATAGATAGATAGATATAGATTTCACCATGGATTCATAGGCTCTGGTGCAGTAACATGCAAGTGTACGCAGTCCTCGTCATCATGGTCGGTTCCACTCCCCATTCAACTTTTTTTCTATCAATACATCTTTTTATGCTGCAGACCCATCATTGTTCCCATAAGCATGGGGATTGGTTCCAGATCGCCTGATTCTAATTGCTGTACACTTTTCCAATAGAGCAGTGTTTGGTTATGTAGCAGTATATTGGCATTTGAAAACCAATCAAAAGCCTTACATGTTTATTGGCGGAGGGGATTAATGATAAAATGAGAAGGCCTGAGTGGCAACCACACATTTTGTGGATAACAATGAGTTGGTATAATAGGTAACATACACCCCTAGGTGTTTGCCAGATTTATTTAAAGTTCTTCTCAAATTGTGCCCACATTATCATTCAGTAATTACACTGTTGAATATACCAGCAAAGTATTTACTATCAATATTGATGAAATAAAATGTATCGATCTGGACTCATTCACCAAAAAGGTGAAACACACAGTAATAAATCTGTTTGAAATCATCACCTAAAAATAAAATTAAAGGCACTACAAGCCAAGGCTCGAGAACTGACAATCATGTATACACGGTTATATTATAGGTCAAGCCAAGGCTCGCGAACTGACAATCATGTATATACGATTATATTATAGGTCCGTTATGCTCGTCGTGGAGCTTCCCAAAGTTGGCACGAAGGAATGAAGTTAGCGACTTGGTCCGTACGAAAGGTAAACAAGAAACAGTGTATTGCCAAATTGAAGATTGGTTCAGTTTTGATGACCAATTTATTCCCCCAAATCTTTTTAATTTACTTTTGCACCACTATGTTTTTGATATATTAAATTTGAATATAAGAAAAAACAATTAACTCGCCAAAAAATCACTACTACCATAGGATACTTCATTGGGTTTGTGGAAAGCAGTAGAGGTTAGGAGCCTCCATGGTTTAACTTACGGAGGTACCGACCCCGATAATGGTCAATGTGACAATGAACACCAAGCACAATGACTGTTACCAGATCTTTGCTAGGCGGAATACCAGACATGTTACTGTATTTTTCCCCTGGTGTTGATGAAGACATTTCCCGAGATCATTATCAAAATCTATATGTATGAGGGACCATATGAAGTTTATTTATGAATTAAATATTCATGACTAAATGTGGCAGAGTTTTTAATGTCACATTTTTGGTGTGCAAATTGGTGGTAAAATGATTAAGATTTGTCTGACATTAATTTTTTTTTTGACTTTTGGTCTTGAAGTTATCTAATTTATATCTGTTATTTATAAGGTTTCACATGGTGGGTAGATTTTTGTTAAGGACAGTGCATTGGTGTAAAAAACTGAATAATAATCTTGTTCCTCAAAATCTCTCCAGTATTGTAGTTGGCCCTTCTCGGTCATGACTGGCCATGAGTGATGCATCCTGATCGGATGCAAGCCTGGGCGATGTCATATGGAGGACAGGCTGTTGCCCATGCAGCACGTCCCCCCTCTCTGATCGATCAAAAAGAACAGCAGGGCCGTTACAGTTCGGCACCAGTGCATCGCAGGAACTGCCAGAGCGAGGTTGTAGACAATGACAAACTGCCTTAGGGGCTCCGACATCTACCTTCCCGTGCAGGTTTATAGAACCTGCCCACTGCCCAGTATCGTAAAATACTGGGCAGTGGGCAGGTGTATTGTAAAAAGACACATATCTTATCCCTCAAAATACTCGCCAGTAACTCGCCAACCCAGGTGCTATTAAAACACACCAGAAAAGAGAAAGTTGAAGTTCACATTTATTGTCACATGCACACAGTGAAATTTGACTTACCATACAGACATAAAAGTAAAAAAAGAACACAATACACAATAAATTTAACAAACACACACCACATTCCTCTCTGTGATGGAAGGCAATAAAGTTCAGTTATCTTCCTCCTTTGTTCACCCACGGTGGTCGGGGCCTTGAACCCTCAGCAGTGCCTCTGCGACGGCCCAATGTTAAAGCCCTCTCGTCTGGTTGATGGAGACGCCGGCACCGGGACGGTCAGAAACACACCGCGGCATGGAGCTCCCGAGTCGGCCTTTTCTTACCGGAGACCGCGGTCGGAGCACTTCCACAGCGATCCTCGGCAAACTATCGCCCGCTCCTCGATGATAATCCATGGCGCGCTTACGGCTTGAAGCTCCAGGCCAGTGTCCAGGAAAGGCCGAACCAATCCAGTTGTTAGGCCGCGGGGAAGGGACGGAGACGTGACATGGAGAAAAATCATTTCTCCGTCAAGATAATTGACTGAAAACGGTTGTCCCCTATTCCCTCCTCACCCCCCACGAGAAAGATTAAAACATATATTTTAGACACACTAAAAATAACACACAGGCTTCTGGCGAGGCTGCTATTTCGGCTCCACCCAATGACGGGGGGCGGGGGGTGGTGGGGGGGGGGGTTGTTTGTAGGTTAGTAACCTAAAATTTGATAATTCAATGTTCGTACCATTAGAATGTAAGCTACACAAGCAGAATATGATACAAATGGATGGAACAAAGGCACTCCATTATTCAAAGCTTGCTAACCACATTGGTTAATAGGTCAGAATGGTGCACAAAGGGCATTGACATATAGTGGTTTATAAACATCCATGGCTAGGTTACTCAGACAAAATTTGATGCATAAACTGACACATTTTTTTGGAAAACTTTTAAGACCAATGTTTATTTGAACATTCTTTATGAGAAACTAGAGACAGGCTTGTATATAAATCACTATATTCAATATGATGCCCATTCTGTACCGTATATTTATTATATTATTCTATATGGATGTTTATACTACTTTTAGAAAAAAAAGTCTAGATTTTCTTTGTTGCTTTCCTTCAAAAATTGTCGCGTGGTAGGAAAGATAGAAGGAAGATTCAAGTAGTCGCAACTCCAGCTGCGTTACACTTCCAAGCTGGATTGCTTTGCTTTTTATGTACCCTGACGACCAACAACTACTCATTAACCATCCATTCTAAAATAAATGTTGAGGAGGGGAGAAACCATAAACTCTAACCTGTACATATTATTATCTGCTCTGTTTTTTGTTGTAACCCAAGTCGTCAATTGGGAGGATAGGCTATCAGGAAATAAAAATGCCAGCCCAGAGACATTGGAATGGAGGCAGGTTTGAAATCAATCAAAACCAAGGCAGTTTTGGTCCAATTTTGAAATCCTTTCAAACAGTGCTCCCATCTCTAACAGTCCTAGGGGAGTACTCCTATATCAAATAACCTAGTAATTCAGGAAGCAATTACATAGATCCAAAATGAAGCTTTTGGGGTTATTCCCACTTCTTCATTTTGATCTGTAGCCTCAGGCTACAGTTCTTCATCCTGGTACTTTTTAAATGTGATGATGATTTTTCCTTCACCACTCTTTCAGGTCTTGTGTGCTATATATATTTTACAGTCAAAGAGCTATATAGCACAAAAACAGACCCAAGTTAGATACTGGCTAGTCCCTTTTACCTGCATTTGGCCCATAGGCCTTGAAATCCTTTAGTTCAATATTTTGCTCAGATCCCCTCTAAACATTTTCTTAATCCATATCCCTTATTTTCTAATTGTTCAACTCCAGGAAAGGTTCCACCCCATTTATACTTTCTCTGCCTCATAATTTTATAAATCTTGACTAAATCCCTATTCATTCACTTTTATTACAAACAAAATCACCAACTGAGTGTGGTCAGTCTCTCCTCAATAATTTTCCAGTGCTGGCAGCATTTTTATAAATCTCCTCCAAACCGTCAAGAATCAGCATAGTTCTCTTGTGGTCTGGAGACTAAATCTGCATTCACTATTCTAGCTGTGATCTAGTGAGTGTTTTATACTGTTCTATCCCGACCTCAGATATGGAAAAGGATAATAATAGATTTCAAGGACATAAAGTTAAATAGTAGAAAAGGAGAAAAGGTAGATTAAATTTATAGCTGAGACGTTTTAGTAGAAAGGTGGAAAGTGGGGATACAAACTCGTGGGTAAAAAGGTTACAATGATAACAATGCATATGTGCAAACTTCATTGAGAGTATTAATTCATTGATAAAAGTGGTTAAAATGGCCTGATACCAAAACCTGATTTTATGAGCACAGGAGCAAGGAAGGCACAACAAATCTTTTAAAAAACACTATTTCTGACAAACTGTAGTGTTTGCTCCAGTTCTACATGACGAATAATATAAAGACTTTAGTGAGAAAAAAGAAAAATGGATTCTGAGGAAACTTGGAAATGGAGAATGAGATGGAATTTGGTTGTATAATTTTAAATCATTAGGTTTACAGGTAGTAGACACATATATTTTCCCTATGGAAAATATGTCAACAACTATAGGAAATGGGATTAAGAAGAAAGGGGTAATTCTGGATTGAAGATTGGAGAATGGACAGAAAACAGAATAGAATATGTTTGACTTTGTAGTTGCTGGCGTGACATAAGGCCAGTCATACGCACGTCATGGTACAACAGTTGTTCCTTAAGTTGAGCAGGTCCAGGTTGATTTCGGATTTGGCAAGTTGTGAACGCGCCATTAATTGCTTTGCGCTCCGGACAGCCCGTTCGGCGAGTCCGTTGGACTGTGGAAACTCAGGGTTGCTGGTGATATGTCAAAAGTCCCATTGTTGCGCAAAGTTTCTGAAGTGCTGGCTGGTGCACTGACTGCCGTTGTCTGATAGGGGGTGTGCAGGGGAACCGTGCACGGAGAAGTGGCGTGACAACTTCTGGATGACTGCTTCAGATATGATGGTTTGGAGTAGGTCGATTTCGAACCAGCCCGAATATGAGTCGACGAGAACCAGATAGTGTTTTCCATGCCATTCGAATATGTCGTGGCTACCGTGGACCATGGCAGAGGAGGAACCGGGTGCGAGAGCAAGGGTTGTTTACGTTGGTGTGGTGCTAGGCTGTTGCAGATAGCGCAGATTTTGGCTTTTTCTCATATATACTTGGTAATTCCAGGCCAGTAAAACATGCATTGCGCCTGTTGTAGGGGTACCTCTACACCGGGATGGCCCCTGTGGGCGGCATCATACTGCGTGTCAGCTATGTGCATGTCCTTGCCCTTTTTGTAGACTATGTTGAAATCGAAATGCTGCAGCTGCATCATCATCCGTTGCATCATCATCCGGAGCGGCTTGGAAGGGTCTGTTTAAGATTGAGACCAAGGGCTGGTGGTCTGTTTCTAGTCACAGATTTTCCAAAAATAAAGTCCTTGAATTTTGTGCAGGCGAAAACCACTGCAAGTAGCTCTTTTTCAATTTAGACGTAATATTCTTCAGTATCAGTCAGGGTGCGGGAGACGTTTGCAACAGGCTTGTAGTCTAAAACAGCAGGCGCGTAATTAAAACGCTCTGTACGCTTCATTGCTTCGGGGCCTGCAAGATTTAATAGTACGGAAGCACGCACCTCTGGTGGATCGCTTGGATGAAAAATACGAATGCAGTGGGTATAGTCGTGCTCGAAGAGGTGCCATCGTTTGGCACAAAGAGAACATTTTTTATGCAGCTAATCATTTGGGATCTCAATGCATTGCCAAGGATGGTTATGGGGGCAGATTCAATAGTAGCATTCAAAAAGAACTGGAAAACTTCTCTTGAATATTTTGCCAGAATTCTGCATGTTCTTTACCTTTAATCTGTAGAATCCTGTCTACAGATAGGATTTTTTCCTGTCCCACGACTACTGGCAGGAGTTGTTCAACATAGTAAGCTTCTCCTGAATGAGCGAAATTAGTTGGGGCTCATATGGAAAAGCAAAGCCTCGTTTTACCCTGTTGGAACTCCACCCAGATGGTAGAAGGCCAGCCTCAAAATTGCAAGAGACCTCATGTATGTACACAATCATCAGAAGCACAAGAGAGGATAATTAGTAGTAACAGGTAGCAGTAACTTTGTGCTGCTGGGTTACTGGGAAATTCCCAATGATAATCTTATATATGCTAGTACAGTTAATGCCCAATGATGTTTATATCCAATGCAACGTAAACATTTGCTATTTTATTAACCAGAAATCGACAAATACAAGTTTAGGGTAACTGCACATGTACATACAGGAACCTCGGCCACAACGCTATTTTACAGGTGTTCTGGTCAATTCTTAAAAACAGTTTGCTCACTAAATTGAAGCTGCAGTACGTAAAACCTTGGCTAAAACTCATTGTATAATGAACGCATGTATTGATTTCATTATAATCAAGCACATTTTTGAAAAGGTGCAGGGAAAAGCAAATGTTAATGTTGTACAGTGCCCTCCATAATTTTTGGGAAAAAGACCCATCATTTATTTATTTGCCTCTGTACTCCATAATTTGAGATTTGTAATAGAAAAAAAATCACGTGGTTAAAGTGCACATTGTCAGATTTTAATAAAGGCCATTTTTATACATTTTGGATTGACCATGTGGAAATTCTAGCAGTGTTTATACATAGTCCCCCCCATTTCAGGGCACCATAATGTTTGCGACACGGCAATGTCATGTAAATAAAAGTAGTCATGTTTAGTATTTTGTTGCATATCCTTTGCAAGCAATGACTGCTTGAAGTCTGCGATTCATGGACATCACCAGTTGCTCTGGTGATGCTCTGCCAGGCCTGTATTGCAGCCATCTTTAGCTTATGCTTCTCTTGGGGGCTAGTCCCTTTCAGTTTTCTTTTCAGCATATAAAAGGCATGCTCAATTGGGTTCAGATCGGGTGATTGACTTGGCCACTCAAGAATTTACCATTTTTTAGCTGAAAAACTCCTTTGTTGCTTTAGCAGTATGTTTGGGATCATTGTCTTGCTGTAGAATGAACTGTCAGCCAATAAGTTTTGAGGCATTTGTTTGAACTTGAGCAGATAGGATGTGTCTGTACACTTCAGAATTCATTATGCTATTACCATCAGCAGTTGTATCATCAATGAAGATAAGTGAGCCAGTACCTTCAGCAGCCATACATGTCCAAACCATAACTCCCCCCACCACCGTGTTTCAGAGATGAGGTGGTATGCTTTGGATCTTGGGCAGTTCTTTCTATCCTCCATACTTTGCTCTTGCCATCACTCTGATATAAGTTAATCTTCGACTAAACCTTTTTTCAGAACTGCGGTTGCTTTTTTGCGTAAGTACTTCTTGGCAAACTGTAACCTGGTCATTTTTGCGGCTAGCCAGTGGTTTGCATCTGCAGTGTAGCTTCAGTATTTCTGTTCATGAAGTCTTCTGTGGACAGTGGTCAATGACAATTCAACTCCTGAAGAGTATTTCTGTCAGACAGGTGCTTGGGGATTTTTCTTTATTATAGAGAGAATTCTTCTGTCATCAGCTGTGGAGGTCTTCCTTGGCCTGCCAGTACCTTTGCGATTAGCAAGCTCACCAGTGCTCTCTTTCTTCTTAACGATGTTCCAAACAGTTGATTTGTGTAAGCCTAAGGTTTTGCTGATGTCTGTAACAGTTTTATTCTTGTTTCTCAGTCTCATAATGGCTTCTTTGACTCTCATTGGCACAATTTTGGTCCTCATGTTGATAAACTGCAATACAAGTTTCCAAAGATGATGGAAGGACTGGAGGAAAGATTAGGTGCTGAGAGCTCTCATATACCTGCATTAAGGAGGCATTTAAACACACCTGAGCAATTACAAATGCCTGTAAAGCCATGTGTCCCAAACATTATGGTGCCCTGAAATGGGGGGGGACTATGTATAAACACAGCTGTAATTTATACATGGTAAAACCAAAATGTATTAAAATGGCCTTTAATAAAATCTGACAATGTGCACTTTAACCACATGTGATTTTTTTCTGTTACAAATCTCAAATTGTGGAGTACAGAGGCAAATAAATAAATGACAGTTCTTTGCACCAAACATTATGGAGGGCACTGTAGGTGTATGTGCTGTGAATGCGCAAACAAAGAACAACTTTATCCCCAGTCCATCTGTTTTCACTAGAAACCTAGGATTAAATCTTGGGAAAAAGGAAACCTCTCGCTCAATTAGCTGTAAGTGCCATTACATCATAGGTGGGGTGTTCTCATAAACTTCATGCTCATGTTCTTAAGGAGTCCGTCAGTCTGGCTTATGTTGATCCTGTGTCTACCAACTGCACACCCAGCATCTAGCAGAGACTAGCCCTGAAGCAGTAAAAGCAGCACAGACAGTTGAACAACAGCAGAGGCTCATGATCTTTCTGGTAACTGAAAGCAGAACCTTCAGTCTCAAGTCTTTCACTACTATATTTGTTTGAGACTGATTGCAACTTTTGCATGCAGACGATTTTGTCAGAATACAATACTTTTGGATCTTTAACAACATGGGACAGAGTTTTTCACAAGTATGTTTACTGCTACAGAAACCTTTGTGACTATTTCAAAAAGCAGTTAAAATATTTGGAAACTTTTCTTCTGATTCTGAAACTTCACTGCAAAACGCACACAGGAAAAGGAATCAGGTTTGTTTATTCATGAACACAAAGTAGAGCTTTTTGGCGTGTTGAGCTTTGTTTCTAAACTTAAATGTAACATGCTTTTTCCACAATCTTATGTTTCTTGCAATTAAATGTTACTAATTCAATCACTTTGTTAATGACTCATCATTCCACTGCCTATGCTTGCTCCTTAGAAATTTTTATTATTGAGTAGTTTTCTGACTTTGCACTTTCATCAACTGGTGTTTTACTTGAAATGTTTGATTAAAAATAGTAATTTAGGATAATAAAATTGCTAATATTTACGTTGCATTGGATATAAACAACATTGGGTATTAACTGTACTATGAACGTTGTTTCCAACAATGTGCTGAAGTTTTTGTTACTTGCAGCATATCATATCCTTTAGGGTAGGCAAAATATATTGTTTTGGCGCATTCAAACCAATTTATAGACACAAATGAAAACTCCTGAGAAGTTTATTCTCCTTATGTTTTAAATCCCTATGCAGCATTTCTTGTCTAACCTTTAATGACAAAAATGTGTGCAGTCTTCAGGAACCTTTCACTCCCTCTTCATTATATTTATGGAAACACTATGTTGCATACTTTAAAATTCTGCATATCACATTTCCTGGGCAGAAGAAAATGACCAGCCAAGAATGCTTTAGCTTATACGATAACAAACTTTCGTGCTGCTTAAACAGCAAAATTAGCTTCCCGAGACCACATTAAAACTCATGTTCCATATGGCTTAATGCCAAAGTTTTTAATGCTAAATCAAATTGCAGCTCAATTAGAGCTATTTGCTCTTTTTTCCTATAATAATTGTCTGACATAATAGTGCTTGGGTATTACTTGGGCTTCTTAATATTTTCAAACACTAATTCAACTAACTGCTCTAAAAATGAAATATATTTTTAATCTGATTTGCTGTCTTGGTACCGTTTACATTTCATGTCAAATTATAGTGCATGAGCAGTTATTTTCAGCAAAATATATTGTTAATTATTTGACAATAATCCAACCTCAGCTCTGGCAAGGTCTTACCGATATCATTGCAATATTCTCCAAATGCATGATTTTACAAGACCAGGCATGTTGGCTTTTATTTTCAAAACAATATCCAATGCCTTTGTAAGATTTATTTGCAGAAAGTACACCCCTGGAATGTGGGTCTAATATTCCATAATCATATTTAATATACCAGGAGCTTAGTTAGGAATTGAACTGTTCTAACCCTTTAAAAGATTGCATATATCATTCAATAACACAATAAAGGATTAATAATGAATTCTAATTGTGAAATATTTAAGTAGTGAGGGCACAAAAAATTGCAGATGCTGGTATCTCGTGCAAAAAAAAACCCAAAATGCTGGAGGAACTTAAGAGTTTGTTGAAGTAGTGGGTATATGTACTTCCAGAAATACTCATGTTTGTTTAACTTAAGCTCTGCTTGTGAAAAACTCACTGCTTAACTAAATTGTCAATGAAAATGGCAAATTATTCTCCAGATTAATTTATTACTTTGAAACATAGAACTAAAATATTCAAAATGATCAGATTATGCATTGCACATCAAACTGTAGAAGTGGAGGGATAAAGGGTCCAAGAGTTCCTGAAAATCTGAAACTCAAAACATCAATCATTTAATGTGACAGTTCACATGGGTATTGAGGTCAGAATATATCAAGCAGATTGTAATTAACACTGCATGAGCCAATCTTTGAGGTTTTGTACAAAATTGTTCCAGGGTAAACAGGAATTGGCGTGTCATGATTTATGTTCAATGTTTGTGCAGAAAGAATGCTCCAGACGGGGGAATTGCTGAATGATACAGCACAAAAAGCGGCAGTTTGAGTCAATTCCAGTTCTTTGTAAAAAAAACACCCATATAATTCCACTTTTTCATTATTCACCATTAATGTACAATTTATTTTCGATTTAAGTAGTAACCAAATCCCTTTTAAAAGTCACTAATGAATCTAATTCCACCACGTTTGCCTCCACCAGATTTACCAAAGTGTACAAATTTCTGGAGTGGGATTTGAACCCTAACATTATTGCTCATAGTTGTGAATACTACCTATAATGTCAGCCAACCCTTCCTGCCACTGAAAACATTCACCTTTTTAAAAAATCCTGTTGCAGTCCTTCTTAAGATTCAAAATTAAGTAAGTTCAATGTGACAATGCAAAGATTTCATAGTTCAAAAATATAGATGGTCTTTATGCCATGTTTTATTGCACAAAGACAATGAAAGGCATTTCACAAAGGTGATCTGAATAGCATTGATACAATTAAAGAAAAGTTGGACAAGGAAATTACCTTAAAGGTGTAAAGCATCAATAACCCATGTAAATCCTGGATGGTAAATGTAGTTTCTGAATATATATTAAGCTTGCAGTTCAAAATGGGAATTAATTCCAGTGCAGAGTAGATGTCAAACACAAGCATTTACAAAACGGATTGCAGTCGTAGCACTTACAGAATTGGTAATGCAATTTGAGTTCTGGTCTTGATGCTTTCTGTATGTACCTCTTTATTACCATAGTTCTGTCAACTTTAAAGGTATATCACTGGATTTAATTATTGATTTTAGAAAATAACATAGTGAGTAAAATGTAATGCAAAATAATTAGGATTGCATTGTTAACTAAATTAGATTTTATCCCCAAATAATCGTTTAGTGGGGGGGGGGAGGGCAGCAGAAATAGGGATATGGATGACATGTTTTCAGCATAAAATAATTCATTTGTATGTGGAAAAATAACCAAATTTATAATAATGTTCCCAATTGACTCACTGATACAGGTCTGGAAATACGAAATTAATCAGATTGCAGTAGATTGTATACAATGAATGGTGGAGCCCTTGAGAGTGTTGCAGAACAGAGAGATAATGTTTGGGACAAAGATCCATCATTTATTTATTTGCCTCTGTACTTCACAATTTGGGATTTGTAATAGTAAAAAAACACATGTGGTTAAAGTGCAGATTGTCAGATTTTATTAAAGGCCATTTTTATACATTTTGGTTTCACCATGTTGAAATTATAGCTGTGTTTATACATAGTCCCCCCATTTCTGGGCACCATAATGTTTGGGACACATGGCTTCACAGGTCTTTGTAATTGCTCAGGTGTGTTTAATTGCCTCCTTAATCAGTGCTTCCACACCTCAACAATAGAATTCCAAATTACCTGGAATTTGATGGTATTTCCCAGCCTGGTAAGTCTTCCCCAAGTGTGCATGTGCGACTGCCGCCCCAACTGTGCACGCACGGAAACCGAGCCCACTGCACATGCGCGGGAATACGGCGTCCCTACGCTGCACCGGTGTCATTTTCAATTGTGACGCGGCTGATGAGCCTCCCCCAACTGCGCAGGCGCAGGTGGTTGTAAATATACTTTTTTTCCGTACATCATCACGCGGGCCTGATTGGACCCCTTCGCATCTCCCCGCGCGCGAGCAGTGGGCCCTGTTTCCGCGCATGCACAGTTGGGGCGGCAGTCACACATGAGCAGTTGGGGAAGGCTTACCGGGCCGGGAAATCTCCTGAAATTATTTAATTCCCTAAAATTGCCCAAAGACAACCAGAATTTCCCAAATTTCGGGTAATTTCCTTCAAAGTGGAAACACTGTCCTTAATGCAGGTATAAGAGAGCTTCAACATGTAGTCTTTCCTCCAGTCTTTCCATCACCCTTGGAAACTTTTATTGCTGATTATCAACATGAGGACCAAAGTTGTGTCAATGAAAATCATAGAAGCAATTATTAGACTGAGAAACAAGAATAAAACTTAACATCAGCCAAACCTTAGGCTTACCAAAATCAACTGTTTGGAACATCATTAAGAAGAGAGCACTAGTAAGGTTACTAATCACAAAGGGACTGGCAGGCCAAGGAAGACCTCCACACCTGATGGCAGAAGAATTCTCTCTATAATAAAGAAAAATCCCCAAGCACCTGTCTGACAGATCAGCAACACTCCTCAGGAGTCAGGTGTGGATTTGTCAATGACCACTGCCCACAGAAGACTTCATGAACAGAAAAACAGAAGCTACACTGCAAGATGCAAACGACTGGTTAGCCGTAAAAATAGGATGGCCAGGTTACAGTTTGCCAGAAGTACTTAAAAGAGCAACCACAGTTCTGGAAAAAGGTCTTGTGGACAGATGAGATGAAGATTAACATATCCGAGTGATGGCAAAAGCAAAGTATGGAGGAGAGAAGGAACTGCCCAAGATGCAAAGCATACCACTTTATCTGTAAAACACGGTGGTGGGGGTATTATGGCCTGGGCATGTATGGCTGCTGAAGGTACTGGCTCACTTTTCTTCATTGATGATACAACTGCTGATGGTAGTAGCATAATGAATTCTGAAGTGTATAGACACATCCTATCTGCTCAAGTTCAAACAAATGCCTCAAATGTGGCAGTTCATTCTACAGCAAGACAATGATCCCAAACATACTGCTAAAGCAACAAAGGAGCTTTTCCAAAAAAAAGGTAAATTCTTGAGTGGCCAAGTCAATCACCCAATCTGAGCCCAATTGAGCATGACTTTTATATGCTGAAGAGAAAATTGAAGGGGACTAGCCCCCAAAACAAGCATAAGCTAAAGATGGCTGCAATACAGGCCTGGCAGAGCATCACCAGAGAAGACTCCCAGCAACTGGTGATGTCCATGAATGCAGACTTCAAGCAGTCATTGCATGTAAAGGATATGCAACAATATACTAAACATGACTACTTTCATTTACATGACATTGCTGTGTCCTAAACTTTATGGTGCCCTGAAATGGGGGGGACTGTGTATAAACATTGCTGTAATTTCTACATGGTGAAACCAAAATGTATACAAATGGCCTTTATTAAAATCTGACAATGTCCACTTTAACCACATGTGATTATTTTTCTATAACAAATCTCAAATTGTGGACTACAGAGGCAAATAAATAAATGGTGGGCCTTTATGGAGACATTATGGAGGGTACTGTATGCAGGGTATTGCGGAATAATGAGATGTGGGTGTTGGTATCAGTGCAGGAGCATGGTTTTCTGAAAGTGGCGGGCCAGGTGGACAGTGTGGTGAAGATGGTGTTTAGCATGTTGTCTTCGTTGGGAAGGTATTGAGTGGAAAGTTGGGACATCATGATGCAGTGTACAAGTTGTTGGTGAGATGATAGTTGGAGTACTAAGTGCAGTTCTGGTCACCCAGCTATTGGAAGGATGTCATTTATTTGGAAAGAGTGCAGAAACAATTCACCAAGATGTTACATGGGCTTGTGGGTTTGTTTTATCAAAAGACATCTGGTAGGCTGGGTCTTTTTTCTTTGAAGCATAGGAGACTGAAGGGTGACTTTATTGAGATGTACAAGATCATGAAGGGCATGATAAAGTGAACGGCCATAGTCTTTTTCTCAGAGTAGAGGATTCTTAAACGAGAGGATATAGGCTTAAGACAGTTGAGAGTTTCCAGAGGGACCTTGGGGGCAACTTTGTCACTCAGTCTTTATCCATATCTGGAATAAGCTATAGAAGAAGATACAATTATGACTTTCAAAAGATACCTATATAGATATATGGATAGGAAAAGTTTAGAAAGTGATAGGCCAAATGCAGGCACATGGGACTAGCCCAGAATGCCAGTTTGTTGACATGGACAACATGGGCCCAAGGGCCTGTTTCCTTGTTGTATAGCTCTCTGACTCTATGATCATACAAGAGCAAAGGTCTGCCAGCAACAATGCAAAAGAACTGTGCAAACTTATTTTATCACTGCATTCCTTTGTTTGGCTGAGCAATTTGAGGAAAAAGTCCAAAAAATCCATTGTTGTGGCATAAAGGTAGTTCTGCTATAATGCGTTGATTCCATAATGCAAAATATGTATTTTGCAATTAATTAATGAAACAACGCTATTTGTATTACACAGGCTGAATTGGTTATATCTCCATTATGATTAGGAACTGGAGGACTACCTGAAAGTTAGTTTGGAAATTGACAAGCATAAAAAAAGACTAACTTTGGGGGCCAAAATAGTTTTAATGTAACCTTATTGCAGTAATCAGACACCATTGTCACAAGAACAAAGTCGATCAGTTTCACTGCAATTGGCCATAGAAATTATTGTTGATAGTATTTGTGGGTTGCAGTAACAAAAATAAACTTAAAGTTAATAAAAAAGCTTTTATTTTTTTAAATCCCGCTGGGGAATAAGATTGTGTTATTGACAGATTAAAATTCTCTAGTCCCTGACCCCCTTTTCCAAAATGGCACAAATGATTTTGTATGACACAAGGTTTCTGAGAAATGCAATAGCAGAACAATGTCTACTTATTACAGCTAAAAACCAAATTAACAAAATGAGTCACTTGCCCACACACTTTGGGCAATTAAAGGGCCTGTCCCACTTGGCGATTTTGCCAGCGTCATATCAGTGTCGCCAAAAGATTTTGAATATTTCAAAATCCAGCGGCGACAAAAAAGTGTTGCGACACTTGAAAAAACACCGTGTGTCATACTCCATCACGCCGCGTCACCACCTTGTCATACATCGCCACGCCGCATCACGCCGCGTATTTTTCAGTAAAATGATACGCCAGTCAATGATGCCGGCAGTCGCCGAAAAAAATCGCCAAGTGGGGCAGGCACTTTACAGTGCCCTTTTAACTAATAAAAGTGCATGTCTTTAGGATGCGGGACAAAACGAGAGCATCTAGAGGAAGAGCACATTGTCACAGGGAGAACATGTCAATTCCACATGGACAGTGCCTAATGACGATTGAATTTGGACCTCTGACTCTCTCTGAGACAGCAGCTCTATAAGTGCCACCCTTAGCAAATAACTGACAAAGTACCTATTATCTTAAACCTATTATTTAAAAAAAAAAGTTTTAAAATAGTATTCATTTCATTGAGGTGATCATAAAAACTAAAGAACTGTTGTATAAATCCCTTTTTGTTCATTATTATTCACTGTGATTGGGGAAATAACTAATGTAGCTTATTGCTAGGTATTTAGTTTTATCTTACTGAAGTTATTAATCTGTTAAAATACAGATGTTCACATGAAATATGTAATATTTATAGTAATATTTGTTAAGAACAGGCGCATTGATGCGACTCTTGGAGCCACTCCTCTAAAATGCAAATATTGGACATAGCAACAAAACTAAATCTAAGGATCTGGTTTCAAGAGCAACCAATGTCAGTGAAACTAGGGACCACCAACAAGAAAATAAAATCTAACAAGTTTCCTTTTTTAATATGTTGATAAATTACTTGCAGCATGAAGAGGCAATTGATCATGTAATAAGTCTGCTAAATGACAAACTGAGTTTTGAAGTGGAGCCAAGAAACTCAGAGCAAGGGAATTGAAGATTTTGTTTTAAATTAACAAGAATGAAAACTTAATCTTCCCACCCATACTCGAATATAAGAATCTAAAGTATACTTAAAAGATGTTGACTTTTGAGTTAGAACTGAAGAGACTCCTTAAAGGGCCTGTCCCACATTGCGAGTTCACCCAAGAGCTCTCCCGAGTTTAAAAAAAAAATCAAACTCGTGGTAAGTACGTAGAATGTACGTAGCGGGTAAGTCAGAGCTCGTGGATGTCTCGTAGCTACTTGTAATGCTAACGGCAGGTACTCGGAAAACGCGGAAACACGTGAAATTTTTTCAACAGTGTGAAAAATTTCCAAGAGTAAAAAAATACTTGTGATGAGGTACCACAAATTTGATTTTTTTTAAACTCGGGAGAGCACTTGGGTGAACTCGCATCGTGGGACAGGCCCTTTACATCATGGCCAACATTATCTCTCAATGAATTAATACTACAACTGGTGATCTGGTTACTTCTCTCAATGGGTCAGATCATGTTGACTTGAGTGTATGTGCCTGTTAAACACAGCAGTCCTGGATATTACAGATTCAGAATGCTTAATCTATTAGTTCACTCTGATAATAAAAGCAGGAACTTTAACAGGTCCAGTATGATTTAGGAGCAAGAAACAGAGTCAAGGTTTCAAATCATTAGACCACTCTGGATTTCATTTGGAGTCCTATGGTGAACCCCAGTGTTGGGGAGGGTTCCTAAGATTTATGCTGGAGAAAATGATTTTGATTCTTATTTTAATGGGGATATTTCAATGGGGATCTTGTTTCTGCAGATCAGGAGGAAGCCGTTCTTTAAATTAATCAGGATTGTTTTTTGGAAATGCTTTTAGTTTAATGTATTCCTACTTAAACATAATATGAAAATATTAATCATTGTTTTATTTACTTCAACTTTAATAGGCTTTAAAAATGATGTTAGCATTTAAACAAAACCAACCAGCTTTTGCATTCAGCAAACCTGGGGCATAACTTCACTGGATATGTAAGCTTTCAGGGACAGGGCCTGCTCAGTGAGCCATCAAAGACTTCGGCACTGCTCAGTTCATGCCACTGGGTCTTCGACATTCGGGTAAGAAAGATTAGGTCAGGCACCAGAGGACAGAAGGAATGAGTGATATTTCAGGTTGAGACCTTTCTTCAGACAGAAGATGGGTCTCAACCTGAAACGTCACCCATTCTTTCTCTCCAGAGATGCTGCCTGTCCCTCTGAGTTATTCAAGCATTTTGTGCCTATCTTTAGAGGACAGAGTAATGTAGATTGGCAGAAGTACCAAAACTATAAGAAGAAAACTTCCTATAACATGATTAGTGTCAAGAATGAATTTTGTAACTGGTGGTGGAGACAGATTAAAAATCAAATTTCAGAAGGGAATTGGATAAATCATTGAAGTTAGAAAAATCCAGGTTGGTGTTAGAGCATGGACGGTCTGCATTAGTCTTGGTGAGCAAAGGCATAACATTGAGGGATCAATAGCTTCCTTTTGCACTCTTAAATATTCTGATTCTTTAAAAATGGAAATTAAATGAGGTGCCCTCAAATTTATATGTCTTAATTCGATTCCGATTGGTAATTAGGTAACTCACTTTTTAATTCAATTTCAAAGATTATCAAAGAGCACATATCTTTAAAATGTCATGTAAAATTATGAACCTGGTCAGTTAGCTTGAACTTACTGATTGCATATTGGTATTAAGGGGTGTTCAACTGTGTAGCAAAGAACGACTTCCTTTCACAGTTAAGATATAGGAATAAACAGTGTCATCCAATTGCAAACAATCAGAGATTCTGGTAGAAAATCATTTTTAAAAATGGTGCTTAGTTACCAGGTCATTACTAAGGGGAGCAGAGGGAAATTTGTACTATCTGTTGTGAAGTCACATATGCAACTAATCTTACTAATTATTTGGTTTTAGAATTAGAATTATATAAAACAATTTTTGCAGACTTTCATTACTTTTGCATTGCTAGATATGGTGAAATTATGACAAAATGCAAAAGAATGTTAATAAGTAGCATGTAATCTCTCGGTTGAGATATGCTTTAGAAAATATAAATTGCCATTTTAGTGTAGTTCTTCATTAGTCTTCCTGCCTGACATCGAGCCTTCAAATTGAGGTGTTAAGTACCAATTCTAATGGTTTAAAGCGATATTTAAAGTCCCACGGCAAAACCTGTCATGAAGTAGGCAATTTTTTGTCACATCCGAACAATTCTTCCCTGCTTAACACATGGAGGTTTGTGAGACTGTGGTAGTTAGGAAACTTCACGGCTGTCCATTATATGAGCAGGTTTAACGCATGGTGGCTACCTTGTACTCATAATCAATTGTTTTGATTGTATTAGAAAATAACAATAAAACAAAAACAGAATTAAAATGTTTATGAAATTTTAATTTGTGAACTACCCAAAGTTACAATTTTCTGGCAAATATCTCTTCACAGTTTTTATAATCCATTACCATTGACACTGATGAGGTGATCAGGTGATCCTTCGGTAAATAATAACACATACAAGATAGCAGAGGACTTTGTTAAGGGATCATGGTGTATCAGTTCATTAGACTCAGGAAGTTAACATGCAGGTAAAGGACCAATTTAGAAGGAAAGTGGTATTGTTAGCTCACATTGTCGGAAGTAGGAGTATAATGAGTTAATTGCTGTAACTCTTTCCTACCATACCCCATTTTTGTACTCATGTGCATGACATAGAGGTATAGGCATTTTCTGGTCACGGTCTAAAATATGCTTAGAACTACTCCCACCCATGTTGGAAGTTCAAGTTCAAGTTCACATTTATTGTCACATGCACCAATTGGTACAATGAAATTTGTGTTACCATACAACCATACAAATAAAAAGAACACACCACACGATAGAGTTTAACATAAACATCCACCAGCAGAATCAACATTTCCCACTGTGATGGAAGGCAGTAAAGTTCAGTCATCTTCCACTTTGTCACCCGTGGCTGGGGCCTTTGAAACCTCCGCAGTCGCTGCTACGGACGGCCCGATGTACAAGTCCTCTCGCCGGGATGATCGGAACACCAGTGTCGGAACGAAGGAACACACTCGCGGCTTGGAGTTTCCAAATCGGCCGCTTCTTACCGGAGAGTGCGGCTTCTGAAGTCCACAGGCCAAGCTGGGTGGAGCTCTAACACTGGCGATCCCCGGCAAAGGATCCCAGGCCTCTGCGATGTTAAAGTCAGCGCCTCCCACGGCTAAAAGCGCAGCAAACCACAGCTCCATGGTGTTAAAGTCAACAGGCCCAAAACTTCGGAGCTCCAACACTGGGGGGGGGGGGGGGCAAAGATGCGACACAGAGAACAGACGCATCTCCGTCCGGGTAAGTGACTGAAAAATGGTTTCCCCCTATTCCCCCCCCCACCACCCCCACATAAGACGTACTAACATTTAAAACATATAATTTGACACACTAAAAATAACAAAAAGGGTGAAAGAACTAACAGCTGCTGGCGAGACAATATCTAACGCACTATTTCACTGTGAAGTTCTCTGTGTAAATGTAGGTGCTGAGGCTTTCACTTGTGTGGCTTATATAACTTGTGCAGGGTGAAATGTGAGGTATTTTCTTTTCACTAGTTTTGCTAGTCGTGGTGCAGTGAAATTGGCACCTAGGGGGATGCTCCTTCTACTAGATGCGGGAGGTCAGAGAGACTTCCAGTCTTCCTGAGGACCACACCAGTGGAAAATACATCCCACTGCAGCTCCTGATCGAACCAGAGCTGCGGCTGTATGACCTCAGGCTCATCTGGGAGTGTGGGACCGAAATAGATAGAAGGTATGATGAGGTGTTCACACCTAAGGTACAGGCAGAAAATAGATGGGTGATTCCTCCCAAATAGCTACTGCTGGTTAGATGACCAATCAGCAAAGAGCAGCAGCAGCAGTCAAGACTGGCACAAGATCTAGTTCTGAGGCTCAGTGGGGAGAGGGTGAAGGCAACAGGGCGGTTATGACAGACAACTCATAAGTCAGAGAAACAAACCGGAGATTCTGTGTTCCAGGATTGCATGTTGCTTCCTGGGTGCCATGTACAGCATGTCTCTGAGTAGTTGCAGAACATTCTCAGAGGGGTGGGTAAAGAGCCAGAGATTGTTGAGCATGTTGACACAAAAGACATAAGTGGAAAAAGGATGAGGTCATGCAAAGTGAATATAGGAATTAGGCAAAAGGTTAAAAAGCAGGACCTCGATGTTAGTAATCTCTGGGTGATTCCTAGTGTGTTAGTTTGGTGGGAATAGGAGAATAGGCCAAATGAATGTGTAGCTGAGGAGTTAGTGCGGGGGGCTTGCATTCCAATTTTTGGACAATTGGGATCTCTTCTGGGGCAGAAATTAGCTATGGAAGAAGGACGGTTGTACCTAAACTGGAGGGAGACCAATATCCTAGCATGGTTTGTTAATGCTATTTAGGAGAGTTTAAATAGAGCAGGGGGAAGGGGAGAGAAACCAGGGTAGAAAAATAGTTGATGCAATGGTAGCGGTTAGGACCAGTAAGTCTCAATGAAGGACAGGAGGGAAAGGCTAAGGAATATGGTGAAACTGATGAGCATTGAATGTGCTGATTTCAACGCTAGTATCTTGGGTAAAGCAGATGAACTCAGAGCGTGAATCAGTGCTTGAAATTATGTTATGGCCATGACGGACATTTGATTATGTGAGCGAAAGGCCTCTTCAATACCACTATTGTACCAGCCTCCAAAGCTTTAAATGTTTCAGAACCATCGAGTGATACAGTGTGGAAACAAGCCCTTCGACCAAACTTGCCCACACCAGCCAGCATGTTCCAGCTACACTGGTCCAACCTGCCTATGTTTGGTCCATATCCCTCCAAACCTGTCCTATCCATATACCTGTCTCACTGCTTCTTAAATGTTGGTATAGTCCTAGCCTCAACTACCTCCTCTGGCAGCTTGTTCCATACACCCACCACCCTTTGTGTGAAAACGTTACCCCTCAGATTCATATTCAATCTTTTCCCCTTCACCTTAACCCTATGTTAGGTATTAACCCGACCGCGGGTGAACTAAGAGGAGGAGGACTGGACTTTTTAGTGCCTTCCCTCGCAGTGGAAAGTGTTGATTCTGCTGTGGGGGAAAGTTCATGTTAAATTCTATAGTGTGTTGTGTCTTTTTTCTTTTTTTCTTTTATATGGATGTATGGTAATCTGATGTCTTCTCTGTAAAGCACTTTGGCTTCAACGTGATTTGATTTAAAAGTGCTATATAACTTAAAATTACTTACTTACTTACTATGTCCTCTGGTCCTCAATTCATCTACTCTGGGCAAGAGACTATGTGTATCTACCCGATCTATTCCTTTCATGATTTTATGTACCTCTATAAGAAGCTTGATCTTCAATGCACTCAGCAAAATTATTTTTCAAAATTGTCATGAACCACGAATGCTTTTCAAATTCTATACGTGAAGATGAGCTATTTGAATACATTTCATACTTCCACATAATTCAAAATAAGTCTATCGGTATCAAGTGTTACCTCATGACAGAACCCATACTTTGGTATTCTAGCCGGAATCAATAAGACTGGCATACTTTTACAATAACTTTTCATTAGAGGGCATTTTGGCCTTGCTGTTCACAGAGCAGTGGAATGGGTCATGCAAATACCAGATAAGTTATTGGTATTACTGCAATACATAAAACACCTCATTTCATCAATATACAGTGGATTATCTCCTAATTGATTCCTTTACTCTCATGAGCTAATGTAGTTTCTTGAATTTACTGAAGTCTCGTAAGGAATTCTGTAAGCTATTTTAAATCAAATCATTTATAATTTCAATGAATTATGAAGACCAGTTACTTCCCACTTTTAAATAACAAGATACGGCTTAATTTAGATAGGTTTTCCTTGTCGGGACCCTTCTTCAGACCTACTTGAAGGCGGGGAGGCAGGAAAAAGAAAACTGGATGTGAAGGGCAGGACAGAGCATGGTAGGTGACAGGTGAACACAGTCGAGGTTTTTTTGATAGGCAGATTGTTGAATAATGGTCAGGGATGAAAAGTCAGGTGTGAGCTCAAAAGGATAGAGTTGCTTATCCAAATATGTTAAAGCCGGGATTTTATTATAAATATGGTCTTTCAAAAATACAATACAACAAAGAAACATAGAAAATTAGCAAGCAGTTAAATAATGCATATCTTTCAGCATTTTATTAATTTCCTTTTCTCCTTGTCTTCCAAAGAATATCTATTTGTTAAGAACTAAAAGGATTCCTAAAATTCCAGATCTTGCAATTCTTTGCGAGGAGGTGGCACTAAAGATGTTCTACTCCGAGTTTTTCCCCGATCTGCCCTTTCTTGTCAGATCTGAGCGAACAACCCCTGTAAGTGTAAGTCCAGACTATACAGCAAATACTATCTAATCTCAAAGAGGCAGTGGATAACTCCAATGTTCCATTCCTATACTTATTTCTTTATAGGTGTTTTTTATTTTAATGACTTAGGCCACAAATCCAATTAACACACTGAATATGCCATTGTGTCCAACAGGCACGCGCCGTGTGCAATTACTCAGCTTTTAAAAACCTTAAAAAACACGCATGCGCAGATTGTTCTCCTCTCCGGTAGGCAGTCAGTCGACCTTTATAAAGTAAATTGTCTTCAAAAGCCTTATCTCTTAATAAAGTATTTAAAAACATATACCGTATTTCCAGGCAATGAAGACGCTATTTTTTAACCAAAAATAACACACGAAAATTTACCTGCGTCTTGGAGGCCGAAGGTTAGGTTGTTAGCCAAGATAGACTTGGCTATCCCTCAGTACAGCAACATCAAGAACATTGCTGGCAGCTGATGGGAAGCGGCTATAAAGTGGAAAGCGGCTGTAAAAGGACAGCGCTGCTGGGAGGGGAGAGTTCCTTTCACAGCGTGTGAGGAATCTGGCCCGGGTCAGCACGGGCACGAGCATTGAGAAGGAGGGGGTTGGGGATCATGCCAGCATCTCACTCACTGCTGCCATGGCACTTCGGAGCCACCGCATTGTGGCTGGGGAGGAAAGCACTGGTAGTCAGGATCGAACCCTCAGCGCCTTCTCCCAGCAAGCTGCGGTGTCCTTTGGCACAGGCGCAACTGGTGGAGGTGGCGGTTGGCAGGTAGCTACTGGGCGGAAGGCTGGCTGCTCCGTCCCAGGCTCGCTCTCTCTCTCTCTACTAGTCCCGAGGCAGGCGACCTGGGCGCTAAAGCCAGTCCCGGGTCAGGCGACCTGGGAAATGCAGCCATTCACGGAGCACGCAGCTGACCTGGTGTCGCAGCCAGACCTGGGGCAAGCAAGCCGACCTGGGCATCACAGCCAGTCCTGTTACACAGCAACTAGTCCCGGGCCTCGCAGACGACCTGGGCACAACAGTCAGGCCTGGGGTAAGCGAGCCAACCTGGGAACTGCAGCCATTTGCGGGGCACACTGCCGACCTGGGTGTCACAGCCGGACCTGGGGCAAACGAGCCGACCTGAGTGCTACAGCCAGACCTGGGGCACGCAGCCGACCTGGGTGTCACAGCTAGACCTGGGGCAAGTGAGCCGACCTGGGAACTGCAGCCATTTGCGGGGCACACAGCCGACCTGGGTGTCACAGCCGGACCTGGGGCAAACGAGCCGACCTGAGTGCTACAGCCAGACCTGGGGCACGCAGCCGACCTGGGTGTCACAGCCAGACCTGGGGCAAGTGAGCCGACCTGGGAACTGCAGCCATTTGCGGGGCACACAGCCGACCTAGGTGTCACAGCCAGACCT
Organism: Raja brachyura; assembly: GCA_963514005.1. The sequence goes on from OY740790.1 coordinate 26,263,000, forward strand.
GGGGCAAGCGACCTGGGAACTGCAGCTAGTCCCAGGGACACAAGAAATCTGGGAACTGAAGCCAGTCCCGGGAACGCAAGGGATCTGGGAACTGCAGTCAGTCCCGAGACACGCGGGCGATGTTGCCGACCCCTGGACCAAACCAAACACTTGAACCTGTCCCGCCATCCTTTTTTCAAAATTTAGCAACTTTGAATGCGCGAAGTATAAGAAGTAAAGTAGATGAGTTTGAGGCTCAGATAGAGGTTGGTAGATATGACATTGTGTGGATTACCGAGACATGGCTGTAGGAGGATCGGGTCTTGGAACTTAATATTCAGGGTTAGACATCCTATAGAAAGGACAGGCAGGTGGGCAGAGGAGGAGGGGTAGCTCTTCTGGTAAGGAATGGAATTCAGTCCCTTGCGAGGGAAGACATAAGGACTGACGAGGTAGAGTCACTGTGGATTGAGTTGGGGAATTGCAAAGGCAAGAAGACACTAATTGGTGTTATCTACAGACCCCCAAATAGTAGCCCGGATGTAGGGTGTAAGCTGCAGCAGGATTTAAAACTGGCATGTAACAAAGGTAATGCCACTGTGGTGATGGGGGATTTCAATATGCAGGTAGACTGGGAAAATCAGGTTGGTTCAGGACCCCAAGAAAGAGAGTTTGTGGAGTGCTTCCGAGATGGATTCTTAGAGCAGCTTGTAATGGAGCCGACCAGAGAAAAGGCAATTCTGGATTTAGTGTTGTCCAATAAACCAAATTTAATAAGAGAACTCAAGGTAAAGGAACCGCTTGGAGGTAGTGATCATAACATGATTAGTTTTAATTTGCAATTTGAGAAGAAGGTTAAATGGAAGTGGCAGTGATGCAGCTGAACAAAGGGGATTATGAAGGCATGAGAGAGGAGCTGGCCAAGGTAGACTGGAAAGGAATACTAGCAGGAATGACGGTGGAACAGCAATGGCAGGAATTTCTGGGCATAATCAGGAAGAGACAGGATCATTTCATTTCAAAAACAAAGAAAGATTCGAAGGGGAATAGGAGGCAACCGTGGCTGACAAGAGAAGTTAGGGATAGAATAAAACTAAAAGAAAAGAAAAGATTAACACAGCAAAGAGTAGCCGGAAGCCAGGGGATTGGGAAACGTTCATAGGACAAAAGAAGGAAACAAAACGGGCAATACAGGCTGAAAAGATGAAGTACGAAGGGAAGCTGGCCAATAAAAAAGGACAGTAAAAGCTTCTTTAGATATGTTAAGGGTAAAGTTATTAATTTTCTTTCATGGAATGTGAATGGCTTGAACCATCGCATTAAGAGGATATTTTTTTTCAAAGTTCTTCACAGACTAAATCTGGAAGGGCCGAGAAGTCCTGTTTCCTTGCTGTAATTGTTAAATGCTCAGATTATCTTTGCTCAAGAAACACATGTAAGACAAGATGACAATTTACGATTTTTTAAGTTTTGGAGAGGACAGCAGTTTAATTCAAACTCACAGGCTAAGGTGAAAGGAGTCTCTATTTTTATTGACCCCTCAATTCCGTTTGTTCACAATGAAACAATTTCTGATCCATATGGCAGATTTCTGGTTATTGCTGGTGTTCTTTACATGCAAAAAGTTGCTATGGTGAATGTCTATGTACCAAATATTGATCACCCTGAGTTTTTTAAACAGTTAATTGCATCCTTTCCTAATTTAAATGAACACTTTTTAATAATGGGTGGAGATTTCAACTGTTGTTTGAACCCCGCGATTGACAGGTCTACATCTGATCATGTGCTTCGAAATAAATCAGCAAATTTGATTCATTCTTTTTTACTTGACTCTGGAATGGTAGAAGTTTGGCGAAGTCCGGTAGGCGGCAGAGCATGGTGACTGATTAGACAGAGAGCTCTGTACAGTCGGATAAATAAACCTCCCCTAAATTCAAAGAAAGCAAGTATTTAAGTTTTAATGAGTATAGTATGAGTGGGGGAGTCAAAACAAAGAGCAGAAAGTTGAAGGAAAAGATGCTAGAAAAGCAAGAAACAGAAGGTCAGGCCTGAAGCGACACACACGACACACACGAAACCAAAAACAAACAGGCTGGTGGAGACGCTGCAACAGAGGCCCTCCATGAGGAATTAAAAAGCATAAGTACACAAATCAGCAACTTGAGAAGAGAATTAAAAGCGAACCACATCATTCAAAGACGATTTCAAGCGGGATATGAGGGAAGAGCTGGCCGAATTTAAACATGAAATGAATCTTCAGATGGCAGCGAATGCACAAGCAATGCAAGACCAAAAAAAAACGGAAGAAGCCGCCACCCGACTAGAGGAGCTGGAAACATGGAGTGTCGCTGCAAACACTATACTCCAAGAAACAATGAAAGTTACTTGTCGCCAAATTGAATGATCTGGAGTCCAGATCCTGAAGAAATAATTTGCGGATATACGGTGTGTCAGAGGGTGCGGAGGGTTCAGTTTGTAGAGAAACTGCTCAGAAGTGAAATGTCAATCCCTGAAATGACAGATTTACAGATTCAACGAGCACACAGATCCCTGGCACAGAAACCATGCCCTAGTTCCCCTCCGAGATCCATAATTGTCCACTTTCTTCAGTTTAAAGTTAAAGAGATGGTCCTCAAACAGGCATGGCAAAAGAAGATCCAACTTGGAGAACGAATGCTGTCTTTTGACCATGACTATACTACCACTGTAGTAAAAACAACGCAAGGCATACAAACATATTAAACACTTCTTAAAAGAGGAAGGAATCCACGTTCAAACACCATTTACCAAGATACGTATTCACTGGGAGAGCGGTCACCAAACCTACAACAACGCAAGGGAAGCCGTGCGAGAGCTACAACAGAGAGGCTATCAAGTGGAAGAGCTGCGGGGAGACACGGACATGCCGCCACTGCGTGAACAACTCCACCAAACGGCGCAGAGCAGCTCGTCGAGAGACACGGAGAATCAGAGACAATCAGACGGGCATGGGAGCGCCTTCAAGTATTCCAACAAAAGACTCATGCATGAACTGAGATATGATTATGAAGGCACGCACAGACATGGATAACATAATGGCTTCCGCCACAATATGTTAGAATGCTTATATGTATATTCATGGACAAATCTGTTTATAAGCCTGGTTCTAAAAATATCACCAAGCATCACAGACCTCATGTGAATGTAATTAATGTTGATTTAATACAACTTTATGTATTAGATAAATCCAACTGTTAGGGAGATTAGCAAAATATTAGAGCTAGAATGAATGGAGGGACCCATAGAGGGTTACCACACTTATCTAGGAGAGGGCCCTTTCTTAGTGTTAGGTTTCCCCCCTCAATTTACAAAGGGATTCTGGATCTATGGAGGAGAGAGAATACCCTTTTTTGGGAGTCCATATATGTTTTGATGTTTTGTTTTGTTTTGCCAGGTAAAACACCTTTGTTTGTTCATATGTTTTGGTTTGTCGTTCAGAATGGTTCGGGTGTTGAGTTGAGGGGATACAGTGAAATTAATCACACTAAGTGTAATGATGCAATGTCAAGGACTTAAGCTGATGTCTCCAAATGTTAATGGTTTGGTCAATCCAATTAAGAGGGCTAAAGTCATGACTAAATTGAAAAAAGTGAAGATGCATATTATTTACTTACAAGAAACCCATTTATCGCGACAAGAGCATGAGAAGCTGAAAAGATTTGGATATAAAAACACATATTATAGCTCACATGCAACAGAAGTCATAAAAGAGGAGTGGCAATCTTGATATCAAACTCAGTTAAATTCGAAATGCTTAAAGAAATAAAATACAAAGAAGGGAGGTATATCATAGTAAAGGGCAAAGTTGATAATAATATCCTGTCACTGGTGAATATCTATGCTCCCCCAGATAGTGATAAACATTTTTTCAAATCCCTATTTGATATTACTGCAATGGAAGCAGAAGGAATTTGTATATGTGGGGGTGATCTGAATGTTGTACTGAATCATAGGCTTGATATGACCAGTGAAAAGAAGAATAAGAACCAGTTAACAAAACTACTAAACATTACCTGTGAAGAATTTGGTTTTCTTGATATCTGGAGGAATTTTCACCCTCTAGAAAGAGACTATACACATTACTCAATACCGCACTCAGTTTACTCCAGAATAGACTATTTCTTAATGCAGAAAGAAGACCGTTATAGGGTAACGGATTGCAGAATCGGTGCGGCAGATGTATCAGACCATAATGCCATATACTTAACAATTCAAATGAACAGTAGAAGGAAAAACACAGTGTGGCGATTAAATGTTGGAATACTGAATGATAAAACAACTGTTAATGATATTAAATTGGAAATCAAAACTTATCTAGAGGAAAATGACAATAGGGAGGTGGACCCATCCATACTATGGGACTCAATGAAGGCTGTAATACGAGGTAGGTTAATAGCGAGGGCATCACATATTAAAAAGGCCAGAATGAAAACATATAATAAGTTAACAGACCTGAAGGATTTAGAACAGAAGTACAAAAATAATAAGGACCAGAGAACTTATAAGCAAATAGAAGATTTGAGGGGACAAATGGATGGAATATTGGGTCAAGAGGTGGAGAAAAAAGCAAGATTTGTAAAACAGGCACATTATGAGCTTGGCCCTAAATCCACTAAAATACTTGCCCGAAGGCTACGCAAACAACAGGCTGACAACACCATACACAAAAATAAGGACCCCTATACACAGAATTTGAAGAGTGATCCAAAATAAATAGAATATATCTTCCAGGAATATTATAAAGAATTATATACACAAACCTCTAGAGTAGGTGGGGAATCAATGAGGACTTTTTTAAATACAATAGATCTGCCCTGTATTGGAGAGACACAAAATAAAATAATCACAGCAGAAATATCACTGGAGGAGATAGAGAAGACAATTGGTAGGATGAAATCAAACAAGGCCCCAGGCAGCGACGGTTTCCCTATAGAATGGTATAAAATGTTTCGGAATGAGCTGAACCCACTTCTTCTGAGAACCTTTAACTGGATTATCAAAGAAGGCAAGACACCCCCGTCATGGAAAGAGGCAATTATAACATTAATCCCCAAAGAGAACAAAGACAAGGAAAATTGTACCAACTACAGACCAATATCAATTCTAAATGTGGACTATAAATTATATTCTTCAATTATCTCCAAACGATTTGAAAAGTTCATGCCAGATTTAATTCATGAAGACCAGACTGGTTTTATAATAGGCAGACAAACATAGGACAGCATTAGAAGAACCCTACATATAATACACAAGATTCAAAAGGAAATGTGCTGTCCTGATAAGTCTAGACGCGGAAAAGGCTTTTGATAGGGTTAATTGGGAATTCTTATATCAAACACTAGAAAAATTTGGCTTTACCGAAGAGTCAATTCAAGTTATTAAAGCAATTTACCAGCAACCAACTGCAAGAGTAAAGGTGAATGGGTCCTTAACTGAGAGATTTGTGTTAGGAAGAGGAACGAGACAGGGATGTTGTCTTAGTCCTACCCTGTTTGCTATATATATTGAACCATTGGCTCAAGCAATTCGTCAAGATAGGGAACTGAGGGGAGTAACTATAAGAGACAGAGAACATAAAATTGGCCTTTTCGCAGATGATGTAATGATGTATCTCACGGAAGTAGACACCTCATTTCCAAGGATGATGGGGATCATAGATGAATTTAATTTTTCTGCAGGATATAAAGTGAATATTTCAAAAACTCAAATCCTCCTATTTAATTGTCCTCCTCCAGAAGAAATCAAACAAAATTATAATATTAAATGGGATTCAAAATCAATCAAATACCTAGGGATACATATAACAAAAAATATATCAACGTTGTATGGGGCCAATTATAATCACATCAACCAAAACATAAGAAAGGATATAGAAAGATGGTCCACCTACCCAATGGATTTTAGTAGTAAGATAAATGTGGTGAAAATGAATATTTTGTCAAGGCTATTGTACTTGTTTCAATCTCTGCCAATTGAGGTACCATTAAAACAATTCACGGAATGGGATAAATTAATATCTAGATTTATTTGGGGAGGAAAGAAGGCCAGAATTCGATACACTACACTACAGTTGCCAAAGGACAAAGGTGGAATGGCACTTCCAAATTTTAGGATATATTTCTATGCAGCCCAACTTCGACCACTAATTAATTGGTGTGAGGACAGCTATATAGCTAGGTGGAAAGAGATTGAGACATATATCCCTGACTTCCACATCCAAACACTTTTGGGAGAAAAAGCGCTTCCTGGACATATCAGGAGTATAATCGATCCAATAATGATATTTACTTTAGAAACCTGGTTCACTCTTACCAGTCAACTTAAACTGAATAAACGACAAAAAGTTTTAAGATGGATAGCTTTGGATAATGAATTTAAGCCAGGGATGTATGACTCAACATTTAAAGAGTGGATGAAGAAAGGAATGACTGCATTTTGTACTGTTATTGAAAATGGAGACCTAAGAAGTTTTCAAGATTTGAAGGATAGATTTGCACTTCGGAACCAAGACTTGTTTAGATACCTCCAACTGAGAGATTATTACAATAAAAAGGTAAAAAGGGAGGCACTAGAAGAAAAGAATCCAGTGAAGAAAAAGGATAAAGACCCTACTGAAGTGTCATCATATGGACCTATATCAATGTTAAATGTAGATTTCGAAATTCTTTCCAAAATATTAGCTATGAGATTGGAAAGGATTTTAACGCAAATTATCTCTGGAGATCAGACCGGTTTTATTAAAAATCGTCATTCATACTTTAACGTTAGGAGATTAATGAATATTGTATATACAGTGTCTAATAAAACCCCAGAATGTGTCATCTCACTTGATGCTGAGAAAGCGTTCGATAGAGTAGAATGGGATTATTTATTCAATATACGTGAAAAATTTAAGATTGGTCCAAAATTTACTTTTTGAATCAAGCTGATATATCATATACCTCAGGCTTCTGTATTTACTAATAATCAGAGATCCCCTTTTTTCAGGCTCTTTCGAGGTACTAGACAGGGTTGTCCCTTAAGTCCTTTACTATTTGATATTGCTTTGGAACCTTTAGCCACCGCTATTAGGGAATTCCCTAATATCTTTGGTATTGTCCGCGGCAATAAGACACATAAGCTATCTCTTTACACAGATGATCTGTTATTATTTATTTCTAACCCTGAGAAATCTATTCCGGCAATAGTAGCATTACTTAATCAATTCAGTAGTTTTTCTGGTTATAAACTAAATCTTAGTAAGAGTGAGCTTTTTCCATTAAATAATCTTGTTTTGAATTATGGTCAGTTTCCATTTAGATTGACTACCGAAAGTTTACCTTATTTAGGTGTTAAGATCAGCAAGAAACACAAGGATTTATTTTAAACCAATTTTATTCCTTTAATTGACCATATTAAACATCAGTTTACTAAATGGTCACCAATGTCCTTATCCCTAATTGGCTGAATCAATGCTATTAAAATGTTGTTTTTACCTACATTTCTGTATTTATTTCAGACGATACCAATTTTTATTGCCAAATCTTTCTTTGACATTATAGACTCCAAAATGTCTTCATATATATGGCAGAATAAAAATCCCTGACTATGTAAAAAACATTTACAGAAATTTAAAAAAAATGGTGGTTTGGCATTGCCGAACCTTAGATTTTACTATTGGGCAGTCAATGTTCGTTATTTAACATTTTGGACATTAGATTTAGAAGATACCCAATGCCCAGGATGGATAAACCTTGAACGTGATTGCTTACAAGGGCTATCATTGGCCTCTATTCTAGGGGCCTCGTTACCTTTCACAATGACGAGATTGAATAAATATATGACTAACCCAATAATAAGACATACGATCCGAATATGGTTTCAATTTCGTAAGTTTTTTGGACTAAATGATTATCGAGTCCTATTTTATCCAATGTTATCTTTCAACCATCTAGTGCTGATCAAGTCTTTTTGTTATGGAAGAGGAAGGGTTTAGTAGCTTTTCGTGATTTGTTCTTGCAGGGTTGTTTTATGTCTTTCGAACAACTCTCCAATAAATATAACTTACCTAATTCACATTTTTTTAGATATTTACAAATTAGACACTTCTTGGAGGCTACTCTACCCCTTTTTCCGCTACCACATCAAACAAAAATGTTGGAAAATGTTTTAGTTGAACCCGTATCAGAAAGTATTAATAACGACTATTTATGAGTTGATTTTGAAATTACAAATAGATACATTTGATAAAATTAAGAATGAATGGGAAAGAGAACTCCAAACTTCTTTATCCATAGAGAAATAGGAGAGGATTCTTCAATTAGTCAATATCTCTTCAATGTGTGCAAGACACGCTTTGATACAATTCAAGGCGGTTCACAGAGCTCATCTGTCAAAGGATAAGTTGGCTTGTTTTTATGGTCATATAAACCCTACCTGTGACAGATGTAACTCTGAAGTGGCCTCACTGACCCATATGTTTTGGTCCTGCCCACTTTTGGAAAAATATTGGAAAGACATTTTTGATACTATTTCTGCAGTAGTTGGTATTGATTTACAACCTCATCCTATTACTGCAATTTTTGGGCTACCAATGTTAGATTCTATTCATTTGTCCCGCTCCGTCCATCGGCTGATTGCTTTTACCACATTAATCGCCAGAAGATCCATCTTATTTAAATGGAAAGACTCCAACCCTCCGACCACACTCCAGTGGTATTCTGAAACGATATCATGTTTAAATTTAGAAAAAATTAGGAGTGACATTGTTGAACCCATGGTTAAGTTTGATACGACTTGGGGAAAATTGAACACTTTCATACAATATAAATTGCTCCCTCTTGATCCGTTATAAAAACTATTTCACTTCTATATGGTGGAACAGACTTGACGTCATACAGACTTAAATTGTTGAAACTTTTAGTTCAGATTTTGTTTTGCTTTATTTTATTTTTATTTTTATTTTATTATTATTATTTTTTTTTTTTAATTTATTTTTTTTTAGTTTAGGGGGGGGGTTTGCTTTTTCCTTTTTTTCCTTTTTATTTTTGTGTTTTTTTCTACATTTATAAGTTTTCTTTTAAAGATTTAACTATATTTACATAGAGATCGGGAGGTCTATACTCAATGTGTATTTTGACACTGGTCTCATATCAGGTTATACCTGTTATTAATGTAATCTTGATCCCTATGTATCAATATCATTCTTATGTTTATCACTATTTTTTTGTTGTTTTTTTTTAAATGTTTTATTTTTAGTTTCTTTGGAAAAAAAAACAATAAAAAGATTTTAAAAGAAAGAAAGATATATTAAGGGATAGAGAGTAGCAAAGTCAAATGTGGGTCCCTTGAAGGCAGACACGGGTGAAATTATTATGGGGAACAAGGAAATGGCAGAAGAGTTGAACAGGTACAGGATCTGTCTTCACTAAGGAAGACACAAACAATCTCCCAGAAGTACTGGAGGACAGAGGATCTAAGGGGGTCGATGAACTGAAAGACATTTTCATTAGGCGAGAAATAGTATTGGGTAGGTTAATGGGACTGAAGGATGATAAATCCCCGGTGCCTGATGGACTGCACCCCAGTGTCCTCAGGGAGGTGGCTCTAGAAATAGTGGACGCATTGGTGATCAAGATCAAGATCAGTTCCTGTGGATTGGAGGATAGCTAATGTTATCCCACTTTTCAAGAAAGGAGCAGGAGAGAAAACGGGTAATTACAGACCAGTTAGCCTGACTTCGGTGGTGGGAAATTTGCTGGAGTCAATTATTAAAGAGGTAATAATGGGGCGTTTGGATAGCAGTAAAAGGATTAGTCCAAGTCAACATGGATTTATGAAAGTAAAATCATGCTTGGCTAATCTTCTGGAAATTTTTGAGGATGTGACAAGTAAAATGGATGAAGGAGAGCCAGTGGATGTAGTGTATCTAGACTTTCAGAAAGCCTTTGATAAGGTCCCGCACGGGAGACTGGTGACTAAAATTAGAGCACATGGTTTTGGGGATAGGGTGTTGACGTGGATAGAAAATTGGTTGGCAGACAGGAAGCAAAGAGTAGGAGTGAACGGGTCCTTTTCAGAATGGCAGGCAATGGCGAGTGGAGTGCCGCAAGGTTCGGTGTTGGGGCCGCAACTGTTTACCATATATATTAATGATTTGGAAGAGGGAATTAGGAGCAACACTAGCAAGTTTGTGGATGACACAAAGCTGGGTGGCAGTGTGATCTGTGAAGAGGATGTTAGGAGGTTGCAGGGTGACCTGGACTGGTTGAGGGAGTGGGCAGATGCATGGCAGATGCAGTATAATATAGATAAATGTGAGGTTATCCACTTTGGTGGAAAAAGCAAGGGGGCAGATTATTATCTCAATGGGGTTAGGTTAGATAAGTGGGAGGTACACCGGTCACTGAAAGTTGGCGTGCAGGTATAGCAGGCAGTGAAGAAAACTAATGGAATGTTGGCCTTCATAACAAGAGGATTTCAGTATAGGAGTAGAGAGGTTCTTCTGCAGTTGTATAGGGCTCTGGTAAGACCACATGTGGAGTATTGCGTACAGTTTTGGTCTCCTAATTTGAGGAAGGACATCATTGTGATTGAGGCAGTGCAGCATAGGTTCACAAGACTTATCCCTGGGATGGCGGGACTGTCATATGAGGAAAGATTGAAAAGACTGGGCTTGTATTCACTAGAGTTTAGAAGGATGAGGGGATATTTTATAGAAACATATAAAATTATAAAAGGACTGGACAAGCTATATGCAGGAAAAATGTCCCCAATGTTGGGCGAGTCCAGAACCAGGGGCCACAGTCTTAGAATAAAGGGGAGGCCATTTAAGACAGAGGTGAGAAAAAACTTTTTCACCTAGAGACTTGTGAATTTGTGGAATTCCCTGCCACAGAGGGCAGTGGATGCCAAATCGCTGGATGGATTTAAGAGAGTTAGATAGAGCTCTACGGGCTAGTGGAATCAAGGGATATGTGGAGCAGTCAGGCACGGGTTATTGATTGGGGATGATCAGCCATGATCGCAATGAATGGCGGTGCTGGCTCGAAGGGCCAAATGGCCTCCTCCTGCACTTATTTTCTATGTTTCTAAATTGGGGGTGCGTCGTCATTGCCGGGAAATACGGTAACTCAAAGAATTTTACTTACAACATTATTTGTACATGAACTCCATTCTTCTCTCTTTGTTACTTAAGATACTCTTAAGATAATGTCAATCCATGTTTGAAACACCCGCCAAGAATCTTGCGCAGTCCATGGTGCAAAGGCAGAATTTCAGCTGCCTTCATAGACCGTTGTCATTGAAGGCTTGAAGCAGCGTCGACAGCACGTCAGCTGCACATACTTTCGTGTGTTACATGTACTGCGGATGAAAGGCACGGGAGAATTATGCCTACCTTGGAGATCCATCTCTTAGAGATACTTTTCCTGTGCCTTTACTATTTATATTTAATAATTATCATTTTATAATTTTAGTCAGGGTTGGCCCTGCCTACCTTGCCTACCCCGGTGCCATGTGCCTGGTGCACAGGTAGCTCTCTGATAACATGTAATAATGTGAAGCAATAGTACCAATTCTCCACTGTATAGTGTTTTCCTTCGGCTTCAACGTTAACCAGTGTTTTAGAATTTGTGGTCACTACTGAAGCAAAAGTACTTCTTGTTAACCTCAAACAAAGCAAACAATAAAAATTGAACAATCTCTACTGGAAAATGTTCAATTTTCTGTGGGTTTAATGCTGTCAGCCATTGGTTCAAAAAGGGATTCCCGATGCATCACAGTTATACCTTCCAACATCTCTCCTCATTTTCCAAAGTCTCCTTAGAATCGTAGAGCCACCTTCCCCCAATAATTGCCTGTTTATTATGAATCACGCAAGGTCTCTACATTAAAGTAGTATTCAGCACTGCAAACAAAAGAAAAATGCATTTGACTGATTTTTCTGATTTTATTTTGCAACCACCAGTGAAAATATATACACTCACTAAAAAAGCAAACTGTAGGAGTTTATTTTTTAAACCAACCAATTAATGTATTGTTTTTACTCGTGACTCGCATTATTTCACCCCATCCAAATTAGTTCCAGCATATTAACATGCCAATGATCCAATATTAGAGAGCAACACAAAAACAATTCAGAAGTGTTGAAAAATCTTGTCAAAATGCTTAATATTTAATAATCATATAGATAAACATTTCTACATAAAATGCACCCTCAGTAGGTAAATTTAATGTATATTTAACAAATCACTTTGCATGGATACAGTTTCCACTGTCATTTTCCGTGGCATAATGATAAAAGCATCATCATAAGTAAAGTAAAGTATCCATTATTGTCATTCAGACATTTCAGTCTGAACAAAATTGTATACCTTGCAGTCATAACATAGAATAAAATAACAAAACACACACTTAACACAGTTTAACATCCACCACAGTGAGTCTACCAGACACCTCCTCACTGTGATGGAAGGCAAAAGTCTTAAAGTCCTTGTCTCTTCCCTCCTCGTCTCCCTCTGTATTGAGGCGATCCAGCTTTCGATGTGGGGACGCCGCCGGGTAATGGTAAGTCCAGCGGCCGCATCCGAGCTCCGCGAACGGGCTGGTTCAAACTCCGCGTCCTGGGGAGGTCGAAGCTGCCGCCCTCCAGTCCAGTGGACGAAGCTGTCGTTGCGGGAGCTCCAGAAAACTGGTCACCAACGTGGGACCTATGAGCCCCCGATGTTGTCGTCCACTGGGCCTGCGACCGAGTTCACTGGGCCCACGGCCAAGCTTCCATGGCTCCGAAGTTGGGTCGCCGCCGCTGCAATGCCACCACAGCCCCCAAGTCGGCCAGCCCCGCTTTGGTAAGTCCTGGCTCTGATTTATCTCGGAGCCTTGAGGTCGGTCCCAGTTGGAGGCCGCCAGCTCCGCAATAGACCTCAGCGCAGACGGAGATGGAGATGGGGAATACGACAAGAAAAGGTCGCATCCCCCCCCGAAGGAGTAGCAATGTTACAAAATTTTGAGATTTAAAAAATCAAGTCTGCAATTTATCCCATCAGATAAAGCATAAAAAGAAGTTTAATTTGACACCTAATTTACTTTCATATCATCAGTATTAAGAAAGTTATGGCCATTTTCATACTCGGAAATTAGCATCTTGTTTCCCATTGCCTTTCAATTGACTTAACTCAAAAGCTGTGATCTGGAAAAGTTAAAAGCCCATAACTTTCTTAAAAATAAAGAGAACTCAATGAAATTTTCAGTTATTATAGATTGAAGCATTCTGAAACAAATATGAAACAATCTTACTTGGATGACATGAAATTAAAGCATATAATTAGTTAGTTATCTAATTGTAGGTAATTACAAAATTCAATGAGTAGATCTAAACATCTATCCATTTCTTAAGAAAAGATAAACTTTTTTTAAATTGCCTAAGTGTCCAAATAACATTCACACAATAATCCACAATATAACATAATTTTTAAATCTCATTTTCATGAATTTCTGGGCCCAATGGAAGGAATTTAGTGTTTGATTCCTGTAAATTAATGGCCATTTAAATCAACTAGCGAGTGGGTTTTAGTGGAATGCGGTGGATTAGAATGTTGCGGTTAGCGGTGAAGTCGGGAGGAAAAATATTGTTTGTTCATATATTTTTTGGGACCCCATTTCGCAACATAAAAATATTATTAAAGCCTCCCGAAAAACCAACTTTTAATATAAAAATAAACTACCTTTTCTTCTCCCCTACGCAAACTCCTAACGGTTGTCGGTGCTCACGGCTTTTGACAGTGATTTTTAAATTACTCTAGTTAATAAATAATTTAGAGCAATTTAAAAATACCTTCATTCATGAAATGTCGGAGCGATTTTTCGTCCGCAACGAAATCGCCCGACATTGATCGATTTTCCAGGTCTGTGGAAAAACGGCACTTTAAGCCCGCCCCCCTCTGAAAGGCGCCAAAGTCGCACACACGGGGAGCGGCAGAACTGCAGCGCTGCTCAAGGTAAGTTTTGCAACATGCCAAGAAGGAGGAGACTAAAAACAGTTTGTCCCACCCCCCCATACATACACAACTAAAATAGACGAAATAAACTAAACAACAGGACAAAAGAAAACAAAGGAAAAAAAGAAAAGACAGGCGGACTGCAGGTGAGCCGCAGCTGCTTGGGCAGCGCCGCCACTTCAGGATCATCATCATATGACATAAGCAGCATAAGCATAATTGCTTAACATATATAAATTTCAATTAAATGCAGGATAGAAGTACCTCTGGCATGAATTAATGATTACTTTTGGGGAGAGAACGTGAGTAAAAACTGAGAAATCCAGTCATTTTGACCATCTTCAAAAGGGGCATTATGTCCTTCAATGGCAATTACAAGGATATTATGTAATGAACTTCAGCTAGATATTAAAAGGAAAATCATTGCAAGTTTCTCCTCAATTGCCTCTTCTTTGCAGCCTTGGATCGAGTGAGACCAAAACAATGCTACAACTTATTTTCAATCTTCTTTAGTGCAATATTTAAACTCAACCTCAACTTATTCCAGATAGAGTGGAGTTAATCTGCAGGATAAAGAAAAAAATATGTAACCTTCTTCTTTACAGTGGCAGTGGTGCAGCAGTAGAGTTGCTGTCTTACAGTGCCCAAGACTCGGGTTCGATCCTGACTACGGGTGCTTGTCTGTACAGTTTGTACATTCTCCCCGGGAGTGCTGATTTCCCTCCACACTCCAACGACGTACAGGTTTGTAGCTTAATTGGCTTGGTTAAATTGTAAATTGTTCCTAATGTGTAGGATAATGTAAGTGTGTGGGGATCGCTGGTTGGCATGGACTCAGTGGGCCTGATTCCTCACTGTATCTCTAAACTAAACAAATCTTAGTCAGCATGTGAATATCAGAAATAGAAATGGGAGCAAGTCATTTAGCCCCTTATGTCTACTAAACCAGATCATACTTGACCTCTTAGTACCAGTAATTCTTTGATAGCCCAAGTACTACACCAAGTAGCCCAAGTTTTCTTGGGATGTGAATTCCAAAGCTACGCTACCCTCCGGGTAAATAAATCTCTTCTCATCTCTCTCGTGAATGGCCAAATTACAAGAGTGTGGTCATTTATTTCAGACATGTACCAGAGGAAGCACTGATCTTGCCAAGTCCCATTTCCATAAAATCTTTTCTCATTCTGAACTCAAGATAGTTCAGGCCTCATGAGACAAAGGCCCATCCCAGGAATCAACACTGTACTCCCTGCATTCAAGTATAACCTTCCCTGTCAAATATTAAATTGCCCACATTTGCTCTTCTTCTTCTTCTTGTGTATGGCGTGCACAGCCCAAAATTGTAGGACAACTTGTTCTATTTGATCTTATTTGATTGTGCACGCCGGGTTGGTTGCATTTGTCGAAACAGGGCTGACCACGTGAAGGTTGTAATCTTCCACCCCAGTAGAGTCTGCTGATCATCATCACTTTTTTAGTTTGTATAATTTCTTTGGTAGGTAGGTTTATTATTGTGGACTCCAAATGGTGGAGTAACTCAGTGGGACAGGCAGCATCACTGGAGAGAAGGAATGGGTGACATTTCGGGTCGAGACCTGTTTGGCTATCGTCGATTTAAACCAGCATTTGCAGTTTTTTCCTACAGAGGTCATGTGCACTGAGGTAAATGAAAAATACTTGTTTTGCTTCCGGTCCAAACAAATCAGATCAAACTACAAATACAATCAAGCAAATTCAAGTACAATGGGTAGAGCAAAGGGAAAAATAGAGTGCAGAATATAGTTCTCAGTATTGTAGTGCACCAGTTCCAGAGACAAAGTCCAATGTTTGCAATGGAGCAGAGGGGAAATTCAACTGCTGCCTCATCCCAGACCTATTGAAGGGCAGCCAATCTGTCTTGAATCTGGCCTAGAATCAGTCCCAATGCCCTCTTCAAGAATTAAACCATCTCATTTTAGTAATTCCATCTTTGCTAGCATGTTGTAGTAGAAATTAAGTAGGGTAGCATGTAGAAGTAGGAATGTTCCAGAAATTTCTCCTTCCATTATAACACATGGTAATTTCTAATTTCTAACGTGGTAATGACAAACATTTAAATGATTGGAAGTGATGTGTCATTCCATAACTAATATTTCACAATATAGGCAAACCGTTATTAGGAGGGAAAGAAGGGAAAATGGCCGACCAATTTCCCTCCTTTGACCAATTTCCCGCCTGGGATAAATAAAGTTCTATCTTATCGTATTGTATTATGTACGTACAAGGAACTGCAGATGCTGGTTTACAAAAATGACCCAAAGTGCTAGAGTAACTTGGCGGGTTAGACAGCATCTCGTGGGGGACATGAATAGGTGACATTTCGGGTCGGGACCCTTCTTCAGGCTGATAGTAGTGTTAAACAGGAGAGAAAGCAGGAAGAGAGGTAGGGACAGGACAAAGCCAGGTAAGTAATAGGTAGACGTGGTGAGGAGGGTTGATTGGCAGATGCTTAAACAAAGGCAGAGATGTATAGATAATAAGACTGAGGTGTGGAGAGAAGCAACGTGAAATGTGAAGCCACTGGAAGGGATAAAAGTAGAAGGGGATAGGGACAGGATTGTGGGCGAATAGGTGTGCATCCAGGTGAGGCACAAGGAAGAAAGGGGAATCGGGGGTGGAGGGGATGGGTTTTCTTGCCCTATTACGATGGGTTTGAGTTCCTAGGAAAAAACCTGTGTCGTGATTTTCCACATCGCAAAGCCGCATACATGAAGAAATGAGAGTTGGAAAAAAAAAATTTGTATTTACTTTTTACATGTAAATTTTCTGACAGCGTTTTTTTTGGTCGTTGTGTGTGATTTCTGTTACCCGAACTTCTGTAATGTGGGTGTCGTCTGTACAGGGAATTTCATCCCTTATTTGATAAGCTAATAAGCAAGTGATATGATATCTCTGCTGAACAGCATAAATAAGTGGTGTCGAAAAAGAATTGCTGAAGGAATGAACTCTCCATGACCTACACAGTCACATTCCCTTTTGGAATTCATGTAAACAAAATATCGTATCTTTTCTAAGCAATTTTATTCTGCATTTGACATAAATATTTGGGGGAATTCTTTTTTCCAAAAGAATGTTAATCACTGAAGTTAAAGGGAGAATATTTCAGCAATGATTAGATTTTGAAGATCAAAACTCAGACCTGTACGACTGAATAAGGAGGCATTCTCTTGCCTAGAGTAAACCAGCTGGGCAATATGCCATTCCAACTCCAATATTAATAATGAGCACAAAAGGTGCAAAAAATAGATTGTTGCACAATATGGAATGCAGACTTTATTTTGGCCTATTGCATCGAAGTATTGCAGAGGATTCCTGGCTGACATGGGCCCATGTTGTGCAGCTTCTGAAAGTAAACATTGTTTCAAATAAAGGCAATGCTAACATTTAGTATGGTAAATAGCAGCAGTTTGAATCAAAGATTATAGAGTAGCAAGATGCGCCACTCAGTGGAAATCCAATGGACTGGTGTGTAGTACGTAACGGAACGTCACGGCCGCCATTTTGGCGGACTGCCTCCCCATGTGTAATCCGCTCCAGAACAGTTGTAAGCAAAGATGATAGAGGAGCAAGATGCATTAGAAAGTTATTAGATTTATTTGTAATAGATCTTTACTTATCTCTCGATCCCTCTCTCTCCCCCTCTCGATCTTTCTCTCCTTCTCTTCTCTCGATCCCTCTTTCTCTCGATCTTTCTCTCCCTCTCTTTCGATCTCCCTCTCCCTCTCTTCTCTCTCTCCCCTCGATCACTCTCTCCCCTATCTTCTCTCGATCTCCCTCCCTCCCCTCCCCTCTCCCCCTCCGTCCCTCTCTCTCTCTCCCCCTCCATTTTCCCCCTGTTCCCCCATTTCCCTCGCATCTTTCCTCCCCAGCCCCTCCTTTGCGTAGTTTACCTTGCATTGCATTGCATTGTGCAGCTTCCCTTGTATTGCTTTAACACGCACTGTGCACAAAATTACAGGCACACACAAACACACATTCATATAAATATATGGTGGGACAGATAGAAGCAAATCTTTGGATAGAAGAGCTTATTAAAATCTTCCTACAAAGACCATTATGTAATTTATTTCTAGCCTCTTTTGGGCCGAAGGCATAGCAGGGCTGCCAACTCTCACACAGAGGGAAGGGAGGGAGAGAGGGAAATCGAGAAGAGAGGGGAGAGAGATAGATCGAGAGGGGAGAGAAAGAGATCAAGAGGGGAGAGAAAGAGATCGAGAGGGGACAGAAAGAGATCGAGAGGGGAGAGAGAGCGATCGAGAGGGGAGAGAGAGCGATAGAGAGAAGAGAGGGTGATCGAGAGAAGAGAGGGAGATAGCGAGAAGAGAGGGAGATAGCGAGAAGAGAGGGAGATAGAGAGGGATCGAGAGGTAAGTAAAGATCTATTACAAATAAATCTAATAACTTTCTAATGCATCTTGCTCCTCTATAATCTTTGCTTGCAACTGCTCTGTAGCTTTGGAGCGGATTACACAGCGGCAGATTGAGAGACAAAGATCATAGAGAAGCGCAGTTTCCCAGTAGATGCCATAGTCGACGCCATCTCTGGTCCGCTAATATGGCGTCGACAATCACACACGTGATGCTATGCCTGTTCCACTGAGTGGCGCATCTTGCTCCTCTATGGTTTGAATACCCTTTACATGCATTAGTTCAGTTCAATTCGAGGCGATCTAGGGATATAGTTCAATGAGTGGTGTGCTTCATTTTTTACTTAAGAGCAACTCTTAACCTAATTATTATTCAATTAATATGTCCATCATAATAATGTATCAATTTATGCATTTTAGTCACATTATTGAAAGATTTGTCAGATGAGCAATTAAATTGGAATTTGCAGGATATAATTAACTTTTCTGAATATTTTATATCCTATTTTATTTGCTTCTCAACCTACACTACAAAGCTAATAAAAAATTTAATTTTACAGAATTTTCTCAGAGACCAGAGATTTCTTCTCATCTTTCTCCCAGTCAACATGAATTCATTCACCTGGACCTTGTGTCTGCTGTTAATCAGTCTCATGTCAGCAGGAGGCAAGAGGGAACAACTTCAAGCCAGAAGCAATGTTGCAGAACATTCCGTTATTCATAACCGTAACAGACGTTCACCTAACAGCAGCAACAAATGTTCCTACACATTCTTGGTCCCAGATCAAAGGATAACTGGTCCAATTTGTGTCAGTTCAAAGGGGCCAGAAAGAGATTATAATGGAATAACTAGAATGGATGTGGAGGACCTAAAGGACATTATGTCCAAGCAGAAAAGGCAAATTGAAAACCTTCAGCTCTTAGTGGAAGTGGATGGTGGCATTGTGAATGAGGTAAAACTGCTACGAAAGGAGAGTCGGAATATGAATTCACGTGTAACACAACTTTATATGCAGCTCCTGCATGAGATTATTCGTAAAAGAGACAACTCACTGGAAATTTCACAGCTGGAGAACAAAGTTCTTAATTCCACAGCTGAAATTCTGCGAATGGCCACCAGGTATAAACAACTGGAAAAGAAGTATGCAGGACTATCTACTCTTGTTAATAATCAGTCTGTGATCATAACCAAAATGGAGCAGGAATGCATTCGTAGTCTTACTCCTAGAGAATATGAGCCACCACCCCTTGTACAAGTCGTACCACAGTCTATACCTCGTAGCAGGCAATTACAGAGCAATTTGTTTGGCAGTAATGAAATACAGAGGGATCAAAATCCTGCATTTGCACGAGAACGGGGGCTTCGGTCCAGAGCACCTTTGCATGAACCTTCATCTACAACTGTCAGTACTTTGGAATCACCAGTTACTGAAGAGCCCGATGGTAGGTTTACATAATTAATATAATGGTAGGTGATTGTACAGAAACTCCGTACTAATAATGTGTTTAATTTACAACATTCAAAGCAGTGATTACTATATGCCAAGCTATCTGCTTTATTTACCACAAATGAATTACCAAATCCTTCGCTTTATTCTTGCCATGATAGAGTTTTCCTTTTACACACTGATCGTGCAATAATTAAAAGCAACTGCAACGCTTTGCATGATGCTCTTGTTCAGATAATAAAACTATTTCTCACTGAAGCTGTAATGTCTGATCATCAGTTACATGTGAATATGATTTTTTTTGAAGACCACATGGAATGGAATTCCAATAAACTAAATCTTCGTCCAGAAATTTCTAAACATTAAAGACAGATGTTAATGCTGACAGTTCATCTCAAATGATAAATCAACAACTAAAAATATATAAACCTTTACATATGGATACATTTTTTTTATAGTGTGCACCAAGTAAATGTAGGTTCAGGGTTACGAAATATTGCCAAGGCAATACCTGGATTTACATCTGGGTTTTCTTACAGACATGGACATCTCACTAAAGATTATGTATATCAGTTCAGCTCATAGAAGTTCTATGATAACTAAGGAAGTAATTTCAAAAAGTATTTTGGGATTTCATTATCTCTTGGATTTCTGATTTGGTAAATACAATTTCAAGTTTGAAGAAGCAAGAGACCAGTAAAATAATAATGACCAACAAATGCTTTTATGAAAAGATATCAGCCTAGCTTCTGTTATCAGCTGTAAAGCAACAATGGTCACCATTCAGCTGCAATGACCAGGGCTTTTTGATAATTTATCTCAAGAGTCTTATATCAAGAGCCACCCACATGCGGTTAGTGCGATGTGTTTGAATAGTTGTTCTACCAACACTATTTGAATAGTTGTTCTACCAATCAGATTGAAATTTCTTCTTAAAATATAAAACTGCCAGTATAAACAAAGCACAGTATATATTGAAATCAATAACAGTAGGCAAAATAACGAGGGAACAAAAGAAGGGATCGAGCAAGGGAAAAAATTGAAAAAAGGTATATCTTTTCCAAAAATGTCTTAAGCTAGTTAATGTAAATGTACAGTGCCATAAGTTATTTAACATCAATTAAGATGTTTTTATTCCAATAAAAATTCTCCCCCATCTGAATGCATGTGCTCCAACTTTGCCTGCTATATCCTGTGATAGAAAAGTTGATCATGTTGCAATTTCAAGCCCACATCGCAGGCAACGTCTTGGCAAAAACTGGACTCCATGCTGTCAAATGTATTTCCATTAGAATGTGCATACAGAGTAGTAATTGAACATTTCTAAACTATATTCTTCCCATTTCCAGTTGATACAATTTGAGTGTGCATGTTAGTTTTGAGGATATTTACAAACATTTGGCAGGGAACAAGCACAGGAGCAGCTTTCCACATTGGTCAGCTGAAATCAAAGTTATTACACAGTAAGATTGCTTGTCTTGAGAAAAATGCATGGGTGTACAGAGAGTAGAGCAGCCAACTAAGCACACAACCTTGAGAATCAACGGTGTTGAGTATCAGAGTGGAAGAAATGTTATAACAAATTCCAACCAATTGAGGTTTGAGGTGTGAGAATAGTGAATCTCAGTCCATTAGTTTGATTTTACTAGCTCTGGATGTCAAGAGATATTTAAATACAGTAAACCCTCATTATAACAAACCATGTGGGGGGAATAATGTCTGTTATTGCCGATGGTCCTCTGTAACAGAGTAAGGCATTATCATTGTATAAGTAGTAGAACCAATTAACTGCAATTATCTTGCAAAAAAAGACACAAAGTGCTGAAGTAGCAGGTTAGATACCATCTCTGGAGAACATAGATGACATATCGGGTCGAGACCCTCCTTCATACTCTCAGACCAAAACTGGGCCTGGAATTCAGGTGAGTTGTGGCCCTGACCTGCTGTTGGCAGGGTGCGAGATGGAGTCAATGGTTGACGGCCGGAGAGCAGGTGAGGGTCGGCAGCCTGTAAGCTGGCGGACAGGTGAGGTGGTGGCAGCCTGTTAGATGCTGTGTGGGCCAGCGATGCAGCAGAAGGTCCAGCCGGCGCTGTAAGCTTCGATTCAAGCCGGGGGAGACACGGTCAGCCACCAACAGAAGCGGTAGGGAAGGCAGCGCCCGCCAGGGGAAGCGCGGGCTGCTAGCGGTCTAAGCGAAGGAGGAGGTTGCGTTACCCAGGGGTGGCAGAAGGCAGTGGGGGAGGAGGTGCGAGCCGTGTGAGCCAGGGGTGGCACAGGCATACGATACTCTAAGCGGCAAGTAAGGTGGCATGACCCGAGAGGGGCATGAATCCCTGGTGCAATAAGTGATGGTGGTGGCGCTTGAGTTGGGGTGATGCAAACAACCAGTGCTATCAACGCCGGGGTGATGGCAAAATCCGTATGCGGCACAGGTAGCCAGCGTTGAAAGCAGCAGGGGTGGCAGCGCAAGCCAGGGGTGGTGCAGAGATCCGACTTTGGAAATAGCAGGGAAGGTTACGCAAGCAGGGATGGCACGGGCAGCCAGAAGAACTAAGCGGCGGGGTCAGCAGCGCGAGCTGGGGTTGGCATGGGTAGCTGACACTGTAAGCGGCGTTGAAGGCTGCTCAGTGCAGGCAGCTGTCGATTGGTCAGTCCACTACAACTAAAATCCATGATAAGATGATCCATAAACATTTTTCAGACTGAAAGTTACGCAAATAGGAAACAAGAGATAAAGACGATGATATACAGAAATATAAAACAATGAATGAAATATATGCAAATAGAGAGTTGGAGAGCAGGAGGAATCAGGGGGGAGCAGCGAGAGAGGATGTTGCATAACTCTCGTCGGTGAGAGGCAGAGAACATCTTCAAAGTAGGCATACCTTGAGGTGATTTTGCAGTGCAAAAGACAAAATATGTCGGAAAGGAGCTGCAGATGCTGGTTTAAACAGAAGATTTAAACCAAAGACAAAAAGCTGGAGTAACTCTGCTGGACAGGCAGCATCCTCATTCCTTCTCTCCAGAGATGCTGCCTGCCCTGCTGAGTTACTCCAGCTTTTTGTGTCTATGTTCATTAATGATGTTTGTCTGCAACAATCATTTATGACCTGCATAAAAAAGGTACACACATTAACTCAATTCACTGCAGCACCTCAAATGAAATGCTTAGATAATATTACACAAATGCCTCTACTTTCATCTGCAAGGGAATATTGCACTTTTCGTTATGGGTATTTCATATTTCATAAATAAATATTAAAAATCACACACATTGCTGAAATCAAGATCAACAAAGCAAATTCCAAATGAAAAAGTAGATTTATATTTTTCAATACTATTTTGCTTAATTTTCATTCTTCAATGCAAATCATAGCAATGCAATAGAATGTGAACATCTGATTCATATCCTTGAAGGGGTTGCATCAATTAAATTTATTGAACAAACATCCAAACTAAGCCCATCATACGCTACCATTCCACTTTCCACAACAACGATTCATGAAGCATATGGTAACTATTGTTTCAAGAATTAATTTTGCTTAGTTTGACTCAAATTATATATTTGTGTGCTTTGGACCTCCCACATCCCCAACAATAAACTGACCATCAAAACTCATTTAATATCATATATTTGCAAATGTCGAATTATATTTTCATCAACCCACAACCTAATCACGGGGTAAACCAGCAGATTTTGTGTTTGGGAACAGCCATAAAGGCTCTGTTATCATTCGCAGTATGAGTGGACCCATGACTGTGTTGGCCAGTCAGGCACTATCAAGCCTGGGGTGGAGTCTTGCTGGTTTTTAAGCAAGCACCGACTGATGAGGCAAAATGGAGGAAAGACATAATGAACATTCCTTCCCAGTGTAGCGAGAATGCATCCATCGCCACCGCCCCTGAGAATGGCTGCCATCCCAGATGATTTTGTAACTGTAGACTAGATGCAAACAAATCGATATTTGGTGTTCCATCAATCCATAATACCATTAAATACTTTGTGATCCAACATTCATTGTGTTGTCATTGATTTACATGATGATACACCAGCGCCAAATGAGGTTAGGTAAACTATCACAGGATATTAACTTAATTGAACCCATGTGATTAAAATATGCCACCACCGTAGTGTGTCAACTTGTAAGTGAGCATGCAGATATGCATATTCGCACAATAAGCCTTTAACCCATAGAATGCACCTAGTGATTTTAGGTAGTTGATACCACATAACTGATGTATTGGTAACTCATGCACATCCCATCCGCCTCTGTGACTAGAGATGGGATAGTAATACCCCATCTTTGAGCACTAGCAACAGTTTGTAACATAACTGAATGTAAAAATGACCAAAAGTACTGGGGCAATGCTGTATACTGTTTATCCATCATTGTGACATAGCTTCAGCTGGTAATAGCAAAGATCTGTTGAAAATGACCCACATGGTACTTGAGAGCTTGCTCCTTTACACAATCTAAGTTCTGATAATGCAAAGGCCCCAATTACGCAGCTGAAAACCACTAAATTGCCAATTTACACTGGCCACAATCTCTTGCCCCAAGGCGGAGTAACAGACAATGAATAGAGTTAAAGGTAAATAGCAATCTATAATTCGAGTTGGTATCAAGTTAAATTTAACTGGATGGATGAGAAACTCCAATTTCTCAAATATGAGTTTTGTGGCTGAAACAGCTAATTTAGCAAGATTCAGCATTTTACAATATCATCCAGATAGGGTTAAACAACCTGGGAGCTGTGAGTTCTGTTTCCGTCCTCGGGTTCTGATTCCATCCTTGAATTTGGAGGATAGGACTGCTGGGGTGCTTGGATTGCACATTTTCCCTCAGGCCTGAAAGACCTCTGCCCAGAGAATCAGCTTTCAAGCTGCCACCAGCTTCAGTGAACCACACTGCCGATGGAGGCGTCAGGGTGTAGTCGCCGCAACGGTGAGGCTTTTGCTCATTGTAGGTACCTTGACTGGTCTGACAGCTTCGCTTCCTCATCCAGGTTTCTTGCCTGTTTGGCTAGGTCTTCTCCAAGGAGAAGATTCGGCGGCTGGACATTGCTGGCCTCGCAATCCATAGTCTCCCCAGATAGCACTGTTCACTGCCGGCACTTTGTTTCTGTAATGATGTGATGTGAGGTCATTGATGCTTACCAAGCTCCAGGTTTTCTGCCATAGGGTGGAAGCCAGCTCTTCCTTGCAGGGGCTCCTCCGTTTGCGTGGATATCGCAACGCTTGATGCCATGGCAGAATTCTTGACCACACGCATGCACTCTAGTATGTCTCACGGACGTACTTCCGAATTTGGAGCCAGTCATACACTGATTGCCTATGCTCCCCACCTCAGAGAGGGAGATATAATGCAGCCCTGCAACAGATGCCGCTGCAGGTCCCCGACAAGAACTGCGCTGATATGGCCCCGTCCATGGACCATATCAGGATGGAGCATCTCCTCAGTGGGATGAACACCCTGCGGGCGCATCCATGCTCCACCTGGGTAAACGTCCGAGGACGTACCCATGGAGGGGAAACCTTTTTTCTTTGATATTACTCCCTTCCTTGGAGTATCCGGTGGAGCATCTCTCCCATGAGATGCTCGATCCGGAAAATAAATGTCCGAAGACGCTCCCACTGCAGGAGGCGCTACTGGTCGGACTTGTCGGAAGTTAACTGGCCTGCCAAGCCGGTATTTCCCACGGAGCTGAATTCCCCATGGCTTCCGCAGCCGGTATCTCTATGGACGGGATTTCCCTCGCGGAGCCGGGATACCCCGCGGTCTCCGCAGCTGGGTTGTCTTCGAGCTGGGTTCCCCTCGTGGAGCTGGGATACCCCGCGGTCTACGCAGCCGGGTTTCCCCGAGCTGGGTCGGGATTCCCCAGAACAACATCCAGCAGGAACTTTGTAGAGAGCTTCCTGCAAAGGCAAAAGCACAACCTGAAAAATAAGTTTGAAACTTACCTTCAGGTTTGAAACTTACCGCTGGAGGAGCAGCGCGCCTGCCAGCCAGTCACGCGCCATGCGTTAGACGTAATTGACGCGCATGCGGGCTGGCGGGCTCTTCACGTAGTCACTCACGTGACTCCGAAGTAAAATTACTTTATGGCAGTTACTTGAAAGTTATATAAAGGTAACCAAGAATACCTGATTGGACATTAACTTGTGCATCATTTTATTCCCGAAATAACTGAACACGTCTGGTTTTCCTCTCTTGTCCTTCTTCTTGCGTGTGGCGTGCACAGCCCAAAGTTGTAGGAAAACTTGTTCTATTTGATCTTATTTCATTGTGCACGTCGGGTTGATTGCATTAGTCGAAACAGGGCGGTCCACGTGAAGATTGCAATCTTCCACCCCCTCTCTTGTCCTATAGCTAGATTAATCATTTTGGGACACAGCATTTGAAACTCAAAATGAAATCAAACACAATGCAAACTGCACTATATCTATATCTATCTATAACTTACTCAAACTCTTCTCTTGTTTGTGTATATGTATATATATATATATGTGTGTATGTGTGTGCGCGTGCGCGCGTGTGTGTGAGTGATCTGGGCACAATATGGTTAATTCCTATTTTCTTCCAAATGCTAGGCCACAGCCTTCCCATTTTCACACATTCTACTCACATTTTTTCCGTAGAGGCGATAAACCGTCACATTCCCACCTATATTTCCGAACTTTTTAATCGTTTAAAGTTTTAAAAACAGCCCGAAAACTCACTAATTTAAAAAAAACCCCAAGTGATGTCACAATGGACTTCACACTCCGGGAGGAAGGGGCATTCCAGCGCACCCAAGTGACATCACAATGCACTCGCAAGGCAGGACGAGACACTCCGGGAGGCAGGGCCACTCCAGCGCTCATGCAGCGGCTACCGACGTCCGCTATCCGGTGGCGACGGTGGTAGCGCGGGCAGTGGCTGGAGCCGAGCCTGGTGCTCAAGTTGGAGTGAGAGCCGATCCCAGGGCTTGGGATGGGGCTGTGACCGCCGACGCCCGACACCTCGTAGCAAGGGTGGGGCTGCAGGCCCTGGCTGGAGCCGAGCCTAGTGCTTGAGCTGGAGTGAGATCCAAGCCCGGGGCTTGGGACGGGGCCGAGAAAGAAGCCGCCGCTGGAACCAAGGATGAGCCTGGGCCTAGACTGGAGCCCAGGCGGCGGCCGAGCTGACGGCTGGAGTTTGCTGCTGGAACCAAGGACGAGCCTGGGTCTACAGCCAGGGTTGGGTCGAGTATGAGAACCAAGCCGAATTCCAGGCCCTGACACTGGTCTATGACCTGGGTAGGTCCTAGGGCAGGGAATGGGAGTGAGGGGAGGAGGATGAGGGAAATGAGGAGATGGGGTAGGGTTTCTAACCCCGTCCCTCTCTGCCCCTTCCTCTCTACTCCCCTCCCTCTCCACCCCTCCCCCTCCCACTCTACCGCCTCACCCTCCCTCCATACCCCCCTCCCTCCCTACCCCCCTCCCTCTCCTTCCCTACTCCCTCCCCCTCTTTGCTGCCCCTCCCTTTCTATCCCCCCTCCCTCTCTACCCCCCACACCCCCCCCCCCCAACATCCCTCTCTAAAGAAGCCGCCGCAGGATCCAAGGATGAGCCTGGGTCCAGGTGAGGGGCGGTGAAATCGGAGCCTGCACTGGAGCCCAGACGGCAGTCGAGCTGATTGCTGGAGGCTGCCGCTGGAACCAAGAATGAGCCTGGGCCTGGACTGGAACCAAGGACGAGCCTGGGCCTGGACTGGAGCCCAGGCGGCGGCCGAGCTACCACCCTCTCCACCACCCTCCCCCTCCCTCCCTACCCCCTCCCCCTCTACCCCCTCCATCTCTACCCCCTCCCCCTCCCTCTCTACCCCCTCCCCCTCTACCCTCTGCCCCTCCCCCTCTCTCTACCCCCTTCCTCCTTCCTCTCTACCCCCCCTCCCTCTCTCCCCGTCTCCCTCTCTTCCCCACCCTCCCCCTCTATCCCCCCTCCCTCTCCAACACCTGGCCCTCTCTATCCCGCCTCCCCCTCTTTCCCCCCCTCCCTCTCTACCCCACCTCCCTCTCTACCACCCCTCCCTCTCTAGGGAATGGTGAATATTGGGACCAATGGGTGAGTGGTGGAATATTGTGTTTGGGGACCAGCCCCCCCCACCCCCCCCCCCCCCCCCCCCCCCATTGGACCCTATGGGTCCCACTTGGTCTAATACTTATTAAAAGTCTCATCTTGCGTGTGCGTGTGCTTGAGCGTGCGTGTGTGTGTGTTATTCTACCTTCGTCTAAACGTTACACGCTACAGTTGAAATGTTTACAGACTATTACTCACATTAACCCCGTCGACAAAATAAACTGCTTCACTGCACATTTCATGCTATATTTCACAAGTTATAGTGTTTTAAAAATAGCTACAACCAAGTTTTTAAATGGCAAACGTCCTTCGACCCGCTTCAGTAACGTCACAAAAGGGGGGGGTGGGCGTCACAGGGGAGGGCTGATGTCAGGGGGAGGGCCGCATTTAAATTAACGTTCCGCTTTTTCCGACCCGGGCTTCTACCCGTAACACCCCGGCTGGGGTTTTACGCGGCCATCAAGGAGGCATCAAGATCGCGGCAGTGAAGGAGACATCGAGACCGCAGCGGTGAGGCCTCACGACGATGGGGCCACTGGGGAGGTGAGGAGGGAGAATGGGGGGATTGAAGGAGAGGAGAGGGTAGGGAGGGTAGTTTGCACGTCTACACTCCCTCTCTCGCTCCCTCTCTACCCTCTCAACCCCTATCTACCTCCTCCCTATCTACCTTCACTCCCACCGTCTCTACCACCTCCCGCGCCATCTCCCTCTCTACCCCTCCCTCTCTCTCTACCCTTCCTCCCCTCCACTTTACCACCCTCCTCTTCCCCCTCCCTCTCCATCCCTCTCCCTCTCTACCCCCCTCCCCCTCCCTCTACCTCTCTACCCCCATCCCCCTCTACCCCCCTCCCTCTCTACCTCCCTCTTTACCCCCCTCCCTCTCTAGGGATTGAAAAGGGAGTGTGAAGAGGAGGAGGAGGGAGTGCTGCGGGATGAGGGGAAATGAGCCGCGTCTGCGCAGTTGGGGGCTATGCGTCTTTGGTGGAATATTACGTTGGGGGAACGGGTTGCATTGGGGTAACGGGTGAGTGGTGGAATAATGCGTTGGGGGAACAGACCCAATGAGTCTGCACATGGCCTAGTATATAATAAAAATAGAAAACATGAGAAACATATATCTGACACCAGATATCAGAGATACTATTTCAGGTCATTAGCTTTTCATCAGATCACTATTCTGAAAAAGAATCAGTGATTTGAAATATTTGTTTTGATACTCTCTCCATTCATGCTGCCTGGAATTGTGTTTACTTCCAACACTCAATGCTTTTAGTTTAGATTTCCATCACTCTAGTAATCTGCTTTGGCTTCACTGTATATATTTTTTATCTCTGCAAAATCATTTCAGAAACTGGACACTCAATCCCTGCACGTTTCATTTGAAAAGTCTAAAGATACACCCTTTGCATTTTTGCTTATTATTTTATGATTTCTAACACGGCAGAAATAAAGCACTGTATTAGTCCACATTAGTCTATTAGTTTATTCAGTCACGCCAATACAAAGAGTCCTTATTTCCATAATAAAATGAAAGAATGCTTTGGAATAGTAATAGCTTTGAACCGTGGCCACACAAAACTTAAATGCCTCAGTAAGGCTGTAGATCCCTAGAAAACTCCAAGGTCAGACGTCTAGCCTTCCAAAGCCTGCAAGCAATTAAATCTTTCCTTCTGATATTCAAAAATAAAAGCTGGATGCATTGTTAAACAATCACAGTGGCCTCCAGTTCCACAAACATTTTACTTTATGCCCCTGTCCCACTTAGGAAGCCAGAATGGAAACCTCTGGTGACCTTGCGCAGCACCCAAAGTTTCCATGAGTCACCAGAGGTTTTAGTCACTCGCCTGGAAAGCCTCGACCGAAACGTAAGCTGCATCTACTGACCAAAGATCCTACAGGATCTTTGCTACCGACCGCGCACACACACACATCGCGAAGGTGGGGGCCAGGGACAGAGGAGGTGCGCTGTCTACACTATGAAGAGGAAGGTAAACGGCTGCCACAGAGCATTGTAAGTCCTTTAGAGAGCGTGGGAGGGAGGAGAGAAGGGGAGAGAGAAGGGGAGAGAAGGGGAAGGGGGGGGGGGAAGCAGTGGAGAGAGTTTTAAGAAGTAGAATCAAGTTAGCGGGCATTTTACCTACGGGCGGGTCTTCTAGGTCCTGAAAACTCCAATGAGCCAATCAAAATGGCCGGTTAGCGAAGGAGATTGCCTTTGACTGCCTGTAAGTAAATAGTGACCCCACTCCACTGGCTTCGACCAAACAGCAACCTATTTTTAGTCGAGGCCAGTTTTGATTTTGTTGAAATAATCAAATGAATATAGAAGAAGCCTCGACCATGCGGAAAACACTTTCGACCATTAGGGAGAGTGACCAAAACCTCCGGGAACCTCATGGAAACCTTGGGTGGGGCTCAAGGTCACCAGAGGTTTCCGTTCAGGTTTCCTAAATGGGACAGGGGCATAAGATTACTCAAGTTGAGTCATTCATTCTGACTGCTATATAATTAATTGCAACCTATTGTCACTGTGTCCCTTTTTTAAGAAGCATGAAGAGCATTTATGTTCGTATTTGATATATGACTTAACAATCACTAACAGTCGAATAGTGAAAGGCTTGGATAGAATGGATGTGGAGAGGAGGTTTCCACTAGTGGACGAGTCTAGGACTAGAGGTCATAGGCTCAGAATTAAAGGAAGTTCCTTTAGGATGGAGATGAGGAGGAATTTCTTTAGTCAGAGGGTGGTGAACCTGTGGAATTCTTTGCCACAGAAGGCTATGAAGCCCAAGTCAATGGATATTTTTACGGCAGAGATAGATTCTTGATTAGTACTGGTGTCAGGTGTTATGGGCAGAAAGCAGAATGGGGTTAGGAGGGACAGATAGATCAGCCTTGATTGAATGGCAGAGTAGAATGGCCTAATTCTGCTCCTATCCCTTATGACCTTATGATAACTTCTTAAGGTAAAGTTAATGATATCTTTCAGTTATTTTATTCTTTTTCACTAGTAGCATGGCATTCTGATCAAGGGATGGGAATGTCTGTGGAAAATCTAGCTAGTGTGCAGTGGTAAGAATGTAAAAGATTATGCATAAGAGTGTAAGTCATGTCGACTGGTATTCATGGTCCAGTAATTAATGAGATCATGCCTGAGGTATTTTGGTTGGATTCCCATAACTCTGGATTGTCTGAGTGTCCAGAAATGTATTTAATAAATTCCATGGAGCTCTAGGGTAGAGAATATTAAAGATTCACAATCCTGAAAGAAGAAATTCTTCTCAGATTCATCTTAAACATGCAGTCCTTAATTGTGAAAACACATTCTGTGGTTCTAATCATAAGGTGTCCAGTTCAATTTAGGACTCTTGCAACCCTGCATTTGTTATTCCTTCTCCCAATTATTGCAGTTTCCCTCTCATTGCAGTTTCCTTCTCCTTTCCTGTTTTTCTTACTCCTCCCTTCCTCTCCTCTATCTTCTCTTCCCTCCCCCACTCTCCTCCCTTTCTTTTCCACTGAATCATCGTACCACAAAAATTCAATGACAACAGCCAGACCACAGAGTTTGATACTTGGTGCGCAGATTTCCTCAGCCTTTTGTACTCCCTGTTAAGGGTTTGGTGGAATATTTGTCACTTGCCTGGATAAGCACAGCTCCATCAAATCTAATCACAGGCAGCAGGGTTGGCAGAAAACAGACAGTGAGCATCAGATTCAGTTCATGTTGAAGGGATAAGTCCTCCAAAAATGTTTCATGCGTGTGAACATGACTACGAATGGCATATTAGATGAATTGCTTAATTAGTTTCAGTTTTATTTTGCTGCTGTTTTATTTGATGTGCTGCAACTTCAATTGTTGATAACTTTCCGTCATGAGATGGTATCCACCCTTGAACTCTATAATGAACATTGTTGATAATGCTGAGAATTGCATCTATACTCCTTCAGAAGTTGAGACAGGAAAGTTGGTGATTGGTGATTGAGCTGATGGGAATGCAAGATTGAGTTACTTTAGACTTTTGGATGTTGCAGGCTCAATATTGCCAAGTCTGTTTCTGTGCTACAGTGCCCTCCATAATGTTTGAGACAAAGACCCATCATTTATTTATTTGCCTCTATACCCCACAATTTGAGATTTGTATTAGAAAAAAATCACATTAAAGTGCACATCAGATTTTAATAAAGGCCATTTTCATACATTTTGGTTTCACCTTGTAGAAATTACAGCAATGTTTACACATTGTCCACCCCCCCATTTCAGGGCACCATAATGTTTGGGATACAGCAATGTCATGTAAATGAAAGTATTCATGTTTAGTATTTGGTTGCATAACCTTTGCATGCAGACTGCTTGAAGTCTGTGAATCATTGATATCACCAGTTGCTGGGTGTCTTCTCTGGTGATGCTCTGCCAGGCCTGTATTGCAGCCATCTTTAGCTTATGCTTGTTGTGGGGCTAGTCACCTTCAGTATTCTTTTCAGCATTTCAAAGACATGCTCAATTGTGTTCAGATCGGGTGATTGACGTGGCCACGAAGGAATTTACCATTTTTTATCTTTGAAAAACGTCTTTGTTGCTTTAGCAGTATGTTTGGGATCATTGTCTTGCTGTAGAGTGAACCGCCGGCCAAAGCGTTTTGAGGCAATTTTTTTAACTTGAGCAGATAGGATGTGTCTACACTTCAGAATTCATTATGCTACATCAGCGGTTGTATCATCAATGAAGATATGTGAGCCAGTACCTTCAGCAGCCATACATGTCCAAGCCATAACACCCCCACCACCGTGTTTCACATATGAGGCAGTATGCTTTGGATCTAGGGCAGTTCCTTCTCTCCTCCATACTTTGCTCTTGTCATCACTCTGATATAAGTTAATCTTCATCTCATCTGTCCACAATACCTTTTTCCAGAACGGTGGTTGCTCTTTTAAGTACTTTTTAGCAAACTGTAACCTGGCCATCCTATTTTTGTGGCTAACCAGTGGTTTGCATCTTGCAGTAGCCTCAGTATTTCTGTTCATGAAGTCTTCTGTGGGCAGTGGTCATTGACAAATCCACTCCTGAAGAGCGTTTCTGATCTGTCAGACAGGTGTTTGGGGATTTTTCTTTATTATAGAGAGAATTCTTCTGTCATCAGCTGTAGAGGTCTTCCTTGGCCTGCCAGTCCCTTTGCGATAAGTGAGCTCACCATTCTCTTCTTAATGATGTTCCAAACAGTTGATTTTGGTCAGCCGAAGGTTTGGCTTATGACTCCAAGTTTAATTCTTGTTTCTCAGTCTCATAATGGCTTCTTTGACTTTCATTGGCACAACTTTTTGGTCCTCATGTTGATCAACTGCACTAAAAGGTTTCAAAGGTGATGGAAAGACTGGAGGAAAGACGAGGTGCTGAGAGCTCTCTTATACCTGCATTAAGGAGGAAATTAACACACTTGAGCAATTATAAAACTCCTGTGAAGCCATGTGTCCCAAACATTATGGTGTCCTGAAATGGGGGGGGGCTATGTATAAACACAGCTATAACTTCAAAGTCAAAGTCAAAAGAGTTTATTGTCATGTGTCCCTGACAGGACAATGAAAATCTTACTTTGCATAGCACAACAGAACATAGTAGGCATTGACTACAATTATATACGTAAATACACACATGAATTAATAAATTAATAAAGTGCAAATAACAGATGGAGGGATATTAATGTTCAGAGTTCCGAGCCAAGTTTAATAGCCTGATAGCTGTGGGGAAGTAGCTATTTCTAAACCGGGTTGTTGCAGTCTTCAGGCTCCTGTACCTTCTACCCGAAGGTAGCAGGGAGATGAGTGTGTGGCCAGGGTGGTGTGGGTCCTTGATGATGCTGCCAGCCTTTTTGAGGCAGCGACTGTGATAAATCCCCTCGATGGAAGGAAGGTCAGAGCCGATGATGGAATGAGCAGTGTTTACTACTTTTTGTAGTCTTTTCCTCTCCAGGGCACTCAAATTGCCGAACCAAGCCACGATGCAACCGGTCAGCAAGCTCTCTACTGTGCACCTGTAGAAGTTAGAGAGAGTCCTCCTTGACAGACCAACTCTCCGTAATCTTCTCAGGAAGTAGAGGCGCTGATGAGCTTTCTTAATAATTGCATCTGTGTTCTCGGACCAGGAAAGATCTTCACAGATGTGCACGCCCAGGAATTTGAAACTCTTGACCCTTTCAACCATCGACCCGTTGATATAAACAGGACTGTGGGTCCCCATCCTACTCCTTCCAAAGTCAACAATCAGTTCCTTGGTTTTGCTGGTGTTGAGGGCCAGGTTATTGTGCTGGCACCATATGGACAGTTGCTCGATCTCTCTTCTATACTCTGACTCATCCCCATCAGTGATACGTCCCACAACAGTGGTGTCGTCAGCGAACTTGATGATGGAGTTCGCACTATGACCGGCTACGCAATCATGAGTATAGAGTGAGTACAGCAGGCGGCTGAGCACGCAGCCTTGAGGTGCTCCCATGCTGATTGTTATCGAGTCTGACACATTTCCACCAATACGAACAGACTGTGGTCTGTGGATGAGGAAGTCGAGGATCCAATTGCAGAGGGATGCGCAGAGGCCCAGCTCTGCGAGTTTGGTAACCAGCTTGGAGGGGATGATTGTGTTAAATGCCGAGCTGTAGTCAATGAATAACAGCCTGACATATGAGCTTTTGTTGTCCAAGAGGTCCAGAGCGGAGTGGAGGGCCAGCGAGATTGCGTCCACCGTTGATCTGTTGTGGAGGTAAGCGAACTGCAGTGGGTCCAGGTTTTTGTCGAGGTAGGAGTTGATTTGCGCCGTGATCAACCTCTCGAAGCACTTCATCACCATAGGCGTTAGTGCCACAGGTCGATAGTAATTGAGGCACGTCACCTTGCTCTTCTTGGGCACCAGTATTATTGATGCCCTTTTGAAGCAGGTGGGAACCTCAGACCTCAGAAGTGACAGGTTGAAAATGTCCGTAAAAACTCCAGCCAGTTGGTCCGCACAGGGTTTTAGGACACGACCAGGTATGCCATCAGATCCAGATGCTTTTCAAGGGTTCACCCCTCTGAAGGATTTCCTGACGTCGGCCTCTGTGACTGAGACTGAAATACCATCACAGCGAATAGGGGCTCGGGAAGGCACATCGGTGTTCTCCCTATCAAAGCGTGCGTAAAATGCATTGAGCTCATCAGGGAGTGATGTAGCGCCGACATTCGAGCTGCCTCCTGGTTTGGCCTTGTAAGAGGTGATTGCATTCAGTCCCCGCCACAGCTGCCGAACATCTGTCTCATCGTCCAGCTTGGAGCAGAACTCCCTTTTGGCCTTTTTGATGGCCTTACCAAGGTCGTATCTGGACTTCTTGTAGACCACTGTGTCATCAGACATGAATGCCCGGTGTCTGGTCTTCAGAAGAGTGCGGATCTCACAGTTCATCCAAGGTTTCTGGTTGGGAAACACTCGGAAGGTTTTTGTAGGGATGCAGTCCTCCACACATTTCTTTATGAAGTCTGTAGCGGCTGTGGCGTATTCATTCAAGTGAGGGCGAGGGATAGAGCGGTAGGCATTCTTGATGGTGGTGTAGCAGTGGTCGAGGGTGTTTGGTCCTCTGGTGCAGCAGGAGACATGTTGGTGGAAGTTGGGGAGTGATTTCTTTCTACATGGTGAAACCGAAATGTATAAAAATGGCCTTTAATAAAATCTGACAATATGCACTTCAACCACGTGATCTTTTCTATCACAAATCTAGAATTGTGGAGTACAGAGGCAAATAAATAAATGATGGGTCTTTGTCCCAAATATTATGGAGGGCACATATGTGATGTACTGATAGGGTTTCCTGAATTTTCAACTTTGCAGTATTTACATTACTTTAAGTTTTCCCAGTCATTTATTATTCTTTGCACAATTCTGTGCACCCATTTTATCAATTACACATCTCCATCCATACTTTTTTTTTTTTTAGCCACAGTCACCGCCAACAGATGGTTGACCAATGCATTCTAGAGTAATTAAATTGGTTGTCCACGTGAAATTTTGAAATCACACACAAAATTATGGATTTTGAAAGCAAGATGTAAAGTATACATAGATGACATTTATTGTCTGTACAGAAACCAAGTAAGCTTTCAGGATTTGTTTTTGGTTTTGTTATCAGCTGGAGAAATTAACTTCAAGTATAGTGCAAAAAATATTTATCAAGATGATGCCAGGACTCAAAAAACTCAGATATTGTTGAGCTTGGGATGGCTAAGTCTTATTCCTTGGAGCCGAGAGGCTGATGGGTGATCTTGTGCAAAATATCTATCTTCTATATCCTATTACTAAAACTCTCATCTTGTTCTCTTCCGGTTTGCGTTGTTTTTAAATCTGCGCAAAAACGGTACCCTATATCACTAAAGTTTTTTCGCCACCTTACTCACCGTTCTCCACTGCTCCAAGCGCACCAAGTTTTGTTCCGATCGTTTAAATATTACAAAAGTTACTGGTCTGTTATTCGCCGGGACGGCGACGCCGCTTCCGGCACCTGCTGTCAATCACCGGCGCCAAGGATAAAGCTGAAGGAGCGAAGTGTGGGCTGTGTTCCGCGGGCGGGGGCTGGCTGTGTTCGCGGGCGGGGGCTGGCTGTGTTCGCGGGCGGGGGCTGGCTGTGTTCGCGGGCGGGGGCTGGCTGTGTTCGCGGGCGGGGGCTGGCTGTGTTCGCGGGCGGGGGCTGGCTGTGTTCGCGGGCGGGGGCTGGCTGTGTTCGCGGGCGGGGGCTGGCTGTGTTCGCGGGCGGGGGCTGGCTGTGTTCGCGGGCGGGGGCTGGCTGTGTTCGCGGGCGGGGGCTGGCTGTGTTTATGGGCGGAGCTGTGAGTGCGACAGGCGCTGGGGACGGGAGCCATGAGTGAGTCCGGAGCCGAGTCCTGGAGCCGGTGAATGCGGTCGGAGCCAGGGCCGGGAACCGGTGAGCCCACACCCCTCCACTACATCCCCCCCCCCCTCCCCTACAACCCCCGTCCCCCTCCCCTCCCCTACACCCCCCCACCCCCACACCCCCCCTTCCCCACCCCTGCACTCTCCCTCCCCCACACACCACCTCCCCCACACCCCACCCCCAATCTGGAAAGAGCGCAGAGAAGATTTACGACACCAGGACTTGAGAACTTCGATATAGGGGGAGGTTGGGCAAGCTGTTACTTAATTTTTGGAACGCAGGAGTATGAAGGGTGATCATATAGACGGGTATAAGATCAGGAGAATAATAGTAGATAGAATGGATGTACAGAGTTCTTTACCCAGAGTTGAGTAATCAAGAAGCAGAGGATATAGGTTTAAGGTGAGAGGGGAAAAGATTTAATTGGAATCTGAGAGCACCTTTTTCCACTGGAATGCGCTGCCAGAGGAGATAGTTGATATAGATACCATAACAACATTTAAAAGACATTTGGACAGGTACATGGACAGGAAAGATTTAGAGAGATATGGGCCAAATGCGGGCTGGTGGTACGAGTGTAGATAGGGCAGTTTGTTCTGTATGGGTAAGTTGGGCCAAAGGGTCTGTTTATATGTTGTATGACTCTTTACTCTATAGGAGATTGTTGTCAAACGCAGCCAAATGAGACTACCATGGATTGGTATCTTGGATGGCATGGATGAATTGGGCCTTAGGGTCTGTTTCTGTGCTGTAGGACTTTCATTTAATTAATTTAGAATTAAAAGCTATTTTCAGGTTAAATACTAACCTCAGAGCTACCAGATTATTAGACAATTATTTGATTAATGTTTCACTTACAAGATTCAGGGAAGGTTTATCGATCCTCCTTTTTCAATCTAGTCAGGATATTACTCCAGAACCACCAATTTACCGTAAACTACCTATTCAATTTGAGTAATTAGTGATGTTCAATAAACGTACTCTAGTCATATTCATGTCCCATGAAGGAGTAAATAATGAAAATAAAATTCAAGACATCGATTTTAATTTCTTATTCCACATTTAATAAATTACTTGAATTTAAATTCTCCATCGGTAACAGTGGGATTCAAACTCGTGTATCTGTGGACTATGATTCTGGATATAAGCCAATATCTTAACCTTGTAGTACTACATTTGGTATAATTCTGGTCAGAAATCCTGCAATTAAATACTTAATATTCTTCACTGAGAATATTTTGTCATTCCAGACTAAACATCACAGTAAACTTCCTCAGTAAACATCCTCAGTAAACTTGAGTTTCATTTCTAATTTACCTTTGTAGAATAAATATTAGCAAAAGTATAACTTGCTTTCCAGTAAGTTACTGGTGATGTTAGTTTCTTATGAAAAACGAACAAAATGCATTGATTTGGCAGTCTGTTTCAAAATAACACTGGCATCGAGTCCAAAAAGTGAAAAACTGCCCAAATACTTGTCCACAAAAAGTAAGACAAATCCAAACCAACTATTTTATTAGTCTATCCCCAATGTTTTTTACCTGATACCACACAGCAAAAAAAAACAAACTGCTCACCAATGATCAGTTTGGCATTTTCTGCAGTTGGCTGCTGACCATTGGTCAGCAAACACTTTTTCTCTATCCTGGTCTCTGCCTAAAGATAGACAAATAGTTGGACTCTGTGAATGGCTGCACTTGACATCAAGGTAGCATACAGCCCTAAATAAAGTTGTTAATAAAAAAAAAATATCGCCACTAGCAATAGAGCAATCATTCTCAGTGTCTAGGGTTACACAAAAAGCTGGAGAAACTCAGCGGGTGCAGCAGCATCTAAGGAGCGAAGGAGATAGGCGACGTTTCGGGTCAAGACCCTTCTTCAGACTCAGTGTCTAACCTTGATTCTTCAGCTGCTTAATTCTTTGAATTTCCTCATAAACTTTCCAGAGTTATTATTGATCAGGAAGGAGATTGAGAATCTCGTAACCTGTTGCCAAGACAACAACCTTTCTCCCATTGTCAGCTAGGCAAAGGAGAAAACAAAGCGGTAGAAATACCGTGGTATACATTGACGGCGCCAAAGTACAAATAGATATATATCACCAGCAATTTGTCCTGGACCAGCCATATCGAAGCAATAACCAAGAAAGCACACCAATCTAATTCCTTAGAAGGATTAGGAAGTTCGTCATATCCCCAATAACTCCTACCGATGCACCTTCGAAAACAGTTTATCGGGATGCATCACAGATGGTTTGGGAACAGTACTATCCAACACCACAAGAAATTGCACAAGAGTTCTGAACGCAGCACAGACCCACACGCAAACTCACCTCCTTTTGATTGACTCCATTTACACTTCATGCTGCCTCGTCTTGGCCACCAGCATAATCAAGGACGAGTCTCAACCCGGTCACTCGCTTTTCTCCCGTCAGGCAAGAGGTACAGAGGTTTGAAAACACATACTTCCAGATTCGGGGACAGTTTCTTCCCAGCTGTAATCAGGCAACTGAACCATCCTTACACCAACTAGAGAGCGGTCCTGACCGACCATCAACCTCATTGGAGACATTTGAACTATCTTTAATTAGATCATGGGGTATTGGGGGTAGGTTATTGACATGGAGAAAGAACTGGTTGGCAGACAAGAAGCAAAGAGTAGAAATTAACGGGTTCTTTTCAGAATGGCAGGCAGTGACTAGTGTGGTGCCACAAAGCTCAGTGCTGGAACCCCAGTTATTTAGAATATATATTAACGAATTGGACGAGGCAATTAAATGTAACATCTCCAAGTTTGCGGAGGACATAAAGCTGGGTAGCAATGTGAGCTGCGAGGAGGATGCTATGAGGCTGCAGGGTGACTTGGATAGGTTGGGTGAGTGGACAGATTCATGGCAGATGCAGTATAATATGGGTAAATGTGAGGTTATCCACTTTGGTGGCAAGAACAAGAAGGCAAAGTATTATCTGAATGGTGTCAGATTAGGAAATGGGGAGGTGCAACGAGACCTGGGTGTCCCTGCAGCAGGCAGTGAAGAAAGCAAATGGTATGTTGGCCTTCATAGCGAGAGGATTTGCGTATAGGAGCAAGGAGGTCCTACTGAAGTTGTACTGGGGCCTGGTGAGACCGCACCTGGAGTATTGTGTGCAGTTTTGGCCTCCTAGTTTGAGGAAGAGCATTCTTGCTATTGAGACAGTGCAACGTAGGTTCACCAGATTAATTCCCAGGATGGAGGGACTGACATATGATGAAAGAATGGATCGACTGGGTTTATATTCACTGTAATTTAGACAGATGAGAGTGGGTCTTATAGAAACACATACAATTATTAAGGGATTGGACAGGCTAGATGCAGGAAAAATGTTCCCAAAGTTGGGGGGGTCCAGAACCAGGGGTCACAGTTTAAGAATAAGGGCTAAGCCATTTAGGACAGAGATGAGGAAAAACATTTTCACCCAGAGAGTTGTGCATATGTGGAATTCTCTGCCAGAAAAGGCAGTGGAGGCCAATTCACTGGATGTATTCAAGGCGAGAATTAGATATAGCTCTTAGGGCTATCGGAATCAAGGGATATGGAGAGAGAGCAGGAATGGGGTACTGATTCTGGATCATCAGCCATGATCATATTGAATGACAGTGCTGGCTTGAAGAGCCGAATGGCCTACTACTGCACCTGTTTACTATGTTTCTACAATCTTTGGAAAGAGAAACAGTTAACATTTCTGGCTTATGACTCTTTATTAGAGCTGGAAAAAGATTAACTTGATATTTTCGTAACCCGGACGGGATGCCGAAGGACAAGAAGCCGAAGCCAAGAAGTCGAAGCCGAGAAGCTGAATGGACACAACGCCGAAAGGACTCGAAGCCGAAAGAACAAGATGCAAAACGGGCATGATGTCGAAAAGCCACCGAAAGGACATGCGTCTTCGGGGACGGATTGGTCTGACACCTTGCCAAAGATCGACGATTGGTC
Source organism: Raja brachyura (assembly GCA_963514005.1). The sequence goes on from OY740790.1 coordinate 26,303,826, forward strand.
CAGACCCCCGCGTCCATCACATCACTGGCCGGGGGGGAGACGAGGGGGTGGGGGTGGGAGACGGGAGGGTGGGGGGGGGGGGGGGGGGGGGGAGCTTGAGCTTGCATTTGTAAAATGGTGGCAGTGACTCCAAGCTGCTGCGATTGCTACAGAGGCTTTTTAATGTCATGTTCGTTCCCCGTCAGATTTTTAAGCCAAAAAAAAATCTGACTTATCGAAAAGATAACAAATATAAATTTATTTGAATCCCTGACATCGAAAAGCCGAATAAAACTTTACATATCAAAAAGGAAACAAATATAATTTTGTTTAATCCCTCAGGTAGGGGGTAAATAGTAATCGACTTGTTTACTTTCTGAGAAACCTTTTAGTTTGACCATGGATTTCGTTAAAACAGCACGTGGTGACAGGAAGCTCCTTCTCAATGGTTGTGGACAAAAAGGTTAATGAAACCACATACTGGAGGCGTGAGAAACGTAAATAGTGTAATGGTAGAGTTAGAACTATAAACGATACTGAGCAGCGTAATGCTTCTAATCATTCACACCCTCCTGATGATGCTCGTAATTGTGTTTTGAAAGTTTGGACAGTCTGAAAACTCGAGCAGAGCACACTGAAGAGGTCACAAGCAGTGTAAGTCATAATATCATGGAAGAATTACCACTTAGTGTTGCTGGAGCCCTGCCGAAGAGAGAAACACTCGGAAGAATGGTAAGACGAGCAAGAAATGTAGACACAAGTGAAAATTTGAGTACAACAACACAAGGAGTAAACTTTCGAATGTATGACAGTACCACTGTAATTATTTTATCATCAGAGAAAAATTTGGAACTTTTATCCAAAAAGCAAACATGGTTTGGAGACGGCATATTTGGCTTTGCCCCCCTTGGAAAGCAACTCTATACTGTACATGCTATTATTTCAGGAAGCAAAACCTTGCCATGACTATATTGTGTTGCAAGCAACAACGAAGAGAAAACATACAACAACATTTTTAATTTTTGAAATATAAAGGAGTTCAGGTTCCATCCGATAGCAATTTACTTTGAAAAAGCAGCAGTTAACAGTAAAAAAAAGAACTTCCCAAACACGTCAATTTATGGTTTCATCTTTCATTTTGGCCAATGTCTATGGCAAAATATTCAAGCTTGGGTAATGCAACAATGATATGCCAAGCCTGACAACGCACTTCTCATTAAGCAATTACAAGCTCTTGCCTTTGTCCCCCTTGAAGATGTTCAATAAATATTTGATAAATTGTTGCACGCCTTTAATGCCGAAAGTGAAGAAATATTAAAAAGAGATTTTTTTTGTTTATTTCGGAAGCACATGGTTAGGAATAGTTCAAATAGGGAGGCGAAGGCGAGCTCTTTACGATTGCGAATTATGGTCAGTCTACGCTCGAATTCAGGATTATTTGCCAAGAACAAAAAATTCTCGAGAAGGTTGGCATCAGGCCTTTAAAAAGAGACTTAGTGTAACTCATCCCATAGTGGCCAAATTACTAAAAACGATCAGTAGTGAACAGGCATCAAATTAAATTTTAATTGAGCAGGCATCTACAGGGATTGACATTTCAAAGCCTAACAGAAAATATGCTGTCATTAACAAAAGAATAAAATCTATTTACAATTCTCATAATAAAGAAGGATTGGATTTCCTAACAGCCTCAGCTTAGAATGTTTTAATTGATTTTTATTCCTATTACTATAATTTTGTTGTACCTTGTTACATTTTAAAATAGTAAAATTGTTGTACCTTGTTACATTTTAAAATAGTTAAATAATAAATTTGTTTGTTTGAAGCAAATATAGATTTTTTTTAAAGTGTTTCAGTGTTTCATACCTATTTATCATTTTGGCTTCATGTGCGTTCGGCATCAGATTGTTTTTCGGCTTAAAATCTGACGGGGAACGAACATGACGTTGAATAGCCTCTGTGGCAATCACTGCAGCTTGGAGTCACTGCCACCATTTTACAAACGCAAGCTCAAGCTCCCCCCATTTCAGGGCAACATAATGTTTGGGACACATGGCCTCACAGGTGTTTGTAATTGCTCAGGTGTGTTTAAATGCCTCCTTAATGCAGGTATAAGGGAGCTCTCAGCACCTAGTCTTTCCATCACATTTGGAAACTTTTATTGCTATTTATCAACATGAGGACCAATGTTGTGCCAATGAAAGTCAAAGAAGCCATTATGAGACTTTGAAACAAGAATAAAACTGTTGGGGACATCAGCCAAACCTTAGGCTTACCAAAATCAACTGTTTGGATCATCATTAAGAAGAAAGAGAGCACTGGTGAGGTTACTAATCGCAAAGAAACTGGCAGGCCAAGGAGGACCTCCAGAACTGATGACGGAAGAATTCTCTCTATAATAAAGAAAAATCCCCAAACACCTGTCCGACAGTTCAGAAACACTCTTCAGAAGTCAGGTGTGCCCACTGTCCGCAGAAGACTTAATGAACAGAAATACAAAAGCTGCATGGCACGATACAAACCACTGGATAGCCACAAAAATAGGATGGCCAGGTTATAGTTTGCCAAGAAGTACTTAAAAAAGCAACCACAGTTCTGTAAAAAGGTCTTGTAGACAGATGAGATGAAGATTAACTTATATCATAGTGATTGCAAGAGCAAAGTATGGAGGAGAGAAGGAACTGCCCAAGATCCAAAGCATACCATCTCATCTGTGAAACACAGTGGTGGGGATGTTAAGGCCTGGGCATGTATGGCTGCTGAAGGTACTGGCTCACTTATCGTCATCTGTCGATACATAATACATAACTAAAACTCTGACCTTATGCTCTTCCGGTTTGCACGGTTTTTCTATTTGCGCAAAAACGGTATGCGATAGCACTACAATCTTTACTGGAGTTGAGGATGGCCGGCAGAGGTCTTCAACCGGGCACACTTTTCGGAGTGGCGCGGCGTCAGAGATGTCGCCAAACGGAAAGCGGAGAGTCTGATCCCGGCGGAGGAGAGCGTCCAGTGGCCACTGTGAGTCCCAAACACACCACCATCGCAACACCCCGCAGCTCCAGCCCCTTCCCCTCTGGTCCCCCTCGCTGGCTCTTGCCTCCCTCCCCGATGATACCCCCCTCTCCCCCATGGCTCTTCCCCCATCTTTTCTCCGATCTCTCTCCCCCCGCCCCATCCACACGGCAGTAGCTTCCGGGCAGAGCCGAGGATCTGAGGCCAGGCTCTCAGGGCACCGATGGCTGATGCTCCTCCGCGGCAACCTCAAGATACTGGGGAGAGAGAGTGGGGGAGGATAGTGGGTAGAGGGAGAGGAGGGGCATAGGGAAGGGAGAGAGCATGGGAGGGAGTGACTGAGGGTAGGGAAAAGGAGAGGTGAGGGAGGGATAGGGGGAGGGTAGGAGAGGGAAAAGAAGATGGAGGAGGTGAGGCGGTAGAGTGGGGGAGGAGGGGGAATAGAGGGAGAGGAGGGGGGAGTAGAGGACGAGGGGAGTGGTGGAGGTAGGGAGTCGGGAATAGAGGGAAGTGGGAGAGGTGAGGAGGGATAGTGGGGGGGATTGGGGCGGTGAGGAGTTGGGGAGGTGGGGATAGAGGGATAGGAGGGGGGTAGGGAGGGGAGAGTAGTTATGGAGGGAGGGAGTGGCTGAGGGTTGGGAAAAGGAGTGGGAGAGAGGTGAGGGACGGATTGTGGGAGTGGAGGAGGAGAGGGGAAAGAAGTGGGAGGGTGAAGAGGAGGAGGAGAGAGTGCTATGGATGAGGGGAAATTAGCTGCGCCTGTGCAGTTGGGGGCTTTGGATAAGTGGTGGAATATTGTGTTGGGGGACCAAGCCTCTTGTGTGACAGGGACCAAATGGGTCCCACTTAGTCTAGTTGATGATACAGCTGCTGAAGGTTGTAGCATAATGAATTCTGAAGTGGATAGACACATCCTATTTGCACAAGTTCAAACAAATGCCTCAAAACTCAATGGCTAGTGGTTCATTTTACAGCAACACAATGATCCGAAACATACTATTAAAGCAACACAGGAGCTTTTCAAAGCTAAAAAATTGTCAATTCTTGAGTGGCCAAGTCAATCACCTGATCTGAACATAATTTGGCATGCTTTTTATATGCTGATGAGAAAACTGAAGGGGACCAGCCTCCAAACAAGCATAAGATGGCTGCAATGCAGGCCTGGCAGAGCATCACCAGAAAAGACACCCAGCAACTAGTGATGTCCATGAATCGCAGACTTCAAGCAGTCATTGCATATGCAACAAAATACTAAAGGATATGCAACAAAATACTAAACATGACTACTTTAATTTACATGACATTGCTGTGTCCCAAACATTATGGTGCCCTGAAATGGGGTGGTGGACTATATATAAACACTGCTGTAATTTCTATATGGTGAAACCAAAATGTATAAAAATGGTCTTTATTAAAATCTGACAATGTGCACCTTAACCACATGTGATTTTTTATATTACAAAAACTCAAATTGTGGAGTATAGAGCCATATATATAAATGATGGGCCTTTGTCCCAAACATTATGGAGGGCACTGTAGCACAGAAACAGACTTGTCAATATTGAGCCTGCAACATCCAAAAGTCTAAAGTAACTCCATCTTGCATTCTCATCAGGTCAATCACCAACCATATCCTAGCACCACTCCCTCCTGCCCCATTCTTCTGCCACAAACCTACACGGGGGAGTATTCACAGTAGCCAATTAACCTACCAACCTGCACATCCTTGGCATATGAGAAGAAAATGGAGCACCCAGGGAATATTCACAAAGGGATTATGCACACACCACACATTCAGCACCAGAAATCAGGATGAAACCCAGGTCTCTGGAGCCATGTGGCAGCAGCACTAAATGTTGCACCACTCTGCCACTTTAAACACTTTGAGCATTTCTAGTGAATAGGTGTTGGCTCTGATAATGTGCGAAGCCACATTGCCTTGGCCCATGATTATAGTTTTCTTGACACTAATGGTGAGGAGAATAGATATTGCACGGTACATACTGCTTTACTATAAAAATTAAACTTTGTCCAACGCATGGATAAGTGCAGCTTCACCCACAAATCAATTCTCAAAAGTATGCGCTTTGTCAAAAATTGAAAGGCATGCTAATATAAACAAAATAAAAAATAAGTTGGAAACACAACGAATCTTTAACTGGTAAATAAGGTGTCACATCATTATATTTTTAGGCAAAAGTAAATAAAAACATGGTATACACGTTAATGCACATAATTTCAAATTTATATTTTGGCATACAGTGGAAAGCACAGATATCAAAGGTATTTTATTGTCACGTGTACCAATTATTGAATTGGTACCATTAGTGATATTCAATGATTAATTTTGTCATTTAGTGCCTACATTTGAAAAATAAAGTCAAATCTCTACAAAATTTAGATATTCCTTCATGATATAAATCAATTCCCAATGCAGAGGGAGCACTCCATTTTGGGTTGGTTGATAGTTCTGGTACCATAGTTTTTCATCACTGGCATTCAATTTGATACAGAATGGATGCCACTTGCCCCAACATAGACAATTGCGAATAACCTCATTTATAAATGCGTGACTCTCCAATGTTTTACCAATACCTTTCTTAGACTGTTTACTCTGCAATACTATGTGCTAAAACCAACATTTAAAATCAAGCAATAAAACATAAAGTCAATGTATTTTTCCAATGAAGTGAGTCAAGAAACGCTGACACACAGCTAAGAGAGCAAAAGCTATTTATGAAACTCTGAATTTATATACTCAAACATTATGGAATGTGTTTTATGCTTGATGGTATTTCAAAAAATATATAATGCTTTGACTATAAGAGATGGATATGCTAACATAAATGTATGGAATTATGATCACTATCCCATTATACAGGTCCCTCGAAGGACTGCTACCATGTCCGGCAGGCTGGATATGCAAACAGTGGCATGTACTTGATCAAACCTGAAGGCACAGAGAAACTAATCCAAGTCTGGTGCGACCATAGCCATGATCAGGGAGGCTGGACAGTAATCCAGCGTAGGGTTGATGGGGCAGTCAATTTCTTCAGGAACTGGGATAACTACAAGGTAAATTTGTTAAAAACATTGCTTCTGTTGTTTTGTGGAAATCTGTGCTTATCAAGGCAAGCAACAACACACTTTAGTGTTGTTAGTGGCATATTCATGCCAAATTGGTTCATGGTAACCACACAGCACCCAGTTTCCAGACTGAAAGCATGCAATCTTCAGCTGTAGATAATCGTGCTTTTCTCAAGTGGCAAAAGGTTTCAGAATTCCATGTGCACTGGATGCTTTGCAAATATTGACAACACCTACACATATTGACAACATGCCAGTGGAAACAAAGTCAAAAGTTTCTAAAAGGAATCTATAACAACAAAATGGTGGAGAGTCTATAGTTTATTTTATATTTGTGTTGGCATGAGTAATGTTATGCTTTTCAAAACCAACCTGTACAAATTCTAGAAGCACCAACCAAGATGCAGATCTTGTGTTAAGTTCTCACATGCCCCTTAAGGACCATTTGCAGACTTCAGTTTAAAAACAATGCTATGCAGCATTTATACTTTAAAAAACACTGTGAAATCATGGTCTTGTTTCTGCTCTAATTTAGTTCTGTAAGGTGTGCTTGTCACATATTTTCCAATTTGAGCATGTCTGCATATTTTTCTGAAACCAAGTTAAAATGAAAGTAAAAAAGCTTTCCCTTTTGAAGAATAATTCATAAGATGCATGCATTGTTGACATGGCATATCATCCGTGATTACATTACTCTAAAGAACACTAGACTAAGTGGGACTCATTGGGTCCCATGTTCACACGGGAAGGCTGGTCCCTCAATGCAATATTCCACCTCTCCCCAATTCCAATATTGGTGGCCAGTGAGGGGGGGGGGGAGAGGGGGATTTCTGGAGTGCTAGCGCTGGCAGCACAGTCACTCAGGGCTGGTGGGCTGGCAGCTCAGTCACTCAGGGCTGGTGGGCTGGCAGCTCAGTAACTCAGGGCTGGTGGGCTGGCAGCTCAATCACTCAGGGCTGATGGGCTGGCAGTTCAATCGCTCAGGGCTGGTGGACTGGCAGATCAGTCACTCAGGGCTGGTGGGCTGGCAGTTCACTCACGGCTATTCCTTGAAATTCAATTTCAAGCAGGGTGCAGGTCACCACATTCAATTCATAGCATTTCAGGCAGAGTGCTGGCCGCCGCATTCAATTTCATAGCATTTCAGGCAGAGTGCAGGCAGCCAATTTCAATTTCATAGCATTTCAGGCAGAGTGCAGGCCACCACATTCAATTTCATAGCATTTGAGGCAGAGTGCAGGCCGCCACATTCGATTTCATAGCATTTCAGGCAGAGTGCAGACCACCACATTAAATTTCATAGCATTTGAGGCAGAGTGCAGGCCACCACATTCAATTTCATAGCATTTCAGGCAGAGTGCAGGCTACCACATTCAATTTCATAGCATTTCAGGCAGAGTGCAGGCCACCACATTCAATTTCATAGCATTTCAGGCAGAGTGCAGGCCACCACATTCAATTCAGTTTGTGGGTGTGATATACGGTTAGATTCATAATTCATAATTCAGTTAATTCATAATTCTGTTAATTTTCTTTTTTAATGGTTTTTTTTTAATGGTTCATGTGCTGTGTTTGAGTTGATTTTTGTATTAAACTTGCACTCCATAATTCATCTAATCACACTGTTCACAACTTTGGCAATATGAAAATTCCAGTTGCTCTACTCTTGGAATATTCCTCAATGTTTTTTTGTGTCTATGGAATTGTCTTTCAACAATAAAATGGGTCTGTTCTTCCCAATAGCCAGAGAGTGGAATGAGATCTGTCTGTAATGGTGGAGTTATCTAAATGAAGTATTTAACAAAATAAAATTTGTTTTGAGCAAGATTAACAAATGATGTATAACTTAAGGATGATTTTATTCCGCGACCATACGACTGATTAGATTGTGTAGGAAAAAACACATATACATGAATGTGATATAGATGTATATAATCATATAACACACACATATGTATTTCTCCAGATTTTTATATATAATGATAAACTTTATTTCAGACTCAAGGCCCCTACAAGGGACAACATTACATAAAAATACATTGCAAACCTCCCCGCAACTTTACCCTGGCGTCCCAGCAGTGCTGATCCGGGCCAGACTCCCCACATGCTGTGGAAGGAACATAGGCATCATTTTGCTTTTTATTGTGAGGCAGAGAGACAGAAAGAAAATGCTCTTGGGGAGAAGATTTTTACGAGGATGTTTCCGTAACCGGCTTCTGTCTCAGCACTAGTATCGTTGCTCCGCTCTAGGATCTTTGGTGTGGAGACGGAAGCCGATTACGGAAATGGTGATGAAGATTACCCATGACCCTACTACGGCTTTTCCGTGGAGTGGACTATCTTGCTCCGCTATAGAACCTTTGGACCTGCCCCCCCCCCCCCCCCCACCAGAAGGGGCATTACCTTCATCGTGGTGATTGACAGGCGAGAGGACCAATCAGCTGATGGGAAGATTTTTAAAACACTCATAACTTTTTTATTTTTCATTGATAAGAAAAATCCTCGGGGCTGCCTCAGCGGAGGGGGACTGTGAGTAAGATAGCCAAAAATCATAGCGATTTAGGTAGCGTTTTTTCTAAAATCAATATGGAGCACAGACTGGTCAAGGTGAGACTTTTAGTTACATAGATAGTGATAAGTGTCGTCTTGAGGTACCTGTGATGCAGGTATTTTCATAGTGGTTTCACGTGGTAGGTTTGAGGATTTTGATTGAGCAAAGATGAAGTAACATTCGTATTTCAAATTCTTGAATTATGCATGATTTGGGCAGGAGGTTGCAGGTGATAGCATGCTCTTGTAGCCATTGTCTGTCTAGGAATAAAAGTTACTGTTTAAGAGAGTTTGTTAAAGTATCCTTGCAAGCTCCATACTGAAGTTATACTCGGAAATTACAAAAGACAATTGCTGGTTCCAATCATCTGCATTGCAACAGTGATTTCAGCAGCACAAACATTAAAGTACAAGGAATTTTATTCCTCCCAATTGCAACAGATCAATGTAGCTATAATCTCACTGCAGTAAAAATGAGATAGTGAAACTTCAGGATTGTGCAGTATTCCAACTCTAATAATATCATGAGTGGTGCAACAGGAGACTAATTCCATTAAAAAACATCATAGGTGCCAACAGGTCATGCACCTCCATGGAGGCCTATTGGAAGCGGTTAACTCAAAACCACCTGCTAAAACGTACAATGAGTTCTGGAGCTATTAGCCAAACCATTAAAATTCAGGCATCGCAAGTCTCATATAAAATGAGACTAATCAAACTACTTGCCAACAATCATGAGTTCCAGCTGTTCCCCAGCCAAGCCACTAGGTTCAAACATACCACCATGAAAAATTAAAGTCCATTTTGTCCAAAGAAACTGCACCAAAAGTAAATGCACGTTGCGTACTGCTACTCAGAGCAAAGGAGTCCATTACACAAAAATGTGCAGCTAAAACTGATCAGATGTCTACATAAGTCACAGCTGACAGAAAGAACTGAGAGATACTTAATAGTTTGCGATATGAAGTGATGATGGTAGTCAGACAAACTAATTGGAAAGGATATTTTTGATGGCTGACTAATGTGATAAATGTAACCATGAATGTACTTCTCGTTAATGCCTTGTTTACTCGTTACTGACTTACCGACCAAATTCCTTTGTTTCTGTATCCAAATCAGGTCAATGTGTTTATTACTGTGATTGCAGTATATTATATGTTTTATTGCCCTCAAATTCACCTGGACTGTCACTGACATCTCGTTCCCCTTTCTTGATCTCTGAGTCTCCATCACAGGAGACAGACTATCGACTGACGTCTACTACAAACCTAACGATTTCCAGTTATCTGAACTACACTACTTCCACCCGACCTCTTGCAAAGATGCTATCTCCTACTCTCAATTCCTCCATCTCCACTGCATCAGCTCCAAAGATGAGGTTTTCCCATACTAGGACTTAAAAGATGTCCGCATTCTTTAGTAAACGTGGTTTCCTCCCTTCTGTCATGGATCGATCCCTGACATGCATCTCCTCTGTGTCCTGTAGTTCTGCTCTGGGTCCCCCTCTCCTCAGATGCAACAAGGATAGAGTTGTCCTGATCCTCATCTTTCACCCCACCAGCCTCTACATCCAACGTATCATCTCCAACACTTGTGTCACCTCCAACTTGATCTCACCATTAATTATATCTTCCCATCTCCACCCCTTTCCACTTTCTGCAGAGAGTGCTTCCTCCGCAACTCCTTGGTTCACTCACTCCTTCCCACCCAAACCGCCCCTTCGCCAGGGACTTTCCCCAGCAACCGCAGGAGATGCAAAACCTGCCCTTATACCTCCTCCCTCAATTCCATCCAGGGACCCCAATAGTCCTTCCAGATGAGATAGTGGTTCACATGCACCCTCCTCTAACCTTATCTACTGCATCCCGTGTTCCCAATGTGGGCTCCTGTACATCGGTGAGACTCCCTTCCTATTCCCATACAGACCTTTCTGACCTATGCCTTTTTCAGTGCCAGATTGAGGCCACACGCAAATTGGAGGAACAACACCTCACGTTGCATTTGGATAGCTTACAACCCAGCGGTATGAACATTGAATTCTCTCTTTTTAGTTAACTTCTATGTACACTCTCCTCCCTTCCCTTTTCACCCCATTTCTCCCTTCCTCCACAAACGTTTGGTTAACCAATTTCAGTTTGCAATGATGTATCCCTCTTGAGATCACTCTGTCCCAAGCCAACAATTGTCCAATTGGGAACCACCTTGCCTGAGGTCATCTGTTAGTGGCCTGATTTGTCCTGGTCTTTTCTTGCTTCCAGTTTCGCCCCCACTACAATCAGTCTGAAGAAGGATCCGACCCAAAGCATTACCTATTGCCTGACCCACTGAGCTACTCTAGCATGTTGTGTCTATCTTTGGTATAAACCAGCATCTGCAGTTCCTTTTTATTAAATTATTGCTTTACTGAGGACTGGAATGATAAAAATTTCCTTGAAGCAGATGAGAAAAATACATGTTGAAGAAAGAAGATGAAGATGTCGACAAAGATTGTGGCCAATTGATTGGTGTCATCTTTCAAAAGATTACGGTCATGGAAATTTACTAGAATGGTATGAGTCACCAATGATGCAAAACTTGAGAAATGTTAAGAAACCGAGAGGTTGGAGAAGACGCTGTTATGTGAAGCATCCAAAAGCTGGAGTAAATAAAAAAGCTATTTGCTGGATCAGTTTCAGAAATGATAAAACAAGCGGCAAGATAAGGAGAATGTATTACCTTGCAAGATATAATAATTGAAAATGCACTGCCGAAAATGATTCCTTATTAATTTACAAAATAAAATTTTGGCAGGAAGGTTTAGATGGCTATATAGAAAGTCTCCTTTGGAGACTGAAACATTCAATGAATCTATTTATAAGCATATTTGTTTCAGCTGCATATAACGTTGGCCTCGGTGCATTAGACTTTTGCGAGATCATTTTCTATACGGAGAGGTGAATATTAAGACCTTTAAGAATGCAAGGCATTCGTAGAAATCATGTATCATTCACAAAATATTAATCGCAAAATAAATGAAACATCTGAAATAAAATTACATTTTTGTATATTTAATAACAAATATTTGGGACCTGACAGGGAGCTACAGTGCCCTCCATAATCTTTATTCCACAATTTGAGATTTGTAATAGAAAAATGCACATGTTGTTAAAGTGCACAATGTCAGATTTTAATAAAGGCCATTTTTATACATTTTGGTTTCAAATTTAGAAATTACAGAGGTGTTTATACATAGTCCCCCCAATTTCAGGCCACCATAATGTTTGGGACACAGCAATGTCATGTAAATGAAATAAGTCATGTTTAGTATTTTGTTGCATATCCTTTGCATGCAATGACTGCTTGAAGTATGCGATTCATGGACATCATCAGTTGCTAGGTGTCTTCTCTGGTGTTGCTCTGCCATCCCTGTATTGCAGCCATCTTTAGCTTATGCTTGTTTTAGTCTCGTTCAGTTTTCTCTTCAGCATATAAAAGACCTGCTCAATTGGGTTCAGATCGAGCGACTAACTTGGCCCCTCAAGAATTTACTATTTTTTAGCTTTGAAAAACTCCTTTGTTGCTTTAGCAGTATGTTTGGGATAATTGGCTTGCTGTCGAATGAACTGCTGGCCAATGATTTTTGAGGCATTTGTTTGAACTTGAACAGATAGGATGTGTCTATACACTTCAGAATTCATTATGCTACTCAGCAATGGTATTATCAATGAAGATAAGTGAGCCAGTACCTTCACAGTCATACATGCCCAGGCCATAACACCTCCACCACTGTGTTTCACAGATGAGGTGGTATGCTTTAGATCTTGGGCAGTTCCTTCTCTCCTCCATACTTTGCTCTTGCCATCACTCCGATATAAGTTAATCTTCATCTCATCTGTACATAAGAGTTTTTTCCAGAACTGTGGTTGCTCTTTTAAGCACTTCTTGGCAAACTGTAACCTGGCCATCTATTTTTGTGGCTAACCAGTGGTTTGCATCTTGCAGTGTAGCCTCTGTATTTCTGTTCATGAAGTCTTCTGCGGACAGTGGTCACCGCCAACTCCACACCTGACTCCTGAAGAGTGTTTCTGATCTGTCGGACAGGTGTTTGGGGATTTTTCTTTATTATAGAGAGAATTCTTCTGTCATCCGCTGTGGAGGTCTTCCTTGGCCTGCCAGTCCCTTTGTGATTAGTGAGCTCACCGGTGCTCTCTTTCTTCTTAATGATGTTCCAAATAGTTGATTTTGGTAAGCCTAAAGTTTGGCTGATGTCTCTAACAGTTTTATTAATGTTTCTCAGTCTCATAATAGCTTCTTTGATTTTTATTGGCACAACTTTGGTCCTCATGTTGATAAACAGCAATAACATTTTCCAAAGGTGATGGAAAGACTGGAGGAAAGACTAAATGCTGAGAGCTCTCTTATACCTGCATTAAGGAGGCAATTAAATACACCTGAGCAATTACAAACACCTGTGAAGTCATGTGTCCCAAACATTTGTGGTGCCATGAAATGGGGGGCTGATGTATAAACACAGCTGTAAGTTCTACATGGTGATACCAAAATGTATAAAAATGGCCTTTAGTAAAATCTGACAATGTGCACTTTAGCCACATGTGATATTTTTCTATTACAAATCTCAAATTGGGGAGTACAGAGTCAAATAAATAAATGATGGTTCTTTGTCCCAAACATTATGGAGGGCACTGTATATCAAAGTAAACAGGGATGCAATAAAAGCACCTATTTTCACGTTCATTTCCAAGACTAAAAAGCAAGTATTTTTAGGCTCCGAACTGGTGACCATGGGTGAGGCCAGTGTTCAATGTTTAATTGCTAAAACCTACCAAGCGATAACAGAAAAATCAACTATGTTCAAGAAGGAACTGCAGATGCTGGAAAATCGAAGGTAGACAAAAGTGCTGGAGAAACTCAGCGGGTGCGGCAGCATCTATGGAGCGAAGGAAATAGGCAACGTTTCGGGCCAAAACATTGCCTATTTCCTTTGCTCCATGGATGCTGCCGCACCCGCTGAGTTTCTCCAGAAAAATTAACTATATTAATCTCTGTCAAAACATCAGAGAATAAATACTGCCGCTCTACAAAGGCATAAAATAAATCACAATTAAAAGTCAATTTTGCAACAAGACCTACTTGCCTTAGATCAAAATTGATTGTCAAACTTTGCTGATTAATAAATTACATCCACCACAATGATGAGTATTTTCGCTGGCATAACAATCTAGCACTTCCAAGCTCAGCACATAAATTCTTAACAATGTATTAACACCTCAAAGTGGCATCTAAAATTGAAACGTCATTTCACAAGTTCAAGTTGTGATAACTTTTTGTTTATCAGTGTCTAGAGAGCAAACTTTTCCAGGATATCCAACCACAGAAACAATAGTATTGTCTCACCCCCTACTATAATGCCTCAAAAAATAGTGCACTGTGATTGATCTTTTAGGTCAGTTCATAACCATTTTATAGGTCGTCATTTTGATCAAACATACTTAAGCAATGAATATTACAAACATCTATCAAAATGATTTCCTTTTCAGTTCCAATGTTGATCAAAAGGGAAAAAAAAAGGAAATTTACAATTCCTTTCATTTGTAGGCTAAGAAAATAATGTTGTTTATCCAGGTAACTGGATGAAGTGTTCACAATTACAATTTCAATTAATTTTATAAAAGCATAATAGGAGCCTTTGATCTGGTAAGTGCTGTGTCAAAAAAAATCTTAAATATACAAATCTCAATATACTGACAGAAAAAGTTTTTGTAAGTAATGCACTAAGTATTCTAACTTATTAATAGATTTTAAAAAATTATAAAACAATGTATGAAAACATTGCATATACAATAGTGATTACAATTTGATTGGATGCTATCTGATTTCAGAGAGGGTTTGGCGACATCGATGGAGAACATTGGCTTGGACTAGAGAATATTTACAGGTTGACTGCACAGGGAAACAACAAGCTGTTCATTAAATTGGAAGACTGGAGTGATAAAATAGTGTACGCTGAGTACGCTGCCTTCAGAATAGAAGATGAAGACGACAATTATAGGTTACGCGTTGGCAGCTATCAAGGGAATGCAGGAGACTCTCTTGCATGGCACAATGGCAAACAGTTTACAACACTTGACAGAGACAGAGATACGTACTCAGGTAACATTCTTAAGTAATATTCTTAAGTAATAGTGTTTGAAGGGCACGTTTACAAATATAAACACAAAACATAAATCATTATGGAATTATTTGTGATGAATAATATAAAAGTATTCGCTAAATGGTGGACCTTAAATTTTATCATTCAAATTCTTCTTTATACAAATAGATTTACTTGAAACATTAATATATATCAGATACTAGGGTTAAAGTAGACCCCATTTCAGTTCCAGTTCCAATTTACTGACAGCAATTGGAAAACAAGCAAGGATACTGGAAAACTGCCTGGAAGTGATTGCCTGTTACTCCAACAGCAATCACAGTGCCTTATTTGTATTCTGGAGTTGCCGCCAGAGTCAAGGTTACCACAGTGAAGCTGCTGTAATACGAAATGAGCACGAGTGATATCTTTAATATACACATTAAAAACTATTACAGCAAAATGTAGCAATTCAAAAATGACAACAGATACCAGATCTAACAGCATTCAATTGTTATAACTTTGTTAACCTACAACTTTCAATGATGAGCTTTAGATTTGAATTCAACAACTTTTTTAAATGCATATTCGCAATTAACTGATATTCACAAAACATGATTCAAGCAAAATAAAAGTTGCACTTAAATTAAAAGATTACAAAGTACCATAATGTATTAATGAAGCAGATTTCTTTAACCAAGTTCTCAGCTGGACCTTTTGGTAAACCTGCTAAAAGTGTTAACAGATAAACTATTGGTGTCTATGACAACACACGCAATTCAAAGCCAAATGCAATTTAGGGCTTACAGTATATGGAAAAACAGCATGTTCCACCAGGGGAATTTATGGCTTCAACATGTTTTGTGGGAAATCAGTATGGAAAGGCCAAAAAAGCATATTTATTTAAGAGTTTATAATATTGCTTAAGCATCCTGCAAAAAAAAAGTTTTTTTGCATCTGGAAGGCAATAGTGGAAACAGATTAATGAGGCATGGCTGGAGTATAGCTTAATGAAGTCTGAATAATGCCAGTGTTCCTGACTATTTTTAAAGTTGCCTTCAAATCGGACAAGTGAAGAGTAATCATCAGATTCCTGATTTGTGCTTGGTCAATGCCAGGCAGGTTTTGAGAAGTCAGGTAATAAGTTACATGGTGCAGAATACTTGAAACCTCAGTCTTGGATTTTTATAGATGGACATATTTCTGGATGTGGAGGCACAATAGACTGCAGATGCTGGAGTTTGAGCAAAAAGCAGCTGGCTGGCCCACTAAGGCACTAAATTTTTAGACTTGATGTTTTCATTAAGAGATTAAATGATTGTAGTGACATTGAACATCAAGGGAAGATGGTTAGATTATTGTTTAGCACTAAACTTGGAATCAGGTAGTTTAATTAATAGTTTCAATGGTGCATGATCAGAAATAACAATTGCATCATACTCACATGCAGTGACCGATGAAACTAGCCAAGAATCTATTATAAAGTAGTCAATCCTAGAGTAACTATGATATACATGAGAGAAAAAAGAAAATTCTTTGTCATTTGGTTGTAAGAACTTAGAATTTGACTTCTAACCAAGTAAAAAAGAATTGATAAAACTAGCTGATTTATTTGGAAGCACATGATCAGATGCAGATCTGTCCATCGAGGAGTTCAAACAGCAGTAAAAATCACCACCCATTATTTAAATTAGGAAAGGATGCGATTAACTGTTTAAAAAACTCAGGGTGATTAATATTAGGCGCATGAACATTCACCATAGCAACTTTTTGGTTATGAAGAACACCAGTAATCACCAAAAATCTACCATATGGATCAGAAATTGGTTCATAATGAATAGACGGAATTGAGTCAATAAAAATAGAGACTCCTTTCACCTTATCCTGTGAATTTGAATGAAACTGCTGTCCTCTCCAAAACTTGAAAAATCGTTGATTGTGGTTTTGCCTTACATGAGTTTGCTGAACAAAGATAATCTGAGCATTTAGTCTACGAAGAACTTTAAAAAAAAGTTAATAACTTTATCCATATTGTTTGTAAAAATCATGTGGAATGTAAAGGGTTAATTTCCTAATTCATAATAATTCATGATACTGGAAGGAGAAAAATCTAAGGCGGAGCATCAGACATTTTTGTAGTTCAAATTCTGCCCAGATAGAAAATACTAAGCTAGAAGCGAAAGACCCCCCTTCCCCATGCAAAGCCCGAAACTGACCAGTAGACAGTCAGTACGCAACCTAATCCCTTCCCTACCCCCATCTCTCCTAACGACAGCACCCAACGTAAGAAGAAGGCACATTTACCACTCAATAGCCAAAACAAAATTAATGTTATGGTTAAGAAGTACATGTTAACTATGGAACTACTTCATATTATTTATTCAAGGTCAAAATATGAAAAAAAAGAGCTGCTTCACTTTGTTTGTCTAAAGACAGGGGAAAAAATTCCTTCAAATTTAAAAAATAGAAAAACTAACAAAGAAAATCTTAAAAATTAATATATAATAACATTACATTAAATTAACAGTATCTTAGAGAAGGTAAACTTTGTTGTTTTATACCATCATACAAAAATTCTAAAAAGTAATTAAAGAACGACTCATCAAATTAAATTCTTAATCATTTACAAAATGATATATTGTCAAAATAGGAACAATAAATCTCCAATTGTAACTTAATCAGAGAAGGTAAAAGTTGTTGTTTGATACCATCATAATAAAATTCAAAAAAGTAAATTAAAGAACAACTCACCTAATTAAATTCTTAATCATTTACAAAATGATATACTGTCAAAATAAGAACAGTAAATCTCCAATTGTAACTTATTCAGCTATTAGTAGCTCCCGGTCACGGCTTCACCCCCAAAAAAACCTCCAGAAAGCTGGAAGCGTCTTGAGGGTTGTTAAAAAATCAATTGTTACCATTAAAGAGTAGTATACGCAGTCTAGCTGGATAAAGTAAGGCGGGGCGCAACTTTTTCTTAAACGACTCAGACATTACATTATGGAAAGACTTTCTTAATTCTAAAAGCTCATGGCTGTAATCAGGAACAAACCAAAACTTGCACCCTTCATATTCAACCATGCCCAACTTTCTTGCTGCCTGGAGGATATTCTCCTTCATCTGCAAGAAGTGAAATCGAACGATCAAATGTCTCTGTTTATCTTGGGAACCAGATTTCTTCCCTATCCTGTGTGTGTTATCCAAAATTGGAAGATTTTCATAGTGCTCGATGTTAAAAGTCTCCGTTATCATTTTAGAAGCATATTTTATAACATTATCTCCTTCTTGACCTTCCGGCAAACCAACAATTTGCAAATTCAGTCGACGGCTTCTGTTTTCCAGATCCATATTTTTAATCTTGCATTGCTGGAGTGCCCGAGTATTTTCATTCATTTTCCGTTCCAGTTTTTCAATCTTCAAATCTCTCTCCTGGCCCAAGGTTCGCAAGTTATCAATTTGTTCCTTCTGTTCACGAGATTCATCTTGTAACATAATCAGCTTATCTTGAACTTCCTTCAATTTGCTCGAAATTCCTTTCACCATTTCTTCCAAACTGCAAAATCTTGTTTTCAGTTCATTTTTCATTTCATCGTCCATTTCCGATATTGCTTCAAAGATACGAGAGTCAGAAGCTGCGCCTTCCCCACGCTCCTTCCTTGGAGAAGCTCTTTTCCCTCTTGTCTCCATCCTTTACACGATTAAAGCGTATAAAAGTGTTATCAACACTTTAAGAAAAGTTAGACCGTGCCTTGAAATCAAGTAATAACAAGTAACATTGAAAGAGTGGTAAGCAAAAGTTAAAAGTTAAGGGAGCAAACAAATTTGCAACCTTTACAGCATGCCGCCACTAGGAGAGTTTTACAGTTTACAACTATGTTCTGAGGCCAGAGGAATGACCACAACAAAGACTACATCTCCTGCTTTGTCGGGTCTGAATTTAATAGTGAAGGGCGCTCCAATGGATTCATAGCGATTTCATGTTAACTTGCAGTGCTTCTTAATGCCACACTTACTCAAATGGTGTCAATGTCAAAAGCTGTCACTCTCACTTCATCTCTGCGATTCAGCTCTATTATTCATATTATTCATATTGGAACCAAAGTGATATTGAAATCTAGGGATAATAAGTCTTGGCTGAAAACAAAATGGACATCAGTGACTAAGTTACCTGCAAGTGATGCTTGATAGTATTGTTAATAATTTTGATAACTTTGCTGATAATCACAAATCCCACGGTAGGGTGATAATGGTCTGAATGGATTTCTGGATGTTTGTGGACTGAGCACACTAAGTAGGTATGTTACAAAACTTACCTTGAGCAGCACTGCAGTTCTGCCCCTCCCCGTGTGCGCGACTTTGGCGCCTTTCAGAGGGGGGCGGGCTTAAAGTGCCGTTTTTTCACAGACTGGGAAAATCGATCCATGTCGGGCGATTTCGTTGCGGAAGAAAAATCGCTCCGACATTTCATGAATGAAGGTATTTTTAAATTACTCTAAATTATTTATTAACTAGAGTAATTTAAAAATCACCTTCAAAAGCCGTGAGCGCAGACAACCGGAAGGATTTTGCGTGGGGGAGAAAAAAAGGTAAATAGTTTATTTTTATATTAAAAGTTGGTTTTTCGGGAGGCTTTAATAACATTTTCATGTTGCAAAATGGGGTCCAAAAAAATGTATGAACAAACAGT
Organism: Raja brachyura; assembly: GCA_963514005.1. Next base: position 26,323,277 of record OY740790.1, read on the forward strand.
ATTTTTCCTCCCGACTTCACCGCTAACCGCAACGTTCCAATCCCCCGCATTCCACTAAAACCGACTCGCTAGTTGATTTAAATGGCCATTAATTTACAGGAATCAAACACTAAATTCCTTCCATTTGGCCCAGAAGTTCATGAAAATGAGATTTAAAAATTATGTTATATTGTGGATTATTGTGTGAATGTTATTTGGACACTTAGGCAATTAAAAAAAAGTTTATCTTTTCTTCAGAAATGGAGAGATGTTTAGATCTACTCATTGAATTTTGTAATTAGCTACGATTAGATAACTAACTAATTATATGCTTTAATTTCAGGTCATCCAAGTAAGATTGTTTCATATTTGTTTCAGAATGCTTCAATCTATAACAACTGAAAATGTCATTGATTTCATAATTTTTAAGAAAGTTATGGGCTTTTAACTGTTCCAGATCACAGCTTTTGAGTTAAGTGAATTGAAAGGCAATGGGGAACAAGATGCTAATTTCCGAGTATGAAAATGGCCATAACTTTCTTAATACTGAAGATATGAAAGTGAATTAGGTGTCAAATTAAACTTCTTTTTATGCTTTATCTGATGGGATAAATTGCAGACTTGATTTTTTAAATCTCAAAATTTTGTAACATTACTACACTAAGGCAACCTTCCGCTGTGGGTAGATATCAATGTTCTTACTGCAGTGTAACAAATTAGCTAAAGGTACAGCTGGTTCCAAAGCACAGGGCTTTAGCAGAACAAACGAGATGACAGTTGAGATGGCTAAGACATTCATTATTCCGGGTTGAAGACAATTACAATCATTTACAAGTTCCACCATTAGTAAGGATGCTATTGTTCATAGGGCCATTTCCACCCAGTAATCGTTTATTTGTCCATTATCTATGACTCGACGTAGCAGAACGAAAGAGCTTTGATATGATCCATTAGTTGTAGGACTAACTTTGCTGTCTTTAGCATGCTATGTCAGTTATTTAATGTGCACACATTATTCTGTGCTTTAGCTTCACGAGATCACTCATTCCTTTCAAATGTATGCTACACATGGCATAGTCGTCTATAACTTTAATTGAACCAATGTTCGACCCTGGCTTAATGGTAGTGATTGAGTGTGACCATGAGGTTGCAGATTTGTAGAATACACATCTGTTTCTTCTGATGCTACCTCATGGAGAGCCATTTTTTATTAATTTCTTCTGAACAGATTTGAAACCCATCTAGAATAAATGTGAGTGTCAAACAACAGAATGAAAAGTGAACAAAAAGACTGTTCTTAATACTATAAAGATACGTCGCTAGGGGCATTTATTACAAATCGCAAATTGTGGAGTACAGAAGCAAATAAATAAATGATGGGTCTTTGTCCCGAACATTATGGAGGGCACTGTGCATGGCCTGATTAGTAAGTTTGAGGATGACACTAAAGTGTGTGGTATTGTAAAGAGTGAAGATGGCTATCAAAAAATAAAACTGAATCGTACTCAGTTGGGCAACTGGGCAGGATGGCTGACATAGTTTAATGCAGATAAGTGCAACATGTTGCATTTTCGGAAATCAAACCAGGACAGGACCTTCACAATGAATAGCAGGGCCCTGGAGAGAGTTGTGGAGCAGAAGAATAAGGAGTGTAATTATTATGTTACAGTTGTACAAAACAAGAGGCCGCACTTAAGAGTATTGTGTTCAGCTTTAGTCACCCTGCCATAAGAAAGATGTTAAGATGGAAATAGTGCAGAAATTTATGAGTATGTTGCCAGAACCTGTGGAAATGAGCATGAGGTAAAGGTTGGACAGGTTAGGACTTATTCCTTGGATGCAGTAGGCTGAGGGGGTAATCTAATAGAGATGTTTAAGATCATGAGGGGAATAGATAGGATGAAGTCACCGAGTCTTTTACCCAAAATAGGGGAATCAAGAACCGGGGACATATGTTTAAGGTGAGAGGGGAAAGATTTAACAGGAACATGAGGGGGAAAAAACGTTTACACAAAGGGTAAATGGAATGAACTATGGAGGTAGTTGTGGCAGGTACTATAACAACATTTAAAATACATATGGATGGGTACATGAATAGGAAAGGTTTAAGGGATATGGGCCAATTACAGGCAGGTGGGACTAACATAGACGGGGTACCTTGGTCGTAATGGCCAAGAAGGGCCCATTTCTGTACTGTATGACTCGGTAACCTGGATGTAAACGGGTTAGTTAGTATGTTTGCAGATGACACCAAAAATGCTGGGATTGAGCACAGTAAGGAAGGCTGTCAAGGTATAAATGGGAATATACATCAGCGACAGAAATGGGCAGAGAAATAGCAGACGGAGATTAAACCTAGCGAGTGTGAGGTGTGCACTTTTTTAGGTCAAATCTAAGAGGAAAATATACAATATATGACCTGATCCTTAACAGCATTGATGTACAGAGGGATCTTGGGGTTTAAGTGCATAACTCTTGCACAGAACAGGTGAATCGAGGACCAGAGGACATAGGTTAAGGTGGAGGGGAAAAGATTTAAAAATAATCTGAGAGGTAACTTTTTCACATAAAGAGTGGTGGGTGTATGGAACAAGCTGCCAGAGGAGGTAGTTGAATTTAGGGACTATCCCAACATTTAAGAAACAGACACGTACATGGATAGGACACGTTTGGACCTATATGGACCAAACCCGAGTAGGTGGGACTAGTTTAGTCTGGACATGTTGGCCGGTGTGGGCATGTTGGGCCGAATGGCCTGTTTCCACATTGTATCACCCTATGACCCTAACTCTCTGAAAATGGCAACATGTGTAGATAGTGCTAAAGACGATATATGGTATGCTTGCTTTCATAATTCAGGACATTGAGCAAGAGTCAGGAAGTCATGATACAGCTTTATAGGACTTTGGTTAGGCCGCATTTGGAGTATTGCGTGCAGTTGCATTGCAGGAGAATGTGGAAACTTTGGAAAGGGAGCAGCGGAGGTTTACCATAAAACAAGGATGTGCAGATCCAGATGCTGCTTTACAAACAAATAAACAAAGTGGTGAAGCGGGTCAAGCAGCATCTCTGGAGAACATGGATAGGTGATGATTTGGATCAGAAACTTCTTCAGAATGATGCCTTGATTAGGGGGCATTGGCCGCAGGGAGAATTTGGACAGACTTGAATTGTTTTCTCTGGAATGCTGGAGATTGTGGAGGGACTTGATAAAATAATATAAAATTATGAGAGGCACAGTAGACAGCCAGAATCTTTCTCCCAGGATGGAAAAATCAAATACTAGTGGCCATAGCTGTATTTTTTACGCAGAGGATGGAGAGCGCCTCAGTCAGGTTTGGTGGTTGAAGCAAATACGTAGTGGCATTTAAGAGGCTTTTGAATAGGTATATGGATCTGCAGGGAATGGAATGATACAGATTATGCGCAGGTAAATAAGAGATATAATTGGCCTTATGTTCAGCACAGACAAGGCAGCATTTAGTGTATTCAGCACAGGCACAGCACAGGGCCTGTTCTTGTGCTATACTGTTCAATGTTCCAACCATACGGTGCACTTAAACCTGGTGAAGGCAACATTCTATCTGAGCATTTCAGCATCTATAGAATATTTATCATGTAACCTTTTAAAAATTATTTTTCTTCTCCTCATGTCATTAAGCTGGAAAATGTACACAGAAGATTCACGAGTATTGCCAGGACTTGAGGGGCTGAGATGGTTGGGCAGGCTAGGAAATAACAATTATATAATTTTCATATTGCTTCAATTTTAACATTTTATAAACTAATAACTAAATCGGAAAAAAGGAAAAAAGGAAAAAAGGGAAAGAAGAAATAGAAAAGAAAGAATTTCTAAAAAGACACGAAAAAGAAAAGAGAAAAACCCCAGAACTAACGAAGAAGTGAACAAAGCAGAGATATATCTCATTACCCTTCCCTACGCCCGCTCACCCGACCCTAGCGTCGGTTTTGAGTTTGTGTTCAACCATTATGTTGTTGAAGATATTCAATAAAAGGAGACCATATTTTGGAAAATTGATCTGGTTTGTCAGTCAAGACAAACCTTATTTTTTTCTAGATGTAGTGTCTCGGTCATTTCTGTGATCCACATCTTCACTTTGGGGACTGTTATCTTTTTCCAGAATTTAAGTACACGTTTTTTCGCAGTTATTAAACCATAGTCAAGAAAGCGTCTTTGAGATATCGTTAAGTTAGGGCAGCCCTCTGACATTCCTAATATTATTAATTTTGAATCTGACTCCAATTGAATTTTAAGTGTTTTAGAAATTATATTGAATATTCCCGTCCAGAAGTTTTGTATTCTTATACAGGATACAAAAGAATGAGTTAGGGTGGCTTCTTGGAAGTGACATTTATCACAGCGAGGAGAGACAGTTGGGAAAATCTTGGTCAATTTGGTCTTTGAGTAGTATAACCTATGCAATACTTTAAATTGTATCAGGCAATGCCTGGCATTTAAAGAACAGTAGTGTACGTATAGTAGGCTTTCCTCCCATATATCTTTCGAAATGGGTAAACCCAGCTCGTCCTCCAATGCTCGCCTATAAATCTCAGAGGGTGAGGTGTCAATATTTAAAAGAGTGTTATAAATGTAAGATATCAACTTACTTGTATCGGCATGTCTATTCAAACAATCGTCTCATATATCTGGACCCATAAGAGGACAGTCTTGTGTATATGTTTTCACGTAATCTCGGATTTGAAGGTATCTAAAAAAATTATTGGTATTCAAGTGATATCTCTCCCGTAGTTCTTGAAAAGAAGAGGGAGAAATGCAAACTTTATGTTTAGGTCAACAGCACTAGCTTGAAATTTTGGGTCCTATTCAATGTTCAGCTTTACATTATGATAATATGATAGGGATAGTGTACAGATTTCAGCATTTTAATTGTCTTATGCAGTTAGGTTGAATAAATGAACTTGTAACAGACACAAATACTTTATTTCTTCAGATTAACTATTCTGTTAAACAGAAAAATAGCTGGGACAGTATGCTGCAAAATATATAATTGACTTCCTATTCTTTCCTCAGGTAACTGTGCCCATTTCCATAAAGGTGGCTGGTGGTACAATGCCTGCGCACACTGTAATTTGAATGGAGTATGGTATCGTGGAGGTCATTATCGCAGCAAGTATCAAGATGGACTCTACTGGGCTGAATTTCGAGGGGGTTCATATTCTCTTAAAAGTGTAGTAATGATGGTCAAACCTGAATAACACACTGGTAGACAAGATACATACCCCCAACCCCCCCCCACCCACGCTCCCCCCCCCACCCACAAATACGATCATAATGTACTAAAAATGTAGGAGTGTTTCAAAAACAGATCATGTGCTTTGTTCAAAAAGCATTATGTTTTACAATGTTGAAAAATCATTTAACTTGTTACCTACATAAATGGTGTAATTACCTGATAACACACTTCAGGAAGCAAAGGTTCTAAAAGTGCAATGTGCATTTGTGTTTAATGTTCATTTATACTGTGCTGAACAACTTGCACTATAAAAGCAGTGCTACTTTCTGATATGGATGGTACATGATTTAACCAGAATACTTTGTAACCCAATAAAACCACAATGCTATGATTAATCTTTGGATAAACATTAATGCTATATTTTATTAAAACAGACAATTGTTTAATAATCTGCTGTCAGATCCATCAACTTTATTCCAAGAAACGATACAGTGCTGGAGTAACTCAGCAGCTCAGGCAGCATCCCTGGAGTTCGTTTTGGATAGGGACCCTTCTTCAGACTGATTTTGGAAAGAGGGAGAAAGCACTCATTAGAAGAAAGGTGGGGGTGGGACAAAGCCTGGCAAGTGATAGGTAGATAAAGGTGAGGATTGATTGATAGATGATTGGACAAAGTCCAAAGATGAAAGGACAAAAGGTTGTGAGATAAGGAAAGGTGGTGTGAAATGTGATGGGAGGGAGTGGTGGAGGGGTGGTGGTGGAGGGGGGGTGGGGTAGGAGGGGTGGGGTAGGAGGAGAGGGAGGGAGAGGGGGGAGGGGGGGAGGGAGAGGGGGGAGGGATGGATAAGGGGGAGGGAGGGGGAGGGAGAGGGGAGGGAGGGGGAGGGGGAGGGAAGGAGTGGGGGAGGGAGGGATTAGTTAGCTAAAATTAGAGAAATCTATGTTCATAACTTTGGGTTGCAAGCTACCCAAGCAAAATATGAGGAATATGAACTTTATCATCCACGGATCCATTATATTTTATTCTCATGATGAAGTTACTTAAGGATTAGATTGAAATAAATATTTGATGTTTTTCACGGATTGAAGGTTAAACTACTTGTGGACAATTAAGTTATTTCTACAGATTATGAATACTGATCGGCCCTGAATCAGATGAAAAGATTTAAAACTAGTTCAAACTGTGCAACGTTTCTTTTGTACAAATTAGTAACTTTATATAATTTTGATTAACTATACTGATGCTTTGTATAAAGGGAGGTTTATGTTTTGAATTCTATAAAGAACTTCATCAGAAAAGGAGTGTGCGCAAAGAATGTAGAACTTGAACTTGTCTCTTCTGATTGATACAAATTGATTGCTTTGATCCAACAATAAGTACAAGCGTATTTATATCGTAATCACGATTTTTAAACCTGCTTCTGCAAATAGTATTACAAGTGCCTATGACTACTATAATTTATTATATTGAATTATTCATAAACACAGCAGTGGCAAAAAATCGTAGTGTTATGGGGGATCGTTTTTGCACAAATTTAATTACAACGCAGACGAGATGGTCAAGATGACAGTTTTAGTAATAGTATAGATTCCAGTAAGTCCCTAGGTTACACAACATTTCCGTTCCTGAGTGTCTGCAAGTCAGAAACATCCAATTTCTATAGTTTCCCACATCGTGTTGCGCTACGTACACTTGCGATCAAATATTCACAGTAATGCTACCCACAATAAAGCTAAATGAATGCATACAGTATCCAATCATGAATGAATACCCACAAAGCATATTAATATTATTACCTTCAAAAATGCTTTTAAAATGCATGGGCGAATTTCTGCATTGTCAGTAAAAGTGTTTTGATTTTCACAGCATTCATTCAACCAGTATATTAGTCACCACAATCACCACGTTGTAAGACTAATCTTTTAAATTCTCCCTCCAATGGGGAGCATCACACGAATTGTTCCTGTCGTTATTTTCCATAGGCATAACTAATATTGGGAAATTGGAGGCGTAAAATGTCGGCACCAGCTGAATGTATGAGATCATTTTTTAATTTACATAATTCACAAATATCTATAATGCTAGAAATCGAGTGTAGATTTGCAGAAGGGGTACAGCTGTTTGGTCTTAATATCAGTAGCAGTAAGAAAGGAGTTCTCCACCAACCAGTACTTGGGCAGCATGATATCTTCTTATGGCTCGCTGGACAAGGAAATATCGACCAGAATCAGCAAGGTCAGTTAAGCACTTGGTCGACTCCAAACACGAGTGTTAAACCACCACATCAAGCTGCCAACCAGGCTGAAAGTCTATATGGATGTGAAACATGGACCTTGTACAGGAAACACATTCGCCAGCTTGAGAAATGCACATGCGCTCTCTACGGTCCATCATGGGAATTTGCTGGCAAAACAGAGTGACCAACGTGGAAGTGCTGGACCGCTCTGGCTTCACAAGCATCGAAGCAATGATGATAAAGGCCCAGCTTCGATGGACAGGCAATGTGATCCGGATGGATGAATTCCACATGCCTCGTGAACTCCTGTACGGAATTCTGTCACAGGGTCAAAGGAACCCTAAGAAACGGTTCAAAGACTGTATCAAGGACCACCAAGAACCTGACTGTATCAAGGACCACCAAGAACCACCCCAAAGACCTGGAAAACAGTGCCAGTGAAAGGACTGGCTGGCGTACAACCGCTAGGAAGGCGGTCAGCAGTTTCGAAGACAACCGCCAAAGCAGACTCGTTAGTGTCAGAGTCACACTCGATCCCACAAGACATGAGACTGCACAACAATACTATCTTCGTCTATGTCGGGCCACCACCAAAATGCTAGAAAGTACTGAACATAATCAAATTAAATAATGTTTGAATGATGAATGGCAGTTAAAATACAATTAATTTCTGCATTTGTCAATAGCAAAATTATCATTCCAGTTGAACTTTTTTGAAACAAAAGCAAACAAACTGGAAAAAGTCATATTACAATCAATAGTTAATTTCAACTTCATCTGCCAGTATTTGTCTGTTAGTTATACAATATGCTGTTTTTGAAAAATGAAAAATAATAATTCCTACCTAGATATGGAATACATGGAGTCATCTTCAAACTATTAACATAATCCCTGAGCCTTTTGTAATTATCTTCTTTAGACACAAGATATTCTAATTTTTCAAAAGTTGTTTTATCTTTTCTGCTCAAAAGCTGTGAAAACAAAAGTTAGGAAAAATAAACAATGTGGCAATATTTAACAATTAGTCATTGCATAACAAATGTAAACAATGGCAATATTGTGAGAAAAATCTGCAAGTACCCAATAGCTCATTAGACTTTTTCTAAAAAACCATTTAGGGGACATGGGAGGCAGTGGCGGCACAGTGGGAGAGCTACTGACTTGCAGCGCCAGAAACCCAGGTTCAATCCTGACTACGGGTGCTATCTGTACAAAGTTTGTATATTTTTCCTGTGAACTACGGTTTCCTCCCAGGTACAGGTTTATAAGTTAATTTGGCTTTGGTAAAATTGTAAATTGTCCCTAGTGTGTAGGACAATGTTAGTGTGCGGGGTGATCGCTGGTTGGCTTGGACTTGGTGGGCCGAAGAGCATGTTTCTGCGCTGTATCTCTTAAAGTCTAAAAGGGATGTTCAAGCATTATTTACAGCCTATCCCTATTCCTCTCAAGATTCCCTCCTGATTTGCTTATATCTATCAGAAGATACAACACGGAGGAAATCATACTGGTGGCGACATTCCATGCATTTGTTATTCTTGCCTGTGTCGGTGGTAGAGGTCACAGTTTTGGTATTGATATTGGTTTATTATTGTCATGTATACTGATATACAGTGAAAAACTTTATTTAGAGTTGCATTCCAGAAAAATGGAAGCTTCTATCACACTTCTGATTTGTTCCTGAGAATCACACTGCAGATACCCACAAGCAGTGCAGCTCTAATAATGCTTATGATGTTCAGCACGATCTAGGACTCAGCAGAATTCTAGATTGTCACCTAGTTCGTACAAACTCCATATAGACAGCACTCAAGAGTCAGGATCATGCCAGGGTCTCTGGCACTGTAAAGCAGCAACTCTACTGCTGTGTTACAACGTCTCCTCTTACCAGTGCATATTAGTCATAATAACAACTTTGTTGTTCATAAATATGATTCACAGCACTTACCGCCCATGTTTTTGTAAGTCTGAAGATGGGCGCACTCTGTAATCCAGACACGACAGCCATTAGTGCATGGAGGTTATTCGACTCATATAATTTCTGCAATTGAGACACGTACAATAGCTGTAAATAAAAACAAAATCTAAACCTGATTAAGCTAACGGGAATAATCATTGAAGTATTACACAAGGAACCATTGTCATACCTTTGCAGTTTTCACATAGTGGCTCAAAACTTCTGCTCTTATTTTTAGTGTTTGTGCAGTGAGAATCTCTCGGACAACCCAAAAGCTGACCTACAGATTAAAAAAAGACGGTTTTCTATACAATCAAATAACTTAAAGTTCAATTTAGTTTATTGTCACGTGTACAGAGGTACAGTGAAAAGCTTTTTGTTGCATGCTAACCAGTCAGCGGAAAGACAATACATGGTAACAATCAATCCATTTACAGTATAGATACATGTTAAAGGGAATAACATTTAGTGCAATGTAAAGGCTCTGTCTCACGGTGCGAGTTGACCCACGAGTGACAGACTCGTGGTTGTGTACGATATTCCAAGTTGATGTTCAAGTGTTTGAACCGAGTTCCCACGAGTATGGTAAGTTTGCCGTTTACTTGTAATTTCTGCGATGTTCCAAGTTCGTCTCCAGAGTTACCAAGTTCCTCTCCCGTTTACTCTTGAGTTACCAAGTTCCTCTCCCGCTCAGGGCGTGTGTTGTTGTTTCGCATTTAAAGAACTCGGTTATCTTCAGCAGTTCAGGCGAGGACAGGTTGGGGGAGGGAGGAGGGATGGTGGAATTGGGAGAAGGCAAGGACTATGGGTGGGGAGGAATGAGAGGGGGGCTGGGAACGGCGTTGGCGGTTGAGGAGAAGGAATGACAGGAAGGGGTAGAGGAGTGGGCCTGGACTCGGCGGGAGGTCAGAAGAGGTGAAGAGGTGAAGAGCGAACTGGTCGAGATGAAAGAGCAGGTTGAGGGCTCAATGATCATTTTGTTCATACAATTGAGGAAGTTATGACTAAATCTGAAGCACAAACCGAGTGCTTTGGAAAATCGTTTCAATTCCGTTGGCACCAACCACGGAAGAAGAGTTTGAAGCTGTTTAATGTGCAGGTTTAACTAAATACGTAAGCACTGCAGCTTTGATTTCGCAGTAAGCATGGGTCAATATTGACCTTCGCTTCACGAGCAACCTTTCCCTTTGGAGGCCACGGAGATTGCAGATGCTGGAGTCTGGGACAAAAGCAAACTGCAGGATGAAGCCTACGGCCAGGCTGCATCTGGGAAACGGGTAGTCAACCTTTAGGGTCCCGGCCCGAAACATCCGTGTACATTTTATGATTTCCCTCCAAAGATGCAGTCTCCCGTGGTTTGTTTGCACAACTCTCTCCCCTTTCTCTCCCAACATTGGGGGGGGGGGGGGGGGGGGGGGAGACGAGATAGTTTAAACGGATCTTACTCCCACTTCATGCTTCTGTTGCGCATAATTCAGCAGAAAAAACGCTCTTCCCCTTACCCAGCGACGCCCGATTCCTCGCACCCCCACAAGTCCACATCGACGAGGGAAGGATGAGCGGGGAGTCTGAAGAAGGGTCCCGACACGAAACATCACCCATTCCTTCTCTCCAGAGGCGCTGCCTGTTCCGCTGAGTTACTCCAGCATGTTTGTGTCTATCGTTGGTGTAAACCAGCATCTGCAGTTCCTTCCTACACACGGACAGTGAAGTGCCTCGGCCAAATTGCACGTGTCCTCGGTCAAACCATACACACCAATAAGTACTGGGATTAATTTAGTTTGGGCTCAGTGTGGTGTCCATTGCCTGGGCATACTGCCGGAAAAAGTATCGATAAATATGCGTGGAACTTTCACAAATAAGGGGTTAGATAGGTCTGGAGTGTGGTGTTAACCGCAGGACTGTGCCCTGTTGAGATAGACGCGAAATACTGGAGTAACTCAGTGGGTCAGGCAGCATCTCTGGTGAGAAGGAATGGGAGACGTTTCGGTTCGAGACCCTTCTTCACATCAGCTGAAGCAGATCTGTGTGTTCGGACTTGATGGACTAAACCGCCCCACCTAACCCCTAGATCAAAAAGATGTTGACATATCCACTAGATACGTTATTTAATTTCTCCTTCAGAACCGTAGCGTTCAGTGGAGATTTTCTCGACGGAGGAGCAAGGATGATATTGAGAAATAAAGTGGTGGGAGAGGCTCCAAACAAAAATAACTAAACTAATTCTCGTTTAAAAAGAGAATATGTCTGTTAAAAAAACCCCAGAGGAAATTAATTGCTTCTACTGAAGAGCAGAGTAATGCCATTATGAATCATTGATTCTCAATGTATTTTTATAAATTAGATCATTTGAAATGCTGCAGTTGTGAATGGTAATGCCGGGCTTTGGCATCATTTCTAAAATCTAGGTGATAATTTTAAGCAAATATCGGACCTATTTATTTTCTCTTTCTCGCTTTTAGGTTTTGATGCGTTCATTTTGTCACCCAAGTAAATAGATACAGGTTATAAATATTTTTAAATATTGTACAGTGGTTTAACACAATCTCTATGATTGGCATACTTTTCATTTAAAGGGCAGCCCTTTAAATGTTGAGCTCATAGATGCATACTATGCATGATATTCATGCAATTTAATATTGGGTGTGTGGATTTTTATCCTGGAACATTAAGGATTCTCTGATGTGAAGGTAGTCTGGTTTCTTACACTTGATCATATCCGAAACTAAAGTATAGATAGACACAAAATGCTGGAGTAACTCGGCGGGACAGGCCGCATCTCTGGAGAGAAGGAATGGGTGGCGTTTCTGGTAAGTCTGAAGAAGGGTCTCGACTCCATTCCTTCTCTCCAGAAATGCTGCCTGGTCCGCTGAGTTACGCCAGCATTTTGTGTCTATCTTTGCTTCAGTCTTTACTCGAGCAAACGAACAAATTAAAAAGTTCCCACGGTAGACTCACGAGTCACTAAGGTAAACGCACGGGCCACTACGTTATTACAACGAGTTTAAATGTTTCAATTTTTAACTTGAACAGTAAATTTGACTCGTGGAAAAAATCAACCATGTTTGAATTTTTTCACAAGTTAACATGTTTCACGGGTCCTGCCGTTAGCGCCACGAGTCGATAAGTTGCTCGCGCGAGTTCCGATGTTTCCGCTACGTTGATTGTACGTGATCACTACGAGTGAAAACTCGGAGTCACTCGTGGGCCAACTCGCACCGTGAGACAGGGGTTTAAAGCCAGCAAAGTCCAGTCAAGGATAGTCCGATGGACAGCAAAGAGGTAGATAGTAGTTCAGCACTGCTCTCTGGTTGTGGTAGAATGATTCAGTTTCCCGACAACAGCTGGGAAGAAACTGTCCCCGACTCTGGTGGTGTGCGTTTTCACACCTCTATACTTTTTGCCTGATGGGAGAGGGGAGAAGAGGGAGTTGCCCAAGGTGCAACTCGTCCTTGATTATGCTGCTGGCCTTGCCAAGGCAGCGTGAGGTATAGAGTCAATAGAAGGGAGGTTGGTTTGTGTGATGGCCTGGGCTGTATACACAATTCGCTGCAATTTCTTACGGTCCTGGATGGAGCTGTTCCCAAACCAGAGCTGTGATGCTTCCTGATAAACCAATGTCTCATATGGCACCCCAATATGTCTACATTCACGAGTTAAGTATTTTTCAGCCATAGACTCTCTCTATCCCTCTCAGTTCTTTGAAGCTCAGTCTTCAGTCTCTAAATTTGTCTCTTTGGTCTTTTTTCCCACATAGAGAAAATCCTTCCCTTTGCTGTCACATTTGAAGGAAATCATAGGAAGTTATCAGTCAAACAATCCGGCAAGAAGTCATCTTTTAGGTGACAAATACAATTTTCAATAGAGACAGTGTTTTTGATAGCCGTGAAACGTTCAGAATGAACTTATTTTTCCTAACAGAGCTAATGGGACTGATGAACAAGGACTTTAACTATTAGGTGCTAGGCAGGTTGTCAGGTGCCTGGAGAGGCCAGAATACTTACAGGTTAAATGGAGATGATAAGTCAAGGAAGGGTTATGGTGATGCAGCTTAAATGAATCAGGTTAGGATCTGGTAGTGAATCCAGATATGGGGGACATAGGACAAAGAACAGCTCTGTACATGAACAGACCGTTTGGTCCACAATGACTGTGCCAAACATAATGCCAAGAGCAACTCTTATCTGCCTCCACATAATCCATATACCTTCATTCCCTGCATATCCACATGCCTATCCAAAAGTCTCAAATCCCTTTATTGTATCTGCCTCAACCACCATCCTCAGCAGTGCTTCTCTGCCACTAATTGCCCTCTATGTGAAACATTTGTAATGCAAATTTCCTTTAAACTTTATCCTTCTGACCTTAAAGATATGCACTCACGTATTTATTTTTCCAAAATAGGAAAGAGGTTCTGACTGTCCACCCTATCTATGTCTCTCATTTTTTTATACACTTCTATCAGGTCTCCTCGAAATCTCTAGCATTCCAGAGGAAACAATCTAAGTCTGTGCAACCTCTTCCTGATTACTCCCTGGTCAATTATTTCCTTCCCTCCCGCACCACCCCCTCCCCGGGCACTTTCCCTTGCAACCGCAAGAGATGCTACACTTGTCGCTTTACTTCCCCCCTCGACTCCATTCAAGGACCCAAGCAGTCGTTCCAGGTGCGACAGAGGTTCACCTGCATCTCCTCCAACCTAATCTATTGCATCTGCTGCTCTAGATGTCAGCTGATTTACATCGGTAAGACCAAGCGTAGGCTTGGCAATCGTTTCGCCGAACACCTCCGCTTGGCCCGCATTAACCAACCTGATCTGCCTGTGGTTCAGTACTTCAACTCCCCCTCCCATTCCGAATCCGACATTTCTGTCCTGGGCCTCCTCCATGGCCAGAGTGAGCACCACCGGAAATTGGAGGAGCAGCACCTCATATTCTGCTTGGGCAGTTTGCACCCTAGTGACATGAACATTGACTTCTCCAATTTCCGATAGCCCTTGCTGTCTCCTCCCCTTCTCAGCTCTCCCTCAGCCCTCTGGCTCCTCCACTTCCCTTCTTCTCCACGCACCCCCCCCACCCTACATCAGTCTGAAGAAGGGTTTCAGCCCAAAATGTTGCCTATTTCCTTCACTCCATAGATGCTGCCTCACCAGCTGAGTTTCTCCAGCACTTTTGTCTACGATTTTACAGCATCTGCAGTTCCTTCTTAAACAACCTCTTCCTGTGGCTAATACCCCCTAATCCAGGTAGAATTCTGGTAAACTTCCTCTGCACGCTTTCCAAAGCCTCCACATCCTTCCTGTAATGGGGCAACCAGAACCACATGGAATCCTCAAATGTGGTCCAACCAAAGTCCGATAGAGCTGCATCATGACTCAATGCCCTGATCAATGAAGGGAAGCATACCATATGCCTTCTTTATTATTCTATCTAATTGTGTTACAATTGTATGGAGTTGAACCCCAAGATCCTGCTGTAAGGATCATGCCATAAATTACATATTTACATTTGACTTTCCAAAGTGCAAGTCTCATACTTGCTTGGATTAAACTCCATCTGCGATTTCTCTGCCCATTTCTGTAGCTGATCTATATATGGCTGTATATTTTGACAGTCCTCATAGTCCTCAAGTGCTTTTTGCAAAGAATCAAAAAGAGCCCAGGATTGTGAGCCCAAGGTGGAATATTGAGGGATATAAACGATCGTATAAAGAAATCCAATTCTATTTTCAGATATTTTATGGTTTTACCTAATTTGTTAAGTCACAAAATTAACTTGTTTTAGTAACTGACTATTGAGGGAGAACAACACGATTCTGTGCTTCACCATTCCATAGCATTCAATGTTTAAACAGCTGAAAGTTAAAGGCCTTTCATAACTAAAATAAAAAATGTGTTTTGCAAATCAAGAAGTGTAAAGGGAACTTGTTAATTGGATTGAGGAAACAAAGGAACCAAAATAAATAAAAGGCAGAATACTTTATTGTTGCCAGCTAATTTAACACGCAGTGTCTGACTAACAAGGTTCTAAATTAATTTGACTTTAATTCACAACTAAAATAGTAAGATTAAACGAGAACTTACCAGTGTGAAATTTGATCTTTATTTTATGAGGCGTTGCGATGAGGGATTTCGTGAAGACCCCGCCAGCACGCATGCGCGACATTCTTCAAAGCAGCGGTGTGGAATCACAGAACCAACAACAAAGAAATGACTTGTTATAGTAAGATTGAAGAGACTCTATATACCAGTTGACCTTATGATAGCGGGTTGGGAGCGGAGGGCACGAAATCCCTCATCGCAACTCCTCATAAAATAAAGATCAAACTTCAAACTGGTAAGTTCTCGTTTATTCTTACTATTTCATTTCGGAGTCACGTGAGTGACTTCGTGAAGATTTCAAAGCTCTGTGATTTCATGCCCTGGATCACATCCATGCTCTCACACACGCCACAATATGGATGGATAGGAGTATAAACATATTTCAGACTGGATGTACTGAAAAATAATGTTTATTAATTATAAACAAAGAAAAAGCCCCTCACTGGGGAATAGCTGTATGTTCCTGACCAGCACTCAGCACAGCACGAATATAACAGGAGCGGCCACAGGTTTGTTATAGAACCGCTGAAAGGTGGCTTCACTAGCCCAGCCCGCTGTGGCAAGAATATGGTCCATGGGCACCTCCATGACCTTTGACGCCGACGTGGATGCAGCCCTGGTGGAATGGGATTTAAAGACATTAATGTAAATACCTGCTGCATCCAACACGATTCTGAGCCACCTGGAGATCGTCTGTACCGACACTCTGTGATGTGGTTTCTTATGGCTTATCAGCAGATATTTCTCCATTCCCCTTAGGGTGCGTGTCACTTTAATATAATGACGAATGTGGGTGGCTAAACATAGCCTCACATCAGCGGGGTATGCCGGAAAAACCAGCTGCAGCCCTGTAAACCCAGGTCTGTGCTGCTTTAGTAACTCATCAATGTAAAATGTTACTTTTTCTGGGGTAGAGACCATTCTATCGATATTGATTTTTTGCAGAGTCTGTACCCGTTGTGCTGACGTTAGTGCCAATAACATCACCAATTTCAAGGTGAGTTTGTCCAAAGAGAGTCCAGCCATGGGTGACCATGTCCTGAGTAGGGTTAAAATTATCCCAATGTCCCAGGTAACATTGTAACGTGGTCGGGGTGGATTTGAATTAAATATGCCCCTCATCAATTTGGACACTAGTTTGTGAGATCCTACCTCGATGGTAAGGTAGGATGATAGCGCACTCCTGGCACTATTAATGGCACTGTAGCTGAGGTGTTCATCATGGTACAACCCCGCAAGGAATTCCAGCACATGTGGTATGGTTACGGAGTCATAGGCAATGTTCATCCAGCTGCAGTAGGCTTCCCATTTTCTTATTTGGGTTAGGTATTGCCGTCTTGTGGACTCCCTGCATGACGCTCCGATGGTATCCATGGTCCTCGATGTGAGACCATACTGCAGCAGGAGTCTGTTCAAAACCTGCAAGCCAATAATTCCAGGTGACTGTGGCAGGGATGGTATTCCCCTGTAACAGGGTTCGTCACCAATTGAGGGCAATTCTCCAAGAGAGCCCATGGTTCACTGATCATCCCAAGGACCACCGGATACCATGGTTGTGTAGGCCAGTCGGGTATGATTAGAATGCCTTTTGCAGAATCTAATTTGATTTTCCGCAATACCCGACTGATGAGGCAAAATGGAGGAAATGCATGGAAAAACCATTTCCCCCAGTCCAGCGAGAAAGTGTCCATCGCCATTGCCCCAGGATCTGGTTCCCATGATACATATGTTGGTACCTGATGGTTTAACCGTGACGCGAAAAGGTCAATATCTGGTTTACCAAATTTGGCTGTGATTTTGGTAAATATTTGGGGATTTAACATCCATTCAATGTTGTCATTGAATATACGTGACCTGGTGTCTGCCACTGTGTTGAGCTTACCTGGACGATAGGTAGCTGATATCCAAATATTCCGTTGAATGCACCAGAGCCAAATTGTGTTAGCCAATTCATCACAAGGAATTGACTAGGTACCGCCCATATGGTTTAAATATGCGACCACAGTGGTATTGTCTATTTGGAGACGGACATGAGTGTTGGTAAAGTTTGAACAATAAGCTCTTAGTCCGTAAAATGTTCCAAGCATCTCCAAATAATTTATCCCTCGTGACAATAAAAGGGTAGATTCTAGTGAATCCCATCTGCCACCACAACTGGTGTTGTTATCAGTAGCTCGCCAGCCATGGGAGCTTGCGTCAGTTTGTAAATACACCGACGGACGAGGCAGAATGATGGGTTTGAATGAGTTACAGATATTGTCAATCCACCATTGTAACTCAATTTTTGCCTTGAATGGCAGCTGCATAGGTCTATCAAAATGTCCAGCATTCAATTTCAATGCTGAAATCTTGGATCTTAGCAAATTTTGATAAAATAAAGGTCCAAATTGGGCAGCTGGAAAGGCAGCTATCATTTTCCCAATTACCTTGGCAGCATGTCTAATTGTTGGTGTACTGGCGTAGACCAGATTATTACATGCTTCAATGATGTCCCCAACTTTGTTAATTGGAATGGTGGTGATCATTCGATTGGAATCAACTGTGAATCCCAGAAAGTCCATAACCTGTGAAGGGCAGAACTTTGATTTATCTGGATGGATAATAAATCACATTTTTTTTTTAAACAATGAAACAGTGGCTGTGACTGCCAATTTTGTTGATTCCAAAGTATCTCCTATGATTAGGATGTCATCCAAATAAGCCATAACCGTATGGTTTTGCTTTCTCAGTGTTGCTAACACTGGCTTTAGTAATTTGGTAAACAATCTAGGGGCTGAGGTAAGCCCATTGGGCAATGCTCTATATTGCCAAAGTTGATCCATCCAAATAAACTTCAAGAACTTCCTGTGATGTTTCCGAATGGATACTGAATAGTATGCATCTTTTAAATCAATGCATGCCATGAAGCAGCTCTTAGAAACCAAAGATTTGGCTGTTTCAAACGTGTCAATTTTAAAATGGGTATATTTTACAAAAGTATTCAAATGGGTTAGATCAATGATGACCCGACATCCACCATCTTTCTTAGTTTTTGTGAAGATGTTGGATACGAACTCAACTGGTTCGTGGATCGTTCTTTCTATTACCCCTTTTTCTTGTAATCTCAAAATTTCAGCATAGCCCTCCGCTGCTTCCTTATTGGAAAGTGCAAATTTGCGATCCGGCATATGCTGAGACGGGGGAAGTTGTTCATTTATGAACTCAATTTCATAACCCTGAATACTTTGTAATATAAACACATCTGAAGTGATGGTATCCCATGCCTCCTTAAAGAACCGTAATCTCCCTCCAACATGTGAGGTTAAACATGCAACTGCATGAAATCCAGACCGCCTTACCTCCATGGTTACCGGCGGTCCCTGACATATTTGGTGGGACGTGGAGGTGCTGGGTTTTGCGGGTGCCGCATCTTCCACGCCGGTCGCTGTGGGCCTTGCCCTAAAAAAGGCTTTGGCTGTTGATATTGCTGGAATTGCGGTGGTGCCGGCGTGTAGGTCCTTCCTGATTTTTCGGGTTGTCCCCACGGTCTGCAGTATGGTAACCTCCTAGCCGCCTGCCTACTCGAAGGGTGTGACCTCATGAGTCCCACCCAGTTCGTACTGGGTGTTACATAGCAACGCAAGGGCATCTTCTTGCTCAGTACTTAAATCCATGCCATCCACTGGCCTCGCAAACGCAGTGATCCACGATGTGAGCAACTTCAGAATCCTTTGTAATTTGATTTCTTGTGCTCTAATGCCTGGGCTAATATTCCCCCAAATAGGCATGTTCACTATAGGCACATTTAGCGAGTTGCAATTGTTCGGCGCCTTGTACCGGCTCATGGCTTCAGCAAGGACCTGGTCCTGTAACTGATGATTAGTCAGGAAATCAATGGTGGCAGCCAGTTTGGGTTTGAGGGGTTGACCCGAAGATTTGGGTAATGCAAACTTGGATGCCATGTCCAACAGCTCCTCCTGAGGAATTTCAGGTGCCACAGGTTCACGAACCAGAATATCCTCGTCTTCCCCTGGCTGCCTTGAGCTTCCCATTGATGATGGGGATATATTTAACAATCCCCTGGAACTGGGAACGTCCTGCTGTAGAATTTGTTGCAGGATGCGTTCCATCATCCGTTCTATGCGTTCCATTCGACCTTCCCCATATGCGGATGAAAGGTCGGAGCCCTCAGGCCCAAAGGAACTCCTGAGGCTCCTATCACTGGCCCGTACCTCTTCGAGGTAAGAATACCGGCGCCGTGACATGAGGTCGCTACCTGCCGCTCCTGCGGGGCTATGCAACTCCCGCGTGGACCTGCAGCTCGTTCGCCGTCTTTTGGACGAGAATGGTCCGCTAGCCTCAAAGGCCATATGCGGTGTGTAGTCGGCACCTGCCACCGCAGCGTGGTGACCCGACGTCCGCGCGGGCTTGCCGCCTGTCCTTCTCCCGGACAAAAGGCGACGTACGGTCACGTCCTGCCACTAATGGGGTGTGCGGTGACCGTGATGAGACTCCACCTGCGCGACTTCTGCTGGCCTTGCTGGGTGGTGAGTCAATACTGGCCCTGACTGGTATGCCAGTAGACCCTCGAGGATTCACCTGTCTTGCGGTTTTTGGTGAATAAACAGCCCTAGCAGGGCTCTTCCCCTGGCTCTTCTTCGAGTAGCTGGGGAGAAGGACCGTGCAGTAGCACGGGTAACCCGTTTGCTCATCTCAGCCAAGGTCTCCCTTCCAGTGGGAGATAATGAAATAGAGTCAGGCTCTACCTGCTCAGGCGCTGTCCCACTTTGCTGTTCTGTACACAGCTGTGTCGGTGGGTCGGGTCCTGTAATCACAGGGCTGCCCGACTTTCGCGCCTTTTTCCCGGCCCGACTAGCGGGTGTTGCCGATGTAGAAAGCAGCTCCGGGAAAAGTGGTCGTCGACTCCTCTCAGAAGTCCTGCGACCCGTATTCCTCCTATCCATGTTCCCTGTGAACAGAAAAAATTCTATAACAGGGACAGCCAGCTCAAGGTTGCCTGATACTTACCTGAGCGGTTCTTATGAAGGGCTGGTGGTGAGATGCGCTCCACCTCCAGCCGTCGACTGCAAATGCGAGCGACGATATGTCACGCATGCGTGCTGGCGGGGTCTTCACGAAGTCACTCACGTGACTCCGAAATGAAATACAAATGGCAACAGCATCAATGAGTGAGGGTTAGCAAAGTAAATCAGTTGCAAAACCAAAAAGAGAGAGAGAGAGAGAGAGAGAGAGAGAGAGATGGGGAGAGAGAGAGAGAGAGGGAGATGGAGGGAGAGACACATACACACAAACAGAGGCAATGGAGTGACATGGATCATATTCAGGCAGAGGACATTAATTTAATCTGGCATATGTTCAGCATGGTCAATATGGACCAACTGGCCTGTTCCTGTGCTATACTGTTCAAGTTATATTCTGTTTTGCGATCAACATTCATTGCTCTTTCTAATTGCTCTTGCACCAACAGTAGGTATGTTACAAAACTTACCTTTACCGGCGCTGCACTTCTGCCGCTCCCCGTGTGCGCGACTTTAGCGCCTTTCAGAGGGGGGCGGGCTTAAAGTGCCGATTTTCACCAGACCAGGATAATCGATGAATGTCGGGCGATTTAATTGCGGAAGAAAAATCGCTCCGACATTTCATCCATTAAGGTATTTTTAAATTACTCTAAGTTATTTGTTAACTAGAGTAATTTAAAAATCACCTTCAAAAGCCGTGACCGCAGACCACCGGAAGCATTTTCCGTAGGGGAGAAAAAAAGGTAAATACTTTATTTTTTTATTAAAAGTTGGTTTTTTGGGAGGCATAAATACTATTTTAATGTTGCGAAATGGGGTCCCCAAAAAATGTATGAACCCCCAGTATTTTCCCCCCGACTTCACCGCTAACCGCAACGTTCCAATCCACCGCATTCCACTAAAACCCACTCGCTAGTTGATTTAAATGGCCATTTATTTACAGGCATTAAACACTAAATTCCTTCCATTTGGCCCAGAAATTCATGAAAATGAGATTTAAAAATTATGTTATATTGTGGATTATTGTGTGAATGTTATTTGGACACTTAGGCAATTAAAAAAAAGTTTATCTTTTCTTAAGAAATTGATAGATGATTAGATCTACTCATTGAATTTTGTATTTAGCTACAATTAGATAACTAACTAATTATATACTTTAATTTCAGGTAATCCAAGTAAGATTGTTTAATATTTGTTTCAGAATGCTTCAATCTATAATGACTGAAAATTTCATTGAGTTCTCTTAATTTTTAATAAAGTTATGGGCTTTTAATTTTTCCAGATCACAGCTTTTGAGTTAAGTCAATTGAAAGGCAATGGGAAGCAAGATACTCATTTCCGAGCATGAAAATGGCCATAACTTTCTTAATACTGAAGATATGAAAGTAAATTAGGTGTCAAATTAAACTTCTTGTTATGCTTTATCTGATGGGATAAATTGCAGACTTGATTTTTAAAATCTCAAAATTTTGTAACATTGCTACCAACAGTAATTATGATCACAAAACTAATGACTACCTTCCTTTAATAAATTCCCAAGTTTGAGTTCAAGCTGTCATGATGGAAGCTGAATTCAGGTCTCTGGTTAGTCTGCCCCACTACTAAACTTGATGCTGTGGTGAGTAGCTCTGGAGCTCTCACCACAGATATTGGCAGGGCAATGAATATTGGCAGGAGCTCTGCTGTGCCAGGCTATCTTTCAATATATAGTTTACACAAGCAAATGAGCAACACAACACATCCTTCGTGCCATGTGGCGATATTACAATCTCATGACTCGACATGGTCAGAACCAGGGCTGCCAACATTGGGTGAGAGTTGAGAGTGAGAAATTGCGAGGGAGCGTAGCGACCAAGGGGGGGAGGGTGTGGGAGGGTTTTTAACGTTTCGCCGAACACCTCAGCTTGGTCCGTATTAACCAACCTGATCGCCCTGTGGTTCAGCACTTCAACTCTCCCTCCCATTCCGAATCCGACCTTTCTGTCCTGGGCCTCCTCCATGGCCAGAGTGAGCACCACCGGAAATTGGAGGATCAGCACCTCATATTCCGCCTGGGCAGTTTGCATCCTATATGTGTCTTCAGTCCCTCACGCTGTCTTCAGTCCCTGCACAGTTTGTCTCTTTGCGCCACATCACAGCGATCTTTGCGATCTAGGGAACGCGCGTTGGTTGACAGCTGTTAATGACATCGCGTTTCTTCTCTTCTCTTCTTTCTTGGTTGGATGTGCACTCCCCCCCCCCCACCTCCCTCAGTGGGAGCTTTCACATTTTTCAGCTTGAAATTGTGCAATCTGGTGTATACTGTAGTGAGTCTTTTAACTAACACTTGAATGCAACATTTATGCTTTAAATTGGATTAAGTATGATTAAGGTTAGGTTAAATTACATTCCTAATTACATTCCACAATAGAGCAGGCTCTGAACAACAGGTGCAGCACATGAATGACTATATTCAAGTATGGAAATCAAATTATATTCATGCTGTTATGCATATATATGGAGAAAATCACAGAGAAACAAGGCAAATCGGACTTCCATCACTGTTCTGCACAAATAAATCAATCAAACTTACCCTTTGACTATAGAAAGAAGACAAAAATAATGCCACATATTCAATCATATATGGTTCAATGAAATTAAGATATATATGTAAAAAATATATATGGAAACAGGCCCTTCAGCCTACCAAGTCCACACAGACCAGCAATCTATCATACACCAGTTCCATCCATCACGCCAGGGACAATTTACAGAAGCCAATTAACCTACAAACCTGCACTTCTTTCGGATATGGGAGAAACCAGAATATCCAGAGAAAACCCATGTGGTAGTAAGGCAGCAACTCTACCGCTGCACCACCGAGCCACATCATTAAATTTTTTTTTTCTGTAATATATTTATTATGGTGTCACGTCAATATAAATGAACACATGATTTTGATTTTTGCCCTTAGTTGGATAACACACATCTCCAGTCATTGTGTTTTATGGCTGGTTTTCAACCTCTTCAGTCTGAAGGTCTCGACCCGAAACATCACCCATTCTTTCTCTCCAGAGATGTTGCCTGCCCTGCTGAGTTTTTCTAGTTTTTAGTTTCTATCTTCAGTTTAAATCAGCATCTGCAATTCCTTCCTATACTATTTGCTGAGCAAAATAGGTCCTATTCTTGTAATATTGTTCACCTCAACTAAGTTTTTTATTCACCTCCTGCCAACATCTTCATAAATCGCCCCTGGATCCTCTCCAGAGCAATTCCACACTTTCTACAACGTGTCATAGTCTTACAGCATGGAAACAGGCCCTTCATCCCAACTTGTTCATGCAGATCAAGATGCCCCATCTAAACTAGTCCCATTTATCTGCATTTGGCCTATATCCCTTTAAACCTTGTGTGTGCCAGTGTGCGTGTGAGAATGTGCGTCAGTGAAGCGGCGACAACATCCGGAGTGAGCGGAGACTTGGCGATGCCCGGGGAGCATTTCCCTCCCCCCCCCCCCGGGAATACGGGCCGGCCCAGGTGCTCCTTGTCCAGATGGGGTCCGGGGGAGGTGATTGGAGCGGAGCCTCAGCCCGATATTCATCCCCGCGGCTCCAGAGGCGGCACCCCACTCACCCAGTCCACTCCTGGCTCCGGGCCGGGTTTAAACTCCATGGGGTGTGGACAGAGTGGCCAACGGACATAGAGCCACCGGAGGCGAGGGTAGAAGGTGTGCGCCGTGCCTCGGGGTGGAAGGGGGAGGGGGGTTGGTGCTGGGGCCTCCGCCGTGTCTCATCTATCACACCGGCCCTGCTGAGTGCCCCACCCCCATGGACTGTCTCCCTCGGATGGTCACGTCGCACAGACACATCTGCAATTAAATCTGTTTTGACTGTTTTACTGTTCTAATGTTACAAACCTTGTTCTCGGGGTGTCTAAACCTATATTTTATTAGTCGTTTAAGTTGTGAAATCGGATGGAAGTTGCAAACCAAATCTCGTTGCACTTATGTGTAATGCCAATAAAATATATTATTACTATTATCTGCACGGGAGAAACTAAACCACTTTTTTTCCCCCCAAAATCATTTTTTCCCCCAAAATCGGTAGTTTGACAGCCCTGCTTTAAACCAATGCTCTCTAGTTCTTGAATCACATATCCCGGGAAAAAGACTATGCATTCACCCTATATTCCCCTCATGGTTTTTACTCACCTCTAAAACAATTTTTGCTGTATTTTGAACTTCCAGCACCTGCAGATTTTTGAGCGTGAGAAATTTGTGATCAGTGTGAGTGTGTGAAAATGTGAAATGCGTGAGTCTTACGCTCAATGCGTGAGAGCTGGCAGCCCTGCTAATAATGCAAACATTTTATGCAAGTTCCAATTGTTTGGACAAAAATCACTTATTACTGCGGTACTTTAAGACCATTTCAGAAATTATGGCAGTCAACTAACAATCAACTAACAAATTAAAGTAAACTAAAAAAAAAATAACATGTTCCCTTTCCTGACTCTACCTAGTAAGTACTTTAACGCTGTTAACAGAGCAAAGGGATATTAATCTCAAGAATCAAAATGGGGAAAGTGGGGGCAATTTTGCTTAAATGGTAATTTTAAGCCCATTCAGATCTGCATAGTGTCAGAGTTATAGAACATGTGCATGGCCGGCCCAATTTGTCCATAATGATCAAGTTGGCATTTTGCATGCCCAGGGACTGGCTGCAGTTCCCAGATCGACTCGCGTTCCAGGGCCTGGCTGCCGTTCCCAGGTCGGCTCGCCTGTCCTGACTCCGCGAAAACGAATTGAAAAAAACCCTACGTTTTTTCGGGTTACGGGTCGGATTCGCCCCGTGTACCGTAGGTTGCCGAACCTGTCCTAGATGTTTGGCCACATTGTGACCCCCCCCCCCCCCTCCCCCATGTTTTACAACTGATTCACCTGGTTAGTTCTATCTCCAGCTGCTTCATGTTGTCGGCGGCTGCACATCCAACCAAGAAAGAAGAGAAGAGAAGAAACGCGACATCACTCACAGCCGTCAACCGACGCACTTCCCCAGACCGCAAAGATCGCTGTGATGTGGCGCAAAGAGACAAATTGTGCAGGGACTGAAGACAGCGTGAGAATTCTGTCATCACCGTGAGAATTGGCTGAAATGCATGACTTTCACACACACACACACACAAGGAGACACACACACACACAGCCCTGTCTAAGGCCAGGATGTGACAACATGCACACAGGGAGACACATATGCAAAGGAAGACACACGCACAGGGAGACAGACAGACACACATACACAGGGAGACACACACACAGACACGCACACACAGGGAGGGAGACACACACCCACACAGGGAGACACACACACACACAGACACACACACACACAAGGAGACACACACACATACGGAGAGACACACACAGGGAGACAGTCAGACACACACACACACAGGGAGACACACACACACACAAGGACACACACACACACGGAGACACACACAGGGAGACAGGCACACACGTTTCCTTCCCCCTCCCTCTCTCCCTGTTTCTTCCCCTTCCAACATCTTCCCCCCCATCCTTCCCTCCCTCTCCTCCCCCCTCTTTCCTTCCCCCTCCCTCCCTCTTTCCTCCCCCTCCCTCTTTCTCCCCTTTCTCCTCCCCCCCCCCTTCAACCCCTTTCTACATTCCCTCCCCCTGTCTTCTTTGCCTCCATCCCAACTTTTTTTTCTTTCCCTCTCTCTTTCTTCCCTCCCTCTCTCCTCCCTCTCCCTCCCCAGACGCCCAATGGGGAGTCTGGCGGGCACGGTGCCGTGTGAGCTGAAGGGCAGGAGGAAGCAAAGATCCTATAGCTATAGGATCTTTGGGAGGGAGGCTGCAGCGGCAGCCGACAGCCGGCAGCGCAGTGCTCACAGTCGGAGCACAGAGGCATTGACCACCGTTGCCCGGGAGCTTCCCCATTCTATCTACGGCTGCTTCATGTTGTCGGCGGCTGCACCACAGATCCTATAGCGACAGCTCGCTGTAGGATCTTTGGGCTGAACATCCAAACAAGAGAGAAGAGATGCGACATCGCTCACAGCTGTCAACCGACGCACTTCCCCAGACCGCAGAGATCGCTGTCATGTGGCGCAAAGAGACAAACTGTGCAGCAAAGATCGTATAGCTCCGCTATAGGATGTTTGCTGTGCAGGGACTGAAGACAGCATGAGAATTCTGTCATCAGCGGGAGGGCATGAGAATTGGCTGAAAAGCATAACTCTCACGCACAAAGCGTGAGAGTTGGCAGCCCTGTCAGAGCCAAAGATCGTAGTGCAGAGCAAGATACTCCACTCAGCGAGAAAGCCGCAGTACGTCATGGGTAATCATGCTCGGATACCTGTTGAAAATACGGCCAAAGATTCGCGCCCCCAAATAGGCTAGTTTTACTCCACCGTAATGTACAATCAGCAGTATCACCCCGGTTTGCCAATAACGAGAGTCCAGTCGCTGCAATACATATATATTTTTAATTTCATTTCGGAGTCACGTGAGTGACTTCATGAAGAACCCGCCAGCACGCATGCGCGACATATCGTCGCAACGCGTTGCTGCCGACGGCTGGCGGTGGGGCGCGCTCCCCGCCAGTCCTTCATAAGGGACCGCTAAGGTAAGTTACACTAACCTTAAGTTGGTTGGTCCTTGCTGCGAGTACTTTTTGTCTTTCAGCAAGGGCATGGAAGGGAGTTCCAGAGGCCGTAAGACGTCCATCCGGAGTCGCCGGCCACCTGTCCCGGAGCCCTCCGCATTGAGGTCGCCAACGGGCCCGTTGGCTGACCTGGGCAAGGGCTCGTGTGCGGCTGCACGGCCCTTCTCCCTGAGCCCTCGGAGAAGAGGGAGGGATGGAGCCCGGAAGCCTAACCCTTTAGGGGCAAAGGCATCACCTGCCGCTAAACAGCGGACTGGTGTCATGGCAGGACTCAAGTCCACTGCGAGGACCAGTGTTGACTCCCCAACCACCGAGGCCGGGACGGGTCACTTGGGAGGAGTCCCGCCACGGTCGCCGAGTCCCCCATGGATGGGAGGACGAGACCATGCGTCGGCAAGGTCCACGATGTGGGCAGCCGGCAAGCCCGCGCGGGCGTCGGGTCACTGTGCTGAGGCATTGGGTGCCGACTCTCCACCGCGTTTGCCCTCCGTGGCAGCGGCATCAGGCTCCGCCAAAAGAAGGCGTTTGAACACACCTCCCGCGCGGGAATCGCTCAGCTTTGCTGCGGCGGCTGGCAGCGACAACTTCCGGCACCGGGTTCACCTCGATGAGGTGCGGGCCGATGAACGGAGCCTCAGCAGTGTATCAGAGCATGAGGACTCCGACCGCCCGAGTGTTCAGGGCGAGGGGCGTATTGAACGAATGGAGCGGATGTTGGAGCTCCTCTTGCAGCACCAACGGCAGGAGGCATCCAGCTTCAAAGGGCACAGGGAGGTTTCGCCAGTCTCAACAGACAGCCTGAGGCAGCCAGAGGAGGAGGAATTTTTAGACCCTACACCGGTTCCATCCGAGGTGCCGCAGGAAGAACTCCTTGATGTGGCGGCGAAATTTGCTTCTCCGGAGACAGCGGGACTTCCCCTCAACCCCAAACTGGCTGCCACTGTGGACTTCCTAACTAACCACCAGCTCCAGGAGGAAGTTCTATCACAGGCCATCAACAGGCATAAAGCCCCATCCAACTGTAACTCCCTCAATGTGCCCGTAGTCAATACGCCGATCTGGGGCAACATAGGCACAGCCATCAGGACTCAGGAGATACAGCTCCAACGCATCCTGAGGCTGCTTACGGCTGGGATCACCGCGTTCGCGCGGTCGGTGAATGGAGAGGACCTCAACCTAGAGCAGGAGGATGCTCTCACTCTGCTATGTGCTACTCAGCACGAAATAAATGCCTTCCGGAAAAGCAGCATTCGCCCCACGCTCAACCCTAAATTTGCTAGGTTGTGCAAGGCGCCTCCTACACCACCGCCCAGACAGCTGTTCGGGGAAGACCTCCCGAAGAGGGTTACGGAGCTGGATGAACACGCCAAAACGGTGGGACTAATGCATTCTCAGATCGCCCCCAGGCCGGCGGCCAAGAAAGCGCCATTTATTAGGCCACGAGGCCCTGTCACCAGACCGACACGGACCTACGGTCCAGCTCCACCTCAATACCAGCAGCCCCAGCAGCCGCGGCCTTTTTTAGGGCAAGGCCCGCAGCGGCCTCCGTGGAAGATGCGGACGCCACAGCACCAGCCCAACCCAGCACCTCCAAGACCCGCCAAACATGTCAGGGACCGCCGGTAACCGGGGAGGTAAGGCGGTCTGGTTTTCATGCACCTGTGTGCTTAACTTCACATGTTGGTGGGCGCCTTCGGTTCTTCACGGAGGCATGGGAATCTATCACTTCCGACAAGTTTATTTTACAAAGTATTCAAGGCCATGAGATTGAATTTATTAATGGCAACATTCCTCCATCCCAGCATATGCCCAATCGGACATTTACGCTGTCTGCCATTGAACAGGCAGCAGGCTGTGCTGAGATCTTACGATTACAAGGAAAAGGCGTGATAGAAAAAACTATACACGAACCAATTGAATTTGTATCAAACATATTTACCAGGCCCAAGAAGGATGGAGGATGTTGGGTTATTATTGATCTGACCCATTTGAATACCTTTGTAACATACACCCATTTCAAAATGGACACTTTCGAAACAGCCAAGTCATTGATTTCTCATGGCTGCTTTATGGCATGCATTGATTTAAAAGATGCATACTATTCTGTATCCATTCGGAAACACCATAGGAAGTTCTTAAAATTTGTCTGGATGGATCAGCTCTGGCAATACAGGGCTTTGCCAAATGGGCTTACTACAGCCCCTAGATTGTTTACTAAATTACTCAAACCTATTATGGCCAGGCTACGGAAGCAACATCATATAGTGATGGCCTATTTGGATGATATTTTGATTGTTGGCAATACCCTGGAGTCGGCTGAACTGGCAGTTTCAGCCACTGTGGCACTTTTTCAGGAAATGGGGTTTATTGTCCATCCAGATAAGTCGAAGTTCTGCCCTTCACAGGTTATGGATTATCTGGGGTTCACCGTGGATTCCAATCGCATGAGGGCCACCATACCGGCTAACAAGGTTGGGGATGTCACCCAAGTATGTCAGGATTTAGCCTGCGCCAGTATACCATCAACTAGGCAAACTGCTAAGGTGATTGGCAAGATCGTAGCATTATTTCCAACAGCTCAATACGGGCCTTTGCATTATCAAAATTTGCAAAGAGCCAAGATCTCCGCGTTAAAACAGAACGCCGGTCATTTCGACAGGTCAATGCAGCTGCCTCGTAAAGCTAAGATTGAGTTACAATGGTGGGTGGACCATATTAGTGACTCATTTAAACCCATCATTGTGCCCAATCCGATGGTATAATTGCAAACCGATGCAAGCTCCCATGGCTGGGGAGCTACGGACAACTACTCTAGTTGCGGGGGCAGATGGGACACCCTTGAATCTACTATGTTGTTGTCACAAGGGATGAACTATTTGGAGATGCTTGCAGCATTTCACGGACTTCGAGCTTATTATTCCAATCTTACTGACGCTCATGTCCGTATCCAAATAGACAATACCACTGCGGTGGCATATTTAAACCATATGGGCGGTACCAGGTCAATTTCATGTGATGAATTGGCTAATACAATTTGGCTCTGGTGTATTCAACGGAATATTTGGATTTCAGCTACCTATTTACCAGGTGAGCTCAATACTGTGGCGGACACCAGGTCACGCAAGTTTAATGACAACATCGAGTGGATGTTGCATCCTCAAATCTTCACTAAAATTACAGCTAAATTTGGTAAGCCGGATATCGACCTCTTTGCGTCACGGTTAAACCATCAGGTACCAACATACGTTTCGTGGGAACCAGACCCTGGGGCAATGGCGATGGATGCATTCTCGCTGGACTGGGGGAAATGGTTTTTCTATGCATTCCCCCCATTTTGCCTCATCGGTCGGGTATTGCAGAAAATCCAGATGGATGCTGCTGAGGGCATTCTTATCATACCCGACTGGCCTACGCAGCCATGGTATCCGGTGGTCTTTGACATGATCAGCCAACCTTGGGTCCTCTTAGAGTTGCCCACAATTGGTCACTAACCCTGTGTCAGGGGAACCACATCCCTGCCATAGCTATCTAAATTTGTTGGATTGCAGATTCTGAACCGGCCATTACTGCGGTATGGCCTATCACCCAGAACAATGGATACCATTGGAGCGTCATGTCGGGAGTCCACCAGGCGGCAATACCTCTCCCACATCCGAAAATGGGAAGCCTACTGCAGCCGCTCTCAAATTACATATGACGCTGCATCCATAGCCGACGTATTGGAATTCCTCGCGGGGTTGCACCATGATGAACACTTGAGCTACAGTGCCATCAACAGCGCCAGGAGCGCGCTGTCATTCTACCTCAATATTGAGGTAGGATCCAACAGGCTGGTGTCCAGGCTCATGCAGGGTATATTCAATTTGAATCCGCCCAGACCACGCTATAATATCACCTGGGATGTCAGGAAAGTACTAACCCTGCTCAGGACGTGGTCGCCCATGGAGGGGCTAGAGCTGGACAAACTCACCATGAAACTGGTGATGTTACTAGCACTGACTTCAGCGCAGAGGGTACAGACACTGCATAAAATCCGGATCGACAGGATGATCTCTACCCCTGCAGAAGTAGTCTTCTTTATCGATGAGCTACTAAAGCAGCATAGACCTGGGTGCACAGGGCTGCAGCTGAAGTTCCCGGCATACCCCGCCGATGCAAGGCTATGTTTAGCCGCCCATATCCGTCACTATGTCAAAGTGACGAGAAACATAAGGGGAATGGAGAAATACCTGCTTGTCACTCACAAGAAACCTCACCATCGAGTGTCAGTCCAGACGATATCCAGGTGGCTCAGGATCGTCTTGGGTAAGTCAGGTATCGACACTAATGTCTTCAAATCCCATTCCACCAGGGCTGCATCAACGTCGGCGGCGAGGGTCATGGAGGTGCCCACGGACCATATTCTCGCTACAGCAGGATGGGCGAATGCAGCTGTCTTTCAGCGATTTTACAACAAGCCTGTTGCTGCTCCTCTACAGTTCGCGGAGGCCGTGCCGAATGCAGGTCAAGAACGTGGAGATGTCCCCGAATGAGGGTTTTTTTGCTTTGTTTATTAATAAATACTATTCTTGTTTTTCAATACAAGCAGTTTGGAAAATTGTTTACTCCCATCCATCCTTGCTAGTGGTGTGTCAGCATGGACGTGGTCCAGGGCGTGCAATCACAGAGCTTTGAAGTCTTCACGAAGTCACTCACGTGATTCCGAAATGAAATAGTAAGATTAAACGAGAACTTACCAGTTCGAAGGTTGATCTTTATTTCATGAGGAGTTGCGATGAGAGATTTCGTGCCCTCCGCTCCCAACCCTCGATCATAATCAACTGGTAATTAGAGTCTCTTCAATCTTACTATGCCAAGTCATTTCTGTTGTTGTTTCTGTGATTCCACACCGCTACTTTGAAGAATGTCGCGCATGCGTGCTGGCGGGTTCTTCACAAAATCCCTCATCGCAACTCCTCATGAAATAAAGATCAACCTTCGAACTGGTAAGTTCTCGTTTAATCTTACTATTTTCCTTCGCAGCTTTTGGACTTTCCTGAATATAAAATAAACCCGGTGTGATTGGAACTTTCGGTTGATTTAACAAAATGATACTCCTAATTGGTTCCATAGATATTTACACTGTAATGCTTATATTTCAACTACCACAATACATACACTATCATACATCTTGAAGGCCAGTGATCCTTTGGGTGTGAATCGAGAAACCAGACGAATATCTATTACTGTTTTTTAAAGAATGTCTTAGCTCCCTGTGTCGGTTCAGTGATATGACAGTACTGTTCGTTATGCGCTCGGCGATTTCCTTCGGGTTGGAAAAGTGGGTCAGTTATAGAGAAAACCTTTATCAAATGCATTGGGCAAAATTATATTTCGGAATCAGCTTTTGTCTGATCTAATTGACTGCATCAACTATATTCTGCTTTCCAATAGGAAATACACTCAAGGTGATAGGGGAAAATTGTAAAAAATATGCAATATCAACAATGCCAACCATTTGGACGGGTTTGTAACTGAAGGTGCAGGATACAAAGACAAGGAGGTTGTGTTGAACCTCGTTAAAACATTGGTTTCATTAAGGTGGGGATATCGGGCACTGCACTGTACAACGTGAAACAACAGGCAGAGAGCGCAGACAAGATTTACTAGAACAGTGAAGGAAGGAACTGCAGATGCTGGTTTACACTGAAGGTAGACGCAAATTGCTGGAGTAACTCAGCGGGACAGGCAGCATCTCTGGAGAGAAGAAATGGGTAACGTTTCGGATCGAGCCCCTTCTTCGGTCTGAAGAAGGGTCTTGACCCCAAACATCACCCATTCCTTCTCTTTGGGGTTGATGCCTGTACCGGCTGAGTTACTCCAGCATTTTGTGTCTATTTCTGAGAACAACCCTGGGGCCTGGAACTTTGGTTGCAATGCTGGAAAATGACTTTTAGGAGGAGCGAAGGCTGAGAGGTGATTTGGATCTAAATCATCGCAGGCAGGGGGATTAAAGGTGGAACAGGTTGCACCGGTGTTTGGGCTGTTTGATCTAATGTTTTGATTTTGTTGCACAGTATTTTTCTTTTCACTGTCCTGTACAATTTATGTTTCCATGGGTTGTCTATGTGTGCCTGTGTGGCGCACCTAAGACGGTGTGCCCACCTTGATTTAATTTATTTGATGGTGCATTGGCAGTTCATAATGTGCAGCAGTGAGGGGGAACGTTTGTGTCACTCCAGTTGCTGCGTGGACTGGAAACAGCAAGGCACTTCCCCCCATCTCGGCAGAAGCAATCTGGGGATGAATTAAGATGCACTGTGTCCTCATTTGCTATCTCACACCTGCTTTTATACTGGTCGGTAGACTGTCAGGACCACACAAATATGCACTTTTGGGGTTTGAATATGGTTGGGTGAAGTTTCTGTGTTGTTTTGGGTGTTAAGAATGTTGAAGTTAGTGGGTTACTGGTTGTTAATGTTTCTGTGTGCTGTGTTGGAAGATATAACGTGTAGCATGGGCATGTTTCTTATTAGGTCATTCCATAACCTGTGGTGGTTGCAGACATTGTAATGAGGATATGGCATAGAAAAAAGGCCAAATGTCAACTTTTAGCATGTTGCTGGAAATGTGCAGTGAAGGTTAATTAAGTGCCTAATAATATTTATTGAAGTGCAAAATCAAAAATACAAGTGTGTAAATCGCACAGAGAGTGTATTAAGTACAAGGGAAACATAGGAAAGAACGGGCTGCGAGTGAAACTGTAACAAAATGGGTGTGATAGGGAGAGACAAAATGGATGACTGAACCAATGATAAAAGCAATGTTTTGTGTTTACATAATTACTGAATAAAACAACCAGCGGAAGCAATCTGGGGATGAATTAAGACGCACTGTGTCCTCATTTGCTATCTCACACCTGCTTTTATACAGGTTATCTATCTGCTTTACGGTGCCCAACCATGGGACCCGTAACACCTGCTGCAAGCAAGTTTTTCATTGTTCCTGTACTGCAATACACTTGCATATCCTAAAATAATCTAGACTTGAGAACTGGAGACCATAGACTTTAAGTGGTTGTCAAAACATCAATGTCACAAAGAAAAAACTTAATGAGTTACTGGGATCTGAATCGCTGAGGTAGAAGGAGCTTGGGATGGGGCTGTGACCGGGGCGGGGAGTGGGGTGGTAGAGGGAGATGGGGAGGGTGTGGGGAGGTGGGGAGGGGTGGAGGAGGGAGATGCCCCCTCCCTATCTACTCTCATTCCAACTCACTCTACTCCCTCTCTATCCCCTTCCCTCTCCACCCTCCCTCCCCCCCACTATACCCCCCTCCCTCTTCCTCTCTCATGGAATCATGGAAACTTTATTGTCATTCAGACATTTCGGTCTGAACGAAATTTCGTATACATATAATAAAATAACAAAACACCCAATAAACACAAATTTAACATCCACCACAGTGAGTTCACCAGACACCTCCTCACTGTGATGGAAGGCAAATATCCTTGTCTCTTCCCTTCTTGTTCTTCCTCTGCGCTGAGGCGATCCAGGCCTCCGATGTTGTGACCCCACCGGGTGATGGTGAGTAAGTCCCGCGGGTGAACCATGCTCCGCGAATGGGCCGGTTCAACTCCGCGGCCCGGGGCGACCGAAGCTGCCGCCGTCCAGTTCAGCAGACAAAGTTGTTGCCGCGTGAGCTCCGGAAAAACAGGTCACCAGTCCGTGACCTGCGAGCTCCCGAGTATGTCGTCCACTGGGCCCGCGGCCGAACCTCCGAAGTCACTCCCAGCCGCCACCGTAGAGCCGCCACAGCTCCGAGTCGGGCCGCCGGAACGCTGGAATGCCTGAACCCACCACAGCCCCGAAGTCGGCCAGCCTCGCGCTGGTAAGTCCTGGCTGGCTCTGCCTCCAGAGCCTCGAGGTCGGTCGCAGTTGGAGGCCGCCAGCTCCGCCATTAGGCCTCAGCGGAGACGAGACGGGGGATACGACAAGAAAAGTCGCGTCCCCCCGAAGGAAGAGACTAAAACACGTTTCTCCCACCCACACATATACACAACCTAATAACTCAAATTAACAAGCTAAAACAGAACAAGAAAACACCAAAAAAAGTAAAAACAGACGGACTACAGGCGAGCAGCAGCTGCCAAGGCAGCGCCGCCACTCCCCCTCCCTCTCTCTCTCTGTCTGTCTACAGCCCTCCCTCTCTGCCCCTCTCCCTTCCACCCTCCCTCTCTACTCCCGTCCTCCTCCCTCTCTACCCTCCCCCCCCCCCCCCTTCTCTACCACCCCCTCCCTCTCTAGGGATTGAAGAGGGATGGTGAAGAGGAGGAGGAGGGAGTGCTGGGAGATGAGGAGAAATGCACCGCGCCTGCGCAGTTGGGGGCTATGCATGAGTGGTGCAATATTGCGTTGGGGGAACGGGTATGTGGTGGAATCTTGCGTTGGGGAATCTGCACTTGGTCTAGTTTCCATTACTTGCAAGATCTTCCATTTTCTTATGTGGAATTTGCCTATCTTTATTCCTTTATTTTCTTATGTGGAATTTTCTTTTGTTGAATATAATATGCTTGCCTGCGCCTTTTACCTCAAGGATTCCAGCTCCTGTTCCAGACCTCCCAGATCGGACTCAACCCGGATTACAACAGTAGATCTGCTGCTTTTCACAACAGTTCTCCTCCGTGCCCTGCGTTCTACACTGGCTGCGATGCGCCGGGTCAGGCAGGCCCTCGCCCTGCCTCTCCCGCAGCTCCGGGCCCCACTCACCCACACCTGCAATGGACCCCAACTACACTTCATTCAATGCCAGATCCAGGCCATCAACAAACGCTTCCCCGCGTACCTGGAGTCCACTAAGGATAACAAGGTCGCCCGCCTCTAGACCGGGGCCTCCACCGACACTCCTTGACTCAACCGCCCGCAGGCCTGGGGCTCTACCGCTGCCCGCCCAACCACCATGAGGCAGAGACCTACAACGCCATTGCCACCACGAGGAGCAGCACCAATACCCACTGCCTCTCCTACCCTCACCTAGTTCCCGGCTGATCCCAGGCCCGGACAACCAAAGCCACCAACTTTCATTGCCTCCCCGGAACCACCACTGTCGCTGCCACTGACTCTCACTGTCTCCCCGGTGCCACCAGCCCTCCAAACTCTTACCGCCTCCCCAGGGCAACTGGTACAGCTACCGCTGACCTTCACCAACCCCCCCGTGCCATCTCCGCTACTGCCGCCGACATTCGCCGCCTCCCCACGGCCCCCACCGCTGCCACCGACCCTCACTGCCTCCCCACCCGTCCGCTAACAAGGGGCTACCGACGCTTTGTCCGCTGACCCATATCTTTACTCCATCTCCCACAAGTCCATCAGCGACTCCACCGACCCTTGCCTCTCCACCACCCACCAGCGGGCTGCAGCTGTCGCCTTACCCGAGTTCCAGACTTAGCACCGGGCCCACGGCCTCGATGCTGCAGACTCCTATACCACATGGTCTGACTCTGCTGGGGCCTACTGTTTCCCCCACCCCACCCCACCCCACAATGAAACTCAGTGGGGGTTCCACTGGTTCTTCCCCTTTCCCCTCATTTAACCAGGTGGTCCCAGCTAGTCCCCTCATTGTCCTCATGCCCCCCATGTTTCTGATCCTCCCACCTGGGCCTTCGTTTACACATCTGCCCTCCTCCGACCCCCCCCCCCCCCACCCCGTCCTCCCCCTTTCCGATTCGGAACGGTCTGTCCTCAGCAGAGGCCTCACTTTTGTTCCCCTCCCCCCCCACCTCAACGAGTTCCGGATCTGCCACGACTTAGAGCTTTTCTTCCATTGCCTCAGGGAAGTAGTACTCACCACCCAGTGATGACCCCTTCTCCCGTCTCCACTGGTCCCCTCCTCTTGGACTCCCTCCTACCCTCTTTAGACCACCTTACTTCTAACTGCCGGCATGACATCCACCGTGTCAACTTTTGCCCTCCCCTTTCCTACTCTAACCTCTTCCCCTCTGAATGTACAGCCCTCCGCTCCCTCTGCAGCAACCCCGACATTATAATCAAACCCAACGATAAAGGGAGGTGCCGTGGTAGTTTGGCATGCTGACCTCTACGGGGCAGAGGCCAGACAACTCTCGGACACCTCCTCCAACTTATTCTTGGACCATGATCCCACAGACGAGCACCAGGCCATATAATCTTACAGACCATTTCAGATTTCATCACTTCCAGCTGTCTGCCCTCCAAAGCCTCCAACCTTATCATTCTCCAGCCCCGCACGACCTGGTTTTATCTTCTCCCCAAAATCCACAAACAGAACTGCCCTGGCAGACCCATTGTTTCTGCTTGTTCCTGTCCCACTGAATTAATTTCCACATACCTCAACTCTATCCTATCCCCCATGGTCCAATCCCTCCCAATCTATGTCCAAGACACCTCACACGCCCTTCGACGCTTCAAAGAATTCAGTTTTGCCGGCCCCAACTCCCTTATTTTTACGATGGATGTTCAGTCACTCTACACCTCCTTCCCCACCAGGAAGGTCTTAAAGCCCTCTGTTTCTTCCTCGACCGCAGAACCAGCTACTTTCCCTCTACTAACACTCTGCTCCACCGAGCAGAGCTGGTCCTTACCCTTAACAACTTCTCCTTCGACACCTCCCACTTCCTCCAAATCCAAGGTGTGGCTATGGGCACTCGCTTGGGCCCGTGCTATGCTTGCCTCTTTGTGGTATACGTCAAACAATCACTGTTCCAGGCGTACACTGGCCCCATCCCCGAACGTTACCTCCGTTACTCCGCTACCTCCTGCACTCATGCAGAACTCACTGACTTCATTAACTTTATTACTAATTTCCATCCTATACTCAAATTCACTTGGACCATCTCCCTACCGTTTCATGATCTCACCGTCTCCATCACAGGAGACAGACTATCAACTGACATCTATTACATACCCACCATATCCCACAGCTATGTAGACTACACTTTTTCCCACCCTGCTTCCTGTCAAGACTCCATCCACAACTCCCAATTCCTCCGTCCACATCGCATCTGTGCCCAAGGTGAGGTGTTTCATGCCATTCTTTAGGGAACGGGAGTTCCCCTCCTGTCATAGACGAGGCCCTCACTCGATATCCGTCATAGACTAGTCTACTCGATATCCCACAGCTCCGCTCTTGCTCCCGCTCCCCCTTCCCCCAGTCGTAACAGGGATAGTGCCCCCCAGTCCTCACCTTCCAGCCCATTAGCCATCACGTACAGCACATAATCTTCCGACATTTTTGGCACTTCCAGTGAGATCCCACCACTAGCCACATCTTCCCATCGCCACCCCTTTCCGCTTTCCATAGAGATCGTTCCTTCCACAACTCCCTGGTCAACTCATCCCTTCCCACCCCCTCCAACCCCATCTACTGTTCCAGGTGTGGACTCCTGTATATTGGCGAGGCTCGGCGATTGCTTCGCTGGACACCTCCGCTCAGTCCGCCTGAACCTACCTGATCTCCCGGATGCTGGACACTTTAACTCCCCCTCCCATTCCCACACTGACCTTTCTGTCTTGGCCCTCCTCCATTGTCAGAGTGAGGCCCAGTACAAATTGGAGGAACTGCACCTCATATTTTGCTTGGGCAGTTTAAACCCAGCGGTATGAACATTGACATCTCTAACTTCAAGTAAGCAATGCTTTCCCTCTCTCTCCATTCCTCCCCCTTCCCAGTTCTCCAACCAGTCTTACTGTCTCTGACTACATTTACAGTGGCTTGCAAAAGTTTTCATACCTCTTGAACTTTTCCACATTTTATCACGTTACAACCACAAACGTAAATGTATTTTATCGGGATTTTATGTGATAGACCAACACAAAATGGCGCATAATTGTGAAATGGAAGGAAAATGATACATGGTTTTCAAATTTTTTTACGAATAAAAAACTGAAAAGTGTGGTGTGCAAAAGTATTCAGCCCCCTTTACTCTGATACCCCTAAATAAAATCCAGTGCAACCAACTGCCTTCAGAAGTCACCTAAATAGTAAATAGAGTCCACTTGTGTGTAATCTAATCTCAGTATAAATACAGCTCTTCTGTGAAGCCCTCAGAGGTTTGTTAGCGAACATTAGTGAACAAACAGCATCATGAAGCCCAAGGAACACACCAGACAGGTCAGGGATAAAGTTGTGGAGATGTTTAAAGCAGGGTTAGGTTATAAAAAAATATCCCAAGCTTTGAACATCTCATGGAGCACTGTTCAATCCATCATCCGAAAATGGAAAGAGTATGGCACAACTGCAAACCTACCAAGACATGGCCGTCCACCTAAACTGACAGGCCGGGCAAGGAGAGCATTAATCAGAGAAGCAGCCAAGATGCCCATGGTAAATCTGGAGGAGCTGCAGAGATCCACAGCTCAGGTGGGAGAATCTGTCCACAGGACAACTATTAGTCGTGCACTCCACAAATCGGGCCTTTACGGAAGAGTGGCAAGAAGAAAGCCATTGTTGAAACAAAGCCATAAGAAGTCCCGTTTGCAGTTTGCCACAAGCCATGTGGGGGACACAGCAAACATGTGGAGGAAGGTGTTCTGGTCTGATGAGACCAAAATTGAAGTTTTTGGCCTAAATGCAAAACGCTATGTGTGGCGGAAAACTAACACTGCACATCACCCTGAACACACCATCCCCACTGTGAAACGTGGTGGCAGCATCATGCTGTGGGGATGCTTTTCTTCAGCAGGGACAGGGAAGCTGGTCAGAGTTGATGGGAAGATGGATGGAGCCAAATACAGGGCAATCTTGGAAGAAAACCTGTTAGAGTCTGCAAAAGACTTGAGACTGGGGCGGAGGTTCACCTTCCAGCAGGACAACAACCCTAAACATACAGCCAGAGCTACAATGGAATGGTTTAGATCAAAGCATATTCATGTTTAAGAATGGCCCAGTCAAAGTCCAGACCTAAATCCAATTGAGAATCTCTGGCAAGACTTGAAAATTGCTGTTCACAGATGCTCTCCATCCAATCTGACTGAGCTTGAGCTATTTTGCAAAGAAGAATGGGCAAAAATTTCAGTCTGCGAAAGGTGGTTCTACAAAGTATTGAATGAGGGGGGCAGAATACTTTTGCACGCCACACTTTTCAGTTTTTTATTTGTAATAACATTTGGAAACCATGTATCATTTTCCTTCCACTTCACAATAATGCACCACTTTGCGTTGGTCTATCGCATAAAATCCCAATAAAATACATTTGCGTTTGTGGTTGTCACGTGACAAAATGTGGAAAAGTTCAAGGTGTATGAAAACTTTTGCAAGCCACTGTATCTGTTTGCTTTGTTGTTACCTTCTCCCAGCTAACAATGTTCTATTCTACATATTCCTTGATCTTCATTCCCTTTGCCCTGTTTTCACATCTTTACACTTCCTTATCTATCTATCTCCCTCATGCCTGACGTCAGTCTGAAGAAGGGTCTAGACCTGAAACATCACCCATTCCTTCTCTCCAGAGATGATGCCTATCCCGCAGAGTTTCTCCAGCATTTTGTGTCCATCTTTGCCTTAGATACATTTGAATAGTGCAAGATCTATTTTATCATATTTCACTTCAAAGAAATCTGAAAACATGCGGCTGCAGATGCATGAATCTTGAGCAAAAACAAGTGCAGGAGCAACTCAGCGGGTTAGGCAACATCTGTGGAGGGAAATGGAGAGACGATCTTTCAAGTCAGAACCCTTTTTTAGAATGATGGAATAAAGGAGAGAGACCTAGTAAAGAGAGGTACGTATGTGTCAAAAACTGGCAAGTGATACGTGGATACAGATGAGGAGGGGCGATTGGCAGATGGGTGGAGACAGTAACAAAGGCTTGAGGTAAAATGGAGACGTGGCAAATGTAAAGCTGGAGGGATGGAAATGGGTGACAGGAGTAGGGAGAGGTGAAGGATTAGAAAGGAAGAAATTGACAGGGGTAATGGGAGAAAGGTGAGTGGGGAGGGGGATGAGAAGGGGATTGGTTTGTGGTTTATTTAATATTGAAGAATTCAATGTTCATGCCGTTCTGCTGTATGTTACGCAGGCGGAGTAGCCAGACCTTCATTCGTGAATCTTCCAACCTGCATTCAGGGTACTCAATGTACCACCCTCTATATTAGAACAAGCATGTATTATATTAAACCAATATTAAATCACTCCTTGGTCAATTATTTACCCAGTTTACCTTGGTCAATTATGTCTTAATTAAAATTGTTCACAAAACTCAATTTTTTAAATATAAACGCCGCTTGCCAGCTGCTGACGTCACAATGCGCACATGCCCACCAATCCAGGCCCACCTGCCTCCTGGCCCCGCCCCGCCCGCCACTGTGGATTAAATACGCAGAAAGATCGAGAAAGTTCTGCAGAACAAAGATTCTACAGCTCCGTTTCGCTATAGGATCATGCGCTGAACCTTCTCATCACTGATGGCGCAGCTCGCGAAGCCCTGCGCGCTCATTCCAGCTGTGGGTTTCCAGAGTCAGAAGCTGCTTCTCTCTCTCTCTCTTCATTTGCCCCCCCCAATGATCCCCCCCCCCCCCACTCCTCTTCTCACCTTCTCCCCTCTCCTTTGTCCCTCTCTCCCCTCTCATCTCTAACAAAGATCCTATACCGCCATAGGATCTTTGCTCTCTACCGTCTGTCCCCCCCCCCGCCCGGTTCTGTCATGCTGCCGGAAGTCACGATCGGCTGGTCCCCCCGCTGCTTTTCACCGTCCTCAGATCGCTCCGTGCCTCGCCGCCCCGCCTCTCTCCTCTCTCTCTTTCTCCCCCTCTCTCTCCCTCTCTCCCCTCTATCTCTTCTCTCCCCCTCTCTCTCTCGCTCCCCCCTCTCTCTCTCTCTCGCTCCCCCCTCTCTCTCTCTCTCTCTCCTCTTTCTCTCTTCCCCCTCCCTCCCTCCCCTCCCTCTCCCCTCCCTGTCTCTCTCCCCTTCCTCTCCCCCAACCCCCTGCCCTCCCCCACCCTCCCTCCTCAAACCCCTTTCCCCTCCACACCTTCCCCTCCACCCCACCCCTACCCCTTTCCCTCCAACCTCTCCCCACCCTCCACCTCCCCTCCCACTTCCTCTCCCCCCTTCCCTTCCCCCCTCTCAGCCCCCCTTTCTCTCCTCCCATCTCTTGCTCCCCTCCTGCCCCACCCTCCCTCTCCTCCTCCCCTCAACCCCCCCTCTCCCTCTGTCTCTTGCCCTTCTCTCTCTGTGTCTCCCCATTCTCGCTCTGCCCTCACTCTGTGTGTGGGTGTATGTCATTTTGCCTTTGAAACGTATCTCCTGGAAAACCAAACGCAAAAACGCAGAGAATTTTACAATTTCGGTAGGGATTTAACTTATGATTTCATAAATGCACTCCTCTCTAAATTCGGTTGATTATTTCCCCAGATTTGGAATAAAGTTGTTCACAAAACTAATTTTTAAAAATATAATCGCCGCTTGCCAGCTGCTGACGTCACAATGCCCACATGCCCACCAATCAAGGCCCACCTGCCTCCTAGCCCCACCCCCCCGCCTCCTGGCCCTGCCTCCCTGCTGTGGATTAAAGTATTGTTTATTTCTTTTTTTCATACCATTGAATTTTATTGTTTCTTTGTGTCCCTCTCCACCCCCGGCCCGGAGACCCATGAACATTTAGGCTATCAACAATGATTTCAGAAACAGTCATGGCAATAATTGAAAGCAACCAAACAGTAAAAAAAAAATTGTTGTTCTCACCAATACTTTTAAAGACAAAACGGTGCTGGTAGGCATGCCAATTAAAAAAGTGGCTACATTTATCAACTTTTTTTTCATCTATGTACCTCTTGTTTTAATTTTGAGACCAAACAATTTCTAATTTAATGCATTAATAGCTGAAAAAGGTATAACACAATTAAAAATCCTAAATATATGAAGATTAGTTTAAACGTTTTAAAGAGGTGCCAGT
This sequence comes from Raja brachyura, assembly GCA_963514005.1. The sequence continues at coordinate 26,366,348 of OY740790.1, forward strand.
ACACCCATGTCTACAATCACAATCAAAGCTTTGTGCTTCACCAATTAATGTTATTATATAAATCCTTGTAATACTCACATGATTAAACCTTCGAGTGAAGGCTACAACATTTGGTGAGGAACTGTACTTTTCCTTTTTGTTCCAACCACAACTTGACAGCTCCTGTAAGAAAGGGAAGTTGGACATACTTACTAAAATTATCCTCTACAATTAAGGAAATGGCACATTCAAAACACTTAACTGCTAATGTTGAATTACTTAAAATTTGCTAACTTTTTTTACATGTTGACCAATTCAAAAACTGTACGGTCAATCCTTAATTGCCATCAAGAAGCATTTGTCCAATTAAAACTTTTATAACATTAAAACAATTTGTTTACCTAAACCAGGATTTGTGTTTATATGCATTTAAAAAGTAATTTGAACTGGTATATGGATGAGAAAGGTTGAGAGAGATATGGTCTATGTATGCAAGTGGGACTAGTGTAGATGGGGCATCTTGGTCAGCATGGGCAAGCTTGGCCAATGGGATGTTTCTGTATGACGTTTGACTTTGTCAAAGAGATGACTTGTATGACTTTATGACACTATTAGATAGAATTAGATAGAAAATAATTACTGCTGAAACAGAACCATCCTGTAAACACATCACGCGTTGCAAATGTAACCTACTTTGTCTGTGATCCATTCTCCCACAATCTCTTACTCAATCATGCCTCTCTGACATTCTCGTATTCAGAGCACAAAGATTTTATGCTTAAAATCAACAATATCTTTCACACAGATAAACTCAGGAAATCTGAAAAAACAGAAAATGTTGGATAGGTGTAGATCAAAAAGGGGCACGTGGACAGAGACATTAATTTATTCTCTCCAACCATCCTGCAATTAAAAACATGTTTGATTTCCAACTTTCCCTAATTCTGATGAAAGATCATTGACCTGAAATATTAACTGTCTGATCTGCAGACTATCTTCTCAATTTTATTTTTTATTTCAAACCTTAACCTTTCAAGCAGACATTGGCGCGTCGACCACTCTACTGGTTTACTCTATCAAGCTGCTTGTCAACTATTTAAAAATTCTTAACTTCAACTCCTTCACTGCAATATATTTATTCAATCTCTCAGTAGCATGTCATTAGCATGTCAGGGGTGTATTGTTGTTTCATTATAACATGATCTCATGGTGCAGAAAAAACGGACAGTTCAGAAAAGCTCTAGAACCAAGGATGGTGGAAAAACGGTGTTCAACCTGTACTTATTCTAGACCTGGCAACAAAGATCAGCATGCAATTCATCTTTTTTTTCCCAATAGTTCTATAACGGGACTACTTTAGATGCATTTCATTCTAAAATTCAACACTAACCCTTTTGATTCAAGGTTAATATCGAGAAAGTGGTTGAATTCAAGATCCTGAAGTCAGAACAGGGAACAAATACTGATAATCTCTCTCATTTTTATTTGATGCCCGCAGGTTATTTCTAAATAGGCATGTAGAGAACCTAGGTTTTGCCCTTTGCATCTCTCCAGCATCAATATCCATGGGGGTTGTTACTGAACAGGCCTTAACCTTTAACAGCATAGCTACAGAATGTGTATCCTGCAGTGTGACTTGCTTCTTGACATTCCAAGGCCTTTCCATTATCTACAAGATGGAATATGAAGGAATACTCTCTCATTGCCTTGATGAGTACAGCTCCAATAATAAGCGAGTTTGGTATTCCGACTGAGCATGCCCAGGTCATAGGTCACTCGAGAAAAACATTCTCGGCAGCTGAGCTGCTGCCAGTTGCTGTAGGCTAACCCCCTCGGTGCCAGCGGAAGCCGAGCACCAGTCATCAACGGGGATACACACAAAATGCTGCAGTAACTCAGCGGGTCAGGCAACATCTCATGGGGAAGTGTTTCGACCTGAAACGTCACCTATTCCTTTTCTCCAAAGATGCTGCTTGTACCGCTGTTACTCGAGCATTTTGTGTGAATCCTGGCTCACCCCGGACATCTCCGGCCACCCCGGGACAAGGATGGGATACTCGGGAGGGGACGGGGATGGTCCAGTAGCAATTCAACAGTGCTTGCAGAGACCAGGGTTCGATCCTGACTACGGATGAAACGCAGGTCTGTACACACACAGCAACTCAGCTGCCGAGAATGTCTCTCCACCAGTCCAGTCTCTCCACATCTCCCACGCACATCTGCCCCCTCTCACTGTTACACCCCGCTCTCCTGCTACCTGGCACGCCCGTTCCTCAGATTAAATATATATTTACACATAAATTATGAATAAAGATAAGAACATGTTTCAAACAGAAGTAATATGTTCTTATTCCAGTAGCAAACACATTAAGGAGTAAATGAAAACAATAGATTCTTTAACTTTTTGAATATCTCATAATTGCAGATTAATGAACTGAACTAGAACTGGGACTGTGTAAGTAGTGTGTGAACAGAAGAACAAGAAAGGAAGTTATTGAGTTGACAGAATTCTAGATTCAACAGTGCTTCAACAGCACTTGGTAGAATAGTTAACAATTTATACACAGTTTATACAGCCAGCGCTTTGTTCGCTTTTTCATTATCACAAATGACCTCTGCCAAATCCCATGATTCCTTGCATTTTTCGGAATACCAAACTCGCTTATTATCAAGAAGTTCAACACCATCCAACACAAAACAGCCCATTTGGTTGACACAACGAGCACTGTCCTCCAAATGCATTTTTTCCATCAGTAGCACACTGTGGCTGCAAAGTGTTGCAGGTGCAAAGTGTTCTGCAATTACTTGCCTCAGCTCCTCTGTCATTATTTGCAAAGCTACAACAATTGCCAATAATGTTACACATTGTTTAAAAAGGGTTCAAAGAATAAACCTAGCAATTATAGACCTGTTAGTTTGACGTCAGTGGTGGGCAAATTAATGGAAAGGATACTTAGAGATAATATATATAAGCATCTGGATAAACAGGGTCTGATCAAGAACAGTCAACATGGATTTGTGCCTGGAAGGTCATGTTTGACAAACCTTCTTGAATTTTTTGAAGAGGTTACTAGGGAAATTGATGAGGGTAAAGCAGTGGATGTTGTCTATATGGATTTCAGTAAGGCCTTTGACAAGGTTCCCCATAGAAGGTTGGTTAAGAAGGTTCAATCTTTGGGTGTTAATGGCGGAGTAGCAAGATGGATTCAACAGTGGCTGAATGGGAGATGCCAGAGAGTAATGGTGGATGGCTGTTTGTCAGGTTGGAAGCCGGTGACCAGTGGGATGCCTCAGGGATCTGTGTTGGGTCCACTGTTGTTTATCATGTACATCAATGATCTCAATGAAGGGGTGGAAAATTGGATAAGTATGCAGATGATACTAAGATAGGTGGTGCTGAGGGTAACAAAGTAGATTTTCAAAGTGTACAGAGAGATTTGGGCCATTTGGAAGAGTGGGCTGAAAGATGGCAGATGGAGTTTAATGCTGATAAGTGTGACGTGCTACATCTTGGCAGGACAAATCAAAATAGGACGTACATGGTAAATGGTAGGGAATTGAGGAATGCTGTGGAACAGAGGGATCTAGGAATAACTGTGCATAGTTCCCTGAAGGTGGAATCGCATGTAGATAGGGTGGAAAGGAAAGCTTTTGGTGTGCTGGCCTTTATAAATCAGAGCATTGAATATAGGAGTAGGGAAGTAATGTTAAAAGTGTACAAGGCATTGGTGAGACCAATTCTGGAGAATGGTGTACAATTTTGGTCGCCTAATTATAGGAAGGATGTCAACAAAATAGAGCGAGTACAGAGGAGATTTACTAGAATGTTGTCTGGGTTCCAGCAACTAAGTTACAGAGAAAGGTTGAACAAGTGAGGTCTTTATTCTTTGGAGCGCAGAAGGTTAAGGAGGGACTTGATTGAGGTCTTTAAAATGATGAAATGGATAAACAGAGTTGACGTGGATAAGCTTTTCCCATTGAGGGTAGGGAAGATTCAAACAAGAGGGCATGACATGAGAATTAAGGGACAGAAGTTTAGGGGTAACATGAGGGGGAACTTCTTTACTCAGAGAGTGGTGGCTGTGTGGAATGATCTTCCAGCAGAAGTGGTGGAGGCAGGATCGATTTTAACATTTAAAAGTAAAGTGGATAGGTATATGGACGGGAAGGGAATGGAGGGGTCTGAGTGCAGGTAGATGGGACATGGGGAAAATAAATGGTCGGCATGGACTGGAAGGGCCGAGAAGGCCTGTTTCCGTGCTGTAATTGTTATATGGTTATATGGTCATAAATACAAGGAAAGGGTACATAGTATCATGGGTTGTAGACACAAGACACTGCAGATGCTGGTTTACAAAAAAATATACAAAGTGCTGGAGTAATTCAGGTCGCGTAGTATATCTGGAGAACATGGGACATTTTGGGTTGAGACCCTATTTCAGGCTAGCTCTGTATATGTTGTACATCCCCAATTGCCCTTCAGAAGATGAGACTCCTCCATGAACTGCTGCAGCTTCCATTTCACATGCAGGTTCCCTACCAAGTTGCATGCTATCCTGACTTGGTCCTTCAATGTGACTAAACCCTGGGATTTTCACCCAACTACATTGTGGTAGCACCTTTACCTTAAGCAGAGATCCAGATCCTGTAAATTAAAAAAAATCTTATCACTGATTTATGCTTCTTTCTTTTTCCTCTATGCAGAAAAAAAATCTCACAGTGAATAACGAGGACATTCTGTTTGTAAAGCTGCAACAAGAATGAATTCCATTGGTCCAGTTCATATCTTGTGCATATGTAAGTAAAACCATGAGCACAAAACATTATTAATAACATTAATAAATGAAAGATATGACCTTTTTTAACTACAGTTCTGATATTCGATTTCAATCATCAAGTCCATTTCTACAATCCAAAAAGGGTAATTAAATTTGTCATGAATGTGTAATCGAAGGACATGAACATCAATTAGCATGAAGTAAATATAATTATAAATTCTGGAAATTAAATAATTAATCCACAGGAGCAAAATATCATCAATATTTAAACTTCAGTTCAGTGATGATAGAAACAAATCGGTAAAATAATTGGATTCCATCTTGCTTGATCACCTTCATTCAAAACAGGATAATGAGAAAACAGAAATAGGAATAAGCCACTCAACCTTAAGTCTGCCCTGCCATTATGATCATGGATGAATTGTCCCAGGCCTCAAATGCTCTTCTGTGGCATTTCCAGCTCCCAATTCCCGCATTGATCAAAAATGTATCTACCTCCTCATTAAATGCCTTAATACATACTTACTAGAATTCAGCCACCTAGAGAAAATAAATCATATCTGGTATGGAAGAAAATAAACAAACCTTTGAATCAAAGAATAAGATTGTGTATAAGCAAACATGGATGATTAGCCCTACTTTAAACATCTGGACCTTACGTCAACAGGCAGTGGTACAGCTACTACAGCTACAGCTGCGCAGCTCCAGTCATCCATGACCTGCACGATTCTGTGTGGACTCTCCTAGTTCTCTCTGTGATTTCCTTCAGGTGCTCTGCTTTTCCCTGTGCAAGTTGGTAGATGAATTGCTCACTCTAAATTTCACCAAGTACAGGTAGGAGGCAAAATCAGGACAAGGAAGGGATTGGAGTTTATGGAAATTGAGGAAAGTTTATTTCAGGTAAAATTAATAGTGGAATGGCATTACTCTTTGAACTGGCACGGACTATAGGCTGATGGTTCTTCTTTCAAGTTGTGAGGAAACGTGAAGAGATTTTCAGGAATTCAATCCTGCCAGGCTGCCAGCACTAGCAAGTGCAATTGCAAGCTACAATGTTGCTATCCCTTTCTTTTACATTCCTGGCAGCAAGTATATTCCGGGCAGTATGGAAAGGAGGGTACATTTTTTTAAAATATTTTAAAGTCCGAATACACTGCATTTTGAATAAGGCGAAATGAGTAGCCGCTGCGCAGTTGGGGGTTATGGGCAAGTGGTGGAATATTACATTGGGAAAACGGGTTGCATTGGGGAAACGGGTGAGTAGTGGAATATTGCCTTGGGGAACGGGTTGCGTAGCGGGCCAGGTCTCCCGTTGGGGCAATGGGTGAGTGGTGGAATATTGCTTTGGGGGACCAGGCCTCCCGGGTCCCAGTTGGTCTATATTACTAAAAATCTCATCTTGTTTCTATCTATCTATGCGATCTCATGTGATCACGGATATACGCCAGAACGGTACAGGGTAGCACAAACATTTTTGCACCACTTTACTCACCTTTGTTCCGCGGTCGTTCGTATAAGGTTTCATTCAGATTGAAGTTATATTTCACAAGTTATTTCACATTTATTAATTTAAAAAGTCAAGATTTGAGAAAAAAAATCTTCACTCTTCAGCGATATCTGCAGCTATAACTTCACAATGCCGTTATGTTACAATCTCAGCACACTCAGTCCTGCCAGGCTGCCAGCACGAGGAAGTGCAATTTTTTAAAATATTCCTAGCAGCATGGAGTGAGGGTGTATTTTTAAATATTTTAAAGTCACAGTACACTGAATTTTGAATAAGGTGAAATGAGGAGCCCCTGCGCAGGTGGGGGCTATGGGTGAGTGGTGGAATATTGCATTGGGGAATGGGTTGCATTGGGGGAACGGGTGAGTGGTGGAATATTGCCCTGGGAAAAGGGTTGCATTGGGGTACCAGGCCTCCCGTTGGGGAAACGGATGAGCAGTGGAATATTGCCTTGGGGAAACAGTTGCAATGGGAGACCAGGCCTCCCATGGGGGCTATGGGTGAATAGTGGATTATTACGTTTGGAGACCAGGCCTGCCATGTGACACGGTCCCAGTTGGTCTAGTATTGTATTACTAAAACTCTCGTCTTGTTTCTATCTATATGTATGTGATCACGGACTTACCCAAAAACGGTACAATACAGCACAAAATAATTTTGCACCACCTTACTCACCTTTGTCCAGCGGTCGTATGTACAAACTTTTCTTCAGATTTATGTTATATTTCACTAGTAATTTCACATTTTTTTATTTAAAAAGTCAAGATTTGAGAAGAAAATCTTCACTGCAGCTCTGTTTGCAGCTATGACTTCACAATGCTACAATGTTGCAATCTCGGCACACTCAGTCCTGCTAGACTTGCAAGCTACAATATTGCTTTCCTTTTCTTTTATATTCCTGGCAGCAAGTATATTCCTGGAAGCATGGCGGGAGGGAGCATTAAAAAAATATGTAAATAAGCGATCCACACACTCTTGAAGTGTATAGCATCCTTTAATAGTGGCACAGGGTATAACACACGTCAGCAACCACTGGTTACATTCTGTTACTGAACTGTACCCAGGGAGGGGAAAGCGTTATGATTGATGTTAACTAAGGCGGGGTTATTCGTACTGAGGTAGCTATGTTATTGGTTGCATGCATAAACCATCTACATCCTTCCACTTCGAAAATCAAAACAGATCAGAAGTCATGACAACAGAATTAAACAAAATCACCATAATGCACAGGTGGTTTACTAATCTGGCCCGAGCGTGTACGGATGTCTCCCCCTTCCACCGAAAGATTTGAAGGAACAAGAGGCCGCGAAACAGCCGGGGAACCAGAGAAAGGCGGTGGGGTAGGAGAAGCAGGAGAGACAGAACTTTGACCGGCAACAGGTGACCCGCGCAAAGGAGAACAGGGCGTGCGAGATGGGGATCGAGGCATGCAGGGAACACGAGCTGGGACGGCAGCCGGCTGTTGGCACGAGAGCGGCGGGGCATAGGGGCCCGGAGGCTCTGGCTTCGGCTCATTCAGGGCAAGCAGGTGTTGACGGCTTCTTCGGTAAATAGTTCCTTCAAAGTTGACCAGGTATGAATGAGGTGAATCGGCCACCCCCACTACGGTGGCCAGACGGGAGTAGCCACTGGTGGTCTGCAGGGGAACAACCTGTCCAGGCAACAGAGGATCGAGTGGTTTGCACGACCAATCGTGGGAACGCCGCTGGCTGTCATGTTTCTCTTGAATGTGCCTCTGCATGGAGGCAGGCTCCAGCACCCGAGGTTGCAGCTGGTGTTGAGCAATCGGGATAATAGGTCTGGTTGTTCGGGACATCAGACGCTGAGCAGGGGACCCCATGGCCGGATCCCTGGAAATGTTCCTGAGGTTCAAGAGATCCAAATACAAGTCGGGGTTAGCCTGTTCCATCAAAAGCTTGGCGCTGCGGACGGCCCGTTCAGCAACGCCGTTGCTCTGTGGGTACTCTGGGCTGCTGGTGAAATGCACGAAGTTCCACTTATCGGCAAAAACGTTGAACTCTCGACTAGTAAACTGCCTTCCATTATCAGTCTGCAACTGGACAGGAGACCCAAAAGTGGAGAAGTGTTTCCGCAGCTTATGGATTACCATCTCCGACGTGAGGGATGTCAGCAAATCCACCTCGAACCAGTTGGAGTACGAGTCGACCAGAAAAAGTTAGTGGTTACCACACCCCTCGAAGATGTCGGCAGCCAGCGAGGACCAGGCCAAGGCAGGAGCAGGTTGTTGCAGCAGGGGCTGTCGCTGCTGGTGTGGTGCAAGACTGTTGCACGTGGAGCAGGCAGAAAAGCGGTCCCGGATATACTTGGCCATTCCAGGCCAGTAGAATTGCCATTGAGCGTGGGCGAGTGTCGCATCGACCCCGGGGTGTCCGCTATGGGCTGCGCAGTAGTACAAATCAAACAGGGAAGACGGGACTACAACTTTATGTCCCTTGACGATAACGCCATCCTGGAGCACCAGTTCGTCGCGGACCAGGAAGAAAGGCTGTGTTTCAGTCAGCGCGCTGGAGCGCTTTGTTGGTCACCCCGATTTAATCACAAGGGCAAGCCGCTGCAGAACTGGATCGGCAGCGGTGTGCTCAGCCAGAAGCTGTAACTGCTTGGGGGGATAAAGTTAACGCCCAGTACGAGCAAGTCTTCTATTTCGTAGGGGTGGCGGGCACAGGAAGTCCGCGGGGCACGGGATAGGGTGTCCGCAATGTGCATCTCGGTGCCCTTCTTGTAGACGATATTGAAGTCGAAACGTTGGAGCTGCAGCATCATGCGCTGCAGCCTGGCAGGGGCGGCATGAATCGGTTTGTTCAGAATTATCACCAGCGGCTGGTGGTCGGTTTCGACTGTGAATTTGCTACCAAACAGGAAGTCTCTGAACTTAGAGCAGGCGAACACCACCGAGAGCAGCTCCTTCTCGATCTGAGCATACCGCTGCTCAGTGTCCATCATAGTGCGGGAGGCATAGGAGACAGGATGTAACGATCCATCGACAGACTGTAGGCAGGCCACGCCTAGTCCGAACTTGGAAGCATCGCAGCTGACGGTGATGGGGGCGACTCACGTCGAAGAACCTCAATGTCGGTGTGTTAATCAGTCTGGACTTGAGACAGTTGAAAGCCTGCTGGTGCTGTGGGAGCCAGGCCCAAGCCATATACTTTTTTGTCAGCTGCCGCAGGGGTGCACTCAGCTCACTGAGATTTGGTATGAACTTCCCAAGGTAATTCACCATGCCCAGGAAGCGTAGCAGACCAAGCACGTCGGTGGGGGCTACCATCTCGGATATGGCAGCAGCCTTCAAGGGATCGGGTTTTAGTCCATTAGAGGTGAAAACATGTCCAACATACGTGACTTCTGAGACCTGTCACTTCTTTCGAAACCTGCACTTCTTGGGGTTCAGTTTCAGGTTGGCCTGTCGCGCCCGATCCAGGACACGGCGGAGGTTCAGGTCGTGCTCGGCAATGTCCTTCCCATAGACCAGGATATCATCCACGATGATGGCACATGGCAGGTCTGAGAATACCTGCTCCATCGTTCGCTGGAACACTTCGCTAGCAGAATTGATGCCGAATGGCATTCGCAGAAACTTGAATCTGCCGAACGGTGTGGAGAAAATCGTCAGGTCAGAGGACGCTTTGTCCAATGGAATCTGCCAAAACGAGGACCGAGAGGACGGTGGCCTGCCCGACCCGAGCCGCCACGTCCTCAACAGACCGCATGGGGTAGTGGGGTCGCCTGATGGCAAGGCTTAAGTCCTTCGGGTTGATGCACACGCGTATTTCATTCTTGTCTTTCTTTAGCGTGGCAACCATGGTGGAGACCCACTCGGTGGGCTCGCTAACCGCTTCTAGCACCCCCTTTTCGACCATGTTGTTAAGCATCGCCTCGACCTTGTCTTTCATGGCGTGAGACACCCTGTGAGGTGCGCGGACCACGGGCGGCACATTTGGGTCAATGGAAATATGGTAAGTCAGTGGTAACTTTCCCAGGTCATCGTTGAACAGGTCTGGGTAATCTGCTACTGGGTCAAACGACATTAGCATTACAAAAGTTGCAGGCCTTACCATAGGCGGGGCACGGTGACAGTCTGTGGTGCATGTAGTTACAATTGGGGCACCTCTTGGGGGACATTTCGCCAGGACCTGGGTTGGGCCGCGGCATAAAAGCAGTGTTTCCCATCCGAGGCTGTGGTCTCTTAAACCCAGCCAGGTTTATAGATTTAGTGCCCGACTCACGCTGGTCATCTGGCAAATCAACGACTTCAGACATTCTGCAGGCATGCATAGCTTCGGCTAACGTTAAATCAGAATTCTTTAGAAGCTCAGAACGCAACTTCTGGTCACGCATGCCAGTTACTAATATGTCTCTAGTGAGCTGGTCTGTCATGTCACCAAAACGGCAAGGTGGCGCAAATCAGCAATAAAACATTCAACAGGTTCATCTGGCAACTGTTTCCTTGTAAAAAACCCTGCTCTCTCTAGAATGCGGTTCGAGGGCAGGTCACAAATCTCCCTGAACTTACGTAGCAGGCAAGCGGGCTCATTGGCTGATTCTGCAGGAGTAATCTCCAGGTTAGTCTCGTCCAGGACCGCTGGAGCGTAGGTGAAGGTTCTTGCCCTCCTCATGGCATCAGGTCCGGCAAGGTTGAGGAGGAGGGAGGCTTTAACGGAGTCAGGTTCGGTGCGGTGCACAACGTTGACAAAGTGGGTGAAATCAAATTCAAACGTGGCCCAGCGCTCAGAGATATCAGAATCAAAGACGAGCTGCGCGGGCTTTCTGCAAGAAGACGCCATGGCCAGAGAGATTAAACACAAGTAAGCACACAAATCGAAAGAAATAAATTAAACCCGGTAGACAGGAGACACAGGTATCTTCCAGCGCTGACACCATGTAAATAATCGATCCACACACTCTTGAAGTGTATAGCATCCTTTAATAATGGCACAGGGTATAACACACGTCAGCAACCACTGGTTACATTCTGTTACTGAACTGTACACAGGGAGGGGAAAGCTTTATGATTGATGTTAACTAAGGCGGGGTTATTGGTACTGAGGTAGCTATATTATTGGTTTGCATGCATAAACCATCTACATTTCAGTACACTGAATTTTGAATAAGCGAAATAAAGTCGAAGAACCAACTGAGTGGTGTAGCAGGCTGGTCGTTACGGAGAAAAAGTACAGCACAGAGTTGAGGTTCTGCATAGATCCTAGACTCCTCAACAAAGTCCTGAAAAGGGAGATCCACAGACTACCAGTCATAGAGGACATACTCCCTGAGCTGTCCAAGGCAAATATTTTCTCCAAATTCGATCTGAAGTCAGGATGCCTCCACTGCGAACTGGATGAGGAGAGCAGTTTCCTAACAATCATGAACACCCCCTTTGGGAGATATCACTGGAAGAGGTTACCATTTGGAATGAAAGTAAGTGCAGAGATCTTCCAGATGAAGCTGCAACAAGCCCTAGAAGGATTAAAGGGAGTGGATTGTGTTGCAGATGACATCATCCTATTCGGAGTAGGGGACACCAGAGAAGATGCAGAAAGGAATCACGATGCAAGACTGCAAGATCTTCTTCAGCGATGCAGAGAGAAAGGCTGAACCTGAAGAAGTGGATGGTAAATACTACATTTATCACATTTCTAGGACACGTAGTTACATATCTTGGCCTGAAACCGGATCCGAAGAAAATCCAGGCTATCCTAGAGATGCCCAACCCAACCAATCCAACAGAAATCCAAAGATTACAAGGCAGTGTAAACTACTTGGCAAGATTCCTGCCAATGTTGTCAGACACATTCAAGCCTTTGAGGAGATTGACCCACACGGATGCAGAGTGGGAATGGTCATCAGAACATGACACAGCGATGTCAAAGATCAAGGAGCTGTTGACAATGGCACCCATCCTGGCGTACTACACACCAGATGAACAGCTGACCATACAATGTGATGTAAGCAAGGCAGGTCTAGGTGCAACACTTATGCAGAAAAGACAACCACTGTCCTATGAGAGTTGAGCATTGACGTCAACCGAGCAGAGATATGCTCAGGTTGAGAAGGGGGCACTAGCAGTAGTATTTGCCCTCAAGCTCCTTCATCAGTACACCTACGGACAGAGAGTGATCGTTGAGAGTGACCACAAGCCATTGGAAGGCATCGTTAAAAAGCCTCTGCATGGAGCACCAAGACGTCTTCAGGGCATGATGATGAGGATGCTACACTATGACATCAAATCAAATGGATAAAGGGAAAAGACATTCATCTAGCAGATATGCTCTCCCGAGCATACCTCCCGGACACCACAGGATCGACCAGATTCATTGATGTCAACGTAGTTGAGTTCTTGAGCATGGAAGAAGACACGGTCAAATGCATTCAAGCCCATACCAGGGAAGACGAAACACTACAGATCGTTAAGAAAGTAATCCAAAATGGATGGCCAGATCACAAAGCAGAAGTTCCAGAGGCAGCACAACCGTACTTTAACGTCAGAGACAAGTTGAGTGTGCTAGACAGCTTAGTATTCAGAGGAGAGAGAGTGATCCCTATCACTCTGCGCAAAGATATGAAGGAGACACTCCATAACCTCTCACCTAGGAGTAGGAGGAACCCTCAGACGTGCGAGAGAATTCATTTTCTGGCCGGAATGGCCTTGAAGCAGTTCATTTGAAACTGTGAAGCCTGCAGGACATACGAACAACAGAATCAGAAAGAAACAGAAATTACCTCCCTGATCGCCCGTGGGAGAAAGTGGGAACCGATCTGTTCGAACTTGAGGGAAAGCAATATTTAATCACAGTTGACTATCTATCTAATTTCTGGAAAATAGACAAAACTGTATGACCTGACTAGCAGCACAATCATTGTAAAACTCAAGAACCACTTCACAAGATACGGAATTCCCAGCACTGTGGTAAGCAACAACGGGACACAGTTTTTATTTTTTTTAATTTTAATTTTATTAAAAGCATATGTACAAATGATAATAAACGACAAACTGGTTACAGAGTTCTTACATAGCTTCAATTCTAAAAGTTTTTTTTAAAGTAAAGAAATAGAGAAAGAAAGAGATAAGAGAAACTGTAAACTAATAGAAAGGGGAAAAAAAAGCAAGAAAGAAAGGATATTACAAATATAAAGATTGTGGAGATAGATCCGGGAGATGTTGAGTATAGTTGTTCATCCAACACGAAACTCAAGTTGTGACATTAATTTTGTGTTAAACCAGTTTATTTTTAAAATTTCAATAAATGGAGACCATATTTTAAAAAATAGTTCTGGTTTGGCAATTAAGACAAATCTTATTTTTTCCAAATGCAATTTCCGTAATCCACATTTTAATTGTGGGGGTTGCTGTTTTTTTTCCAAAATTAAGTATTAATTTTTTCGCAGTTATTAAACTGTAATCAAGAAAGTGTCTCTGGCTTATCGTAAAGTTTCTGATATGTTCTGATAATCCTAATATTATTAATTTTGGATCTAGGTCCAGTTGATTATCGATAACTTTAGAGATAATTTTTTAAATGTCCATCCAAAAATTTTGCATTTTTATACAAGTTACAAAAGTGTGAGTTAAATTGGCTTCTTGAAATTGACATTTATCACTGAGGGGGGAAGTGCTTGGGAAAATCCTATTTAATTGTGTCTTCGAATAGTGAATCTATGTAATATTTTAAACTGTATTAAGAAATGTCTAGTGTATAACGAGCAATTATGTATATATTGTAAACTTTCATCCCATGTGTCTTTCATTTTGGGTTGAGCCAATTCATCCTCCCATGCTCATCTATATGACTCTGATGACGGAATGTCAGTATCTAAAAGGGGATTATAAATACAAGATATTAGTTTATTTGTATTGGGATGTCGGTTCAGACATTCATCAAGGATTTCTGGGCCCCTAAATCTATAATCTTGCGTATGTAATTTTACATAATCTCTAAATTGTAAATATCTAAAGAAATTATTAACATGTAATCCGTACTTCTGTAATTCGTGAAGAGAGAGGAAAGTCCCCTATTGATAAAGGTCTCCCACCATTTTAATTCCATGACAGTTTGAAAGAAGGGTTATTTGTAATAGGGAGGAAAGAGATAAATTACCCAATTTTAAAGTAAATTTTAATTGTTTCCAGATACGGATAACACTGTATAATGGTTTCCTCCATGTTTTTTTATTCAAATTTATTGGAGTTAAGAGAATCGAACATATGTCAGAAGGTAAACAATCCTCCTTCTCTATCTTTAGCCGATCTGGCTGCTGATCAATGCAATCCAGCCAGAAGGTTATGTTTTTAAAATATTAACCGCCCAATAATGAAATAGAAAGCTTGGTAAAGCTAATCCTCTATTAGACTTAGACTTACATCGATGTCACAAGGACAGAGTTCTCATCAGAAATGGATTGCCAAATTTGCCAGGAAATGGGAATTTGACCATTACACAATTTCTCCAAGACTTAGCCAAGTTAACGGTAAGGTGGAATCGGCAGTCAAGGCAGTTAAGTGAGTACTGAAGAAAACCACGCACTCCAAGACAGATGATTACTTGGCAATACTGGAATTGCGCAACACCCTGTGCAAGGAGTGAAAAGTAGCCCTCCACAAAGACTACATGGAAGGCGAACAAGAACGACACTTCCAACTACATAAAACCTCCTCAAACCACGTGGTGGTGAGGTACTCACGGAAGAGAGGAACAAGATGAAGGATTTGCAAGGAAACCAGTGAAAGATCTACAACCAACATGTCAAAGATCTGCCAATCCTGGAAGAAGGTGATGTTTTAAGACTCAAACCCTCTAAGCAAGGAGATACAAAATGGCAGAGAGCAACTTCAGAAACGACTGGATGAGAGGTCAGGACTTCAAATCCGACGTAATCAAGTGGATCTGAAGAACACCGGAGAACTACCCCCACACATAACTCCAGAGAAACCACCAGACACTGAGAAGACTGAGAAACCTTTGCAACCTCAGCTGACACAGGAAAAACCAACACAACATGCATCACAACATGCAACACAACATGCATCAGAGGGGGTGTTGGACTGTATGTTTGGCCAGCCGCTTTTGACGATTGAAGTCAGCAGCTTGGAGGTCTTGTCCGCAGCAGTGTGTTCGGCGAGGCGGCGCAGGCGGTCAGTTGGAACGAAAGAAACATTCAGAACGGAGAATTCTTCTTTTTCAAATGGGTGTTGATCACTTGTGGCGCGTGGTGCTTGAGATAGAGTGTCTGCGGTGTGCATGTCTTTATCTTTTTTGTAGACAATGCGAAAATCGAACCGTTGTAGCTGCATCATCATGCGTTGAAGTATGCTGGGGCTGCATGGATCGGCTTGCTTAGGATGGTAACCAACGGTTGGTGATCAGTTTCTACCATGAAAGTTTTGCGGAAAATAAAGTATTTGAATTTGGAACAGGCAAAAAACTACGGCGAGCAGTTCTTTCTCTATCTGTGCTTAGCGCTGTTCAGTATCCGTTAGTGTTTGTGAAGCATAGGATACCGGCATGACATCACCGTTGAAAGAGGTCTGCAGGCATGCAGCGCCTAGTCCATACTGGGATGCTTCGCAGGTTATCATGACAGGCAGGTTGAGATTGAAGTAGGACAGAGTGGGTGCACTGGCAAGATGTAATTTTAAAGTTTTGAAAGCTCGCTGGTGGTTTTGGTACAAGGACCAGGTGTTGTCCTTGTGCGTTAGTTGACGCAGAGGGGCTGACAATTCGCTGAGATTGGGGATAAATTTTCCCAGGTAGTTGACCATGCCTAGAAATCGTTGTAGGCTGGTGACGTCAGTTGGTACCGGCAGCTCGTTGATTGCTGCAGTCTTCAGCGGATCGGGTTTCAGCCCATTGCTGGTGAACATGTGACCTACGTAAGTGACTTCGGGAACCTCTGAACTTCAGAGGGTTCAGTTTTAAATTGATGTCTCTGACACGGTCCAGAACTTTGCGTAGGTTGGCATCATGCTCGGTGTCATCGCGGCCATAAACCAGGATGTCGTCAACTACGATGGCACAGGGAAATTCTGCGAACAGTTGTTCCATTTCACGCTGGAGAACTTCGCTGGCAGAGTTGATGCCAAAGGGCATTCTTAGGAATCGGTAACGCCTGAACGGGGTGGCGAAGGTTGTTAACACTGATGAAGCACGGTCTAACGGGATTTGCCAGAAGGAGTTTTTGGCATCCAAGACTGAGAAAACCGTTGCGTTACCGATTTGTGCCGCTACGTCTTCGGTGGTCCTCATTCGGTAGTGTTGCCGTTTGATTGCTGTGTTCAAATCTTTAGGATTGATGCAGATGCGCAATTCCTTTTTGTCTTTCTTTGTGGTAACAACCATGGTGGAAACCCAATCAGAGGGTTTGCTGACTTTGGCAAGAACTCCAATGGAGACCATATGTTTCGGTTCATCGTGTATTTGCTCATGCATACGATGCGGGACGCGGTGAGTGGCACGTACGATTGGGGTGATTGTATGGTCAACAATGATCTTGTATATTGTAGGTAGTTTGCCGAGTTTGTTGTCAAACAAATCTTTGTAGTTGGATAGCATATGCCTGGTTGGTACCTCTGTCAAACAGAGTTTGTGGACAGCACGCCCGAAATAGACCAAACCCAGGTCATGGCACGCATCAATGCCTAGCAGGGTTTCAGAACTTGGCTGAGTGATGTAAAATAGCAAGTCCTTGGTCTGTTCATTGATGGTACATTTGGAATCAGCTTTGCCCAGCGGGTGGAGAATTTCTCCTCCCTAAGCATGTAGAGTGGAGAGGTCTTTTTTCATGATCTCAGTGGTTCTTATCTTGTTGAACACTTTGAGTGACATGATGTTCACGCGGGCGCCGGTATCAACTTTGGTGATCAGTGATTTGTTATTGATTATCATGGTCACAGCAGGATCAGTCACTTTGCCTGGGGTGCGCAGGTTTAGGGAAAGTATGGTAGACTCAGTATCTGTGTTACGAGAGTCGTTCACGTGGGAAGATTCTTCTTGTTCATGGGAATCAGAATCAGATAGGTCTTGTTGCATCAGGTGCAACTTCGTTCTTGAAGCTGTACTCCCACTGGATCGACAACAATTAGCAAAGTGGTTGAGTTTCTTGCAATTATGACATACTTTCCCATGGGCTACGCAAAATTGGCGCCCCCTGGGATGGAAATAGTTACAGTTTGTGCACCTCGTGTTACGCATGTTCTGAGCTTTGCTGGATGCATTGAGAAATCTTTGCGGAAAGTAACTAGCCAGGTTTACATTCAACTGTTTATTAGCATTCGCGCTATCAAAATCAGCCAGTGGTGCCACAGTCTCAGCCATCCGACAAGCATGAATTGCTTGCTCTAAAGTCAGTTCTGCATTCCGCAGCATTTTGGCTCACAGCTTGCGGTAGCTCATTCCTCCCACAATTTTATCGCAAACTAACTCATTTGTCAACTCACCAAATCTATAACGAGAGCTGATGTGTCTCAGGTCACTGTTCCACAGGCTCGTCAGGCAGGTCACACAGTTCTCTAAACTTCCTCAGCAACACCATAGAGTTGTCAATAGATTCAACTGGCACCAATACCTGTCCATTCCCATCCAGTTGAGCAGGTGCGAACTCGAACGAGTCAGCGTGGATCATAGCCTCCGAACCCGCTAAATTCAACACTAGTGAAGCCTTCAAACAGTCGGGATCATTTCGGTGAACGATGCGGATATAATGAGAGTGGTCCTTCTCAAACATTTGCCATCGCTCGGAGATATCAGAATCAAACATGAGCGGGCTAGGCTTTCAACAAGAGTTTGCCATGTCCTCAAATCACAACAAAACACGTAAATAAAAACTGGTAAACTAAACTGGTAAACAGACGCGGGGTAGACCCGATTTTTTGACACCATGTAAAGAGTCCAAACTCACACAGGTTAAAACACAAGCATCTTTATTGTTCAGGTCATTAACTACTAAGCAGGTCATCACACGTTCACATTGCTACTCAAACTGGTAGTCAGTGGGTAGGATTTTACATTATGAATGTTATAATTAGGCGGGGTTATAATTAGTAAGCATTCTAATTGGCTAACATGCTATAGCCAATCTACAACTGCCATCACATCCAAGAGTTTATAAATTTACCCTTTTTTCTGGTATACATATGCAGTTTTTAGAAATATATAGATGTTCATTACTGCTCTTGCAAGATTTATTCCCCAGAAATATTGTTATCCCTTTGCCATTACCTACATTTCTTCTTTTGAAATCTGCATTGTGGCTGGCTAACAACTTTTTACATTATTGCAAATCTATATCAGATTTCAAAATGATTACACTTAGAGTTCTCTACTTTCTGCTGGTAAATAGTCTCCACGAATATTCTAAGTTATTTTTTTTATTTCACCTCCCCTATATCACCGCACACCCTTGATTTCTAACTTTCTCTCCTCATATGAACTTTGAGTTTAACTTGACCAATATCTGGAAATACTCAGGATCCAGCTTTATATTTCCATATTTCCTTGCAACATGGAAAGAGGCCATTTGGCCCATGAAGTTGACATCACAGACCACTCAGATGCCCTGCTACTTTTCCCTGTAACTCATTCCTCCTGCATTTCTATCAACTCACCCCAAAGTCTACTACTTGCCAACACACTGGGGTCATTTTACTTCACAATCCTAGACTGTTACTAATCTTTTTTTGATTTCTTTACAGCAATCATGTTCATTCGAAGATTATGATACAAATGAATCAGTGCTCAAAGAATCAGCTTTCAATAAGTACATGTTCTTCGTGCAAGAACAAACCCTTGTCAACTTTTGGTTGCTGTAGCTTGAAAGACACCTAAAGCCCCTGTCCCATTTCACGACCTAATTGGCGACCTCTGCCGAGTTTGCTCTTGACTCATACTTGCAGCATGGTCACCACGAGGTCGTAGGAGGTCTTTGTAAATCTTCCTCAGGCTCGTGAGTGGTCTCCGTGTACTCGTGGCCTAAAGTAGGTCACTGCGTTTTTTTCCAGCCTGATAAAAAATGTCCACGAGTTAAAAAAAAGGTTGGCGTGGAAAAAATGGATACTTTTTACTCTTAGGAAGGTCGTAGTAGGCCGTGATGGTAGTCGTAGATAGTCATAGGTAGGCAACTGGCCCGAGAAAATAAAATGCAAACATGACATCATTTTATCATGTGATCATTTTCCACTCGTAACTAGTCGTAGTTGGTCTTAGGTGTGGAGGACTGAGGTCGAGGGGGGTCGTAGAAGGTCGTAGACATAGTCGTAGGAGGTCATAGGAGGTCTTTTACTTCGGCGAGTCAACACGACCTTGACATTTGTTTTCAACTCGTGGATTAGGTTGTCTAAGTGGGACAGGCCCATTAAACGTTCACTAAAAACCTAAAATGTCCACGTACTTCAAGTAATTAATATATTTTCCTACATTAAACACGAATACCAGATTATGTTTCACTGGTTATGGTCATGTTTCACATGAGATCTTTCGCTATTATGACACATAACAGAATTTTTCAGGAATAACATGGTAAATAGAAAAACGTTGATATCCAAACCAACATCATCAGAAAAAGCTGACAAATATTGTGATATATCCTTCTCAGAATATAAAAACAAAGAGGCACAGCTAGTACAATTGATGCCTCACAGCTCCAGTGACTAGGTTTCAATACTAATCCCAAATGTTGTCTGTGCGGAGTTGGCACATTCTGCACATACCACTGGGTGGCACTGTCAGCAAGGGCAGCCTCGCCGACAGTCTATCTGTTTTTTTGGTATTTATATTGTGTTTTAAAAGGATGTGTTAATGTTCTCCGGTTTGTTTTATGTGGGGGGGGTGGGGGAGGGAGTCGGGTGTCGGGGGAAACTTTTTTTCAATCTCTTATCTTGCTGGAGATGCGATTATTTTCTGGATCGTATCTCCTTTCGCTCTGCAGCCTAACATCATGGAGCTGGTGGTCTTGCTCGAGATTGACTTTGAGCCCTACCACAGGCCCGTGGACTAACCATTGGAGCCTGCGATCCCTTGCCTGGGTTCGATGCTCCAACCGCGGCCTGCGGATTTCACCATCAAGGAGCTCGCTGTCTCAGGTAGAGACTGATGTCGGGAAGCTCCAAAGTCGCAAGAGGTTCGACTAGCCCTGACCCGGGGTCCGATCGCCCAGCGCGAGGAACTGAGATCCCCCTGATGCAGGGGCTTGATCGCCCCAATGCAGAGGGCCCGACCACCAGCTACGGGAGGCAAGATCATCTCGTCAATGGAAGGCTCGAAGTCCCTGACCACGGGAGAACAAAGAAGGGAAGAGATTGAACCTTTTTTGCCTTCCATCACAGTGAGGAATTTGGGTAAGTCACTGTGGTGGATGTTCATGTTAAAAATGTATTTGGGTGTCTTGTTGCTCTTTAATGGTATGACTGTATGGCAAATCATATTCCTCGTATGTTGCGAAACACACTCGGCTAACAAATTACTATTATGATTATGACAGCATGGTTTTCCTCCCACATAACAAAGGTTTGTGGATTAATGGGTTTAATTGGCCATCATACATTGACCCTAGTGTGTTAGCGAGTAGTAAACTTTGGAGTGAGTTGATGGAAATTTACAGGGAAAATTAGCAGGGCATCTGATTGCTCTGTGACATCTACTTGATGAGCCAAATTGCCTCTATCCAATGTTGCAAGGAAATGTAGAAATATAAATATATAGATATACAAAAGGATGGTAGGAATAGAAGTCTTCATGTGAGCAATAGGATTATTATGAGAAGAGAAAGGGATTAAAAACGACCAATCCAGGACAAAAGACTAGACAGTGATTTTCAGTTTGAATAGGCTTCATAAAGGATATTTAATGGTCTATGAAGATGTCAGAGAATGCTAAAAGACTTGATAACAACTTAAGTGGGGAAGAGTGTTCTCCAGCATTGATTGACTGATCACAGAAATGTGAAAGTTCCAAGCTACTGCTGAACTGGCATTTTCAGAGACCTATTACACTGAAAACAAGACATTGACCATTTGGGTTATAATAAAGCACCCGCTGAGTTTCTCCAGCTTTTTGTGTAACCCTCGATTCTCCAGCATCTGCAGTTCCTTCTTTAACAACAAATTCTGAAATATCTCTAAACAGCTCAATATCTATTAACAAAGTCAAAGTGAATTGTATTCATCACATGCAGTGAAATGAATTTGAACAGCTTCAATAGCAGGCAGAAGGGCTAATTGTCACAATCATTATAGGAGATTGGTCTTTGCAGGGCCCTATTATCCCCTTAGTTAGTTAGTTTTCATTTCACAAGGGGAGTATCAAATAATTCAAATAATTTGTTTTATGACTTAATGCATTAAGTGATCTATGCATTAATACATAGAGTCAGACTAAAGATCAATTTGAGTGTTACTGCTCTGAAGCACCTATTCAATGACCATAGATGGAACATATGCTCAAAATGTGTCCTTTGTCCTTTGTCCTTCAAGGACCATAGATGGAACATATGCTCAAAATTAAGAGTAGCTGTTCATTGCCAATATCCACCAAAGAATTTCAAGCAATTTGGACAGGTATTGAGTACATGACCCACATGGCCAGAACTGAAGTATAGCATATCTTCCATTCATTTCTCCCAAGTACCACCTATATCTCTCGTTCACCTTCCCCATGACACTCAGTCTGAAAATGGGTTTCGACCCAAAACATCACCTATTTATTTTCTCCAGGGATACTGCCTAACCCACTGAGTTACTCCAGCTTTTTGTATCTGTCTTCTGTATGTAACAAGACAGGCCAACATTCAAGCACACTCTGCAAATTCACAAATAATGTTTGTGCCACAGAAGTGCCCGAAAATGTTAGTTTCCATTAAAAAAGTCTAACCTCTAACCTTGTCGCCAATACCCCAACATTCACAATTTCTTTCACGTGCCTTTTGAGTGTTTTTACCAGCTTCAAATCACAGCTGTCAACGGCAGATTTACTACACCCTCATAGTTAACAAATGTTAGAAATGAAAAGCTCACATGCAAATGGAACCCTTCAGAGCTCAGTAGTTCATTAATTTGACTGGTTTCTACTACCACAGAAGCAGAAGTATTAGACAGCATGCCCAATGTCAATATCAAAAGAGCACTCTCATATCAACTTTCTCTCCTCAGACAATCACTTCTGCATGGGATCAATCAGATGGTTCAAACTCACCGTTACTTGTCAATGTCTCAATTATGATCAAGCCCTTTCTCATTACCACTGCCTCTCTCAGTTCAAATGCATTACATATCATTTTTAAATATTCCACCTGAAAAGCCCATCAATTCAAAGGAAGCATTAGGACCACACCCTCGCTGCCACTTCATTCATCACATCAGATTTTAGCAGAATTTGATTGTGATATGACATTTCCAATCAAAGGTCTGAGACAGACCAGGGCAGTTTGTCCACCTACTGACCAAAAGATGATATTGATAAACCTCAAGTGATAAATTGCAAACATCTCGAGGCTGTTGGAACAAAATATAATCATAATGTATCATGGGATGAAGGCGATCAATCATTAACTCACATAATGCCTTTGATCATTATTACAACATCTATTACTCATCATTACAGTGCCTATCATTAGAGACAGCGATATTACTAAACTCACCTCAGGCTGAATAGCTCTAAAAACCGGTGCATCCATTAATGTTATCTGACTCTGTAAAACAAAAAAAACACAATTTAATTGACAAAGTAATCAACCTTCACAATAATTGTGCACGTTATAAATGACAAAATAATGTCCCTAGCCGTCTTTAATTTTACAATATCAAATGTTTTATAATGCATCATCACCATCATTGATGCCTGAACCTTTATACCTCAACTAACACAAGGACAGGAAACCTCACTGACCTGCTCAGTTCTAAGGGGAATTCTGCTACAAAGCATAAAATCATGGGTCGTATAAGTTTTTAAAAAAATTTTTAAAACATTTTTTAATTACTATACGAAACAAAAAAGAGAAAGCAAAGAAAGAGAAGAAAGACAACAGAAAAAGCCGGCAGACATAACACTATTGGTGTAATCCACATGGTGCTACACAGTCAGGCATTGCAAGAGCACAAGTAAAGAGCACGGGACTACATCGCTGCAAAAAAAAAGAAATTATTGGTCTTTGAGATGGTTGATAAATGGTTCCTAAACACTTAAAAAGTTGTGGGGTACCTTGGAGTTGTGGAAGCGTATCCTTTCCATCTGTATGATTATTATCATTTCATTGAGCCATTTTTCGAAGCGGGGGGGGGTGGATGATTTCCAGTCTGTTAGGATCATTTTCTTGGCTTCCACGATACCAAGTCTCAGTGCTTGTTGTTCTTCAGACGTGAAGTTCAAAACAGTCTCTGAGCATCCAAAAAGTGCCAGTTCTGGATCAGGGAGAATATATTTTCCATAGACCCCAGAGAACCACTTAAATATTTCAGACCAGTATCTTTGTATATGAGGAAAGAGCCAGAAAATGTGTGTTAAAGAACCATTTCTAGTTCTAGTCTGGTTGATTCATCTAGTTTTGACAAATTGAGGGAGTCAAAGAAACCTGCAAAATCTGCATTAGCGGCCCGTGTTTTAGCAATATATAATTCTGAATAAAATACTTTGAAGCGATTGTTTATTTCTTTAGGATTGGTAAGCAAATCACCTATTTTGGATTTAATTTTACGGATTGCACGGCTCGCCTGTTCACCTTTTAATTGTCTGGCCAGCAGCCTCTCTGGTTTATAGCCCAACTCAAAGTGTCTCTGTCTGTGCTTGAGCAGAAGCTTACCAACATTTCCACTAAGAATACGGTTATATTCATATTTTAAATTCATGATTTCGTTGTAATCCTCTTGTAAGAGAGAGTTCCTGTAGATCTGTTCAAGAGTTAGAAGTGCATTTTTAATTTCTACCAATTGATGGCACTGTTCCCTTTTTTTGGAGGCTTCGTAGAATATTATATGACCTCTCATTACTACCTTAAGGGTCTCCCAGAACGTAGAATCTGATACATCCCCTGTATCGTTGGTCTCAGCGAACTCTGTAAGCCTTGCAGTCAAAAAGTCAATAAACACTTGGTCTGTGAGCAAACACGGGTCAAAGCGCCAACAACAGCTTTGTTTAGGCAGAGCAAGCTTCAGTCTAAGGATACTGGACTGTGGTCTGATATCAATATATTATGATATTTGGTATGTTCAATGCTAGATATTGATTTTGCATCCACTAGGAAATAATCAATTCTTGTGTATGATTTGTGGACATAGGAAAAAAATGAATAGTCTTTGTCCGTTGGATGTTGTATTCTCCAGATATCAACAATATTTCTAGACTTAATCAGGTTGTTTAATGTTTGAACAGATGCAATTGCAGGCATCAGATGGGCTGCAGGTGGAGAGCCTGTCAAGATATGGGTCAAGGTAACAATTAAAATCTCCGCCCATTAGCAAATTGGTGGTGTTGAGGTCTGGAATTAAATCAAACACTTTGTGGAAATAATTTGGATCATCAATGTTTGGACCGTATATATTCAGTAGTGTGACAGGAAGTGAATTAATATTTCCAGTGATCATAATATATCTGCCATTTGGGTCTGTAACCATTGAAACAAGTTGAAATGGAATATTCTTACGAAAAATAATGGCTACACCACTAACCTTGGATTTAAACGGTGACTGAAACTTGAGAAATCCAATTAGCTCTCAGTCGCCTCTGCTCTGTAGCTTTAATATGGGTTTCTTGAAGAAATATTATGTCTGATTCAAGAGATTTCAAATGCGCACTTTACCCCGCTTGACTGCATGCCCAAGGCCACGTACATTCCATGAGACCAACGTTATCTTACTCATATCGACCTGTTTTACACTGTTAAGTCCTGACATATTCAGCTAAGAAAAAAAGGCACACCATAGTGAAATAAAAGAATATAAAAAATAAAAAGAGTCTGGCAGCTCTGGAAAACATTGAACATTAACGAACCCCGACCCCCTCCCCAAAGACACTTCCCCAAACAAAGCGTCACCTTCCCCTTCATTGCTTAGCGAGGACCGCCGGGTGTATGGCAAATAAAATTGCCTCTCAGGCCCACTACATAACCAGGCTATAAGCAAATAAACCAGCCAAGCAAGCCAAGCGCCCCCTCCGCTTATTCAAATAATATTGAAAATTATACCATCTTTAGGTGTGTGAAACAAACTGTTCTTTAATGCTCTCAGCGAATATCTCCTCTGTCCTGCGGGATCATCCTGTCTGTTCATTTCCAACGTTGCGTCTCAGGTGCCCTTCCACAAATTTCTTTGCTTCTCCGGGAGAAGTGAAGACCTTCGGTTGCCCGTTGTGTTGAAGCTGGAGTTTGGCTGGGAAGCGCAGGCTGTACTTCACCTCCATCTCCCGCATGACCTCGCGTTGTTGATCCATTACCTCAGCTGTGTAATCTGGGAAAATAAAGACTCGCCGTCCGTTGTATTCCAGAGTCCGTTGTCGACCAAGTCGTACTATCATATCTTTCTCATGAAAGAAATGGACCCTGGCTATGAGTGTGCGAGGCCTGGCTCCCAATGCGGGTTTCGGCTGTTGGGTGCGGTGTGCACGGTCAATGATAATTGGTTTTTGGAAGTGTGTCTCACCCAGCAGTTTTGGGATGAGGGCGCTGATAAACTCTGTTGGTTTCCCCTTCTCTTCTCCTTCTGGAATACCCACGATTTTAATGTTATTTCGACGCGAGCGGCCCTCTAGGTCGTTGATTTTTGCTCGCAGGAGGGCGTTTTCCCTTTGTATTTCGCTTATGTTTTTCTCCATTAGCGTCAGGCGGGTGTCATGCTCTCCGCCTATCTCATCCATGGAATCGGTCAAGGCATTTTGTGAGGACTGAAGAGATGCAAACTTGGTTTCAAATTGGTCAAAGCGGTCGTTGATGGCCTTTAAAATCGCATCTGACATCTCTCTCAGCATTGGTGTAGGAGGAGCGACGTCCGAGCGGCAAGCTTAAAACCTGAGCGCAGGGTTTTGTTTTTACAGAGGCCCAGGAGCTGTTGGTGTGGGAGGAGTGACGTCCGAGCGGTAAGCTTAAAACCCGAGCGCGGGCCTTTGTTTTTACAGAGGCCCAGGAGCTGTGGGTGTGGGAGGAGCGACTTCCGAGCGGTAAGCTTAACACCCGAGCGCGGGGCTTTGTTTTTACAGAGAAACCCAAATCTGTAACGTTCCAAATCTCTAACGTTCCGTTCACATTTCAAAACAAGTGGGCTTGAGGAAGCCGCTGAATGGTGGAAGCGGACTAGAGGAAGCAGCTGATTGGGAGTTAGATCCCTGCTGATTTCTTCCAGCACTTTGTATTGTATCCTGGGTAAGGGGGGAGTATGAGTGCCAGGGCAGTTTACTGTTCTGGATGTCAGATGTGGGAGGTCATGGAGTCTGATAGCCTTCCAGACGTCCACATCTGCGGCAGGTGCGTCGAGATGGGGCTCCTAAGGGACCATATTAGGAACCTGGAGCAGCAGCACGATGACCTCTGTCTGGTCAGGGAGAGCGAGGAGGTCATAGAGAGGAGTTACAGAGAGGTGGTCACTCCAAGAGGCAGACAAGTGGGTCACAGTTAGGAGGGGCAAGGGGCCGAGGCAGGGACTAGAGAGTACTCCGGTGGCTGTACATCTTGGCAATAAGTACTCCTGTTTGCGTATTGTTGGGGGAGACAGCCTACCTAGGGGTAGCGACAGTGCCTGGGCCTCCGGCACAGATACCGGCCCTGTTGATCAGAAGGGTAGAGAAAATAAGAGGAGGGCATTAGTAATAAAGGACTCTATAGTTAGGGGGTCAGATTGGCGATTCTGTGGACGCAGTCAGGAGACCCGGATGGTAGTTTGCCTCCCTGGTGCCAGGGTCTGGGATGTGTCTGAACGTGTCCAAGATATCCTGAAAGGGGAGGGAGAGGAGCCTGAGGTCGTGGTACATATAGGTACCAATGACATAGGTAGAAAAAGAGAAGAAGTCCTGAAAGGAGAATTTAAGGAGTTAGGAGGAGAGTTAAGGAGAAGGACCGCGAAGGTAACAATCTCAGGATTACTGCCTGTACCACACGACAGTGAGAGTAGGAATGAAGCGAGGTGGAGGATAAATGCGTGGCTGAAAGACTGGTGCAGAGGGCAGGGATTCAAGTTTCTGGATCATTGGGGCCTCTTTTGGGAAAGGTGTGACCTGCACAAAAAGGACGGGTTGCACTTGAACCCGAGGGGAACCAATATCCTGGCGCGGAGATTTGCAAAGGCTACTGGGAAGACTTTAAACTAGAACGGTTGGGGGGAACGACTCAAATAGAGAAAGCTAGTAGACAGTGTGTGAGGCAGGCGGCAGAGAAGGGAAGCACTCAGACCCAACATGTAGTGGAGAAAGAAGAAAAATATAATAAACTGAGAATAAGAGGTGGTGGGTTTCTTAAATGTGTGAGCAGAGAGACAGAGGGGTGTAAAATGAGGGCAGAAGCAATAGGTAACAAGGTGAAAAGTAAAAGGTAGGCAGACAAATCCAGGGCAAAAATTAAAAAGGGCCATTTTTCAACATAATTGTATAAGGGGTAAGAGTGTTGTAAAAACATGCCTGAAGGCTTTATGTCTCAATGCAAGGAGCATTCGTAATAAGGTGGATGAGTTGAATGTGCAGATAGTTATTAATGAATATGATATAGTTGGGATCACGGAGACATGGCTCCAGGGAGACCAAGGCTGAGAGCTGAACATCCAAGGATAATCAATATTCAGGAGGGATAGACAGAAAGGAAAAGGAGGTGGGGTAGCGTTGCTGGTTAGAGAGGAGATTAACGCAATGGAAAGGAAGGACATTAGCTTGGAGGATGTGGAATCGATATGGGTAGAGCTGCGAAACACTAAGGGGCAGAAAACGCCAGTGGGAGTTGTGTACAGGCAACCTAACAGTAGTAGTGGAGTTGGGGATGGCATGAAACAGGAAATTAGAAATGCGTGCAACAAAGGTAAAACAGTTATAATGGGTGACTTCAATCTACGTATAGATTGGGTGGATCAAATTGGCAGGGGTGCTGAGGAAGAGGATTTCTTGGAATATATGTGGGATAGTTTTCTAAACCAACATGTAGAGGAACCAATGAGAGAGCAGGCTATTCTAGAGTGGGTATTGAGTAATGAGGAAGGGTTAGTTAACAGTCTTGTTGCACGTGGCAAGAGTGACCATAATATGGTTGAGTTCTTCATTAGGATGGAGAGTAACATAATTAATTCAGAAACAAGGGTTCTGAACTTAAAGAGATGTACTTTGAGGATATGAGATGCGAATTGGCCAAGATAGACTGGCAATTGATTCTTAAAGGGTTGACGGTGGATAGGCAATGGAAGGCATTTAAAGACTGCATGGATGAACTACAACAATTGTTCATCCCAATTTGGCAGAAGAATAAATCAGGGAAGGCAGTACATCCATGGATAACAAGGGAAATCAGCGATAGTATCAAAACAAAAGATGAAGCATACAAATTAGCCAGAAAAAGCAGCCTACCAGAGGACTGAGGGAAATTCAGAGTCCAGCAGAGGTGGACGAAGGGATTAGTTACAAAAGGGAAAATAGATTATGAAAGAAAACTGGCAGGGAACATAAAAACTGACTGCAAATTTTTTTATAGATATGTGAAGAGAAAAAGATTAGTTAAAACAAATGTAGGTCCCTTGCAGTCATAAACAGTTGAATTGATCATGGGGAACAAGGACATGGCAGGCCAATTGTATAACTACTTTGGTTCTGTCTTCACTAAGGAAGATATAAATAATCTGCCGGAAATAGCAGGGGACTGGGGGTCAAATGAGATGGAACTGAGTGAAATCCAGGTTAGCCGGGAAGTGGTGTTAGGTAAATTGAATGGATTAAAGGCCGATAAATCCCCAGGGCCAGATAGGCTGCATCCCACAGTACTTAAGGAAGTAGCCCCAGAAATAGTGGATGCATTAGTGATAATTTTTCAAAACCCTTTATATTCTGGACTAGTTCCTGAGGATTGGAGGGTAGCTAATGTAACTCCACTTTTCAAAAAGGGAGGGAGAGAGAAAACAGGGAATTACAGACCAGTTAGTCTAACATTGGTTGTGGGGAGGGTTACACAAAAAGCTGGAGAAACTCAGCGGGTGCAGCAGCATCTAAGGAGCGAAGGAGATAGGCGACGTTTCGGGTCGAGACCCTTCTTCAGACCTTCTTCAGGTTGTGGGGAAACTGCTAGAGTCCGTTATTAAAGATGGAATAGCAGCACATTTGGAAAGTGGTGAAATCATTGGACAAAGTCAGCATGGATTTATCAAAGGTAAATCATGTCTGACGAATCTTATAGAATTTTCCGAGGATGTAACTAGTAGAGTGGATAAGGGAGAACCAGTGGATGTGTTATATCTGGACTTTCAGAAGGCTTTCGACAAGGTCCCACATAAGAGATTAGTATGCAAACTTAAAGCACACGGTATTGGGGGTTCAGTATTGATGTGGTTAGAGAACTGGCTGGCAGACAGGAAGCAAAGATTAGGAGTAAACAGGTCCTTTTCAGAATGGCAGGCAGCGACTAGTGGGGTACCGCAAGGCTCGGTGTTGGGACCCCAGCTATTTACAATTTATATTAATGATTTGGACAAGAGAATTGAATTCAGCATCTCCAAGTTTGCGGATGACACGAAGCTGGGGGGCAGTGTTAGCTGTGAGGAGGCTGCTAGGAGGCTGCAAGGTGACTTGGATAGGTTGGGTGAATGGGAAAATGCATGGCAGATGCAGTATAATGTGGATAAATGTGAGGTTATCCACTTTGGTGACAAAAACAGTAAAGTAGACTATTATTTGAATGGTGGCCGATTAGCAAAAGGGAAGATGCAACGAGACCTGGGTGTCATGGTACACCAGTCATTGAAAGTAGGCATGCAGGTGCAGCAGGCAGTGAAGAAAGCGAATGGTATGTTAGCATTCATAGCAAAAGGATTTGAGTATAGGAGCAGGGAGGTTCTACTGCAGTTGTACAGGGTCTTGGTGAGACCACAGCTGGAGTACTACATACAGTTTTGGTCTCCTAATCTGAGGAAAGACATTCTTGCCATAGAGGGAGTATAGAGAAGGTTGACCAGACTGATTCTTGGGATGTCAGGACTTTCATATGAAGAAAGACTGGATAGACTCGGCATGTATTCGCTAGAATTTAGAAGATTGAGGGGGGATCTTATAGAAACTTACAAAATTCTTAAGGGGTTGGACAGGCTAGATGCAGGAAGATTGTTCCCGATGTTGGGGAAGTCCAGGACAAGGGGTCACAGTTTAAAGATAAGGGGAAGTCTTGTAGGACCGAGATGAGAAAAACATTTTTCACACAGAGAGTGGTGAATCTCTGGAATTCTCTGCCACAGAAGGTAGTTGAGGCCAGTTCATTGGCTATATTTAAGAGGGAGTTAGATGTGACCTTATGGCTAAGGGGGTATGGAGAGAAGGCAGGTACGGGATACTGAGTTGGATGATCAGCTATGATCATATTGAACGGCGGTGCAGGCTCGAAGGGCCGAATGGCCTACCCCTGCACCTATTTTCTATGTTTCTAGAGTCACAGTCTTCACCTTTGTTAGTTATGGTTGCTAGCGGTTTTTGCTTAGCTCTTCCCTTACGTGTGTCTGGCATTTGCAGGGCTTTTTATGCAGGTCTGGACCACACCGAGGTGAATAAACAGGCTGTGAAAAGTTCTGAGAGCAAACTTAACTGAAAGACGGTAATTTTAAACAATTTTAAAACGAACGGAGAGGAGTTCTTGAAAGCACGTCTTACTCCATCCGCTGTACACTAGCGCCCCCCGTATCACAGTTAATTGAAAGACTGATGGATAGATAGAACAAATGCCTAAAGCGATTTTAACAATTTCCAACTGAAAAACTCCAGAAGTACTATAGGTTATGAAGGTAACTGTTGGCAGGATTTTTGCAAGATCTTGCTGATGCAGACAGATACAAAAAGGTAAAAACGTGCTCATCAATAAATCTTGCTTGCTTATTATTTTCAAGCTCATTATAATCTCAGCAAAAGTATTATTAATTCATATTTTAAGCATAAACTTACCTTTTGCAGTATCTGATTTAGCCAGTTAACAAACTTTTCAAAAAACCTTCTGTGATATGGGTACAAAGCATATAACCAGACCATTCAGCCCATCTCATACATACGGACTTTAAAAGTTGGCTTTTAAAATTAGGGTTAAAAGATTTAAAGTATTCTAGAGGTTTACCACCATCCTAGGTCTTTTGCAGCCTTTTCAACACTGCCCCACCATCTCTTCCCACTGCCGCGTCCCACCCCAACCATTGAAATAAATGGACTTACTCTTCCAACAACCAGTTTCCCAGCACAATTTGAGGGATGCGAGCAAATTCACAGAATTGCTAGTATTTCTCAGCAAGTACTGACCCATTCTAATTTCTGGAAATTACAACAAAAACAATCATTAAATCACAAGAAAGGCTAATCACAAGAAAGGCTATGCGTCCAAAGTGATGAGTTTTGTAATAATTTAACATTTTCTTTCAAAGAAAACCTCTGCAAACAACAATAAATTTGCCTTTCACATGATTGAAGGATTCTGAAGTGCTCAGAAAGTATATATGAAGTCAGAGTCATAAAGCAGAGACAGGCCCTTTAGCCCAACTTATCCATGTCAACTCAGAGGCCCCATTCAGTCTGACGTGCCTGCATTTGGCCCATATCATTCTAACCCTATCCAATCCCTGTACAAATGTCTTTTAAATGTTGTTACCTTACCTGCCTCAACTACCTCCTCTGGCAGCAAATTCCATATCCACCACCTTCTGAGAAACAGTTGTCCTTCGGGTTCCAATTAAATCTTACCCCTTTTACCTTAAACCTGGTTATTGATTCCCCTACTCTGAGAATAAAAGACTGTGCGTTCACCCTGTCTGTTCTCCTCATGAACTTATACAGCTCCATAAGATCACCTCTCAGCCATCTGCACTCCAAGGAATAAAGTTCAATCCTACCCAACCTCTCTTTCCACCTCAGGCCCACGACCTTATCAACATCCACGTAAATCTTCACTGCATTTTTTCCAGCTTAATGATATCCTTCCTATAGCAGGGTGACAAAAACTGAACACAATATTTTAAGTGCAGCCTCACCTACATGTTCGACAAATGTATCAAAACATCCCAACCTCTATACTCAACACCATGACTGAAGGAGGTCACTATACCAAAATCTTTCTTGACCACTATCTAACTGTGACTCCACTTTCAGGGAACTGTATATCTGTACTCCTAGATCATTCTGCTCTACAACACTCCCCAAGGCCCAACTGTGAACGTTCTGCCCTGGTTTGACTCCCCAAAATGCAACACCTCATACTTATCTGCTTTTCAGTTAAAATTCAGTATGGTAAACATTAATTAAAAACGATATTAACAAGCAATTAATTGCATTAACAGTTTTAGGAAAAAGTGATAACAATTGGGAAAAAGATTAAGAGATAGTAACCACAGAATAACATAAAACTGGGAAACCACTAAATTAATTCCTTTCCCAGTGCGCAAAGGTTCACAAGACTTCTAAATGGAATGAGAAATTTCATCATCAAGACCATTTTTTTCTCAAGAATTGAACTTAAATTCCTATTGTAATAAAACTAAACATTCAATGCTTTGTACTGATAACATGTTTATAACTAAACATTAACTTACTGCCCTTATACACTGATGTATTTTATCAGAAGAAAATTCTCAATCATGTAAAGTCTTGATGGATTTGCAGTTATACCTGCACTATCACAACAAACCAATAGATGGAGGTATTGTTTAAGAAAGCACTGCAATACTGGAAAAATCAAAGGTAGACAAAAAAGCTGGAGAATTCAGCGGGTGAGGCAGCATCTCTGGAGCAAAGGAATAGGCGACATTTCGGACTTTTTCAGACTGAAATAGATGGAGGTAAATCATTTCAAACTCTTAAAATAATTTGGTGCAGGATACTGAGACTTATTTTTGCTTATTTACATCAACAGTATTTCCAGATTCATTCCTTGAGTCAGTTAATAATTAAACAATAAATAAAAATATATAAAAACCCATATATCTATGAAGGTAGACAAAAAACGCTGGAAATAAAGAAATAACAATAAAATTTGCATTTAATAAAACTGAAATGCTGCTGCATCCTTTTATTTATGTGGAAAGGAATTTTAATTTAAACAGGACCACGAGGGACCTTCTATTGGCGTGATTAAAAAGTTCAGAGGTTATTTTGAAAAAAATGTCAATTCATTATATTAAATTTGTTAAATGCATCACCTCACAATATTCAACCCTCAAAATAATGAGCTTACAGGAAACTTCAGTGCTCCTTATAATTTACCTTGTTCCATGAATTAACTGCTCATAAAATTAATAGAATTTTAGTTTATCATTTCCTTGCCAGGCAAAGCAAAACGGTATCGGCTATCCTCAAATAGGTACTTCAGGTGTGCATCCAGTTACGTTTTCAATATGAAAAGAGTTCTGCCTATGGTCTTTTCTAGCAGTAGGTTTCAGAGCCCACGAGGGAATGAATCTCCTTTACTCGACTCGCATCTAATCCTCCACCTATCACATTCAATCCAGTTTCCTCATCTCAGAGCGCTGTACGGTTAGAATTATTTTCTATGTGCCCTGATTCAGTGTCATATAATTTTACACATCTCAATTAAATCACCTTGGCGAAAATGACCAAATCTGAATTAATTACTTCTCAGAACCAACATATCTCAGCCCCAACAACATACACGTGAATTGCCTTTGCATCCTCTTGAAGGTTATGCCTCCTCCCTGCAACATGGCCAGAGCTATATAGAGCTTGCAGTTGTACATTGCCATTTTATCGATAGAATCAAAAATTGCAGATGCAAGAAATCTGAATTATGAATTGTGCTGGAAAATTTCTGCAAGTTGCAGGTCAATTCATTCAATTCAATTCAATCTTTAATTGTCATTGTGCAGTGTACAATACAGAGACAACGAAATGCAGTTGGTATATCCGAAGGGCGAACTTACGAATAAACAAGTAATTGCGCAGTAGTATGAGTATATACGTCTATACATATACAATGGTATCCGTGCAAGTTGCTGGTGATTGGATAGTCTGGGGGGGGGGGGGGGGGGGTGGGGGGAGGGGTGGAGACAGGCAGTCATTGAGGTGCAGCGTTGAGAAGTGTGACCGCCGCAGGGAAGAAGCTGTTCTTGAGCCTGCTGGTACGGCAGCGGAGGGACCTGTAGCGTCTCCCGGATGGCAGGACGGTAAACAGTCTATGGTTGGGGTGTGAGCTGTCCCTGGCGATGCTGTGCGCCCTGCGCAGGCATCGTTTACTATGGACAGACTCAATGGAGGGGAGTGAGGAGCCTGTGATGCGTTGGGCAATCTTCACCACCCTCTGCAGAGCTTTCAGGTCGGCGACAGAGCAGTTACCATACCATACTGTGATGCAGTTGGTAAGGATGCTCTCGATGGTGCAGTGGTAGAAGTTCACCAGAATCTGGGGAGACAGGTGGACCTTCTTAAGTCTCCTCGGGAAGAAGAGACGCTGGTGAGCCTTCTTGATCAGCGAGGATGTGTTGTGGGTCCAGGAGAGGTCATCGGAGATGTTGACCCCCAGGAACCAGAATGAAAGAATGATTTAGTTTAGTTTGGTAAAGCATGAAAACAGGCCCTCAGCCCACTGAGTCTGCGACGACCAACGATCCCCGTACACTAGCACTATCCTACACACTAGGGGCAATTTATAATTGTTCCCAAAGCCAATTAACCTACAAACTGGTCCGTCTTTGGAGTGTGGGAAGAAACTGGAGCACCCGGGGAAAACCCATACAGTCTTGGGGAGAATATACAAACTCCATACAGATAGCACCCATAGTCAGGTTTGAACCCGTATCACTGGCGCTGTAAAGCAGCCACTCTACCACTGTGCCAACATACCATCCTTCTGGCCATTGCTGTATTTCGCCTCTCAGTTTCAGCATGTTTTAATTTTAATTCACTGCTTAATACCTTCACCATCTATTAACTAGACAGCTAAGAAAAATCCTACGGCATTTTATGAATATGTTGAGAAAGAGAGCAACCAGGGAAAGATGAAGCTCTTTAGGGAGTAAAGAGGGAATCTGTGTGTGGCGATAGAGAACCTGGGCAAGATCTTAAATTAATAATTTCAATTTCTATTAATGACGAAGTTGGACATTTTAACTGCAATGTTGAATTTCTACAGCATGTTTAGATTAAAAAGGAAGTGTTATATATCTTAGAGGGCATGAAAGTGAATAAAATCTGCCAAAACAAATATTGGCGGAGCTGCAGGTAATGAAAATGATTCTTAGAAGGTATAGATCAGTTACAGATATGGGCAGAGAAATGGCAGATGGGAGTTTTATCTGGGCAATCGTAAGGTATTGCACTTTGGGAGGACAAATGTCAAGGAAACTATTCAGTTAGTGACAGAAATCTTAATAGCATGGATGTGTAGAGGCAATATGATATCCAAGTCAACAGCTCTCTGAAAGTAGCAACACAGTGTTAGATATAGCTCTTAAGGCTGATGGAATCATGGGAGAAAGCAGGAACGGGGTACTGATTTTGGATGATCAGCCATGATCATAATGAATGGCTGTGCTGGCTCAAAGGACCGAATGGCCTACTCCTGCACCTATTTTCCATGTTTCTACAATGTCGACAGAGCGGCACAGAAGGTGCATGCTTGCCTTAATTGGCAGACGGCATTGAGGATAAAAGTCAAGAAATCATGTTGCAGCTTTATAAAACTTTGATTAAGGTACATTTGGAGCATTGTGTGCAGTTTTGGTCGTATCATTAACAGAAGGGCGTGGAGTCTTTTCAGAAGGTGCAGAAGAGGTTTACCAGGATACTGCTGATTCGAATGTATTTGCTGTTAGAAGTGGTTGGGCAAACTTAGATTGCTTTTTCTGAGGTATTGAAGGCTAAGGAGAGATCTGATAGAAGTTTATAAAATGTTGAGAAGATAAATAGTGTAGAACCTCCCCCCCCCCACAGTGGAAATGTCAAATACTAGGAAGGCAAAGCCAAAGGTGAAAGGGGAAAAGCTTAAAGGGGATTGGCAGGGCACAATTTTGTTTTTCACACAGAGAATGGTAGGTGCCTGGAACATGCTGTCTGGTGTGGGGGGGAAGCAGACACGATAGTTGCATTTAAGAGACTTACATAGTCGTATGAATATGCACAAACAGAGAGATAGGGATCATGTTCTAGATGCATTTCAGCCTGTTTTGCGAAGTAAGGGAGATTTCTGGATTCACTTACTTATAGGTATGTTACAATACCTACCTTTAGCAGTGCTGCAGTTCTGCCGCTCCCCGTGATTTTGGCGCCTTTCAGAGGGGGGGGGTGTTTAAAATGCCGTTTTTCCCTAGACAGTCCAAATCGATCCATGTCGAGCGATTTCGTCGCTGAAGAGAAATCGCTCTGACATTTCATTTATGAAGCTATTTTTAAACTATGCTAGTTTATTTATTAACTAGTTTAGAAATCATCTTCTAAAGCTCTGAACGCTGATAGCAGAACGGACTTAACGTAGGCAATAAAAGAAGCTACACAGTTTATTTTTACATAAAAACGTGGTTCTTATCAAATTTAATCAAATTTTCATGTTGCGAAAAGGGGACAAAAAAAATGTATGAACCGGCTGTATTTTTCATACAGACTTCACCGCAAACCACAACGTTCCAATCCACCGCATTCCACTAAAACCCCCTCGCAAGTTGATTTAAATGGCCATTAATTTACAGGCATTAAACACTACATTCCTTCCATTTGGCCTATAAATTCATGAAAATGAGATTTAAAAATCATGTTATAGTGTGAATTATTGTGTATGTTATTTGGACACTTAGGCAATTTAAAAATGTTTATCATTTCTTAAG
Organism: Raja brachyura; assembly: GCA_963514005.1. The sequence continues at coordinate 26,403,576 of OY740790.1, forward strand.
AAATGGATAGATGTTTAGATCTAGTAATTGAATTTTGTAATCCGCTACAATTAGATAACTAACTAATTATATGCTTTAATTTCAGGTCATCCAAGTAATATTGTTTCATTTTTGTTTTAAGAAAGCTTCATTCTATAATAACTGAAAATTTCATTGAGTTCTCTTAATTTTTAAGAAAGTTATGGGCTTTTGACTGTCCTTGATCACAGCTTTTGAGTTAAGTCAATGGAAAGGCAATGGGGAACAAGATGCTAATTTCCGAGTATGCAAATGGCCATAACTTTCTTAATACTGAAGATATGAAAGTGAATTAGGTGTCAAATTAAACTTCTTTTTATGTTTTATCTGATGGGATAAATTGCAGACTTGATTTTTTAAATCTCAAAATTTTGTAACATTGCTACTTACTTACATACCTTTGCTGGCGACAAGTGAGGTGTCAATAATGGGATGTCTGCAAATATCCTTTTATTTAAGAAAAGCAAAAGAGATAAGCCTGGTAATTGTAGGCCAGTTAGTATGACATAAATATTCAGAAAATTATTCAGAAAAATCCCGAGGGACAAAATGAATCTACATTTGATGGGCAGAGTTTGATTCGGGACATCCAACAAATATTTGTTGATGAGAGAACCTGCCTAAGTTTATTGGTTATTTTAAAAGGGTAAATAAATAGATGACGGTTTGATTGGATCCTAAATTGCACACAACGGGTGATGGCGGAGGGCTGTTTTGTGATTTGGCAAGTCAAAGCCTACCCTAGTTTGACTTCAAAAAAAATGCAACAGTTTGTATTTCTCCGAATTAAATTTCATTTGCCATTCTTCATCCCACTTACCCAACTGATCAATATTCCACTGCAATTTATGACAATTTTCCTGCAGAACGAAAAGCGTGCAATCCACATGCAACTCCAATGTAAAGAGTCCAAACTCACACAGGTTGAAACACAAGCATCTTTATTGTTCAGGTCATTAACTACTAAGCAGGTCATCACACATTCACACTGCTACTCTAACTGGTAGACAGTGGGTAGGATCTTACACTATGAATGTTATTATGAGGCGGGGTTATAATTACTAAGCATTCTAATTGGCTAACATGCTATAGCCAATCTACATCTCTTCTTCCATAAATGAAAAGTAGATGAAGCGTTATCACTACGATGAATACATAAATTGTTAAATGCAAAATACCATATCTAATAATATTGGCTGAACATAATCAGTTAAACATTGATTAAACATAGTCGCCATATCTAACAGGCGGCTCTTGCTAACCCGCCCGGTCCTCGTACGGTAAGGAGCTGCCTCATCAACCTTTTCTTCCAAAAAGTTGAGGGCACGTTTGGGTGAGCCCGAAGTGCTCTGGGGAGAGACCGTTGGGGAAGACCATAGTGGGGGGTACCGGTGAACCGGTTACAAAAGGGTAAGGTGGAGCAGACCGAGGCGGGGAGTGAAGGGGAGTGGCAGCAGCAGGTACTGGAATAGCTGGAACAGCGATCACTTTAAAGTTCAGTGAAGGTGCGTCAGGACCCTGGAGTGCCAGACGTCGTTTCTTCACTGAAAGGGGGTGTTGGCGGGTGCATCTGTAGATGGTACCACCAACATCGACAAGGTGGGAACGTGGTTCCTTTGCGGGGCCAGTGATGAACCCCAGTTTGGTATGTCTTTTGTCTGTCTGTAGACGAACCACTTGGCTTTGGATTAGTAGCTTAAGTGGCTTACTGGTTTTGTTGTAGGCACGTTTCTGCGCATCTCGATTGGATTGCACGCGCTTTTGAACTAAAGCAGGGCAGAAAACTTAGGGCTTTAAGTGATCCTGTGTCACTGGCAGTGGAGGTCTCGTTCGGTGGGACATCAGTTGCTGGGCTGGAGAGCCTAGAACATTGTCTCTGGCAATATTTCTCAAGTTCAACAGGTCCAGGTAGACGTCAGATTTGGCCAGCTAGGAGCGTTCCATGAGTTGTTCAGCGCTTCGATACGTGTTTGGCAAGTCCATTGGACTGTGGGTATTCTGGGCTACTGGTGACATGTTTAAAGTTCCAGCACTTGGCAAAGTCATTGTACTTTTGACTGGTGAATTGTGTCTCGTTGTCAGTCTGAAGGCGGGCTGGAATGCCATGTATGGAGAAGTGCTGTTGGAGTTTCTGGATGACCATTTCTGAGTAGATGGTTGGTAGAAAGTCAATTTCGAACCAACTCGAGAACGAGTCCACTAACACGAGATAATGCTTCCTGTGCCAGTCGAAGATATCGGCAGCCACGGACAACCATGGTAGAGAAGGGGCAGGTTGGGACAGCAGCGGTTGTTTCTGCTGGTGTGGCGCCTGCCTGTTGCAGATCGCGCATGACTCTGTTTTTTCTCTAAGGTACTTGGTCATTTCGGGCCAATAGATAATTTCTTTAGCGCATTGTAGGGTGACGTCAACGCCTGGGCGGCCACCGTGGATCTCCTCGTAATACTCATTTCGCAGAGGGGAGGGATGACCGTCTTATGGCCCTTTACCATCACTCCGTCCTGTAGCTCAAGTTCGTCACGTACCAAAAAGTAGGGTCGCAGTTCAGAGGGGGTGTTGGACTGTTTGTTTGGCCAGCCGCCTTTGATGATTGAAGTCAGCAGCTGGGAGGTTTTGTCCGAGGCAGTGTGTTCGTCAAGGCGGCTCAGGCGGTCAGTTGGAACGAAAGAAACTTTCAGAACGGAGAATTCTTCTTTTACAAATGGGTGTTGTTCACTTGTAGCGCGTGGTGCCCGAGATAGAGTGTCTGCGGTGTGCATGTCTTTACCTTTTTTGTAGACAATGCGAAAATCGAACCATTGTAGCTGCATCATCATGCGTTGAAGTATGCTGGGGCTGCATGGATTGGCTTGCTTAGGATGGTAACCAACGGTTGGTGATCAGTTTCTACCATGAAAGTTTTGCCGAAAATAAAGTATTTGAATTTGGAACAGGCAAAAGCTACGGCGAGCAGTTCTTTCTCTATCTGTGCATAGCGCTGTTCAGTATCCGTTAGTGTTTGTGAAGCATAGGATACCGGCATGACATTGCCGTTGAAAGAGGTCTGCAGGCATGCAACGCCTAGTCCACACTGGGATGCATCGCAGGTAATCGTGACTGGCAGGTTGAGACTGAAGTAGGACAGAGTGGGTGCACTGGCGAGCTGTAATTTTAAAGTCTCAAACGCTCACTGGTGGTTTGGGTACGAGGACCAGGTGTTGTCCTTGTGCGTTAGTTGACGCAGAGGGGCTGACAATTCGCTGAGATTGGGGATACATTTTCTCAGGTTGTTGACCACGCCTAGAAATCGTTGTAGGCTGGTGACGTCAGTTGGCACCGGCAACTCGTTGATTGCTGCAGTCTTCAGCGGATCGGGTTTCAGCCCATTGCTAGCGAACATGTGACCTACGTAAGTGAGTTCGGGAACCCTGAACTTGCACTTCAGAAGGTTCAGTTTTAAATTGATGTCTCTGGCATGGTCCAGAACTTTGCGTGGGTTGGTATCGTGCTCGGTGGTATCGCAGCCATAAACCAGGATGTCATCAACTATGATGGCACAGGGGAATTCTGCGAACAGTTGTTCCATTGCATGCTGGAAAACTTCGCTGGCAGAGTTGATGCCAAAGGGCATTCTTAGGAATCGGTAACGCCTGAACGGGGTGGCGAAGGTTGTTAACACCGATGAAGCACGGACTAACGGGATTTGCCAGAAGGAATTTTTGGCATCCAAGACTGAGAAAACCGTTGCGTTACCGATTTGTGCCGCTAAGTCTTCGGTGGTCCTCATTCGGTTGTGTTGCCGTTTGATTGCTGTGTTCAAATCTTTAGGATTGATGCAGATGCGCAACTCTTTTTTGTCTTTCTTTGTGGTGACAACCATGGTGGAAACCCAATCAGAAAGTTCGCTGACTTCGTCAAGAACTCCAATGGAGACCATACGTTCATCGTGTATTTGCACACGCATACCATGCGGGTCGCGGTGAGGGGCACGTATGATTGGAGTGACTGTATGGTCAACAATGTCCTTGCATATTGTAGGTAGTTTGCCGAGTTTGTTGTCAAACAAATCCTTGTAGTTGGATAGCATCTGTCTGGTTGGTTCCTCTGTCAAACAGAGTTTGTGGACAGCACGCCCGAAATAGACCAAACCTAGATCATGGCACGCATCAATGCATAGCAGGGTTTCAGAACTTGACTGAACGATGTAAAATAGCAAGTCCTTGGTCTGTTCATTGATGGTACATTTGGAATCAGCCTTGCCCAGCGGATGAAGAATTTCTCCTCTGTAAGCATGTAGAGTGGAGGAGTCTTTTTCCATGAACTCAGTGGTTCTTATCTCGTTGAACACTTTGAGCGACATGACGTTCACACGGGTGCCGGTATCAACTTGGGCGATCAGTGGTTTGTTATTGATTATCATGGTCACAGCAGGATCAGTCACTTTGCCTGGGGTGCGCAGTTCTAGGGAAAGTACGGTAGACTCAGTGTCTGCGTTATCAGAGTCGTTCCCGTGGTAAGATTCGTCTAGTTCATGGGAATCAGAATCAGACGGGTCTTGTTGAATCAGAATCAGACGGGTCTTGTTGAATCAGGTGCAGCTTCGTCCTTGAAGAGGTACTCCCACTGGATCAAGTGGTTGAGTTTCTTGCAATTATGACATACTTTCCCATGGGCCACGCAAAATTGGCGCCCCCTGGGGTGGAAATAGTTACAGTTTGTGCATCTCGTGTTACGCATGTTCTGAGCTTTGCTGGATGCATTGAGAAATCTTTGCGGAGAGTAAATAGCCAGATTTACATTCAACTGTTGATTAGCATTCATGCTATCAAAATCAGCCAGTCTCAGCCATCGGACAAGCATGAATTGCTTGCTCTAAAGTCAGTTTTGCATTCCACACCATTCAGGCTCGCAGCTTGCGGTCGCTCATTTCTCCCACAATTTTATCGCGAACTAATTCATTTGTCAACATCTCACCAAATCTGCATCGTTCCACAGGCTCGTCAGCCTGTTGCATTCGAGCAAAAAATCTTGTTCTCTAAAGGATTCTGTTAGTCACACAGTTCTGCATGTCACAAGGATTCTGCATGTCACACAGTTCTCTAAACTTCCTCAGCAACACCATAGAGTTGTCAATAGATTCAACTGGCACCAATACCTGTCCATTCCCATCCAGTTGAGCAGGTGCAAATTTGAACGAGTCAGCGCGGATCATAGCCTCCGGACCCGCTAAATTCAACAGTAGTGAAGCCTTCAAATCGTCGGGATCGTTTCGGTGAACGTTGCGGATATAATGAGAGTAGTCCTTCTCAAACATTCGTCATCGCTCGGCGATATCAGAATCAAACACGAGCGGGCTAGGCTTTCGACAAGAGTTTGCCATGTCCTCAAATCACAAAAAAACACATAAATAAAAACTGGTAAACGAAATAAATCACGGTAAATAGACGTGGGGTAGACCCGATTTTCTGACACCATGTAAAGAGTCCAAACTCACACAGGTTGAAACACAAGCATCTTTATTGTTCAGGTCATTAACTACTAAGCAGTCATCACATGTTCACACTGCTACTCTAACTGGTAGACAGTGGGTAGGATCTTACACTATGAATGATAAAATTAGGCTGGGTTATAATTACTAAGCATTCTGATTGGCTAACATGCTATAGCCAATCTCCATCCAGCAATAACTGAGAGCATATTATTGGCTGATTGTGCAGTATGGCTAAATTGGAGCCATTTTGAATTAAAAGGGGGATTATCACTTTGATGAGGTAATATTATAGAATCCCCAATAGTCAACAGGAAATAAAAGAACAAATATGCAGAGAGATCGCAAATAGGTGTAGTGGCCATTTGGATTTATTCTGTGTGTCATTAATTATGGCATATGCCTTTAGTCTGCCCGTAATTATGTGGATAGGATTTATTATGTAGTCGGTGGTGTGTTTGCTGCTGGGCTTCTTGCACAGAAGCTGTTAGCCAGTTAGTTTAGTTTGGAGGACCATGGCTAAGAGTTTAGCTTTTGACCATGAGAAGTTTTCTAACGTTTCTAAGCGATAAGCTGAAGTTTGACGGAGTTTAAAATGTACGGGTAAGAGAAGAAGGTTGGATGAATATCTTACTCTGTATCTTCTACAATAAATAAACTATTAATCAAAAGACTGTGCAATGAAGATTTATCTTTCAAGAAGCTTTGAACCTGAAGGACATGGAGAGCTTACATGTGTAAAGAAAGAAAATTCTCCTAATACCATGTTTTGTCCAGAGTGGCTAAAGAGATAACGGAGCAATCTCTTGAAAGATATAATAATCTGCCACTACATCGAGTAAAAAGCTACCTCTGATAGGAGGTGAGAGCTACGTCCCAAAGAAGAGGGACAGAAGACTTGGCCAAGATCTCGGGAGAAGTTCAGCCAGAAGACCGGTTCCAGAAGAGGAACTGAAGACAATAGATCTCGGCCATTGATTGGCTTAGAGGTTTATCAACAGCGACACAACTTATTTGAAGATTGAAGACATTATCATTGAATCGTGAGTAGAATCGACTATTATGCTCTTGAATTATAAAGCTGGGAAGCTTTAATTTGAACGGCTTCTGTGTTGGGGTTTTGAAGGTAGTTCTGCTAGCTTGGAAGATAGCCAACAAGCTTGTTTTTCACTCTGTCTGGAGAATTCAAGATGTCCGACCTTGAGTTGTTTTGAATTCAAGGTAAGACACATTCCTTTTGAACTAACATCATTATTAACTTCGAAGACATTGTGGGTGTTCTCTGAAAATCCAATTTGTTATATTTTCTTGTCTAATGTTTTGGAATATTTATTTGATATTTATCAACAAGACTAAAGCAAATTGAAGAAGTCCTTGTTCGTCCAATTTAAAGATTTGGCAATCAGCCAAGACCCATTTAATCCATGGAGCAAGAAAGAACAGGTGAGTCAGAGGAACCACAAGGAGGCAGAGCCAGGCTAAAGTATCTAGAAGATGCAGATAATACCCAAGCTGCCTACCTGAAAGAACCCCAGCGGGAGAGAAACAAGTTATGGGAACAAGTTACCAAATCAATTGAGAAACCGAAGAAACTAATGGAATCAGATAAGAACACGATCAAAGTGGAATCAAATCTGAGTTAACTATTCAACCTCTGCCATGAGGTTGGAAAGAAACAAAATGTACTGCTGTGTTCACAGCCGCCTCGGGAAGAACACAAAAAACACACCCAGTGGTGGGAAGCAAGGGTGGAGTTATTCAATGATTTCATGAAAGATGCCAGCACATGGTTAGCTGAAGTTGACCAGATAGCGTGTGTCAAAGAAGGAGATGCGATGCACCAAAGTGCTGGAATGGAAGATGAGATTACACCACGAGATAGTATCTCGAACGTATCTACACGAAGATCAAGACATAAATCTGGTTCTATAGCCAGTTCAGTATCAAGGGTTTCTGCTCGATTGGGAGTTGAAACTGATCTAGCCGCGCTCTCAATAGAAGCAGATGCCTTGAAGAAGAAACATGAGATTGAGCAAGAAGAAGAACAGTATGAGATGAGGCGATATGAGATGAGGCGACAAAAGGAGCAGATGAGGCGACGAAAAGAACAGCTGGAATTAGACACAAAGGTGGCGGTGGTCAAATCAAAGAAGGAGATATTGGAAAGTAAGGGTTCAAGATGTAGCTCTAGAGCATCGAATGCGATGAACTCTGGTTTGAGAGGTAAAACTGCTCCAGGTGAGCAGTTGGATCAATTCCACAATTGAAGACCACCGGATTTCACGGCTTTGAACACCCATTGGAACAGTGGAGATGGGTAAAACTTAATCTCAGCAAATGGGTGCTAAACTGGAACAAACAACATATTGGGCCACTGGAGTGGCTCAGGACTAACCAACAGCTGAGTCCACCTTTCCGAAGTCTGATATACAAGCTCAAGCAAGCCAGTATGAGCCACAGAGGCCTGTCCGTTGACGCCAAGCCAAGGTTATCAGGATGGATTGTTGGCATTGGCGAATAGGCAAGCTGAATTCATAGTTCGACAAAATCCCTCTCTCACTCTACCACCAGTAGAAATTCCTATGTATGATGGAGATCCTTTGCGGTATGAAGCTTTTATAAGGGAATTAGACAAAGTATTAGAAACGAAAATTACGGATAAAGAGCGCTTACGATTTCTGGTGCATTGCACAAGCGTAAGTGTTAATGAGCCTGACAGCCAAGGCTATAAAGTGGCAAGAAGGTTACTTAAAGGACGTTTTGGTAATGAACAGAGGATTGCTAACGCATACATGGAGAAGGCCCATGCCTGGAAAGATATCAAGTCAGAAGATGGGGAAGCATTGAGTAATTAAGCAATATTTCTTAGAGGTTGTTGCAGCTCGATGAAAAATCTTGGCCACATGGAGGAAATTAATCTTGCAAGTAATACTTGAGTCATCATTAGTAATCTGCCCAGAAGACTGAGAGAAAAGTGGAGAAATGAAGCAGGCCAAATACTGGATGAGAGGAAGCAAGTTGCCATGCTACTAGATATGGTGGATTTCTTGGAAAAGCAAGTATGGTACATGTTAGAGCCATACCACAGGACCATTGAACATCATAAACCAATTGCAACTAACAATGGTTCTATCTTTACCAAAACCGAAGGAAGATCAGGACCTAAGAGAGGCAGTTTTATTCCCACTATAATACCTGTGGAAACGACAGGTGGAATGAAAGAAGATGTATCTACTATCAAGCAAATAGGATTTTGTTTGTAATGTGATGAAGTTGGTCACATCATAAGATGGTGTCGAAGATTCAAGAAGAAAGAATATAAAGAAAAGGTGAATTTCTTGAAAGAAAAGGGAATCTGTTTTGGATGTTTGAAAAAAGGACACATGGTGAGAGACTGTAGGAGTCCTATAATTTGTGATAAGTGCAAGCAATATTATCCTGAAGCACTTCACACTGTAGAGAAGGAACCAGAATAAATAGAAGAAAAGCTACCAGAGCAAATAGAGAAGAAGCTGGAGCAAACAGAACAGAAGGAGAAGCCAGCTACTAGTGATGTTGTTACCTCGCCTCAAGTAACTGATCATATTGGGGCCGGGGTAGAAGCCTGTATCTTCTCTATCTTACCAGTACAGGTAAGGAATAGCAAGACGAATGCAGTGTTGCAAACATATGCATTTTTGGATCACAGAAGTTCGACTACGCATAGAAAACCGCATAGAAAACCTGCATACTCCGAACATAGAAAACCTATACTCCGCATAGAAAACCTGACGAGAAGGCTGAACATCACAGGAGAAGAGACTAAGATTCGATTGCGTACCATGAATGAGATAAAGAGTGCATGAGTCATTACGAAGTATGGAGATATCCAGTCCGGATGAAGATAATTCTGTACTGATATATGAAGTGTTTACACATGAAACCATGCCTGTTGGTCGTCAAAATATTCCCAGACATGAGGACTTGAGACAATGGCCTTACCTGAAGGATGTCAAAATATCTAAAATAAATTCTGATATTGACCTACCTATCGAAACGAATGCTTTGAAGGCATTGGAACCTATACAGATTGTGAGGAGTCAAGGTGATGGACCTTACGCTATGAAAACCCGACTTGAATGGGTTATCCATGGCTCCTTGAGAAGGAAAGACGGAAACGGGAGCCAGAAGAACTAACCTGCTGTTGCTGTTAATCAAATATCTACTGGTAAATTAGAATAGATGGTGATGAAGCAATACAATCATGACTTCAATGAAAGTACCAATAAGGAATCTGAAGAATACCGGATGAATGTACATCTCTTTGGAGCAGTGTCATCAGCAAGTTGTACAAACGTTGCTTTAAAGTAGACCGCAGAGGACAATAAGGTTCACTTTCCAGAGGAGGTAATAATCACTTTGAAAAATAATTTCTACATGGATGATTGCTTAAAATCCATGTCTACTGAGCAGGAAGCAATTCAAATGGTAAAACATCTGACTTATCTCTGCAATGAGGGAGGATACACGCTTTCCAAGTGGATCAGCAACAATTGTAATGTATTGGTAAGCATTCCACCAGATGATAGAGCCAAATAAGCCACAGAGTTGGATTTGGACAGAGACAATCTGCTAATGGAAAAACAACTGGGAGCTAATAACGTTTCACAATTGAAATATGTTAACACAAAAGAAAATCCTGCAGGTGAAGCTTCGAGAGAACTGACAGCAAACACCTTCTTAAGCGATAGGAGATGGTTCAATGAACTAGAGTCTCTCTGTAAGCCAGACAGGGATGGCCAAAGCTTGAGTTGGTGTTTCACAGGCTAGAGAGATAACGGAGCAATCTCTTGAACGATATAATAATCTGCCACTACAATAGATATTAGTATAATAAGGATGTAATAATATGAGATTTCAACTTCTCTAATTGACAAAGTACAAAGGTCTTGGATGGGGTGGAACTTGTTAAATGTAACTTGTCAAAGATCACATGGATGAACCGCAAAAATTGTTCATCCCTGTCTGGCGAAAAAATAAAATGGAGAAGGCGGCTCAACCGTGGCTAACAAGGGAAATCTAGGATAGTGTCAAATCCAAGGAAGAGGCATATAAATTGGCAATGGGAGAAATTTAGAATTCAACAGAGGAGGATAAAGGGGTGAATTAGGAAGGGGTAAAAGGAGCATGAAAGAAAACTTGTGGGGAATTTAAATTCTGACCGTAAAAGCTTCTTTAGATATGTAAAAAGGAAGATTAGAGAAGACAAATGTAGGTCCCTTACAATCAGAGACAGGTGAATTTATAATGGGAAACAAGGAAATGTCAGAACAGTTAAATAAGTACTTTGGTTCTGTCTTCACTAAGGAAGACACAAAGAATCTCCCAGAAATAATAGGGGATCGAGGTTCTAGTGGGAGGGAGGAACTGAAGGGAATCCACATTAGTCAGGAAATGGTGTTAGGTAAACTGTTGGGACTGAAGGCAGATAAATCCCCAGGGCCTGATGGTTTGCATCCAAGAGTACTCAAGACGGTGGCCCTAGAAATCGTGGATGCATTGGTGATCATTTTCCAATGTTCTGTAGACTCTGGATCAGTTCCTGTGGACTGGAGGGTAGCTAATGTAACTCCAGTTTTTAAGAAAGGAGGGAGAGAGAAAACAGGGAATTATAGACCAGTTAAAGGGCTGTCTCACTGCTGCGACCTAATTGGCGAGTTTAGAAGAGTTTAGGAGAGTTTGAGAAAATGTCATGTTGAAGACCTCCTTTGACTATGTAGAAGACCTCCTTCGATTATGTTGAAGACTAGCTTCGAATAGCTTCGGGAAAATTGGACACCGTATAGTGGAGAGTGAAGACGAACTCCTTCGATCTTCCTTTGGCTTTGTTGAAGACGATCTACGACTACCTTCGATTACCTTCGACTACCCTCGATTACCTACGAATAACATGCCGACCTACTACAATCTACTTCGACTAAACCTACGAGTAAAAAAAGTATTGATTTTTTCCATGCGGACCTTTTTTTACTCGTGGGCATTTTTCAACATGTTGAAAAATATGTCGCCACCTATCAGAGGCCTCGATTACGCTTGGACTACTTTTGAGCATGAAGGAGAGTTACAAAGACCTCCTACGACCTCGCGTCGACCATGCTGCAAGTATGTGTAGAGGGCAAACTAGTCAGAACTTGCGGATTAGGTCGCCGCAGTGGGACAGCCCCTTTAGCCTTACATCGGTAGTGGGAAAGATGCTGTAGTCAATTATCAAAGATGTAACAGCAGCGCATTTAAAAAGCAGTGACAGGATCGGTCAAAGTCAGCATGGATTTATGAGGGGGAAATCATACTTGACTAATCTGCAGAAATTTTTTGAGAATGTAATAAGTAGAATGGATAAGGGAGAGCCAGTGGATGTGATCTATTTGGACTTTCAAAAAGCCTTTGACAAGGTCTCACACAATAGAATAGTGTGCAGAATTGGAACACATGGTATTGGGGTAGGGTATAGACATGGATAGAGAACTGGTTGGCAGACAGGAGGCAAAGAGTAGGAATTAACGGGTCCTTGTCAGAATGGGAGGCAGTGACTAGTGGGGTGCCGCAAGTCTCGGTGCTGGGACCTCAGTTATTTACATATATTAACGATTTAGATAACGGAATTAAATGTAACATCTCCAAGTTTGCAGATGGCACAAAGCTGGTTGGCAGTGTAAGCTGCGACAAGGATGTTATGAGGTTGCACGGTGTCTTGGATCGGTTGGGTGAGTGGGCAGATGCATGGCAGATGCAATGTAATGTAGGTAAATGTCAGGTTATCCATTTTGGTGGCAAGAACAGGAAGGCAGATTATTATTATTTGAATGGTGTCAGATTAGGAAAAGGGGAGGTGCAACGAGACATGGGTGTGCTTGTACATCAGTCACTGAAAGTAAGCATGTGGGTACAGCAGGCAGTGAAGAAAGCTAATGCCATGTTGGCCTTCATTGCAAGAGGATTTGAGTTTAGGAGCAAGGAGGTCCTACTGCAGTTGTACAGGGCCCTGGTGAGACCGCACCTGGAGTATTATGTGCAATTTTGGTCTCCTAATTTGAGGAAGGACATTATTGGTATTGAGGAAGTGCTGGGTAGGTTCACCAGGTTAATTCCCGGGATGGCAGGACTGACATATGATGAAAGAATGGGTCGACTGTGCTTGTATTCACTGGAATTTAGAAGAATGGGAGGGGATCTTATAGGAACATATAAAATTCTTAAAGGCTAGATGCAGGAAAAATGTTCCCGATGTTGAGGTAAGTCCAGAACCAGGGGTCACAGTTTAAGAATAAGGGGCAGGCCATTTAGGACTGAGATGAGGAAAAACCTTTTCACCCAGAGTTGTGAATATGTGGAATTCTCTGCCACAGAAGGCAGTGGAGGCCAATTCACTGGGTGTTTTAAAGAGAGAGTTAGATTAAGCTCTTTGGGCTAAAGGAATCAAGGGATATGGGGAAAAAGTACTGATTTTAGATGATCACCCATGATCTGAATGGCCTACTCCTGCACCTATTTTTCTATGTTTCTATCCAGGAAAGTTTTCTTAAACAGTAAGAACTGTAACAGGTGGATGACCCAGTAAGAGAGAGGGCGTATATGTGACCTCTTATTGGGAAATATCAGTGAGGGAACTCGCTGGGACCAGTGTCCATAATTCTATTGGTTTTTAAATAATTATGGATAATTTTAAATAATTATGGTCCACAAATAAATTTGGTACGTTTCTGAAGGCATTAAAGAAGAACTTGCAAAGCTTGATTAGGAAAAGCTGTTGGTAGGCAAAGGGACATCTGGAAGGTGGAGGCTTTCAAAAGTAAGATAGGGAGCATTCAGGGTTAGCATGTTCCTGATGAATGAAGGGAAAGACTTGCAGGATTTGGTAATCCTGGTGGATGAGGGATATTGAGGCCTGGTCAGGAAAAAAGAGATATATGTCAAGTATTGGCAGCAAAGACCATTTAAAATTATGAATTTAAGAGAAAAAGAGCTCAGATAGTTTTGGCAGATAAGGTAAAGGAGAAACCTAAAAGATTCTGCAAGTACACTGAAAGCAAAAGGATAACAAGGGAAAGAATAGGACACCTTAAGGATCCCCTACATTTGGAGCCACACTGAAATAATATGACGCCTTAAGGATCCCCTATATTTGGAGCCACACGAGATGGGCAAGATGTTAAATGAATGCATCTCACTTGTATTTAATGTGAAGATGGTCATGGAAGCCAAGAAACTAAGCAAAATGAAGAGTGATGTATTGGAACTAAAACACAACACAGCACAGCTGGTGCATGCGATGTGTAGGAATGTTAATGTGGATAAATCTCGTTGTATTTCTAAAATATAAACAAAACTAAAAGCTGCAACATTATTCACAATTTGTTCCTACAGCAATACATCAGCGAATGCGCTGTAGAACAACAAAGCTACCAGGAGTGGGAAGCTAAATTGCAGGATGGTCAACCTTTAAGAATAGATTATATTTTTTGACAGAAATAATATATTACAACAGCATATTCAACAAAAAGCACTGCTTCTCCCACTACCCAATACTAATTTTCCGGCTGTCTGCCCTTCACAGCCTCCAACCTTATCATCCCCCACATGCCCTAGCTTCACACTAACTTCCACCCTACCCTCAAATTCACTTGGACTAATCACGAACTCTTCCCTCCCTTTTCTTGATCTCACCTTCTCCATCACAGGAGATAGATTATCAACTGATGTCTATTACAAACCTACTGACTCCCAGTTATCTGGACTACACTTCTTCCCACCCTGCCTATTGCAAAGACTATACCCTGCTCCTAATTCCTCCGTCTCCGCCGCATTTGCTCCCAAGATGAGGTGTTCCATACTAGGACATCCGAGATGTCCTCATTCTTTATGGAACATGGGTTCCCCCCTTCTATCATAGATGAGGCCATCACACGTCTGCTTTGTATCCCGTAGTTCAGCTCTTGTTCCCCCTCCTCCCAGTCGCAACAGGGATAGAATCCCCCGAATCCTCACCTTTCACCCCATCGGCCGTCGCATACAACACGTCATCCTCTGCCTTTTCTGCCACCTCCAACATGATCCTACCACATCTCCCCATTTCCACCCCTCTCTGCTTTCTGCAGCAACCGTTCCCCCCGCAACTCTCTGGTTCACTCATCACTTCCAACCCAAAACACCCCCTTCCTCGGGGACATTTCCCTGCAACCACCGGAGATGTAACACCTGTCCTTATACCTCCTCCCTCGACTCCATCCAGCAACCCCAACAGTCCTTTCAGGTGAGGCAGAGGTTTACTTGCATCTTCTCCAACGTCATCCACGTTCCTAGTGCAGGCTCCTATATATCGGTGAAACCAAGCGAAGACTTGGCGGTATTTCGTTCAATCTGCCTTGGCCTATACGATCTCCCCGTTGTCAAACATTCTAATTACCCGTCCCATTCCCTTCCTGTCCTGGGCCTCTTCCACTGTCAAGAATAAGGCCACACTCAAATAGGAGGAACAGCACCTCATATTGTTTGGGCAGCTTACAACCCAGCGGTATGAATGGTGATTTCAGCAATTTGAACTAACTCCTGCATTCTCCCCCCGCAGGAGTTACTTCAAATTGGGGGTTTCTTGCCTCCAATTTAATTCCCCCACCTATACTTTCAATCTGAAGAAGGGTTCTGACGCAAAATATCAACTATTCTTTTATTCCAGCTGACCCGCTGATTTACTCTAGTATTTTGTGTCTATCTTCGGAATAAAGTATCAGCAGTTCCTTCCTGCACCTTTCCTGGATTGCAACCTTTACTTGTGTACTCCAGTGATCCTGAGAGCTATGCCGGATGGGGTTTCATATCCCTGGCAGGTTCAACCAAACCGGACAGGTCTCGGGTGAGGAGGCAGACGAAGCAGTCCCCGGTCCAGCAGGTTGGGGGTTGGCGTGGGGTTAACTACCTTGGACAAAAGTGTGAGTTACAGAAACTTTGACGAATGAAAACCAAATTACACACTTGGTTGAAGAAGGTGCCCCAGCGATGGGGAACATGACGCTTCCCAGCCAAACCCGCAAAGGCTCTGGGAAGCTGACACTCCTTCTGATGCCAAATACATTGTGGGAACATGGAACATCCGAACCATGTTCCAGGCTGGCAAGGCTGCCACAATTGCCAACAAAATGGTGCGCTACAATCTCTTAGTCCTGGGCTTGGCTGAAACAAGGTGGACATAGTCAGGGGAGATCAAATTGGCCAGCGGGCAGTCCATTATCTAGTCCGGACAGGAAGAGGATGGAGCGAAGCATACTGAGGGAGTGGCCATCATGATGACGAAGGACACTAGAAAGGCTCTAAATACATGGGAACCCATCAGCTCTCGCCTCATCTCAGGAACCTTCAAAACCAACAACAAGAGCGAAAGCCCACATAATCCAATGTTATGCACCCACAATGATGCAGAGGATGAGGTCAAAGGCAGGTTCTAAGACAGCTTGAACTACCTACTTGGTAGTATTGGAGGCAGAGACATCATTATCCTTGTAGCGGCAGATTTTCATATCTTTCAGGTAATTAGCACCCTAGCCGCTAAATGGATGAGAATGATTGAAGGGTGTGTCTTCGAAACGCATGCGAGCTCACTCAGAGACCTTCAGAACTTCTTCACAGATATGGCTTCAAAACACAGTCTTTTGATGAATAAATGCTTTATTGGTGATAGAAAACAGTAAGATGCATCCAAATTTCTTCCGACTCGTTACTACAATCTTCTTCGAACTCCAGCTTATTATCCAGCTAGAAAACTCCTCATGTCTCCGTAACACTGGCGTGATCTCCTTTAGATCTCGCATGGACCCCGCATGTGGCCCGCATGGTCGAAGGGTTAAACTTCCCCATCGTCTCTCCAAACTAATCTAAAAACTAAACTTCTGCGCAAGCATCTAAGCTCCAAACACGCCAAAAAAACACGTCATAAATCCCACCCACAATATAACGGGCAGTCTAAAATTTAAAGGCCCGTCTTCCGGTGGCGCCATGAACTAACAAAGGCGCAGCATCGAGCTCTGCTCCCGCTAAATCTCAAAAAAAGCCGGTCTAGAGGACGGGACCGATCTAAAAATACTCACCAGAGCCGTTTGAAGTCACGTAAGTGACGTCATCAGACATCGCCGCGAAAAAACTGAGTTTACCGGCAGTTTTAAATGAAAAGAGGGAAACCTCGCCAGAAGCATGCAAAAGCTGCTGCAAGACCCGTTACAAGAGCCGACTTGAAAAAACTTGGAAAGACTCCTCAATCCCCTCAAACATCAGCTGGAAGCTCAGAAGAAGAAGCTGACTCTCGAAATTCTTCTACAGAAATGACTTCAATGGAGGAACAAAGGGAACAAATGGAACAACTGGAAAAGTCAGTAACAGCTTCAGTAACAGCTTCAGTCACTGAAATCATTTCTAAAGTGATACGAGAGGGGAACGTCGCGCTGGACAAAAGCCTCTCTGAAATAATTAAACACGGTAATGATAAGTTGATGGGAAAATTGATGACTTAACTAAACGTGTGGCTGAGATTGAAGAGGATTTAAACAAAAAAATTAAGCGGGTTGATAAAGACTGTAATAAGAAGCTGGATGCAATGCTTAAGTCTACTGATGCGGCTAAGGAAGGAATGGATAATTCGATGACCGAGATGTCTAAGGAGATAAAGAGACTAAAAAAGGAACAAGAAAGTACTGGGGGGGAACTTGCTAAAATGAAGAATAAATGTCTGGACTTGGAAGCGAGATTGAGGAGGCGGAATTTAAGAATAGTTGGAGTAAAAGAAGGAAAGGAGAGTGGACAAAACCCTCAGGAGTTTGCTGCCAACTTACTTAAGCTGCCTGAAGCCCCGAGAATAGATGTGGCTCAGCGGGTTCGACGTAAGGCTCAAGCAAGCCCAGATGCCCCCCCCCCCCCTCAAGACAGATTATTGGGAAATTCTATGACATCTCTACCCTGGAAGAAATTATGAAACAGATTCCATATGGAGTGAATTTGCTGTTTGGAGAAGATAAACTAAGATTCTTTCGTGATTATCCAGCTGAAATCATGGAAAAGAGGGACAAGTTCACAAAGACAAGAAGGTTACTGAAAGAGGTTTCGGGAGTAAGATATTGAATAGTATATCCTGCGAAGATGAGGATTACTTATAACTCTGTTGAACGTGCCTTCACGGATCCAGAAGAGGCATTTAAATATGCACAAAGTATCACAAAGGAGGACTACTGATTATCAGGAGTCGGTCTCCCACAATAACACAGAGAAGAAGCGGTGAAGAAAGGACTGTGCTTCTTTTTTTTAATATACAAAAAAGACTGCTCTGGTCAAGATGGCAAACTTTTCACGAGGCGTTGTCTAGACACTTTATCTTTGGAATGTTAACTCAAGGTCGGACTTTACGTTTGACTTCAACAAAGGACTGGAAAACTAGAAAAACCTTGGTGGGGGAAAAAAAAAACGTGAATTTTGGAATCTGGAAAAATATTATTAATGGACTTGTATACAGAAATTTATGATTTAAGAAATCTACATTTATATACTAACATAAAATATATAACTAATAGAATCGTGTAATATTAAAGCACAGCGTAATAAGGACTGATTTTTATTTCATGATGTTAATTATTTGCTAAGTATAAGAATAATGAATGATAAGTATTAATAATATACTAACAATTTTTATGGATATAGTAGATCTAGTTTAAACTGTGCGTAAAGGGGGAGGGAGGAGCCTCAGATACTTGGAAGCTATCCAAGGGTCTGAATCTGGTTAACCCCTTGGAACCTGCTGTTGTCTAATACAAAAGAATGAGACTTAATTGGGGAGTGAATGTAATAATTCTCGGCATATCGGTAGATATGGATATATAACTAACATAATTACTGTTATATTTAAGTATATACTTAATGTTGGATTTTTTTTTTGTTTTTCCTCTGAAGATACATTCCAATAGATAGATTTGAAATGCGTTTTATTTTATATATAGTTTTCAACTTTGAATCGGTCTCTCTTCCCTTTAATAATAATTGGTCAAGGGGCAGAGCGAAATGTATAACAACAGCTACGGAAGTTAACAAGAATTTTTCTACCACCTATTGGTGTTTTTTTTTAAATTATAATGTCTTTATTTTTGGATAATATAATAGCACTTTTTCTTTTTTATTATCATTTCACGACTTTACATGTTCTGGTCTTTTCTAAGGTCTATTTTGAAGAGGAGATGCCAACAAAACTTAACAGCCGGGGATGACCATCCATCACTTAGAGTTCTGAGGTTCCTGGTTGCACCATATGAAATAAAGGTATTAACATGATCCACAATGCAAGACGATAAACAAAAGAAAACTGGAGGAATCACGTTTTGTAGCTGGAATATAAGGGGCGCTAATGAACCAATTAAAAGAGGTAAGCTCTTCGCGCAATTAAAAGCAATTAACAGTGACATCATTTTTTTACAAGAAACACATCTGAAATATCAAACACAGATAAGACTGAATGCAAATTGGATTGTGCAAACATGCTAGTCTTCATTTACTTCTAAATCTCGAGGCACGGCTATTATCATTCGTAAAGGTATACCATTTAAATTAAAGAATACCATAGCAGATAAAGAGGGGAGGTACGTCGTTGTCACGGGAGAAATTCATTCTACTCCACTTACTTTGATAAATATTTATGCTCCTAACTTTGATAACCACAATTCTTTAGCAAAATTCTGGATACAATTTCAGAATTTAACTATCAAAATGTGATAATAGGGGGAGATTTGAATTGTGTTCTAGATCCATATCTGGATAAATCAGCAAAACAAAAAAGGATTAACATAAAATCTAAAACTAGTGAACTCCTAAATACATACATAAAAAACACAAACATAACAGATGTATGGAGGATCGCTAATCCAGTAGATAGGGAATATTCATTTTATTCAACGGAACATAAAACATATTCACGTATTGATTATTTCTTAGTGGATACAAAATTAATTCCATATACATATAATTCTAAATACCATAATAGTATTATTTCTGATCACTCCCCGTTAACTTTTTCTTTAAAATTAGAAGGAATGTCTGATAAAAAATTGTTCTGGAGGTTTAACCCCTAAATCTTAAACAACTCACAAGGTTGTACATATTGAAAAGAGCAGATGATATTCTTCTTTGAGACAAATGATACACCAGATATTTCACCCTCTTTATTATGGGAAACTTTTAAGGCATTTATTAGAGGAACTATAATTTCATATCAAGCTTTCCAAAATAAAAAGAATAACACTGAACAATTGCAGTTAGAACAAGAAATTTAGACAATTAGATTTAGAAAATGCCAAAGAACCAACTATAGATAAACATAAATAAATAAGATAACAATACTAAAATATAAATTAAATAACATTTTATCGGCTTGACATGAAAATTTCGAATTTGGTGATAAACCACATAAACTCTTAGCACGCCAACTGAAAAAACAGGAAACAGAAAATACAATTACTAAAATTAAATCAGATAAAGGGGAATTACTAACACTGCCTAAAGACATTAATAAAAGATTAGCTCAATTTTACCAAAATTTATATACATCACAAACCTCTGCAAATAATACTAAAATTGCAAATTTATTAGACAATCTTCCAAAACGAAATATGGAGGAACAAGAGGAATTAGGAGCTCAGATTACACTTCAGGAAATAGAAGAAACAATAAATTTGTTGAAGAATGGTAAAGCGCCAGGACCAGATGGCTTCAGTAATGAATTCTATAAAAGATTCTAAGAGATAATTTCTCCACGCCTGCAAGATTTATATATACACGCTTTTAAAGAAAATATACTATCAGAAACACTGTCAACTATTACACTTATACCTAAAAAGGATAAAGATCTAGAAGACCCAGGCTCATATAGAGCCATAGCACTCCTAAATACAGATAAAAAAATATTAGCAAAGACCCTAGCGAGAAGATTGAGTAAATATGTTAGCAAACTAATAAACCCGGACCAAACGGGGTTTATACCAAAGAGGTACTCATTTAACAATTTGAGACGGCTGTTTAATATAATGTACTCACATAAAACTGAAGATGAAGACCTAGCAATTATTTCATTGGATGCAGAAAAAGCTTTTGATCAAGTAGTATGGCAATATTTATTCAAAGTATTGCAAAAATTTAATATGGGAGATAATTTTATCTCATGGGTAAAATTATTATATGATAAGCCGACGGCTAGAATACTGACTAATAATATATTATCCCCGAAATTCCAATTAGCAAGGGGCAATAGACAGGGGTGCGCATTATCGCCCCTGCTATTTGCACCAGAGATAGAGCCTTTAGCAGAAAGTATAAGAAGTCAAGGAAAGTTACCAGAAACTTTAATCACAATCACACTCATTCCTAAAGTAGATAAGGATCTGGAAGATCCTGGATCATATGGAGCAATTGCTCTTCTAAATACTGATCAAAAAATATTAACTAAAAATTTATCTCAAAGGTTAAGTTTAGTGATTTAGTAAACTAATACATCATGATCAAACAGGCTTTATTCTCAAACGTTATTCCACTTATAACTTGAGACGATTATTCAATATCATATATCATAAAAGAATTAATGATATTGAATTAGCTGTCATTTCACTAGATGCGGAAAAGGCATTCGACCAGGTTGAATGGCCTTACTTAAGATAATGCAGAACTTTCAACTGGGGGATAGATTTTGTAAATGGGTTAAGATTTTATACTCTAACCCAACAGCAAGAATACTAACAAATCAAATGTTATCAGCAAAATTTAATCTCTTTAGGGGTTGTAGACAAGGATGCCCGTTATCACCCTTATTATTTGCTCTTGCAATCGAACCATTAGCCAAAAGGATTAGATCAGATTCAGAAATATATGGATACAATACCAATACTACAACGAATAAAATATCTTTATATGCAGACGATGTCTTAATATATAACAAAACCAGATAGATATTAGTATTCCTAATCTACTTAACGGTATAACTAAGTTTGGTACATTTTCAGGATATAGAATTAATTGGAATAAAAGTGAAATTATGCCTGTAACTGGAATAAAATCAAATATATTACAACAATTCCCGTTTAAAATAGTTACGGACAAATTTAAATATCTAGGAATTAATGTATCCAAATCTGATAATTTTTTATTCAAATTAAATTATCCTCCGTTATTGAATAAACTAAAAAAAGAATATTCTATACTGGAAAACACTACCAATATCAATGATTGGCAGAATAATGCTATAAAAATGATCTTTTTATGGAAAAGGAAGACTGTTTACCGTTTGATATAAGTTCAATTCTTTTTGCTCCAAGTGAAGTACAAAAAAAAACTTACGGGGAAAACCCTATAACGGGGAAACTTACGGGGAAAACCCTAGCAATAGATGTATTTGGAAACAAATAGTTAAGACTTTACATTTGGATAATATGTCACTTTGTTTACCAATTATGAATAATCCCTTATTTAAACCTTCTATATTGGAGATAAAAGATATCTATGGATTGCACCCAAATAACTTGTTTAGGTATTTATAAATTAGAGACTATATCAAGTCAAACATGCAAGACTATAAGAATAGAGAATAGGATTACTGGATGAATGGCTTAACAAGCATCCAAAGACAGAAAAACTAATAGCGTACATATATAATACTCTTTTGGATCGGGAAGTCCCAACAACAGAATCATACCGACAGATATGGGAAAATGAAATAGGTCTATCTATAATGAAAGACACTTGGGAAGAAAGTTTACAACGTATACACCGTTGCTCATTAAATGCCAGACATACCTAGATACAATTAAAAGTATTACATAGATTACACTACTCAAAAACGAAATTAAATAGAATTTTCCCTAACATTTCTTCTATTTGCGATAAATGTCAGAATTTAGAAGCTAACTTTTTGCATAGTTTTGTAACATGCATAAAACTTAATAGTTATTGGGCTGATATTTTTAGAATCATTTCTGAAGTTCTTAAAACTAAATTGGACGCCGATCTAAAGCTAATAATATTAGGAGTTC
The DNA here is from genome assembly GCA_963514005.1 of Raja brachyura. Next base: position 26,426,140 of record OY740790.1, read on the forward strand.
CTGATTCAAGCTTAATATTAACAGTAAGTCAAAGATATTTTCTTGATTACTGTTTGATAATTGGAAAAAAATAAATATTAAAATTCTGGAAGGGAACATTATCTCCAACAATCAAAATGTGGACTGTGGAAATGTCGGAGACGTTGCATTTGGAGAGAATTAGGTTTGTCCTAATGGACAAATACAAACTTTCTGAACAAATATGGTCTCCATTCATTGATTATTTAAAGGGGTAGCTGAGCTCAGCATTGTAACTCAATAAGTACCCTGGTGTAGGATTAGATGAATAGATCTATTCTGGGATTTGTATACACGTCTCTATAGATATTGTTATGTGAAATTGCTCCATTCATTGTTAAGATGTATTCTTTATTTTTTTATTATATGATAATTGTTTTGTTTTTTTTCTTATTTGCTTATTTTTATAATTTTTTTATTTTATTTTTTTTTTTAAATTTTATATAATCATAATCATTATAATTTATCACCATCTCTTGATTATTAACCTATACTTTTACTCCTTTTACCACTTCTTTACTTTAAAAAAAAACCAAAACAGAAGCATACATAAATTATTCCGTAACATTTGTATAATTTTTGTAACTAGTTTAATTTGTATTTGAAGAATTGTTATACTTTAGACAATAGGCATTGCTTCTAATAAAAATACTTTTAAAAAAAAGAAAGTATAAGTCATCCGAATATTCATGGATATAATACCAAACAGTCAAATAATAAATTCTCATTATATGCAAACGACATATTATTATATACTACAAATTCGCTAATTAGCATACCAAATATACTAAATTTAATAGAGGAATTTGGTTCATTTTCAGGATATAGAATAAACTGGAACCAAAGCAAAATTATGACGATAAAACCTTAAGAGCCAACACATCTGTTGAAATTCCCTTTTAGAATTGCAACAGAAAAATTTAAGTATTTAGGTATCCAAATCACTAGGAAATATAAATCATTACTCAACGCAAACTATATGCCTTTATTAAATAAATTAAATGGGTTGATTACATTTTGGAAAACACTGCCGATGTCCTTATTAGGCAGAATAAATGCGATAAAAATGATTTTCTTATCACAAATACTGTACCTATTTCAATCAATACCAATATACTTTCCAAAAAAAATCTTTAAAAAACTAGTTTCTGATATTACAAACTTCATATGGGACTACAAATCACACAGAATTCGCAGACGACACCTGTGTAAATCTAAAGAATCAGGGGGACTGACACTCCCTAACTTATTGTATTACTATTGGGCAGTGAATATTGGATAAGAATGGAGAAAGAGGATTGTTCCCCTTACAATATAGGTGTGGTCCTTCTTTCCCCGATGAAACTGAACAATATAACATATAAGAAGAATCCAATTATTCACAGTATAATACGAATTTGGAAACAAATAAAATTAACTTTAAAATCAAGAAATGTATCGCTTCTTTCTCCAATAACTAATAACCCCTCATTCAAACCATCTATTATTGATAAAAAGTTTATCCATTGGGAAAGAATAGGAATTAGAATGATGGGAGATATGTATGAAATGGGAACACTTTTGTCATTCCAACAATTACAACTAAAATATAATTAGAAAAGTAATCAATATTTTAAATATCTTCAAATTCAAGATTATTTGAAAAAATATATACAAGGATATCAAACACTAACCCCAGATTTATCAGAGGAAGGAATGAATAGAAAGGCAGAATCAAGCAATTTAATATCATATCTATATATATATAATTCTAAATATCGAAACACCAATGACAGAGGCAATTAGAAGGGACTGGGAACAGGAGTTATTGATAAAAATTCCGAACGACAGATGGGAACATTTTTTATTATATGTACATAAATGTTCGATTAATGTAAGATATAACCTAATTCAATTTAAAATTTTACATAGATTATATTACTTGAAAACTAGACTGAATAAAATATTTCCAAATGTTTCCCCATCTGTGATAAATGTCTAACTCAAAATGCCACTATAGCACATTCCTTTGTCTTTTGTATAAAACTGCATACATTTTGGAACAAACTTTTTGGAACTTTTACTAAACTATTTAACACAAAATTGAACCCCAATACAGAACTGATTATCTTTGGATCAATGGAAGGGGGAAGTAAATTAACTACATTCCAAGAAGCTCTTCCTAATTACGGTTTAATAACAGCAAAAAAACTTATACTCAAATTCTGGAAAAACGTAACCACGCCAACGTTCAAAATGTGGATTTCAAATATGTCGGAAACTCTACATCTTGAAGAAATTAGATTCCTTCTACTGGGCAAAGTAGACCAATTCTTAAAGACTTGGTCTCCTTTTATCAACTTTTTACAAGCATATGGTGCAACATAACACAACCTTAGAAATTAAATGGTTCACAACCGGGTGACGGATGGGCAAAAATACAAAATAGGTATATCTCTCCTAACTTCTCTTTTCTCTACTTTCTCTTTCTTTCTCAATCTTTTTAGCTTTTCATCTCTGCTCTTTGTTTCTTTCGCTATCTGTTTCTACTCGCTTGTCTATCTATTTCGACACTCTTTATTTCTTTATTCCTTCCCTGTTCTTTTATTATTAAATTAAAAAAACAAAGTTGTACAAGAATGGTAATGTGTATGTATGTATTAGGTACTCAAGTACCACACTACTGTACTTACTTCTAACAAAAAAAATAAATACAATTTAAAAAAAAGAAAAAAATTAAAATAAAATAAAATTTAAAGGTTCAATCCATCATCAATGACATACAAAACAGGCCAAATGGCACCACCCCTAATTGTTCCGAGTATATTACAAATAAATATTTAAAAAGTGGCCATAAAGGCTTAACATATATATGAAAAAGAAAAGGTCAGGGAATAAAACCCAGTGGCTCCTCGTCGGCAAATTGAACCCGTCTACCGCAGGGGGAGAGGGGGAGGGGGAGGGGAGGGGGAGGGGGAGCAAGTGAAATAAATTTACCAGCAATGGTACAATAAAAACAGAAGACACAATAGAATACACAGGCCGGCAGTCGGAGCTAGTCTCCAGGGATCCCCGCGAGGGACGCCGCTCTGGAGGTAAGTCCCAGCCGTGCACGCCAGGGTCGGCGATCGGAGCTCTTCTCTTCCGGGGTCCCCAACGAGGGATCCCAGGCTGCGAACGCTGCGCCGGCTGGAGCTTCAGGCTGCCGCGTGCCAGCGAACGGAGCGCTCCACCCCGACGACCCCGCCGAGGGCTCGCCCGCTCTGTGACGGGAGTCTGCTGCCCCAGGCGCATCTCCAGGAAAGGCCACACCGTTCCTCGATGTTAGGCCACGGGGGAGGCAACATGGAAAAAGTCGCATCTTCGTAGAGGAGGCGACCAAAGTGGTTTCCCCCTTACCACCCCCCACACAAGACACACCGAGAAACATTAAAAACATACATTAAGACACACTAAAAAAAGCAAAAAAAGTAGAAAAAACAAACACGCTGCTGGCAGGGCTGCCGGCTTGTAGCGCCCCCAGTAGATATAGACTTATCAATAGACATGCTCTATGGCCTCTTTGGGAGAATTTGGGAAGAGGAAAAGACACCCATAGAATGGGCAGAGGGATACATCGTGAAACTGCCCAAAAAATGGTGACCTAAGAAAATATGACAACTACCGAGGGATCATCCTACTTTTTGTACCCAGTAAAATTCTCAACCGGGTCATCCTCAACCGTCTTCAGGAAGCTGTAGACAAGAGGCTACGGGACCAGCAAGCAGAATTCAGGAAGGATTGCTCATGCACAGACCACATAACAACATTACACATCATCATTGAGCAGTCTATTGAATTGAACACGCCCCTGTGTACAGGACAACACTATGGCGCCTAATGGACCACTATGGAATTCCCACCAAGATCATAAACTTAATCAAGAACTCGTATGATGGAACCTCATGCAAAGTTATGCATGCAGGCCAGCTCTCTCAGAGCTTTACTGTCAGGACGGACGGCAAGCAGGGGTGTCTATTGTCACCATTCCTTGTCCTCCTGGCAATTGACTAGATCATGATGGAAACAACTGAAGGGAAAATAAATGGAATTCAGTGGACAATGTGGGAGGAGCTGAATGATCTTGAATTTGCAGACTACATAGCTCTCCTAACACACACACAGATACAAATGCCGGAGAAGACGGACAGACTCTCACAAGCTGCAACAAAACTTGGTCTTACACCCAATCCAGCAAAGACACAGGTGATGAGGATCATTGTGGACATCACCGGAGGGGCAGAGGCAGACGTAAAAAGTAGAATCAATAAGGCTAGGGTGATGTTTAACATGCTCAGGAAGATCTGGAGCTCAAAACACAACACCAATCAACACCAAAACACGCATCTTTAACTCAAATGTGAAACAGGTGATGCTGTATGGATCGGAGACATGGAAAACAACAAAACACACTACAAACAGACTGCAAACATCCATTAACACCTGCTTTAGGCAAATAGTTAACATCTGGTGGAGAGACAAAGTAAGCAATGTGGACCTGTGGAAAAAAACAAGCATATAGCCCATTGACTTACAAATTCGAAGGAGAAAATGGAGTTGGATTGGACACACCCTCAGGAAACCTGCCACAAACACCTCCTGGCAAACCCTGAAATGGAACCCCCATGGAAAAAGAAAAAAAGAGGTTGCCCCAGCAACAGCTGGAGAAGAGGTGTCCAGACAAAAATGTCTGAGAGTGGGCTCAACTGTGGAGATCTCGAAAGAACTGCCAACAACTGAGTGAGGTGGAGGACATTTGTCAAGGGCCTATGCTCCCTGGAGGAGCAAAGGGCTTAAGTGAGAGAGTTCCTGCCTACACATCTCCTCTCAAACATTAAAAAAATGCAATATATGTTACCAAATCATATGTTTAAAAAGCCGCACCTTTCTTAAATTTATAGTTGTTTAATAGGTTTACTGAAAATAGAATTCAACTACCATCTATACTCACAGCAAACTCTTCTGGCGTCACCTTCAGGACATCAAACACCACGGCATCAAAACATTTCTTGGGATCATTAGAGGCTTGCTCACTTAGAGATTCAGAGCTGCTGCTTCTCTGCAAAAATAAGATATTCTCATGAACATCACTTAATGTGAACACATTTATCTGGTAGTTACATTTAAATGCTCTTACCATTTAGTTCTAAGTTGCATTGGTACCTTGTTTAAGGTGAACACGTATAGAACACGTGACAGACAAGATGTTTCAAATTATTTGCAATTTTAGCTCCCTCCAACATTGCAATCCAAGAAGTGTGATAAGAAAACATGTGCTGCCCTTGTTCTTTTCAGATTGGCCACAATAAAACTCCTCATGTAAGATAGCATCACCATATTGCCTGGAGGAAACCATGTACATCAAAATTTACTCCATGGCATATTACCAAAAAGCAGGTTGAAAATATTATTATTTTTACCACAATTCTTGAGTAAAGCAGACACTATCAAAACGGGAAAATTAGTGCAAAAATCAAAAAATTTAATACACTGGAATCAAACTTTTTCTGAAAGATAAATTACATTGAGCGCGTATTCCCAACAGATATTATCGGTTTTATCCTCTTCCTGTTTTCATGATCGACTTCTTGCAGATACTTAAACCACGTCAATGTCCAATAACTAATTTTGTCACCAGTAGCAATTCATGCTCAAAAGTCTTAAAAAGACCAGGTTAAATTTGGAATCATCTGGAGTTGCCACAGAGCATTGTATTGAGACAATGAAGTGCCTCTGCAATCTACTAAAGACTGAGAAGGCAAGCATACCGAGTCAGATGGTTGATACTTTACTCAGTGGGTGGTGGCCTTACCAACACAGCCAATTACGACAGCACAATCCAGGTGCTATAATTTGACTGCCAACTATTGTATACATTAATAAAATGTCAATGGGGAAATGCAAATGACATAAAACCATCAAATCATGGAAATGTTAACTGAAACTGCCACAATGAGAAAGCAAAATGTCAATTCAAATGAGTAAAATGCAAATCCATAGCGTTATAAGATACACTGTACTTTACACCAGGGGTCGGCAACCTACGGCCTCCAGGCCGAATGCGGCCCGTAACCCGAAATCATATGGCCCGCAGGCATTTTTTATTTTTCCGTAGTCATCCGGCCCGCAGACTTCCTTCATCTTCGGTACCTCCCAGGCCTAAGGCACCCAGGCACGGTGACGCAAGGAGGCCTGTGCTGGTGGCCGCAATTGCGGTGGGGCCGACGCCGAGCTCTGGCTGTACCACATCCTGCGCGAAGCCGCCGGCACGGCCGCGCACCTTCTGTGTCTGGACTTCACTGTCGGGATTGGGGTTGTCAATAGGCCGGGGACGATTGAGTCGTGGGTATTTGAGCCAACACCTTCAGAACAAAGTTGTCGACCCCTGCTTTACACAAACAATAATCAACATGCAGACTTTCTTATAATTTGTTTTACAGAATTTGGTGATACATCGTCCCAAGTCAGAGTATAGAATTTCTCGTCCTAATTTCTCAAGAAATCAATGTATTTGGGTAGGTAGTTCCAGAATACATACCCAGCAATAATAGAACAGTGTCACATTTCCAAGTCAAAATGGTGTGCACCTTGGAGGGAAATTGTAAGTGGTAGTGTACTCATATACCTGATGCTATTTTTCTTCTCGGCATTGGAGATCACAGGTTTGAGAGGAGTTGACAGAATCACATAGGTAAGAACCTATTGTTCACTTTGTTGACTGGGTCATATTGTAGTAAGAAAGTGAATCTACTATTTGGAGGAAGTGTTTAGAGGGGTGGCTGAAAAAAGAAAGTTGACAGCTTCTTAAATATATAGAAAATCTAGGGATATGGGTTAATACATGAAAATGGTTCGCAGAGAAAAGGTTTTAGTGAATAGTGGAGCAGGCAAGAAGATTTGAATGTCCCGCTCCTGCTTTGACTTCTACTTTCTATGTTCTTGTGTCATAGAAAACAGACAACCATAGATAAAATAGATACAGGAGTAGGCCATTCGGCCCCGAACCAGCACTGCCATTCAATACGATCATGGCTGATCATCTAAAATCAGCTCCCCATTCCTGTTTTTTCCCCCATATCCCTTGATTCCTTTAGCCCAAAGAACTAAACCTAACACTCTCTTGAAAACTCTAGTGAATTACCTCCACTGCCTTCTGTGGCAGAGAATTCTATAGATTCACAACTCTCCGGGTGAAAAGGTTTTTCCTCATCTCAGTCCTAAATGGCCTATCCCTTATTCTTAAACTGTGACCCCTGGTTCTGGACTCCCCCAACACCGGGAACATTTTACCTGCATCTAGCCTGTCTAACCCTTTAAGAATTTTTTGTTTCTATAAGATCCCCTCTGTAGGAGCCATTCATGCTTCGCCTAGTTACTGTTAGTATATTATATTATTTTGTCTAGATATTTCTTGCCAAATTATTTTGTACTCTTGGGGGTGGGCTTTGATACGTAGATGAACGTTACATATGTCGCAGGCAGGAGAGGGAGTGGCCAGATCAGACTGCAGCAGGCATGGGAGGGAGAATACAGTTCTTATCTGAAGAGAGAGAGCGTAAAATTACAGCTTGTATTAGTATAAGGATTAAAGGGCTGTCCCACCAGCATGCAACTCTATGAGATGAACGCGATCAAACTAGAAGCGGGGGCTGCGCGGAGGTCGGGTGATCCCCTGTACAGGGCCGTTCCCACCAGCATGCGCCTGCATGCGGCAAGCGCAACCAAACCGGCAGTAGGGGCCGCACGGAGGTCGGGTGAGTGGCGTAATGCGGCGCAAAGTGAGGCAAACTTGGAGCGAAGTGCCAGGACAGAGAGGGGCACACAGAGAGGGGCACCGAGGCACACATACATACAGGGCCACGGAGCCACACACATAGAGGGTCACGGAGGCACTTACAAATAGGTTCACGGAGGCACGATGTCGGGGCGGTGTGTAAATGTCGATGAGACTGCGAGCCGACAAGCCGTTGCCGCGCGGAATTTTTGGACATAGTCGGTTTTTCGGAGCCCCGCGCGGTGTCGGGACGAACTCCGCACAATTCCGCACGGCTCCAGCGATCGAAGTGGGGCCGGCCCCGCGACGCCGGACGGCTCAAGCGACCACGTTAGGTCGCGCTAATCGCATAGAGTTGCATGCTGGTGGGACAGGCTCTTTACCTGGTATGAATCATCTCTTTGTTTGTACAACAACTTCAATAAAGAATCAATTAAACTGGAAATAAAGACTGGAGGATCTGTTTTCTTTATCGTTTGCGTAAGTTCCACTCCTCCCTGCTTGTGTGGTAATGGGAATGGAAAGTTGGACATTGGAAACATTTGAAATTGCCATTACACCCTCTCCTTCTAAATTCAAGTGAATTTAAAACAAGAAGTGGTACATGAAATGTATTATGTTATTTTTGGCTTATGCTACTGTAATGTACATTACTTCTAATTTTTTTTTAAATTCAAATAAATAAAGAAATAAATAGATAGATTCCAGTGAATACAAGCTCAGTCGCCCCATTCTTTCATCATATGTCAGGAATTAACCTGGTGAACTTACGCTGCGTTAGGAGGAATTTTTTTGCCACAGGCTACACAACCTCTCATGGGCTCTTGGAGCCACACAAATTATGTGAGAAAGGTCAAGGACTGAAATCATGCAAAAAATAACTGAATGCTCTAATTATGTGGATTTTACCATCTAAGGTAGAATGTATTCTGTTACTATCTGACATCCATATAAATTGTACATCAGCAATGCCATTTCTTTATATGATGCATAATTAAGGGTAAAGCAGGTGAAAAAGTAAAGAAAAATGGTAAGGAAGCCGGGAAAACATTCAAATGTTCAAATGTAGGGAAGACTAATCCAGTATAGCAAATAAATGTAATCCAAAATGTATTCTAAAATGATAATTTAGAATAACCCATAATTATAATCACTGCCAACAACTACAACAGGATCAAAATACCTTCATGCTATAGTCTCTAAATTTATATGCACATATTTTACAATTTGCATATTTGTATATAATTTAAACCACAAATACTCAGTAGATTTCCCTGCTTTAGCCATGATTTGGATGGTATCTGCCATTAAAAATGTGGATAAATTAGCCGAAGAATTCTGATGTCAAGTTTCCAATCCAAAAAGAACTAACCTATTCTGCTCCTCTGGGTTCTGATTGGCAACATTACATTTGGCAGCATGTGATTATGGTAAGCAGCTGCAAGTAAGAAATAGTGTATTAATGGAAAAATCAGTGCATATTTTACAGAAAATACTTCTGCTGCCACAGTAATAGTTGGTGTAAAACCATTAGTAAGAGAAAGAGGTTTGTTTAAAGTATTGTGACCCTCGGACACCTGGTTGATAAATCGGAGATGACCCCTGCAAGTAGGAAAAAAGTACAGAGCTGATCTTCTGTCCAGAAGCCAAAAACATCTACACTGTGTCAAGAGAATCCTCAGAGTGCTTCTTGGGAAGTACAGGCTTTTACAGAATGCTCAGGTTTATAGTGGTCCCCTGAAAATAAATGGGAAGAAATGACTGTCCCATAAAATTAAGACAAACACATAATATACACAATACAATTAATAAAACTTCACAAACATTGGTCAAATTATTCTAATAAAATAAACTAAAATTTACCTCTGAAGCCGTGGCTGTAAAATATATAGTGCTCGACTGTCCATTAGTCAGGTCCATGCTTCCTATACCATCCAACACAGCAGTGCTAATGAAAGTTCATGGTCAAGACATGAGCTTCATGATTCCTGCCACAAAAAGAAAGGACAATTATTTTACAAGATTTGTCCTCCATGATTCAACTAAGCTGATAAAGTAAACGTAAATTAACATTGCAAAAATTGTCTTCAAAACCATTATTATAAACTCCCAATTTACTATGCCATTGTGTGATAATTTTAAAATAATTCAGATGATTTAAATGTCAAATCCTAACTATTGCACGTAAAGAATCAAAAGGAATATTTCTGCATAATAGTAAATTGCAAATGTTTTAATACATTTGATCAGTTAATTTTTTATAATAAAACAAAGTACAATGTTTGAGTACTGAAATTCCTAAATTCTTCACAATTTCATTCTAAATGAAAATATAACGTTATATTAAAAATATTACATTTTCTCTAAACTAAAATGCTGTACCCCACCCACAACGTCACAATCATAGATATACTAAACTTGTTTTTGTATAAATGGACAATTGTCACTGAAGGTTTAAGTGGTTTTAGAATTACAAACCCACTTTTAAATATATTGAACTATACCAAAAAAATTAATTAGTTCAGGAGAAGAAAAGTCCACTTTTTAGGTCAAGACCACATAACTTCTGTGCTATGTATACATCTCATGACTGATACAATTCAAAGGAGGTTCACTAGTATTATTGTTAAAGAAGGAACTGCAGATGCTGGAGAATCGAGGGTTACACAAAAAGCTGGAGAAACTGGAGGGCTGAAGAAGGGTCTCGACCCGAAACGTCGCCTATCTCCTTCGCTCCTTAGATGCTGCTGCACCCGCTGAGTTTCTCCAGCTTTTTGTGTAACCCCCCCTTCACTAGTATTACTTGGGAGAGTTTAAACTAGCAGAGCAAGGGGATGGGAACCAGAAATTGGAAGGAGTGATGATGAGGAAGGTAGAGGCGAGGACCACCAGCAAGTCTCAAAATAAGGACAGGCAGGGAAAGGCGAAGGAATATGCGGACTAATGGGCCGAAGTGTGTTTATTTCGATGCAAAGAATATTGTGAAGGTAAATGAACTTGGAGCCTGGATAAGCGTTTGGGACTATGATGTTGTCACCATTGCAAAAATGTGATTGGGAGAGGGACACACCTAACAACTCAATGTTATGAGGTTTCAATATTACATTGTGATTGAGGGAGAGGCAAAAGTTGTGGAAGAATTACACTACTAATCAGGGAGATTGTCACGGCAGCACTCAGAGGACATACTGAAGATTTTGGCCGCTGAGGCAATATGGGTAGAGGTCTGAAATAAGAAAGATGCAAGCACTCAAATGGGAGTGTACCACAGTCCCCTCCCTCCCCTCCCCCCAAATCAAGTGGGGGATATTACAGAAAAATGCCACAGCTACATTGTTATCTGGGTGGGCATCTTTGACCTTCCCAATGTTGACAGGTACTTGCTCAATGCCAAATGCTGAGATGGGCAGAATTTGTGAGGTGTATCCAAGAGGGTTTATTGATATAGCATGTGAGTAGACAAACCCAGAAAGGAAACATTCTGGACCTTGCGTTGGGACATAAGCCTGGTCCGGTGACTGGTGTTTCAGTGAAAGAACATTTTGAAAATAGCAATCACAATTATGGAGTTTGTTAAAAATTTATGGTTTTTAAGAGTCTGAAGAATGGACCCGACCCGAAATGTCACCTATCCATATTTACCAGACATGCTGTGCGAGTCACTGAGTTACTCCAGCACCCCGTGTCTTCTTTTTCCCTTATAAATATTAAGATGGTTTCAAATAGGGAGAAGGCTGGACCTTGCACGAAAGTACGTGATTGGTGTAAGGCAAACTGCAACATTATTCAACAAGAGCTCTGGAAGGTATATTCAGCTGACATGTGGATGTTGTTTAAAGGCCAGCTGATCTAAGTTCAGAACCGGCATGTTCCAGGAAGGAGGGATAAGGATGGCAAAGTAAGGGGACTTTGAATGACCGAAGATGTTGTAAATTTGATCAAAAAGAAAATGAATATGCATGCAAGGTCTGTGAGGATGGAATTAGACATCAGACAGACCCTTTGAGGAATATAATGAAATGAGGAAAATGAGTATTTTAGTGCACAATTAATAGTGCACAAAATGGGCCGCAAAATGGCTTTGGTTGGTCGGATTAAAGAAAATGCCAACGGGAGAAAGTAAGACCACTCAAGGATAAAGGAGGAAATTAGTGTTTGGAGTCTGGGAATGTAGGCAAGGTACTAAACAAGTACTTTGCATGTGTTTTCACCAAGGAGAAAGGCATGGAGAACAGCAAAATCAGTGAGGAGAATAGCAAGTTTAAGGAGTAGTAGTTTTGGGGCACGATTAAGTGCATTATTCTTCGAGTTATTGAAATTGACAAGAGAGGAGACTGCTGGAGTCTTGATTAAGGTCTTTGCATCTTCTTTTGCTACATGTGAAGTCCCAGAGAACTGGAGAGTTGCTAATGTTATTCCTTTATTCAAGAAGGAAAGTAGAAAGAATACAGCGAATTATAGGCTGGTGATCCTCTGGTCAATTGTAGGGAAGCTTTTGTTGAGTATTCTTTGGAATAGTATTTTCTCCCATTTGGAAGAGAATGGGTTAATTAGAGAATCATCATGGTTTGTATACAGCAGGTCATATCATACTAACTTGATCAATGAGGGTAGGGCGGTCAATGGTGTCCACATGGATTTTAGTAAGACATTGGATAAATGGACAATGGTCGGCTGATCCACAAGATTAAGATGCATGGAATTAACAGTGACTTGACTAGATGTATTCAGAGCTGTCTTACAGTTAGCAGACTGAAAGAAGGGTTGTGGTTGAAGGACAATATTCAAGCTGGCGATCTGTGACCAGTGGAGTTCTGCAGACATCTGCGCTGTGACCTCTGCAGCTGGTGATATAAATGACTTGGACATAAACATAGACAAGTTGGTTAGTAAGTTTGCACATGAAACTATGATTGGTAGGGCATGGACTGAGAAGAAGGCTGTCAAAGTATATGGCAGGATACAGATCAGCTACAGAAGTGGCAGATTGAGTTTTATCCAAGCAAATGTGAAGTCATAGTCATAATCATTCAGCATGGAAAAATGCCCTTTGCCCCAATTTATCCATGCCTACCAAGACGCCTCATCTGAGCTAATCCCATCTGCCCGTGTATGGTCCATATCCGTCAAAACATTTCCTATCCATGTAATTGTCCAAATATTTTTGAAATGTTATTATTGTACATTAGTCTAAGTGGGACCCGTTGGGCCCCAATCACACGGGAGGCCTGGTCCCCCAACGCAACCCATTCCCCATTGCAATATTCCACCACTCACCCGTTTCCCCCAACGCAATATTCCACCACTCACCCATAGCCCCTACCCCTCATCCCCGAGCACTCCCTACCCCTCCTCTTCATATGTGGGAGGGGAGGAGCAGAGGGGGGAAAGGGAAGTGGGGTGTGTGGCTGAGGGGTTTTGGGGTGGGAGGGGAGGAGTGAAGTATGTGGACGGGGAGGATGCAGGAGGGGAAGAAGAGGGTGGTGTGCGGGGAGGGGGGTGTGGGGAAGGGCTGTATGTTGGGTGGGGGGAAGGTGTGTATGTGAGCGTGAGGGGTGTTGGCTGGATAAGGTGTGTATGTGGGTGGGAGGGGTGTTGGAGGGGGGAGGAGGGATGTGGTGTGTGTGGGAGGGGGGTGTGTGTGGGCGTGGAGGGAGGGTTGTGTGTGGGGGAGGGTGTCGGGGGGCAGGGGGGGGATGTGTGGGTGTGTGTGGGCAGGGGTGTTTGTGTGTGTGTGATGTAGGGGGTGTGGGAGGGGTGGGTGTGTGGGGGGGGTGGGTGTATGGGGGGGTGGGTGTGGGTAGGGGGTGTGTGTGTCGGTGGGGGGTGTGTGTGTAGGCGGGGGGTTGTGTGGGGGGGAGAAGGGTGTGTGGGCGGGGGGGGAAGTTGTGGGGGAGAAGGGCGCGTGGGGAGTGAGCTCGGAGAAAAGACGGGGAAGAGTCATGGGGGAGAGGAGGCATCACGGGGGAGGAGCCAGCGAGGGGGACCAGAGGGATTGTGGCTGCAATTGGCAGTACGATGGGGACTCACAGCGGGATCAGAGTTTTAGTAATGTATGGATGCCCCAACTACCTCTTCTGGCAGCTCATTCTATGTATCCATCATCATGACGTTTATGAAAAAGTTGCCCCTCAGGTTCGTATTAAAGGTTTCATCTCTCACCTTAAACTTATGTCCTTTGGTTCTTGATTCCCCTACTCTGGGTAAAAGGTGCATTCAATCTATCTCAGGCACGTGCTGTGAGTAATTACTCGGGGTAGGCACTCAGTCGAATTTTAAAAATATATAAACCGCGCATGCGCAGATTGTTCTCTCCGTAAAAATAATAAATCAAAACAGTAAGAATTCAATTTGCCCAATTTTCCTAGTCTCCTTTATTCTGAATTACTGAATGGGTTGGGCGGGGGGGGGGGGGGTGGTGGTGGTGGGGGGGTGAAGGTGGACGGAGAGCAGGTGGAGAGATGGTGGGAAAAACGGGAGCACACCGGGAAAAGTTGAATCAGTTGTCATCTTATTGAATGACAACACTTGTTCAAGTGACCAATTGGGAGGACAGTTCATTTCACAGCGTGTGGAGAATCTGTGCCTGAGGTGAAGTTGTGGGGAGGGCAGGACTGTTGAGAATGAGGTAGTCGGGGATAATGCCAGTAACTCACTCACTTACTGCTGCCGCGGCGCTCCAGGCATGGAGCCACCACACTGTAGCCGGGGATAGAAGCAGCTTGGGGAGCTGCGAGCGGCCGCCGGGACCCGACAGTCAAATTGTCCGCCACTTCAACGCCTTCTGCCAGCCCGCTCATTTCTGGCAGTGCTCTCCGTCTGAATATTTCTCACCTGCCGCTCGCTCACGTCAGCAGCTTCCTGCAAATCCTTAAATTCCCACAGCCGAGTAACCTCAATCGCGCTGTCGGAATTTAAGGATTTGCGGGACACGAGTGAGGCCAGCGAGCGGCAGGAGATAGGTTTTGCACGCCTCTGTGCACGGAGCGTCGCAAGTGGCATTATCCCGATCCCCTTCTTCATAACATTCGTGCCTTCCCCACAACTTTTCCCCCGGGCCAGACTCCCCAAACGCTGTGAAAGGAGCTCTCCCCCCACCCCCACACCCCGGGAAACACGGTATTTAAAAACACAAAATGTACCTACCACATTATTGGTACACGAGCTCCAGTCTTCTCTCTCTGTTTTCTAAGATACACTTAAAATAGTGCCAATCCATATTTGAAAACCCCGCTAAGAAACTAGCGCTGCGCATGCGCAGTAGGCTGCCTCGCATGCGCAGTGCTGCAAAGGCAGATTTTCTGCTGCCTTCAGCCCCGCTTGAAATTGACGGCTTCAGGCAGCGCTGACGGCACGTGGGCTGCACAGACCTTCCGGTGTTACAAGTGCTGCGGTTGAAAGGCACGGAGAATTATGCCTACCTAAGAGGTCGGTCTCTTAGATAGGCATAATTCTCCCATGCCTTTATTATTTATATTTAGTATTACTATGTTATAATTTTAGTCTGGGTAGGCAGTGCCTACCTTGCCTACCCTGACGGCACGTGCCTGCTCTATCTATTCCTCTCATGATTTTATAAACCTCAGTAAGATCAACCATCAGCCTCCTGTGTTTCAAGTTTCAAACCAGTCCAACCTCTCTCGATAGCTCAGCCCCTCAAGTCCTGGATACATCTTTGTAAATCTTCTCAGCAATCTTTCCAGCTTAACAACATCCTTACTATAGCCGGGTGCCATAGCTAAACACAATATTCTGAAGCGTACTGACCCAAAATATCATTGTCATTGTTTGACTCCCGAAATGCAATACCTCTCACTTACCGAGTTAAACTCCATTAACTATACCACAGGCCATTTGCTCCACTGATCAGAAGCAAAGATAGGATAGACAGGCAGAACCTTTTTTCCCCCCAGGAAGGAAAAATCAAATACTAGAGGGCACAGCTTCAAGGGAGAGGGGCAAAGTTTAAAGGAGACATGCGGGGTCGGGAGTAGTGGTTGAGGCAGATACAATTGTGGCAGTTAAGAGAAATTTGGTTAAGCATGTGGATATGCAGAGAATGAAGGGATATGGATTATGTGCACGCAGATTAGAGGTGATGTTGGCATAACATTTGGCACACATTGTGGGCCGAAAAGGCCTGCTATACTGTTCTATGTTGTAATTAAATAGCAGGATTTGAAACGTAGTAATCTCTGGTTTATCACCAATACACAAGCTTCCACAGCCTTCTTGGTTACAGAATTTTAAAGATTCACTAGACTAAGTACGGACCGTTGGGCCCGTTCCCCCAACGTAATACTCCACCACTTACCCATAGCCCCCAACTACGCGGGCACGGCTGACGATTTCCCGTTGTGACGCAAGAGATCCCCATTGTGACGCAAGTCACGGAAACCCTCCCCCAACTGCGCCACGCCATCCCTCTTCCTGCTCCTATCCTTCTCCATTCCTCATTGCCCAGCACTCCCTCCCCCTCCTCGTCACCCTCCCTCTTCTTTCTCCTCCCCTTCCCCACCTCTCCTTTCCCCAATCCTTAGTCACTCCCTCCCTCCATAACCCCTCTCCCCTCATTACACCCTCTCCCTCTACCTCCCTTCTCCCCCACTACCTCCTCATCTCCCCCCATCTCACTCCCCCACTCTCCCTCCTCACCTCCCCCATCTCTCCCTACCCCCACCTCTCCCTCAATCTCCCCAATCTCCCTCCACACGTCCCCAGGATCTTGAGGGTCCCGCTCCTCTCCCTTCCGCTGGGCACAGAGCAGTAGCGCCGTCATCCCCCAGACCCAGCCCAGCGTTAGCACCCAGGCCTAGGATCCCCTGCGCATCCTCTCCCCACCCTCCCCTCCCTACCTCCCTCCATCTCCCTGCTCCAGGGCTCTCACTTAACTTTTTTTCCTTGTTGCCAGCCGGGCAACCTTGACAGCTTTTTAGGTTGCCAAATGACAGTTCAGGTGGTAATTTAAGACGGTTTGCATAACGTGGACGATAATGTGCTTGGACGAAGTGCGTAGTTACCAGTCGGAATTATGCTCAATGAAGCATTCACATATTATTTCTGCTTCAAATAAAGTCATAAACTAAACATATTCACCAATCAAGACATGATATATACCACAATGACATGCAGCAAAATTATAATACAGTATCTGAACTCTTTTTAGATATTGCAATTAATGCAATTTCTATTAGTTCTTTCCACTTCCAAACAAAAATGTGGTTGGATTATTCAGCGAATGATCAACCTGTGTCAATAAATCCTAATTTTATGAGACAAACGACACACCTGGTTTTTCGGCTTCTTTATTGTGGGAATCATTTAAGGCCTTTGTCAGAGGTTCTATAATTTCATATAAAAACAAAAAAAACTGGTCGGAACAACTGGAATTAGAAAAACAGCTTGATTTAGAAAACGCCATCGATCCATCTACTGTTAAACACAGTAAGATAGCAGCATTGAAATTCAAGTTAAATCAAATCCTCTCCGTAAAAGTTGTCAAGTTATTTCAATACACTAAGCAAAAAAACTTCGAATTTGGTGATAAAACGCATAAACTTCTGGCACGCCAGCTGAAAAAAATGGAAAAAGATCACAATATTCAAAAAATCAAACCAGAAAAAGGATGAGCTGCTTGCACTCCCTAAAGATATTAACAAAAGATTCTTAAAATTCTATCAAAATTTATACGCATCTAAAACTTCAGCTGAAACCATAAAGATCAAAAACTTTCTTGACAATTGCAACCTCCCATCACTCAATGAGGTGGAATGAGAAGAATTAGGAGCGGAGATTACAGTAAAAGATATTGAAGAAACTATCAAATCAAAACGCCAGGTCCAGGTAATGAATTCTATAAAAATTTCATGAATTAATTTACCCACATTTACGAGCCCTTTATATGCACGCATTTAAAGAACAGACGCTTCCACGAACCTTAGCCGAATCAACCATTACACTGCCTAAAAAAGATAAAGATCTTGAAGAGCCAGGATCATACAGAGCAATAGCTCTTCTAAATACAGATCAGAAAATATTAGCTACAACTTTGGCAAAAAGACTAAGTTCGTACTTTAGTAAACTACTACACTCAGACCAAACTGGGTTTATTTTGCAACATTTGTTTCATAACTTGAGACGTTTGTTTAATATAATGTATTCACATAGAACAATAAATGAAGATTTATCAATTATTTCTTTAGACGCAGAAAAAGCATTTGACCAAGTAGAATGGGAATGTCTCTTTACAGTATTGCAAAAATTCCAACTAGGAGAAAATTTTATCTCATGGATAAAGTTGTTATAATCCGACTGCCAGAATACCGACTAATCAAACTCTGTCATCTAAATTTCAATTATTCAGGGGCAATAGGCAAGGATATGCTCTTTCACCAATGTTATTTGCCCTTGCCATAGAACCCTTAGCTGGAAGTATAAGAGTACATCTGGGCATTCATGGTTATAACACTAAACATACCAATAACAAGATTTAGTTATATGCAGACGAGGTACTTTTATATATTACCAACACTCAAGTCAGTATCCCAAATACATTAAACCTCATAGAACAATTTGGTTCCTTCTCAAGGTATAGAATAAATTAGAATAAAAGTGAAATTATGCCAATAAAAGCTCAAGACCCTTCACATCTCCTAAAATTTCCCTTTAGAATTGCCACTGAAAAATGTAAATACCTTGGAGTTTATGCGACTAGAAAATATACCTCTCTATTCCAAGCAAATTTTCCACTATTAATTACTAAATTAAATGCCCTTATTCAATTTTGGAAAACACTTCCTATTTCCCTTATAGGTAGAGTAAATGTTATGAAGATTACTTTTCTCCCACAACTCCTTTACCTATTTCAATCAATACCGATTTATCTCCCTAAATGCTTTAAAAAAAAACTTGACTCTGTGATTACAGACTTTATCTGGGATTATAAAACTCATATATAAAACTCATAGAATTCATAAACAACATTTATGTAAACCTAATGAAAATGGTGGACTGGCTCTCCCCAATTTTCTTTTTTACTACTGGGCTACTAATATTAAAAATTTAATCTACTGGATGGATGATACATATCAACAAGTAAACTGGTTAAAAATGGAGAGGGAAGATTGTTCGCCTTTCAATATAGGCGCGAGTCTTTCTCCAATACACCTGAATAAATCAACGTATGAGAAAAATCTGGTAATTCATAGCACCCTACAAATTTGGAAACAGTTGAAATCAACTCTCAAATTGAGAAATTTCTCTTTCCTTTTACCAATCGTCAACAACCCCTCGTTTAAACCGTCTACTTTAGATAAGGCGTTTGCACAATGGGGAAAACTCAGGAATCTTTATGAGAAGGGGATCTTCGTCTTGTTTCAAGAATTACAGGAGAAATATCATTAGAAAACTACTAGTTTTTTTTAGATATCTTCAAATCCGAGACTATGTGAAAACACACACGTAAGACTGTCATTCTATGGGCCCAGATATATTAGACGAATGCATGAATAGAAAGGCGGATACAAGTAAGTTAATATCCTATATTTACAATACCCTTTTAACTGCACATATCCCACCTTCTGAAATGATTCGGCGAGCATGGGAAGATGAATTGGGCTTTTCAATCTCAAAGGATAGTTGGGAGGAAAGCCTTTTATACATACATTACTGCTCTCTTAATGTTAGGCACTCCCTGATACAATTTAAAATACTGCACAGACTTTATTACACA
This sequence comes from Raja brachyura, assembly GCA_963514005.1. The sequence goes on from OY740790.1 coordinate 26,445,681, forward strand.
AAGTCTAAATTGAACAAGATCTTCCCAAATGTCTCTCCTATTTGTGATAAAGGTCTCCTCCAAGAAGCGACTACAACCCATTCTTTTGCTTCCTGCACAAAGTTACAAAACTTCTGGAGGGGAATATTTGATACCTTTTCCAAAATACTTTAAACTAAATTGGACCCAGATATAAAACTGATCATATTAGGTATGTCTAAGCTAACGATATTTCAAAGACGTTTCCTCAACTACAGCCTAATAATGGCAAAAAAATTAATACTAAAATTTTGGAAACAGACAACAGTCCCCACAGTGAAGATGTGGATTGCAGATATGTCCGAGACACTACATTTGGAAAACATAAGGCCTGTCTTGGCGGAAAAACCAGATCAATTTCTTAAGACAAGGACACCCTTTAATGAATGTTTACTACAATAGTATGGTGGAACACAAATTTAAATTTAAATCCAATGCTACTTTGGGTGGGGGGGGGGGGGGGGGAGGGGGGGGTTGGGGCAAGGTATATCTCCATCTTCTCTTATTCTTCTTTCCCTCTGCTGCACTGCTTTGGTACTTTAGGGGTCTTTTTCTCGTTCTTTTCTATTTTATCCCTTCATTTTTTTCGTTTCTTCATTTCTTGCTTTCCCTTTGTTTCCTTGTTTAATTTTTTTTTAATTTAGGTTATAAGGATAAAAATGAAGCTGTGCAATAATTGTATAATTGCAGATGCCGAACGTTTGCTTCTAATAAAATTGCTTTTAATAAAATTGCTTCTAATAAAATTAAAAATAAAAATAATTAAAAAAAGAAACAAACAACACGAGAGTATTAGTAATATACAAGACGAAGGGGGACCCGTTGGGTCCCGTCCCCTCAACACGGGGTTGCGGGGGAGGCCTGCAGCTTCACACGCACAATAACCACCCCACACACACACGGGGGGGGCGGGGTGAAGGGGGGCGAGAGGGGGAAAGGAGTGGAGGTAGTGGGGAGAGGGGGGTGAGTTGGGGAAGAGAGGAGTTGGGGGGGGGAGAGAGGAGTTGGGGGGGAAGAGAGGAGTTGGGGGGAGAGAGGAGTTGGGGGGGAGAGAGGAGTTGGGGGGGAGAGAGGAGTTGGGGGGAGAGAGCAGTTGGGGGGAGAGAGCAGTTGGGGGAGAGAGCAGTTGGGGGAGAGAGCAGTTGGGGGAGAGAGCAGTTGGGGGGGAGAGAGCAGTTGGGGGGGAGAGAGCAGTTGGGGGGGAGAGAGCAGTTGGGGGGGAGAGAGCAGTTGGGGGGGTGAGAGCAGTTGGGGGGGAGAGAGCAGTTGGGGGGGAGAGAGCAGTTGGGGGGGAGAGAGCAGTTGGGGGGGAGAGAGGAGTTGGGCGGGAGAGAGGAGTTGGGCGGAGAGAGGAGTTGGGCGGAGAGAGGAGTTGGGCGGAGAGAGGAGTTGGGCGGAGAGAGGAGTTGGGGGGAGAGAGGAGTTGGGGGGAGAGAGGAGTTGGGGGGAGAGAGGAGTTGGGGGGAGAGAGGAGTTGGGGGGAGAGAGGAGTTGGGGGGAGAGAGGAGTTGGGGGGAGAGAGGAGTTGGGCGGAGAGAGGAGTTGGGGGGAGAGAGGAGTTGGGGGGAGAGAGGAGTTGGGGGGAGAGAGGAGTTGGGGGGAGAGAGGAGTTGGGGGGAGAGAGGAGTTGGGGGGAGAGAGGAGTTGGGGGGAGAGAGGAGTTGGGGGGAGAGAGGAGTTGGGGGGAGAGAGGAGTTGGGGGGAGAGAGGAGTTGGGGGGAGAGAGGAGTTGGGGGGAGAGAGGAGTTGGGGGGAGAGAGGAGTTGGGGGGAGAGAGGAGTTGGGGGGAGAGAGGAGTTGGGGGGAGAGAGGAGTTGGGGGGAGAGAGGAGTTGGGGGGAGAGAGGAGTTGGGGGGAGAGAGGAGTTGGGGGGAGAGAGGAGTTGGGGGGAGAGAGGAGTTGAGGGGAGAGAGGAGTTGGGGGGAGAGAGGAGTTGGGGGGAGAGAGGAGTTGGGGGGAGAGAGGAGTTGGGGGGAGAGAGGAGTTGGGGGGAGAGAGGAGTTGGGGGGAGAGAGGAGTTGGGCGGAGAGAGGAGGTGGGGGGAGAGAGGAGGTGGGCGGAGAGAGGAGGTGGGGAGAGAGGAGGTGGGGAGAGAGGAGGTGGGGAGAGAGGAGGTGGGGAGAGAGGAGGTGGGGAGAGAGGAGGTGGGGAGAGAGGAGGTGGGGAGAGAGGAGGTGGGGAGAGGAGGTGGGAAGAGAGGAGGTGGGAAGAGAGGAGGTGGAAGAGAGGAGGTGGAAGAGAGGAGGTGAGAAGAGAGGAGGGGTGGGTGGGGGAGAGGGGGGAAAGGGAGGGGGTTACGGGGAGCGAGGGAGGTAGGAGAGGGGGAGTGCTGGAGGGGGTGCAGAGGGGAGGCGAGAGGGAGTAGATGGGGAGGGGGGGCTGGGGGGAAGGAGGGGGAGGAGGGTGGAGGGGGGGAGAGGGGGAGAGGGGGGAGAGAGGGGGGGAGGTGGGAGAGGGGGGGAGGGTGGGGAGGAGAGGGGAGGAGAGGGGAGGAGAGGGGGGAGGTGGGAGAGGGGGGGAGGGGGGGAGGTGCGGAGGGGGGGGGAGAGAGGGGGGGAGGGGGGGGGAGAGAGGAGGGGGAGAGAGGAGGGGGAGAGAGGAGGGGGAGAGAGGAGGGGGAGAGAGGAGGGGGAGAGAGGAGGGGGAGAGAGGAGGGGGAGAGAGGAGGGGGAGAGAGGAGGGGGAGAGAGGAGGGGGAGAGAGGAGGGGGAGAGAGGAGGGGGAGAGAGGAGGGGGAGAGAGGAGGGGGAGAGAGGAGGGGGAGAGAGGAGGGGGAGAGAGGAGGGGGAGAGAGGAGGGGGAGAGAGGAGGGGGAGAGAGGAGGGGGAGAGAGGAGGGGGAGAGAGGAGGGGGAGAGAGGAGGGGGAGAGAGGAGGGGGAGAGAGGAGGGGGAGAGAGGAGGGGGAGAGAGGAGGGGGAGAGAGGAGGGGGAGAGAGGAGGGGGAGAGAGGAGGTGGCCCAACTCTCTGGAAACCCGGAGCTGGTAGCAGCGGGGGTGAGGGAGGAGCAGGATAGGAGCAGTTAGCAGCGGGAGGGAGGGGGAGGGGGCAGGGGCAGTGCGGAGCGTGACTTCACTCGCTGCGCTAGCCGCGAGGAGAAAGTTCTTCAAAAGCAAGCCAGAAAGCTCGTGAACAACGGTGACCTCAGGTGACCTCAGGATCTGTAAATCATGCTTGTTCTTTCTGCGACTTTTGAAGAATGGGGGGGGTGGGGGGTGGCGAAACTCGTGGAAAACAGTATGCCTGTAAGCAGCTGCTTTAATCCAGAGCGGGGGGTGGGGATGGGCCACTAGCCAGGTGGGCCACGAGCAAAGGCATTGTGATGTCACAAGCTGGCCAGCGGTTAGATTTGGAAAAAAAAGTCAGATTGGTGAACAATTGTAGGTAAATACTCGGAACATAATTAACCAAATTTACAGATGAGGGGATTTCTGAATTTGTGAGGTAAATCTCTACAAGAATATGTAAAAATTGCACCGTTTCGGCATTGGATTTTCGAGGAGATGTGAATCAAAAGAGAACTGACACACACAAAGTATTAATAAGTATATGATATATATACTAGACTAAGTGCCGACCCATTGGCTCCCTGTCCCTGCCCCGTTGGGTCTGCTCCCCAACACAAGATTCCACCACTCACCCGTTCCAACGCAAGCCATTTCCCCAATGCAACATTGCATCACTCATGCCTAGCTCCCAACGGAGGCGCAGCTCATTTCTCCTCATCCCCCATCACTCCCTCCACTTCCTCTTCACCCTCCCTCTTCAATTCTTAGAGAGGGAGAGGTGGTAGAGAGGGAGAGGTGGTAGAGAGGGAGGGGGTGTAGAGAGGGGGGGGTAGAGAGGGAGGAGGGGTAGAGAGGGAGCGGGGGGTAGAGAGGGAGCAGGGGGTAGAGAGGGCGGCGGGTAGAGAGGGCGGCGGGTAGAGAGGGCGGCGGGTAGAGAGGGCGGCGGGTAGAGAGGGCGGCGGGTAGAGAGGGCGGCGGGTAGAGAGGGCGGCGGGTAGAGAGGGAGGCGGGTAGAGAGGGAGGCGGGTAGAGAGGGAGGCGGGTAGAGAGGGAGGCGGGTAGAGAGGGAGGCGGGTAGAGAGGGAGGCGGGTAGAGAGGGAGGCGGGTAGAGAGGGAGGCGGGTAGAGAGGGAGGCGGGTAGAGAGGGAGGCGGGTAGAGAGGGAGGCGGGTAGAGAGGGAGGCGGGTAGAGAGGGAGGCGGGTAGAGAGGGAGGCGGGTAGAGAGGGAGGCGGGTAGAGAGGGAGGCGGGTAGAGAGGGAGGCGGGTAGAGAGGGAGGCGGGTAGAGAGGGAGGCGGGTAGAGAGGGAGGCGGGTAGAGAGGGAGGCGGGTAGAGAGGGAGGCGGGTAGAGAGGGAGGCGGGTAGAGAGGGAGGGGGGTAGAGAGGGAGGGGGGTAGAGAGGGAGGGGGGTAGATAGGGAGGGGGGTAGAGAGGGAGGGGGGTAGAGAGGGAGGGGGGTAGAGAGGGAGGGGGGTAGAGAGGGAGGGGGGTAGAGAGGGAGGGGGGTAGAGAGGGAGGGGGGTAGAGAGGGAGGGGGGTAGAGAGGGAGGGGGGTAGAGAGGGATGGGGGTAGAGAGGGAGGGGGTAGAGAGGGAGGGGGGTAGAGGGTGGGAGTGAGGGTAGATAGGGAGAGGGCATTTCCCTCCTCCACCCTTCCGCATCGCCCTCCTCCACACACCCCTCATGTCCCTCTACCACCCCACTCCGCTACCCATCTCCCTCCACCGCATTTCCCTCATCCTCCTCCCCTCAGTCCCATTCCCTACCCCAGGACCTACTCGGGTTGCAGAGCAGTGCCATGGCCTGGTCCTGGCTGTAGACTCCAGTGGTCAGCTCGGCGGCCGCCTGAGCTATAGTGCAGACTACGACTTCATCTCCGGGCTCGTCCCTGACCACAGACCCAGGCTTGTCCTTGGTTCCAACGGCGACTTCTTTTTCGGTCCTGGCCCCATCCGAAGCCCCGGGCTCGGCCCTCACTCCAGCTCCACCCTCCCTGTCAGGCGTCGGCAGCCGCTGCAGGCGCTGGAGTGCGCCTCCCTCACGGAGTGTCCTGTCCTGCCTTGCGAGTGCATCGTTACGTCACTCGGGTGCGCTGCAGTGGCCCTCCCTCCTGGAGTGTCCCATCATGCCCTGCGAGTCACTCGGGGGTTTTTTTTAAAACTGGGTGAATTTTCGGGCTGCTTTTACAACTTTAAATCATTAAAAAGTTCGGAAATATAGGTGGGAATGCGACGGGAAGATGTTTATCGCCTCGACGGAAATAATGTGGGAAAAATGTGTGAAAATGGGAAGGCTGGGCCTAGTGTTTGGAAGAAAATACGAATTAACCCAGATGTGTGAGTGTGAGTGTAAGAGTGTGAGTGTAAGTGTGTGAGTGTGAGTGTGAGTGTGATTGTGCATGTGTGTGAGAGACGCACAAACACAAACAAACAAGAGAAGAGTTTTAGTAATATAAGATAGAAAGATTACTGCCTGAGTAAAGAGTATTCTTCTTATCACTATTGTGAATTGCCATTCTCTGACCTTGAAACTGTGACTGCTCGCTCTGGACAATGCCACTAATGTAAGTGTCAACTCTGAAAGCATACTTAATTTCTCTAAACCCATACCAGGGTAGGAAATTAACGGTTGCCCGTTTGCCAATGGCCACCTAAAGTCCCGCCGGCCAACCTAAAAGCCATGTCATTTTGCCCGGCTTGACAGGCAAAAACAAATCAAGTAGGACGGGATCAATCCCTGAATTAGGTAGATGCAAATTCCTGGGATTGCGATAAAATTGCCAGTGTGCGGGCAGGGTTAATGAATAGGGACGAGGGACGGTTGCAGTCCGGTGGTTACGGTACAGGATTGGGATGATCCCAGATTCCTGGGCACAGGGATGGGATTTCCCTCGTATTTGGCAGAAGTCTGACCCGCAGCCGCGGCCCCGGCGCTTTGTTGCGGCTCCGGGCCCGGGCCTGTGCTGCCGGCGCCACTCTTGGAGCACCCAGAATACCTACCGTTCAACTCTGAGCGGGCCCCCTCTCTATCTCTCTCTCTCCATCTCCGCCAGCCATCCGTGTCCGGGCCAGCTAGTCTCCCCTCTCCGGCCGCTCCTCATCCCCCGGCACGACCGGCTGCCTTGCACATGCTCACTGCCACGGATAGCACATCATTGGCTGAACCTGCACATCCTCCCCCTGCACATCCACCCCCTGCACATGCGCACTGCCACAGCCAGCACATCCTCTCCCTGCACATGCGCACAACCACGGCCAGCACATCATCGGCCACCCTGCACATGCGCACTGCCACGGCAACTGGTCGGCGCTGGACATTTTCTCCCTTGCTTTGCATTGTGGGAGATCTGGCCTCCATTGTTGTCCGGTCGCTGCCTTGCCGCGACCGCTAAAGCCCAACGCAGAATCACTGCCTGGAGCTGGAGTAACTCCCTGGAATAACTCTTCCTTCTTAGTTTCCTGGTCCTCAAAAATATTCCAAATGGAATTTAAACTTAAACTTGAGATGGACTTAAGCAAAAAAAGGGTTATTGGGGGAAAAAGGAGATACCTTAAATTTAGTTGCATCTGGTTGGGTAACTATGGTAGGGTGAAGACAATTCCATGCTTTAATTGTGCGGGGAACTCCATAGAGCAGCCAGCATCTCTGGATAGAAGAAATTGGGTGATGTTTCGGGTAGAGATCCATCTTTAGACTCCCTCTGGTTTTAGTGTTTTTAGTTTAATTTAAAGATACAGCGCGGACACGTGACCACCGATCGCCCTTGCACTAGTTCTATCCCACACATTAGCGATGTAAGTCAAGAGTATTTTATTCTTCAACGTCCCAGTTAGAACAATGAAATCCTTATTTGCAGCAGCACAATAGAATATGTAAACATAGTACTCTGTAAACGTTACTAAACGAGAAAACAAAACAGTGTATATTTATATATGAATATATAAGTGTGTGTGTGTGTGTGTGTGTGTGTGTGTGTGTGTGTGTGTGTGTGTGAGAAAGATTATATATATATATATATATATATATATATATATATATATATATATATATACCCACACACACAATTTCCCTCCTGGGATTAATAAAGTTCTATCGTATGGTATCATGTGTGTAGGAAGGAACTGTGAGGAAATATTATACAATAAAATTGCTAACATTATAATATCTGTGTGAGAAACTTATGTTGAGTTGCAGGAGAAGGACTCAAAATACATAGGCCACAACGGAATAAAGAACACACTTAGACATAGGAGGACAGATGCTTGTTATAACATGGAGATGTTGATGTAAATAGGAGTAGCTTTGTTTCCTTTTGAGCGGCTACAACTGTCAGAAGTTGTATTTGGTTTAGGTGGTGTTTAGAGTGTTGGTTGTTAATGGGGTCTCTTCCAGGACATGGGCACCATTTATTCTTTCTTTGTGACACATTTTTGAGCTCTAGTGTGTTACAGGGAGAATTTATGGTTGGCTGTATTGAGTTGTAGGCACCAAGGCTAGATAATAGAGTCTGTGATTTGGTTTGTGCTGTTTAAATATATTTATGTTGGGATAAGAGATAAGGCATAGGTGATGGTTGTGTGACCTTTGTATAAGGGAGTTCTTATGTTTATAGAAGACTGAGAAAGTAACTCTGTTTTGATCTCAGCCAAAGGATTGGGGTCTGCATGTAGTAATCTTCAAATTGCTGTGTGGGATGCCATTAGTAAGAAATTATAAAGAGGCCTTACATTCCTTTCCTCCAGAGATGAGCAAGGGGGAGGTTAATTCAGAATGAAACTTGACCCGAGCTTGGTAAGAAACAATTATAATATATCAAGTGCGACAAGTATATGGCCTTTGTGTGCTTGGAGTTGGGAATTGTATGACTAGAAATAACTTAAGTTCTTACCACTTTGTAAGAATGGGGCAAAACTCATATTTAATCCACAACTACATGTATTTTAACTATGTAGTTGTAAGGAAATTATTTGTGAAGCGTATTGTGTTTAATTAAGATTGTAAGTATTAGACCTTGGTTAAATCTGATGTTTTACAAATAACTTTCTTTTCCAAAAGTGAAAACATATGTTTTGTGTTTATGTATTGTGTGATTGCTGTATGATGTGTATATTCTGAGAGGTGTTCTCTGAGAATTAGTTTTATATCTGTGGTTTTACTTTATTGAAATAAAATGATTTTGAGCAAAGAGGTTGAAGAAAACCACAGAGGGGAAGAAGGCTGTAATGGGGCCGGAAAAGGGAAAATCATGTGACTATACATGTTGTCAATCAATGGAAAGAATTTAGTTGATTGGTTAATGCAAATAAGTTAAATGTATGGTAAACCATAATGATTGGTTAATAGTTTGCCACTCCTTTTGTATTATAATTGTCTATCACTTATATAATGTGTTACGTATATACCAAAGTCAGTAGTTCTTTCGACCTGCTCCAGAGATTCCAGTGTTGGAAGGTTTAAAGAATTATCCAGCGCTGTCAGAATAAAGAATTGATTTTAGCAGCAATGGTTTGATTCAGGTTTTCTTGAATTGGACTGACAAAATAACTTAACATTTGTCGTCGAGGATAAGGGTTCAGACGGTTCACCGGCAACACGAGGAACGAAAATAAGAGTCAAACTACGCACTGATTGGACCAGAGGAATTGGCCAAGCAGAAGTGAGTAGTTAAACACCATTCTGTTTTCCTCTTGTCCTTATATCGCTGCATAGTCGACCCTTCGTTCTTGTGTTGAATGGGATCCTGACAGAATCAGGTCAGTCTAACAAACCTTGTTGATTGGTAAGATAGACTTTTAAACAGATTGGTCCATTGGGAATGGAAAGACTCGGCCATTTGGAATGGAGAGACTCGGTCATTGGGATTGATCAATAGTAACTGACGGCAGAACTGGATCCTGGTCATTTGGAGTGGAAGGTGATAGTTAATGATTTGGAAACAGGGTTGGCTAAACGCTGACAGTGCTAAATTTATCCTGGTCATTTGGAATGACAGGAGATAGTTAAAGATTTGGAAACAGGGTCGGCTAAACACCAACAGTACTAAATTAATCTCGACCATTTGGAATGGTGCGAAGTAATTAAAAACAATTGAATTCGGATCCAGTGAAAAGTAACGGTTGCTAAATAAGAAATAGTAAAACGTTAACGTCATTATTATATTGTCGTAAGAATAAAGTATAAGAATATTAATACTGTGTATGGAATAAGTGGTTATGAATATAGTAGCAATAAATTGATTGAATTATGGCGTGAGGAGGAATGAGACAGAACTAACCAGTTGGCAAGATAATGTAGTTAAATTAGATATAAATTTAGTAAGTGGAGATATTAAGACAAGAGTGCACACGAAAGGAATAAAACGACAGGAGAAAGAGAGAGATAAGGAAAATGGTTTTTAAAAAAAGGACTGCGCAGTTTAAATAGTTGGCCTTCAATTAGCAAAGGGAGACGAAAGGAAGGCATGGGAAAATGATTGGAATTTGGCTCCTAGCGCATCTCCACTTCCCTATCAGACCCTGGGTCAAGCTCCACCTACACCACAGTTCGAGCCCCAGTCAATGGTGACAGGAATTTACCCAAATTTACCTAGGTCAGAATCAGGAACTGATAGTGCACTCAACCAGGCACCATAGAAAAAGAAAAGAAAAGGAGAAGCCCTAGTTTACAGACTCCGTAGCATGGCGTACCAGGTTCTAGTCTAGAGATCAGGCGTAAGAAGGACGAGAGGAAAGGAGGTCACACAGTTGGGACCATAGAAGGAGGCACTTGGCTGAGAAAACCAAACCCCAGAAACAACAGGGAAGGTGCTGAAATAGACGGAATAAGAAAGCATCCTCCAGGCATCAATATCCTGACAGAACAGTCCCTTACCCCAGAGCCCTTATACCTCCTCCACCCAACCAACAAGACAACAGCGAAAGAGTCATAAATAATGTGGGGCTGCCGTGGAAACCAAATGAGATTATGGCAATTTTGTTGTGAGTGCCTAATCAGAAATAGAATCCAAAAGCTTTCATTGAATTTTTAAGAACAACGATATCCGTATATCTCGCCGATTCCCGAGATTTATGGGTACTAGTTCAGCAAATCTTAACGGCGATTGAGTATACCAAATTGTTGGTTCATTTAACCTATAACAACCACGCAGCCATAGAGGCGGCACACCCAGAGGCAGGTAACAATGAGGATCGATTACAGCTTATGTTGACAGCCGTGGGCCTCACTCTCCAGCACCCAATCGATGTATCAAAGGTTTTGGATATGAAACCAGAGGAAGGAGAGGCTGCAGAAAATTTTCTGGAAAGGTTAAAACCATCTACAGCAACCAGTCAGGTGATACTCAGTATCAGCAAGGAAATGACTCACCACAGTTTCGTCGCAATGGCTATTAAAACCAATAATATGGACTGGTCAGAGTCTTCACCGGCCTGCATGTCAAGAGCTGTGAAAGCCTTTTGGAAAAACTGTCCTATTGGAGGCAGGGAAGCCCAGGTAAAGGTTAAAAAAAACTTTTAAAAAACGAATATGTGAGCAAGCCGAACTATTTGCGCTGACTAGAGCCTGCACCCTAGCCAAAGGATTTACTGCAAATATTTACACAGATATCATGAACCACTCCAACAGCAATATGCTCATGATATGGACAATTAAGTAAGAATGGGGGGGGTTCTAACCTCTTCAGGGACAGTGATATCTCACAAAGATTGATTTCTAATTTGCTACAGGCCATTCATGCTGTTGTCAAAATTAGAGCCCATGCTTAGCCTCAGAGACATAGGAAATCGCCTTGCCAACGAGGCAACTAAGAAAGTTTAAAGAGTCACCAAATTGTTGTGCCTCACATGATGAGGCAGACTAAAAATTATACTAGGAATAAGTCTCCCTTGGAAAAAGCAATGCCAACCATCCAAGAAGTACTTCAAATACAGGAGGACGCTCCTGCACAGGTAAAACAGCTGTGGTAGGACCAGGGTTGTGTGTACGATCCTGTCTATAGTTTATGGGTTACGCCTGCCGGACTGACTTGCATGTCTGACGAGCTTGCGTTGTGGGTTATTGAATTTGTACACTTTGCAACTCATTGTGGGACCAAGGCCGTAAGTGATATGCTTTTAGAGACCTGGTGGCATCTGAAACTTCTGACTTGTCCCAGCGTATCAGCCAGCAATGTCTGATTTTTCAGCAGCATAATCCAGGTAAAGGCTTGCCCTGTGAACCAGGTAAGACCCCTTTACCAGCAGGTCCCTTTGAGACCTTGCAAATGGACTACATTGAGTTTGGAAAGATGTCAGTGTTACAAGTGTGTTCTTGTAATTATTGATGTTTTTTAGTAAATTAAGAGTTCGCGTAAACGCCTCTCATGTGTGTCGTAGCATTATGTTTTTGAATGAATTCAGAAGTTCACATATGTGATAAGTTCTCTGTTTGTCAGAAGCGACATACACCAAACACATTAATAATAAAATTTCATTATATGCAGACGACATATTATTATATATTACAAATTCGCAAATTAGCATACCAAATAAGTAGATTGGATAAGAATGGAGAAATAGGATTGTTCCCCTTATAATATAGGAGCGATCCTTCTTTCCCCGATGAAACTGAACAATATAATCTAAGAAGAATCCAATTATTCACAGTATAATCTGAATTTGGAAACAAATAAAATTAACTTTAAAATCAAGAATTGTATCGCTTCTTTCCCCAATAACAAACTATCCCTCATTCAAACCATCTATTATTGATAAAACGATTATCCATTGGGCAAGAATAGGAATTAAAATGATGGGAGATATGTATGAAATGGGAAAACTTTTATCATTCCAACAATTACAACTAAATATAATTTGAAAAGTAACCAATATTTTAAATATCTTCAAATTCAAGTTTATTTGAAAAAATATATACGATATCAAACTCTAACCTCAGATTTATTAGAGGACGGAATGAATAGAAAGGCAGGATCAAGCAATTTAATATCATATTTATATAATATAATTTTAAATATAGAAACACCAACGACAGAGGCAATTAGAAGGGACTGGGAACAAGAGTTATTGATAAAAATTCCAAACAACAGATGGGCAAAAAATCTGTATGTACATAAATGTTCGATTAATGTAAGACATAACCTAATTCAATTTTAAATTTTACACACATTATATTACTCGAAAACCAGACTGAATAAAATATTTCCAAATGTTTCCCCCATTTGTGATAAATGTCTAACTCAAAATGCCACTATAGCACATTCCTTTGTCTCTTGTACAAAACTGCATAAATTTTGGAATGACATTTTTGGAACCTTTACAAAACTATTTAACACAAAATTGAACCCCAATACAGAACTGATTATCTTTGGATCAATGGAAGAGGGAAGTAAATTAACTACTTTCCAAGAAGCTCTTCTTAATTATGGTTTAATAACAGCAAAAAAACATACTCAAATTCTGGAAAAACGCAACCACGCCAACGTTCAAAATGTGGATTTCAAATATGTCGGAAACACTACATCTTGAAGAAATGAGATTCCTCCTACTAGGCAAAGTAGACCAATTCTTAAAGACTTGGTCTCCTTTTATCGACTTTTTACAAGCATATTGTGCAACATAACATAACCTTAGAAATTAAATGGTTCAGAACCGGGTGGCGGGTGGGTAAAAATCCGAAATAGGTATATCTCTCATAATTTCTTTTAACTCTACTTTCTGTTTTTCTCTCAATCTCCTTAGCTTTTTATCTCTGCTCTCTATCTCTTTCACTATCCGTTTCTACTCGCTTGTCTATCTATTTCGACACTCTTTATTTCCCTTTTTCTTTCACTGGTCTTTTATTATTAAAATTAAAAACACAAAGTTGTACAAGAATGGTAATGTGTATGTATGTATTAGGTACTTAGGTACCACACTACTGTACTTCTAACAAAAATAAAAAATATTTAAAAAAAATAAATAAATACAATTTTTTTTTTAAAGCGACATGTTGTAAGGGTATGTCTCCTTTAAGAAACTGTAAGCGGGGTAGGTGCATCTGCACAGCTACTCTGCTGTAAGGGAATGTTTATTGCCTTGTTTTTTCTCAATTTAAAAGGGGAAAGTTGGAAAATTTAGGTGGCTTATTTTTTCTGATGTTTCTTTTATAATTCTTTTCAGTAAGTTAATTTGGAAAATTGATACTCGTATATATTTAAACTAGGAATTGGAATTTGGGAATAGTAGGGAGAATGGTTTGAAAAAATGTCTAAAACCACTGGATATTTCTGGATCATTACACCTTTGATCACTCCTGGTTGACAGAAAAAGTGAAAGTTTATTGGGTTTATTTTAATCTGTTGTATTTTACCTGTTTCTGAGATGCAAACAGTATAATGTGATAATCCAGCTGAGATTTCAACGTGGATTGATTTGATTGTTTGCTGAAATTTTCAGGAACAGGCAATGTATAGGATAGTATGGAGAACTATAGAAGGGGGGGCAGAATAAGAATACGGACCACTACTTCTCGTACAGCATGAATAACGCCTGCGGAAATCCTATGTATTAACTTTAACCTGTGCTTTGCGAACATCTCATTTACAGGTCAGGGTTGCATATGGTGAGGCGCCAGCGCTCAAAGTTACACCTAATATTGAGCCAGGTTGCTATGTGCTGATCAGGAACTGGAAGTGTAAGCACCTGGACCCATGTGGGATGGACCTTTCCAGGTTCTCCTCACCACTCTGACCGCTGCCAAAATTGAGGGTCACGCTTCATGGGTTCACCTGAACCACTGCAAATTGATTGGGGAGCCCAATCAAAATGGAAAGAAGAGTGATTGTATTTTTAATTTAGAGTTTTTTTAGTTTTTACATTTCTGCTTTGCTTGGGGGTTGTATCCTTATAAGTTTAGTTTTGTATCCTTCGAAGTTTAGTTTTGTATCTTAATAAGTTTAGTTTTTGAATCCTTATTTTGCTATATCGTTAAGAATATGCGACTGATTACTGGACTGACTGACTGAAGGACGTTTAAATTGAGTGAATAGTTGTTTAAGCTAATTAAGTAAGAAATGAGGTTTTTGTGAGACTTTGCATATTCCAGATAAATTAAAATAAGGCGATTCATCCTGCTATGCATCCTGATACTACAACAGATGGAGGGAAATTACGGAAAAATTGGACGATGTGTCCTGGGACAACCAAGCAGAATCTTTCACCTCTGCAAAGGAGATGTGGTACAGTGCAATGACCCGGATGCCTTTGGAATCTGGAAGTCACCAAGATTGACTATTGCAATGGGATACTACGTCAGCCCGATCGGCAGGTAGACTTAGATAACCAACACCTGTGGGAATTACCCTGTTGGTTTCGGGGGTGCATGTTTGACTTTTTCTGCAGACGGAATCCCTTGGAAAACAACTCGGCAAAGGGACATTTGTATGATGGACTATGCTACCGAGAAGCATTAGAGGTATACCCTTGGTTACAGAAGTAACGGACAAACTGTGTGTTACCCTGCTATGAAATCACTCAGTAGCCTATTTGCAGTGTTTCCAGAATGGGGGAGGACTGAACGGTTAGTAATACGTCAAGGTGAGAAGCCATTTCCGGTCGAAACTGTCACCATCCCTTATGATGAGACCTTAGTCCCACCGGCTAACTGTCTGCCACTACCTCGTGACAATGAGCATTCTTACTCGGGTTGTGAGGATAAGACTGACAAGGCTTATGCGGTGTACGGCCAAGGCAACCTCCTGCCATGTAATTTTACCATGAACACAGACAATAGACAATATCTGAGTTGCTTTACCAACCAAGGGTACGGGTGTATAGTTATCAATATCCCATTCAACATCTCATGTTTAGTACAGATCCCACATCAGTACCTCAGAAGGGATCAAATGTTCTACTCGCAAGGAATGCATCCCCATCTATGAAGGATTACAGTTGGTTTGTGGTTGGGCAAATGGGACCCAAATAAGTTAAATGTATGGTAAACCATAATGATTGGTTAATAGTTTGCCACTCCTTTTGTAATATAATTGTCTATCACCTATATAATGTGTTACGTATATACCAAAGTCAGTAGTTCTTTCGACCTGCTCCAGAGTTTTTAACTCTGTGTTAGAAGGTTTAAAGAATTATCCAGAATTATCCGGTGCTGTCAGAATAAAGAATTGATTTTAGCAGCAATGGTTTGAATCAAGTTTTCTTGAATAGGACTGACAAAAGAACTCAGTTTAACAACTGCAGATGCTAGTTTACACTGAAAAAAAGTTGGAATAACTCAACAGGTCAGACAGAATCACTGGAGAAAAGGAAAATATTTCATTTGGGGTTGGGTCTGAAAAAGGTTCCTGCACACCTTTGGAATGTGGAAAGAAACAAGTGCACCCGGAGAAAACCCATGCAATCAAAGTGAAAAGGAGCAAACTCCATACAGACAGCACCCATATTCAGGATCAATTCCGGGTTTCTGGCACTTTTAGGCAGTAACTTTATGGCCAATGTTCTGCCCCATAGTCTTAAACTGAATTAAAACATACAGTGGCTGTAAAGGGGGACATAGCGTGACTTAGAGATTTAAGACTGAAAATGGATAGTTTATTTTTTCTAATAACCAAAATTATCAACATATAATTTTTTCTGTGTTGGAAAACAAAATATAGTGGCGCAGCTGGTAGACTTGCTGCCTCACACACCAGAGATCTGTGTTCGATCCTGTCCTCGGGCACTGTCTTGTGCTGAATTTGCACATTCTCCCTGTAAGCGTGTGGGTTTCCTCCCACATCCCAAAGACGCATTGGCTTTGTAGGTTAACTTGTCTCTGTAAATTTGTCCCTAATGTGTAGGGAGTGGGTGAGGAAAGTGGGATGACAGAACTTGTGTGAATGGGTAGTAGACAAAAAAGCTGGAGAAATAAAGCATGACATTTTCAGATAAAGCAAATTCGGACTCCACGGAAAAAATCTCTACTGGATTATGTAAACATTTTACCATCACAGCGTCGTGTTTTTGAGAAGATGTGATTATTCACACACACAAACACACACATCCAAGATCAAAGTTTTATAAGTATAGAGATATTGAGGAAATATTTTATAATAGAATTGCTCAGATAATAACTTTTGTGTGAGGAACATGTTAAATTGCAAGAAAAGGGCTTGGAGTTGGGGTTTTCAGAAATATATGTCCCCACAAAGAAATAAAGTGCAAAGAACACACACACACAGGAGCACAGATGGCTTATCATAACATGGAAATGTTGATCTCAATAGGCATAGCTTTGTTTGCTTTGAAGCAGCTATAACGCTGTCAAAAGTTGTATTTGGTTTAGTTTGATGTTTAGAGTATAGGTTGTTAATGGGGTCTGTTCCAGGACATGGGCACCATTTTTGCTTTCTTTGTGACACATCTTTGAGCTCTGGTGTGTCATAAAGAGGATTTATGGATGTTTATGTTGGGTCTTAGAAAGGCTATATAATAGTCTTGAGATTTGGTTTGTGCTGTTTTAATGTATTTATGTTGAGATAAGAGATAAGGCATAGGTGATGGTTGTGTGACCTTAGTATAAGGGTGATTTCTTATGTTTATAGAAAACTGAGAAAGTAACTCTGTTTTGATAATCTTCCATTTGCTGTGTGGAATGCTATTAGTGAGGAGGCCTTACATTCCTTTCGTCCAGAGATAGAAGGGGAGGTTGTAATTTAGAATGAAACTAGACCCAAGCTTGGTAAGAAGCAATTATAATTGATTAAGTGTGACAGTAGATGGCCTTTGTGTGGTTGGAGTTGGGAATTGTGTGATTAGAACTTAAGTCTTTCCCACCTTGTAAGAATGGGGCAAAACTCATATTTAATATTTGTAATCCATAATTAACTGTATTTTAACTATGTAGTTGTAGGGAAATTATTTGTGAAGTGCATTGTGTTTTTTAATTAGGATAAGTATTAGACTTTCTTTAAATCTGAAGTTTTAGAAATAACTTTCTTTTCCAAAAGTGAAAATATATGTATTGTGTGAGTTCTATGATGTGTATTTTATATTCTGAGAGGTGGTCTCTGAGAATTAATTTTATATTTCTGTGGTTTTAATTCATTGAAATAAAATGATTTTGAGCAAAGAGGGTAACGAAAACCACAGATGGGGGCAAGGGTTGTAAAGAGCCCAGAAAAGGCAAAATCATGTGACTACACGTGTTGTCAATCACTGGAAAGGATTTAGTTGATTGGTTAATGCAAATAAGCTAATGTATGGTAAACCATAATGATCGGTTAATAGTTTGCCACTCCTTGTGTACCATAATTGTCTAATACCTATATAATGTGTTTAGTTTATACCAAAGTCATTAGCTTTTTGGACCTGCCCCAGAATCTCCAGCTCTGTGTTGGAAGGTTTAAAGAATTATCCAGCGCTGTCAGAGTAAAGAATCGATTTAAACAGCCACAAGAGTTTGAATCAAGTTTTTTTTTGAATAGGACTGACAAAATAACTCAGTTTAACAATATGATAGATACTAGACCAAGTGGGACCGTTGGGTTTCTGTCACACGGGAGGGCTGGTCCCCGAACACAATATTCCACCACTCACCCATAGCCCCCAACTGCGCAGCTGCGGCTGACGGGTTCCCGTTGTGACGCCAGAGATCCCTATTGTGACGCGAGTCATGACATCCCTTCCCAAGTGCGCCTCACCATCCCTCTTCCTCCCCTATCCTCTTCCAATCCGCATAATCCCCAGCACCACCTCCTCCTCTTCACCCTCCCTTTCCTTTGCCCTCTCCTCCTCCCCACCCCAATCCCTCCCACTCATTTCCCCTACCCTCAGTCACTCCCCACCCTCAGTCACTCCCTCCCTCCAACCCCTCTCCCCTCCCTACCCCCTTGACCCGTTGGGCCCCGTTCCCCCAAAGCAACTCATTGCCTCAACACAATATTCCACCTCTCATCCATAGCCCCCAACTGCGCAGGTGCGACTCATTTCCCCTCATCCCCCAACACTCCTTCTCCCTTCTCTGCACCCTCCCTCTTCTCTCCCCTCCAATCCCCTCTCCTTTCACCTACCCTCAGTCACTCCCTCCAAAACCCCTCTCCCCTCCCTACCCCCTTGACGTCATTGTGAGGTGGAAGCTGCTGTTTTGTTTTTTTATGTAAATTAGATCCCGTTGTGATGTCATTGTGGGGTGGAGCACTGCTGACGGGCAGTTTAAGTAAATGAGATCCCATTGTGACATCACAGGTGCTAACTGCCACTACAACTTAAAGTGATTTTTCTCAAACTGGATTTTGTAAAGTTGAAAATGTGAATAACTTGCAAAATTTACCATCAATCTGAAGGAACCTTGATACAACATGCCACAGGACAATCGTAAGTTGGTCCAAAAATTGTATCGCCATTGTGTACCGTTGCAGGCAAACAGACAGACAAAATCGCATTATATTCAATTCAGCCTGCATATTGTGAACAGTTTTCCCCAATCCATTATATTCCTGTTTCCATAACATAACATTACACTTAATAGCAGAAATGGAATTGCTCAAAATATGACATTATTTTTCAAAATGAAACCACCATTTTTGAGGTCTAATCTTTGTATCGTCAAGATCAATTATACATCAGTAAATAACCTTGCAACTGGAGCAGAGAGATTGCCTCAGGGATGGCACACACACATAATGACCATTAAAAAATTGAGTAAGATTCAAATTGTTCCACAATAATCAATTTGCTTCACGTTTTTATTCGATATAATTATTGACAATTTTCTAAGGTTTTTGATAAAGTTACAGAAGAACGCTCCGGAAAAAAAAGTCATATAATCCAAATGAAAGCAACAAGACTAAACATTAACTAGAAAATAGTTGCCTTTGGTACAAGGCAAAATCCACAATTAAAAGAACCTCATGTGGAGATCTGTAGTAGTTTGTCTTTGGCACTTGTGGCAGATGGACCTACCGACATTGCCAACGCCTTTCCTCACCAGCTGCCACATGTTCTGGTTGACGCTCCTGTTGTTAATTACCCATGGCCGGCAGTAATTCCTTCAGGCCGCTGCCACCATCACCATGGGGCTTCCACCCCCTCTTCACTGCCATCTTCTCTTTTTCCTGTCGCTTTCTCCACTCGGCCTCTCCCCTCCTCCACCACTACCTCCTCCACCTTCCCCAGAGTCGCTGACATACTCCATCTTGGATAATGTTGGCGACTGTGAGGGAGAAGGAGGCGGCAACGGCGATAGAGCTGGGAGCAATGGAGCAGACAACCGACATATGAAGGAGGAGACGGGTGAGCGGGGAATGGACAAAGCAACGGCCAACAGGAAGAAATGGGCAGCTGGTGAAAGGGCAGGAGCCCCATGGTGGCTGAGCATGTCCTGTCAGTGGCACGGCCCGAGGACAGGGACTGCAACGTGAGTCACAACAACAGCCGCGTCTACCGGACGGTGCATCAGTTCGCGTAGAAAGACTCACTGGTGTAGACCAACAGCATCAGTATCTGGTTTTAAAGTGAAATTACACAAAATACTGGAGTAACCCAGCAGATGAAATTAGTCTAAAGAAGGGTCTCGACCTGAAATGTCACCTATCCATGTTATCCAGAGATGCTGGCTGACCTTCTAAGTTACTCCAGCACTTTGTGTCCTTTTGTGTATGAACCAGTATCTGCAGTTCTTTGTTTCTAGTACATAAAATGATAATACTTTACTCGGCTATCGCAGACAATCGGCAATAACGGGCACCATTCCCCCTCCACAAGGGCTTACCAACCGTACATGACTTTTGAACGTAGAATACTTACAAAATTGGCAGACAACATCAAAAGTAATGGCCAGCTATCAATCATTGGAGAAAAGTAGGATTCACGAAGATCTGAAACAATGGAACAGATTGTCTGATGTGATTGACGGATTTTATTTGACGTCATATCTCTGAAAGCAAGTGAAAATTCATGAACACAGGAACACGAAAGATTTAACAATCTAACCAATAGCTAAACAAAGATAATTAGATCAAATGTAATACTTTTAACATTGGAGTATACATCACAAGAGAGTTTTCAAACAAAATATAATAGCAAGTATACACAAGGACAGATGACTCAAAACACACTCAAGATTTTTGATTCCAGGATTTAAGGCAGGAGCTCCAAGGAGATTGGTAGCTGAGTGTTTCAAATTCTACAATTGAGAAAGGTCCATAAGTTCTAATGACTAACAGAGCATAAGCGAGGCCAACATATCATAAACAATAAAAATAAGGAATCCTTTCCGTCATAGAAGCATACAGCACAGAAACAGATAGTTCATCCCACCATATCTATGCGAACTATCAAAAATCGATCTGTACCAATCCTGTTTAACAGTACTTAGCCCTGTCTCAATCACTATCAGGGTTTCTGCCTCCACCATCCCCTCAGGCAGTGCATTCCATATTATGAATATTATTTTCAGTGGAAAATACTCTTCCTCTGATCCCCTTTAAAATTCTCTTATCTTAATCCCATGTCCTCTGAAACCATAAACTTCTACTTCTTAAACTTCTACTATAAGCAAATTTCTATTAGGTATTTCATCTGTGCATTCATAATTAGGTATACCCCTAACTTCAGGAAGAAGGGCCTTGACCGGAAACGTCACCCGTTCCTTCTCTCCAGAGATGCTGCCTGTCCCACCGAGTTACTCCAGCGTTTTGTGTCTATCTTCCCTAATCTTCCAAGCCTGTTTATTACCATAACTAAATCATTCCATACCAAGCAATGTCTTGATTAATCCCTTGTCTACTCTCCACTGCAATCATGTCTTTCCCATAGTCTGTAAAGTTCTGGTTTCCGCCTATGGCCCAGCAAATGTTTCAGACAACTGTACCAAACAATATTTGCCTTCTTATGCCCTGGCTAATATAGGCAATTACCGCATGCTTTCTTAACCACCTTAACAAACTGTGCTAAAACATCTTAAGAATTCTTAGGTTTTTACAGTAATTAGACCAAGGGGGACCCGTTGGGACCCATCCCAAGGCGTGGTTGCGGGGAGGGTGGCCTTCAGTGCCACACATCCACTAACCGCCCCCCTTGATATTATATTAATATTATTCATTTGCTCCTTTTACCTCATCCCCTATCCATTCACGCATAACCCCCAACAGAGCAGGCGCGGCTAAGGGGAGGTGGAGAGGGAGGGGAGTGTGGTACAGAGGGAGGGGGGGGGGGGGTAGAGATTGAGGGGTGGAGGGGATGTGGCATCACAGGGGAGGGCTGGTTCCCAAATGCCACATTCCACCACTCACCCAGAGGTCCTAATATTCACCACTCCCTGGAGGGGGGAGGGTGGGGCAGAGAGGGAGGGGGCCGGAGAGGGGAGGGGGCCGGAGAGGGGAGGGGGCCGGAGAGGGGAGGGGGCCAGAGAGGGGAGGGGGCCAGAGAGGGGAGGGGGCCAGAGAGGGGAGGGGGCCAGAGAGGGGAGGGGGCCAGAGAGGGGAGGGGGCCAGAGAGGGGAGGGGGCCAGAGAGGGGAGGGGGCCAGAGAGGGGAGGGGGCCAGAGAGGGGAGGGGGCCAGAGAGGGGAGGGGGCCAGAGAGGGGAGGGGGCCAGAGAGGGGAGGGGGCCAGAGAGGGGAGGGGGCCAGAGAGGGGAGGGGGCCAGAGAGGGGAGGGGGCCAGAGAGGGGAGGGGGCCAGAGAGGGGAGGGGGCCAGAGAGGGGAGGGGGCCAGAGAGGGGAGGGGGCCAGAGAGGGGAGGGGGCCAGAGAGGGGAGGGGGCCAGAGAGGGGAGGGGGCCAGAGAGGGGAGGGGGCCAGAGAGGGGAGGGGGCCAGAGAGGGGAGGGGGCCAGAGAGGGGAGGGGGCCAGAGAGGGGAGGGGGCCAGAGAGGGGAGGGGGCCAGAGAGGGGAGGGGGCCAGAGAGGGGAGGGGGCCAGAGAGGGGAGGGGGCCAGAGAGGGGAGGGGGCCAGAGAGGGGAGGGGGCCAGAGAGGGGAGGGGGCCAGAGAGGGGAGGGGGCCAGAGAGGGGAGGGGGCCAGAGAGGGGAGGGGGCCAGAGAGGGGAGGGGGCCAGAGAGGGGAGGGGGCCAGAGAGGGGAGGGGGCCAGAGAGGGGAGGGGGCCAGAGAGGGGAGGGGGCCAGAGAGGGGAGGGGGCCAGAGAGGGGAGGGGGCCAGAGAGGGGAGGGGGCCAGAGAGGGGAGGGGGCCAGAGAGGGGAGGGGGCCAGAGAGGGGAGGGGGCCAGAGAGGGGAGGGGGCCAGAGAGGGGAGGGGGCCAGAGAGGGGAGGGGGCCAGAGAGGGGAGGGGGCCAAAGAGGGGAGGGGGCCAAAGAGGGGAGGGGGCCAAGAGGGGAGGGGGCCAAAGAGGGGAGGGGGGCAAAGAGGGGAGGGGGGCAAAGAGGGGAGGGGGGCAAAGAGGGGAGGGGGGCAAAGAGGGGAGGGGGGCAAAGAGGGGAGGGGGGCAAAGAGGGGAGGGGGGCAAAGAGGGGAGGGGGGCAAAGAGGGGAGGGGGGCAAAGAGGGGAGGGGGGCAAAGAGGGGAGGGGGGCAAAGAGGGGAGGGGGGCAAAGAGGGGAGGGGGGAAAGAGGGGAGGGGGGAAAGAGGGGAGGGGGGCAAAGAGGGGAGGGGGGCAAAGAGGGGAGGGGGCAAAGAGGGGAGGGGGGCAAAGAGGGGAGGGGGGCAAAGAGGGGAGGGGGGCAAAGAGGGGAGGGGGGCAAAGAGGGGAGGGGGGCAAAGAGGGGAGGGGGGCAAAGAGGGGAGGGGGGCAAAGAGGGGAGGGGGGCAAAGAGGGGAGGGGGGCAAAGAGGGGAGGGGGGCAAAGAGGGGAGGGGGGCAAAGAGGGGAGGGGGGCAAAGAGGGGAGGGGGGCAAAGAGGGGAGGGGGGCAAAGAGGGGAGGGGGGCAAAGAGGGGAGGGGGGCAAAGAGGGGAGGGGGGCAAAGAGGGGAGGGGGGCAAAGAGGGGAGGGGGGCAAAGAGGGGAGGGGGGCAAAGAGGGGAGGGGGGCAAAGAGGGGAGGGGGGCAAAGAGGGGAGGGGGGCAAAGAGGGGAGGGGGGCAAAGAGGGGAGGGGGGCAAAGAGGGGAGGTGGTCCTTGATTGGTGTGCATATTGGCATTGTGGAGTCAGCAGCTGGCAGCTTTATTTTTTTTTAATGAGTTTTGTGAACAATTTTATTCAGAATCTGGGGAAATATTTGAGCAAATGTAGAGAGGAATGGATTTCTGAAATCATAACTTAAATCCCTACCGAAATATGTAAAAAATTCCGCATTTTTACACACACGCAGAGTTTTAAAGTATATAAGACCAAGTGCAGACCCGTTGGGTCTGTTCCCGCAACGCGCGTTTGCGGGGGGGGGGGGGGGGGGGCATGCGGCGTCACACACACTAACCACCCCCACACTAACTACCCCCTTGATATTATATTAAAATTATTAATTAGATTATTTTACCCCATAACCGCCCGAGCCACTGACACATAGCCCCCAACTCGCAGGCATGTCTAGAGATGGGGGGGGGGGGGGGGGTAGAGTGAGGGCACAGAGCGAATGTGGAGAGACATTGAGAGAGGCAGAGACAGGTGGGGGGGGGGGGGTGGTGGAGATGAGGGGTGGAGGAGAGGAGGAGGAGAGGGAGGGTGGGGGAGGGGGGGGAGGAGGGGAGAGAAAGATGGGAGGAGAGAGAGGGGGAGAGGGGAGCTGAGAGGGGGGGAGGGAAGGGGGGAAGGGAAGGGGGAGATGAGGTGAGAAGGGAGGGGGAGAGGTGGGGGGGAAGGGAGGGGGAGAGGTGGGGAGAAGGCAGGGGGAGAGGTGGGGAGAAGGGAAGGGGAGAGGTGGGGAGAAGGGGGGGGTGGAGGGAAGGGGGTAGGGGAGGGGTGGAGAGGAAGGAGAGAGAGAGGGGGGAGAGAGAGCGGTGGGGGGGGAAGGAGAGAGACGGGGGTGGGAGGGAGAGAGGGGGGGAGGGAGGGAGAGCGAGGGGGGGAGGGAGAGAGAGCGAGGGGGGGAGGGAGAGAGAGCGAGGGGGGGACGGAGAGAGAGCGAGGGGGGAGGGAGAGAGAGCGAGGGGGGAGGGAGAGAGAGCGAGGGGGGAGGGAGAGAGAGCGAGGGGGGAGGGAGAGAGAGCGAGGGGGAGGGAGAGAGAGCGCGGGGGGAGGGAGAGAGAGCGAGGGGGGAGGGAGAGAGAGCGAGGGGGGAGGGAGAGAGAGCGAGGGGGGGAGGGAGAGAGAGCGAGGGGGGAGGGAGAGAGAGCGCGGGGGGAGGGAGAGAGAGCGCGGGGGGGAGGGAGAGAGAGCGAGGGGGAGGGAGAGAGAGCGAGGGGGAGGGAGAGAGAGCGAGGGGGGAGGGAGAGAGAGCGAGGGGGGAGGGAGAGAGAGCGAGGGGGGAGGGAGAGAGAGCGAGGGGGGAGGGAGAGAGAGCGAGGGGGAGGGAGAGAGAGCGAGGGGGAGGGAGAGAGAGAGAGGGGGAGGGAGAGAGAGCGAGGGGGGAGGGAGAGAGAGCGAGGGGGGAGGGAGAGAGAGCGAGGGGGGAGGGAGAGAGAGCGAGGGGGGAGGGAGAGAGAGCGAGGGGGGAGGGAGAGAGAGCGAGGGGGGAGGGAGAGAGAGCGAGGGGGGAGGGAGAGAGAGCGAGGGGGGAGGGAGAGAGAGCGAGGGGGGAGGGAGAGAGAGCGAGGGGGGAGGGAGAGAGAGCGAGGGGGGAGGGAGAGAGAGCGAGGGGGGAGGGAGAGAGAGCGAGGGGGGAGGGAGAGAGAGCGAGGGGGGAGGGAGAGAGAGCGAGGGGGGAGGGAGAGAGAGCGAGGGGGGAGGGAGAGAGAGCGAGGGGGGAGGGAGAGAGAGCGAGGGGGGAGGGAGAGAGAGCGAGGGGGGAGGGAGAGAGAGCGAGGGGGGAGGGAGAGAGAGCGAGGGGGGAGGGAGAGAGAGCGAGGGGGAAGGGAGAGAGAGCGAGGGGGGAGGGAGAGAGAGCGAGGGGGGAGGGAGAGAGAGCGAGGGGGGAGGGAGAGAGAGCGAGGGGGGAGGGAGAGAGAGCGAGGGGGGAGGGAGAGAGAGCGAGGGGGGAGGGAGAGAGAGCGAGGGGGGAGGGAGAGAGCGAGGGGGGAGGGAGAGAGCGAGGGGGGAGGGAGAGAGCGAGGGGGGAGGGAGAGAGCGAGGGGGGAGGGAGAGAGCGAGGGGGGAGGGAGAGAGAGCGAGGGGGGAGGGAGAGAGAGCGAGGGGGAGGGAGAGAGAGCGAGGGGGAGG
This sequence comes from Raja brachyura, assembly GCA_963514005.1. The sequence goes on from OY740790.1 coordinate 26,470,883, forward strand.
GAGAGAGAGCGAGGGGGGAGGGAGAGAGAGGGGGGAGGGAGAGAGCGAGGGGGGAGGGAGAGAGAGCGAGGGGGGAGGGAGAGAGAGCGAGGGGGGAGGGAGAGAGAGCGAGGGGGGAGGGAGAGAGAGCGAGGGGGGAGGGAGAGAGAGCGAGGGGGGAGGGAGAGAGAGCGAGGGGGGAGGGAGAGAGAGCGAGGGGGGGAGGGAGAGAGAGCGAGGGGGGAGGGAGAGAGAGCGAGGGGGGAGGGAGAGAGAGCGAGGGGGGAGGGAGAGAGAGCGAGGGGGGGAGGGAGAGAGAGCGAGGGGGGGAGGGAGAGAGAGCGAGGGGGGGAGGGAGAGAGAGCGAGGGGGGGAGGGAGAGAGAGCGAGGGGGGGAGGGAGAGAGAGCGAGGGGGGGAGGGAGAGAGAGCGAGGGGGGGAGGGAGAGAGAGCGAGGTGGGGAGGGAGAGAGAGCGAGGGGGGGAGGGAGAGAGAGCGAGGGGGGAGGGAGAGAGAGCGAGGGGGGAGGGAGAGAGAGCGAGGGGGGGAGGGAGGGAGAGAGAGCGAGGGGGGGAGGGAGGGAGAGAGAGCGAGGGGGGAGGGAGGGAGAGAGAGCGAGGGGGGGAGGGGGGAGGGAGGGAGAGAGAGCGAGGGGGGGAGGGGGGGAGGGAGGGAGAGAGAGCGAGGGGGGAGGGAGGGAGAGAGAGCGAGGGGGGAGGGAGGGAGAGAGAGCGAGGGGGGGAGGGAGGGAGAGAGAGCGAGGGGGGGAGGGAGGGAGAGAGAGCGAGGGGGGGAGGGAGGGAGAGAGAGCGAGGGGGGAGGGAGGGAGAGAGAGCGAGGGGGGGAGGGAGGGAGAGAGAGCGAGGGGGGGAGGGAGGGAGAGAGAGCGAGGGGGGGAGGGAGGGAGAGAGAGCGAGGGGGGGAGGGAGGGAGGGAGAGAGAGCGAGGGGGGAGGGAGAGAGAGCGAGGGGGGAGGGAGAGAGAGCGAGGGGGGAGGGAGAGGGATGCTGCTGCACCCGCTGAGTTTCTCCAGCTTTTTGTGTAACCCTCCTTTGTAAGTTCATCTGGAGTTCGGCGGGAGGGGCGTGTGTCGTCACACACACTAAGCGTTCCCGCCCCCAGAGTCACACACACTAAGCGCCGGCTCCAGTCACACACTAAGCGGGGAAGGGGGAGAGAAGTGGAAGAGTGTGGAGGGAGGGGGAGAGGGGTGGGGGGAGATAGGGGAAAGAGTGGGGTGGTAGTGAGGGAGGGGGAGGGATAGGGGCAGTCCATCTAGTCCCCACGCCCTATCACCCCAAATCCTCTTTCTCTGTTCCCACAAGTGCTTCCACACAGGCTGCTGGGGCTGGGGCCAAGGCAGATGTAAATGAGATCCATTCCGATTGGCCATTTGTGAGGGATGGCATTGTGACATCACACAATGGAACGTGCTGGAACATCGGGCGGGGGAGGGGGGGCTGGGGCTGAGGCAGATGTAAATAACAAAGAATTAAAACTGTTAAAATGCTGTAAATTGAAATAGAGAATTTTTAAAAACAGATTTTTAAGGGGTTTTTTTAAGCATTTTAAAAAAATTACTTGTCTAATGTAAAGTATAGATATGCAATGAAAACCAGAAAATGAAATAAAATTATCACTTGTCTACAGATAACATTTGATAAACACAGCTGTGGAAATCGGCAAAGAAAAAAGCAATCTCTTCAAAGTGGAGTAATGGAGTCCTTTGAATAAAGAGAGAATATTTAAAAAAATCGGGAAAATGGGTGTTAATTTGGCAGAGCAAATAACGGAGAACTTAATAAAAAAGAATTATTCAAATATAAATAAATATTGAAAACATCGTCTACGTTTACCTTTTGAAAAAAGTGTAAATCGATAATAAGATTTTCAAAGCAAAAGTGTCAAATGAAAAATGAAATAACGGCAGAAATCCAGCGTTTAGATCGATCGCTGTCGAGAAACGAAGTCCGAATGACTGTTGGGGAAGAATGTTCTTGAAAAGGTTTCCAAGACAACGCGAGCCAGCAATGTCCCCCCAGTCACATGTCAAACACAGGCTGCTGGGGAGGGGCCGGGACTGGGGCCAAGGCAGATGTAAATGAGATCCGTTCCGATTGGCCATCTGTGAGGGATGGCATTGTGACATCACACAATGGGAACGTGCTGGAACATCAGGTGGGGTATGGGGGGGCTGGGGCTGAGGCAGATGTAAATGAGATCCGTTCCAATTGGCCATCTGTGAGCCTTGGGCATTGTGACATGGCAGGATGGAATGTTTACCAACATTCCATGGGTGAGAGCAGTTCGATTTTCGAAGAAGGGGGGGGAACGACGGATTTTATTAAAAACGGAGTACGTAACGACGTCCAAACGTGACGGGGAGCGCCGTCGGGAAAGCGCGAGCGTTAACGTCCGGGCCGGTGGGAAAAACGGCGGCGTCCGAGGGTCCAGTTTTGGCGAAGCGCGACATCAAAGGGCGGAGGCGGCAGGCGGTTGGCGGCAGTCGGCCACACAGTTTGTTTTTATTTATTTTTATATATATAGATAGATAGGATATATGATACCTCTGCTTCTCAATTATCCCACACTTCCACCAGACATTGTGCAGAGCCCAAGCAATCCTCCCAAATGAATCATCTCAGGGTCAAATTCTTTTTGCCATTGTTCTACTGATTTTATCAATTTATCATGAATCTGGAATCCAAGAACACTCTTCAATACCATCACCAATACATTATCAATACCACCACTAATGTTTGCGTAATCAGAAAACTTATTAATCCCTCCTATATTCACTTAATTATGCAAGTTCATAATAAGTTAAGCCAAAGTTTAATTTGAATTTGTAATCATTTTTGATGTTCATTACTTTAAAGTTTTATCTCAGTTCAATTCAAAATCACCTTAACATTGCATACAGTGTTACATGAATGAAATAATAAGTGGCAAGAGCAACCAGGTGGATTCTGTGAAGCACTAACACTGTACAGTAACAGTAACATTTATTTAAACAATTCATCTAAAAATAACTTGCTTTATTTATTAAAAGAAAGCTGTTGAAGAAACTCAGAATGAAGAGTCCTGGCCAAAACTGATCTGTCCATTTCCCTCCACGGATGCTGCCTGACCCACTGAGTTCCTTCAGCAGTTTGCTTTATTTTGCTGAAGATTTCAGCATCTGCAGTCTCCCGTGTACTCCTTTATTTATTTAGTTGGTTGAAAATTCCAGGAAAGAACAGACTTTTATTCATTTTGCATCTTTCATTATTCCATATAGGTGATAGTTATTGTTGTCATGATCATCTTGTTAATCCCAATTAAAAAACATTTTGGTTGGAAGTTTACAATGAGTCTCAGCAGCCCCAAGTTTTAAAAGAGTGGTGACAACAAGAAAAAAAAGTGCCTAAGTAGCAATAGTTCCTGGTTTTGTTCCAGGAATCCAGTTATGTGCAATATAGATTTTAATGGTCAGTGAATACCTTTTCCCAGTATGGGAACATGTTCAAGCAAGGGAGCAGTGTAAATAATCTCAACCTGATGCTGAGCTTCAGCCTGCAGAAACGTAGGCTATTCACGATTGTGAACAGTCTGTAGAGGTCTTACATAACTCAATGAGTTAGAAGCAGAAGTCATCACAATCTCAAGGAATTCAACCCACAAAGACCTTGTTACATTGAACAGTTCAGCACAGTAATGAGCATCTCTGATCAGAATATCTGTGCACACCATGAGAGCATATTAAACTAATCCCAGGGTACACAAAAGGTAGGAGAAACTCAGCGGTTGCAGCAGCATCTAAGGAGCGAAGGAGATAGACGACGTTTCGGGTCGAGACCCTTCTTCAGATTAAACTAATCCCATCTGTTTACACAATGTGTGTATCCCTCCATTCCCTGCCTGGTGATGTGCCTATCTAAATGCTCCTCGAAATATTGCCACACCATCTGCGTCTATCACCTCCCTTGGCAGCATGTTCCAGATACCTGCCACTGTGTGTAAAAAAAAAGGCCTTGTAAAACTGATTTAAACTTTTCTCTCACCTTAAAGCTGAGCTCTCTCATATTTACACCATGGGAGAAAGACTAACCATCTGCCCTACATATGCTCTCAATTTTACATGCTTCTGTCAACCTACATCGACCCAGAGAAAACAATTCAAATGTGTCCAAACTCTCCTTATTTAAACTAAATAGTGGGGGGGGTTCATCAAATTGAAAAAGTATGGGTAAAGTTAAAGGGAAGGTGAGTGCAGGATCCAGAATAAGAAATAGGTCAGAAAGTTTAGAAAGGGACAAGAGCCCAAACATCAGGCAACATGGGGGCCAATTTGGGAAGAGGGGTGGTGACTACAGAACTGAATGTGGTATATTCAAATACACACAGAAAACAAAACAAGGAGGATAACCTTATGCTGTGGTTAAAAACAGGCATCACAGAGTCAGGACTTAAAGAGGATCAGAGCAGGAAGCAGAACATCCAAGGGTACACATCCTATCAAAAACAAACACAGGTGGGCAGACGGCAGCTCTCTTGGTAAAGCATGAAATCCAATCCTTGGTAAGATACAACATAGGGTCTGAAGATGTAGAATCCATCAGGGTGGAGTTATGAAACTGCAAGGATAAAGAGACCCTTAGACGAGTTAGTTACTGGCCTCTGATTAGTGGCTAGGGTGTAGGATACAAATTACATCATAAGATAGAAAGGCAATCTTGCAGTGGTCATGGGGGTTATCAATGTGCATGTAGACTGGGAAAATCAGGTTGGTACTGGATCCCAAAGGGAAGGAATTTGTAGTAGGCCCATGAGATGGCTTTTTTAGAGCAGCTCCTGGTCGAGCCCACTAGGGAAAAGGCATTTTTGGATTTGGTGTTGTGCAATGAACCAGATACAAGTCGGGAGCTAAGATGAAGAAATCACTAGGTCTCAGTTACATAGAAACATAGAAAATAGGTGCAGGAGTAGGCCATTCGGCCCTTCGAGCCTGCACCGCCATTCAATGTGATCATGGCTGATCATCCAACTCAGTATCCCGTACCTGCCTTCTCTCCATACCCCCTGATCCCTTTAGCCACAAGTGCCACATCTAACGCCCTCTTAAATATAGCTTAAATTAGTTATCGCAATACGATTGAATTTAACCTGCAGTTTGTGAGGGAGAAGCTGAAATCGGAAGTGTCAGTATTATTGCTGAGTAAAGGTAACTATAGAGTCATGAGGGAGGAGCTAGCTAAAGTTGATTGGAAGGGGACCCCAGTAAAAAAATGGCAGGTGTTTCTGTAAGTAATTCAGAAGATGCAGGATCTTTCCATCCCAAAGAAAAAGAAACATACGAAGGGGAGAATGAGGTGACTGTGGCTGACATAGGAAGTCAAAGACAGCATGAAAGAAAAAAAGATTGGTGGGAAGCTCGAGGAATTGGAAGCTTTTAAAAACCAATAGAAGGCAACTAAAAATCTATATGAGGAGAAAATATGAAGGTAAACTAGCAAATAACAGGAAAGAGGATACCAAAGATGTTTTAGATATATAAAGAGTAAAAGAGGCAAGATTGAACATTGGACCACTAAAAAAATTACACTGTAGAAGTGGTAATGTGAAACAAAGAAATGCCAGACGAAGTGAATGAGGTTTTTACATCAGTCATCAGGTGCCGAGGATTTTTCCCTTTGATGAAAAATAAAAGAGTTATTAGTGTTTAAAAAATGGTGACATTCTCTCTCCTGTCAATCACGCCAGGAAGGCCATGCCCCTTCTGGTGGGAGGGGGGAGGGACTAAAAACCCAGAAGTCTGGGCATGGCTCAGTCTCTGCAAGATGGAGGGAGAGGTCATGACTCGCTGTCTTTAGTGGCCTTGCACCCTGCTTGAAATAGTGGAAGAAACTAGCAGTGTGCCAGAAATTCAAGAGAGTCACCAGGGCAGAAGTGAGTGCAGTGGCTATTACAGACAGCCGGTTGAGTGCGAGTCGGGGGGGGGGGGGGGTTAACGTAACTCGTAGCGCGTGCAAAAACAGTGCCCAGCAGGCTGCGCTTTGAAAAACTGTGCACAGCTGGCCGCGATGAGCAGAGCCATTGTGATGTCATCAGCTTGTTAGCTTTAAAAACAAATCTCAGAATTGTGAACAATTTTAAGAAATAACTCAAGAAATAATGAATCAAATTTTCAGATGAAGCGATTTTTGAAATCATGAGGTAAATCTCTACCGGAATATGTAAACATTTGACTGTTAGCACATCGTGTTTTCGAGGAGATGTGAATCACAGACAAACACATAAATAAACACACAAATCCACACACAAATACATCCACATCCAAGATCAGAATTTTATAAGTATACTAGACTAAGTGGGACGCATTTGGTCCCATGTTCACACGGGAGGGCTGGTCCCCCAACGCAGTATTCCACCTCTCCACCAATTCCAATATTGGTGGCCAGTTGGAGGGGGGGGGGGGGGGGGGGACTTTCAGGAACGCTAGTATGGGTGGTGTGAGCTGAAGGGTCTGGTTTCCAGAGGGACACTGTGGGCCGAATGGATTCTTGGGCTGGCAGCTCAGTCACTCAAGCCTGGCGTGCTGGCAGCTCACTCACGGCTGGTGGGCTGGCAGTTGACTCAAGGCCATTCCTTGAAATTCCATTTCAAGCAGGGTGCAAGGCCACCAAATTCCAAGTGCAGTTTCCTACCACTTCAATCAGGGTGCAAGGCCACCAAATTCAAATGCAGTTTCATACCATTTCAAGCAGGGTGCAAGGCCACCAAATTCAAATGCAGTTCAATACCACTTCAAGCAGGGTGCAAGGCCACCAAATTCAAATACAGTTTCATGCCACTTCAACCAGGGTGCAAGGCCACACAAATTCAAATTCAGTTTCATGCCATTTCAAGCAGAGTGCAAGGCCACCAAATTCAAGTGCATTTTTATACCATTTCAAGCAGGGTGCAAGGCCACTAAAGACAGCGAGTCGTGACCTCTCCCTCCATCTTGCAGAGACTGAGCCGTGCCCACACTTCTGGGTTTTTAGTCCCTCCCCCCTCCCACCAGAAGGGGCGTGGCCTTCCTGGCATGATTGACAGGAGAGAGAATTTCACCATTTTTTAAACACTAATAACTCTTTTATTTTTCATCAAAGGGAAAAATCCTCGGCACCTGATGAGCGGAGGGGGACTCTGTAAGATGGCCAAAAATAAGTCGTACGTAGTAGCGTTTTTTGTAAAATCAATATAAAGGACAAATAGGAAGTGATCAAAGTTAGACTGTGAATTATATAGAAGGCAAGGCAACTTTAGTTAGGGTCTCGACCCGAAACGTCGCCTATCTCCTTCGCTCCTTAGATGCTGCTGCACCCGCTGAGTTTCTCCAGCTTTTTGTGTAACCCTTAGTTAGGCAAAGCAACTTTAGTTAGGCAAGGCAACTTTAGTTAGGCAAGGCAACACAGCTTTGCAAACCAAAGGCAACACAGCTTTAGCATTTCCAAACCAAAGGCAACAAAGCTTTAGCATTTCCAAACCAAATGCAACACAGCTTTAGCATTTCCAAACCAAGGCAACACAGCTTTAGCATTTCCAAACCAAAGGCAACACAGTTATAGCATTTCAAAACTATATTTTCAAATCACATTAAGGGCACTGACAGGTCATTAAAACCACTCACAGTTTAGTAGACATGTGTTCAGTGTTATTCATAGCTCAGACTGAGAGACGTGACCCTCTCGCTCTCCCATCTTACAGAGACTGACTGAGGCACTCAACACTTCCGGGAGGACTGGTGCAGGATTCCCTAAAGGTTAATTTGCAGGTTGAGTCAGTGGTAAGAAAGGCAAATGCAATGTTACATTCATTTTGACAGGACTAGAATTTAAAATTAAGGATGTAATGCTGTGGTTTTATACGGCCTCAGAGCACATTTGGAATATTGTGAGCAGTTTGGGGCCGCATATCTGAGGAAGGATGTGCTGGCATTCGAGATGACCAAAGGAGGTTTACGAGAATGATCCTACGGATGATTGGGTTAATGCACAGGGAGTGTTTGATGGCTCCGAGCCTGTACTCGCTGGGGTTGAGGCAGATGAGGAGGAATCTCATAAAAACCTACCAATTAGTGAACGGCATAGGTAGAGTGGATGTGGAGAGGATGTTACCAGTAGTGGGTGAATCTCGGACCAGTGGGTCCAGCCTCAGAATAAAAGGATGTATGTTTAAATTGGAGATGAGGAAGAATGAGGAGATGAGGTGAATTGATCATGGGGAACAAGGACATGGCGGACCAATTGAATAACTACTTCGGTTCTGTCTTCACTAAGGAAGACATAAATAATCTGCCGGAAATAGCAGTGGAACAGGGGTCAAAAAAGATGGAGGAACAGAGTGAAATCCAGGTTAGCCGGGAGGTGGTGTTGGGATTGAAGGCCGATAAATCCCCAAGGCCAGATAGTCTGCATCCCAGAGTACTCAAGGAGGTAGCCACAAAAATAGTGGATGCATTAGTGATAATTTTTCAAAATTCCTTAGATTCTGGAGTAGTTCCTGAGGATTGGAGGGTAGCTAATGTAATCCCACTTTTTAAAAAAGGAGGGAGAGAGAAAGCGGGGAATTACAGACCAGTTAGTCTAACATTGGTAGTGGGGAAACTGCTAGAGTCAGTTATTAAAGGTGGGATAGCAGCGCATTTGGAAAGTGGTGAAATCATTGGACAAAGTCAGCATGGATTTACGAAAGGTAAATCATGTCTGACAAATCTGATAGAATTTTTCGAGGATGTAACTAGTAGAGTGGATAAGGGAGAACCAGTGTTATATCTAGACTTTCAGAAGGCTTTCTACAAGGTCCCGCATAAGAGATTAGCATACAAACTTAAAGCACACGGTATTGGGGGTTCAGTATTGATGTGGATAGAGAACTGGCTAGCAGACAGGAAGCAAAGGATAGGAGTAAACGGGTCCTTTTCAGAATGGCAGGCAGTGACTAGTGGGCAGGCACGTGCCGTCAGGGTAGGCAAGGTAGGCACTGCCTACCCTGACTAAAATTATGAAATGCCAATCATTTAATATAAATAGTAAAGGCATGGGAGAATTATGCCTGTCTAAGAGATCGATCTCTTAGGTAGGCATAATTCTCCGTGCCTTTCACCCGCAGCGCTTGTAACATGGGAAGCTCTGTGCAGCCCCCGTGCCGTCAGCGCTGCCTGAAGCCGTCAGTTTCAAGGGGAGCTGAAGGCAGCAGAAATTCTGCCTTTGCTGTACTGCGCATGCGCATCATCATTCTGCGCATGCGCAGCGCGAGTTTCTTGGCGGGATTTTCAAATATGGATTGCCATTATTATAATAGTATCTTAGCAAACTTAGAGTGAAGAATGGACTTAATGTACCAATAATGTGGTAAGTGCATTTCTTTCTGTTTTATGTTTTTAAATACTGTATTTCCCGGGGTGGGGGGAGAGCTCCATTCACAGTGTTTGGGGAGTCTGGCGTTGTGAAGGAGGGGATTGGGGTCAGTAACCCACTTGCCACTCTCCGGTCTGAGTGCAGGTGAGATGGGACTAGGTGAGAGTAAGTGTTCGGCACGGACTAAAAGGGCCGAGATGGCCTGTTCCCGTGCTGTATTGCCACATGGTTTTATTGTGGCCGGGGAGTGGATTAGCTCGGGTGGCTGCCGCAGCACTCCGGGCACAGACAGCAGAACTGGCCACCACATCCGAGGAAGGAAGCAGCTCGGGTGATTGCGAGTGGCCGCCGGGACCCTGCCTCTTCAGCCACTTCAGCCCCTTCTGCTGGTCCCCACTCACCTCTGGCAGTGCTCTCCGTCTGAACATCTCTCACCTGCCGCTCGCCGGCCGGCTTCCCGCAAATCTTTAAATTACGACAGCGCGTTCACGGGTCCAGTTTAGGTTACTTGGCTGTGGGAATTTAAGGATTTGCGGGACGCGGTTGACATGAGCGAAGCCGGCGAACGGCAGGTGAGAGATGTTCAGACGAAGAGCACTGCCAGAGGTGATCAGAAGGTGCTGAAGAACAGCCGGTTCTGGTGTTGGGTCCCGGCGGCCGTTCGCACCCGAGCTGCTTCTATCCCCGGAAGTGGCGGCCAGTTCTGCTGTCCTTGCCCGGAGCGCTGCGGCAGCGGTGAGTGAGTTTGATATGATCTCTGTCCCCCTCCTTCTCAAAACTTCTGCCTTCTCGCATATTTTGCCCCTGCCGCAGGCTCCCCACACACTGTGAAAGGAACTCCCCCTCCAATTGGACCCTTGAATTAGTATTGTCATTCCATAAGATGACAACTGATTCAACGTCCCGGTGTGCTCCCGTTTTTCCCACCATCTCTCCACCTGCCTTCATCCTCTGTCCCCCACCCATTCAGTAATTAAAAAATGAAGGAGATTTAGAACCCTTGGGAAAATTGAATTGTTACTTATTTTTTATTTTTTACGAAGAGAACAATCTGCGCATGCGCGGTTTTAAGATTTTTTTGAAAGCCGGCTGACTGACTACCCTGAGTAATTATTCACGGCACGTGCCTGCTAGTGGGGTACCGCAAGGCTCAGTGCTGGGACCCCTGCTATTTACAATATATATTAATGATTTGGACGAGGGAATTCAATGCAACATCTCCAAATTTGCAGATGACACCAAGCTGGGGGGTATAGTTAGGTGTGAGGAGGATGCTTGGAGGCTGCAGGGTGATTTGGATAGGCTGAGTGAATGGGCAGATGCATGGCAGATGCAGTATAATGTGGATAAATGTAAGGTTATCCACTTTGGTGGCAAAAACATGAGGGTAGACTATTATCTGAATGGTGGCAGATTAGGAAAAGGGGAGATGCAGTGAGACCTGGGTGTCATGGTACACCAGTCATTGAAAGTAGGCATGCAGATGCAGCAGGCAGTGAAGAAAGCAAATGGTATGTTAGCATTCATAGCGAAAGGATTTGAGTATAGGAGCAGGGAGGTTCTACTGCAGTTGTACAGGGTTTTGGTGAGGCCACAGCTGGAGTATTGCGTACAGTTTTGGTCTCCAAATCTGAGGAAAGACATTCTTGCCATAGAGGGGGTACAGAGAAGATTCACCAGACTGATTCCTGGGATGTCAGGACTTTCATATGAGGAAGACTGGATAGACTCAGCTTGTACTCGTTGGAATTTAGAAGATTGAGGGGGGATCTTATAGAAACTTACAAAATTCTTGAGGGGTTGGACAAGCTAGATGCTGGAAGATTGTTCCCGATGTTGGGGGAGTCCAGAACAAGGGGTCACAGTCTAAGGATAAGGGGGAATTCCCTTAGGACCGAGATGAGGAAAACATTCTTTACACAGAGAGTGGTGAGTCTCTGGAATTCTCTGCCACAGAAGGTAGTTGAGGCCAGTTCATTGGCTATATTTAAGAGGGCATTAGATGTGGCACTTGTGGCTAAAGGGATCAGGGGGTATGGAGAGAAGGCAGGTACGGGATACTGAGTTGGATGATCAGCCATGATCAAATTGAATGGCGGTGCAGGCTCGAAGGGCCAAATGGCCTACTCCTGCACCTATTTTTCTATGTTTTTATGTTCTAATTTCTTTAGTCAGAGGATGGTAAATTCATTGTCACAGACTGTGGCAGAGGTCAAGACATTGGGTATATTTAAAGTGTAGATTGATATATTTTTGATTAATAAGGGTGTCAAATGGTGGGTAGACACAAAATGCTGGAGGAACTCAGCGGGTGAGGCAGCATCTCTGAAGAGAAGGAATGGGCAACGTTTCGGGTCAAGACCCTTCTTCAGACGGATGTCAAATGGCGGAGCAGACTTGATGACCAAATTTTCCTCCTATTTCTTATGATCCATGATCGCTGATACCCTCTAATACAAGCAACCTGCTGGATAACCTCTATTAAACCCTCTGCTAAGCCTCCACATTCTTCCAATAATGCAGCAACCAGAAATGCACACGATACACCAAATGTGGCCTAACCAAAATTTATACTGCTCTTCCAGGACTTTCCTACCTCTATTAGGTACTTTCCAGGACTTCCCTACCTTTATACTCAGTGGCCACCACGCAATGTACCTTCTTGACCACTCTATCCACTTGTATTGCCACTTTCAGAGCTTTCTTGCACCACAGATCCATCTGTAAATCAATGCAGCTCAGGTCTTGCTATTTACTGTATACTTCTCCTTTCTGCATTCTGCTACATCCAATGACAATCTTCTTTACTATCCACGATTCTGCCAATTTTTGTGTTGTGTGCAAACTTACAAATCAGTCCCTCAAGACTTTTGTCCCAATCAATTATTATGCATAATATAGTAATTTTAAAATGGTTAAAATCTTTTTAATTTTACAAAGTTTACATGAATAACCATACCGTATTTCCCGGCAATGAAGACGCACCTAAGTCGAAGATGCACCCCCATTTTGAGTTGCTAAATTTTGAAAAAAGGCTGGCGGGACAGGATCAAGGGTTTGGTTTAGTCCAGGGGACGACAACGTTTTTTGTATAGGGGCCAGGACCCATGTTTGTGAACGAATGGCAGGCCACATCTATCGCCATAGTTAATAATTGGAGGTAATAATACATACTAAGTAAATTAGTAATAATACATACTGTAGATTGGTTACTCCACACTAACCAATTGTAATGCTTTATTAGTAGAAGCTCCGCCTACTATACGGTTTATATTATCAGAACTCAGCTCATGCTGCCAGTCGAATAGTCGCTACACAAGTTATAACAACATGCTGAAGTGTACTGTAAGTAATCTTTAATAAAACTATGTTGTACCATGTTGTGCGAATGACTGGGTCATTTACATGGTGCCAAGAAGTAGTTGCCTAGCCACTCCACGTTTAAGTATATCGGTTTTTATTTTGTCCACCTAGTTTGTTTTGTATACTCGCTATAGCGACCATAGCTTGCTCGCTTCGCCGTCCAGATCATCGGATCTTTGACTGGGACATTGCTGAATGTTGGCGCATCTTTGAGCGCGACTACAACCATTACATTCGTGCTGCTCATCGTAACGCTGCACCTGATGTGTGTACCTCTATACTACTTAATGTTGCTGGCCCTGAGCAATGAAGCGAGCAGAGCGTTTTAACTACGCGCCTGCTGTCATGGATCACAACAACCAGGTTGTGGTACATGCTGAAACTATGGATGACCCTGCAGTCCTGCTCACTAAATTCGACATTCGAGCCAACTCCATAATTGAACGTACTAAGTTTTTGTTCGCTTACAACAACAAGGAGAACCCATTGAAAACGTCCTCAGTGATTTAAAACACATGGCTGCACGCTGTCGTTTCGGAGATTTGTGTGAAGATCTCATCCGTAACAAACCGGTCAGTGACAAGGTACGAGACGAATTGCTTCGCGATACTGAATTGACTTTGGACAGAGCTGAACATGCTTGCACAATCGTTGAACTTACGGCTTCCCACACAAAGTCTTTGGGCTCTGGGCCACAATCCCTGTTCAATGTCAATGCTACCGACACCTCCTATCGAAACCGGTGTTCACAACCCACCCCACCCTAGCAGCCTCAGAGATCTATCAAACGGTGCTCTAATTGTGGCGGCTCCCAGGCTCCAGGTCGCGAATTCTGTGCCGCTTACGGTAACATTTCCCGCTACTGTAAGAATGTTGTCGTTCTCGCATGGCTCGTTCGTTCCCAAAACAAAACGTACACTTGTTAAAACATGAACCTACTGATAACGAATTCCAAGAGCTGGAAGCGCCATCCCCTGCTCTACTCCCTGTCAATCAAGATAACAGTCCAGACATCCACTCCTTATTTGCTTCCACCAACAAGCAACCTGGCCCTGAAGTCTTTCTCATCATTAACAGCAACATTGCGCTTGCAAAGATTGAAATGGGTGTTAAATGTAATGTCATGCCTTTATCTGAATTTAAATGAATTCGTAATAGCAAAGTATTGAAAACACTACGGCTACGTTACGAGCCTATGGGAGAAGAAGTACTGCTCCCAGTTGGAGAAACTGAACTGAATTGTCATGTGGAGTCACAAGCTCACAAACTGAAGTTTTCCATTGTTCGGGGGGATTCTGCAACTCTGCTTGGCATCAACGCATGCCAGGATCCAGGCCTGGTTACCTTTGAGACTGCTGTCCATCAAATCTCTCCCACTAAGCTCCACTCAGCAGATACTTTCACAATACAAATAACTATTTGACGACAAGCTTGGAAAGCTGCCCATGAAGTACAATATCGCCACTGATCCAAATGTTAGACCTGTGGTCTGAGTACCACACTGTATCCCCCATGCTATGCGCAACAGAGTATGCAATGAGTTCCAGCGGATGGTGGCCCTGAGTGTCATTGCTATGGTTACTGACCCGCCTGACTGACCCGCCCATCATGGTGGTTGCAACAAAGAAAAACAAGGAAGAAATTCAAATCTGCATAAATGCCAGAGACCAAAATACAGCGATCAAACGCCCACAGTTACCGATGTGAACAGTAGAGGAAGTTGCTGCTCAGATAGGCAGTGCATCCATGTTCTCTGTTCTGGACGCCAAAAGTTAGTTTTGGCAGATCCGCTGGACCCTGACTCGTCCAATCTCACCATGATCAGCACCCCCTTTAGCCGCTACAAATTCCTGAGAATGCTCTTTGGCATCAACTTTGCTAGCGAGGTTTTCCAGCACACAATGGAACAATTATTTGTGGGGTATCCATGTGCCATCATTGTCGATGACATTCTCGTTGCTGGACACGACATGGCTGAACATGATGCCAATCTAAAAAAGTACTAGACCGTGTCAAAGACATCCACCTCAAGCTCTAAAATGCAGATTTTGTGTCATAGAAGTCAACTATATCGGCCACGTTTTCACCAGTAATGGTCTCAGACCAGACCCATCAAAGACCACTCCCATTAACGAGATGCCAGTTCCCACTGACATTACGAGTTTACAGAGATTCCTGGGAATGGTCAACTACCTGAGGTAATTCATTCCCAACCTCAGCCATATATATGCCCCCCTGTGAGAACTGACACACAAGGACACTGCCTGGTCCTGGTACCCACAGCACCAAAGAGCTTTAGAAATCCTCAAGTTGCAACTGGCCAGTGCTCCAACCCTCACCTACTTTGCTTTAAAGTTGCCAGTGACACTCACATATGACGCATCCCGATATGGACTTGGCGCTGCTTGCCGACAGACTTCCACCAACGGCAAATGCAGACCTGTTGCTTACGCCTCCCGTACCCTGACAGAAACTGTACAACGGATGATGGTGCAGCTACAGTGTTTCAACTTTAATATAGTCTCCAAAAAGGACAAGGACATGCACATAGCTGACACGCTATCAAGAGCAACACGCAAAACCTGCGAACAACAGCCCTCAGAACATGACCAGTTTACGGTAATGATGGTGTCGTACGTACCTACTGAATGCCTAAGCGGCCTGGCAGTGCACACGGCCGCCGATGAAACTCTGCAATTACTGTCTTCAGTCATCCGGCATGGCTGGCCGGATAAACAACAGTACCCAGGATTCAAAATTAATGGTTGCCCAGGTTCCAATGACCTCCTAAATTCCCGCTGGGCAACCTAAAAGTCGTGTCATTTTGCCCGGCTTGGCAAGCACCCGGCACACCTTTCGTTCAACTCTGAGCGGCCCCTCCCCCCCTCTCTCTCTCTGTTACTCTCCATCTCCACTAGCCATCCGTGTCGGGGCCGCCGGTTCTCCGCTCTCCGGCCGCTCCTCATCAGAGAGACAGACAGGCAGGCACAGAGACAGGCAGGCACAGAGACAGGCAGGCACAGAGACAGGCAGGCACAGAGACAGGCAGGCACAGAGACAGGCAGGCACAGAGACAGGCAGGCACAGAGACAGGCAGGCACAGAGACAGGCAGGCACAGAGACAGGCAGGCACAGAGACAGGCAGGCACAGAGACAGGCAGGCACAGAGACAGGCAGGCACAGAGACAGGCAGGCACAGAGACAGGCAGGCACAGAGACAGGCAGGCACAGAGACAGGCAGGCACAGAGACAGGCAGGCACAGAGACAGGCAGGCACAGAGACAGGCAGGCACAGAGACAGGCAGGCACAGAGACAGGCAGGCACAGAGACAGGCAGGCACAGAGACAGGCAGGCACAGAGACAGGCAGGCACAGAGACAGGCAGGCACAGAGTTTTAAAGAAGGAACTGCAGATGCTGGAGAATCGAGGGTTACACAAAAAGCTGGAGAAACTTAGCGGGTGCAGCAGCATCTAAGTAGCGAAGGAGATAGGCGACGTTTCGGGTCGAGACCCTTCTTCAGACTGGAGACAGGCACAGAGAGAGAGCGAGCCACAGAGACACAGAGAGAGCGAGCCACAGAGAGAGCGAGACAGAGAGAGAGAGAGACAGAGAGACACAGAGGCACAGAGGCACAGAGGCACAGAGGCACAGAGGCACAGAGACACAGAGACACAGAGACACAGAGAGAGAGAGACACACACACACAGAGACACAGAGAGAGAGACACACAGAGACAGAGAGAGAGAGACACAGAGACACAGAGAGTGAGAGAGAGACACACACACACACACAGACACAGAGAGAGAAAGACACAGAGACACAGAGAGACACACACAGAGACAGAGAGAGGCACACAGAGAGAGACAGACAGAGAGAGAGAGACACACACACACACACACAGAGACAGACAGAGCGGGACAGAGAGCGGGACAGAGAGCGGGACAGAGAGCGGGACAGAGAGCGGGACAGAGAGCGGGACAGAGAGCGGGACAGAGAGCGGGACAGAGAGCGGGACAGAGAGCGGGACAGAGAGACACAGAGAGACACAGAGCGGGACAGAGAGACACAGAGCGGGACAGAGAGACACAGAGCGGGACAGAGAGACACAGAGAGACAGAGAGAGAGAGAGAGAGACAGAGAGAGACAGAGACAGAGAGAGACAGAGACAGAGAGAGACAGAGAGAGAGAGAGACAGAGAGAGACAGAGACAGAGAGAGACAGACGGAGAGAGACAGACGGAGAGAGACAGACGGAGAGAGACAGACGGAGAGAGACAGACGGAGAGAGACAGACGGAGAGAGACAGACGGAGAGAGACAGACGGAGAGAGACAGACGGAGAGAGACAGACGGAGAGAGGGAGACGGAGAGAGGGAGACGGAGAGAGGGAGACGGAGAGAGGGAGACGGAGAGAGGGAGACGGAGAGAGGGAGACGGAGAGAGGGAGACGGAGAGAGGGAGACGGAGAGAGGGAGACGGAGAGAGGGAGACGGAGAGAGGGAGACGGAGAGAGGGAGACGGAGAGAGGGAGACGGAGAGAGGGAGACGGAGAGAGGGAGACGGAGAGAGGGAGACGGAGAGAGGGAGACGGAGAGAGGGAGACGGAGAGAGGGAGACGGAGAGAGGGAGACGGAGAGAGGGAGACGGAGAGAGGGAGACGGAGAGAGGGAGACGGAGAGAGGGAGACGGAGAGAGGGAGACGGAGAGAGGGAGACGGAGAGAGGGAGACGGAGAGAGGGAGACGGAGAGAGGGAGACGGAGAGAGGGAGACGGAGAGAGGGAGACGGAGAGAGGGAGACGGAGAGAGGGAGACGGAGAGAGGGAGACGGAGAGAGGGAGACGGAGAGAGGGAGACGGAGAGAGGGAGACGGAGAGAGGGAGACGGAGAGAGGGAGACGGAGAGAGGGAGACGGAGAGAGGGAGACGGAGAGAGGGAGACGGAGAGAGGGAGACGGAGAGAGGGAGACGGAGAGAGGGAGACGGAGAGAGGGAGACGGAGAGAGGGAGACGGAGAGAGGGAGACGGAG
Source organism: Raja brachyura (assembly GCA_963514005.1). The sequence goes on from OY740790.1 coordinate 26,488,635, forward strand.
AGAGGGAGACGGAGAGAGGGAGACGGAGAGAGGGAGACGGAGAGAGGGAGACGGAGAGAGGGAGACGGAGAGAGGGAGACGGAGAGAGGGAGACGGAGAGAGGGAGACGGAGAGAGGGAGACGGAGAGAGGGAGACGGAGAGAGGGAGACGGAGAGAGGGAGACGGAGAGAGGGAGACGGAGAGAGGGAGACGGAGAGAGGGAGACGGAGAGAGGGAGACGGAGAGAGGGAGACGGAGAGAGGGAGACGGAGAGAGGGAGACGGAGAGAGGGAGACGGAGAGAGGGAGACGGAGAGAGGGAGACGGAGAGAGGGAGACGGAGAGAGGGAGACGGAGAGAGGGAGACGGAGAGAGGGAGACGGAGAGAGGGAGACGGAGAGAGGGAGACGGAGAGAGGGAGACGGAGAGAGGGAGACGGAGAGAGGGAGACGGAGAGAGGGAGACGGAGAGAGGGAGACGGAGAGAGGGAGACGGAGAGAGGGAGACGGAGAGAGGGAGACGGAGAGAGGGAGACGGAGAGAGGGAGACGGAGAGAGGGAGACGGAGAGAGGGAGACGGAGAGAGGGAGACGGAGAGAGGGAGACGGAGAGAGGGAGACGGAGAGAGGGAGACGGAGAGAGGGAGACGGAGAGAGGGAGACGGAGAGAGGGAGACGGAGAGAGGGAGACGGAGAGAGGGAGACGGAGAGAGGGAGACGGAGAGAGGGAGACGGAGAGAGGGAGACGGAGAGAGGGAGACGGAGAGAGGGAGACGGAGAGAGGGAGACGGAGAGAGGGAGACGGAGAGAGGGAAACAGAGAGAGGGAAACAGAGAGGGAAACAGAGAGGGAAACAGAGAGGGAAACAGAGAGGGAAACAGAGAGGGAAACAGAGAGGGAAACAGAGAGGGAAACAGAGAGGGAAACAGAGAGGGAAACAGAGAGGGAAACAGAGAGGGAAACAGAGAGGGAAACAGAGAGGGAAACAGAGAGGGAAACAGAGAGGGAAACAGAGAGGGAAACAGAGAGGGAAACAGAGAGGGAAACAGAGAGGGAAACAGAGAGGGAAACAGAGAGGGAAACAGAGAGGGAAACAGAGAGGGAAACAGAGAGAGAGACAGAGAGAGAGACAGAGAAGGAGACAGAGAAGGAGACAGAGAGAGAGAGACAGAGAGAAACACACACACAGAGCGAGAGAGACAGAGACGCAGACAGACAGACAGAGGGGCAGACAGACAGACAGAGAGAGAGAGAGAGAGAGAGAGAGAGAGAGAGAGAGAGAGAGAGAGAGAGAGAGAGAGAGAGAGAGAGAGAGAGAGAGAGAGAGAGAGAGACACACACACACACAGAGGGAGACACACACACACAGACAGACACACACACACACAGAGACACACACACAGAGAGACACACAGAGAGACACACAGAGAGACACACAGAGAGACACACAGAGAGACACACAGAGAGACACACAGAGAGACACACAGAGAGACACACAGAGAGACAGAGAGAGTGTGCGCGATATATATACCCACATATACACACAATTTCGCTCCTGGGATCAATAAAGTTCTATTGTATAGTATCTTGTGTGTAGGAAGGAACTGCAGATGCTGGTTTAAAATGAAGATAGACATAAAAAGCTGGAGTAACTCAAAGGTTCAAAGGTATTTTTTGGCCACGTACACCAATTGGTGTAGTGAAATGTTTCTTGCCAATGCAGCACATAAAAAGACATAACAATAATGAAGAGATTTTAAACACAAAAAACATCCCCCCACAATGGCTCCCATTATGAGGGAAGGCACAATGTCCAGTCCCCATCCCATGTCCTCCCATTGTCAGGCCTATTGAGGCCTCCGCAGTCGCCTTCACGGAGGCCCGATGTTCCAGGCCGTTCTCGCCGGGTGGTGGTGCCCCAGCATCGGGAGAATTCTCTCAGCGGCTTGGGACACCTGGAACGGCCGCTTCCTTACCGGAGTCCGCGGCTTCCGAAGCCAACAAGGCTGCACTGAATGTAGCTCCCCTACTGGCTCCCAATGTTGAAGTCAGCGCCGCCGCCCGCAGCTGGCCGCTCCACAGACCCGCGGCTCCGCGATGTTTTTTGTCGCCGGTTTCAGCTCACCGGAGCTCCAGCGCAGCGACCCAGGCAAGGCATCGCCCACTCCACCCCGCGATGGCGCTCCAGCGCTGCGCCGCTGCCGAAGCCGAGGTTCTGGGCGGTCTCCTCAAGAAACGCCGCTCCAGGCCCGCTGGTAGGCCGCGAGGTCGGGTCGAAGATGCAGCCCGGAGAAAAGCTGCCTCTCTGACCAGATAGGGACCAGGAAAAGTAGTTTCCCCCTCCCCCCCCCCCCCCCCCCTCCCCTTCCCCCACATAAAAAAGACTCCAAACAAAGTACTTTAACTCACTAAAAATTAAAAAAAGAGAGAAACACACACAGCTGCAGGCTGGGCAGCCAGACCACACAGGACGGCGCCCCCTATCGAGCTCAACAGGTCAGACAGAATCTCTGGAGAAAAGGCAAATATTACATTTTGGGTTGGTTCTGAAAAATGTTCCCGCACGCCTTTGGAATGTGGAAGGAAACAAGAGCACCCGGAGGAAACCCATGCGATGAAAGCAAAAAGGAGCAAACTCCATACAGACAGCACCCATATTCAGGATCAATTCCGGGTGTATGACACTTTTAGGCAGCAACTTTACGGCCAATGTACTGCTCCATAGTCTTGAACTGAATTAAAACATACAGTGGCTGTAAAGGGGGACAGAGCATGACTTAAAGATTTAAGACTGAAAATGGATAGTTAATTTTTTTTAGTAACCAAAGTTATCAACGTATAGTTTTTTGTGTTGGAAAACAAAATATAGTGGCACATCTGGTAGACGTGCTGCCTCACACGCCAGAGATCTGTGTTCGATCCTGTCCTCCGGCACGGTCTGTGTTGAATTTGCACATTCTCCCTGCACTCGTGTGGGTTTCCTCCCACATCCCAAAGACGCATTGGCTTTGTAGGATAACTTGTCTCTATAAAATTGCCCCTAATGTGTAGGGAGTGGGTGAGGAATGTGGGATAACAGAACTTGTGTGAACGGGTAGACAAAAATGCTGGAGAAACTCAGGGGGTGAGGCAGCATCGTTTCGGGTCGAGACCCTTGTTCAGACAGATGTGAGGATTGGGGGGGAGGGGGGAGGGGGGGGGGCATGAAGTAGAAAGGACTAGCTGCAATTCCCAGGTCGCCTGCGAGCCCCTGAACTAGCTGCAGTTCCCAGGTCGCCTGCGAGCCCCGGGACTAGCTGCAGTTCTCAGGTCGCCTGCGAGCCCCAGGACTAGCAGCCACCCATGCCACTTGAGTTGCAGGGTCATGATCCCCGACCCCCATCCATCTCAACGCTCCTGCCCTCCCCACAACTTCATCCCTGGCGGCGCAGCCGTGCAGACCTGGACCAGACTCCCCACACGCTGTGGAAGGAACTCTCCCCACCCAGCAATGCTGTCCTTTTACAGCCACTGCACTGAGAGATAACCAAGTCTATGTTTCTTGGCTAACAATCTAACCTTCAGCCTTCAAGACGCAGGTAAATTTTCAGGGCTTATTTTAGGGGAAAAAATAGTATCTTCATCGCCAGGAAATATGGTAGTGTCTTAAGTCCATCATATTCATTCCAACTATTAAAAACACAAATATATATGAATTAGATTTTGCAGCACATGCGATAAAGGAATGATGACAAATTTCCAAATCAGAATTGTGCAAGACATGGAAGAGAACCTACAGCCGTAGCCAAGCTGACATAACACAATGCATTTTGTAGACAGTGCACAAAGCAGCCACAGTGTGATGGTAGAGGAGGAAATAAAATATTTAGGATGATGAAGTTCCAATTAAACAACCATTTTTTTGTCCTGGATAATATCAACTTCATTACGTATTGCTGGAGCTATACTCATCAAAATGACCGAAAGGATTTGTGATGAACAAAGACAAGTCACTTGCACAAAGCACCCAACTTCTGAACTGCTTTTGTAGCCACATTATTTGGTCAATGGTAACCAGACACCTCCAAGCACAATCCCAGGATGTTGACAATAGCGGCTTTATTGAATGTCAAATATTGATATCAAAGGTGAGTGGTTAACTCTCTCTTGTTGGAGATGGCCATAGCCTGGCATTTGTGTAGCTTGAGTACATGAGCATATATCCAATGTTGATCAAATCTTGCTACATTTGACATGGATAGCTTCATTTGCTGATTAGTTATGAATAGAATTTAGCATAGTATAATGGGTGGTAGACAAAAATGCTGGTAAAACACAGCGGGTGCGGCAGCATCTATGGAGCAAAGGAAATAGGCAACGTTTCGGGGCGAGACCCTTCTTCATAATATAATTATCTGTCTGTTAATGTTAGGCACTCTCTGCATCCTGTTATTCTGTGATGGCATTTTTAACTCTTTGATTACTACAATATGAATGTCATTCAATCAAAGTTAATATGCAGGTTCAACAGGCAAATTGGAAGGCTGTCATGCAGGACCGAGTGTTTCTTACTATTACCATTAACTAAATTGAGTCACAGCTTATACGCAGCTATACTGTTCTATCTAATTTAATATTGCTCTTCACATGAAGGGGGTTGAAATGTTTAACATTACTATTCTGTGTAGTTTATTGAATGTGGGCTTTGAGACATTATGCTATTGTCTGTATTGGATGGCATTTAATATGATAGAGCTTTGAGACTAAGCAATCTAAACAGACTGTAATCAATTGATAGTCCTAGGGAGACCTTTGCAAATCGCTCCATCGTCTCCTTTATTGCACCACTGAATAAGTTCCAATGTTTCATTCTAAAATTACTATTAGCAAAATAGAGCTACAGCTGACATGGTCATAAACATCTCTAACTAAACCAGTATGGTTATTTCCATGAAAAGGAAATTACTTTGAGATGGCACGGTCTTTAAAATAAATTCCATCACAATTTCCATAGGTGTAACCATCTTGCATTCCCTTTATAACATTGGACCAAGAACATTTAGTAACTTGAATTGGATATGCTCTCCTGGAATGCATCTAGACTTCAGCTGAAACAAACTCAAACTCCAGGGGTGAGGCAGTGAAGTTAAAAAAGCAATGAATTAAAATGACAAAGGTAAACATTTCTAAATCAGACATCTCTCTAACCAATCCTTTTTCAAAAAAGATCACATCTTACATAGACAAGATAAGCAGTAATTGCACATTTTGTGAAATACAGTCCATCTGTCAAGATGTCACACACAGAAGCCATATGATGGGTGGGTTCAGCCACGTTTTGAATCGACAGAAAGCTAATCGCATACAACAATTTCCTGAAAGATATATTCAACCTGATGGATTGGAAACTCACATTTAAGACTAACCCTGAATCTTTGTTAGCTCCACACAGCAAGGATAAATACAAAACCTGTGTTTTCTCAAAATGTAGGAGAATTCAATAAATGGGTAGAGCCTGTGGTGAAAGAATTAAAATATTTCTAAGCTTGTGATTTTTTTCTTTAAATTATGGCACGAGATGTCATGAATTAATGAATAGTAAATAGACAAAGTATTAAAATGGTGTATAACTGCAACAAATTCACAGCAGACACTATCTCTCTGGCCCCTACACTCATCTCTGGAACATCTCCACCTTCAATAGCATAATTCCAACTAAACTTATCACCCATCTCCTGGATCAAGGAGTCAGCAGAGGTGTATGCATCTGGATCCTCGACTCCAGATTCACAGATCACAATCAGTAAGATTTGCAGCACAACATTCTCCACAATAATTCTCAACACCAGTGCCCAGCAAGGGTGTGTTCACAGCCCCTTACTATATGCTATACACTCACAACTTTTTCAAGTTTGCACAGGACCCTACTATAATGGGCCAGATCTCAAAACAATGATGAGATGGAGTGAAGAAAGGAAATACAGAGCTTAGTAACATGTTGTCAATACAACAATTTTCCCCTCAGTGTCAGCAGAACGAAGGATTCATTATCAACTTCAGGAAACAGGGTGGTGTCCAAGTCTCAGTCAGCATCAATGGTGCTCAAGTAGAAATGGTTGAGAGCTTCAAATTCCTAGTCATAAATATCAGAACAATGTGTTCTGAACCAACCACATTGATGCTCCGCCAAGAAAGCCTCTACTTTCTCAGAAGACTAAGAAATTCGGAATGTCTCCAATGTATCTTATCAATTTTATTAGATACACTGTTGAAACCATCACATCTGAACTTAGTTTAGTAACTGCTCTACCAAAGACCGCAAGAAATTGCAGTTTTGGATGCAGCTCAGTCTATCACGCAAAAAAGCCTTGCACCCCTACCACCTGCCATCTACACTTCATGCTGCTTTAGGAAAGCATCCAACATAATCAAGCATCACTTACACCCCAGTCACTCACTCTTCTCCCCTCTCCTATCACAGAAGATACAAAATCTTGAAAACACACACCATATTGAGAACAGCTTCTTCCTGCTGTTGGGGATGGGGGGGGGAGAACTGCTTTCTAGGGTCCCTACCTGGTTGGAGAGGCAGCTTTCTCTGGGCTGCACCGTCGACCTACCCTCGCAACCTACCAGCGGGCCTGGAGTGGCATTTCCTGGGGGGGACCGCCCATAACCACGGCATCGGCACAGCAGTGGAGCGCCATCGCGGAGCTGAGCGGGCGATGCCTTGCCTGGGTTGCCGCGCTGGAGCTCCGGTGGGCTGAAGACCGCAGGTGAACTTTGCGGAGCTGCGGGACTGTGGGGCGGCCGGCCGTGCGGCTGAACTTCAACTTTAACGTCCAGGGGCCTGGGATCTCTCGGCGAGATCGCCAATTGTGGAGCTCCATTCAGCGCGGCCTGTTGGCGTCGGAAGCCGCGGTCTCCAGCAAGGAAGCGGCCGTTACAGGCACCCCGAGCCGCTGAGAGGGTTCTCCCGACGCCAGAGCACCATCATCCGGCGAAGAAGGGCCTGTAACATCGGCCCCCGTTGCGGCGACTGCGGAGGCCTCAATAGGCCCGACTATGGGTGAACAAGGGGATGGGGACTGGACTTTGTGCCTTCCCTCATAATGGGAACCATTGTGGGGGGATGTTTTTTATGTTTATTGTCAAATTCTTTAAAGTTGTGTCTTATCTTTATCTGTGTGCTGCATGGCAAGACAAATTTCACTACACCAATTGGTTTATGTGACAATAAATGTCCTTTGTCCTGTAATATTTATGCATGGTTTGATTGTACTTGTGTATGGTATGATTTTATTTCGGAGTCACGTGAGTGACTACGTGAAGATCCCGTCCAGCACGCATGCGCGACATTAGCGTTCATGCAGTGCACCCACGACGAACGGGAGTTCAAGGCGCTCCCGCTATAATTTGAAAGTCGGACCGACGGGTAAGTGTTTTACCATGGCGGTGAGTATTTTCTCTGTGGTCTGCTTTGTGTCCCAGGAAGAATGAGCAAGATCAGAGGAAAGAAATCTGTAGCTCGCCCCTGTTCGTCTCCCGTTGAGGAGCATTCTTTGGAGGGGGGGGGGCAAGAGGCGGCAGGATTGACTACCGAGCCGAGCCCAGCACCGCTAGTGCAGCCTGAGCAGCGGGATGGAGGTACCTGCAGCCAGAACCAGGCGGTAGTATCCGACGATTCGGATGAAGATGCCTCACCGCTCGAGAGCGGCAAAGGCAGCTGCCTAAGCCGAATGGAATGGCTTATGGAGCAATTGCTCCAGCGAGATATGCTGAGAGAGCAGCAGCAGACTCGCCGAGGGAGCTCAGGCACTCCCGCAGTGCCCTTTACGGCACTGACCATTGCTTCACCTTCTATTGAAGGCAGCATTGGCGACCAGGTCTGGGCTGGTCAAGAAGAGGGGTCGTTGGCTGAAGATGTCCGGAGTACGCAGGGTGTACATGATCAGGAAGAGCTGCTGGGTGTGGTCAACCGCTACGTGGCCATTCCACGAGCGGGTCGGCCTTTAGAGCCGAAACTTGCAGCGAACATTGACCATCTGTCCTCAAAACCCCTACAAGAACGGGTGGTCAATGAGGTTCTTGAATTATATACAGCCCCAGAAAATTGTACATCATTGAATGTACCAGCTGTAAACAGCCAAATTTGGGGACATTTGGGGCAGAACATCAGGAACCTGAAGCTCCAGAAAACCCTAAAACTCCTAACAGCAGGAATAACATCATATGCTCGGTCCACAGATGGTGTGGACATCACCACAAATCAGCAAGATACATTAGCTCTGCTGTGCACCACTCAATATGAGATAAACAAATTACAGGAGGAAATCATCAAGCCTGTCCTCAACCCTAAGTTTGCAGGACTTTGCAAAACACCGGGTTCAGAACCTCCAATTCTGCTCTTTGGAAAGAACATTCCAAAAAAGGTGAAAGACCTGGAGGAAGAGTTCAATACCTTTGGTCTCGTGAGGGCAGGTTTGGGACCGAGCAGACCTAACAAACCCAGGCGACAGTACCCCACAGCGTCCACCAGTTGTCGACTGCCATATGGAACTGGTGAAAGCTCGGGGTCCGCAACCATTCCCCGTAAGCCTTTTTTAGGCCAGGGCCCAGAGCGGACCCCATGGAAAATGCGCCACCCCCAACATCAACAGCAGCCCTCTACAGCCCAGCAGACGCCGCATCGTCCAGCGAAGAGGCAGAAGAAGCACCAGTAACCATGGAGGTAAGTGGGTCTGGTTCCTCTCAGCATATGAGTGGTAGGGGCTCTATACTAAAAGGGGGGAGATTGCACTTGTTTATGGATACATGGGAGTCTATCACTAATGACAAATATATACTCAGCAGCATTCATGGCTATAAAATTGACTTTGTTCATGAAAACATGCCGCCAGTTCAGCATATACCCCAAAGGGTATTCACCCTCTCAGTCAAAGAGAAACAAAAGGGTCAAGCTGAACGGATGAGGCTACTAGCAAAAGGTGTCATTGAAAGAACAAAACATGAACCTTTGGAATTTGTGTCTAATACTTCTACTAAAACTAAAAAAGATGGTGGATGTCGCATCATCATTGACTTAACTTCTTTAAACGAAACCGTTAAGTATATACATTTCAAGATGGCAACTTATGAAACAGCCAGACAATTGATTTCCAGAGGGTACTTTCTGGCAAGCATTGATTTAAAAGATGCCTACTACTCAGTACCCATACACAAGGAGCATCGTAAATACCTAATGTTTATCTGGATGAAACAGCTATGGCAATTTAAAGCCTTACCAAATGGGCTAACCTCAGCTCCAAGATTGTTCACAAAAATCTTAAAACCTGCTTTGGCATTATTGAGGAAACAAAAGCATATAGTCATGGCGTACTTAGACGACATTTTAATAGTAGGGAAAACCTTGGAGACAGCCATTTTGGCAGTAGCAGCCACCAAACGTTTGTTTGAAACTTTGGGGTTTGTCATACATCCAGATAAATCCAATTTGACACCGTCCACAACCATGGACTATCTTAGATTTACAATTGACACCATTCGCATGATTGTAACTCTGCCGAAGGGGAAAGCATCAGAGTTGGCACAATCATGCAACGAACTAATGGTTAATCATCAGCCAACCATATGGCAGGTAGCTAGTGTCATTGGGAAAACGGTAGCAGCCTTTCCAGCTGTACAATTTGGGCCTTTGCACTATCAAAATTTACAAAGAGCAAAAGTGCACGCACTAAAGAAAAACTCAGGTCACTTTGACCGAGCTATGAATTTAACTGCTGAATCCATTCCAGAGTTACAATGGTGGACAAGGACAATTAAGCTTAGTTCCAGTCCCATAATAAGCACCAACCCAGTATTAACCATTCAAACGGATGCCAGTGCTTTGGGCTGGGGAGCAACTAACATGCAATCCAGCACAGGGGGCAGATGGACTAATTTTGAAACATCTTGCCTACAGACACGGGGTATTAACTACTTAGAAATGTTGGGTGCATTTTATGGTTTAAAAGCATATTCATCTAATACGCATCATGCACATGTCCAGTTGCTATTAGATAATACCACAGTGGTGGCTTATATCAACCACATGGGTGGTGTAAAGTCGATATCATGTGACAATTTGGTCAACCTAATCTGGCAATGGTGTGTCGAAAGACATATTTGGTTATCAGCAACTTACCTACCAGGTAAGCAAAATACAGTGGCAGACACCAGGTCACGCAAATTTAACAATAACATCGAATGGATGTTAAATCCCAAAGTATTTGCTGAAATTACAAAGCAATATGGCACACCAGATATTGATCTATTTGCATCTAGGCTGAATCACCAGGTACCAATGTATGTCGCTTGGGAACCAGACCCTGAGGCAGCAGCAGTTGATGCATTCACGCTGCATTGGGGGAAAATGTTCTTCTATGCTTTTCCTCCCTTCTGCCTCATCAGTCGGGTATTACGCAATATTCAATTGGATTCCGCTTCAGGAATCTTGATAATACCCGACTGGCCTACACATCCATGGTTCCCAGTGGCCCTCGACATGGCTGTCGAAACACCATTAGAATTCCCCAGCAATCCAGTATTATTAATCCACCCATTGTCAGGCATTAGTCACCCATGCCATGACAGGGTCAATCTCCTGGCTTGCAGATTCTAAAAAGACCTCTACGGGGCCTGGGACTGTCTGAGGACGCCATCAACATGATGACCGCATCCCACCGGGAGTCCACCAGGAGACAATACCTGACCAACATAAGGAAATGGGAACGGTATTGCTCCAAAACACGAACTACCTACACAACAGCAACAGCTACCAGTGTTCTGGAGTTCCTGGTTGGATTACAACGGGATGGACTCAGCTACAGTGCCATCAATACAGCCAGGAGTGCATTGTCAGCTTATTTGGTTCCAGCAGCAGGACAACAGGCTTTGGGGTCCCATCCACTGGTGGTCAAAATCATGAGGGGTATTTTTAACACTAATTCCCCCAGACCAAGGTACACTCAGATCTGGGATATCAGCATTGTGCTGACGTACCTTAGGGGATTGCCACCACCCAGGTCACTCACGCTGGAACAACTTACCCTGAAATCAGTCATGCTCATGGCACTAGTGTCAGCTCAAAGGGTACAGTCTCTCCCCCTTCTGAGGCTGGACAGCATGACAGAGTCATTGGACTGTATCATATTCCATATTCAGGGTCTGGTCAAACAAACTAGACCAGGAACCACGCCTCCAGTCATGGAGTTCCAGGCATATTCATCTGACCCACGGCTGCATGCCAAGGCCCATCTCGCCATTTACATAGGCACAACTTAAGAGGGAGAGAAAAAGCCTTATGGATAAGCCACAAGAAGCCCCATGGTCAGGTGACGAGCCAAACCATTTCAAGGTGGCTCAAGTAGGTGCTTAAGTCCGCGGGAGTCAACACTAATGTTTACAAATCTCACTCCACCAGGGCTGTATCCACGTCGGCGGCTAGGCGAATGGACGTGCCTATGGACCATATTCTGGCCAGAGCAGGATGGTCCTCAGAAAGAACTTTCCAAAGGTTTTATAATAAGCCGCTGGCGGAACCTGCTACGTTTGCAGACAGAATTTTAGAGTCTGCAGATAATATTTAATTTAAGCCCGGGGTAGCTCTCTGTTTTTTGTTGTTATTAATAAACCTTTTTTGTTCACAAACAGGTTATTGTTGATTGTGTTAACATACTTCCTCCCTCAAAGGTCTTCAGACAGTGAGTGAAGCATGAGCTGGTACACGGTTCGGAATCACAGAGCTTTGAAGTCTTCACGTAGTCACTCACCTGACTCCGAAATAAAATAGTAAGATTAAATGAGAACTTACCAGTTCGAAGTTTGATCGGTATTTTGTGAGTAATTACGATGAGGGATTACGTGCCCTCCGCTCCCACCCTCTATTATACAGATCAACTGGTAATTAAGTTCTTATTTTTTCTTTACTATATTTATTTCAATTGTTGTGTTTTTTCTGTGAATCCACACCGCTGCTTTGAAGAATGTCGCGCATACGTGCTGGACGGGGTCTTCACGTGATCCCTCATCGTAACTCCTCATAAAATACAGATCAAACTTCAAACTGGCAAGTTCTCATTTAATCTTACTATTTGACTGGATAGCACACAAAACAGAAGGTTTTCCATTGTATCTCAATACACATGACAATAATGAACCAATACTCAAGGAAGGAGCCTTCAGGTTGAATAGTGATTTCTAATTGTGTCATGAGTATTAACACTACTTGTAGAAGGTGTGAGGTTGGAAAACACAGTAGGCAGAGTTATGGGAACCAGAGTAGTCGGTCAGAAATAAGCGAGTTCGGTATCTTGATAAACACAAGGAATCATGGGATTTGCCAAAAGTCATTCGGGATTTTTTTTTTTAAAGCGAACGCAGCGTTGTATAAACTGTGTATAAATTGTTAACTATTCTACCAAGGAATTAATCTAGAATTCTGTCAACTCAATAGCTTCCTTTCTTGTTCTGCTGTTCACACATTACTTACACAGTCTCAGTTCTAGTTGTTCATTAATCTGCAGTTATGAAATATTCAAAAAATTAAAGAATTTATTATTTTCATTTAATCCTTAGTGTTTGCTACCAGAATAAGAAAATATTACTTGTGTTTGAAACATTTTCTCATCTTTATTCTTAATTTATGTGTAAAAATATATTTAAACTGAGGCAGGCAGCGACTGTATCAGTGTGATGTGGGCTGATGCTTTATCTACAGGCGGTGTGAATGTACCGTTAAGGCAAAGATTCATCTACGAGGAAAACTTGAGTACAGGGTTGGCCCCGTGAAGGAGCAGCCAACCCGATAAGACATTTAACTGCGAAATGCCTGCCCTTTAGTATTCGATGGATTGAGTGGAGGGTCTGTGCTGTCCAAGTTTGCTGTGGTTGCGGCACTTTGCCCCCAGCCATCTCACGCATTGCACGTCGACAAGCACAGCTCGCCAGCCCTTGTTAGCAGAGGCTCGTTGTGCAGGTGTTACCCGAAACCCAAAAGGTTTTGTGGAGGTTCTGCGTTAGGATCGGGCTCGCAGCAAGCTAGCGAGAGGACTGTCAGATGAGATCAGGTTGCCGAATGGCGGAAGGGCGGATTTTAATGGGTCGTTATTAAACTGTTCCATCTGTATGGCATCGCCAGCTCTCTCTCTCCCAGGTCCCCCACCTCAACTGTCGACAAAGGCTGATTGAGAAAATGGTCCCACTCATATTACGGGTTGGCTCCGCGTTTGCCCATTCACTGGGGCGGGCAGCGCCTCCTTGAAAGAGAGCGAGAACAGGTACCATCAGCTGGGGAGCTGCGACCCACTCCTGAGGCCTCTAGTTGGCTGCAGTTCAAATGGCTGCAATTTCTCATAATTATCACTGCCCGGTCACCCGGACCAGGCTCCCAACTGCCCTGACAGACTGGAACCAACCCCAGAGGTTAAAGCGATAGCATCTTTATTTAAGCCAACCCACCTCGAACGTTTAACCAGCCTGTTTGAATCCAATCTGAACTTTCCAACTTACCCCCACACAGCATATTCTCCTCGTTTCCTTCAATCCAGGAAGGTTGTTTAGATAGGAATGCAAGAACTGTCTCAAATTGGTTGAGCACACAACTTGTAATTCGTGTAGATCAATGTCAAATTTGAATGGCTGTGACTCGGGCTAATGCCAGGGATTTGATAATTGACAGGTTCGTTCCAGACATTCTTGCGTTTTCAAGGCTGGTGCTGCATTGAGTCAATAATTTAAATAGATACAATTGGGGATTTGTGCAGCCTGCAGTGCACTGTGGCCTACTGCTGACATATTTGACGGATACATTTATTTATAAATTTCATTGAAATTACCATGCAGGTCCGCGAGAATGTTTATCCCGAATGTTTATCTTGACCTGGCCATGCGCAGTTGTAATACCGACTTGCTTATTGGAAAGAATGATAAGAAGGTAATGGTTAGGACCAGTAAAGGGCCTGTCCCACTTTCACAACCTTTTTTACTCGTGGACATTTTTCATCAGGCTAGAAAAACGTCCCGACCTACTTGACGCCACGAGTACCTAGGACTAGCATCACGACCTACCTACGACCTCGTGACGGCCATGCTGCGAGTATGAGTCAAGGGCAAACTCAGCAGTGGTCGTGAATTAGGTCGTGAAAGTGGGACAGGCCCTTAAGTCTCAAAGAAAGGACAGGCAGGGAGTGGTGAATGAATTTGGTGACGCTGATGGGCTGGAACCCGTTTATTTCAATGCAAAGAGTATTGTGGAGAAAGCAGATGAGCTTAGTGCCTGGATTGATGCTTGGGACTACGATGCCATGGCCATTGTGGAAATGTGGTTGCGGGAGGGACATGACTAGCAGTTCAATTTTCTGGTGTTTCAATGTTTTAGAAGTGTAACACAAGAGGGAGGCAAGAGGTGCACTGCTAATCATAGGGATTGTCACAACAGCACCCAGATGGCATATACTGGAAAGTTCATCTGCTGAGGTAAAATGGGTAGAGCTCTGAAATAACAAAACCTAGACGTCTCTGTTCCACCTTTGATACAAAGCTATCAACTGATATATTAAGGGAGGCTCTTCATTTTTTTTTTTTTTTTTTTTAATTAAAGCTGTTCATCAAAAAGAACAAAACCGAAACAGAAATATAATAGCATAGTGGTTACTGGACAAGCAGGCAGAAATCTAGACCACTAATTTCGAATCACATCACAGCAATTGGAGAATTGAAATTGAAGCAAAAGTCTGGGGAAAAAAAGGTGGGGGGGGGGGGGGGGAGACTAAACAGAGTCAATTAGAATTAATAACAATTTTAAACTCCATTAATAACATCAAAATTTAAGAATTAAAAAATGAAAGTTCCAAGAATAGTACAAGATAGTCATTGATTGTCTGTTACAGATATCACACAGTCCAAAGATTGTTTCTAGTGTAAAATAAACTGTTCATGCCCAGTTGCTTTGGTTTTCAACAAACCAACATTTTCATGTTCTTTTATTTTTAATCACAACAAGAAAACAAAGACAAGACATAGAAGCAAAAACTTTACATCACAATATGGCAATCTGGAGGTCCAGAATGCTCCAATGCCATGGAAGTCTATGCGCCAGTTTCATATTTCATGATTTTCATTTGATAGTAACAAAATAATGTATTTATTTACAAACATGTTGACTAGCTTCAGTAAAGTAAAATATGCACTATCCCCGAATCAGCAGGTTTGTTCAATCTGGATTCTCATAGGACCACAGCCCTGACCAGGCCATAAGCAGGGGATCCCCAAGGCCATGAACCACAATGCCCAGATGGCCTTCTGTCAATTAAAAAAAATTATAAAGAAATTTGCAAAGAAATCAATTAAATTAACTAAAATGAAAATAGTAAACAATTTAACAAACAATAAGCAGTTGCCTTTTTTAATCAGTCATGATCTTCTTCCAATGCACAGACGGCTTAACGCAGAGGTGCTGACTCAGTAAATTTCCTCCCTTGGACTTTGTGGAGCATTGGATGTCAAATGGAAGGTGGGTGTTGTCAGCATTATTCCACAAAATTGCCTAAATTTAGTACATTTCAGCCCCTTTAGCCCCCGTTTTATTCTTTCCAGGTTTTGCTTACATTTGAATGTATTTCCAGTATTCTGTATTTTTATTTACTTTATAATGCCATACACTGAAAATAGCCTTAAAAATAGTCCTTTCTCATTACTAGACAGCTTTCCATCTGATTGTTTCCCTTATGAAATATTGCCAGGTCTTTATTTAAATTCAAAACTATTTCCAACTATACATCTATTTTGTCAATTCTGCTCCTAATATTGCTCTACTGCAAACTGAAAAAATGAAAGGCTAACAACTTTTTATGCTTTCTAAAACGCTATTGTTCAGGTTAAATTGTGACCTACTTCTTCAATTATGACTGTGGATACACAGATAAATCCCGAATACCTCCCTTCACACCGATTGCTAAACAACGTGTTACTACCACAAGAAACTGGATACAGTCAAAAGAATAACACTTCGCAATGAATATAAGCTCTGTCATTTACTATGTCCTCCTTACCTGAAAGGATTAAAACTCAAATATGAATCAGCGTCTCTCAGAAAAAAGGCATTTATCTCCTTAGTCTTTAAAGAATTAAATTTTCTAAAACAATAAAGCGACAAAGGTCCTCCTGTATTCTGTTTAAAGAAAATCATAGAACTGGAAGGCCTTGATATGAAAGGCCTACCATGTTCTTTACCAGAAAACAAGTCAGATCTTGTACTTTAAGTAAATATTACATCATCATACTTATGCCATTTTTGTCAAAACAAATAATGCATTCTTAATCATGAAAATGCATAGCCCAGACCTATTAATACAGTAATACATTTACCAGATTTCAATGTAGCTCATTTAAAAAAAACAAAAAATGCAGTTCGTGCTTGAAGGCAAAACCAAATATACTTGCAAATGAAATAATATGCCAATTGGGAATGTTAATATTTCTAATTTCAAAGGCTTTAAAATTGTAAAATGTTTATTTCCTTAATGACTGCAAACCCAGCTCAATGCGTCAAGTTTAAAACATTAGAGATCCATTTCCACATCAATAATTTAATGAGTAAGCTGCAAAAATTCACACCCATGCATTTATTTGCTCCATTATCAACTATTCCCAAAACGTACTAGCCAGGCTCCCACAGTTTACTCTTGGGTCCCTCTCTCAACCTCTCATTTTACATACCATCCATTCTGTATTTACTGCCCAATGTTGACAATGGTCACACAACACTTCCATGATCTCCCCGTCCCTACATCCAGCACTAAAATCTTCACTGAAATATTTTAAGGCCAGAATTCAATTTCAACCATTTTATCTTTAGTGGAGTTTCCTGAGCTCTGGAATTCCTTCCATAAACACTACATCCTCTATACTTTTTTATTCCTTTCAAATTTACTACTTTGACCAAGTCTTAGCTAATTATGCTTCAGCATCTACTCTTTCGACAATGGAACATGTTGGAACATTTTACTATCTTAGGACCACAAAAGTTTTAAGTACTGGCTCGAGATCCCACAAGTTGGAACATGGTTAATCGATGCATTCCCCGACGCCTGTTCTTCATTCACTAACATTGTAGCTGATCTGCCTTTTCACAAAACCGCTTTTTTGTACTTTCACAATTCACAATAATAATATTAGCCATGTATGTTTTGCAACATACGAGGAATTTCATTTTCCAAGTCAGTCATACAAATAAAGAGCAACGGAACACAGAAAATACATTTTACCATATACATCCACCACAGTGACTCCTCTGCATTCCTCACTGTGATGGAAGGTGAAAAAAAAGTTCAGATCTATTCCCTTCTTTGCTCGGGGGTCTCGAGCCCTCCATGGACGGGGTGATCTTGACTCCCGTAGCCAGCGACGTCTGGGCCCTCCGCATGGGGCGATCAGCTCCTGCATTGGGGGGGGGGGGGTGTCAACTCCCCCGCACCTGGGATCGAACCCCACGTCGGGGCTGGTCGAGCCTCTGCATCATTGGAACTCCTGACTAGCCTCTCCCGAAACTATGAGCTCGAGATGGTAAAGTTCGCAGGCTGTGGTTGGAGCGATCCCAGGCAAGGGATCGACTCCGATGTTAAGTCCACTCCCCGCAGTGGGGCTCAAAGTCAGTCCGAGGAGGCCACCAGCTCGATCAATGGTAGGCTGCAGAGCGACTGATCCGGGAACAAAAGCGCATCTCCAAGAAGCTGAAAAAGAAAAGTTTCCCCCGACCCCCTCCCCCAACATAAAACAAACCTGAGAACATTTACAAAAACTTTTAAAATGCACTAAAAACAAAAAAAAGACGAAAAACAGACAGACTGTTGACGGGGCTGCCAATCGTGCTTCGCCCCTCTGCTTTTAGTTCCTTACCGTTTGAAAATTAACTAACTTGTAAAATTTCACATTAAAATAAACTGTACATTTCTACTAACGTATAACTTTCACAACACAGCCCAAATAAAATTCTGCAATATAAATTTCACACAAGTATTTTCTCTCCTTTGCTCCTTCAGTTACTAAATATCAGCATAATAACAGATTTCCAATGAAAGTAGTCTATCAATCGGAAAACAAATTCAGACACTCCCCCATGATCCTTTGAAGTTCCCACAAGCCCATTCAAGGCCTCTCTTCCTTTGTTCATCTTTTCCAAGGCCCCTTGTAACCTGGATGCATTACCCACCCTCAACTGCTCATTACCTGCATTCCTGGGTTTGTTATAAACAAAAGACAATGTGCTGGAGTAACTCAGTAGGTTAGGCAGCACCTCTGGAGAACATGGATAGGTGACCTTTAGGATTGGGACTCTTCTTATCCCTAGGTTCATCTTCCCTAGTTTCACCTGCCCATCTTCCCTCCCTTTTCTGGTTCTATCCATCACCTACTAGCTTCTGTCAAAATATTTTGCCCTCTTCCCTCCTGGCTTTATCTCGCTCATTAAACACACCTCATCTGATTTCACCAATTAAAGCGGCCTCTGTCTCACCTCCTTACTTCTATGTACTGACTATCATTCCTCTCTATTCTCAGTTTGGATGCAGAGTTACATCCTGAAAAGTGGATAATTCCTTTGCCTCACTGGATGCTGCTTGATCCACTAAGTTCTTCCACCAGTTTATTTTTTTGCTTCAAAGTTATTTATTTCAAATTATCTGTTACTATTAATTTCCTGAACAGATTAAGGTTTTATATTTTACTTAAGTTTAGTTTAATTTGGGGCCAGGACTTCTGCCTGCTGAGTTCATACTGTTCACATTAGATCTGTTATCCCATTTTTGCATTCACCCTACACACCAATTTACAGAGGTCAACTAACCTACAAACACACACCTTGTTGGGATGTGGGAGGAAACTAGAGCACCCGGAGAAAACCTGTGCAATCACAGGGAGTACAGTGGCTTGCAAAAGTTTTAATACCCCCTGAAATTTTCCACATTTTGTCACATTACAACCACAAACGTAAATGTATTTTATTGGGATTTTATGTGATAGACCAACACAAAGTAGCGCATAATTGTGAAGTGGAAGGAAAATGATACATGGTTTCCAAATTTTATTACAAATAAAAAACTGAAAAGTGTGTCCCTACCAGCTTTGCACATCTAGAGACTGCCAATGACTTTGTGTTCTATTATATTTAAAAAAGATAGGTAATAAAATTGTTATTTTATCAGCATTTCCTTCAACACTGGACTTTTGCTTCTTATATTTTTCTGTCTGACGTTTCCCCAAATGAAATAGATCACGCCTTGAAAGAAACAATTCTAGTTGAATTTTACATAAAAATTGAATAAACATGAAACACTATTTTTTAATTTAACTTCATTAGCAAGCATTCTATTATATATTTCTTGTTCCAGTGACAGAAGCACATTATTTTATTAGACTGATAAATTTATGAGTGACACTAAAAACCATGTATTTTTGTAGCTGCACAAAATGAAGTAATGTTCTCCCCCATATCTGAGGTACATTTTGTACTAATGTCAACATTTTTATTTTTAGGGCTTTGGACATTGTAAAATCAATACAACAGGAGAATGGTTATGTTACTGAAATAATATCTGAAGAGACATTCAATTCCAACTATGCTGTTGGGATTTTAAATCCAATTAATTAAATGAACCTAGAATAAAGCAAAATGTTACAATAATAGTCACCTTTAAAATCAGTAGACAGTCATTAAAATCCATCCAATTCACTATATTTATGGTTGGAAATCCACCAGCTTTCCTCTATGAAAATGTCACTGCAGACCCACAGCAACACATTCAAGGTAACTAGGGATGGCCTATAAAAGCTGGTCTTGCTGCAACGCCCATGTTCTGTGAACAAAAGCATAGAAAATTCCAAGTGCATTTCCCAGGAGCATTATATCTCAGAAAATAGTGAATGAACCAAAGTAACGGATTGATGACCAAAAACTCTCAAGCAAAGGATTTTCAGAAGTGTTTTAGAGGAGGAACAAAAGAGAAAATGAGAGGTTTGGGAGGAAATATTGTGGTGAAAAGGAGAAATTGTAAGAGTAAAAGTGAAAAGGGAAGTTTGAATTATGGCACTATATTCAGTTCATATTTCACTTGAGCCCTCGTTGACGAGATGATCTTGACTCCCATAGCCGGCGGCGTTCGGGCCCTCCGTGTCTAGGCGATCAAGCTCCCGCATCGGGGGGGGGGATGTCAGCTCCCCCGCGCCAGGCGACCGAACCTCGCATCGGAGCTGGTCGAACGTTCCGCGACGTTGGAGCTCCTGACTACCCTCACCAGAGACTGTAAGCCCTTGATGGTGATTCCACGGTGGGAGAGATCCCAGGTAAGGGATCAGCTCCGATGTTAAGTCCGTGGCCCGCGGTGGGGCTCATGACAGTCCAAGGCTTCCAGCTCCATCGATGGTAGGCCGCAGAGCCCGGAGAATGCGATCCAAAAATTGATCACATCTCCGGGAAGGTAAGGGCTTGAAAAAAAGTTTCCCCCGATCCCCTCCCCCCTCATAAAACAAACCGAAGAACATTAAAACAAACGTTTAACGCACTTAAAAAATAACAAAAAGAAAGAAAAAACGAACAAGACTGCCGGCAGGGCAGCCATCTCCCCGGCGTCTCTGGTGGTCATATGATTGGTATACGATTAGTGTTACCGCTGTCCGATGGTCTGCATGGACTTGGTGGGCCAAAGGGCTCGCCTCTGTGACAATATGATCGCAATTTTATGACTATGATAACTTTTTTTTCACCCAGATAGTTGTGAATCTTTAGAATTCTTTACTTCAGAGAGCAGTGAATACTCCGAGGTGGAGTTTTAGAGGATTGATAGATTTTTGAAAGCTGCAGTTATCAATACAAGGATTGAGTAGGAAAGTGACTTTGAAATCAATGATGCTCCACAGTCTACTTACTCTTTTATTTATGTTCTTTTGACGTCAAGCATGAAATATAGCAGGAGACACTTAGGTACTGGTACCGCTGAAGCAAGGTTACAATTTAATACAGATGCAGAAAATTGACTGATGATTGACTGGTTTATCTCAGAAGATGTACATTCACTTCTTTCAATTCCCAATCAACTAAAATAATGCCCATCCATCCTT
The DNA here is from genome assembly GCA_963514005.1 of Raja brachyura. The sequence goes on from OY740790.1 coordinate 26,509,741, forward strand.
ATTTCTTTTTATCAGGCATTATAAATCATCCCCTCTCGGGTACCACTTTCACCACTTTCAACCCAGCCATCTCCATAAAAACCCACCTTTGATCTCAAACTCATTGCAAAAAATTATTCTTTATTGGACCACACTCCAAACCAAGTAAAACGATATTACATTCACAAATGACACTCCAATCCTTTATATAGCAAGTTCCTTGAAGCCTTTGAGGCAGTGGAATTGCACAAGTTACTTTTAATGGTCTTTGACATTGTCCAGATCAGAGGACAGATTCCATTCTTTGCCATTAATAATGGCTTCTCTCCCCATTCCTTCGAGACACTCAAAGGGTATAATTGAATAGAACAGCACTTTATGTTTAGTTTAGAAATACACCATGAAACAGGGTCTTCAACCCACTGTGGTTACTGACCATCAATCACACATCACTAGTTCTATGTTATTCCACTTTTACATCAACTTCCTATACACTAGAGACAATTTAGAGAGGCCAATGAAATGACAAACCCACACATTTTTGGGTTGTGGGAGGAAATTAGAGCACCTGGAGGAATCCCATGCAGTTACAAGGAGAATGTGAAAACTCCGTGCCGACAGCACCCGAGGTCAAGATCGAACCAAGGTCTCTGGCACCGTTTGGTTGCAGCTCTACCAGCCCCTTGTGCACTCACATATTCATGGCTTTCTCTTATTTCTTATCTTATATTGACCCTTGGCAGTATTATCCACAGATGTAATGACTACTGCATTAATGCAGGTAACATCCAGCATATCTTTGATCCTAGTTGTTTGCCTATGAAGACAGACTTCAAGTTTAGGAATAGAAGCAATTACCCTCTGCTAAAAGTCTGGATTACAAAAGTCACTGCATTTGGGTCTATTACAATCTCAGTCTTTACAAACCCAGGGTCTCCACCAGTTGCAATCTCATCCTAAAGTACGGTTGAGAGGCTCTGATTCAATAATCTTTGCATAATTAAGTCTACTAAATTCTGCCTTTGTAATATCACCCACTTCAGTCAGCCCGAGTTCCAGATAATTTCATCTAAGCCTCTGTAACCTCCACATGGAAATATTTGAATAAAACATAAAATGTTGCAGACATTGGAAATTTGCATCAGAAAATACTGGAACACTCATTAGACAAAATTCAACTTAATATTGAGCCTAGGGGATATACACCTGATTCATATATAAATTACTACTGTTGAAATTTAAATTGAGCTTCATTGGAACAGCAGAGGAAGCCCAAGGACAGAAAGATCAGATTGGAGTAGAACAGAAAACTAATGTGGCAGCAAGCAGAGGCTTGGGGGTCAAGCTTCATACTGACAGTAAGACGATCTGCAGAGAGATCACGTAATCAACTTTTGATCTTGCCAATATAACGGAGTTTGCATTGCCAGGGAAGGGGAGGCAGTGGAAATATTCCACATTAAGCCACAAATAGTGCCTTCCGTAATGTTTGGGACAAATACCCATCATTTATTTATTTGCCTCTGCCCTCCACAATTTGAGATTTGTAATAGAAATCATTATGAAAAAAGAGGCCTCTTGTGAGCGTACTAATCACAAAGTGACTGGTAGGCCAAGGAAGACCTCCACAGCCCATGACAGAAGAATTCTCTCTATAATAAAGAAAAATCCCCAAATACCTGACAGATCAGAAACACCCTTCAGGAGTCAGGTGTAGATTTGTCAATTTCCACTATCTGTGGAAGACTTCATGAACAGAAATACAGAGGCTACACTACAAGATGCAAACCACTGGTTAACCACAAAAATAGGATGGCCAGGTTAGAGTTTGCCAAGAAGTACTTAAAAGAGCAACCACAGTTCTGGAAAAAATGTTGTGTGGACTGATGGGACAAAGTTTAACTTATATCAGCGTGATGGCAAGAGCAAAGTATGGAGGAGGGAAGAAACTTCCCAAGATCCAAAGAATACCACCTCATCTGTGAAACTCGATGGTGGGGGTGTTATGGCCTGGGCATGTATGGCGGCTGAAGGTACTGGCTCACTATCTTCATTGATGATACAACTGCTGATGGTAGTAGCATAATGAATTCTGAAGTGTATAGACACATCCCATCTGTTCAAGTTCAAACAAATGCCAGCGGTTCATTCTACAGCAAGACAATGATCCCAAACATACTGCTAAAGCAACAAAGGAGTTTTTCAAAGCTATAAAATGGTCAATTCTTGAGTGGCCAAGTCAATCACCCAATCTGAACCCAATTGAGCATTCATTTTATATGCTATAGAGAAAACTGAACGGCACTAGCCCCCAAAACAAGCATAAGCTAAAGATGGCTGCAATACAGACCTGGCAGAGAGAGCATAACCAGAGAAGACACCCAGCAATTAACTGGTGATGTCCATGAATCGCAGACTTCAGTTGCCGTTGCATGCAAAGGATATTCAACAAATACTAAACATGACTACTTTCATTTTCATAACATTGCTGTGTACCAAACATGATGGTACCCTGAAATGGGGGGACTATGTATAAAAGCAATGTTGTAATTTCTACATGGTGAAACCAAAATGTATAAAAATGTCCGTTATTAAAATCTGACAATGTGCACTTTACCCACATGTGATTTTTTCTATTGCAAATCTCAAATTGTGGAGTACAGAGGCACGAGAAGAGTATTTGGGCTCATTAGCTATGGAAATGAAGCGGGGTGGGGGAAGGAAGGAAATAAAAGAGTAGGTTGTATCCCCAAGTTGCTCTCAATTTGCCATCAAAAGATATTGCTGTTGTTAGAGACCGGATCAGATAATACCATAAACACAATCAAATCAAAATCAGAGTGCTGAATATAGTTCTCTGCATTGTAGTGCATCAGTTCCATAGTCAAAGTCCAATGTCCATAATCCTAATAATTCTAACGGGACTGTAACCTTTGCTTATGATAGGACCTTTCAGAAGTCTGATAACAGAAGAGAAGAAGTTGGTTGTGTGCTTTCAAGCTCCCATATCATCTGCCCAACAGGAGCAGGATGACCGGGATGGAACAAGTCTTTGATTATGTTGATATGTAAATAACGCACCATATTCCACTGGTTGTGTTCTATCCAGCTTGTCAATCACCACTATCCTCAAAGGCCTACATTTAGTCTGAATGCCTCAACATTTTAAATTTCCTGTTTAAATCCCTTCATGGCCTTGCCTCTTTACATCTATAGATTTTCACTATTATTATTCCATTCACAAATACCTTCCATTTTACTGAGACTAGTTTCTTAAGTATTGCACTAAGTACCCTAATCCCTCATGCAACTTCTGAATATTAAAATGCAACTTTTAAAAATCTCCTTTATCAACCTTGCTGCCTCTTCATTTCCATTATATTTTTGAGAACCTTGAGAAACAGAGTATAAAACAAACTGCTCCTTTAAGGATTTTGACCAAAAACATCTGTACATTTCCTTCTACAGATGCTTCCTGACTCACTGAGCTCCTCCAGATTTTTGCTCAAGATTCCATCATTTGCAGTTTGTTGTATCTGCTTGTGAAAACATATCCTGGCTTCAGTAAGCCTATTATCTTTATTTTTCTGAAGCAGTCTCAAAGGCATTGTACAAAATGCATGCCATTGCAGTTACTTTGTGTCCAAAAGTTAAATAATTAGACCAGTCTGAAGAAGGGTCTCGACCCGAAACGTCAGCCATTCCTTCACTCCAGAGATGCTGCCTGTCCCGCTGAGTTACACCAGCTTTTTGTGTCTATCTTCAGTTTAAACTGCAGCATCTGCAGTTCCTTCTTACACACTTTGTCTGCTCCACTGCAAAATCTCAAGGTACTTTGAAGAAGTTCTGCTCCTCTCTCCGACGAGAGTTCTGCAACCTCCTTTCTCGCTGCTCCCCCTCTGTGATTCCTCCTGCTCTCCGATTCCATGACCACATTTTAACCCAGACTCACGACCACAGCCACGTACGTGTGTTTTCTTGGTGCCCGCCTGCACCTCCTTCTTCTACCTCATGGATTCCAGCTTCGGTTCCAGACATCCCAGTTCAGACCCAGCCCAGATTACAGTTATCGACAGCCGATCTGCTGTTTATCGGAACAGTTCTCCTTCCGTGCCCTGCGTTCTACACTGGCTGCGATGCGCCGGAACCAGCAGGCACTCGCTCCGGCTCTCCCGCAGCTCCAGGCCTCACTCACCCATACCTGCAAAGGAGCCCAACTGCACCATTCAATGCCAGATCAGCGCCTTCAACAAATACTTCCTCGCCTACCTGGACTCTACCAAGGATCACAAGCTTGCTCGCCTCCAGACTGGTCCCTCCACTGACACTACTTGACCGCCCACAGGCCACGTGCCTGAACACCATGAGGCAGAGATTACCACCACGAGGAGCAGCACCAACATTCACCGCCTCTCCAACCTTCACCACTCTGACAGCACTTATTCAACCTACAATATTCAAGTCCTGGCCAATTCCGTGGTCCCTGCCTGCTTCAAAAGATCATCATTGTACCGGTACCTAAAAATGCCTCCCCAGCCTGTCTGAAATGCTTTGAGAGGCTGGTCAAGAAACACATCTCCACCTTCCTCCCTCGCAACATGGACCTGTTACAATTCGCATACCGTCTGAACAGATCCACAGACGATGCGGTCTCCCAGGTTCTGCACACCACTCTCTCTCATCTTGACAGCCAGAAGGGGGGGGGGCCTACGTGAGGATGCTGTTCATAGACTTCAGTTCAGCCTTCAACACGATAGTCCCCACCAGACTGGCCGAGAAGCTACTGGAATTGGGGCTCAGCACCCCCCTTTGTGCCTGGGTCCCGGACTTTCTCTCCACCAGGCCCCAGGTAGTCAAGATGGGGGGAAATACATCAAAGTCCCTCACCCCTAGCACAGGGTCCCCCCCGGGTTGCGTCCTCAGCCCCCTACTGTACTCCCTGTAAACACATGACAGTATGGCTAGGTTCAGCTCCAACTCGATAATCAAGTTTGCTGATGACACTGTGGTGGTTGGCCTGATCTCAGACAACGATGAAGGCCTACAGAAGGATGTGGCTGATCTGGCACTCTGGTGTCAGGACAACAGCCTCCTCTTGAACATCAAAAAAGCTAAGGAGTTGATCAAGGACTTTAGGAGAGCACATCATCCGAGGACGTACACACCATTGAGGATAAATGGGGATACTGTGGATAGGGTGAGCCGTTTTAAATTCCTGGTAGTCCACATATCTGAGGATATGACATGGACATCACACGCTGCAGCACTCGTGAGTAAGGCAAGGCTGCGCCTTTAACACCTCAGGCAATTGAGGAAATTCAAAATGTCTCTGAGGATCCTCCAGTGCTTCTACTCAGCGGCTGTGGAAAGCATCTTGTCCAGAAATATCACGATTTGGTTTGGGAACAGCTCTGCCCAGGACAAGAAGGCTCAGCAGAGAGCCGAACGCACTATGGGAACTTCACTCGCCCCTCTGCAGGAACTATACATCAGAAGGTGCAACTCCAGAGCCAATAAGATCATGGGAGACCCCTTCCACCCCTGCAACGTACTGTTCCAGCTGCTACGGTCAGGCAAACGCCTCCGTTGCCATGCTGTGAGAACGGAGAGGTTGAGAAGGAGTTTCTTCCCAGAGGCCATTAAGTCTGTAAACTCCTATCTCACCAGGGACTAACTTTACTGTACCATAGAATCATAGAAAATAGGTGCAGGTGTAGGCCATTCGGCCCTTCGAGCCTGCACCGCCATTCAATATGATCATGGCTGATCATCCAACTCAGTATCTTGTACCTGCCTTCTCTCCATACCCCCTGATCCCTTTAGCCACAAGGGCCAATTCTAACTCCCCCTTAAATATAGCCAATGAACTGGCCTCAACTACCTTCGGTGGCAGAGAATTCCACAGACTCACCACTCTCGGTGTGAAAAATGATCTTCTCAAAAACTTCCCCCTTATCCTTAAACTGTGACCCCTTGTTCTGGAATTCCCCAACATCGGGAACAATCTTCCTGCATCTAGCCTGTCCAACCCCTTAAGAATTTTGTAAGTCTCTATAAGATCCCTCCTCAATCTCCTAAGTGCCATTCTACCATTTTTTTAAATTGCTGTTTTTTTTCCTTTTTCTTCCCTCCCACAATATGTAATATGTGAATATGTGATTCTGTTCCATTCTGTCTGTGGTTTGTTTGTTTGTTTGTTTTTTGCACAAAGTCCGCGAGCATTGCCACTTTTCATTTCACTGCACATGTGAAATTAAATATGTGACGAATAAACTTGACTTGGCTTGACACTTGGTCTGATTCTGTTGGGTCCCACTGCTCAACCCCCACTACAGGGAACCTCAGTAGTGATGGATCTTCCCCTTCCCCCTCTTTTAACCAAGTTACCTCGACCCCACCCCACCCATTCAATAGTCCTCACCAACCCCCTTCCCCCCACCCCCCAGATCTCACCTCAGCTTTTGTCCACTCTCCGGCCCTCCTCTGACACCCAACCCCCACCCTTGTCGTGTCTTCACCATCCCCCCTGACCACCCCCTTTCTGATACGGAACGGTCAATCCTCAACAGAGGCCTCACCTTAGTTCCCACCTCAACAAGTTCCGGGACTGCCACGACGTAGAGCTTTTCTTCTGTCGCCTACACCTCCCTGTCTTTTTCTATGGGAAGGAGTCCTCACCACCCAGCGATGACCCCTTTTCCACCTGTCCCTCTCCTCTTGGACTCCCCAGAATGGCCTTCTACCCTCTCCGGACCTCTTTATTTCTAACTGCCGTTGTGACAACAACCGTCTCAATCTTTCCTCTTACATATTCCAACCTCACCACCGCTGAACGTACAGACGTCCGCTCACTCTGCAGCAACCCAGACATTATAATCAAACATGCCGACAAGGGAGATGGTAGTCTGGCGCAGACACCTCCTCCAACTTATCCATGGACCATGACCCCACAGATGAGCACTAGACCTTAACCTCAAACGCCATTCCTGATTTCATCACTTCTGGTTGTCTGCCTTCCACAGTCTCCAACCTTATTGTTTCTCAGCCTCGCACAGCCCGTTTTACCTTCTCCCCAAAATCCACAAACACAACTGCCCTGGCAGACCCAATGTTTCCGCCAGCTCCCACGGAAATTATTTCCACGTACCCCAACTTCATCCTATCACCCCACCCCCCCCCCCCCCCCCACCCACCCCCGGTCCAATCTCTCCCTACCTATGTCCAAGATACCTCACATGCCCTTTCGTCTCTTTAATGACTTGCGCTTTCCAAGCCCCCACTCCCTCATCTTTGCTATGGACGTTCAGTCACTCTACACCTCCACCCCCCCCACCCCCGGAAGGTCCTAAAGCCCTAATTTTCTTCTTCAACTGTAGAACCATCCAATTTCCCTCTACTCTGCCTCGCCCTCAACAACTTCTCCTTTGACTCCTCCCACTTCCTCCAAGTCCAAGTCATAGCTATGGGCACCCGCGTGGGCCACAGCTATGCCTGCCTCCTTGTAGGATACGTTGAACAATCCCTCTATCTCCGTTACATTGATGACTGCATCAGTGCTACCTCCAGCACCTATGCAGAACTCATTGACTTGAACAACTTCACCACCAATCTTTATCCGACACTCAGATTTACTTGGAGCATCTCCCACACCTCCCTCCCCTTTCCTGATCTCACTGCCTCCATCACAAGAAATAGACTATTGCCTACGTCTATTACAAACCCACTGACTCCCAAAATGATCTCAAGTACACTTCTTCCTACGTTGCTTCCTGCAAAGACTCTATCCCCTACTCCCAATTCCTCCGTCTACACCGCATCTGCGCCCAAGATGAGGTGTTCCATACTAGAACATCTGAGATGTCCTCATTCTTTAGGGAATGGGGGTTCCCCTCTTCCATCATAAATTAGGTCCCGAGTCGTGTCTCCTCGGAACCCTGCAGCTCCACCCATGCTCCCCCTCCCCTTAGTCGCAACAGAGACAGTCCCCATAGTCCTTACCTTCCACCCCATCAGCCGTCGTATACAACAGGTAATCCTCCAAAATGTCCGCCACCTCCAACGGGATCCCACCACTAACCACATTTTCCCATCTCCACCCCTTTCCGCCTGCCACGTAGACTGTTCCCGCCGCAAATCCCTGGTTAACTCATGCCTTCACACCCAAACCACCCCCTCCCCATGTACCTACCGCTGCAACTGCAGAAGTTGCAACACCTGTCGCTGCACCTCCTCCCTCGTCCAGTGACCTCGACAATCCTTTCAGGTTAGGCAGAGGTTCACTTCCATCTCTCTCTATCCCTCCACACCCACGTCGTACTAGCTTCTCAATTTCACCCAACAAACAGCTTACAATGGCCCATTTCATTTATCGTTACTTTTTTGTTCTTTATCTCTCCACATTACTGTCTATTTCTCTTGTTTCCCTTACCCCTAACCAGTCTGAAGAAAAGTCTCGACCCGAAACGTCACCTATTCCTTCTCTCCAGAGATGCTGCCTGTCCCACTGAATTACTCCAGCTTTGTGGCTATCTTTGGTTTAAACCAGCATCTGCAGTTCCTTCTTACACATAGATAATTAGATGTTTTGTTTAAGCTCCAATTCCTAAAGGGAACATAAACTAAGTATCTCCAGAGTTAACAAGCAAAATACAGACATGCTTAATTTCATAAGTAAACTTCAATCTTATATAAACAGGTTTAACTCGGGAAACTGCTAATATTCTATAAACAAACTAAATTGAGGCAAAGCCAAATATAATTTTCTGCACTGTTTAGATGATAACATTATCTTCCTTAACACATGAACATGTTCTCAGTTGCTTGATTGCTACTCTGAACTTATGTTTGTGATCCAAATAAATCTTGCAGTATTTCATGCATTTTCGTGCATAATTAATTTCCCACCTCTAAAATTAAGACTTCAGCTCGGGAAATTAACAGTGAATACAGATTTTGTCAAACCATACATCTTCAGGAACAAAAGTTACCATCACATAACAATTATACTTTTGAAGAAAGGGGAAACCAGCATTTATATTTCCATATATATTGCTTGCCTATTGAATGTTTCCAGTATTTTTTGTTTGTATTAACAGTAGAACCATTATAATAGCATGCATTATATTAGCATGCATTATAATAGCATGCATTATAATAGCATGAATGCATTGTTCATGTCCTCACAATTTCTGAAAGCACATTTTCCCGAAACATCACCCGTTCCTTCTCTCCAGAGATGCTGCCTGTCCCGCTGAGTTACTCCAGCATTTTGTTTCTACCTTCGATTTAAACCAGCATCTGCAGTTCTTTCTTACACATCTTGCGAGGTCTGGGTTTTTAACAGCATCATGTGTTTTTTAAAGTTCTCCTTGAATAAGTACATAGGACTTCAAATTAAATTATTTAAACTGAAAAACATCACCTTTGACAATTCCTTGTTCTCATGACTTGAATATACTGAATTGTGTACTTAAGTGAGCCTTGAATTGACAACATTGCATCTGCAAAGTGGATACCACTCATACAGTCCTCCCTCCAGCAAATCGAGGATAACTAATTTTAATAACCAAAATGTTTATCCATATAAATATGAATGCTGCATGGTTTTGCATTAACAAATAACATATTTGCAAATAACATATACAAATGCCCTGAATTTATGTTCTACTTGCACTCAACCTAAAGGTACGGCAAATGGTACGGTATCCAATGTTCAACTGTAGTTTCTCTGCAGGATCATGTTTACTGAAATAATTCAGTATTTATAAGATTAGTGGTTGAACAGATTTTTTGACAACGTTTGTGAGAAAATTGCCCTCAATCATTATCCTTAATCTAAAACCTCCCCTGACACAGCGTCCATTATTTTCATTTGAACTGGACTAACTGGCTTTTTTACGCATATCCATAAAAGGCCCAACTATCTACAAACTGGTGAAGGGCAAGACAATGGAGCTTCAAAGAGCAGCAGCATAAAATGGTTCAACAGAATGTTGACGATGGTCATTGAGGGAAGATTATACCTTTGTTTTCCAATCAATGTAGTAATTAATGTTTTAAACAATAAGAACTCGCCACAAACAGAAAAAAAATAGTCGATTTCAGAAACGTTTCTGCTTATTTTGTGACCTTTTTCACATGGGATAAGGCAAGCACATCGTCGTCTATTTGTGAATTGGAAAATCAGAATATTATGTAACGAATACTACCTAAATCTAATACTACTATTTCATGCCGACTTGATTAATGGGGCTGAATCCGGCAAGAGAACACGAACATTTTAACAGAGAAACAGTTGTATTTTTAGAAGTTAGAAAATCAACACGCACACTAACAACAAAAACACGTTTAAAACATGTTATTTAATCTTTCCTTAAAATAAATAAGGGCCACATAGCTGCCAAATGGGTTATGTTGAGCATATGCAGCACTGGATGTTGACCGAGCAATGAAGTTGTGGACACAAGGATATTGACAACTCCCACAACCGCCATACAATATCAAACTCTGATATTCAATATCAAACTTTCCATCCAAAATATAATTTCCATGAAATGCGTGCGAGTAGGAAAGTCATTGCCACCCACCACCCACTCGAAGAGGAGTAAACGAACCTGGTCAGTGCTCCAAGGCAATTTCCAATTGAAGAGGGGGGGGGGGGGGGGGCAGAGGGGGCTGCAGAGGATAGGAGAGTGGAGTGGGCAGCCAGGTCGGCACTAAGCACACGACAAGCTGTCACTCCGTCCCCGCGGCTGCCTGAACCTCGGGCATCCATCTCAAAGCGATGCGCCGGCGGCAGGAGCCGCCCCTCAAAAAAAAGGAAAAGGGTGCTCGACCTCTCCTCCATCGCCGCTGGCAAGGGGTAACTGAGAGTTTACTCCATTCTGCAAATTTCCCTCGGCGCCGGGCCTCGACCGGTGCGGTATCGGTGATCTAACTGCAACGCCAGGAAGCCTGAGCCCATAGGCCGGGTGGTGCGAACCGACGGGGGGGGGGGGGGGGGGGTAGGGGGTAGGGTGGGCTGGTGAAAGCGATGTTTCTTGAAGGGAGAGCGAGGACTGACCTGTATCGTGTCCGGGTCGAGGCTGCGCGAAGAAGCCAGGCGCTGCCGCCACTGACACTGTCTCTGACCCTCGCACACATCCCAATCCCCGGTCTACGCTACCACCGTCGCCGCTGTTGTTGTTGTTGGTGGTGGTGTCGCCGCCACCGCCGGGAGGAGGGGCGGTCGTGCGGAGAGAATGCAGTCACGCAACCGCCGCAAGCACAGCCTCGCGCAAAGGCGGTTCATTGGGGCGAGCGAGCGCGCGCTTCTCCTTCTCCGCCTCTCGCGGCCGCAACCCGGGCTGCGTCAGAGAGCTCGCGCCCACTGCCCCAGCAAGGCACGGTTCTTAGCGCCCCCCCCCCCCCCCCCCCGCGTGCACGGCTCGGCTCCCCTCCCGCGATTGTTCTAGGTCGCGCTCACGTACGTGATTCATGTCGTTGCAGCGCCCATACATCAAGTCATGTCATGACCCATTTCGTGCGCACTGGCAAGCAAATACACTAGCATCAATCAGTTCCCATGTAAGCTTGCAAACAGGCTGTAGCGAACAGCCCTACCAACACTTCTGCAATATCTTGCACAACACTAGAAGGGGAGCCCAATGTTTCCTTCCGATACATTTTGTTTTCGTCTCGTGCAGACCAATGAAACTATAACCACAACTACTATGCAGCTTGATTCAATAATTTGTAACACCTCGCATTTGAAATGTTACCCGCAATTTATAGACAATAGGTGCAGGAGTAGGCCATTTGGCCCTTCGAACCAGCACTGCCATTCAATGTGATCATGGCCGATCATCCCCAATCAGTACCCCGTTCCTGCCCACTCCCCATATCCCCTGACCGCTATTTTTAAGAGCCCTATCTAGCTCTCTCTTGAAAGCATCCAGAGAACCTGCCTCCACCGCCCTCTGAGCCAGAGAATTCCACAGACTCACCACTCTCTGTGAGAAAAAGTGTTTCCTCTTCTCCGTTCTAAATGGCTTACCCCTTATTCTTAAACTATGGCCCCTGGTTCTGGACGTAGCAGCGGACGGATCACGCCTACACTGGACATGATTTTATGATCAACACTCGAGTGTTCAATATTACTCAGTGTTTTCCCTCTCCAGGGCTGCCAACATTGGGTGAGAGTTGGGAGTGAGAAATTGCGAGAGACCAAGCCGAGGGAGCGGCGGGGGGGGGGGGGGGGGGGGGGGGAGGGTGTGGGAGGAGTTGGGAGGAAGGCGTCCTCCCTCCCATTGGTACGGAACTTTGGCATTTTTCAGCTTGAAATTGTGCAATATGGTGCATACTGTATTCATATGGTGCATATTAGTGTATTCATGTATGGATGTCAGGTATAATCAAACAACTTGGCACATGCTGATCAACCTGGGCCTCACTGCACAGGTACTACTCCTGACCATGACTCCAGTTGCATACCTTCTCTCATTCCTGTCCCTGAGTCCAGCCTTACTCTATTCTACCCTGATCATTAGCTTGCTTACCTGCTTAGGTTCCCAGTGCTGAACACTCCCCTGGTCCCAGCTTTGACTGCACACCTAGTACTATTCCAGACCTTGACTGGATGCACACTTGGCTATGCTCCTAGCCCCTTTGAACTGACAATATATCTCACCCCCTGGACTTAACCGATAACGTTCAAGCCCACAGGTGCTTATCTAATGCAGTAATCCTTTATGGGGCACTTCACAGACCAATTTATGGATAACAAAATTTGCTACATTCATTGGCTTCCATGTTATCTAACATGCTAGTTACTTTGTCAAAGAAGTAATCAATTGGTTGAACGCAATTTCTCATCCATAAAATTGTACTCACTCAGTATTCTGTTACAATTTGTTAAGGGCTTGGACACGCTAGATGCAGCAAACATGTTCCCGATGTTGGGGGAGTCCAGAACCAGGGGCTCTCCCCCTCTCTCCCGCCCTCTTTCTCGCTCTCTCCCCCTCTCTCTCCTCCCCGTCTTTCTCTCTCCCTCTTGCTTTCTGTCCACACACTCTCTCCCCACTCTCTCTCCTCTCGTCTCTCTCCCACCTCACTCTCCCCCTTGCTCTCTCCCGTCTCCCCTCTCTCTCACATCACTCTCCCCCTTGCTCTATCCTCTTTCTCTTTGCCCCCCTCTCTCTTTCTCTCTTCCCCCATTTCCCTCTTCCCCCTCTCTCCCTCTTCCCCCTCTCTCCCTTTTCCCCCCTCTCTCTTCCCTCTTTCTTCCCTCTCTCCTCTCTCTCTTCCTCTTCCCCCCCTCTCCCTCCCTATCTCTCTCCTCTCTCTCTCCCTCCCCTATCTCTCTCCTCTCTCTCTCCCTCTCTCTTCCCTACCTCTCTCCTCCCTCCCCTCCCCCCTCCCTCTTCCCTCTCCCCATTCTCTCCCCCCCTGTCTCTCCCCTCTCTCTCTCCCCCCTGTCTCCTTCCCCTCTCTCTCTCTCCGCCTCACTTGGAGAGTCTCTGTCCCTTCGGCACAGAGACTCTCACGGCAGCGGCGCAACGCTTCCGACGCCTCCGACGGCCCGGGACTCTTGAACTGAGGCTGCTCCATGGCCGGAGCTGAGCGAGCGACTTGCCAGCCCTGCAAACACTTGCCAACCCCGTTTCCAGCATCTGTTCCTGGCAAACACTCGCCAGCGCCGGCAACCCGCATCTGTCCCCACCGCTGGTTCTGCTTCCATCCCTCCCTCAGCCCCGGCTCCCGAACATCCGCGGCCCATGCAATTTATCTCAGTTTTGTAATTTTCGTTGATCACAGAATTTCTTACCACAGAGCATGAGAAATCTGTGATCAGCGTGACGGCAAGAGAATTTCTTGAAATGAGTGCGTCTCATGCTCAAAGCATGGGAGTTGGCAGCCCTGCCTCTTACATTAAACCTATGCCCTCTGGTTCTTGATTCCCCTACCCTGGGTAAAAGACTATGATGTGTTCCATCGATTCCCCTCACGATTGTGTACATTGTGTACGATCACCGCTTCCTTCCTGCGCTCCAGGGAATAGATGAACATAAATTCACATATGTCATGTGGTACCTCTTTTGATTCTTGATATCCAAGCTCAGGTAGTGAATGTTCAGGTTTGATTCTGAGGGGAAGCTCACCTGCATGTAGGCCTCGTTGACAATCAATGAATCAGGTGCACTGCCTCCTTTGCTAACCTCAGATCACCAATGCCAATCACCAGAGCTCTATATTCACTGTGTGCAGGTTGACCTGGAAACAAATATGGGTCTCTCATCTTCAGATTTGAGGCTGTCCATCACAGATCATGTTGTTCATACTCAGTCCCTTCCAAGATCCATGCCAACTTGCTGTGCCCATGTGCTTCTCGACCCCTCTTGTTTTGGCATGACAGCTCTTGGTGCCCCTCTTTAGATTCTCAATCTTGGAATAACCCAATTGAACCAATTATAGAAACAACTGTACCAGTAATGATAGAAATAATAGCTGCTTTCTTTTAGAGGGAGCATGTTAATTTAGATAAAAGATTATCTTATGTTGATTTAATATGATGTATCGTATAATTTACAGGATTTCTGGTAATGCTACCTGGTGGTCAACAAAAGACCAAATTGCATTCAGAGATTGAATTCAAGATTGTTAAATTACTTAATACGAATAATATTTAGCTTGTTATCTTTTAGTTTAGTTTAAAGATACAGTGTGGAAACAGGCCCTTTGGCTTACTGAGTCCTATTCGACTAACAATAATTCATACACTACACACTAGGGACAATTTTTTCCGAAGCAAATTAACCTAGAAACCTGCATGTCTTTGGAATGTGGAAGGACATCAGGGCACCTGAAGAAAGCCCAAGTGGTTGCAGGGAGAACTTGCAAACTCTGTACAGACAGTACCCATAGTCAGGATCTAACCCAGGTCTCTGCTGCTGTAAGGCAGCAAATCTACCACTGTACCACAGTGTCATTCTATTTGTTTGTTATCATCCATTTAAAAACAAATGCAACCACTAACCTGGATACAGCTTCAAATAGAATATGGAGTTAGATTGCACAGAATTACAAAGATCAATTGAATACTTCCTTAACTGAGGCCAAAGAAAATAAAGCACTGAGTTTACTTGGGGTAAATAGGTTACTATATTTAGGCAAAGCCCTGGTGATTTTAATAACGTTGCCATGAAGAATAAATGAGTTTTTAGAACTATGGAAAACATATAAACTTCATAATGAGATATAATGACCATTTAAGACTGAAGTGTATTAGTAACAGGAAAATACATATAAAAACAGAAGATTATGGATAAAAGCATGTTGATATATGCAGCATGTGTACAGATCAACAAAGATAACTTTTCAAACTTTGCAAGCAGTTCCGGATATATATGAATGATATAGTCTACATTCAGGTATTATTTTGTTAAGAATAATTGAACATGTATTCTGCCATACAAATACCTGTTTGTGGTTTTCCTCAACAATGTACCTAGGGTTACCTAAGGCTATTAAAGGTGGATTAAATCTTACATTGTGTGTTAATTTGTGGCGGCGCCGATTGGCAGCAGCTTGACTACAGTCCGTCTGTCTTTTATTTAATTTTTGTCTTGTTAAATGTATGTCTTGAGTCTAGTTTTTATTATTTTTTTAGCTGTGTATATGTGGGGGGTGGGGGGGGGGGGGCTGTGGGGGAAACCATTAATCTCTCCCCTGTATGGGGACCCGACTTTTTCCCTGTCGGGTCTCTGATGTCGTTGGGCCTAACATCGAGGAGCTGGCGGCGGCCTCCGGCGGGACTAACCTAAGGGCTCCGGTCGCGGAGCCTGCGGACCTGACATCGCGGAGCTGGCCGACTTCGGAGCGGGTAGAGTTGTGGTGGCGCGCGGCTGCAACCCGACTTCGGAGCTTCGGAGGCGCCAGCTGCAGGCCCGGTGGACGGGAACATCGGGTGCTTGCGAGACGGCTTTTCGGAGCTCCCGCAACGGCAACTTCTCCTGCTGGAATCATGGGGTTTAAAGGACTCGGAGCGGGGCCTAACATCGCCCGGCGTGCCTTAAATGGCCACAGGACTTACCATCGTCCACCGGGGCCCCAGTTCACCTTGACGCTGCAGTTGGACTGTTGGACAGCGGGAGAAGAACAAAGGGAAGAGATAAGACTTTGCCTTCCATTACATTGAGGAGATGTTGGAGATCCACTGTGATGGATGTTTATGTAAACTGTGTTAAGTGTGGGTGTTGGGTTTTTTTTTCTAATGTAAAACTGTAGAAAATGCAATTTTGTTCAAACCAAGTTTGAATGACAATAAAAGGCATCCTATTCTATTATATTCTACAAAGGAAAGATAGCCTTCCACAACCCAGATGAGTGACTAATTTAGATCACAGCATGACATGCTGTGTTGCTCAGATTCAGATTCAAAACTTTATTGTCATTGTGCAGTGTACAAGTACAGAGACAACAAAATGCAGTAAATATATATATGTATATACAGTAGCAGTAGTGCAATTTCCGGGGAGGGAGATCAGTCATTGGGGGAAGGAGTGTCCGGGGGGGGTTGACTGGCAATCGCCAAGGCGTAGAGTTAAGTAGGGTCAATCACCAAGGCGTAGAGTTAAGTAGGGTATGCTGTCATGCTGATCACGGTTACTGACAACGTAAATTTAGAAAAACACAGGATGTAAAATCACTTTCTGTGCTATCTTTCAACTGCCTCATCTATTTGTCCAGCTCCTATTTTTTTCCATATTGTATTTGTCCTGTAACCCTGGTTACAAGATTTGATCAAGGGTATCAAAGCAAAATTGAGATAAACAGTTTATTTCCAGGTTTGAGGTCTGTTAGGAAAATAAAACTGATAATCTGGCTTCTGAATATTCAGTATGTCCAGCACCTGGCACACTCCCTCTGGTGTAGAATGAGCTGTGGGTCTGGAGTTCAGGCCGGGTGAGCAGCAAGAGTTGGCTGAGCAGGCAGGTACACTAGGGGTCAGGAAGATAGGTTTGTGGCTGGAGCCAGGGTCCAGAGTGTTTGTATGTTTCAGTTTGTTTCGACAAACTGAAATGTACAAGGTGAATCGCACCAGATTCAATGTCCCACTCCCTTTAAAGCCTTTGGAGATCAGATTTCTACCATCTTTAAACTCACTGGATTAATTAATTTATTAAAATAAGTTAAAGTGTTGAGATATTAATAGCAGTAACTTCCAAAAATCTAGAAAATCTGCCAAAGTCCCAAGGATACCTGATTATCTGAGTTTTATTGCAATTGGATGCCACAGAGATCAGTCCTGAAACCTCATCTATTCACAACTGTTATAAATGACTTGCATGAAATGAAAGTGTAATGTATCCAACTTTACTGACAATGCAAGTCAGATAAGAAGGTGACTTGGGAGAAGGATAGAAAGAGCCTGGATAGACCAGTAGTAAGAAGATAGCAGATATTGTGAGAAAATGCACAGTTATCCCTCTTGATAGAATGAATAGCAAAACAGAATGTTTTTTCCAAGTTAAGAAAGTAGGAACTATTGTGTGCTGATTTATGAGGCACAGTACATAAACCTGAATGGACTGCAAACATTTGGGAAGATAATGATTAAAAAAAGTCTCGCTGAGTTTGTAAAGTGCTTCAGTTAGACCTCACTTGAAATAAGTGTACAGTTATCATACCTTGGTGTCAGTGCACAATACATTCACAAGACCAAATCCTGTGACGTGGCAGTGATTGAGTAAGAATATAAATTTTTGATTTTTTTAAAAATAGAGGGCTTGAGGAATAATGGGTTGATTACATTGACTGACGGGAAATTTATTTACACAGAGGATGATAAATCATTGTAATTCTGGACTTCAGGGAGCTGTGGATATTCAGTCAATGAGAGTCACAGAGTTTATTCGAAGTTGAATCTGGTGAATTTCTGCATAATAGAAACATTAGGAAAGGGCATGTTGATTCAGTGGTGTGAGGACAGTGGTGGGTTGTTCAATGCCAAGGACTTAAATTAGAGTTGGTGGGAGTCTTGTAAATGACCAAAATCAGGTAACCTACAAAAATCCTGCTTTCATAGTAGGCCCTTAGTGTATAATTCACAGCTTCCTCCACCCACCTACCAGTTTCCCTTCTCCTGCCACCCCTTGCCCCAGTCCAGCCTAAAAAAGTCCAAGGATCATACAAAAAAAGTGGATGAGACAGGATTAGCCATGATTTTACTCAATGGTAGAGCAGGCTCAAGGGACTCTGCAGCCGACTCCTACATGTCTTATGTTGAAACAAGTACTGGAGATGCTGGTTTACAAAAAAACCTCATAAAGTTCTGGAGTAACTCAGTGGGTCAGGTGCATCTCTGGAGAACATGGACAACTGACATTTCAGGTTGGGGCTCTTCTTCAGACTTCATGCCTTATGTTTATCTTACTTAATCATGTGCATTCCTCTTTACACACTTAAAGTGTAATGTCCACACACTCTTCACATTTCATTTTCTAACTTTGAGCCTCATCTGCCTTAGTTCGTAAGTTTCTGAAGCATATCATTAAGGTCAATTTATCCATTCCCTTAAGAATTTTAAACAATGCTTCTCCTGAGCAAATATTTGTCCAAAGGAAACAATCCCAACTGTTTAAACCATCTACCCTTGGTGCAATGCCTTAGGGTAATTTCCAGCAATTGGGTGTTCTTTCCCAATTTGAAATACAAAAACATGCCCAACATACAGAATTGGACATAATCATCGGGATCTAGTCATATAACTATCTAACATGGTCTTAGATTATATAGGTTTACTAGACCAAGTGGGACCCATTGGGACCCATCCCCTCAACGTGCGGTTGCGGGGGGGGGGGGGCGGTCTGCGGCATCACACACACACTAACCACCCCCCTTGATATTATATTAATATTATTCATTGGCTCCTTTTACCCCATTCCTGCTCAATCCGCTGACGCATAGCACCCAACTCCCAGACGCGTCTAGATAGGGTGGGGGGTAGGGAGTGAGGGCAGAGAGAGAGGGGGAGAGAGACCGGGCGGAGGGTGAGAGAAGGGGGGGAGGGGGGGAAGGGAAGAGGGGAGGGGGGAAAAGGGAGGGGGAGAGAGAGGTGGGGAAGAGAAGGGGGAGGAGAGGGGGGAGAGAGGGGGAGGGGGGCGGGGGGGAGGCTCGGGCTGAGGGGGAGAGAGAGAAGGGGGAGGCCAGGTCCGGGCCGAGGGGGAGAGAGGAGAGGAGAGAGAGAGGGGGGCTGGAGAGAGGGGGGGGGGTGGAGAGAGGGGGGGGAGAGATGGGAGGGGGAGAGGGGAAGGGGAGAGAGTGGAGGGGGAGAGACCTGTGCCGAGGCGCGAGTGGGCGAGTGAGTGTCGACCAAAGGAGCACCGGTTGGGCCGAAGCAGTCGTCAGCTAAGATATTTTGTCGGCGAGGGGGGGCGGCAGCTCGCGGGGGGGTAGCAGCACATGAGGGGGGCGGCAGCTCGCAAGGGGACGTCAGCTCACGGGGGGGTCGTCGGTTCCCAGCGCAGACGCAGCATGCAGCACTCAGAGCCATTGTGACGTCATCAGCCAAAGCCGCTGGGTTATTATTTTCAGACATTTCAGATTCTTGAACATTTTTATTAATAACTGAAGAAATAATGCACCAAATTTTCTGGCAAGCCGATTTTTGACTCCACGGGGTAAATCTCTACCGGAATATGTAACATTTTTCCTATTAGCACGTCGTTTCTTCGACACAGAGAGACACAGAGTGGGACACGGGGACACAGAGAGGGACACAGAGGCACAGAGAGGGACACTGCGGCATAGAGAGGGACACAGAGACACAGAGAGGGACACAGCGGCATAGAGAGGGACACAGAGGAACAGAGAGGGACACAGAGACACAAAGATGGAGGGGGGGGAGGGGAGTTGAGAGGGAGCATGAGGGGGGCAGAGAGGGAGAGGGTGAAGTGGCAGAGAGGGACCCCCATTGATATATTAATATTATTCATTCACTCCTTTTACCCCATCCCTACCCTATCCACTCATGTATAGCCCCCAACTCACAGGCACGGCTAGAGAGGGAGTGGGTAGAGAGAGAGGGACACAGAGGCACAGAGAGGGACACAGAGGCACAGAGAGGGGCATAGAGGCACAGAGAGGGACACAGAGAGGCACAGAGGGACACAGAGGCACAGAGAGAGAGATACAGAAGCACAGAGAGGGACACAGAGAGGGACACAGCGGCATAAAGAGGGGCGCAAAAAGCGACACAGAGGCACAGAGTTGGACACAGAGGCACAGAGAGGAACACAGAGGCACAGAGATGAACACAGAGGGACACAGAGGAACAGAGAGGGACACAGAGTGGGCCACAGAGAGGGACACAGAGTGGGCCACAGAGAGGGACACAGAGTGGGCCACAGAGAGGGACACAGAGGAACAGAGACGGACACAGAAGGGGACAGGGGGAGGGGGTGGTGAGAGGGAGCGTGAGGGGAGCAAAGAGGGAGCGGGGTAGAGTTTGAGGGGAGGGGGGGGGACGCGTCATCAAAGGGGAGGGCTGGTTCCTGAACCTGGCTCCTGGCTCCAGGCTGCAGGCTGCGCTCGATGATCTTTGGCAGGCAGGGCCCGAGAACGGGGGGAGTGGTCGGGGGGTGACATCACACCCAGCCGAGCAAGAAGACATCGCTCTATGATCTTTGGACAGCGGGGTTTTTTTCAAATGTTTTTCGGCAGCGACGGACGGGAGCCGAGACACGAGCAGATGGCACGGCAGGCAGCCAGATCCATTGTCACATCATCAGCGAGAAAAACAAGCGTTTTGAATTCAAATTTTGATGGGATTTGTGAACATTTTTATTAATTACTCAGGAATTAAAGCAGGACATTTTCAGGTAAGCCGATTTTTGACTCCATGGGGTAAATCTCTACCGGAATACGTAAACATTTTCCCGTTAGCGTGTCGTTTCTTCAAGTAGATTTGATCACACAAAAACAAATAAATACACACACACACACACGCACGCACACGCACGCACGCAAACACATACATATCCACACATTCACATCCAAAATCAGAGTTTTATTGTTATACTAGACCAAGCGGGACCCGTTGGTTCCCGTCCCCTCAAAGCGCAGCCTGCGGCATCACACACACACTAACCACCCCCCTTGATATTATATTAATATTATTCATTGGCTCTTTTTACCTCATCCCCGCCCTATCCACTGACGCATAGCCCCCACCTCACAGGCGCGTCTAGAGAGGGAGGAGGGTAGAGAGAGAGGGCAGAAACACAGAGAGTGGGGCAGAGAGAATGGGGCAGAGAAAGAGAGTGAGGGGGGGAGGGGGGCGAGGGGGTGGAGGGGGGTGGGGGGATGGAGAGGGGGGAGTGGTGGGGGGAGAGGAGAGGGGAGGAGGGGGGAGAGAGGGCGGAGTGTGGAGGAGAGGGGAGGAGGGGGGAGTGGGGGAGAGGGAAGGGGAGTGGGGAGGGAGGTGGAGAGGGGGTGTGAGGAGGGAGGTGGAGAGGGGGGAGAGAGGGGGATGAGGGAGGGGGAGGGAGTGGGGGAGAGATGGGGGACAGGGGGGAGAGAGGGGGACAGGGGTAGAGATGGGGAAGAGGGGGAAGAGGGGGAGGGAGGGGGAGAGGGGGAGTGGGGGAAGAGAGAGGGGGAGAGAGGAGGGGGAGGGGAGAGAGGAGGGGGAGAGGGGGAAATGGGGGAGAGGAAAGGGGAGAGGAGGGGGGAGGGGAAAGAGAGTGCGAGGGCAGACTTGAACTCACTTAGTAGGCGGGGCCGAATGCGAGCGCACGGGCGGGCTTCGAGACCTCGCTGGACTTCTGAAGCCCTTAGAAGCACTACCAAAATACTGCGTGTTCAGCGGCTTCAATCCAGAACCCATTGGGGGGAGGGCGGGTCGGCTGCGGGGGGAGCTGCGAGTGGGAGGCGACAAAATGACTGCGAGTCGGGGGGGGAGGTTACACAACTTGCAGCTCGTGGAAAAAAGTAGCCTGCGTTCAAAACTATGCGCAGTGGGCCTCGTGGAGCAGAGCCATTGTGACGTCATCAGCTCATTAGCTTTAAAAAAGATTTCAGATTTGTGAACAATTTTAATAAAAAACTCAAGAAATAATGAATCCAATTTTCAGATGAGGCAGTTTTTGACATCATGAGGTAAATCTCTATCGGAATATGTAAATATGTCACCGTAAGCGCGTCATGTTTTCGAGGAGATGTGAATCACAGACAAACAAGACACACACGCACATACATATATATATATATATCAACATCCATGATCAGAGTTTAATAATTATAGAAAAGGAAAAGATATTCACTTTTCTGGCCATACAACCTAAGATCCAACAAGAAAGTGGCAAATATGATCTGAGATTTACATGGATATTGTATATAGTTATCCATGAGGACAACGTACCATTTTACGTAATTTGGCGAACTATTTCTATTCATGAGTTGATGGAATCCTAAGTAATTGTTGGTAAAAGTGGAGCCTTGAAGTTGGAGAAATTGGAAGAGATGAAGAGTTGTTTGTCAACAAACAGAAGAGGGTTACAAATCTGGGAATGCCTTCTAGGTTTTACCCAGTTAATAAAAAACAGAGACATTAAAATTATTAATCGGGAGTTGAGGCCTGAAAATTAAAGTCATTGATAACCTTCATCTCAGTTCTTCAGAAATAAATAAACAAAAGAGTGATGAAAAACATTAAAGTCTAGCCTTTGAAGTGGTTTGTAGGGAGGAGTTAAGAGAGAAGTTATAAATAAGAGGTATAATAAAATTTAGTGAAACTGCATTCTTCAAATAAGAATACATGGAAACGGGGGATGGGAGTGGTTCCTGAGAGTTTTAGTGTTATTAACTACTTTATTGTGTTAGGATTCTATAGCAACATAAAAATAAACTGTCAGGAAGGATCTTGAGTTAGGGAACTTGCAGTTAGTCCAGTCAGCATAAAAAAAATCACAATTCTATTGCAAGAGTTTGTAAATGTTACCTTACATTTTCCCAAAGAGCATTCAACCATTCCTCAATATATTTAAGTTATTTTGCATCCACTGTATCCACAGATCCATATATTGTAGCAATGTTACAAAATTTTGAGATTTTAAAAATCAAGTCTGCAATTTTTCCCATCAGATAAAGCATAAAAAGAAGTTTAATTTGACACCTAATTTACTTTCATATCTTCAGTATTAAGAAAGTTATGGCCATTTTCATACTCGGAAATGAGCATCTTGCTTCCCATTGCCTTTCAATTGACTTAACTCAAAAGCTGTGATCTGGAAAAGTTAAATGTCCATAACATTCTTAAAAATTAAGAGAACTCAATGAAATTTTCAGTTATTATAGATCGAAGCATTCTGAAACAAATATTAAACAATCTTACTTGGATGACCTGAAATTAAAGCATATAATTAGTTAGTTATCTAATTGTAGCTAATTACAAAATTCAATGAGTAGATCTAAACATCTATCAATTTCTTAAGAAAAGATAAACTTTTTTAAAATTGCCTAAGTGTCCAAATAACATTCACACAATAATCCACAATATAACATAATTTTTAAATCTAATTTTCATGAATTTCTGGGCCAAATGGAAGGATTTTAGTGTTTTATGCCTGTAAATTAATGGCCATTTAAATCAACTAGCGAGTGGGTTTTAGCGGAATGCGGTGGATTGGAACGTTGCGGTTAGCAGTGAAGTCGGGGGGAAAAATATTGGGGGTTCATACATTTTTTGGGGAACCCATTTCGCAACATAAAAATATTATTAATGCCTCCCGAAAAACCAACTTTTAATATAAAAATAAACTATTTACCTTTTTTTCTTCCCTACGCAAAATGCTTCTGGTTGTCTGCGGTCACGGCTTTTGAAGGTGATTTTTAAATTACTCTAGTTAATAAATAATCTAGAGTAATTTAAAAATACCACCATTGATGAAATGTCGGAGCGATTTTTCTTCAGCAACCAAATCGCCCGACATTCATCGATTTGTCCTGCCTGTGGAAAAACGGCACTTTAAGCCCGCCCCCCTCTGCAAGGCGCGAAAGTCGCGCACACGGGGAGCGGCAGAAGTGCAGCGCCGGTAAAGGTAAGTTTTGTAACATACCTATATATTGATCATTATTCACGTTAAATATTATGTCCCCCATCAGTCCAAAACTTGTCATTTACTAATTTGAACATACTCTCCTTGTATTGTGGGATTGAGACAATGTTTCAGGTTTATGTTTTCTAATCCTTTTTCTATATTGGGAAATCTGAGATAAGTCAAAAAGCAATGGTAAATTGAATCAAAAATACTTTGTTGCTACCCTTCAAAACTTAAAACCCCCGAGAAACTCTAAAAAAATTTCTGACTCTTGGGACCAGCTGTATATATCCTTTGCACTTCCTTCATTGTTTAAGCTCCATTTCTCAGCACCAATATAGGCTACAGTGCTCAATGTGCAGCTTGTCTAGCCCACTGTGCAGTTTTATTGTGATTTCCACTGAGTTATACCCCCATTGTGCTCAATATTTTAGTTTAGTATTTTATTGATGTGTGTAGTGAGGTACAGTGAAAAGCTTTTGTTGCCTGCTATCCAGTGAAAGAAAAGATGACACGATTGAAATCAAACTGTCCACAGTGTACAGATAAAGGGTTAATCTACAACATTTAGTGCAAGATAAATCTGATTAAATATAGTTCAAAGGTCTCCAATGTTGTCGATGGGAGGTCAGGACTGCTCTGTGGTTGGTGAGAGGTTCAATTGCCTGATAACAGCTGGAAAGAAACTGGGCCTGAATCTGGAGGTATGTATTTTCTGTACCTATTGCCTGATGGGAGTGGGGAGAAGAGGAGCTGGTGGCCTTGCTGAGAGAGGTTAGTTTGCGTGATGGTCTGGTGCGACATCCACAACGTTCCCCTTTGCTCCATCTGTTGTAGTTGAGTTTGAACTGATTGTATGTATCTCTGATCCGTTTGGATACAATACAAAACAAATGTATGTACCTAATCTGCTGGAGTATGCAGCCACCATTTCTTGTTTTATTTTCTTCCTTAAACAGTATTTATTTACAGGGGCACAAGAGATTGAAAATGCTGGAATCAGCAGCAAAAAAAACAAGCAGCTTGAGGAATTCAACAGGTCAAGTCGTGTCAGTGGAAGCTTGGAAATGTTGAACATTTCAGTCAAGGCCCTGTATATCATTGATTTATATTTTTACATGGCTTACAATGAACAATCACATCTGTCATCTATAGGAAGGAACTGCAGATGTTAGTTTAAACTGAAAATAGACACAAAATGATGGAGTAACCCAGCGGGACAGGCAACATCTCTGCAGAGAAGGAATCGGTGACATTTCGGGAAGGGTCTCGATCCAAAATGCCGCCTATTCCTTCTCTCCAGAGATGCTGCCTGTCACACTGCGTTACTCCAGCATTTTGTGTCTATCATCTGTCATCTGTTCAGTTTCTCTGTCTATATTTACATTCACCAGTGAGCTTCAATTGGATGGCTATTTGGATGATCAGGGAGAAGGATTGAAAGTTGAATACTAGTAATGTGTTTGCATTACAACTCACCTGTCCCCTACCCGTAGCCCCCACAACATCACACACAACGACTCTGCTTGGACCTGGCATGGACAACAAGACAGCATTTGACACTCTTAAACTGCAGATGTCTGGCACCACTACCCTGGCGTACTTTGATCCTAGACTACCTATTACACTTACATGTGACGCTTCATGCGCTGCATGCCTTCAGAATGATGGCCATGGCAATAAACCTGTCGCCTATGCCTCGCGCACCATATCTGACACAGAACAACGATACGCCCAAATCGAAAAAGAGGTTGTGTTTGCCTGCAAAAAGTTCAACGATTTCATCCTTGGCCGCACTATTACAATTGAAACCGACCACCAACCTCTAATCTGCATTTTCAATAAACCTATTCATAGCTCTCCAGCGGGCCAACAACGGATGTTACTACAACTTCAAAAATATGACCGTCCTGACAAATGTGGAAAGGATATATACCTGGCGGACACTCTTTCACGTGCACCTCGGAAGACCTGTGAGGATCTGCCCTCGCGGGGTGATGACTTTATTGTGATGACTGTATCCTTCATCCCTCCATCTTGGATGGAGGACCTGACTGCCTACACTGCCACTGACAAGACCCTACGGTCGCTAACTGCTGTCATTAAGTGTGGCTGGCCAGAAAAGCACTACAACGTTCCATTGCCAGTCCGACCATTCTTCCCTGTTCGAGATGAGCTAGTGCTACAAGATGGCATTATTTTAAAAGGACACAAGGCCATAGTTCCTGTTTCGCTGCGTCACCGGTATTTTGACGCTATTCATGCAGGATGCCCAGGTGCTGAAGCCATTGTTTCATGGGCTAAATACATGTTTTACTGGCCTGGCATGGCCGAATACATCAACGAAAATGGGGCAGCTTGTGTTATGTGCAATAGCCTGGCACCTCATCAGCAAAAGCAGCCACTTCTGCCACATCCTGTACCTGCGCTCCCATGGTCTACAGTGGCAGCTGATTTATTTGAATGTAACGGCAAGCAGTACCTGGTGCTCATGGATTCGTATTCAGGATGGTTCGACATTGATTTTCGTAGCAGCCCTACTTCCAGCGGTGTGATTTCAAAATTATCTCGTCACTTTTCTGTCCATGGATCTCCAGGCAAGCTGCTGACTGACAATGGCAGTCAGTTCACCAGCCAACAATTCAGAGAGCTTGCCAGACGCTTGAATTTTCACCACATCACCAGCAGCCCTGAATATCCACAGTCTAACGGGCTGGCTGAACGATCGGTCAGAAGTGCAAAACAGCTGATGGAACGCTCTCACAGAGCTAAATCCGATGTATTCCTGGATTTACTCAACTTATGCAACATTTTCCGTGACCCTGCCTTGGGTTCACCTGCTCAATGCTCAAGGCAGACCCGTACCACACTGCCAGTAGCAGAGCAAACATTAATCCCACTTCTGACACCATGTTGATTTGTAGTCTTTATAATAACAGTGGCCTTACACCATGTCAGGTTATATAGATTTTATTGGTTACAAGCAATACAACTTCTTACTTAAGAGTTCACTTTAAACTAACGGAATGCAGCAGACAAGCTAGTGGGCGTAACTACAAATGCATGACTCATAGCATGAGCCACTAATCTACAGTCCTCCAACTCAACCCATTGCGGAAGGTAAGATTCGAGCACTCCTCAGCAAAGATCATAGCTTGTGAGCCTCCTCTAGCACTGGAGTTAAAAAATAAAATCCCAATCCCCAATTGCAATACCAATTGACCCTCCCCCTCCTGTCCTGCCAGGAGCTATGATGGCAACATTGTTGCAAATGTCAGGTGCACTTACTGTGAAATGAAGTTCAGAGTGTTGCTGCCAGTGTTCCTGTCTTGAAACTTTGTATCAAAGTGTGTTGGAAGCTGTGAGCAATGATTTTTAACAGTAAAAACCATTTTAAATTAAAAGTATTTTTAAACATTTTCAGTAATAAGTCGAGAAATAAAGTCTGAAATTTTCAGATAAGTAGATTTCGGACTCCAGGGGAAAAATCTCAATAGGAATACCGTTATCACGTCATTTTTTCGAGAAGATGTGATTGCACACGAACAAACAAATAAATACACATCCAAGATCAGACTTTTAATTGGTACTAAACCAAGTGGGGCCCGTTGGGTCCCTGTCACACAGGAGGCCTGGTCCCCCAATGCAACCCGTTCCTCAATGCAATATTCCACCACTCATAGACGACAACTGTGCAGGGGCTGCTCATTTCACCATATTCACCCTCCCTCATTTTTAAACTTTATAAAAATGCAATTGCACTTGGTAGCTAGCAGAACACAGTGTAATGTGACTTTAAAAAAATACATTTGCACTTGCTAGGGCTAGCAGGACTCAGTATACTTGGATAGCAACAATGTTGAGAGCAGGGCTACAATCCCATTGTGACGTCACAGCTGTAAGCACAGGGAATAAGCAGTTGTTCTTTCCACGTTTTTTGAGATTTTTGAACATTTTGATTAATAACGAGAAATAATGCTTGAATTTTTCAGATAAGACTATTTTGGACTCCATGGGATAAATCTCTATTGGAATATGTAAACATTTTACCATTAGCGCGTCTTTTTTTTGCGAAGATGTGATTGCACACAAACATCACACACAAAAATAAATACACATCTAAGAATCGAGTTTTATAGTTATATACTAGACCAAGTGGGACCCATTGGGTCCCGTCCCCTCATCGCATGATTGCGGGGGGGGGGCAGCCTGCGGCGTCACACACACACTAACCACCCCCCTTCACACACACACTAATCACCCCACACACACTGACCACCCCCCTTGATATTATATTAATATTATTCATTGGCTCCTTTTACCCCATCCCTGCCCTATCCACTGGCGCATAGCCCCCAACTCGCAGGCGTGTCTAGAGAGGGAGGGGGGTAGAGAGAGAGGGCAGAGAGAGAGGGGGCAAAGACAGAGAGAGAGGGGCAGAGACAGAGAGAGAAGGGCAGAGACAGTGAGAGGGGCAGAGACAGAGAGAGAGGGGGAGAGACACAGAGAGAGGGGGCAGAGGGGGCAGAGAGGGAGGAGAGGGGGGGAGAGAGTGTTGAGAGAGGGGGAGAGAGGGAGGGGGAAGAGAGGGGGCAGAAGACAGTGGGGAGAGGGGGGAGAGAGGAGGAGGGGAGAGGGGGAGGGAGAGAGGAGAGGGGTGGGGAGAGAGGGGGGAGGGGAGGGGGAGAGGGGGAAGAGAGGGGCAGAGAGGGGGGAGTGGGGGTGGAGAGAGGGTGGGAGAGAGGGGGGTAGGTGGGGAGAGGGGGGAGGGGGGGGAGAGGGGGAGGAGAGAGGGGGAGGAGAGAGGGGAAGGAGAGAGGGGGAGGAGAGAGGGGGAGGAGAGAGGGGGAGGAGAGAGGGGGAGGAGAGAGGGGGAGGAGAGAAGGGGGTAGGTGGGGAGAGGGGAGAGGGGGAGGGGAGAGGAGAGAGGGGGAGGAGAGAGGGGGAGGAGAGAGGGGGAGGAGAGAGGGGGAGAGAGGAGAGAGGCCTGGGGAGGGGAGAGGAGTGGGAGGGGAGTGGAGGAAGGGGAGAGGAGGGGCTTGGAAGAGGAGGAGGGGGAGAGGAGATGGGGGAGAGGAGGAGGGGGTAGAGAAGAGGGGAAGAGGAGGAGGGGAGGGGAGGGGGGAGAGGAGGAGGGGGATAGGAGGAGGGGAGCAGGGAGCAGCAGCAGCGGGCAGCAGCGGGGAGCGGGGAGCGGGGACCAGCAGGGGCGAGCGGGCGTCAACCATACGACTGCGAGTTTGGTGGGGGGGTGACGTCACTCACATCGCGAGCAAGACCAAAGATCTTAGCGAGGAGCAAGATCGCGCAGACCCATTGTGACATCATCAGCGAAAGCCGCTCGTTTTAAAAAAAAATGTTTTTTCAGATATTTGAACATTTTGATTAATACCTCGAGAAATAAAGCATGAAGTTTTCAGATAAGGTGAATATGTAAAGATTTTACCGTTAGCGCGTTATTTTTTCGAGAAGATTTGATTATACACAAACAAACATATACACACACAAATAAATACATCCACATACAAGATCAGACTTTTAAGTATATATGATAGATGGATTTAGGTATATGATATCCAAACACCACCTTGTGGAGAAATTCTACAATTGCGGTATCCAATGGGGAGCTGGACTTTGCGACATTCTCAATTGAGTTCCCACAAACTGATTTTCTTGATTAATCTGTTTAACCATTCGATATGTACTTTAAACAAGAGCTGTTGAGTGTTGAAAACTATTAATGTTTTATTTTTAATCAAGCCAATCAAGAAAGGTAACAGAAAATTGAAAATGCTTGAAACATTGTATAGATCAGACAGGTGTGAAGAGGTAGATTTAATTATGTTTAAGGCTGATGATCATTTGTAAAACCCAAGCCATTTATTTCTCCACAAATGCTCTCTGATTTGCTGAATGTTTTCTGTTTATATATTAGATGTTTACTTTCAGAAAACAGAAAATGAGATTTGTTTCCCCTGTCCACGTTAAGTTATCTGGTCTCAAATCAGAAATGTTTGAAATGCTTTCCAAATCAACTAACATTTGTGGAGGGAGAAAAAACAAATAAAGATTTAGGTTAATTACATCTCATCACAGCTGCAATGCTGGAGGAACAACAGCATTCAATCCAGTAGAGCCAGAGAAAGGGAGAGGGAGAAAAGAATATAATAAATGAACAGCCTTAAATCAACAATCATTGTTCATAATGTCACATAAACCACAGCTTCATCTAAAATACTCCACTCACAGGAAGAGATAAAGAGGTTGTAGATTGGCTATTGCATGTTAGCCAATTAGAGTGTTTGTTAGTAGTAGCCCCACCTAGTATATGTTTTATTAGGAACTCGCCTACATCAGACAGTAGATGCAGCAGCTTGGACATGTAATCTACTGCATTTCCAATACTGTGGAGTTCAATAAAGATGTGTTGTACCTTTAATAGTGGACGAGTCCGGAAATTACAGCGGTCCTGGAATAATTTTAGAAAATTAATACATTGTTTACAAGACTGGTTATCTGGCCTAATGCAGATAGATAACAGCTTTTTATTCCAATAATTACAGACTTCATAAATACGTTATTGAAGACAGCTTACAAAAGTAGAGATGAGTAGAGTTTCATTATTAATCAAATTTGGTGACTACGTTCTCAAAATTTACTGAGATTTAATTTATCTATATAATTTATATGTAACCATCCTTTTTGCTCAGATTTTTTCTGGAGCAATTGCCATGTTTTCACAAGAGAAATTTGCTGTTTCTTTCCTCTGGTCTTTAAATAAACTGTTTACTGAGTAAATTGACTTCAGTGTCTAACAGACTGTTTGCAGTGAGGCATATGACCCACCCCACCTTCAATTCATTGTCTGGCATTGAGTTACCAGTAAATAGTCTATTAAAGTAATGGACCAACTAAACAATTTCTGTGTGACTGGATTATTGGAAATTCACAGGGTGGGAGTATTTGAAAAAACAAATTTCGTATGTATATAATGAGGCCAAATGTGAAAAGGGTTCTCTTTTCTTCTTTCTATGAATGAAAAGTAGGATGTTGCGTCGTAATTTGTGGTCTTTGGTTTCTCACATCATTTTTTTGTCACCTTTGGTTGAAAGTGAGGAGGGTAACAGCAAAAGGTGAAGATAAATTTATTTAGCCAGAGGATGATGAACCTGTGCAATTCATTACCACAGATGGCTGTAGACGCCAAATCCTTGGGTATTTTTAAAGTAGAGATTGATAAGTTCAGGCTCAGGACAACTGATAATTGATTGTAACAACGGATGCTGAACTTTAAAAAAAACAAAGCTATAAATATGCAAGTCACATTAAGTAATGTACAGTGTCTGAAGCACTGCACAACGTGTTTCTGCCTTGGAATACCTTATCCAGGTCAAGGCAGATATAAGTCTTCTAAAGCAGTGTGGGCTGCTCCATTTCTGCTTCTATCAGTGGTGCTACAGAACTCACCAACAAGCACTAGACCCTTGGCTGGCTGGCAATGAGAAAGGCCCTTCAAATCCAATCTTCCTACATGGTCGAAGTCTCATCTTCCAACTGACGATGGATGGGATGAGGATGAGATGATTGCCCATTTATTTGTGCACTGTGCATGTTCAAAGAAGGCCTGGCAAAGAATACAAGGGTCCTTGTTCAGGTTTATACTGGCCAACTGCATAACACAGGACTTTCTGATCTATGGGCTGGTCCTAGCGACATGCTGTATAATGGGACAGACATCAAGTACTCCTGCAAGATCACCAACTTGATTAAAGGTGAACTTTGGTCTTCCCCAATCTTGTTGCTGGTTCTGCAATACAAGATGTCCAGAAGGGATGTTGCTGACAGGCAAATTCCAGGTTGAAGGAGTAAGTGCTGTGAAATGCACTGAAGCCTGATGAAGCCAATGCAAAAACGTTATGGGGAGGGGCTGCAGTCTAGGGTCCTTCTGCACTAGACATTGAGGAGCTGAGTTCCATGTAAAAGACTCGAAAACAACAGACGTTATGTGTTTCCCGAAGGGCACCAAAGGTGCGGCAACAACGTTCTGTGGACAGAACATACTCACATTATAATTGTATAGAACCAATATCATAATGAACCCATAGACTGAATGACACGATGAATGTAAAGGAAGCCATGCACTTTTTTGTAATCCTTATATATATTTACAAAAAAAGTTTATTTTAAATACTGAAAGAAACATTACTGAGACTAGCTTTTTTTAAAAATCCAGATATATTTAATTCCTCTAATTAAAATCTTCCTAGGTGAGAGTTGATCTTGTTCCTCTGGGTCCAGAGTCTAGAACCTTTACGAGTCCTGTAACTCAACCACTACATTATGTACTATATACATACTTGATCGATTGATAATAAGCTGTGTATGTGTGTGCGTGTGCTAGCTTGTAATATGAGTGCAGGTACATAGTTCCTTGAAGGTGGTGTCGC
Source organism: Raja brachyura (assembly GCA_963514005.1). The sequence goes on from OY740790.1 coordinate 26,542,244, forward strand.
ACGTAGATATAGTGGTGAAAAAGGCTTTTGGCACATTGGCCTTTATCAGTCAGAGTATAGAAGTTGGGAGGTCATTTGCAGTAATATAAGAGTTAAAGAAGGAACTGCAGATGCTGGAGAATTGAGGGTTACACAAAAAGCTGGAGAAACTCAGTGGGTGCAGCAGCATCTAAGGAGCGAAGGATATAGGTGACGTTTCAGGTCGAGACCCTTCTTCAGACTGGTCAGGGATCAGGGAAACGAGAGATATAGACAGTGATGTGGAGAGATAAAGAACAATGAATGAAAGATATGCAAAAATGTATTGATGATAAAGGAAACAAGCCATTGTAAGCTGTTTGTAGTGTGAAAATGAGAAGCTAGTGCGACTTGGGTGGGGGGGGGAGATAGAGAGAGAAGGAATGCCAGGGCCCGAGGGCTGAGGGAGAGGTGGGGAGGGGGACGAGGCAGCCTGGGTTAACAGAATTGAGAAAATTCAATGTTTAAGCCCAGAGGATGCAGACTCCCCAAGCGGAATATGAGGTGCTGTTCCTCCAACTTGCGGTGTTGCTCACTCTGGCCGTGGAGGAGGCCCAGGAATATAAGATGTTGGTGAGGCCACATTTAGAGTATTGTGTGCAGTTCTGGACATCATGAGAAAGGAAAGATTTTATCAAGTTGGAAAGGGCATGGAGAAGATTGACGAGGATGTTGCCAGGACTTTAGGGTCTGAGCTACGGTGAGAGGTTGAGTAGGCTGGGACTCTATTCATTGGAGTACAGGAAAATGAGGGGTGATCTTATTGAGGTGTATCAATTCAGGAGAAGAGTAGATCGGGTAGATGCACAGAGTCTCTTGCCCAGAGTACGGGAATCGAGGACCAGAGGTCATAGGTTTAAGGTGAAGAGGAAAAGATTTAATAAGAATCCGAGGGATAGCTTTTTCACACAATGGTGCACGGAACGAACTGCCAGAGGAGGTAGTTGAGGCACACCTGCTTCCAATCTGTATGTCTTTATGATTCTCTAAAATCACTCATCAAATGCAGTACCACAGGAAATGTGTCAGTAAGAAGTTTATTTTGGACAAAAAAACAAACTGCTAGAGGAAAACCGCAGGCCAGGAGACATTTGTGAAAGGAAATAAACAGTCAAGTTTTTTTTCTCCCGATTCCAGCATTTGCATTCTCTTGTTTCTCCTCTTAACTTTGGGCAATTTTCTTGTAGCTCACAGATCAGAATGCAAGTGATTTAAATAATTTTTTTTTCCCCTTTAAACTGTTTTTGCCAATCATTTAGAATGTACACATTCATTCCTCCATCATCAGAAAACAATCTTTTTGGCTCACAGGTCAGAATCATCATCAGTTAATATTGCTGTAACATGGAAATTAAGACAAATTTAGACTGGAAGATATAAAAGTAGGAATTACGGGAAAACTATTCTACAGCTCAGGCAGAATTTGTGGAATGAGAGAAAAAAAAACATTTCAGGTCTGAGATCCTATGGTCTTAAAAAAGGCCTAGGATCTGAAACATTAATGTGTAGGAAGGAACTGCAGATGCTGGTTTAAACCAAAGATAGACACAAAAAGCTGGAGTAACTCAGCGGGCCAGGCAGCGTCTCTGGAGAGAAGGAATGGGTGACATTTTGGGTCGAGACCTTTCTTCAGACAAAATTCTTCGATTCGAGCCCTTTCTTCTTTCTTCAGAAGATCGATGTGTCTATCTTCTGAAAAATTATTCCTGTTTCTCTTTCCACAGATGCTGCTTGACCAACTGACTGTTTCCAGCAGCTTATGTTTTAATTTGAGATTTTGTTTTTCATTTTGATTTGAAAAAATATCTCTATTTTGCATCCTTCTCAGTAAACAGACGAGTGAATGGGAATGTCCCAAACAAAATCTGTTACGAAAAAAAGCTACTGAAAAGAACACAAGGTGGTGCTGTGATACCAGGATTGATTTTAATTAAAACAACTGCAGATACTGGAAAGATAAAACAAAAAAAAAGCAAGAAGCAGAGTATTGATGGAGAGAAAGGTCAAAAGATTATTTTCTAGTTCCCAAATCACTTTTAATCAGCATAAGAGCAAGTTAAAACTTGGTAGCCAAGATGACTCATTCTTGGCTTATCCTTTCCCTTTCAAACGATTCTTTAACTAAATAAAAATAGTATTATCTGGCCACAAATGTAAAAACCCCATGTAAGAAAATCAGTGGAATGAAATTGAGACCCATTTCTCCAGGGAAACATCCAGGGACGTTTCCACTAGTGAGAGAGTCTAGGACTAAAGGTCTTAGCCTCAGTATTAAAGGACATTTGTTTAGGGAGATATTTGTTTTGGGAGAAATGTCTTTAGTCAGAGGGTGGTGAATCTGTTGAATTATTTGCCACAGAAGGCTGTGGAGGCCATCAGTGGATATTTTTAAGGCAGAGATAGATAGATTCTTGATTAGTACAGGTGTCAGAGATTATGGGGAGAAGGCAGGTGAATGGGGTTAGGTAGGGAGAGATAGATCAGCCATGATTGAATGTCGGAGTAGACTTGATGGGCCGAATGGCCTAATTCTACTCACTTATGACCTTATGAAGCACCACATCATTCACTCTACAACTGATCTTCCACTGCTATTAGTCATCATCAAACAGCCAAAGGTGAGACTGTACAGTTAATATTATAAGCAGTGGCATCATAATTTTCTTTAAAGAATGTTGATCAAATAGATTATGAATAGTATAGTGTGTTCCATTAGGACTCGTTTCTGGTAACATCACCAGTGCAGTTTATATGATGATGTAGCTCACCCAAATCAATGAGTACAAGTAGCTAGCATCTCAGAAATCAAAAACAACACTGGGCTGCAGAAGAAAATAAAATATTTTCAGACTTGTTCCTTCATCTCAAACCAATGCATCAAAAATGTTTACTGAGCCAAAGTTCAAATTCCACAAAAGTGATGCAAAACAATTATTGTTGCTCCACCAAAACAAAGGAAAACAGCCTACATGAGATATGAGGCTGAGACTTGCAGCCAGATATTGTTGCTATGTACAGTGTAATTATTTTCTTTCAAAATGCGCCCAGCTACTGCCGGGCACATTTCCTCCATTTGTGGTGCGCCGCCTATTCCATTTCTCCAGAGATGCTGTCTGACCTGCTTTTTATGTCTATCTTTGGTTTAAACCAGCATCTGCAGTTTCTTCCTACAAATGAGTTTTATTTCACATGACATTACGAGCAAAAAGTCCAAGTGGTTTTTAGATGTTCTGGCACCTTGACGCACGATGCAAGGGGTTCTTGAAATGCGGATTTTTTCCAGAGGCTTTGAAACATTTGCAACAAGCTCGAAGTGCACCTCTCAATAAGTAATCCTCAACATCAAGTGCCCAAGTTTACATAGGTCATGATTGTGCAGCAGTTTAGAGGGAAGCATGGTTGGAACCTGCCATACAGAATAAACGTTTAACCTCCAAAACAGCAGTGATGTCCTCGTGTTTTGAACTACACACTAAATATTAGAGGCTCTAAATCAGATTCAGCAGCCACAGGCAAACTGATTTTTACAGAATGTGATCAGGGCACCCCGATCAAATGGTGGACCAAGACACAAAATGCACTATTCTCTACACAAATTTCCTTTACAGCATTGGACTAGTTACCAAACCTGAACTGGATTTATAATTCATACTGTCAGCCAAAGGATATAATGCAATTTAGAGCGACCAATTAGCCTACAAACCTGCACGTACTTGGGAAGTGGGAGGAAACTGGGGCATCTGGAAGAAACCCATGTAGTCACTGAGAGAATGTATAAACTCCACACAGACAGCACCTAAGGTCAGGATCGACCTGGGACTCTGACGCTGCAAGGCAGGAGCTCTACCAGCTGTGCCACTCTGCCACTTCCATGTTTTAATGTTGGATAGCAGTAACAGGATCGGTCCGAGTCAGCATGGATTACAAAGGGGAAATCTTGCTTGACTAATCTTCTGGAATTTATTGAAGATGTAACTAGGAAAATGGACAAGGGAGAGCCAGTGGATGTTATGTACCTGGGCTTTCAGAAAGCATTTGATAAGGTCCCACATAGGAGATTAGTGGGCAAAATTAGGGCACATGGTATTGGGGGTAGAGTGCTGACATGGATAGAGAAGTGGTTGGCAGACAGGAAGCAAAGAGTATGGATTAACGGGTCCCTTTCAGAATGGCAGGCAGTGACTAGTGGGGTACCGCAAGGCTCGGTGCTGGGACTGCAGCTATTTACAATGTACATCAATGATTTGGTTGAAGGGTTTCAAGGTAACATTAGCAAATTTGCAAATGAAACAAAGCTGGGTGGCAGTGTGAACTGTGAGGAGGATGCTATGAGAATGCAGGGTGACTTGGACAGGTTGGGGGAGTGGACAGATGCATGGCAGATGAAGTTTAATATGGATAAATGTGAGGTTATCCTCTTTGGTAGCAAAAACAGGAAGGCAGATTACTATCTAAATGGCGTCGTTGGGAAAAGGGGAAGTACAACGGGATCTGGGGGGTCCTTGTACATCAGTCTATGAAAGTAAGCATGCAGGTACAGCAGACAGTGAAGAAATGGCATATTGGCCTTTATAACAAGAGGAATCGAATATAGGAGCAAAGGGGTCCTTCTGCAGTTGTACAGCGCCCAAGTGAGACCACACCTGGAGTATTGTGTGTAGTTTTGGTCCCATAATTTGAGGAAGGACATTCTTACTATTGAGGGAGTGCAACGCAGGTTTACAAGGTTGATTCCCCGATGGCAGGGCCGTCATATGCTGAGATAATCGAGCAGCTGGGCTTGTACACTCTGGAGTTTACAAGGATGAGAGGATATCTCATTGAAACATATAAGATTGTTAAGGGTTTGGACATGCTAGAGGCAGGAAACATGTTCCCAATGTTGGGGGAGCCCAGAACCAGGGGCCACAGTTTAAGAATAAGGAATAAGCCATTTAGAACAGAGACGAGGAAACACTTTTTCTCATAGAGAGTGGTGAGTCTGTGGAATTATCTGCCTCAGAGGGCAGTGGAGGCAGGTTCTCTGGATGCTTTCAAGAGAGAGCTAGATAGGGCTCTTAAAAATAGCAGAGTCAGGGGATATGGGGAGGAACGGGGTACTGATTGGGGATGATCAGCCAATGATTACATTGAATGGCGGTGCTGGCTCGAAGGGTCGAATGGCCTACGCCTATTGTCCAGTGTCTATTGTCTATTAAACTTGCAATAATACTAAGTTATTTTAATTATTCAATTGATTTGTTTTTTAAAAGTTTGGGTATGTTGGAGTGCCACAGACAGCTTTGACAGCCTTCATGTCTAGGAGTGCGGATTTGCTGACTGTCCTTCAGTTGTTCTTGAGCAGGACCTGTTCCAGTCCCCAACCACACAATGGGATTACATCACCATTTTACATCGGGATATTCAGTCAACTTTGCCAGACCTGGAATCCATAGTTGGGCCGTGCATCAATGGCGCATGCAGCCAACTCACTGCTGACAGCAAATTCCGCTCGATTTTGCCAAGAAATCAATAACTATCTCAATGTTTACTCATGTTTGGCAGAGAACGAAATCCTATCAGAAACAGAGGAAGATACAAAGCCTGCACTTAAAAGTAACTTATTCTTTACGATATTTTCTGTGTACAATACACCCAATTGAAAGTGACTAGCGAAATAATAAAATGTTAAAATAACAAAATTTGCATGCGTAAACTATCCCTTGACAATTCAAAATTTCCAAAGGGAAAGAAATGGCAGGAGAAACAGATTCTCAATGGCATTGTAAATGTTTTATGGAAACTGGTGATTACAACCTGACCATTGGATCAATCCCAGTTGAACAGAACTCCATGTGAAGGTTATGGGTCATTTATAAAAATATCGGGTTGTCAATTCAGTGGGGTGTTGTCAGGTTATCTATCTATCTATATACTTTTAAAACTCTGTGTGTGTGTGTGGGTGTCATTTTTTGCTTTTGATTTGTTACTCCGCGAAAATCACATGCAAAAACGCCGAGATTTTTACCGTTTCGCTAGCAATTTTACTTTTACATTCGCTGATCCACTCATTAAATTTAGTCATTTTTCTGTACACATTTTTAATAAAATCCTTCCCCTCACACCTCACTCACTAATTTTTTTGCCACCTGCTGGTCACCTTCTCATTTAACGGCTGCTGCCGCCCGTCTCTCCTCCACTCCCCCCCCCGGCCCTGTCACGCTGGCGGAAGCCAAACATCGGCTGGTCCCCCCCCCGCTGCTTTTCGCCATCCTAGCTGGTGGCCCGCAGGCTCACTCGGCATCACACCTGCCCATCCACTCCACCCTCCCCCACCCCTGCTCGTACTCGGGGTCTGAAGCACTGAGGATGCGAGGCCTCACAGTCTCTGATAGGGCCGCTTTCACAGACTTAACCGTGAGCAGCCCCTGCATTTAACCAGGGCTCTGGGAACTCGGCATCTGATGGGGACGAGGAGGCTTCCAGAGGGAAAGCAGGGACACCTTACAATCCAGCAGCAGAGTGGCTCCATTAATGGATTCATTCCACAGTGAGTTCAGTTCGGTAACAACGCCCCCTCTCCTCCTCCCCCCTTCTACCCCCCCTCTCCACCCCCCCTTCCCCCCCTTCTTCTCCCCCTCTCTCCCCTTTGCTCCTCCCATCCATACCCCCCTCTCACCCCTCCCCTCTCTCACCCCCTCCCCCTCTCACCCCCTCCCCTCCCCCAACCTCTTCCCCTCCCTTCCCCCCACCTCTCCCCCTCCATTCCCCCACCTCTCCCCTCCCTTCCCACCCTCTCTCTCCTCCCCTCCACCCCACTCTCGCTCTGTCTCTTGCCCTTCTCTCTGTCTCTGCCCCTCTCTCCCTGTCTCTGCCCCTTCTCTTTCTGCCCTCACTCTCTACCCCCCCCCCCCCCCTAGAAGCGCCCGCGAGTTGGGGGCTATGCGTCAGTAGATAGGGCCGTTATGGGGTAAAAGGAGCAAATTAATAATATTAATATAATATCAAGGGGGTAGTTAGCATGTGTGCAGGGGGGGGGTAGTTAGTGTGTGTGACGGTGCATGCTGCCCCCCTCCCCCTCCCTGCAACCGCACATTGGGGAACAGTTGGTCTAGTTATACTATAAAACTGATCTTGGATGTGTGTTTGGTTACTTGAACTTTTTCTTTGATTCACATCTCCTCGAAAACCCGAAGCGGTAACGGTGACATTTTTACATATTCCGGTAGAGATTTACCTCATGATTTCAAAATCCCCTCATCTGAAAATTGGATTAATTATTTCCCGAGTTTTTTACTAAAATTGCTCACCAATCCGACATCTTTTTAAAAATCTAACGAGCTGAAGCAAGCTGGATGAAGTCACAATGCCTCTGTTCCTCGCGGGAAGCTGCGCAGAATTTTCCAGAGGCAGGGGCACTGTTTTCCATGAGCTGCGGGTTACATGGCACAGCCGAGCTCCCCCCCTCAGGGCTCTGGATTGAAGGCACTAAACACATGCTCAAGTCATGCAGCGCGCTCCGCTGGGCTCCTTCAAGTTCTACAGTATGGTGAGGGCAGTCATTATCGCAGCGTGGGTGCAGAGAAGCGCAGTAGAAAAGTGGCCATGGCGGCCATCACAGGGGATGACCTCCTCTCTGTCTACCCTGCCCGATCGTCTGTCACGCTGGTGGGTGGGCTTACCCTCACCGAAGCCATGATCGGCCGGCCCTATGCTGTGTCTCTATTTCACCGTCCTCAGATCGCTCCGGGCCTCGCTCTGGTCCACGCCAGCCACAGCACAGATCGGGCCTGGCGCCTGGTGGGAAGGCTTCTGCTCTACAGCCTGGGTAGGTGCTGCCTCTACCCCCTCCCCGGAGAAGAGAAAGAGAGAGAGAGAGAGAGGGGAGGGGGGGGGGGGGGAGGGGAGAGAGGGGGGGGAGGAGGGAGAGGGGTTGGAGAAGGGGAGGGTGGAGGGGGAAGGAGAGGGGGAGGACAGGGTGGAGAGGAGAGGGGGAGTGGGAGGAGGAGAGGGGGAGGAGAATGAGGAGGAGGGGGGACAGGAAAGGGGGAGAGGGAGTACGAGAGTGGGGGGAGGAGATGGGAAAGTGGTCCTCCCTCTCTGCTCCCCGCTCTCTGCCCACCTCCCTCTCTGCCCCTCCCCTCTCTGCCCCCCCTTCCCCTCTGCCCCTCCCTCCCTCTCTGCCCCCCCTCCCTCTCTGCCCCCCTCCCTCTCTAGGGAGTGGTGAATATTGGGACCTCTGGGTGAGTGGTGGAGTATTGCATTCGGGAACCAGCCCTCCCCTGTGATGCTGCGCCCCCCCCTCAGCCTTTACCCCCCTCCCTCTCCCTCCCTCCATCTCCACCCCCCCCCTCTAGCTGTGCCTTCACAGTTGGGGGTTATGTGTGAGTGGATAGGGTGGGGGATGGAGTAAAAGGAGCAAATTAATAATATTAATATAATATCAAGGGGGGGGGTAGTGCTTCTGCTAAGTTCTGATAATATTTCAGCTTCTTCCATTTACAAGCTCTTTCACGAGTGAAGGTCAGGAATGAAAGGGGATGCAAAGGGGGAGAAAGACCAAAAAGATTGGGAAAGAGAATCAAGGCTTCAGTCATGGGGCACTGGGACATCAAGTCTGGAGTTGAGTCATTCATAGTGGGGGAGCATAGAACTGTTCTAGGCTGTACTGTTAAGGATCAGTCTTACAAACAAGAAGTATTAGGAGATTTTCAGTTTAGCAATCATGAGGATTGCGGAGACTAATGGGCCTGTCCCATTAGGCGATTTTTCAGGCGACTGCCGGTGACTGTCAATTTGCCAGCAGTCGCCTGAAAAACTGGCAAGTTGAACGGCGACTGTCAGAGTGGAACGCACACACACACACAACGCTTCCTTCACCAGGCCATTATGCAGGCGGGAGACAGGGCAAGCGTGGGGAGCGCTGTCTGAGTGAAATTCACACGGTGCAAAGCCAATGTGATACAGACACACACCGCGATGAACAGGAAGGTCGGTGCTATAATTAAGAAGCTAAAAAGCACAGTGTATGGTAAGTCCTTTAAAAGAAGGGGGTGGGTGAGGAGGGAGAAGGGGAGAGAGGGGGAGAAGGAATGGAGACAACTTTTAAGGAGCCAGAGATACACGGCTGGGAAGGTCGGCGCGAATTAACATAACCGGTCGGTTATCCTTGGTTCTGAAAATTGCTGCTTACATTTCTTTTTCCCAATGAGCCAATGAAATTCACAGGTCAGCACCGGCTACAACCTACGAGAACCTAAGAGAACCTTCGACCTCCTGGCAACCCATGAGGACCTCCTGGGGACCCACCTACGGCACGAGAATTCTTGCTACTCTCCATAGCGGCTTCATTCCAGTCGCCGCTAATTTTTCATCATGTCGAAAAATTTGCGCCGACCATAATGAGGCTGAGACTAGTTCCCAGAATGCGGGAACTCCTCACGACCATGAAGGCGAGTCCCGGCAATCACCCGCGACCATGTTGGGACTGCATAGTCTCCTGCAGTCGCCTAAAAAGATGCCTAAGTGGAACAGATTGGGTGGTAGTGGTAGATGTCAGGAAAAAGAGTCTGAAGAAGGGTCTTGACCCGAAACGTCACCCATTCCTTCTCTCCAGAGATGCTGCCTGTCCTACTGAGTTACTCCAACATGTTGCGTCTACCTTCGACTTAAACCAGCATCTGCAGTTCTTTCCTACACAGGCCAACTAAACTGCTCCACAAAATAGTGCATTGTGACGTTTTACATTTTATGTATTATAGGGGAGCAACTTGAAGGTGGCAAAAATTATGGACATTGATCTGCTCAATGTGGAGGCTGTTGAGGAGGAGGTGAGGATGGAGGGATTCCTATGCCTGGAGGAGATGGGCAGGACATGGAACCGCCACGTTGAAAGCTTTGTAAACACTTGTAGGCATGGTCAAAGTAAAAGGACACCTCAGAAGCATCGGTGTGGGAAATCTTGTTAGAACAGATACAATACAAAAACAGCGAAAATAAGAGAATGCAATGGAATCCCAACAGGAAAGAGGGTGGGAGGAAGTGTAGAAACAAAGAGTAGGGATTAACGGGTGCCTTTCAGAATGGCAGGCAGTGACTAGTGGGGTGCCGCATGGTTCGGTGCTGGGACCGCAGCTATTTACAATATACATTAATGATTTAGATTAAGGAATTAAAAGTAACATTAGCAAATTTGCCGATGACACAAAGCTGGGTGGCAGTGTGAACTGTGAAGAGGATGCAATCAGGATGTAGAGTTACTTGGACAAATTGGGTGAGTGGGCATATGCGTGGCAGATGCAGTATAATGTGGATAAATGTGAGGGTATCCACTTTGGAGGCAAGAACGGGAAGGCAGATTTTTGTCTGAATGATGTCAGGTTGGGAAAAGGGGAAGTAAAATGAGACCTGGGTGTCCCAGTACATCAGTCACTGAAAGTGAGCACACAGGTACAACAGGCAGTGAAGAAAGCTAATGGCATGTTAGCCTTCATAACAAGAAGAGTTGAGTATAGAAACAAAGAGGTCCTTCTGCAGTTGAACAGGGCCCTGGTGAGATCACACCTGAGTATTGTGCGCAGTTTTGGTCTGCTAATTTGAGGAAGGACATTCTTGCAAATGAGGGAGTGCAGCGTAGGATCACAAGCTTAATTCCCAGGATGGCGGGACTGTCATATAATGAAAGAATGGAGCAACTGGGCTGCATGCACTGGAATTTGGAAGGATGAGAGGGGATCTTATAGAAACAAAATTATTATGGAATTGGACAAGCTAGATGCAGGAAACATGTTCCCGATGTTGGAGGAGTCCGGAATCAGGGACCACAGTTTAAGAATAAGGGGCAGGTCATTTAGAACTGAGATGAGGAAAAACTTTTTTACACTGGGAGTTGTGAATTTGTGGAATTTTCTGCCTCAGAAAGCAATGGAGGCCGATTCACTGGATGCATTCAAAAGAGAGTGAGATAGAGCTCTTAGGGCTAGCGGAATCAAGGGGTATGGGGAGAAGGCAGGAACGGGGTACTGATTGTGCATGATCACATTGAATGGCGATGCTGGTTCAATGGGCTACTAGACTAAGTGGGACCCTGTCACACAGGAGGCTTGGTCCCCCAACGCAATATTCCACCACGCGCCCATAGCTCCCAACTGCACAGGCGCAGCTCATTTCCCCTCATCCCTAACACTCTCTCCCCCTCCTCTTCACCCTCCCTTTTCTTTCCCCTCTTCTCCTCCCCTCCCCAATCTCTCCCTCACCTCTCTATCCCTCCCCTTTCCCCTACTGTCAGTCACTCCGTCCCTCCCTCCATAACTCCTCCCCTCCCTACCCCCAACCTATCCCTCTATCCCCATCACCTCCACTCCTCACCGCCCATATCCCACCATCATCCCTCCTCACCTCCCCCACTGCCCTCCTCTCCCTCTATCTCCACTCCCTACCTCCCCATTCCTCCCCTCCTCTACTCCACCCTCCTCTCCCTCTATTCCCCCTCCTCCCCCACTCTCCCAATCCCTCCCTCACCTCTCCTTTCCCCTACCCTCAGTCACTCCCTCCCTCCATAACTCCTCTCCCCTCCCTACTCCCCTCCTCTCCCTCTATCCCTCTCCTCCCCCACTCTCCCTCCCCAGGATCTCGAGGTTGCCACTCCTCTCCCTTCTCGCGAGGCCCAAAGGAGCATCAGACGCCGGCGCAGATCCTTGACTCGGCTCGGAAGCACCAGCAGCTATGGCCGCGCGGGCTTGTGGGCGGGGAGGGAAGAGCTTGGAAAAAAGATGGGGAAAGAGCCATGCGGGAGAGGGGGGTATCACGGGGGAGGGGGGCAGGAGCCAGTGATGGAGACCAGAGGGGAAGGGGTTGGAGCTGCGAGGCGTATTGATTGTGCTGCGATTTGGGACTCACAACGGGCTTTGGACGCCCTCCTCCGTCAGGATCAGACTCTCGGCATTCCAATTGGCGACATCACCGCGCCGGGCCGCTTCCAGTCCCTCCAAAAATTGTGTCTGGTTGGAGACCTCCGCCAGCCACCCACAGCGTCCCTCAGCTCTAGTAAACATGCGATAGCGCAGGAAGGTGCAGACCGTCCCGTGGAGTGAAAGGAGAAGAGACCAATCCGTGCTGTGCTGACTAGCAGGAGAGATCGATCTGCCATGCGCGGTTTTTAAGATTTTTAAACCTTGCTAACTTTTACAATATACTACTGATGGGAACGAAACTTGTTGCACTCGCAGCACAGGAGAACGGTGAGTGAGCTGGCAAAAATTAATAGCGCTTTCGCATACAGTTTTAGCACAAAAAGAAAATCTTTGCAAACCGGAAGAGCACAAGATCAGAGTTTTAGTTATGTATGTATCTATGTATTAAGACAGATCTGGGATTCTGTGCGCTTGGAATGGATTTTGGTTGCTAACCTATCCCCGAGATGGAGGCAGGGAAACCATGGCCATGGGCATCGTCATGCCAGTTATCTTCCTAGGATTGCCAGATGGTTGGAAGACTGCCTATCTCAGGTGCCTGTGCTCACCCCACGCTGACTGGGAATGAGAGTACACATGCTGCATGTGCAGATGGAGAACATTTGCTGATGTTGACTTCGTGAAATATGATTTTGGGATAGGTGAGGCTGGCTGGACACATGGGAATACAAGGAGGATAAATGGCAAGATAGAATGGGGTGTACGCACATGATGTGATGGGGTGGTGCAGTGGAATAAAGTAATGAAGGGCGAACATGATGTCGTCATACTCATGTCCTCTGTCTGCATGTGATCCACATCCCTGCATTCCCTACATATCCAATACCTGTCTAAAAGCTTAAATACCACCATCATATCTGCCTCCACCATCACCCTTGGCTCTGCGTCCCAGGCACCCACCACTTAAAAAAAGCAGCATCATCATTGATGGATTAATACTATTCTCAAGAGGGAACCTTCACTACAGGGAATGCTACTTTTGACACTCTAAGTACTTATGTACATATTATGGGTATTTAACTGCCCCTCCAAAACTATCAGATTTAAAATCCTGAACACACTCCTGCTTTAAATGAAGATTCCTGAATTCTGGCAGATATAGTGGCTCTATTTGCCATCAAGAGGGAGCTGTTCTTGACTGTATGAAAATGCATCAATTGAAAGGCAAATACAAAATTAACAGTCCATGTGAACACACCAAGTTTACCAAATTGCTGGTGTGGACTAATCCTCAATGTATTGTACTGTATATTATTGCTGGCTAGAAATTTGCATGCTCTGGTGACACTAATATTTGTAAAATATAAACCAGCTCCACAAGGAAATGTTTGGTGAATTAGAACTGGTCACCTTCACTCTTTCCAAAGATCCCAGCAACATCTCCTTTGTATGATATTGAACAAGGATGCCCGATGAGTGTAATGCCAACTCAAGCAGCAAGCTGCAGTAGCCTTCTGATATCCATCTACACTTGGAAGATAGTTTATTTCAACTTTTCAACATTACTTGAGATCTTTACTTTCTCTGTCCATTTTCAATAAAAAATATGCAACAGAATCAAACTGAGCGAGCAGCAAGTAGAAATGCAAGAGGCTGTAGACGCTAGAATCTTGACCAAATCACAAACTTCTGGAGGAACTCAGCTGGTCTGGCAGTATCTGTGGAGGGCAACGGACAGACTACTCAAAAGGTTATCTGTTCATTTCCCTCCAAAGCTCTCTGCTGAATGATGTACAAAATGTGTGGAAAGGAATTGCAGGTGCTGGTTTATACTGAGGATAGACACAAAGTGCTGGAGTAACTCAACGGGTCAGGCAGCATCACTGAGGGAAAAGGATGGGTGACATTTAAGGCCAGGACCCATCTTCAACCTGAAAGTTGACGAGAGAGAGCTGGAGGAAAGAAAAGGCCAAAACAAAGAAATGCTGGCCACAGATGATCAAGGAAGGAAGGAGCCCATAATGGCCCATAGTTGGCTGGGGAGGAGGTGATAACAAAGGGATACAAGGATGCAAACAGTGGAACTTGTAGGGTGCCTAGTGTGGGGAGGGGTGGAGAGATGGAATGCAGGGTTTACTAGAAATTAGAGAAATCAACGCTCATACCGCTGGGTTCATCCAGCAGTTTGTATTCTAAGCAACAAAATGTTAGGTTTACTATCAGGAATGGAAATCTAGCAAGGTTTCCTTATCTCACTCAGCAACACAATGGTAGAGCCACTATTGCACACTGTCTGAGATGAGATGGAAAATAACTGTAATGATGTATTTATCTTTATATTTTCATTATTATTTTGGAGATTTATTGCGATTACTTTCTGATTAAAATACACATGACCTGAACTTTCAATTTCATTTCATACCTATTCATTTCAACTCTAAATTACACATTATACAACTGTATTGCAGATGGACATCCTATTTATACAAATGGTGTAATTACATGTAAGATAGTTCAACTTTAACAATTAGTGGGATTGAAATAAATAACAGAGTAAATCAAATTTAAATTCTCCGTAAAATATTTTACCAGCTGAATTTATCAGAGGTAATTTCAAGTTCAAGTAATGGTCAAAAAGAGATGGCAATGAATCAGCTGTCTGTTTTGAACTTAGTCCCATTTCCCCCCCATTGGAAAGCAAAGTTTAACAGGAAGTATAACGGTTGCTAAAACAAAAAATCACATGCAAGTGATAAATTATCAGAGTGATAATGCTTTTACGGCAAAAGATTTAAGCAGCTGTAAAGAAATGAGAAAACATGATATCAGTGATATTTTCTACTTCATACACCATCCACCTCATGCACAGCCCCCTGAAGTAAGACTACCAGTTTGTGCTACATTACGCTCAAGTCTAATAACAGCTGTGATTTCTACATGGTGAAACCAAAATGTATAAAAATGGCCTTTATTAAAATCTGACAAGGTGCACTTTAACCACATGTGGTTTATTCAATTACAAATCTCAAATTGTGGAGTACAGAGGCAAATAAATAAATGATGGGTCTTTGTCCCAAACATTATGGAGAGCACTGTATTATCCCATCAGTTGCAAAATCATTCTCTACCATGATGTCAACATAAAATCATTGCTTTAAATCGACAGGGAGTTGCAGGAGTGCAGCGTAGGTTTACAAGGTTAATTCCCGGGATGCCGGGACTGTCATATGCTGAGAGAATGGAGCAGCTGGGCTTGTACACTCTGGAGTTTACAAGGATGAGAGGATATCTCATTGAAACATATAATATTGTTAAGGGCTTGGACACATTAGATGCAGGAAACCTGTTCCCGGTGTTGGGGGAGTCAGAACCAGGGGCCACAGTTTAAGAATAAGGAGTAAGCCATTTAGAACGGAGACGAGGAAACACTTTTTCTCACATAGAGTGGTGAGTCTGTGGAATTCTCTTCCTGAGAGGGCGGTGGAGGCAGGTTTTCTGGATGCTTTCAAGAGAGAGCTAGATAGGGCTGATAAAAACAGCGGAGTCAAGGGATATGGGGAGAAGGTAGGAACAGGGTACTGATTGGGGATGATCAGCCATGATCACATTGAATGGCGGTGCTGGCTTGAAGGGCCAAACGGCCTACTCCTGCACCTATTGTCTATTGTCTGTAGTCCAACACGTTTGAGCAATGTGATAAACAGAAAATATAAAGACAAATTCAGCAAACGTCATTAAATAATGCTGAATGCATTAATAAATCACTGCTCTCTCTCCCCATCCCCCCTCTCGTAACAAGGGCAGAATCCCCCTAGTCCTCACCTTTCACCCCACTAGCCGTCACATACCACAAATAGTCCTCCGTCATTTTCGCCACCTCCAACGTGACCCCACCACTCACCATATCTTCCCATCTTCCCCCCCGTCTTCTTTCCGCAAAGACCGCCCCCTCCGTAACTTCCTTGTCAATTCTTCCCTTCCATCCCGCACCACTCCCTCCCCGGGCACTTTCCCTTGCAACCGTAAGAGATGCTCCACTTGTCGCTTTACCTCCCCCCTTGACTCCATTGAAGGACCCAAGCAGTCGTTCTAGGTGCGACAGAGGTTCACCTGCATCTCCTCCAACCTCATCTATTGCATCCGCTGCTCTAGATGTCAGCTAATCAACATCGGTGAGACCAAGCGTAGGCTTGGCGCTCGTTTCGCCGAACACCTCCGCTCGGTCTGCGTTAACCTACCTGACCTCCCGGTGGCTCAGCACTTCAACTCCCCCTGCCATTCCGAAACCGACCTCTCTGTCCTGGGCCTCCTCCATGGCTAGAGTGAGCACCACCGGAAATTGGAGGAGCAACACCTCATATTCTGCTTGGGCAGTCTGCACCCTAGCGGCATAAATATTGAATTCTCCAATTTCCGGTAGCCCTTGCTGTCTCCTCCCCTTCTCAGCTCTCCCTCAGCCTTCGGGCTCCTCCTCTTCCTTTTACCTTTCTTCTCCCTGCCCCCCCCTCCATCAGTCTGAAGGAGGGGTTTGGCCCGAAACATTGCCTATTTCCTTTGCTCCATAGATGCTGCTGCACCTGCTGAGTTTCTCCAGCACTTTTGTCTACAAAATACTCATGACTGCTTAGCCGGCCATAGTGCGAACTCCATCATCAAGTTCTCTGACGGCACCACTGTTGTGGGACGTATCACTGATGGGGACGAATAGAAGAGAGATCGACTGACTGACCAAATGGTGCCAGCACAATAACCTGGCCCTCAACACCAACCAAACCAAGGAACTGATTGTGGACTTTGGAAGGGGTAGGATGGGGACCCACAGTCCCGTTTATATCAACGGGTCGATGGTGGGGAGGTTCCAGAGCTTCAAATTCCTGGGCATGCATATTTCTGAAGATCTCTCCTGGTCCGAGAACACTGACGCAATTATAAAGAAAGCAGATCAGCGCCTCTACTTCCTGAGAAGATTACGGAGAGTCGGTTTGTCAAGGAGGACTCTCTCTAACTTCTACAGGTGCACAGTAGAGAGCATGCTGGCATCGTGGCTTGGTTCGGCAACATGAGCACCCAGGAGCGGAAAAGACTACAAAAAGTAGTAAACACGGCCCAGTCGATCATCGGTTCTGACCTCCCTACCATCGAGAGGATCTGTCGCAGTTGTTGCCGCAAAAAGGCTGGCAGCATCATCAAGGACCCACACCATCCTGGCCACGCACTCATCTCCCTGCTACCGTCAGGTAGAAGGTACAGGAGCCTGAGGACTGCAACGTCCAGGTTCAGGAATAGCAACTTCCCCACAGCCATCAGGCTATTAAACTCAACTGAAACAAAAGTCTGAACATTAATAGACCATTATCTGTTTATTTGCACTTTATCTGTTTATTTATTCAAGTATGTATATATTTATATAATGGTATATGGGCACACCGATCTGTTCTGTATTCATGCCTACTATATTCTGTTGTGCTGAAGCAAAGCAAGAATTTCATTGTCCTATCTGGGACACATGACAATAAACTCTCTTGAATCTTGAAAATAATTCACTGCAGTCTGTCTCTTCTTACACTTGCTTTCCTCACAATTCAAATAACAATAAAACTGTATTCTGCCCTCAGTCTTTCACTTTCACTCAGATGATAAATCTTGTACTACAGCACTAACCCACATGAACACCTTCCTTGAATTCCCCGATTAATCTTTCCTATTTTCAAAACTGGTTGTTGACCTTACTTCTCACTTAAACAAAAAGCCTGCATTTGGAAAATTTGATCCCAGGACAAACATTGTCTCTTAGAGCTTGGCAATGTGATTAATTTTCCTCCAGCCCTGTGGTAGGCTATGTGTACGAATCTACAGCATCCCAAAATGATGCATTCATGAAACTGCATTCAGCCACATTATAGTTAAAATTATTATCTATATAATTAAAAGTCTCATCTTGACCACTTCCTGTCTGCGCTGTATATTGATTTTGGAAAAAACGCTACCAACCGCTACCAGTCCTCCTCCGCTGAGCAGGCCCCGAGGATTTTTCCCATCGATGAAAAATAAAAAAGTTATGAGTGTTTAAAAAACCTTGAGATCCTCTCGCCTGTCAATCACCGCAATGAAGGTAATGCCCCTTGCGGGGGGGGGGGGGTAGGCAGGACTATAAAGCCCCAGATGCCTGGACGTGACTCAGTCACTCTGGAAGATCGCGAGGGAGAAGCCACGACTCTCATTCTAAGCTGTGAATCAACTGAACTGTGAGTCTCCAATGTCTTTGCAATAAATGATCTGTTAGCCCTTAATGACAAAGCCATGAGTTGTTTGGGCTGCTGCCCTGCCTGTGCTTGAAACAGCAATGCTTTATTAGGTCTGACTGTGTTCGGTCCAAAAGTCCCGCTCATTTCGTGACTTCCGCTTAGTGGACAGGTCACGCTGACTGCGTAATTTCCGGTAAGTGCAGAGGTCACACTGATTGCGGAAATGCCGCTGACTGCAGAAGCCCCAAAGTGGAGAGGCCGCGCTCAGCCGTGTGATAATTCAAGAAAGTTTACTGCCATATATATGGTGTGTGAGTCAGTGAGTGTGTGTGTATGTGTTTGTGAGTGTGTGTGTGTGAGTGTGCGCTTGTGTCTGAGAGTGTGTGTGAGTGTATGTGTGTGTATATGTATGTGTGTGTATGTGTTTGCGAGTGAATGTGTGTGTGAGTGTGTGTATGTGTGTGTTTGTGAGTGCATGTGTGTGTGTGTATGTGTGCGTGTATGTGTATGAGTGTGAGTGTGTGTGTGTGAGTGTATGTGTCTGAGGGTGTGTGTTTGTGACTGTACGTGTATGTGTGAGTGAGTGAGTGTGAGTGTGTGTGTGAGTGGTCTCAATAAATGAGCTGCCAGCATAAGGATTCATTTGGCCCACAATGTCCATACTAGCCCTCTGGAAACCAGTCCCTTTGGCCCACAACACAATGCTAGTGCTCCAGAAAGCCACCCCCCCCCCCCCACCCCCCCCCCCCCACTGGCCAGCAATATTGGAATTGGTGGAGAGGTGGAATATTGCATTGGGGATCAGCCTCCCGTGTGAAACTGGGACCCAACGGGTCCCATTTAATTAGTCTGCACTAAAATCTTCTCATACTGCAAACTTGGTGTTAATGGCTACAGATTTTATAGTAGACGTTTACTGTATTCATACTTATTTGCTCAATGTGCTATTTTAACTCAATAAATAAATGTTATGCCCACTTTAATATCCCACATAAACTGTGTTTCTGTAAGCTGTGTGATTTGTCCTGCTCTTACTAACTTCTGTCTGAAAACAAATTAGCATGTGATGTAGAGAAGTGATTGTAATCATCTATTTGTACAGTAAATGTAAATCCAATGATTGCTATCAATGTCTTCCAAATTCAATTTATTTTAACAAGGCCACTATACAACCAGTCTGTCTTTCCTTTCAATATTTATATCACAGGACATTTTATGTTCTTGAATTGTTTCCATGGTAATTAAAATATTGGCTTGAAATCATTGTCTTATTGCCATATTTAACAAATGCTCAGCATTTAGTTTGGAAAGTCCCAGTTGTTCCTTGTGTTGGGTGGGGAAAAGCCTGAATGAGCATTGAATAAGTCTTCACAGAAAAAAGCCTTTTGAACTAATCGTAATTAAATGATCTGCTCCTCCATTTTAAGAAGATAGAATAAAAAAAATAACTAATGATATACTATTGCCCTGGAATTCAATGTATGATAAAGGAGTTATTAATATCTATGTCTGTAAAATATGAGGTAAGATAAAGTAAAACAATCAAAGCCATTGGTCTATAAAGGGTTGACCTCTCCTTATTTCCATTGGATGCAGTTTGGGACACAGCTATGGACCACTGTTAAGTGAAAAAGTGGTTGCTGAATAGAGGCAACGGATTGAATAGGGGATGGGATTCTTGGTCAATTTGCCATGTCTCCTGGCCAGGCCAATGGCAAGTTCCCATTGCAGTCTTAACTGCGAGTAATAGCCCTGTCCCACGGTATGAGTTCATTCCAAGCGCTCTCCTGAGTTAAACAAATTTCAAACTCGTGGTAAGCACAGAGAATAAACGTAGCGGGTACGTCGGAGCTCAGGAATGTCTCTTAGCGGCTCGTAACGCTAACGGCAGGTATTCGGGAAGACTCGCTAACGGCAGGTAGCACGGGAAGACTCATGAAGATTTTTCAACACATTGAAAAATGTCCACGAGAGCCCCGAGTACCGACGAGTGGCCATTACCGTAAATCTCCGAGTTCGAATCAGGGCAGACTCGGGAGAGCTCTTGGAATGAACTTATACCGTGGGATAGGGCTTTTACTAACATAGCACACTCAGGAAATCTTCCGAATTTGCGTAGGACAGTTCAGTATGAGCGGCAGTATTTAGTGAACCAAAGGACATTATATTTGCTTTTTTCCCCAGTCAGACGAATAGGAAATTTACAGCTCCATATCCAAAATGCTGCGAGGAGTTATTCAGTAATTGGCTTGCAGGAGGTGCTCAGTAGCAGACTCAATGAGATCATCACATGTTTGTAATGGAAGTTCCACATATCACACAAAGTGTTCTACTAATCATACAACCGGAAAATAAAGCTCAATGTATTCTGCAAATCTTGAAATCCCATAGTGGACTCAAATGACAGCACATGCTTAGGTTCCCATTCTTTTTTGCTATGAGTATATTTCCAAAGGATTTTCAGCATTTCTCTATCTTTTGTTAAGTTGATTCAACTAAACCCACTTTACGTCTCAGAATTGGCTTTTGTACTGAGTTAATGTGAAAAGCATAATTTTGCATGCTATCCAATCAGATCAGATAATACTATACATCAATACAATGAAGGCAAACTCAAGTGCAATAGATTGCGCAAAGGGGCAGATACAGAACACAAAATATAGTTCATTGTGGTGCACTAGCTCCATAGACAAAGTCCAATGTCTCCAAAGGGGTAGAGGTGAATCAGACAGTACCCTAGCTTATCGTTCACAAGCCTGATAATATAAGGGAAGAAGCTGTTCCTAAGTCAGATGGTGCATTCTATTAAGTTTCTTCACCCTCTGCCAGATGGAAGCAGGGAGAAGAAGGAGTGACCAGGGCAGGATTTGATTATGTTGGCTTTTTTTCCAAGGCAGCATGAAGTGCACATGGAGTCAATAATGTGGAATCTGGTATGTGTGATGGACTGGGCTACAATTTCTTGCGGTCTTGGACAGAGCATTTCCAAAACTAGTTGTATATACCCTGACAGTATGCTTTCCATGGTGCATAAGTAGAAGTTTGTAAGAAATACCAAATTTTCTCTGTTTCCCCAGACCAGTCAGTGTACCTTCTTGGCTGTCGCATCAATGTGGTTGATCCATGACAAATCATTGATAATATTGGCGCCAAGGAAATTGAAGCTCTCAACCATTTCCACTTTGGCATCTTTGATGCTGATTGGGAAATGTACTCCACTGTGCTTCTTGAAGGTGATAACTAGCTCCTTCATCTTGCTGACATTGAGGGTGTGGTTCTCTGGTTCCTTCCTGTACGCCGACTTGTCATTGTTGGTGATCCCACAGTGGTGTCATCCGCAAACCTGTAGATAGTATTACAATCGAATTTGGCCGCACAGTCTTGAGTGTTTCAGGAGTATAGTAGGGGACTGAGACCACACCCTAGTTGAGGGCGTTGAGAATTATCGTGGAGGAGTTGGTGTCACCTAGCCTCACTAATTGTGATCTGTGTCTGAAAGTTGATGATCCAGGTGTTATAGGTGGAGCTACAGTTGATAATGTGCGAGTCCTTGTTGTCTAGGTGTTCCAGAAATGAATCTAGAGCCAGGGCAATGGCATCTGCTGTCGACCTGTTGCAATGGTAAGCAAACTGCTGAGGATCAAGGCTGGCCCGGACGCTGGTGTTAATCACTAGTCTCAAAGCACTTCATGAAGTTGGATGTCAGAGCCATTGGATGGTGGTCATTAAGGCATGCTACATTACTTTTCTTTAGCACAGGGATGATAGTGGTGTTCTGAAGCAGATGGGAACCTCAGAATGGAGTAGAGAGAGGTTAAAGATGTCTGTGAATACCTCTGCAAGCTGATCCACACTGGTCCTGAGGGCATGGCCTGAGACATCATCTGGACCAGTTGCTTTCGACAGATTCACTCTCAGGAAGGCCAATCTTATATCTGCCACAGTAGCCATTGGTACAAGCGAACCTGAGAATGGCAGAGTAGATGGTATTCCTCCACTGACCTTCTGTTCAAAGTGGGTGTAAAATGCATTGAGTTTATCATGGAGGGACCCATTGTTGTCGATGATACTGCCCACCTTTGCTTTCCTCGGTCTCCTACACCGTTTTCCTGCTGTTTGCAACAAGATGTGAGGGTAGCCAGAGTAGAATGACTCTTTGCTGATATTAGCTGCCTTCTTGAGGCTGAAATTCCATTAGATCTCTTCGATGGTGAGGAGGTCAATAAACATCTTAGTCATGGAACACAGAAATCGGACCTTCAGCCCACCATGTCCACGTTGCCCGTTTATCCTGATCCCATCTATCAGCACTTCGTCAGTAGCCTTCTTTGCTGATTCAAATTCTGGTCTAGATACCCATTACATTTTGTGAGTACCATACCTCTGATTTAGCTGGTTTTGTTGGCTCTGTATTCTTCATCAACAATTTTTTGTTCTTAGTTCTAAAACCTAAAATAATCCTGAAAACAACGCCTGCAGGAGAAAACTCCAGGACCCTTCTCAATTTCCCCATAAGCAACCAAGATCTGCTTTCAAGATTGTATCCATTCGTTCTTGATTTGCTACTGTAGTCACCCTATTCCCATTGAAACATTTTAACATTTCAAATAGAGACACAACAAACTCCAGATGTTGGGATCTTGAGAAAAGTACAAAATGCTGGAGGAACTCAACTGGGCAGGCAGCATCTGTGAAGGAAATAGACAGGCGACGATTCGAGTCGTAACCCTTCAGAACGATAACAGTTAAAATGTTTAACAAGAGGCTTAAAAGCCATTGCACCATGTCATAAAATACGCTCGCTCATCAGAGGGAGAATAAAAATAGACCTCAATTTATTTTTCCGTGTCAGTTTACTAATTGATTTTGGCTGGGGTGGAGATTCTGTAGGCGCGAGTTCTGAATTTTGCCATGGTGTGAGTTCTGAATTTTGCCAAGTTAAAATTGAGACACGATCGTTAGTTTCTTTACCCCTTTCTGTGCGTCTGTATTTTAGTTTAAAATAAGTTGTTAGACCCTGGCCAACCCCGCCTTCCTCATCCCACGCAACCCGTGCAGCTGACTGCCAACTCCAAACTCCACCTCGTTTCCCCCAGTCCATTCTGCACTTGGCTGCAAGCAACGTGATACCCACATCAGACGCAAACTGAAAAATGCTCTCTCTCTGCCTCCACCCTCCCCATTGGGTTTCATTATGAGGGCAGCCTATTAATATCTACATGATTAGCTTCCTACCCCCACACTCCCCTGGAAAAAAAGAGCCAAGTCTCTCAGTTTCGTGTCTTAGCCTTGATTTTGCCGATTTGGGGTGAAATTCCGCACCCTCTTCCTGCAGTTGCTGGCAACGGCAGTCAGAGCCGTCATTCGCGCCGATCTCTTCGGCGAGGGAGAGGTGCAAGAAGCGGGCGAAGATGCTTTTGGGAGCAGTCTTCGTCTTGGGCTTAGTTCTGTGCAGTGGATTCCACAACTTCACCGGCAAATCTCCCAAAGCGACGCCAGATGTTTGGGACGACTCGAAGGATGAGACTCAAACCGGGAAAGCGGCCAGCGAGCCCGAGGAGCCGGACAACACCTTATCGGAGGTAAGATCAAATCTTCTGCTGAGAAAGGCAGGTAAACAGAACCGAGAGAACTTCAGGTCTGTCCGTTGAATTTTCACTGAAAGGAGATTATTGATAAGAACGAGTCATGTATTTGTCAACAACCCCGTTGAATATATAGGGAGATTCAAAACTCAGTTTCTATGCAGCATCAAAGTGCCGTTTTTTTACAGTAAAAAGTTAACCAGCGCACTTCATACCGACACCGAGATTGTATTTCGGAGAGAGAAAGTGACGCGCATATCTTGCCCCTGAGGATGCCCGACACTGCTCCCCTTTCCTGCATTTCCATTCAAAGAGACCAATCCACAAGTTTACTTCCATGGGGGTTTATGCATGCACTTACTCAACTGAGGAAATATGCAAATATTTTCAAGAAATTAGTACTGTACCCAAAATCCGAAACTCAGATGACAGAAATGTGTAGAGCCACTTCTAACTGTGCAGTAATGGCTTTAATTATCATTATATGGGTACGTATACACCCTGCCATTACTGCGGTTTTTTGAATGTAATATTTCTACTTATCCCCCTCACTCACTGACTTGTTCTTCACTCGTCTCCAGTTGTTAAGGGACTATGACAAATTGAAGGCCGTGTCTGAGGGTTCGGGTTGCCGTTGCAAATGTGTGTTCAGACCACCGGGCCGGGATGCCTGTCGTCGGGTCGAGGAAGGGACCCTCAGTTTGGATGAATCGTACACGATCGAGACCATCAGCTCGGGACCGCATTGTAAATGTACCTGCCTCGCCCCACCCTCGGCGCTCGATCGCTGCCAGCGGCCAATCGGGTTGCAGAAACCCCGGGAGGCGGAAGGCAACGGGCTCAAGGTTAGTTGAACGAGTTGTCGAAGAGGAAGCCGCCAAAATGCCGGAGTCGTGAGGGAAGGGTGTCTGCATGGGGCGATGGCTGAGAAACGTGTAACGGAGGGCAGGGAGAGAGGGGCACACGCACTTCACCAGGGCACCAATCTATGGAGGCAATGCAAAGCTGATTGGTTGCTTCCCTCACCAACACACTGACCACAGCGTGCCGCCTTTTTTGAGTGTAATCCCAGTGGCGTCACCAAAGTGTCTGCCGCTACCTCCCCTCCTATCGCCAACTATTGGCTTCGTGCAGCAGCTTTCCTCGCCGTGTCATATCATGTGGAAAGTGAGTAGGTTTTCATTGGCCGAGTGGATGATACTTCATGGTCCTCTCCTCTCCTCACATCCCGCGTTCGCTTTATAACAGGTGAACAAAGGTGTTCCAGGTTGCAAGAATCGTGCAGTTCAAAGCCACATCCAGGGTTGATCGCGGCAGCCTCCTGTTGATTAATTCCTCTTGAATTCAAGGCAATTTGGAGGCTTGACAATCCTAGTGAAAACTTGCAATCTGATTCCACACGCAGAAAGGTTGTTCCCAGCCGTTTACACGGCGCGGGTGGGGTGCATTGGGGCTGAGTCCTCAAGATTAGATAGTATCACTGTTGACATGTTCACTGATCACCGATTCACAGTCTTGCCACACACCCACCCAGCAACCTCATTCCGATAAGATGCACGTAGCGAGAAGCAGTGGTGTGCCGAACCGTACCTTTTACCAGTGACATGACAACAAAATGCATTTATGTTGTTCCTTTAAAGCACTAAAATATTGCAAGAGAGCACCACCAAACAGAATTTGAACGAAAACCAACATAGAAACGTAGAAAAGATCGAAATGGGATATTTTAAAGAACATTCTATATCAAGGAAGGGTAAACGAGAAGAAAATGTAACATAGCACAGGATATCAACTGTTCAAATAAAATCCACCAACGGTGGGCGAGAACTGGGCGAATGCATTCATCTTGCAAGGGTGCTGTTTATCATGGATACATTTTAAAACGTTAACGAATTTCAAAAAAAGAATTGCTTAACCAGGGGCCAACATAGGCCAACTAGCACAAAAGGGAAGAATGAATGGAATAGTACAACTGGGTAAAGGCAACAAAGTTTTGGATGACCTAAAGTTTATGTAACGCAAAAGATGGGAGCTATGTCAGCAGTGTTTTGTATTAGGAGGGCTGGAGGTAATGGAGGTAGTGATGAGGGTTTCAGCAGTGGATAAACTGGAGTGGAGAGTCAGTCACAATCCACCATTATCCAGTTAGTCACTGATGCCCTTTGTCAACATCCTACCACATTCTTTGAAAAAAACGTTATGTGTTGTAAGGACACTAAACCAGAGCAGTGATTTAATTGTAACCCTTACTGCATGAAATAGAGGTGATTATTAAAAGGCTGCAATTTTACATTTTAAAGTCCTGGCTCTCAAGATTGTTGGCTTCTAAGATAAGCTGAGTGATAATGAGAAACCATCTGAGCATTAATTTGCTGTACTTTATAATTATGTGCTATTCCTGTAGGAAAATTGCCAAACCAGACAACTTCATTACTTACAGCACTAAATTGCTGAATGTCTCCATTCACAAAAAAAAATCCAACTTTTATTGAATCACGAGAGAAAGTCCACAAAAATAAGTGCCTGCAATTCTGTCACTGCTGGATACTTGCACAGCAGATTTCCATATGTCAGGATATGAAACGTTACATGGGATGGGCGAAATCATCTGATACATGAAACTCAGCGATAATCCAGAATGTATCGGTGGTAATTTTACATTTGAGTAGACCTGGAATGGAAATTTAGTGGAATCAGATTGATGAGGAGCATTGATGAGATTTTCATCACTTAATGGGTAAGAATTATATCACAAGGGGAAGCTCTAGTATATGGAGGTAAATCATGGTCTTAGGTGAGAGGAAGAATTACATGATACGAAGATGAAATGTATAACTCAGGAGACAGACACATTACATGGGTTGGGAGTTATTCATAAATAGTTGTTTTCAGGATAGGGAAAACCTTACTTCATTCAGAAGCAAAGTTAACTATCAAAAGTAGGAGCATTGTCTTGTTGTATGTCAAGGAGTTCTAAACTTCAGAAGGTAAATGTGTCAAAATATATTTTATGTCATAATCTTAATCTAAACGTGAGTTTCATTGCAAAAAGTAGTAGGGTTGCTGCCTTGCTGTGTTCCCGGGTTCGATTCTGACTATGGGTTCAATCCTGACTGTGGGTGCTATCTGTATGGAGCTTGTACGTTCTTCCCGTGATCCTGTGGGTTTTCTCCGGATGCTACGGTTTCCTCCCACATTCCAAAGATGTACAGGTTTATAGGTTAATTGGCTTCAATAAAAAGTGTAAATTGTCTCTAGTGTGTAGGACAGTGTTTGTGTACAGGGATCGCTGGTCAGCGCGGACTCGGTGGGCCAAAGGACCTGTTTCCGGGTTGTATCTCTAAACTAAACTAGAAGATATACATTAATTTTGTTCTTCTTTAATGGACTGTGTCCAGACCAAAACTAGTATCCATTAGACCTGTTGGTTTAGATGTCCCTGTGCCTTATAAACTATCTTTCAGAAGCCTTGTTAATCATGTCCATTACACATTGGTAAGACTTGCATCCCTCTGATCATTCAGGGTAAGCTGTAAAACTCATTCAGGAATACCTGGATTAATTATTTTGATGCAGGCAAAAAATGGCAAAATTGATCGAGGAATTGAACAGGATTAACAACCTTGTGAATCTCCTGCAGTTTTGAATTTGAATTTATAAAAATCGTGATGTAAATACTGTGTATTGAAGCCACAGAGCTTCACTGTATTCTATGAGCTTATCCAAAGCCATAACGTGCCCTTCATGCTGACCACTGTAGCAATGTCCCAAGAGGTGGCAGATTGCTAATGAACGAGTTGTGAGCCTTAACCAAACTGTATTCCCTTGGCAACACATCATTCAAAAAATTTGGAGACGCAAGAGACTGCAGATTCAGTGAGGAATGCAGTGTGTTGAGCTACGTCTGTGGGGTGAAAGGAATTGTTAGCATTTTGGTTTAAGACCTGTTTTAGGTACAATTATGCAATATATGGTGACGGTGCAATATCATCAAGGTGTTGACCAGGATGAAACTGAATTGGAAGGTCCTAGAATCCCTGTTGAGTGAACTGGCATTTGGTGGGGTGGTGATTATAATTGCCACTGATAGTAAAGCACCCCTGAAGTTGAATAGAAAGCAAGCACAGCTGGAACTCCCAATCCTTACTTTTGAAGAGCAATATGATGTCGGTGTGGTCAAGAAGCCCATCTACTCTCAATCAACCTACAAATTGCAATGAGGCACAACATGAGGGTGTCCTTGGCCATTAAATCAATGGATATTTTCCTTAGAAGACAGAATCACAGAAGGAAAAGGCGTAATAAATGCAGTAAGTAATAGAAACACAGGATCAGCACTGGTATAGTTGGTATAGCCTTTAAGTGTACCAATTTCTCACGATTTGCTGAGAATAGCTTCCATAAATCCAACTGCAATCCTTTTGGCAGTCCTAATTAAATATTTGGAATCTGAAAACATGAACAAACTCCAACACATTCTGGAACTGTGTAAAGGAGTGTTTCAATCTCTGGAATTCTTGTATTCCACTTGCACTGTGACAGCTGCAAATTTATTTTTTGTTGGAAGCCATTCAACTGGAGTCCTTTTGCTTCCTTTATTGAGCTTGCTTTGTGTCATCAATTGTAGGATGTTCGTAATTCTCTTTTTTGGTAAGAAATGCCTGGGAGAGGCCATGCATTTTTCCAAGATTTAGGGGTATGGTAAGAGGAAGGAGCCCCAGCTTTTAACCAAGCTGTTTGAAGCAAGTCACTATGATTAGTGCAAGGCCAGATATTACACTGCAATCAAGACGATACCCTGACTCCTAGATAGATGATAAATTTATAGAAAATGGCTCCATCAAAAGAGAAGTAAATTATGATTGGCTGAAGCTATTTAACCTAAAAGATCAATTGGTGTTGAATCAGTCAATAATTGCACCTTAATTTTGATAATACTGTTTTGGGCTGGAGCTGGAAGCTGGAACTTGGAACTAGATGTTGGAGTGATGCAGCCAACGATCCTGCCACGTCTGACCTAACCCTTGCGTAAGGTTAAACAAACACCAGATTCACAAAACTATGTTGGTATCTGTTAGGCACCTACTGAGATGATTGGTATTGATAATTGAATAAGATCATTTTCTAAAATTAGACTTAAAGCATCTGTTGAATTTGACAAACTCTGCACTTGCATCTTACCAGATCTATGGGTGGATTCTGATTCTGTAATTTAAAATGTGAAATTGTTCATTCAACAAGTTATTGCTTTTTATCTTCAATTTCCCACACCAATCGCCCCACATTCCCTGTCTCTGACTACCAAATAGGGAAAGCTTTCTTCATTGAGACAGGATGTATATAAACATACAAATTTGGAGTAGGATTATGCCATTTGGGTTGTATGTAGCAGGTGATGTTGCTACTTCATTGTTTCATGCTGACCTCAGTTGCTGTATATCTGGAGCTTGTTGTTCTCTGTGTAACTGTTGGGTTTCCTCCAAGATGCTCCAGTTTGTTCCTAAAGATGTGCCTGTTGATTGGCCACTCCAAGTTGTCCCTAAAGTGTAGGTGGCATTTGATGGGTATGTGAGCAAAAATAGTTTGCAGGGAAATAAGTGGAGGAAGAGGATTGAAGGTGTTGTTCGGAGAGACAGCACAGATTCAATAGGCTGCTGAGCCTCTTTGTGTTTCATGAGGAAATAAATACAAGTCATCCCTGGGTTATGAAAGCCTGACATATGGACATGCTTATAAACGAATGAGCTCCTATAATATTAAATCCAGAAGTCTGACGAATATACATTCATTCATTCCCCTCTTCCCTCATAGTAATTGTTTTTGTTATTTGTCTTATGTGCTTTTATGTGCTTAAAGGCAGTATTGCCTTTAATTACAATACTGTGATATGGCAACCATATCGTGAAATTTGTGCATTTTCTAACCTATGGAGAAAATTGACATGGGTTTCTAAAAACGGAATGTGTTTGTAATTTGGAGATGGCCTGCAGAGGAGATCAACCTTGTGAAACCGTTCCAAAGTCCCACATAAATGAAGCAAAATATCCTACTTCTAAATTCTATTCTCTTTGAAATAAACAATAGCATTGTTATCTTTCCTAATTACTTGCAGTAGTTGAATACTAACCTTTTTTTTAAAACAGTGCACTTGGACACAATCCCTTTGCTTCTCAGAGTTCTGCAATATCTCATCATTCAGATAATATGCTTTTTTATTTCTCCTGACAAAATGACTTATTTCACATCTTTCTTCAGTGCACTCCATATGTCAGGTTTTTGCCAACTCGCTTATCTTGTCTCCATAACTTTGTCCTCTTCACTTTCCCACCTATCATTCCTACTTCTGTGTTGAGTATGTAGGTTCTCCAGAGATAATCAAACAGGCTTAATTCTTGACAGTGTGCTCTGGCTGCTTGATGAAAAAGTGTATAGCCATTGAATTCAAGAATAGATAGACAATATTGCATGCACAGTTTGCTAACCCCAGAGCTGGGAAATTAATCCAGAGAACACACAGTTTTGATTAAAGAACAGAAAAGAAAGAGGCTGCATTAATGAAACATCATTTCGGAAATGCTCGTATTATGCATTGGATATATATTGTTTTTTGTTGATGGAGACGATTGCCATTTAATGCACAGTAAGGTTCTATAACAGTAGGGAGATGAATGACCAATGGTGGGATGGATGCTGGGGAACTTGAATTTTAGTTTAGTTTAATTTAGAGATACAGCATGGAAACAGGGCCTTCGGCCCACCGAGTCTGCACTGACCAGTGATCCCCGTACACTAGCACTATCGGACACACTAGAGACAATTTACAATTGTAACCGAAGCCAAAAGAACCTACAAACTTGTACGTCTTTGGAGTGTGGGAGGAACCGGAGCACCCTTTGAAAACCTGCACAGTCACAGGGTGAACGTGCAAACTCTGTACAAATAGCACCCATAGTCAGGATCAAACTCGGATCTCTGATGCTGTAAGGCAGCAACTTTACCGCTGCGCCACCGTGCCACATAATCTTTATTACCAGATGAGCAAGCAGTTAGGATTTTGCTTAATGTGACGGGTAAAATAAAAATTGAATAAATGTTTGAAAAATAACAAACCATTAGGAGGAAAAAATCACTGATGCAAACTTGTGTGAATCGGAAGAAGTCAAGTGAGAGGTCAAACTTCTGTGTGTTGACAGTCTGACTCACCAAAATATGTATTAAGCGAAATATTCCTTTTAGCCTAATATGTAATGCTCCAGAATATATGAGGAATTATATTCCACATTGGTGAATATTAAAAAAATATATTATATTTCCATTATGGGAAAGATTACAGAATTGGCAACGTCAGTAACTTAATTTCATTGTTCACTTCACCCATTCCCTATAATCACGAGAAGTTTTCACAAAGTTGAACTCTTGACTTAATCCTTATTCTCCTGCCATCAAAAATAGTAAAATTAATAACACCCTGAATAAATTCTCAGCTACATTTTTATCATTGGTATAATATTTGAATTATTTCTGCAGCTCGCAAAATAATAATCCCGCAGTTCAATCAACTATCCCTCCATGTACCAGAACAAGCTCCTTTCCAATGGGATGATACTCTGATGGAGCATTGATTTTATTTACAGGTGGTAGGGTCAATTAATCAGATAACAGCGAGGAAATTCCTTTAAATTCTGCCTTCCCAGATTCCCTTTAATATTAACCTTCTGTAACACAACCATGTGTTCAAAGTCCAATTTAAACAAAACCTACCTGCATTCATGTTTGGATCTGTGAGACAATTTTCAGGTGGATTTCAAATACCTGCAAACTTACCCATTGTTGGAATATAGCAATTCAGTGTCAATCACCCCTGTGTATGGGTCCCTCTTGGGTTTTTTACCAAGCTAATTGTAGACAGAAGAGATTTGCTGTAATTTGAAGCAAAATGCAAATACCTGGAGTAACTCGATTGTTCCTCGTTTGTTTTTTCCCACCAGAGTAACTGGCTTCATTTAATCCAAACATAAAATGTGGGAAATTAAAACAAAAATTGCCAGTGATATTCAGAAGGTCAGACAACAACCATGGAGTGAAAAAGTAACAGTTAATATTTCATGTTGACAACCATTCATCAAACTGCAGTTCCATCCTTTGTCCTTGTCCATCATCCTTCATTGTCACCAGGTCACATTCCTGGAAACTTCCTACCTGTCAGCATTTGTTCAAGTACTTTCCCCATTAGAGTTGAACAGATAGTAGTTCATCATGACTTTTAAAGGAAATTAAGATCACATCACCTTACAACAATATTGTACAATAATAACCGTGCACAGTGGCACAGCAATAGAGTTGCTGCCTAACCTCGCCAGAGACCCGGGTTCAATACTGACTACGGGTGCTGTCTGTGTGGAGTTTGTACGTTCTCCCCCTGACTGCTTTGGTTTTGTCAGGGATCTCTGTTTTGTAGGTTCATTGACTTGGTATAATTGTAAATTGTCCCTCGTGGATAGTTTTAGCGTGCGGACTCAGTGGACCAAAGGGCCTGATTCCGCACTGTATCTCTAAACTAAACTAAACTACCTCTGGAGGCAACAGACACCAAATTCTGTGTAAACATAGCCCAAACCCACAGGCTAGCAATAGAAGGTAGACAAAAATGCTGGAGAAACGCAGCGGGTAAGGCAGCAGCTATGGAGCGAAGGAATAGGTGACGTTTCGGGTCGAGATCATTTCTCAGACCCTTCCTTCATCGATGCTGCCTTACCCGCTGAGTTTCTCCAGCATTTTTGTCTACCTTCGATTTTTCCAGCAGCTGCAGTTCTATCTTAAACTTCTGGCTACCAATAGAGGTCAGTAACGAGTCATTCCAATTCCTGGCATGTGTGGACTTCTCCAGTCATCAGAAATGCATTACAACCAGAAATTCACGTTCTAAACCACAATTGCATGTGGGCAAAATTGAGTTGAGATCACACGGATGAATTGCTGATGATGTGGAATCTGCTTCACATTGTAAACTGGTGGGATTCCGCAATGTTATAGGATCGTAGTGTCTATTATGTAGATGCAAATGAAAATAAAAAAACAAAAACAAAATAGAAAAGAATAAAGGTCAAGAAGAAAAAAACAGAAAGGGAATAAGGAAAGAGATTGAGGGATGCCTTTTCGCCTATCGTGTCTGTGTTGGATGAAAAAATTAGTTACCCAGCTAATCCCACTTTCAGGGACTACGTCAATGTCTCTGCAGGTCATATTTCTTCAAGTACACATTCAATTACAATCTGAAGAAGAGTCTCAACCATATTCCTTTTCTCCAGAGATGCTGCCTGACCCGCTGAGCTACTCCAGCATTTTGTATCTATCTTTGATTTGAACCAGCATCTGCAGTTCCTTCCTACACTTCAAATGCTTTTTAATGTGATCAGAATTACTGCCACTACTACCTTATTGGATAGTGAGTTCCAGATCCACACCAACCTCCGTTTAGAAAACTCCTTCTCCTTTCTTCTTCCCATTCCACCGAATATTTGAAATCTATCTTTCCTGTTTTTGATTATTCTGTTATGTAAAATATATCCTCTTTCTCTAGGCTCTTCATATTTGTATGCACCTTCATTAAGCCTTCCCTTGGTGTTGCAATGAAATCAATACCAACCTTTCCGAACATTACTCATTACTAAATGTGTACAGTCATGGCAACATTCTTGTAAGCCAGAAAGGGCACAGACCTCTGGTAAGGTGCAATTAGAAGGTATAGAGGAAGATGTAGACACAAGGAACTGCAGATACTAATTTACAAAAGATACATGGTGCTCGAGTAACTCAGCGAGTCAGGCAGATTCTGGAGAACATGGATATGTGACGTTTTGGATCATGAAGTTATAAAGTCATAAGTGATAGGGGCAGAATTAGGCCATTAAGCCCATCAAGTCTACTCCCCCATTCAATCATGGCTGATCTTTCGCACCCTCTTAACACCATTCTCCTGCCTTCTCCCCACAGTCCCTGACACCCGTACTAATCAAGAATCTATCTATCTCCGCTTTAAAAGTATTAATTGACTTGACCTCCACAGAATTCTGTGCAAAGAATTCCACAGATTCACCATCCTCTGACTAAGGAAATTCCTTCTCATCTCCTTCCGAAAGGAACATACTTTAATTATGGCCTCTAGTCCTAGAGTCTCCCACTAGTGAAAACATCCTCTCCACGTCCACTCTTGCCAAGCCTTTCACTATTCGGTACGTTTCAATGAGGTCCCCCCTCATTCTTCTAAACTCCAGCGAGTACAGGCCCACTGCCGTCAAACGCTCATAATAAGTTAACCATTCCATTCCTGTTAGTTCCAAAGGGAGTTCTCTTGATGCAATGCTTGGAGCATGATCTTGCTATAACCATCATATCATTTTGTCAGAAGGATAAATATAAGACTAGATGGCAATACTTTTGATCTAAGCATTCACAGATTACGGTCTCCATGCAGATAACTGAAGGATCAAACTCTACTCGATTCAACACACAATCAATTTGTGAGATTGCCACCCTGGTCTTAACTATTCCACTTCCATGGAACTCCTAACAATCACATTTTCTAATTATTACTGAACAACGTCTATAGTAATAACTCTCACATTTTTACCATTAAGTAATTACTGTCACCATATTGTCTTCCAATATGTGTTGTTGGTGGTGGATAAGGTGGGGCAGTTATTTTCACTTGGGTCTAGTTTTTCATCAGGGTGCTACATAATTGTGTAGTTTTATAGTGGCCTGTCATTTTTATTTTGATTAAATAATGATGAAAGGGATAGACAGAGTTGAAGTAGATAAGCTTTTCCCATTGAGGGTAGGAAAGATTCAAACAAGAGGGCATGACATGAGAATTAAGGGACAGAAGTTTAGGGGTAACATGAGGGGGAACTTCTTTACTCAGAGAGTGGTGGCTGTGTGGAATGATCTTCCTGCAGAAGTGGTGGAGGCAGGATTGATTTTAACATTTAAAAGTAAAGTGGATAGGTATATGGATGGGAAGAGAATGAAGGGGTATGGTCTGAGTGCAGGTAGATGGGACTAGGGGAAAATAAATGGTCGGCACGGACTGGAAGGGCCGAGAAGGCCTGTTTCCATGCTGTAATTGTTATATGGTTATTGTTTCAATGTGTTTTCATTTTATCTGCAGTTCTCCATGGTGGAACATTTAGAAGACACCATCTTTGGATTGGACCTCTTAAAACTGCACTCCATAACAACCAAATTGGTCAAGCATATTGAAAAATTGGATGAGGTAAGACACTTGTTTCTGCTTGATTCAAATGTTCTACCTCTCTTACTCTTGAAAGTAAAATCATATGCAGGACCACAGTTTCATGAGATCTGACTATTCTCCAATAACAAAGTAAGTCCAATTCATGCAGGTCATTATGGCTGACTGAAACCTAGACCCTCCATATGCTAACCACAAAAGTCAACACAGGCATGTTTTTTTCAACAGAGGGAAATCAAAATGAGAGTCACAAAGCGTAAACTCTCAGTCTCTATTATGACTTTGTTTAGAGCATCATAAAATACCATTTAAAAAAATGTTTTTTGCTGGTGTCAGTACTCCAAATTAGCCTCTGCTGAACTAACCTCATCTTATCCAATTGCAATTTATTGATATACTTTTGTTTTCACCCGTTCCTCCCACAAACCCAAATTGTAATTCTTGCTCTTTCCCTTAATGTATCTCTGCCGGTCTGCTTTAACTTTCCATGTGGCAGGAGGAGCTACATTCTTACTCCATTGGAGAATGATATGGAGATGATCGGGGGAAGGGCATTTGGCTGAACTGGAGTTATCTTGAAGACTGCAGTGAGGAAAGAAGAAGATGAGAGAACTGCGGAGAAACCACAGCTATCCTTTGGTGGATTGAAGAGGAGCTGTCATCTTAATCTTCAGATATGCACTGCTCTTCACCACACACATTAAGAACGTGCTTCACCAACAGAATTGAATTGTCCAATTGTCACCCATTGCTTCATCCTTTCCCTATACCATATTCCCGAAAAATTCTTTCCCTTTGTAGCACAGGCTTGATATTTTGTCAGACAATATGCCACTTTAACTTTTCCTGCTTTGTGTAAACCTCTGTAGCTTGTTGAGACATAGCTACTGCAAATCAACAGTAATTTCCTCATCCCATTCAGGAATTGGTAGTAACTGACCTGCAAATCAGTTCAGCAAAAGTCCGGAATAAATCATCAATAGTTAGAACTGCAGTTGCAAACTACATTCCTGAATGATTATTTGAATCACCACACCACATTCTCTTCTGCTTTCTTTGTTTTTGAAAAGGGATCTTTCAAATAATAATTGCACTTGGCAGTGATGGAAACAATAATTGTTCTGAGCTGAAATAAAACAGTATAAAATCCTGTGCACAATATATTGGTAGTGTAGTGCTGTACTAGTATTATATATATTTCATATATTTTACTAGACCAAGGGGGACCCAATGGGCCCCGTCCGCTCAACGCACGGTTGCGGGGGGGGGGGGGGGGGGGAGGGGCGGCCTTCGGCGTCACGCACACTAACCACCCCCCACCAACAATAACCCCCCCCTTGATATTATATGAATATTATTAATTCGCTCCTTTTCCACACACACAAGGGGGAGCGTGAGAGGGGGAGAGAGGAGGGAGGAAGAGAGGGAGAGGGGGATGAATAGAGAGAGAGAGAGATAGAGAGAGAGAGGGGAGAGAGAGGGGGAGAGAGAGGGGCAGAGAGAGAGAGGGGGGTAAAGAGTGGGAGAAGTGGGGGAAGTGGGAGAGAGAGGGGAGGGAGAGAGAGAGGTGGAGGGGAAGAGGTGGGGAGGTGAGTAGGTGAAGGGGGGCAGGTGGAGAGGGGGGAAGGGGAGAGAGGAGGGGAGAGAGGGGGAAGAAGGGGGAGAGGGTGGAGGGGGGAGAGAGGGGGGAGTGGGGAGGGTAGGGGAAGGGAGGAGGATGGAGGTGGAGGGGGAAGTGAGATGGGTCAGGTGGAGGAGGGCAGATGGGTGCAGGGTGAGAGGAGGGGGAGGGGATTGGGGGAAAGGGAGGGGGGAGGGGATGGAGGAGGGGGGCACATAACTCAGACCTTGGGGTGATGGCTGTGGGTGGGGTGGGATGCTACGGCCGGCAGCACTTGTGTGCTCGGGTGAGGGCTGTGGGCGGGGCTGGGTGCTACGGCCAGTCACACTCGGATGCTCGTCGGCATCTCTCAGGTTGGCCATCGGAGTGCGAGTTTTGGGGGGGGGGCACATAATTCGCAGCTCGTGGAAAAGAGTGGCCAGCAGACTGCGCCTTGAAAAATTTGCACAGCTCGCCACGAGGAGCAGAAGCATTGTGACGTTAGTGACAGAAGCATCAGCCAGTTAGCTTCAGCTTCAGTTAGCTTTAGCTTCAAATTGCATTGTGAAGTCATCAGCCTATTAGCTTCATCTTAAGTTAGCTTTAGCTTCAGATTGGTGAAGAATTTAAAGAAATAACTAAATAAATAATTAACCAAATTTTCAGATGAGAGGATTTTTGAAATCATGGGGGTAAATCTCTACTGGAATATGTAAAAAATTCACTATTACTGTGTCGGGTTTTCGAGGGGATGTGAATCAAAGAAAAAGTTCAAGTTTGAAAGCAAGATCACAAACAACCAAACATCCGGAGTTTTATAAATTACTGGACCAAGTGCGACCCCATGTGCATCACACACACACACACAGGGGGAGTGGAGGGGGAGAGAGGGGTAGGGGAAGGGGTGGTGGGAGAGGGGGGGGATGGTGAAGGGAGGAGGAGGGGGGAGGGAGGGAAGGATTGAGAGATGGGGAGGGAGGAGAGAGTGGGGGGGATGGGGAGGGTGCAGAGAGGGGAGAGAGTGGGGAAGGAAGGGGAGAGAGGGGGAAGAATGGGGAGGGAAGGGAGAGGGGTAGCGAAGGAAAGGGGAGAGGGGTAGGCGAAGTAGGGGGAAGAGTGGGGAGGGAGGGGGAAAGGAGTAGGGGAGAGAGTGGGGAGGGAGGGGTAGGGGGCAGAGGGGGAAGAGTGGAGAGGGAAGGGGAACGGGGTAGGGGAGGGAGGGGGAGAGGGGTAGGGGAACAGTGTGGAGGGAGGGGGAAGAGGGAGGGAGAGAGGGGGAGGAGGGTAGGGGAGGGAGGGGGAAGAGTTGGGAGGGAATGGGAAGTCTGGAGGGTGGGGGAGGGGTGGGGGGAAGGAGGTGGAGAGGGGGAGTGGGTGGAGAGAGACGGGATGGGGTGGGTGAGGAGGGGGTTGTGAGGGAGAGGAGGGGTAGAGGGAGCGTGAGGGGGACAGAGAGGAGGTGGAGGGGAGAGGGAGTGTGAGGGGGCAGAGAAGGTACGGGGCGGGGAGAGGGGGCAGAGTTTGAGGGGTGGGGAGGCACGTCATCAGAGGGGGGGCTGGTTCTTGAATGGAATAATCACTCGCTCTCTCGCTGCAAGAAGACAGCGTGGTTTTTTTCCAATGGCCTTGCGAGCTTGCACTCACTCCTGGCATTTGGAGTAAGAAGGCAGCGTGGTTTTTTTCAAAGGTCTTTCGAGGAGTTCTTCAAAAGCAAGCCGGTGACTTCTGGTGGGCTGTGAAATGCGGAGAGGGAGAGAACAGGGCCCAACGCTGGAAACGCGGAGCGCTTAGCGGCTGGAGGGAGGGGGCGGGGGTGGGGCGTGGCTTCACAAGCTGTGCCGGCCGCGAGGAGAAAGTTCCTCAGTGCGTGAGCACCGTGACCTCGGGATCTGCAGAACTTTCTCATTCTTTCTGTGCCTTTTGAAGACCGGGTGGGGGGGGGGATTTGGGGGGTGAGGGTGGGAATGTAACTCTTGGGAAACTGTGCATGCACATTGATAGCAGCTGCGGGGGGGGGGGGGGGGGGGCATGACCGAGGTGGGCCACGAGCAAAGGTATTGTGAGGTCAACAGTTGGGCAGTGATTATATATTTTTTAAATGGTGATAAATTTTAGTAAATAACTAAACTTAGTGGTCCCAGCTTCACAGGGAAGGGCTGGTCCCCCAATGCTATATTCCACCTCTCCACCAATTCCAATATTTAGAACCACTTTCAGCAAGCATTTTAGAACCAATAGAGACACTTTCAGCAAGCATTTTAGAATCAATAGAGACACACTTTCTGTAAGCATTTTATAACCAATAGAGACACTTTCTGCAAGCATTTTAGAACCAATAGTGACACTTTTTGCAAGCATCTTAGAACCAATAGGGACACTTTCTGCAAGCATTCTAGACCCAATAGAGACACTTTTTGCAACCATTTTAGAAACAATAGATACACTTTTTGTTAGCATTTAGAACCAATAGACACGTTTTGCAAGCATTTTAGAACCAATAGACACTTTTTGCAAGCATTTTAGAACCAATAGACACTTTTTGCAAGCATTTTAGAACCAATAGACACTTTTTGCAAGCAATTTAAACCAATAGAGACATTTTTTGCAAGCAATTTAGAACCAAAAGAGACAATTTTTGCAAGCATTTTCGAACCAATAGACACATTTTGCAAGCATTTTAGAACCAATAGAGGCACTTTTTGCAAGCATTTTTGAACCACATTAAGAGCACTCACAGTTGAGTAGACATGTGTTCAGTACTATTCAGAGCTCAGAGAGGTGGAACCCTCTGGCTTCCTCCATCTTGCAGAGACTGAGTGAGGTACACACTTCCTGGCTTTATAGTCTCTCCACCTACCTCCAGCAGTGGCAGCAGAGAGAATGGCGAATTTAAAAAAAACATTAATATCTCTCTGATTTTTCATCGATGGGAAAAATCCTCTGGTCCAGGAAGGCGGAGGGGGGCTCTGAGCGAGGTGGCCAAAAAATGACGGACGTTGGTGGCGGCGTTCTCTTGGAAATCACACAACAGTGAGCCAAAAGCGGTCAAGATCAGACTTTTAGTAATATAGATTAACCAAATTTACAGAGGAATGGATTTTGGAAATCATAAGGTACATTTCTACCAGAAGATGCAAAAATTTCACCATCATTGTAACGTTAGCAACTGGGCAGTGGTCAGATTTGAAAAAAAACGTCAGATTGGTCAACAATGTTAATTAAAAAGTCAGGAAAATATTTAACCAAATTTACAGAGGAGTGGATTTCTAAAATCATAAGGAAAATCTCTATTGAAATATGTAAAAACTTCCCCGTTTCGCATCTGGTTTTCAAGGAGATGCGTTTCAAAGGCGAAATCACACACACCCGCGCACACACACACACACACACACACACACACACACACACACACACACACACACTCACACTCTTAAATTATACTGGACCAAATGCAGACCCGTTGGGTCTGTTCCCCCAACGTGTGTTTGTGGGGGTGGGTGGGGCGGGGTGACATGTGGCTGCCCTGCCCCCCCTAATTTCCAATCGGTGATCTTTGTCTATTGGTACTGAGTAGTATGCATCTTTTAGATCGATGCAAGCCATGAAGTACTCCTTGGAAACAAGTTGTTTTAGCAGTAACAAAAAAATTCAATTTTGAAGTGGGTGTACCGCACAAAAGTATTCAGTTGTGTCAAATCAAATGATGCGTCATCTGCCATCTTTTTTGTTTTTAGGTGAAGATGTTTGATACAAACTCAAGAGATTCAAGTTTGGTTTTCTCTATTACTCCTTTTATATGTAGTTTTAACAGGTCCGCATGACCTTCCACTTTCTCTTTTTTGTGAAAGCACAAACTTTCGGCTAGGTGCATGTTGAACCGAAAGGAGTTTCTCAACAAATTCAATTTTGTATCGCTGAATACTGTGCAGTATGAAAGATCAGAAGTTATAGAACTCCATGTATCCCTGAACAAGTGTAACCTTCCCCCAACCTGTGAAGGAGTTACACATGCTATGTTCCGAAGGCAACCAGACCCACCTACCTCCATGGTTACCGGTGGTGCTGTGTTAGTTTTCTCCTTCCTTGGTTCCTGGGAGGTGGAGGCGTTGTGGTGCCGGGTTGGCGCATCTTCCAGGAAGGCCGTTCTGGGACATGGCCTGAAAAATACCTTTTTGTAGGTTGTACGGCCTTCGAGCTTTCACCAGCTTCTTTTGGTTTGATTACGCAGCCTGCTGGTGGATGCGTAGGGGTGCTGCCGCCGAATATATGAGGACCTGGTAGCGGCCGGCACCTTAACCATGCCGACGGCTTTTGCCTCTTTGTCGAGGTCTTTTACCTGTTTGGGCAGGTTGTCCCCGAACAACAGAGTAGGCAGCTGTGCACTGCTGGTTCTACACAACCCCGCAAACTATGGGCTTAGTGTAGGTCGGATGGCACTCTTCCTGAAACTGTTGATCTCAAATTGACCATTCAGTAGAGTGCCAGAGCATCCTGTTGCTCCTCCGACATATCTTCCGTCTACTGACCTGGCAAAGCTGTAATATCTGAGGCCAGTAGTTTGAGGATTTACCGCTGGCATATTAAGGGAAATGCAGTCTTCTGGAGCTAGATGTTTGGCTGTCGTGTCGTTCATTGCTTGTTCTTGTAGCTGACGAGTTGTTAAGTAATTTATACTGGCTGCCGGTTGACAACGGTAGTCCCTTCTGTGAGGGCATCGCAAACTTGGATGTCATCCCGAGTAACTCCTCTTCTTGCACCCCTAGCATGTTCGATTCTTCTGCCAACACCCCCTCTTCAGAGTCAGCCCAGACCTGACTCCTTATGCTCCCCTGCGAAGAGGGTGAGATATTTGGCAGCCCTGTAAAGGGTACTGCCATGGGTCTGCTAGGAGATCCATGGTGACCAGACTCCTGCTGGAGTGGGTCACGTTGGAGCAAGTGCTCCACCATCCGCTCCATGTGGGATTATCAACTGCCATCGCTACCTGCAAATGGCGAGTCTCCGAGCCCGGACCCTGCCGAGTCAATGGGCTTGCCCGACTTCCGGGTGGCTTTGGCGCCAGACCCAGCTGCTCCTGCGGGCTGTTGCGGCGTTAAGTCGGGGCTGCCGCTTGTAACGAGCAGCTGTAGAGAAGTCGGCCACTGCTGACTGCCAGCGGCCCGTTCCATGGTGGGGTACACTGTACCACAGAGTGCCAGAATAAACGACGTCAGGTTAGTTGATACTTACCTGTAGGTCCGTTCCGGTGGAAGAGTGACCCTCCTCCCTGCCTGTCGCTTGTCAATGCGCTCGATGATATGTCGCGCATGCATGATGGCGGGATCTTCACGTAGTCACTCACGTGACTCCGAAGTAAAATCTATATTTTTCTATATTTTTATTTAAAATATTTTTTGCCCCTTCTGCTTAAGATGTTAAATATACATGTACTATTTGTATATAGCATTTTATTTTGCTATTACACTTGAAATGTATTGATTCAGATTCTCAAATTTGTATTTCAAAAGCCAAAAGTTAATAGTTACACTTAATACTAAAGTTATACCTCAGCAAAAAAAGAAACATCAAGTCGCCGTGGGGAAGCATTTAGGGGCAGCTCAGGTTCGATCCCTACTACGGGTGCTTGTATGTACGGAGTTTGTACGTTCTGCCCATGACCGCGTAGGTTTTCGCCGAGATCTTCGGTTTCCTCCCACACTCCAGATGTACAGGTATGTAGGTTAATTGGCTTGGTGTATGTGTAAATTGTCCTTTGTGTGTGTCAGATAGTGTTAATGTATGGGGATCACTGGTCGGTCGGCCGGAGGGCCTGTTTCTGCGCTGTATCTATAAACTAAACTAAACTAGAAGTGGGATTAATGAAATCACTATTTTTTTGAAAATATTTTTAACTTTAGTTTTATTTCATCGCTAACTTTAGGGGTGTATCTAGGACTATACTGTTGCTGAACAAGAAAGATTTATAGAAATTTGGAAAAAAATTATCAAACTTCAATTTTGCATGGCCAACTCCATATTTGAAATAGTAACAGGTGGACGCCTGTTCTACAATTTGGTCTCTCGGTAAACACTTTCTCTCCTGCATAATGCAAACAGCTGTTTCACAAAAGTGCCCATAAATCAAAACCTGACTGCGTTTTGAAATAATCTGGGAGGTAGTATGCAGGACGAACCAAAAATCTGTATGTTGCCGAGAGGATTTCTGCAAATAGCAACCACACCTCTCCACCTGTAACTGACCAGCTGTCTCAGCCTAAAAAATATCAATTGGAATTATTTAAAAATGTGGAATTAGACAAAGCATTAATCAACCCACTGTGGAAGGAATGGAATAATGGTTGTGGTTGGTGAGAAGACACTAAAGTCTGTTTCAAATTAAATAGGTCTGTATTTCTCCTGGCTGCATATCTATGTTTGGAAAGAAAGATTATATGTGAACGTAGTTATTACCACTACCCACTGCATCAATGCAACAACTGAATGAATTCACTTATCAAGTAACATTTCTGAGTTGTTCAATCTCTGTCAGGGATTGTGAATGAGGCTATCGATCTATGTTTGCTTGTTATACTCTTGCTGAGATACTGACTGCCATAGTCTCATACCTCTTTATTAGCTACTGATCCAAAATGAAGAAAAGGTGAACAGAGGGGCAAGGTAACTTGGTTTCAAAGGAAAACAGATGGATCGAAATATACTTTTGGACCATATGGGATTACTGTTGCTTCAGCCAAATCCACATTTAAAGTTAGATGGCAGTGTTGAAACCATCTGTCTTGACTGAACCAAGAGTTAACTGTTTCTGAACATATTTCCTACTCAAACAACACCTGCTTATACTAATCGGTGCTCAAAATGATGCATGTTCACACTAATAGTTCCTCATGTACCAGCCTTGTTTTGGCTGAGAACATCTTGCCTCTAAATTAGAAGGTTGTGAGTTTAAGCCACACCACAGAAACCTGAGGATTAAAACAATAACTGCTATTCTGGTGTAGCACTGGGGGTATAATGTAATGTCAGATGCAATGTCTTCTGACATTACATCCCAAACCAAGGTTCCTGCTGCCTTAAAAATGGATTCTAAAGAAATGGATAGCACAACATATTTTGTTTTGTATATTAAATATTTTGTAGGAAAGGATTTCTATTTTCAGTCAATCAGTTGGGGACAGGATAGAGGAGGATGTCAGGATTGTAACATGCAAATCCTGTGCATAATATCTGCATAAATCCTGTGCATGATGTGGCCCTTGTGGCTAAAGGGATCAGGGGGTATGGAGAGAAGGCAGGTACAAGATACTGAGTTGGATGATCAGCCATGATCATATTGAATGGCGGTGCAGGCTCGATGGGCCGAATGGCCTACCAAATGCACCTATTTTCTATGTTTCTACCAGTCTCATTCATTTACAGCAATGCACCCACCGGGCTTCATTGACAGGGGAAATATGCAATCATCTCCACTCTCTGAAAATAGCACCGTCACTTAATGTGCACAAGAAAAACATACCATTTGGTCTTTATTACTTTGCTGTTTTGTGAGCATTCTGTGAGCATTCTGTGAGCTCTATTTCCTGTAGTTTGAAATGTACTATATTGGCTATAAATCACGACGATATCTTAAGCTGCCACGCAAATACAACTTTTAACGTAGAGACAATAATTTTTTTACAACAAGGATCTGCAGATACTTGTTTACAAATAAAGGTGTTGGAGCAACTCAGCACATAGAGATGCTGGGTGTGTTGCTGAATTAATCCATCACTTTGTATCAGTAATTTGTTTTGTCGGGAAAAGGAAACCATGAACAGAAATAGATCATCGAGCAGTGCAAGTTATTTAAAGGGATTGACAGGTTAAAGTATATCCATCTGCTGCTCAAGTGCAAGATGAATATCAAAAGAAGCAATTGGGAAATCAGATTATATATTTATTTGCAAGAACAACTTCCATTGGTATTGGAAATGTAACAAGGCAAAAATGTCTCAAGGCACTTCAGATTTGTGTTTGCAAACAAGTAGGGTGATCAAACCATCTTTTTGTTGCAGACAATCACCTTTTGTTGCTTTGGACAGCTCAATAAAGAATACAGGTTCCACCAAATTGAGTGTTGCTCAATCGGTCTTTAAGGTGACTCTAGTAACTCTACTACCACAAATTTAATGCTTATTGGTCTATAGTTCCCAGATTTTTCTTTGAAGCCCTTCATAAATAGAGGCACAGCATTCATCTCCCTTCAG
Source organism: Raja brachyura (assembly GCA_963514005.1). The sequence continues at coordinate 26,587,080 of OY740790.1, forward strand.
TCTTCACCCCGTCTAAAGATGATTCATATATCTCAACCAGGGCTCCTGCAATTTCTTCTCCCGCTTTCCATTGTGTCTATGTATACATCTGCTCAGGCCTGGAAGATTTATCTGCCCTCATACATCTTAGGATATGCAATACCTCTTCCACTGTAATACACACTGTCCCCAAGACATCTCCATTAACTTTCCCAAGGTCCCCTATCTTCATCTTGTTTTCTGCGGTTAAGACAGAGGTGAAATATGTTTTTTTTTATCCTTAATATATTTATAAAATCCCTTTGGATTCTCCTTAATCTTAACTGCAGTGCTATGTCGTGCCGCCTTTTTGGTCAATGGATTTATTTCTGAAGTCTACTCCTAAATCCCCTGTGTTCCTCCAGGGATTCAATTGATCCCAGCTACCTATACCTGACCCATGACTCCTTTTTCCTGACCAAAGCCTCGATTTCTCTCATCATCTAGTGTTCCTGAATCTGACCTGCCTTGCCCTTTATTCTATGGGAACATACATATCTTGAACTCTCACTATCAGACTTTTAAAAGCATTCCACTTCCCAGACACCCTTTGCATGCAAACAACGTACTCCAAATAATTTTACAAGTTCCTGTCTATACCAATTATGTTGGCTTTGCTCCAGTTTAGAATGTTAACTTGTGAAGCAGCCTATCAATTACTAATTTAAAGCTGATAGACCTGTGGTCCGAAAGGGCTCAGCAAATGATACTTTGATCACTCTCCCTGCTCAATTTCCTAATATTCCATTTAGATATTAAGTGAATTCCTTTGAGAGCAAACAATATAAGGATTTACTGCTGAAACCTTATGGTTTGCGGAGTCAGATGTACCCTTTTGGTGTACCGCAGCTGACAGTGGTACATCTGAAGGGGCCAATAAGTTTTTAAGGCTGTTGAAAGGAAAGTATAAGCAATTGAAAGACTGTATGCAATAATAAGTTAAGAACACAGAGATCATGAGTTCATATACCAACCTGGCAAGATGTGACCTGAATTACGTACTCAATTAATGGGTTAGCAGTAGGGAAGGAATATAATGAAATGATCAAAGCTGCTTACAGAGAATTTGTAATTCCATTAGTTCATAAGTGCCTCATAGCCAATATTGTGGATGTCTTTTAGTTTATTTTATAGTAAGAATGTTTTATGTACTACTGCTGCTTTGAAATGACAGAAATACTATCAGTGAAAGCTGAAGAAAGGTTCAATCAAAAAACTGAATGGAGAAATAAGAGCTCTATTCCACACCAGTTAACCAGTCTCCCTTTTTCTCCAGACACTGACTGTAAAGACGCCGAGAAGAGATCAGCCCAGTGCCGACAGTGTCAACAAGGTTCAGAACAAGATAGAGAAGAAGGAAAATCACACCACCACTCATAGCACAAAGAAAGAGATGGCTGACATTAGCACAAACTTCCTGCAGAGAGACGCAGCTGCCACCTACACCCAGACTGAGGTAAGAAGGCAAACAAAAGCATTCAAACATCTGGCTCCCATTTTCATCTCTTTCATCAGAAATCGATCCAAGACAATTACGCAGAACAATAGCTAAGACTAAATTGAACTGCTCCAAGGTTTGGAAGCAGGTCCTGCCAACAAATGCTCTCAGTGTATTTCCATTGTAACATCAGAGGTCTGGCCATTTGACGGATGGATGAAGGGCCAAAGTGTTTTAAAAGAGGTGTCATTTGTTACTGAGACTTTATGCTCCTCAGAGTAAGAGTTGGATACTATCAAGAATGCACCAAGTGCCATCATCAAACCTTTTCAACATGCTAGCCACTAAGCTTGGATGCTGGTGCTACTTTTCCATGCTGTTGTGGCTTGTTGATCCCCACAGAAAAATTCTTCTGAGGTTTGTGATTTCTCTGCCAGGACAGAAGAACATGATTTAGTTGTACAAGAACAATGTCACTGAAAATGCATCTGAACAGTTCAGTAACCTTTGGCCCAGATTTGGCCCATACTGTTCCAGCATTGAGCCACAGCCTCTGGAAAAACAACATCCCACTATTTCAATGTGCCAGTTTTCCATTTCCTAAGTTACTCTGAATGTGATTGCCCCACTAATGCCAAGTTAAGCATTTTTAATTGTGGGCTCAATGCCCACTCAGAACAGAGCAGAAACTGCCCAAATTCATTTCAGTTTAGGATCCCGAACAACAGGCCAATAGATCAAATCAACCCAAGCTGTTTTTAGCACGATCCCACAGGGCAAAGTGCCAAGACTACATGCTACTTCACATCACAGGATGTATTGAGTTGCTGTTTTATTGAGATATACATTGGAATTTGTAGGTGTGTGGCTTGAGCAAGGATGGTTTGACAATAATAAGGATTATCAGTGGGGATGGTTAGGGATTCCGGCGAGATTCTAAATAGAGCAAGAAACAACATTCCAAAACCCATTGTTGCAATCCAGAAAGATCCTGGTGCTTTTCCAGCTGCAAGCCATTTGTAAGTGTGAATAGAACTGTGTTGGGGTTTTGATTTGTACCTTGAGATGCAAGCATCATTAAAAAGAAAGATTTGAATTTACAAGGTGTTTCTTAATCTTAGAATGTTCCAAAAAAAGTTGGAAGCTTTGGAAGTGCTCTTGAAGGTCATTCACTGATATAATAAATAATACACAGTAGCCACAATAGACAAGCTCACACAAGCAGCCAGCGATGTTTACTAAATCTGTTTCAGAAAGGATGATTGAGGGATATATCTTGGCCAGGGTGTATAAGATAACACAATGGCACTTAAAAAAAAAAAAATTGGTAAAATTGCAACTCACATTTGTGCTGATGGCACTGGCACGGTTCAGGGCTCAGGTGTCCAATGGATTATCTGTGGTTTGGCCAAGTCTGCATCACTGGCATCGCAGCTCTCTGCACCAAAACATGCATTCAACTCCCAGAAAGCAATGGACTGACCTGGAAACAAAATTGTGCAACAATTGGCAACTCGCTGCTCCTGAAGAACAGCAGTTTGCTCCAGGGTGGCAGCAAGCAGAGTGGAATGGAATGAGTGTGACTGAGGTACAAAGACTTTGGATGATCTTTGCATGGGCCTCAATGGAACCTGGGGGACTGGCAAGCTGGAGATGCTTATAATTTCCCAACTCGAAAAGGTTGTGCCTCTGCAGAAATGTGTGGTTAGAGATGAATTTACCCATGCTGCTTGACATCTCTCACTTGATGGCAGGTAGTCTGGTCAATGGACCAAATATTTACAAAGCATTAGACTCCTGTGAATGTTCCCTTGCAAAGTCCTGATCTAAGTCTCCCAAGGCAGAAGTGGCGTGAGACTTCTCTCTCTGAGGAACAAGGTACGACTTGCCTCCACAATGGTCTGGTCTAATTGTGACTTATCAGTTTCAGATGTATCTCTCTGCAAAATAGATGTCTCTAATCCAGTCTTTATAAATCTTGTGGTGTCAATATCCGAGCTGGTCCTTGCTGTGCCAGGTAATGACACATTGACAATGACACATCCTCTTTCTTGTCAGCTGCACTGTGCTCCTAATGCATGAATTGGGCCTGGTTAGATGGTATCTGGCATCTATAATGAGAGTATGATACTGATAGGCATGTTCAGCGAAGTGTTTTGGAGATATCAGATGTACATAATCTACACATTCATTTATGGGAGAAGTAAAAGCATGTGAAAGAGCTGAATAGAAATATCTACACTACCTTCAGCTCCAGTTGGGCTAACAACTGGGACACCCAAATGTGTTAGGAAGAAGACCTTTTCCTTCACCTTGGTCAGCAAAGCGACGGGAATGAACTCTTCCAGTGTGTTCTGAATGAACCTGTTGCATTTTGCTTTATCATGCAAGGCACGGGGGAATTCTGCTGTAATTATTTAATTTTTGAAGTTCAATTGTTGTGAATGTATGTTTTGAAATCAGTTTAGGTTAGAAGTACTGAAACAGCGAGAGGGGTGGCTGTATTTGGGAGAAGGAATGTGACACTAAATGGTACAACTTCAATGTATTTATGGAATTTCTTCTTATATTTCTCCCAGTGAAGGGAAATTCACTGCTTGTGATGATTTCTGAGGCCTCCTCCTCTTCAGGTCTGCCTGTTGTGTTGAACATCACTCCACCCATGTTTATAGGTTTAGTGGTAAATTTAGGTTTTGGTTTATTATTGTCACATATAACCAGGTACAGTGAAAAGATTTGTTTCACAGGTGATCAATGCAGATTAGATATACCATACATTGATACAATCAGTTCAAACTCAACTACAATCGTTAGAGCAATAGCGATGATACAGAATGCAGAATATAGTCTTCGCATTGTAGCCCATCAGTTCCTTATACAAAGTGCAATATCCTCAATGGGATAGAGGTTAATCAAACAGTATCCTAGCTTATGGAAGGACCATTCAGAAGCCTGATAACATTGGGGAAGAAGCTGTTCATTAGGCTGGTGGTGCATGCTTTCATTCTTCTATACCTTCTGTTGAATGGAAGCAGAGAGAAGAAGTAATGATTGGGGCAGGACATGTCCCTGATTATGTTGGATACTTATCTGAGATAGTGTGAAGAGTTGATGAAGTCAATTGTGGAAAGGCTAGTTTGTGTGATGGACTAGGCTACATCAACAACTCTCTATACTTTCTTGCGGTCTTGGGCAGAACTCTTCCCAAACCAAGTTATGGTGCAACCCAATTAGTATTGTCACTGGAGACATGCCTGTAGAGTCACTGGAGACATGCCAAATTTCCCAAGTCTCCTCAGGAAGTAGAGGCATTGGTGTGCCTTCTTGGCTGTTGCATCCATGTGATTGGTCCCCAACAGATATTAATTCCAAGGAGCTTGGAGCTCTCAACCATTTCCACATGAGCGCCAATGATGCTGATTGGAGCATGTACTCCACCACGCTTCCTGATGTCACTGTCTAGCTACTTTGTCTTGTTCACATTGAGTGAGAGGTTATTGTCCTGACACCATGCTATTGTCCTGACACCGTCTTCTTCCTGTACTCCATCTCATCGATGTGAGTGATGCAGCCCGCCACAGTGATATTGCCTGCAAACTTGTAGATGGAATTAGAGCCGAATTGGACTATACAATTTTGAGTGTAAAGTGACTATGATATAGGACTGGGAACCTATCCTTGTGGGGCACCGGTGTTGAGACTTATTATGGAGGAGTAAAGCATCAATAAAGTATGATGATATGTGGCAGTGACATTGGGGTGCATTCGACATGTGTGCACCACAGATACTTCCAACAACAGATAACAGTGCAGGTGCTCTTTAAGAGCTGGAGCCCAACCATCAATTAGCTCATGAATGCATCAGCTGGTAGCACAACATTGGACCACCTTGGAGTTAGCAAGAAAACAAAGTGTTGTGAGCTCAACAACACAGGCAGAAACCACATCCCAGCATTGCCATGTGTGGCTCCTGCAGGGTAAGATAAACTTTCTACACAATTTACTGCAGTGCAATTTGCTAACCTGGGGATTCTCTGATCTGGTTTCTTTAAAGGAAAGGTACATCCGTACACGACCTGACAAGTTTGACAAAGAGTTCCATCGGAAGAGGGATGAAAACAAAGACATTAAACCACTGATTGTGTTGCGGACAGAGCAGAAGCAATATGAGGGACACCATAAGCATAGGCATTCCCAAAGACCGACCATTATACGAGCCACATACTACAAGGCAAAAGCTTCAGAGGACTCGGAGATGGCGGGAGATGAAGAAGTGGCAGAGGATGAGCGTAAGTGCACCATTCTGTTTCTTCTGATTATGTCAATGTTTTAAATAAGAACAATTCGTTACCTAGTGAGTTTGGATATCCTGGAAAGACACAAAGCTGGAGTAACTCAGCAGGTCAGTCAGCGTCCCTGGAGAACATGGATTGGGGAGGTTTCGGGTTGGGACCCTTCTTCACTGATTACAGGAGTGGGGAGAAAGAAAGCTACAAGAGTGGAGAGGCAGGGCAAATCATGGCAGGTCAGAGGTGAACACAGGTGAGGGGGTTTTGATAGGCAGGTGGCTGGACAAAGGCCAGAGATGAATACACTCAAGGTGTGAGATAAAAGGATTAGAGTTGCAAGTTTTAAAGCTGGAGGATTGCTGAGGTGCATATAGTGTGTAGCTAGGGTAAGGAATATAGAGTACTGGATGTAGATTAAAGGAATGTTGGATATCTTGGCAAAAGGGGTGATAAATAAAGTAAATGTTGTTCCCTCTTCCGTAATACCCAGGATTCTTGCCCTTCGGGGTTGATATTTTCTCCTTCACTGGTTCATGAGATGTTTCCTTTCACGAGAAAACGTCCTCCCTGCAAGTGCATCCGTTACACATCTGCCCTTCATTAGTGCACTCTCACATGCACATTTCCTCCTTCCATGGTATTTTGTCCATTCTCACAAACTTTCCCTCTTCAATTTTGTGTCATAGCACAAAGTGATTTACCTTGGCACAACATCAGCTTGGCGAGCCAGCAGTCTGAAAACCGCATTTGGGTTTGTTAAGGAAAATATTTGTCTGGGACAATCCAAAGCTGATGACTGCTGCACAGAGTTTGCCTGCAGAATCACACACTGCTTGGCTTCAGCCCAAATGTTACAAAGCAGCCGACATCGTCCTTGGTTGAGGAAAATCTAATCAGATTTAATTTGGTGCTGATTAAAATGTTGGACCGCAGTTTTTAAACTTTAATATTCAGTTGCAGACAGCAACTTAGGCAATGCCAAGCTTCCTGTTCTCTGCCCCAATGCATTTACCTTAACTGCAAGTTTAGGATACCACCCCACTGTAAAGTGTAACATTATATCTTCCAGTCACATTACCAGATGTGGCCACACCTACCTACCCCTGCAGGAAATCCTATAATGTTTTGCCTTTATCCACCCCATGCACAGTGTCTTGCCATTGGTTGCTTGCATATCCATTCCCAGGACTAACTGCCTTCAGCCAATCGGAATTGAAAACAAATAGTTTGTTAGCCTGTTAGATGGATTCAGCCTGTTCATTAAACCAGCCTTGTTTTTATTTCAGTTATTTTTATTGGTAGCCAATAAAATGTCCAAGGTTTTATTTTGTTTAAGGCAGTTTTCTAATGTGCCTGTGGTTTTATTCCTGCATTGCTTGTAGGGTATATGTGTCTCATTCTTGGAGGCTCTGGAAGGATGCCGGCTATAAATTGTAGTATTCTCTGAATGAAAATGTATCTATATATATATATATATTTTAATGCATTACAAACCTGTTTGGTATAGGCTCCTCTTTGCAGCCCCATCAACTGGATTTCAAGAAGTGTTGAATTGCATTCCACCGTGTGTTGATTGGGAAAGTGGAAGGAAAAACTTTCATTGATTGCTATAGAGCAATATTGACACTTGGCTCCCCATTGATCATTAATTGGGGTGTGGTCATTGGCTGCAAGGAAGAACATGAAAAAGAGGATTAATTATTTCGTTGAAGTAGCTGGACTTAAATAAAAAGTCACTTCGAACATTTTCTTATCATACAAGCTTTTGGGTACACCAGGAGTTACATAGCACCCCAAGGGATAGAGATCTTGCATTAGCAGCAACCAGCTTAAATCAACAGGGCTACAGATCAAATAAATATGATTGCAATTCATTTCCTAGGGGGATCACAGGAGGACCCGTTTCTAAACCTGCCTTCCCACTTGTGCTTTGGAGCAAGTATTTATCCCAAGCAGATTGTTGGGAGGCAGGAACAGGTGAAGCATATTTTAGTATTTTGAGCTGAGAGGAGTTAACTCTTTTGAATTTTTAATTATTCCATATCAAGCTGTCTACGATGCCCTACCGAGTCCAGCAAACCTCCACGTCTGGGGCAAGAGTGAGACACCTTCCTGACCACTTTGTTCTGGAAGAGGATCATTAGGACATCTCCTCAGCAGCTGCCCAATGTCCCTTGGGGAAGGTCGCTATCGGTGGCGGCATGACCAGGTGCTCAAGGTGGTTGCTGAGAGCATAGCCACTGCCATCTGTAACAGCAAACACCACCATGCACCAAAGAAATCAATCAATTTTGTCAAAGCTGGAGAGAAGCCCCGACCACAACCAAAAACAAGGATGGGCCTCCTCTACACAGCCACTGACTGGCAGTCGATCTGGGCAAACAGCTCAAGTTACCGCAGCACATCACAGCAACATCACTCCGGCCAGATATGATCATCACCTCCGAAGTGACAAAACAGCTGATCATTCTGGAGCTGACAGTGCCCTGGGAAGAGGGTATTGACGAGGCTAATGAGAGGAAGCGCGCAAAGTACCAGGAACTGGTGGAGATGTGCCAGGACAGAGGCTGGAAGACATACTATGAGCCGATAGAGGTGGGCTGTAGAGGCTTTGCAGGACGCTCACTCTGCAAAGTCCTCAACCAGTTGGGCATTACGGGGCTGGCAAAGAAGAGGGCCATTCAATCCGCAAGTGAAGCCGCAGAGAAAGCCACTAGGTGGCTTTGGATTAAGAGGGCTGATCTGTGGGCGGTTGCTGCTGGGACGCAAGTCGGGGCTTGATCAACCCCGGCTGGGTCGCCTGGGCAAGGGTGTCTGATGTTGTGAGACCCGAAACACCCGATGACCCCAGGTCACATCACTGAGGATGTGTCCCAGCGCATCTAGAAGATGTATTTTTCACACTGTGCTTCATTTATGCTCAAACACTCCTTGTATTAAAAACAACAAAGCAAATCTCCAAGGTAAATTCACAATATGAATAGGAAGGACCTAACCTGACATTTGATCAATTACTTGGACCTATCCTGTCTTAGTTTTATCCCAAAAATAATTTGAACTTTATTGTTTTTTACGATCTCAGGAAATGAATAACATATCAAGGCTGCATGTAATCTCCATCTCCAGTTGTACGTTCTTGAAGAGTCGCAATTCATAAACCTTTCATAGAGTCATACAGCATGGAAACAGGCCCTTCAGCCCAACTTACGCCAACCAACTTGCCCCATCTACACTAGCCCCACCTACCTGCATTTGGCCCATATCTCTCCAAACCTTTGCTATCCATGTACCTGTCCAAATGTTTATTAAATGTTATTATTGTAGCTGTCTCAACTAATTCCTCTGTTCCACATACCTGCCACCATCAACCATAAACATTGTGATAGTACCTGCCTCATTTATGTCCTCTGGAGTCTGTTCGATATACCTACTGCCCTTTGTGTAAAAAGGAGCCCCTCAGGTTTCTAGTAAATCTTTCTCTTCTCATCTTAAACATATGTCCTCTTGTTCTTAAATTCCTACTCTGGGTAAAAGGCTCTGTGCATTCACCCGATCTCTTCCCCTCATGACTTTATACAACTCTATCAGATCATTCCTCAGTCTTCTGCACTCCAAGGAACAGAGTCCCAGCCTGATTATTCTCTTCCTTCACCTCAGACCCTCAAGTCCTGGCAACATTCTTGGAAATCTTCTTTGTACGCTTTCCAGCTTAATGGCACCTTTCTGATATAGTGAGGTGTCCAAAACTGAACATAATATTCCAAATGCAGCCTCACCAATGTTTTGTATAATTGTAATATAGCGTCCTAACTTCTATGCGTAAAGGGCTGATTGATGACAGCCAGTGTGCCAAAAGCTTTCATCATCATTCTATCCACTGTCAATGCTACTTTCAGAGAACTGTGTACCTGTACTCCTAGATCCCACGGATCTACAACACTCCCCAGGGCCCTACTGTTCATTATGAAGGCCCTGCCTGGTATGACCTTCCGAAATACGACAATTCACAATTATCTGAATTAAACTCCATTAGCCACTTATTTAAGAAGGAACTGCAGATGCTGATAAATCGAAGGTAGACAAAAGTGTTGGAGAAACTCAGCGGGTGCGACAGCATCTATGGAGCGAAAACCCTTCTTCAGACTGGGGGGTGGGGGGGAGAAGAAAGGAAGAGGAGGAGCCAGAGGGCTGAGGGAGAGCTGAGAAGAGGAGGAGACAGCAATGGGCTACCGGAAATTGGAGAAGTCAATGTTCATGCCGCTGGGGTATCAACTGCCCAAGCAAAATATGAGGTGCTGCTCCTCCAATATCCGGTGGTGCTCACTTAGGCCACGGAGGAGGCCCAGGACCGAGAGGTCGGATACGGAATGGGAGGGGGAGTTGAAGTTCTGAGCCACCGGGAGATCAGATAGGTTATTGCGGACCGAGCGGAGGAGTTCGGCGAAATGATCGCCAAGCCTACGCTTGGTCTCACCGATGTAGATCAGCTGGCATTTGGAGTAGCGGATGCAATAGATGAGTTTGGAGGAGGTGCAGGTGAACCTCTGTCGCACCTGGAACGACTGCTTGTGTCCTTGAATGGAGTCGAGGGGGGAGGTAAAGCGACAAGTGTAGTATTTCTTGCGGCTACAAGGGAAAGTGCCCGGGGAGGGGGTGGTATGGGTGGGAAGGGAAGAATTGACCAGGGAGTTACGGAGGGAGCGGTCTTTGTGGAAAGCAGACGGGGAGGAGATGGGAAGATGTGGTGGGGTCACGTTGGAGGTGGCGAAAATGACGGAGGGCTATTTGTTGTATGTGACGGCTAGTAGAGTGGAAGGTGAGGACTATGGGGACTCTGCCCTTGTTACGAGTGGGGAGAGAGAGCAGTGTTACGGGGTATTGAAGAAACTCTGGTGAGAGCCTCATCTATAGTAGGGAGGGAAACCCCTGTTCCCTGAAGAATGAGGACATTTCTGATGCCCTGGTGTGGAACACCCCATCCTGGGAGCAGATGCAGCTTAGACGGAGGAGATGGGAGTAGGGGATGGAGTCCTTACAGGAAGCAGGGTGGGAAGACATGTAGTCTAGATTGCCATGGGAGCCAGTGGGTTTATAGTGGATTAGCCACTTGCTCAGTTGATACAGATACCGCTGTAATTCTTGATAACCATTTTCACTGTCTATGATACGAGCTAGTAATGGCTTCAGGCAGTGAATTCTGGGTCCATTGGAGTGTTGCTGATCCAGGTGAAACCTTACAGTGCGGCAACCCCACTGGGATGGAAGGATTTTGTAACAGGAATTGGCAGATTTTTAACAGGGATTAGGAATTTTTAGAATTAATTCTTAGCATTTGCAGACATCCTTGAATTTAAAATGGACACAGAAAGAAGTGTTAATTATAACTGAACAGATTGAAATTCAATTGTGCTTGAATTTTAACAGTGCCAGAGCCACAAACTCACTGATTCAGGCTGCACGTTGACATTCTACGCCAAATCAACATTAGGTTTTTCCCCATAAACACATTCATGGCTTTGCCTACACTCTGCTTATCAGATCATTTGTGACTACACAGTTTGCTATTCCAATATTTCCCTGCTCATTCTTCTACTCAAAGAACATCTTTAAACTTGACCTCAGACAGAACTCTGCTGCTCTTATCTAAACATTCACCAAGCCCCATTCACACTTCACAAGTGTCCTTTACATGAATAGTTAAAGTTGCTATTCTTATTTTTTAACATGTCTCTATGCCCTAATCTTATGCAGCCCTATATCATTCCAACATCACAGTGTAGCTCAAATTCTGATCTTTTACACAAGCCTGGTTTTCATCATTCCATCTTTAATGGCTGTGAATTCAACTGCCAAGCAAATAAGCTCTGGACTACATTCCCAAAAGTTCTCAGTCTTTATTTCACTTCATTCTCCATCTGGAAAATATGTCTCATTGGTGAAGCGGTGGAAATCATGAATACCAATATGTACTTGGATTTGTTTAGAGATTCAGCATGGAAACAGTCATAAAGGCCCACCTGAGGTCATGCCAATCATTGATGACATGTTCACACTAGTTCTATGCAATCGCACTTACTCATCCACTCACTGCACACGAGGGGCAGTCCACAGCGGCCAATTAATTTACAAACCCGCACGTCTTTGGCATGTGGGAGGAAACTGTAGCACCTGGAGGAAACCCACGTAGTCACAGGGAGAATGTGCAAACTCCACACAGACAGCACCCGAGGTCAGGATTGATCCCAGGTACCTGGCACTGTAAGGCAGCATCTCTACAGCAGCATCCCTGTGCGGCCCTTGGTTCGATGTTAAATTTTATTTGATGTCACCATTATAACGTACATTTGGATGATTTACTACTGGGCTAGCAATTGCTTTACCTCCTTATGAAGTGGTTAAAATAGCACTAGACTAAGTGGACCTGTTGGGTCCCTGTCACACAGGAGGCTTCCAACACAACATTCCAACTCACCTATAGCCCCCAACTGCACAGGTGCAGCTCATTTCCCCTCATCCCTAGCACTCTCTCCTCCTCCTCTTCACCCTCCCTCTTCTTTCCCCTTTCTTCCTCCCCTCCCCATTCCCATCTCACACCCTATCCTTTCCCCTACCCTCAGTCACTCCCTCCCTCCATAATTCCTCTCCCCTCCCTACCTCCACCTATCCCTCTACTCCCCCAACTCCCCCACTGCCATCCTCTCCCTCTATTCCCCACTCCCCACTCTACTCCCCTCTCTTCTACCTCTATTCCGCTCCTCCCCCAATCTCCCTCCTCTTCATTTCCCTCTCCTACCCTCCCCAATCCGTCCCTCACCTCTCCTTTTCCCTACCCTCAGTCACTCCCTCTCTCCATAACTCCTCTCCCCTCCCCCACGCTCCCTCCCCAGGATCTTGAGGTTGCCGCTCCTCTCCCTGATGCCCTGGAGGGGCGTCAACCGTCGGTGCCCTTAGAGCCACCAGCAGCTACGGCGGGTGTGGGGGGGGGGGGGGTTGAGCTTGAAGAATAGACAGGGGAAGTGCCATGGGGCAGAGGGGGGTATCACTGTGGCGGTGCGATAGGAACTCACAGCGGGCGCCGGTCTCTGGTCATTCTCCTCCGCCGGGATCAGAGTCTCCGCTTTCCGTTTGGCAACATCTCTGACTCTGGGCCGGGCTGCTTCCGGTCCCTCCGAAAATTGTGTCAAGTTGGAGACCTCCACCGGACACCCACAGTGTCCCTCAGCTCCAGTAAAGACGCAATGGCGCAGGAAGGGGCAGGCTGTCCCGGGGAGTGACAGGAGAAGAGACCAATCCGCTGACTGCCAGGAGAGGCGATAGATCTGCGCACGCGAGGTTTTTACGATTTTTAAACCTCGCTAACTTACAAGATATACTACCGATCGGAACAAAACTTGTTGCACTCGCAGCACAGGGGAATGGTGAATGAGCAGGCAAAAAAATCGTAGCACACCGTTTTTGCGGAAATAGAAAAACCAAAGATGTACAGGTTTGTAGGAAGACCACAAGATCAGAGTTTTAGTTATGTATACATTATGGTGTACCGATGGCATTTGTTAAACTCTTCATAAAAATCAAAATGTTTCATTGCAAGTTTCACAGAAAAGCATCATTAGCTTTCCTTCTTACACAGTCCTAAAACTGACAGTAACAGTGTGCATCGTCTCCTGTTTTTCTGTGAGTTCTTGCAGCTGCCAGCATCTTAATTTGCAGCCACCTTGAAAAGGGACATATTTAACAATGAAAAACAAAAGTTTTTCGGCAGCAAAAGAGCATTGCTACTGAGAGAGTACATGGCGCAACAACGGAGGGCAGTTCAAAGTCCTTCCAGTTGTCAGAAGTACCGGAGCAAGCTGATGAAGAACAGTGCCCAGTGGAGATATGTTTCTTATGCAAAGGGGCCACATAGACCCTAAGGGGCAGCTCGGTGGCGCAGCGGTAGAGTTGCTGCCTTACAGCGCCAGTGACCCGGATTCGATCCTGACTATGAGTGCTGTCTGAAGGAGTTTATTCATTTTCCCCATGACCTGCGTGTGTTTTCTCTGAGATTTCCGGTTTCCTCCCACACTCCAGAGATGTACAGGTTTGTAGGTTAATTGGCTTGGTCTAATTGTAAATTGTCCCTAGTGTGTGTAGAACTAGTGTTCGTGTGCAGGGATTGCTGGTCAGCGTGGACTCGGTGAGCCAAAAGGCTGGTTTCCACGTTGTATCTCTAAACTAAATTAAACTAAAAAAGAAATAAACCATCTGTGGAGATAGCGATGTGCTCCTAGCAGGAATTTGTTAAAAATACTTCCCTATTGAAATGTGCAGTTTATGAATGCCTGTATTTTGGGGAAGCCTGCCATCCAGGGGGATCCTTGAGTTCACTGTGCTGTAGGAAAAGTACATGATGTACATGACCTCGCTAACACAACGAGGGGCATTAACCGCAGCAGAAATCCCCGCAATAATCTGGAAAGGGTTATGAGGCCACAAAATTACGATTGACTGTGACTTGACTTCTACAGTAAAACATTCCAGAGTTTTGTCGGAGGCCGTATTTGAGGTAGACAAAATTGTGAGGATTAATGAATGGAGTCTGGGATTTGACCTCCAAATAACAGGGCTTCAGGAAAAAGGATTAGTCAAACATTGATAAATAAGAACTGTTACTTTTCAGACCAGTGAAGTTGAATTTGGGTGCTGCATTGTGGTTGCCATTTTGGGTGAATTTATGCTGAAGATAATGGTGTCACTGTCAAAAAGTTCTGCTGAAAAACAAACACTTAAATCCACAATTCTATCATCCAGAAATTTGTACCATATCATTCTCATCCATTCTTCCATGGTACTGTGTTATTGTTCTTGGAGTTGTATAAAGGAATTCCTAGACAACTCATGTTGCTGCTTATCTGGATTTATATTCATGTAGTTTACATTTGTTCTACATTTGCTTTGATAGAAAACATGGGATGTTTTCTATACATAAAGGTGATTAATCATAAATAATATTTTGGCTCAAGTGGTAGTTTGGGATACTGTTGACGTATTAAATAAAACTAGAACGTGGTTTATTTATAACAAACGTTTTAATCTAAACCTGAAGAAGGGTTTGCTTTCAAGAAAACAGCACTGAAGAACCTTAAGAACGTGGCTCTGAAAATTCTCACACCAGCTGTGGTTTTCACCCATACTGTGTTCAGTGTTAAGATCAGCCTGATGGGAAATGTGAATAAATGAAGCAAGTCTCATTTCCAACATTGATGTTAAGATTTAAATAGCTTTGAAATGGAGCCAACAAAAAACAATAAAATATCTGCAATTGTAATCATCTTTATTCTGAAAATAATGGAAACCAGCATGGTTTTACTGGATACTTAGTTTTATTTTAAAACAGGAAATATGTTTCACATAAGAAAGAGATAAAATACTGTGGTTACAAAAGAAGCCTTTCAGTGGATCTTAACTCACTATTTCTTACTCTCTGATCAGAATCCAGCTCTGCCAGTGGTGAGGACGGAACCCTTCTCTTTTTGGATGACCAACTTATTAAGCAGACTGAATCAGCGGCTAATGATTCTCAGAGAACAAATCCTGTTCTTACAACCATCATTCCAGAGACAGCAACAAAATCCAGAAGCCAGTTGAATCTCACGGACGAAATGGAGTCTTTGACGGATGCAACAATACTTGTTGCAGGTTCAACAATTCCCAGTGTGACTACCTCTTCCAGCAGTAACAATACAACTAACTTTACTGTGACCACCCCAGATCCACACCTTGCTAAGACCAGCCAATTCAATGCCTCGGAGCCTGCCACTGTAATCAATACCACTGCTTCCATTCCACTTCCCATCTATACTCTTGTTTCAGCTCTTACCATAAACTCCACAGCAAACACAACTTTTACCTCCTTCCCAATCCCCACCCCCACCATGCCGAACACAACTAACATCACAGCCTCACCAGCTTCTACTGGTACCACAGTTCCCATTTTACCACCCAATACTGCTCCCACATCCCCTGCTGTCACCACCACGACAATTCCTACTGATGAAGTTCCCATCACCATCTCCATCCTCACTGACAATGCAGAAACCACTTCAACCCACTCGAACACCATTGCTGCCGTTTCCTCCATAGCAACCACAACTAGCACCACCGACACGGCAGCAGCCCCCACTACCACTAGCGCTACTACAATTACTCCTGAGGATCCCACCACCATCCCTGTAGCCACTGCATCTACCACCATGAGTACTGTACCCACCGTCACACCTACCACCATGATCAGCACAACTGTACCTAACACAACACCCACTACAACCACAATACCAACCACCATGACCACCATACCCACAACACCCACCACTACACCAACACCGACCACAACCGCCATACCCACCACTATCAAAACCACCCTACCAACCACAACCCTATCCACCACAACAATCCTACCCATGACAACCACCACAACCCGACCTACCACAACACCCACCACTATGACTGCTATACCTACCACAACACCCACTACAACCACACCTGCACTAACCACGACCATTGCACCCACCACCACCTCACCCACTACCACTTCAACCATGGCAGACAACTTCACCACCCCTGAGCGAAAAACCACAACCCGTTCACCAAAAGCGAGGACAACTTTAATCGCTCCCCATGCCAGAAAGAAACCTAAAGTGGAGGGCACACGGAGACAACGTGTAAACCACAAATCGAACGATGGTTACAGAACTTTTGGTATGTGTGCTTCCAGAATTTGCTTTTTTTTAAATGACAGGTTACAATGATCATTCCGTTTATCGGGAAATGTGCTCCATTGTGATATTGCGTCTCTGAATTTTCCATTCGTTTTATTTTAAACTATGATAGGCATTCAAACAAATACATGGTAAACAGAAATAGAGATGAAACAGAGAGGTTAAACAGAAAATGATGGAAACACACAGCAAGTCAAGTAGGACTTGTGGACAGAGAAGCAGTTTAATCTTGCATTAGAATCGTAAAAGTAAGAAAACAAGTTTGTGGCCCCATTTGTTTTCTCACAGCAGGAGAACATTGGAGCTACCAACACAAACTAGTATTCACAACCTACCAATTTGCCACCCTGTCAGGCATCTGCCCTTTTGTGGAAAAGGCTCCCACGTTGGCTTCTTTGGCACTTCAGAATCTGCAAAACGTAAATGCATGCATCATCCAAGGGCTCCCTAAGAAGAAACCAATGTTCTCCTTGTGCTCTGTGCAGTCAGCACCAGATGTGATTCTAGCCATGATCCAAATGGACAAAGGTCCAGAATGGAGCTGGAAAAGACTGATCTTAACATCACGGCAACATTAGTATGTCATCAGGCAGCCCTGGTGTAAATTATGTCAGTGGGAATTGGAGAATGCTTTGAATAGGTTTGAATCTTTGCAGGAAATGGTTGTAGATGTTGGAAACAATCTTTGCAACAGTGTTTTGGCAGAAACAGCTTTCTAACCTAGGCTATTGTGGAGAACAGTTTTTGAATTAACCACACAGATTCATGGTTAGAGAGTGATCAATAGATCAGATTAGTTAAGGATGACACATCTCTTACCCTAAAGAACACTGATGAACCATTAATTTTACTGCACTCTGCTAAGGTTCATGGTCACTATAAAACAATAGCCCACAATATTCATGCCAAACATGATATCAAGTTAAATTAATCTCCTCTGTCATTACCAATGGTAGTTTTATCATTCCAGATTAATGTAAATGACTGAATCCAAATTCCCCACCTCTTGCAATGATCTTCGAATTGCTTGGCCCCAGATGAATAGTCCAGGCCCCTGGATTATAAATCCAGTAACATAAATATAAACATCATCATGCTGTGCCCCAGGAGCAACGCATAATTGAGATGCATCATCTTCATCTGGGTACTCATCAGGGTCCTGTGCAGCAAGAATCTCACCCAGAACACTTTCTGTATGAAAGTCAAATTGCTATATTAAAAAAATAGAACTATTCACATAGAACTATTAGTCTGAGACATGTCATTGGGTTTGGATCAATTTGGTTGAAATAGATTTTTACGGAAATAGTTGCTGGGGATAATGACTGGGCAATCAGTAATATCAGAAAGTTGTTCAGTGTTAACACATTGCATGCTAATGGCATGTTGGCCTTCTTAACAAGAGGTGTTGAGTATAGGAGCAAAGAGGTCCTTCTGCAGTTGTACAGGGCTCTAGTGAGACCACACCTGGAGTATTGTGTGCAGTTTTGTTCTCCAAATTTGAGGAAGGACATTCTTGCTATTGAGGGAGTGCAGCATAGGTTCACAAGGTTAATTCCTGGGATGGCGGGACTGTCATATATTGTATACTCTGGAATTTAGAAGGATAAGAGAGGATCTTATTGAAACATAAGATTATTAAGGGATTGGATATGTTAGAGGCAGGAAACATGTTCCCGATGTTGGGGAAGTCCAGAACCAGGGGCCACAGTTTAAGAATAGGGTTAGACCATTTAGAAAGGAGATGAGGAAACACTTTTTCACCCAGAGGAGTTGTGAATCTTTGGAATTCTCTGCCTCAGAAGGCAGTGGAGGCCAATTCTCTGGATGCTTTCAAGAGAGAGTTAGATAGAGCTCTTAAAGATAGCGTAGTCAGGGGATATGATGAGAAGGCAGCAACGGGGTACTGAATGTGGATGATCAGCCATGATCACAGTGAATGGTGGTGCTGGCGTGAAGGGCAGAATTACCTACTCCTGCACCTATTGTCTATTACTGTTGGTTTGGAGTCCTTGTAATAATAAAGACCTCACATCATGTCAGGTTATACACTGTTTATTTAGAATAAACAACTACAAGTTCGCACTTGAGAGTTCACTTCATACTGTAGAGTGCAGTAGACCGCAACGCTAATAAGCTAGTGGGCGTAACTACAAAAGCATGACTCATAACATGAGCCACTAATCTACAATTACCATGGTCAAATCTCAATCAAAACTCAAAAGAGCCGGTCCTTTATCCAACTTGCCACGACCATGCCCGTTAATACTCAAAATCTTCTGCACTGATCTTTTCATTTGCAGGCAATTTCCTAAACAATACTAGTATTGTAACACCATGTATTTGGCTAGCTGGAACAATTGCCAAACAAATTACAGGCTTAAGTTTCTGCTTTTGAAATGTCCAGACGACTTTTAATTAATCTGACCCAACCATTGAGAAGCCATTCTGGATGAAATATTAAAAGTATTCTTCCACCACCATCCTCTGCCTTCTATAACCAAGTCAATTTTGGATCCAATTAGCCAGCTCACCTGTGATACTAAGTGTGTGACCATCTGGCACCTTGTCAATTGCCTTACTAAATTCCATATAAACATCTAATGCCCTGCCTTAATTAATCTTATTAATTCCTCAAAAAACACAATCAAATTAGCGAGTTGGGATTTCCCCCTCATAAAGCTAAAATGATTATCCTTGATACGTCCCTGCATTTCCAAATAAACCATACCCTTTAGAATTGTCTTCAATAATTTTCTTACAACTGACCTAAGGCTGCCCTGGCTTGACTTATTTACTGCACATTAACTTTCTCGTGAAAATTAACAATGGTGATATTTTGACATTAAACTCTGTTCATATTTAATACAAGCAGACTAATAGGTTATAAAATGGTTTCAGTAAGTATTTCAGAATGTACTGTGGCATTCTATGAGATTGTTTCAGCCATTTCCAATTAAGAGGCAGATGTGAGCTTGATAATTGACAATTTCACCACAATTGTAATTTGGTTTCTGTTCTAACAACAGTGAGTTTTTTTTTATATGAACAGATTGCCTCGCTTTTATGTTATACTCTTGTTGAAGTTTCTCAAATTGGTGGACCATTTAAGGAGCCTTTTAAGTATTGGAATATTGGACAATTCACCCCTTTCACATTGATTGTTGGCCTCAGGAGCTTTTGATCAGTTGGCCCTGCATGAATATTTAACATTCTTGTGCAGACTTAATATTGTGTAATAGACAGTAAAGAGTACTGTCTAGGGCAATGGGTAACCCTAACATGTCAATTTGTTATCTGCAGATGAGTGCAAGGAGACGTTGTCTACTGTCGCTAAACCCAAGACTAAGCATATTTATGGGAGGAATGAAGGGGCCTGGATGAAGGATCCATTTGCGCGAGGTGACAAAATCTACATCACCAATTATTATTATGGTAACACCTTAATAGAGTTTCGCAACATGGAAACCTTCAAACAAGGTGAGAGCAAAGTATCTCAAATACATTGAATATTCATGTCCTTGTTTCCAGAGAATTCAGACCAGTTATTTTTCCAATTCTATAAGTGCTAAGATATGGGCCAGTTTTTCATGACTTAGATAAGGAGAAACCTCCTTTTGCAGAGAGTCGTGTATTTTAGGGATGTCTTTCTCAGGGTACTGCGGTTGTTTGTTTGAGCATATTCAAGGCTGATATCAATAAAGTTTTAGACAGTAAGGGAATTTGATGATGCGAGGATTAAACAGAAAGGCGGAGAAAATAGAATCCACCATAAGGTGAGTAAATGGCCGAGAACTTTAAGGAGCTGAAAGGTCTTTTCCTTTTCACTATTCCATAATTGTTCATCATTCCAGCATTCAAACTGAAATAATAACATCAATTAAGATGGCATTACCCCCACTAAATACCAGAGGTTTGCTAATGTAAATAGTATTTCAGAAACCACAGTACAATTTAGTAATCAATAGACAATTAAAGTCACAGAATCATCCAGCACAGAAACAGGTCCTTTGGCCCACTGTCCATTAACCACTCATTTACACATCCCATTTTATTGTATCCACATTGTCATCAACTTCCCCAAATTCTACCAACTACCTATAAACTAGGGGAAATTTAGAGTGGACAATTAAAACACTGATCTGGCTCCTCGCACTGTGCCACTGTGCTGCGTTACTGTACTGCCCTGAAATGTATTTCCTTAGAGCAAAACCTTATCCAACCTGCACAATCAGACCTCAATAGGCTAATCCGTGACTGTAGCTCAATCTAGAAAAACTGTATGTGATTCCGATTTTAACAAAGACTTTTCAAAATGTGAAAGGCAGTTGGAGCCCAGACACACTCATCATATCCATAAAGTTCACACCCAGATTTGGCAGATGTTTCAGATGATCTGCTGAAAGAGAACTTTATAAAAAATGTATACCGTCCTTTGCTCATATCACAATCCTTATCCACGTTATTGATAAGGAACATTATAAATTATTATTTCACACTCGGGTTTATATATAATTGCCGAATCTGGTAAGGAATTATTTCCTGTTGAATTGAAGCGTTCTGTGGTCATTGAACCTATTCCTCAGGTTGGCTACCTCGTTGTATCTGGAATACAGGTGGCATTAATTTCCATGTGACCAAGCCAATCATGCAATAAGTAGGTGTATGATCTGATAATTCCTTGCAGACAATGAAAATTAATAGAAAACAGAAAAGATCAAGTAAAAAACATAAGCCTGCTCCAACATCCTCAATGATGGCCTCGTCATCTGTTGCTTTTCAAAACATTCATGAAGAGTGGGAACACAGATGGTGTCCTAGAGTGGCCAGGTACCACTTAAAACAAAGTGAAATTAAGCACTCTCTTCAGGGGAAGACTACTGCAGACCACAAGAAAATATTGACACATCTGTTTTTAATGGATCTATAAAGAAACCCTCTCTAAATGTGCCTGTTATATAAAATCCAAACCTTCAGTAATTTTCCACAACCTCAAAAATGTATTCCTGTAGAGGGAAATGATGCCAGCTCCTTTCTCCTCTCACATTTGCTTTCCTAGAAGTTCTCTCATGGTGGCCAGGAATGAAGAGAATCAGGTATACAGGGCGGGACTGACGTTTGATGAAAGAATGGGTCGACTGGGCTTACATTTGCTGGAATTTAGAAAGATGAGAGAGGATTTTATAGAAACATATAAAATTCTTAAAGGATTGGACAGGCTAGATGCAGGAAAAATGTTCCCAATGTTGGGGGAGTGCAGAACCAGGGACACAGTTTAAGAATAAAGGGTAGGTCATTTAGGACTGAGATGAGGAAAACCTTTTTCACCCAGAAAGTTGTGAGTCTGTGTAAAAGAAAAGAAACTAAACCAGTGAGAACTTGGTCGTCATGCCGTTCATTTCCTTTTTAATTTAAAATTCATACACTGGAAATTCCCAAAGATAACCTCCAAAGCATATGAAATTATGAGAGGCATAAAAGGGTAGGCAGTCAGTACATTTTTCTCAGGGTGGAAATACCAAAGACTAGGGAGCATAGCCTAATGGTGAGTGGGGCGAGATTTAAAGGAGAAATGCGGGGCGTTATTTTACATAGAGTGGTAGCTGTCTGAAACATACTGTCGGGGTGGTGGTGGAGGTGAATACTATTAAAGCAGGTTTTACAAGCCATTAATAGCCCAAAATTGATAAAATGTTGTTGTTCAAAACATTGAAACTTGGCTTCGCCCAGCTTTTTGATTCTAAGCCATAAGTACAGTGGAATGACCCACAGGCAAATAATGAAGATGATCTCAAAAGAATTGCAGGCCATCTAGCCAAGTCTACTTCTAAATCCCATGAATGAATTTAGGCACAAGCTACAAACTCCCTGAAAGTGGCAATACAAGGGGATCGAGTGGTAAAGAAGGGGCATGGTAGGCTTTCCTTCATTGGGCATGGCACTGAGTATAAGAGTAAGAAAGCCATGATGCAGCTTGATAGAACTCGGTTAGGCTGCATTTGGAGTATTGAGTGCAGTTCTGGTTGCCCCATTTCAGGAAGGATGTGGAGCCTTTGGAATGTGTGCAAAAGAGGTTTACCAGAATTATACCTGAATTAGATGGTATTAGCTTGGAGAGGTTGGACAGATGGGGATTATTTTCTCAGGAATGCAGGAGGTTGAGGGGAGACTTGATAAAAGTATATACAATTATGGGAGGCATATATAGTGAAGACAGTCAGAACATTTTTTCCAGGGTGAATATATCACAAGACTAGAGAACATAGCTTTGAGGTGAGAAGGGCAAATGTTTAAAGGAGAGAAGCGGGCCAAAGGATGGTGAGTGCTTGGAACGCTCAGTAAGGGGTGATGGTGGAGGTGGATACAATAATGGTGTTAAAGTGGCCTTTGGATAGGCACATGGACATGCAGGAAATGGAGATTGTAGGATCATATGCAGGCACAGGACATTATTTATCTTGGCATTATGTTAAGGATAGTCATTGTGGGCTGAATGGCCTGTTCCTGTGTTGTACTGTTCCGTGTTCTGTGTTCAGAGTAATAATCTGATGAAATATTTACTCTGTTCACCTCTCCTCAGATGCTGCCTAACCTGTTGTGTGTTTCTATCATGTTCTAGTTTTAAGTCAGTACTAAGTAGTTCATCTGAGTTCCTTCATTAGATCTGAGCCAGGAAATGGAAACATATGGACATCATTCAGTCTCTTAGATAGATTCCTGCCTTTAATTCGCTCCAAGACATTCATTATTATTCAATATAGCTAACTGCTCATCAGGTTCCTTAATCCAACTTGTTCTGAGGCTTCCAATACTCTGTCATCAAGTGTACAGATGTCATCAAGAATACAGATGCATAAATGAGGTAGGGCAGATTTTAGACATTCCAAAACTGGATCAGCCAAAAGTATTTATTATCCATTTTGCTACGTTTCCATCTGCCAAATACATTGTTTGCTGAAGAAACAAGCTGTCCAAATTGAGATCAAGCCCAAATACAATTAATGTATTTCATACGGGAGAGTTGCGATTGGCCTCAACATTGCAGGAAGGCAAGGTGCTAGTTCAGTTCCTCTGAGGTTTCTATGCTCCCCCGTCAGGCGGGGAAGGAACCAGGCTCTGCTGTTTGGAAACAAAGTGGGGAGATGAAACGGAGCACCAGGCATCATGTTCTATTTGAAATGCAGAAGTGGTTTGTAGATCTGATTATTCAATCCCCGCCCCCACTCCCCTGCAACCTTCCCATTGGCTCCTACTGCTCACCTCAAGAGAATATGTTCTTGGTTCCAATTCATGCCTGGAGAAGTCCAGTTGGACAGGTGTCGGTTGGCAGCTGGTGTCCATGGAAGCTGAGCAGAAACCAATATCCAAAAGAGTGGCCCGGAAATAGAAAAACCCACATTTGGTGTACTATATTCAGTTTTAGTTAACCTTCCAAAGGAAGAATGCCATTAAGCTGGAAAGATTGCAGCTTACCGAGGATATTGCCAGTACTCAAAGGCCTGAGCTGTAGAGAAAGGTTAGGCAGGCTAGGACATTACTCATTGGTGCGCAAGAGTAGACTGATCTTATAGAGGTGGGAAAATATGAGGGGGATGGATGGGATGAATGCAGAGAGTCTTTTACCCAGGTTAGAGGAATTAAGAACCAGAAGACATAGGTTTAAGGTGAGCATAGGTTTAAGGGCAAGATATAATAGGAATCTAAGGGGCAACATTTCTACTCAGAGGGTGGTAGGTATATAGAACGAGTTGCTAGTGGAGGTAGTTGTGGCAGGTACTATAGCAACATTAAAAAGAAACTTGGATAAATGGATAGGAAAGGATTAGAGGGATAAGTGCCAAATGCAGGCAAATGGAACGACGGTAGCTTAGATGAGACATTTTGGTCGACATAAGTTGGACTGAAGGGCCTATATCCATACTGTATGACTCTAAATGTCAATTTCAGTTATTTTGTATCTCTTTCTAGGTCGCTGGAGTAACTCATACAAACTTCCCTACAATTGGATTGGGACTGGCCATGTGGTATATCATGGGGCTTTCTACTACAACAGAGCATTCACACGCAATATCATCAAATATGACCTGAGGCAAAGATTCGTGGCAGCCTGGAGCCTTTTGCATGATGTGGTGTTTGACGAGGCCACTCCCTGGAGGTGGAAGGGCCACTCTGATATAGACTTTGCCGTTGATGAAAATGGTCTTTGGATCATCTACCCAGCCATTGATGACGTGGGATCCTTGCAAGAAGTCATAATGATCAGCAGACTCAACACCGTTGACTTGTCCATCCAGAAGGAGACCACCTGGAGGACTGGCCTGAGGAAGAACTATTATGGCAACTGCTTTATAGTTTGTGGTGTGCTGTATGCAGTGGACAGCTACAATAAGAAGCATGCTAACATTTCGTATGCTTTTGACACTCACACAAACACTCAAATCAATCCAAGGATGCCATTTATCAATGAATATTCATACACCACTCAGATCGACTATAACCCCAAAGAGCGCATCCTGTATGCATGGGACAAAGGCCATCAAGTCACATATGGGATCACATTTGCCTATTAGAATGAATAACACATTGACATTTGTGATGGCTTTGTAAAAATTATATATAAGGGGATTGATGTTCTATTCATTTACAGATTGTAGATCAATCTGTTTTGTGTTAATATAATCAAAATAACCTACTTTAAACGAGAGACAATAAAACAGACACACAATGGCCCCCCTTTGACCCGCGCTTTATACAATAATTGCACTCCTTACATGTCATGACTGAGAGGAATATGATGCCTGCCGGACTTCCTTGCTGAATTTCAAGCAGATCATTCTTTCTGCTTAAATTTGGCATGCTTCCTGATCAGCAAAACTGCATGCTCCATTAGCATTGGTCAATTTGCATTGAAGAATCCAGCCTCTCTTCCCATGTCTCTGCACTTTGAACTGGCCTTCATGGGGCTGTTGGAAAATATCACAGTGATGATTCAGTTCCATAGATGTAATTAAGTTTAGATGTTATAAATCGTGAAACAACTACTTTAAGCATCTTAATCTCACACCTTGAAAGACGGCATAATAACAAATGGTACAATATGCACCATCTTCCAAAATAGCTGATCTCTGTTTCCAAGCATTCTGTATTGTGGATTATCCCCTCAATGACTGAAAGGTATGAATTATTGAAGTATGTATAGCACCTTACATTCACCGATTAGAAATGGCCATTTCCCATGATGCATTATTAATTGTCATGTGCTTCATAGTTACAAATATTTTCCTAGCATTTAGATTTTGCTAATAAATTGGATATAAATCTAATCTTGCACTTTCTGTGAAATGCAGGGATTGGGTATATTTGGTATTGACGAGAAAAGTTAATATGATGGCTTGCTTTAAGCACTGCTAATTCACTTTGCTTTTGAAAAGGAACTATTAGATCATCATCAATATAGCAGATTGTTAGTGTCTGAAACTGACATTGTAATACGATGTGCAGTCAATGATGGCTATATTAACCATCTGGTAGATGTGGAATTTAACCAGATGATATATCAGTTATAAACAAAACTGATCTCAAGTTATCCAGGTGTTTCTTCACCATATCTTGTAAGTTGTGGCATTTTATTTTTATTCGATAATTGATATAAAGCAAACTGGTTTGCTTGGGACATCTGTACGACTTGGAGCCAGTAGAATGCAATATAATGCTTCTGACATCAATGAGGTATCCAACACCATTTTATGGCTGAATATGTGTGTTTGCTAAGGTAATGGACCATAGTGTTTTTGTGCTGTGTGCCTTGAGGGTTAGGATTGGGCTTTCCCAAGTCAAGAATCAAAAACAAAGAAATTTGCACTGTAATTCCCTCATAGTTTCATGTGAAGAGGAAAATGTGCTTGTCTGGCATCCTTGCTGAGTTTCAAAAGGATTATTGTTCTTGCCTAAACTTGGTACGTGCTTGCCAACAAAGCCACAAGCTTTTATATCAGTTGCTTTGCACAGAAGAATCCAACCTCAGTGTATGTTGCAGCAGTGCCAGAGTACTAAGCTTGTTGTCTTCCACAGTAAGCAACCTCCCACAGTAAGAAACCCCACTCAGGATTAAATAATGGATGTGTAGTTCTGTGTTTCCTTGGAAATCAGTTAAGATTTTCACAAAATTACGAAAGATTCTTAGCCATGACAGACGTTCCCATCTCTTTGGGGGACACAAGGAATGAACTAGATTGAACCCATGTCCAAGAGACATGAGAACAAGACAGCAGCCAGTTTCCCACCACTGCCTCCATTTCCATGCGTACTCAGGTGGCACATTTTCCCAGTAAAACACCCACACATAGACACACAGAGGTGAGCCACATAATGACTTGCTCTATGCTTTGGTAATTCAATATGCTTTGAAAAGTGGCAATCAGGTTAACATCAATGTAACAACTAAATATCTCTGATAGGGACTACATAGACACATAAAACTAGTGGCTACTATTCACCTCCAAAATCTTCAAGAACCAGGAGATATAGGGTGAGAGGAAACAAAGAGATGTAGCAACTTTTCCCACCCTTTTATGCAATGTCAAAAGAAACATATTTATGGAGAACATATATCTTGAGAAAATAGAGAAAATAAACTGATGCTGTCTGTTAATTAAATATCAAATAATCTTATCTATAATGATTAAATAATGGCTTCACTTGACATGTGGAATTAATTGGTGATTACTGTGTTACAAAACAAAAAAAGATATTTCACTTCAGATAGATCGATATCTCCATGAAAATATGAGGCAATGGGAATCAAGAGGACAGCTCACTTCCACCTTTCCAAGGATACAGGGTGAGCACTAAACACCAGGCATGACAATTTTGCCCACATTCTGTAAATGCATAAAACATGAAACATTTCAAAAGAGTCAAAGAGTCAAAAGAGTTCATTGTCATGTGACCCTGACAGGACAATGAAAATCTTTCTTTGCATAGCACAACAGAACATAGTAGGCATTGACTACAATTATATACGTAAATACACACAGATTAATAAATTAATAAAGTGCAAATAACAAATGGAGGGATATTAATGTTCAGAGTTCCGAGTCAAGTTTAATAGCCTGATGGCTATGGGGAAGTAGCTATTCCTAAACCGGGTTGTTGCAGTCTTCAGGCTCCTGTACCTTCTACCCGAAGGTAGCAGGGAGATGAGTGTGTGGCCAGGGTGGTGTGCGTCCTTGATGATGCTGCCAGCCTTTTTGTGGCAGCGACTGCGATAAATTTTAGTGATCTATATTCAAAACTCTGTCAAATTCCAAAGGAAGCATTAAAACAATTCATTTTTGCCTTCATTAATTGTTTCATGGAGTCAAAATACAAGTTCATGCGCAATAGAATTTTACTGCAAACTTTGATAAACTGTTGCCGTTTTAGTTGTCGATGTTGGCAGGCAGGCAGTTGATAACAGGAGGAGCCAACTTCAAATCAAAGATTGTACAGCTTGTCGTAAGTATTCTATTTGACAGGGATCTCCTTTCAATTATGCAACTTATTAAAATGCACTGGGTTCCAACCACCTTGGCATTTATAGGTCCTGCATGTCAAAATCATTTCAAAGAAGATTAACTATTATGGAAGACTGCTACCAAATGAAGCTCAGCAATAGGAGGAGTTAGCCATATGTACTCAAAGTTATGAATGCTGAGGTTGTTGTACGAATTGGCTTTTTCTATGACTGTGTAATAAATTTGTTTGACAATTGAAACTTGAGTCTAATTTAAGTGTAGTTTTATTCTATGGTCATTTGCAAGAATGATTTGCATTTATTTAATGCATATCTTGTCCTTGAAATATGGCTCCTTCATTTGCTTCAAGAAATTAGAATTGAAATCTCACAATTATGTTCCAGTAATTCCAGACACCAACCAGTTAATTCTTCCCTCAGCTCCACTTTTTGCCCACTTCCCCTTTTTAACCTCAAATTGGCATACCAATTGAATGGATTTACACTCTTCTCCTGCTGGGTTTTTATAACATCGTGCTCAAAAGTATGCTGCTAAATATTAAGGTCTGATTGTTACAATTTTAAATTCAGACAGGATGGCAGGACAATGGTATTATTGTAAACTTCAATAATGAAGGTAATGAAAATGAGGCAGGGTGCTACAATGGGAAAACTTGGAAAATGAACAGATTAAATGAAATAATGCAACTGGCCTTCACTTATTTTTTGCTAAGTGATAAACCTTTTACAAATAGCTTACTGTTGTTATTTGCGAACATCAACTTATCAGGAAAGGATTTCCAGGAAATTAAAATAAGTAAATGCCACAGTTAAAATTAGAAAAGTGTACCATTTAAGAAGTAATTTCTTATCCAAATCACTGATTAAACTAAGTTATACTATGGGGAAGTTATGAAGCAAGTGTTTAGTTAAAAGTCTTCTGGGTCTGTCCCACTTAGGCGACTACAGGAGACTGTGTGGTCGCCATATGTTCAAGGATGGTTGCCGGGGAGTCGCCTTCATAGTCGTGAATAGTCCCCGCATTCTCAGAACTAGTCACGCCTTCATTCTGGTCGGCGCTAATTTTTCAACATGTTAGTGGCAACCAGAATTTTGACGCCATGGAGAGTAGCGAGTATTCTCGTGCCGTAGGTGCAGTGGTAGTGGGTTGCCAGGAGGTCGTAAGTTGTCGCCGGTGCTGACCGGTGAATTTCATTGGCTCATTGGGAAAAAACCTAAACAGTAGTTTTCAGAACCAAGTGACTGGTAATGTTAATGTCCGCCGAGCTTCACAGCCATGTATCTCTGGCTTCTTAAAATTTGTCTCCACTCCTTCTCCCCACTCTGCTCCCCCCCCTCTTTTAAAGGATTTAAGTGACCCTTTCCATACAGTGTGCTGTCATTGTCTTAATTACAGCGCCAACCTTCCTGTTCATCGTGATGTTTGTCTGTATCACATTGGCTTTGCACCGTGTGGATTTCACTCAGACAGCTCTTCCCCTGCTTGCTCTGTCCCCCGCCTGCATAACTGGCTGGTGAAGGAAACGATGTGTGTATGTGTGTGTGTGTGTGTTCCACTCTGACAGTCGCCGTTCCGGGCACCGGTTTTTCAGCGGCCTGCTACGACTTGAGTCACCGGCAGTCGCCTGAAATATCGCCTAAGTGGGACAGGCCCATTACTCAATTTTCAAACTGTTAAGAATCTTCACAAGCACCAATCTTCTATCTCAACAAATTAATACATCTTTCAAAATTCTCTCCTTTTAAAACTCAGTACCAATCGTTCAATAAAATTAGATAATGTTGGAATACCTTTTTGTAATAGTTAAGAGAAAGAACGGATTTTTTTTGGTGAGAACCCTTTTTTAAACATGTTGGCTGTTTTTACAGCAGCTTAAATTTTGTTATTTTTCTATTTGTTGTTTGTTTCTGGTGAATTTCAAATATTTTGGATGGAACTATTTTTATGATTCATAATGTAAATGTATAAAATTATAATCTGCAAATGATTCTTTCCAGTAAATAATGAATAAACTATGCTTCTAAACAAAGTCTAAATTTGTAAACATACTTTTGACACTTGGTTAAAAATCTTCACTTAATATGTTACATTTAGATGAGTCAAAGCTCATCTACATGAAACATATCCAGTACAGCTGGATAGATATCCAGCTGTACATTAACTCCATAAAACCATTTTTACTTCACAATAAACCAAATCTTATTTGTATCTTTCAACTTAATGATTAAAAGTCATAACTGATTGTTACAAAGTGTAATCAGGTTCCTTACTCTTCACATGCCCTATATGACTGAAGAATTTGACAAAGGTATTAGAACATCCAATATTGAATTATGATCATAATATCATTACAGGACAATATAATATTTACATAATTATGAGAGATTGTAAGAGATACTGCATTGCAGATAGATTTCACATGTAGACATGTTTGGAGCAAATCAAATGTCACTTAATTTATAGATTCATTAAGCATTACAAGGCCCACTGAATCCACACCAAACTTCGAGCACACATTTACTCTAATCCCACACTAACCCCATCACCTACCGACATTTTGCTGATTGTATGGTACACTGTTACCTCCATCCAATGTTAAATCGCTCCAAGTGGGGCAACACTGAAGCGCAGCGGTAGTTGTTGCCTTCTGGGTTTGATCCTGACTACAGTTACTATCTGAACGGAGTTTGTACGTTCTCCACGTAACTGAGTGGGTTTTCTCCGAGATCTTCGGTTTCCTCCCACACTCCTAAGACGTACAGGTTTGTAGGTAATCGGCTAGGTATAAGTGTAAATTGTCCCTAGTGTGCACTGGATAGTGATAATGTGCGGGAATCGTTGGTCGGTGCGGATTCGGTGGGCCAAAGGTCCTGTTTCTGCGCTGTATCTCTAAACCAAACTAAAGTGCTTGCCATAAACACCTAATGTTGCCAAGACCAACTAAAGAATGGGTTGAATCACATTGGACTCGGCCAGCTGATAAGATTTGCTGCCTGCCACATCTGTAAGGAAAATGCAGAGGGACACTCAAGGTGATCCTTCACATACAAGAGGACAAGGTGGCCTGGAACATGACTGGTAAGTTGGACAAGTGCTGCATCACAAGCTTCAGAAGGCTTTTGAACTGTTTTAATATTCCGGACTGAGACATACAAAACAATTCAAATAGATTTAAATAGCTTAAAATATTAATTAAAAAATGCACAGTCCTTTACTCAGAGTAGGGTAATCAAGAACCAGCGGACATAGGTTTAAAGTGAGAGGGAAAAGATTTAATCGTAACCTGAGGGGCAACCTTTTCACACAGAGAGTGGTGGGTATATGGAACCAGTTGACGGAGGAGGGAGTTGAGGCAGGTACTATAACAACATTTTAAAAGATTTTGAATAGATACATGGATATGACAGGAGGATATGGGCCAAACGTGGGCAAGTGGGACTAGTGTAGATGGGGCATCTTTGTGGACATGGGCAAATTGGGTCAAAGAGCCTATTTATGTCCTGTATAATTCAGACTCTAATTTAAAAGACAATTAACTAACAAATCTAAATTAAGTAAAATAATTAAACACTTACCTGAAACAGCCATTTTCCACAGGGTTAACTTCCATTCAAATGAACGTGGCAGCTGTCCTGCCAATTCCAAGCACTACCTGGTGTAAACTGAGGGGCCAGATGTGAAGTGATTGCTCTGGTTGATGTGCTCCACTGCCCATATCAATAGCAGGCCCACAAGCAAAATAGAAGGGCAGATGTGCCGGCATTTAATCTCCAGTTTGTCAAGTATGCATGTGTCAGACCAATCATGTTGGGCGGTCGAAGTCACCTTGAGCTACAAATATTTGACAGCTGGTGGCTTTATGGTGAATTCGGGAATGACACTCAACTCGATTCAGCCCATTATTTTCTGTGCTGCTTTTTTACGCAATAGAATAAGGATCAGTATTGGCCCCTCACCGTTTCTGCGAATGACTGAGATGTTGAAACAGTGCAATGTAACCAAATTTGCTAAGAGTACAATTGTGGGAGAGAAGATTGTGGGAGCGAGATTGCTTTGGACACGTTAGGTGGGTGGATAAGAATGTGGCAGATAATGTGGAAGATGTAAGATTATTCACATAGGCAGACCAAACAATGTTTTACTTTTTAAAAGAATAGAGCAATCTTGGTGTGTCTGTTTATGGAATGCTGAAATTACACATCAAAATATATCAGTTAAGGGGTGAAGTGCAAAGGAAAGGAAGTCTCCCTGAGTTTGTGCAGGGTTTAAGTGAGACCTCATTTGGAAAGGTGTGTGCAGATTTGGTCTCCAGAATTAATGAACAACTTGTCCAGAGTTTGTGCATTGTAAATTCACAGGAATTATTTCAGGATGAGGAAGTTGTCCAATGAGGGCTCTGGTTTTTCACCCCTTGGAGTTTTGAAAATGAGAATCTATGTTAAGATTGATTAAATGGTGAGAGGTTGTTTCCTCCATTGAGAGGATCCAGCACTGGTGTGGAGTGGTGGGGTTGGATAAGGGTTCATAAAAAATAATTAGTCATTTAAAACTGAAGTGAGATGAAATTGCTCCTTGCAGAAGGTTGTAACTATATTTTAAATTCTACGGGAGTTGGATGATCAGTCACAGAAAATATTCTTGACATTGACAGAATTTTGGTAGCTATTGGTCCACTCTAGCCTCTATAATCTTTTCAGGGCTTGCAATTATTGAAAATATTTGCACTCCTCCATTTATGGACCATTGCGCATCTCAGATTTTAATAACTCGATTGTGGCTCCAAGCCTAGGGCTTCAACTTTTCTTCCCTTCACCTCTCTTTTCACCTGCTCCCTGGAACCCAAGGTTTTGATTATAGCCTCTGTTGACCTGCTGCACGTTGGTGCCAAGTTCTGTGAAATATCCCAAAGCCTATGTTTAATTTATTTTGCGATGCGGGCATCGTTGGCAAATCTGTCCCAAAATCACTTCTGCAGATGTGTTAAAGGGGAAAAAAGTCTACAATTTTACATTCAATGACAATAAAGGAGTGATGGACCTGTCCCACATAGGCGACTGCAGGAGACTATGCAGTCACACTATGGTCGCCATATGTTCGCGGGCAGTTGCCGGGGAGTCGCCTTCATGGTCGTAAGGAGTTCCCGCATTCTGGGAACTAGTTGCGGCCTCATTATGATCGCCGCAAATATTTCAACATATTGAAAAATTAGAGGTGACTAGAATGAAGACGCCATGGAGAGTAGCGAGAATTCTCGTGCCGTTGGTGGGTCGCCGGGAGGTCCTAGTGGGTTGCCAGGAGGTTGAAGGTTCTCGTAGGTTCTTGTAGGTTGTAGCAGGTGTTGACCGGTGAATTTCATTGGTTCATTGGTAAGCAGTAGTTTTCAGAACCAAGGATAACCGACCAATAATGTTAAATGTCCGCCGAATTTAACAGCCATGTATCTCTGGCTTCTTAAAAGTTGTCTCACTTCTGAAAAGATGTCTCCACACCTTCTCCCTCATTTCCCCCCCCCCCCCCTTTAAAGGACTTACCGTTCACTGTGCTTTAGCCATCTTAATTACAGCGGCAACCGGTTCATCGC
The DNA here is from genome assembly GCA_963514005.1 of Raja brachyura. The sequence continues at coordinate 26,620,679 of OY740790.1, forward strand.
TGTGTGTGTCGGTATCGCCTTGGCTTTGCACCGTGTGAATTTCGGACAGCGTTCCCCCCGCTTGCCTTGTCCCCCGCCTTAAGTGGGACAAGCCCATTAGGATACATTTCCAAAGCATCCTGGTGTGTGACTTGGAGAGAACCCGTAGCTAGTGATGTTCCCATTAACCCGTGGTCTTTGTCTTGTTTGATGACTAAAGAATGTTGTTTTACTGGGTAAGTGATTGTACAACAGTAGTAAAAGGGTATAGATTGGGAAGTATATAAAATGCTCATAACTAACTTCCCTCTTAAATAATGTAATAATTCATCATGTTTAAAGTTGCTTCCTCAAAGCTTAAGTTATGACTCCAAAAACCAGTAGAAGAAATCCACAAGATTAATATAAAGGCGGATTCAACTAATTTAATATCATACTTGTATAATATTATCCTAAATATAGAAATACCGTCATCTGATAGAATTAGAAGAGATTGGGAACAAGAACTAGCTTTAAAAATCTCGAAAGAGAGTTGGGATAAACACTTGTTATATGTGCACAAATGCTCGATCAATGTAAGACATATTTTAATCCAATTTAAAACCTTATATAGACTATATTATTCAAAAACTAAAATAAGTAAATTTTTTCCAAATGTCTCCCCAATTTGAGATAAATGTCTATCCCAAAAAGCAACCATAGCGCATTCCTTTGTTTTTTGCATAAAAATCCAAATATTCTGGAATGAAATCTTTGAAATTTTTACAAAATTATTCAAAATAAAACTGAAACTGAAGGCAGAATTAATTATTTTCGGAACAATGGAAGCCAGCTTTGAGCTGACTTTGTTCCAAAAGCGTTTCCTTGATTATGGCATATAATAATAATGGCAAAAAAACATACTTAAATTCTGGAAAAACGGTCCCACACCAACGATACAAATGTGCATTTCAAATATGTCCGAAATGTTATACCTCAAAGATATGAGATTCCTACTAGCAGGCAAATCAGACCATTTCCAAAAGATTTGGTCTCAATTTATTGACTTATTACAAGCATAGGGTGCAACACAACTCTGAAAATAAATGGTATCAGGACCTGGTGAGGGGTGTGTAAAGATACAAAGTAGGTACATCCCTTACATCTTATCTTATTTTACTTAGTTATATTTTCTGTCTTCTTTTTTTTTTCTTTCTTTTCCATTGGTTTTCTTTTTTATTCTTTCTTGTGTCTTACGCTTCTACGGGTTCTTCCTGATCACTCTCTCACGCACTTACTATCCTATCTAACTTTCTCTATTCTTCTTCTTAAAGTTTAAAATAAGAAGTGGTACAGGAAATGTATTATGTTATTTTTGGCTTCTATCATTGTAATGTACATTACTTCTAATAAAGAAAATAAAATTTAAAAAAAAGAAATCCATGATTGTTTAAAGATATCACTGAGTGCAACTATTGTATTGTAACCGAGCTTGCCCAATGGGCTACATACAATTAATCAAAGGAGGGGACTGCACCACACTGGGTGAAGATTCCCTCAAATTTCATTTTCAAAACCAAAAATGAACCTGAATTCAGTCATAACAAATGAATAATCTGTACAATTATCACAATTTCTATTACCACAGAATAGTAAGTCTAATTATTTGTGTTTAAATCAAATATAAAAAAATATTGAGAAGATAAATAACAAATTTATTGAAGTACAGAAATGTTTGCAATTTCACAATCTAACATCTCAAAATAAATTATATAAATGAGGAGAAAGGGAACAAAGGATACAGAACTAAGTACATTCTTTTAAATGATTTACAATCATGAACTGTAAGTAAGAAACAAAGGGTAAATTCTGAACTTGATGCTGTATGCAACTAACAATCTTCCTCAGGTTACAATTTGGACAGGCCGGATGGGGTTTATAAATGGTGTTTTCTTCAGCTCTAATATGAACTGAGAGTTTGTATGTATTCAGCGGAACAGGTTATCATTATTGGCATCACCTGACACTGGAATGAGACCGGGCAGATTTGATAATTGAAGCATTTGTCCACTGTTCAGGACGTGGTAATTTTCAACAACTGCACATGCAGTGACTCTCCTTCAATAAACCCCAGAACGTGACCACAATGAAGCTGATAAATTCTAGTCAACTGGAAAGTTTCACAAATAATTGCTATCCTGTTACTGTAGGCTGGAGAAAGTACATATGCAGTGGTGTCTGAGCAACATGTCATGTAAACGGTTGATCTAGATCCAAAATCAGAGTGCCAAGAACTGTAGTAAATGATGCTGTGATGCCGAGCCACAAAGGCCCAGGTCAAATGTTTGGTCAGTAATGAGCCAGGTAGTGATGGACAGTTTGAGTTGGAGACATTGCTACAAAGTGCCAGGACCAAGAGATCAGAAATAGCAAAGTAAGATCCCTGCCCCAGATCACAAATTCAAGAGATTTTCTGGTAATGAAACATGACATTGTGCAGGAATGGGCTCAGATATGACAGACCACAACCATCAAACAGGTTGTACTTGGTGTGCAAATTTGTACTTGAACAATAGCCATTCAGACAAGGTAACGACCTGCTGAGTCCAAGGGCTATGCTCATGATAGGTATCGGTGATTTTGATAAAGAGAAACAATAGTGATTAGTAATTTTTCAGCCATGTGGTCTGATCATCACTGATATGAAGTGAGCTGTTATTTAATCAATACGTTTAGGTAGATTAATAAACAGAATTCTTGACTGAAGAACATCCAAGAACATCAATGGAAGATTTCATAAGTAAAAGGTTAATGGAGAAAAAAATTAACGAGTCATGTGATACCAAGCAAAACAAGCCCCTGCTAAATTTCCAATCGGAAAAAGCAATAGGTTTCATGGCTTAAAGTTAAAAAGCTTTTGACAATGCAAATATGCTTACAGGAACAATTGTCTTTGCAAAGATGAATAATGCTTCAGCCTATTGCTTTTTTTTTTTGGATTTCCCTCAAAATACTCCTTCTCAGAGTTTGAAGTCTCAGCTAATAGGACACCGATCTGCCATATAATCAACAATAAACTATATGCGTACTGGCACCTTTTGTCTCTGGAGAGAAGGAAAGGGTGACGTTTCGGGTCAAGACTCTTCAAACTCTGAGAAGGGTCTCGACCTGAAACGTCACACATTGGGTCCGAAGAAGGGACTCGACCCAAAACTTCACCTATTCCTGCTCTCCAGAGATGCTGCCTGTCCCGCTGAGTTACTCCAGCTTTTTATGTCTATGTTTAGTTTAATCCTTTTTTTGTGGACAAAAGGTGCCAGTACGCATATAGTCCTTTATTGTTGATTATATGGTCCTATTAGCTGTTTGAGGCCTGATCGCCTAAATTAATTATGTTTTTGTTGAATTAAAAAAATGGTAACCTAGTTATGTGACTTATTCGAACTGCTGAAGTATTGTACCATCACAAAAAAACACTGGTTTGGTTTCTTGTTTGGTGACAATTTAGATCAAATCAAATTTAATAAAAAATTGTATCCAATCATCTTATGTTCAAATGCATTACATGAGTCCTTAGAACCAGTGACCTTTAGAGATAGCAGTGCAGTGGTTTAAAATACAATGTTTTTAGGTGAGTGCTACACTACTGGTACATGTTGACGCCAGTCCCTTGTGCAGATTCTGTGATGATAGGGGGAGCAGTGCGAGTAGGTGTTGGTGCTGGCCGCTGGTATGTATCTGTGTGGTTTTCCTGGCGCTCTCGCAGAAAGGCAGGTATCGATGATGTCTTGATGTGAATGATTCTAGTGGCCCTCACCTCACAGTCTATCTGTATCATCACCTCATGGTCCTTCGGCTCATTGATTAAACGTTCTGAAATACACAAATGTAGCAGGAGTTAGCAACATTATAACATGGAATATGCTGTGATCTTATAAACAAAAGCACCAAAAAAACATTTGCGATAATCTGATCCAGTTTTTGAACAATGATATCAAACACATAGTCAGAGTTTTCTGCAGTTACCGACCTGACTTCAGTCACTGCAGAGTAACTCCAATTTCATGTTGAAAATGTGGATCATTTTCTTTAATGTTCCAACCAATAGAGCCAGGTTAAAGAAAATGCTGCCAGATTACAGTTTATTTTTTCAAGTCCTTTTCAATCTCACTTAACCGCTTGCTGAATCTATATTGAAATGATTACCAGCTGTAACAATGACGCAAACAACCTAATACCACAGGAAGATAATAGTGCAAATATAAAGGAAAACTAATCCACAAATCCTGGAAATGTGAAATGAGAAATAGAATAGAACCAGAAGTGCACCTGTATGGAGAAAAGATAACCACTGATCATGTTCTTGTTTTTCTTACTTTTGCCTAGTATTATTATGGGGCTTTGTGTATTCTGGCTTTATGTTCTGATGTTCACATCCGAAACATAAACACCTATTTTTATAATTTTCCTTGGTTGTTTGTGAAGGTATCCAAAGCAAAAGTCAAAGAAATCATGGAAAAACAACCATATTTTTCAATGTAAGTTGGTGCTATAATTGTGTTCTTGGAACATAGGGGACATATTTAATCACCATCTTTATTTGCCAAAATAAAGTGTTAGTGGCTCTCTTTACTTTCTTTGTTGGGATTGCTTTTGCAGCTGAACAACTTGTGGGGCCATTTAGGTTCTAATATTTAGTTGGGATTAGCCTTACATACACCAGACAGTTTGGGAAGGCAGGTTCTCTTCCCTGAAGCGAGTGAGTGAACCAGTGGGAATTATGTGACAAATGAGTCATTTTCATGATTATTTTTGCAATGACAGCTCATCAATTACTAAGTGTTGTAAGACATTGAAATATACCAGCCAATTTGTACCAGGAGGGTCTGCAAATAACTCAGGACCCTTACAGCTGAATAGTTATTTTCAGTGATGTTGGTTGATCGTCACATGCAGCTGAGTACAGCCATTGGTCTTCCATTGTTAGTGCCCAACATAATCTCAAATTTCTCCAGTACTTTTATTTTATTTTGAATACTATGAAAAGCATGACATTTTACCCAGACACGTCATTATCATTTTATTTTGCCTCCCACTGAAGAGAAATAAAATACTTTGCTTCGCATGGTAATCAAAAATTGAGTGAAGTTAAAGGGCCAAATATACAGAGACAGAGTTGTATGGAAAGTAGCCCTTCAGTCCACCACTTCCATGCTGACACTGCTCATCTACACTAATCCAATTTCAAGGTTTCAAGGTCTGTTTATTGTCACATGTACCAGTTAAGGTACAGTGAAATTTGAGTTACCATACAGCCATACTAAGTAAAAAGCAACAAGACACACAACCACATAAAATTTAACGTAAACATCCACCAAGGTGGATTCCACATTCCTCACTGTGATGGATGGCAATAAAGTTCAATCTTCTTCCTCATTGTTTCCATTAGGACCATATCCTTCTATGCCTTGCCAACCTAAGTGTGTGTCTAAATGTCACTTAAATGTAGTTACTGTATCAGGTTCCACCACCTCCTCTGGCAGTGCATTCTAATCTGCATACTGATACTCCTTTCAGCTTCAGGACCAACAAATCCCCTATAGTCACAGCCTGGTATCCATCTGTTCATTCTGATGCGCTTCCTGCTTTGTGGGGGATTTAATTTGCACCTCATGTGATAAACATGACGTGAAATATCGCTACAGTTAGACTTCAGAATTGTACACCAATTGGATCAGTATGAGATCATGAAATTTTGCAGCTGAACAAACCATTAGATTTTTGCCAAAATGAATCATTAATTTGGACCACACATTCAAATGACAGAAGTTGAAACCAGCTAACATATGATAGCAATTTATAAACATTAACACAGTCCAATTTAATATTAATTAAGGAAACCAATACCATTTCTGACATTTCACTCTCTTGAATCACAAAATACCTTATCCACTAAGTTAAATATTTTATGTGATGAACATTTATCCTTGTGATTGGGGGGGGGGGGGGGGTACGATCTGATCAAGTGCTCAATGATCAACATCCTGGGTTCAACAGTTACAGAAGTCTAATTAGACAGTTGCATGCATGATGTGGCCAGAAATGCAAATTTGGGGCTTGGTATCCTCAGCAAGTGGCTCACTTCCTGTCATCATAAACTTTTCCCACTGATGACAAGGCAGGAGAATGATGAAACATTTCACTTGCTTGGATGAGTGCAACTGCAACAACTCCCAGCAAGTTTAAAACTATGCTGAATAAAGTGGCTCAAGTGCTTGTTATCACACCACCTTAAACATTCTCTGCTTCTAGCACAAGCATACAGTTACTGCAGTTACATGTCCAGACTACTCCCGTAACTGATCGCAGACCTGCAACTTCCACCATCAAAAAGGCCAGCAACAGCAGGTTTATAGGAACACCATCTCCTGAATGTTCTGCATGAAGTCAAACACCACCGGACTTGAAATACATTGCTATTCCTTCATTGTCACAGGGCCTACAATCTGAAGCTCCCAGTTCAACATCATTGCGGGTGCACCTTCACTAACAGGACTGCAATAGTTCAAGATGATGGCTCACTACCACCTCATCAAAGGCAATAAAGGAGGCAATAAATGCAACCCATAAAAAAAATTATATAAAAATAATGTCCGAATATCCATTTAGATCAGATGGTGAGAACGGGTGGTGCTCAGCAGAAAGGGCAGATTGGCAGGAAATTGAAAAGTGGCTGGAGATTGAAAGCCAGAATACAGAATAAATCAAAACTTTATTCTGACTGTGTGTGAATAACGCAACCTTTGCAGTCGCCCTCCCTAACCCCCCCCCCCCCCCCCCCCCCACCCCACAATTAATAACCGGGAGCAACAGATAAAGGACAGAGGAATGATCCTAGAACTTGCAGTGTATAACCTAAAAACACACAAAACATTTCACAATCCCGCTGAGTTACTCCAGCATTTTGTGTCTAGCTTCTGCACAAGTACTTGCAGACTTGCAAGAGGGTTTTTGGAAAATATTTGTAACTTGCATACAAAAAAAACAATGTAATTGAACAGAATCAAACTTCTGTCCAAGTATAGAAATGAACGGGCCTATATTACTTCAACAAAGACATTTTATTGTCTGGATCCTGGCGGAATTTGCCACGTGAAGCCAAGATTGAACAACACCATGGAATAGCCATTCTGCATGGCCCATGCCAAGTGTAAATAGAAACAAGAGAAGGGTGGATTAAGTCGAAACAAAATGAATCAGCACATACCCTGGGGCAAAGCATTATTTCAAAAATCCTCCAATCTTCTCTAATGTAGCTGGAATAGTTCCTTAGTCAAAACCTACTGATGGAGAGTCCCATCAATTCATGCAACTTAATTTGAGATGCCTGATGCTAGAAGTAATTTAACTTTTGGTACCAGTCCTCTGCGAGAGGGCTGCCTTCCAGGACAAATCCAAGGTACCTGGCAAGAAGAAATGGCAGATACCTTTTTCCAATCAATGGGCAAAGTCCACAACCAGGAGGATTCCAAAATGCATTGAGTAGACCAAGTTCTTAGGTTACATTGATCTGAAACTCAACCTACTTTGATAAAACACTCCAGGTTAATACACATTAAAGGTGGCAGCAATATTAGATCTGGCAGCAATGTCAGATGTCCAAAAGGATACAAAGTGCTGGAGAACTCAGTCAGCATCTCTCGAGAACATGGTTAGGTGACGTTTTGGGTTAAACCCTTCTTCATCCTGTCAGATGTCAACAGATTTAAGCGAAACACAAAATGCTGGAGGGACTCAGCGGGTCAGGCAGCATCTGGAGTGGGAATGACCAGGTGGAATTTTGGGTTGGGTCTCTTCTTCACACACCCCTACTTGAAACATCGCCTGTTCATCCTCTCCCCAGATGCTGCCTGACAATCTGAGTTCCTCCAACACTTTGGGTTTTGCTCAAGATTCCAGCATCAGGAGTTTCTTGTGTCATCATTGGATTTAATATTAACCAGCATATTTTTTAATTTGTAAGTCAACGATTCTAAACAATTGTGCATGATATGAGTTGTTGGAGCTGTGTTGTAATAGATTTTACTCATGTCTCTCGCAGCTTGCTACAACAGAAGAAAGCAGTTAATGCAACAATCCACACTTTTTCTTCATTCCTTTTCTATAACCAAATATATGCCATAAAATATTTTTACATGGAACATTATTTTGCGTGATGGCACAACTGACTTATGGAGAACAAAATGTAAATATAGCTTATCGACCAATTCTCCTACACTGCCCAGCAGAGGCAAAAAAAAGGGATGCCTGAAAAGATCAATAAGAAATTTGCTTCACTGTAAAGTCTATGCCTAATGAATAATTAATTAAGTAAATCTTTACATACAGGTACTTCAGTACCACTTAAGGGGATCTAGATTAATTCTGTTCCATGGTCGTGAATCCTGGAGCATATTTTCTTATGATAGAAAACTGTTTTTTCTGCTTGCCTCTAATTCTATGACTTCTCACATCACTGCAGATCTCCTTTGGGATTCCCCCATCATCATCCTCAGCACAATAGCATCTCCAGTCTTGTCTTCTACACCTTCAGTAATGCTAAATAATCCCTCTGAGCACACACTGGTCCTAAAATGAAATGCCCCGCAACTATGATGGCCAAATTGCCACGTCTGTATTTAGCTCCAGCCCTACCCCTACCTCTCTCAACTCTCCTCACACTGCGACCGAGTTGTGCGTCACCTCTAGTCTTGCAGAAGCAAAGCTAGTAGATGAACGGTCCCTGTGTAGAAAAACAAGCAAGGTACAAACCCTTGGACTTTGTGTAAAACCAAATACCATCGAAAGGGACAAGGAGGTGTCATACTCAAAGAATGGCCCATTTCACCATTGTGATGTGAAACAATTTCTGGGCAAAGATGTTCAAACCAGTTAAAAACACAAAATGATGGAGTAACTCAATGGTTCAGGCAGCATCTCTGGAGAAAATGGATGGATGACGTTTTGGGTCCGGACCCATCTTCAAACAGAAGGGTCCTGTCCACCTATCCATTTTCTCCATTGGTCCTGCCTAACTCGCTGAGTGAATCCAGCATTTTGTATCTATCTTTGGTATAAACCAGCTTCTGCAGTTCCTTTTTATTACATATTATTTGCCCAAACCAGTTAGCTGTGTGGACAGACTGTGGACAGTAAAATAATTAAATCGGGATCAGCACCCCTGCTTTTGCAAATACATCTCATCACAGTTCAATCCATTATCTCCTTAATTATTTCCAGTATTCTCTTCTGCACTGTGTACAGCTAGAATATCGTACTTGTTTTGCAATGAGTAGAACAATATCATTAATGTTTTATAAAGTGACAAGATTTTACTAACATTACATCAAAAGAATGCTGATCATTTTGTTGCACACCATATTCTGATTTTCTTTATTGGTTGCCATGACACATCATTATGAAAGCCACCATTTATTATCATTTAATTGAACTTTACTTATAAACATTTTATTTTCTTCCAGACCACCATCAAGTGCTTTGCATCATATGGTAATTTAGTTACTTCACACTTGTAACTCTAGTTTCCTTCCAGATGAAATAATTAATCTGTTCTCCCCCTTGGTTGAATTTGATTAATATTTCTGAGCCAACTAATGCGCATGGTGCCACAATGTTTGAGCTGGGTCCCACCTAGGGAAGTGTAGAGATGATATCACTTGAAATACAGAGGTTGCAACAAGTTACTTTCTTTCCCCATATACCGTGTGACTGAGTTGACGCAAGTGTAACAAAAGTGGATAAGTATAATCAATGCACCATCTGCATCACCAACTGGTGGATTCACTTTACAAAACTTTGCAAATTGCACCTTATGTGAAATAGTTTTGCATTTAGAATATTACTCTCTAACAAGAGGAGCATGTTATGGTGGCTCTTACAAAGACCTATTCTATCAGGTCGACGACATTACACTTATCCTTATCCAAGGTTGATTACGCAGATCTCAATTTTTCCCTCATACAAGTACAAATCCAACTATCTTTTTAATGTTTAAGAAAGAACTGCAGATGCTGGAAAATCGAAGGTTGACAAAAATGCTGGAGAAACTCAGCGGGTGCAGCAGCATCTATGGAGCGAAGGAAATAGGCAACTTTTTGGGCCGAAACCCTTCTTCTTCGGCCTGAGAAATTGCCTATTTCCTTCACCTCATAGATGCTGCTGCTGCACCCGCAGAGTTTCTCCAGCATTGTTGTCCATCTTTTTAATGTTATTGATGGATCTGCATGCTCAGCCTATGCAAGAAATGCATACTACAGTACCTCTCAAACGCATGACCTAGACGTACAAGGGTAGCTGGCATCACCCACAGGTCCTCAAAGTCCTACAATATTCTGACTTGAAATCTATGACATGTTCTTTATCGCCACTGGGTCTAAACCCCATCAAACAGCCCTTTGGGAATACTTTCACTAGAATGACTGTAATAGTTAAATCTTCTAAGAGCATTGAAGGATGGACAGTAAAAGCTGGGCTTAAGAACAAAAAATCCATTCATGAACTTTGAGAAAAAAAATGTATACATTCAATCTGAGTTTTAGCCAATCAATGGAAACCAGCATTACCATTGCCAACATTATAAAAATACACTTCAATTTTAAACAATTCTCTTAAAGCCTTCATGGAAAGCTGAAACTCTCATAGCTCCTGTGATGCCTTCTATAACAATCTAAATTGTTAGTAAATGAAGGAGCAATGCCTCATTGAAAATCCTCACAGGGTCCACCAATGTTGTCAGCTACTGTTTTGATTTGGTGGGTATTATCCAAACCCAGAGTTCAAAGATTCAATTCGAAACAATCGGCACAGTGGGCAACACAGTGGCGCAGCTGGTAAAGTCGCTGGCTCTCAGTGCCAGAGACCCTGATTCAATCCTGACATCTAGTGCTTCCTGTGTGGAGTTTGCACGTTCTCCCTGTGACCACGTGGGTTTCCTCCAGGTGCTCCATTTTCTTCCCACATCCCAAAGACGTGCGGGTTTGTAGGTTGATTAGCTTCTATAAATTGACCAGAGTGTGTACGAATGGAAGAGAAAGTGGGATAGCATAGAACTAGTGTGAAGGGGTGATTGATGGTCTGTTTCCATGCTGTATCTCTAAACTCAACAATCCCGCTTCTTTAGAAGGATCGTTTAATAAAGCACTTGAGTAAGAAAAATATTACAAAATACAGATATAGGTTCTATTTGCAGGTGCTAAATGTATAGTTGCGTCAAAAACAATTATGAATACAGATACTTAAAGCAAACAGATGTTTTATTTCCAAAGTCACCCAATTTGAAACATATAGATGCAAGACATTTTGCAGCTTGTATATTTTGTGATATTGCTGTTCAAGTCACTAGATGCTCCAAGTAACATATACAAAGATAGATATAAAGATACTAAATATGTTTTCTGAAGGAACAGACATTGAGAAAACATTCAATTCTGATTCATACATGATATTTTCATGATAGTTTACTTTACTAAATCACAATTTCACAAAATGCTTTATTCAAGGAATTTTAACAAAATCATTTTGTTGCACGAATGAAATCACAGGGTAAGTCAATAGGAGCTTGGGGATTTAAAATTGTTAGTTCATTATTTCTTGAACAAACTTTTGTAATATTATCCTTGTTTAAAGCTTAACTTGTCAAAGAATGTGATTTCACAGGATATTGAACACTGATTGTTTTTGGCACAATGGCAATTATATAACTGTAGCTTTGATTAGAGATTGTTCTCAATGGATTAGTCTCTCTTGTAGACTCTGGGCTGGTATTGTAGAACCAGAATGAAGATTGAGAAATTACATGGCCTATAAGATTTCTTGAGAAACATTTAATTTTGCCACAGAGCTGGAACTAGTCATTCTATTTTTTTTAGATAAGGTCTAATTGATTAAAGGCAAATATACCAAATGCTTTCTTTACCACGCATCCATGTGTTCCCATTTTCCAGGAGTTATTGGATTGTAAGATTCCTCTGTACATCAATGCTGTTAAGGGTCTTGCATTAATGTATACTTTCCCTCACATTCATCCTTCCAAAGAGCAACTCCTCACAGTTGCTTGGATTGAACTCCATCTGCCATTTCGCTGCCCACTTCTGTAGCTGAACCCGCTGTATACTTTGACAGCAAAGGGAATGTAGATCCAGGAGCTCGATGGGAGCATGGGAAGTGAGGTCGTAAGTGGAAGGGGAGTGTGGAAAGTGGAGTCCAGTGAACAGAAAACAGCATCTGGTGATCCAGAACCATTGGGATTTCTGAATAGTCAGATTGCAGATTGTTAGAGTTTTAGTATATCAAAGGCATTTATGAAACCCAAATCAGTTATGAAGAACTGCTAACCAAGATACTGCATGCAAACCACCAGCAGAATCTTGAACTATAATCTCAGCAGTGGAAATATGCTACTGTGCCATGGAGGTACATTTCAAATGTCACTAATTATCATAAAATTATGATGGACTATTTTTCTTATCTAGATCTTAGCTTGACAGCGTTTGACTACTACTATAATTATATATGAATTGCAATTCCCCAGCGTTCTGGTTAGTTACTGCAGGATTGTGGAAGGAAATAATGAACAAGAAAGGACTTGAGCAAAAATCAAACTGCTGGTGGAACTCAGCGGATCAGGCAGCATCTGTGAAAGGAACAGGTAGATAACATTACGAGTTGGGGCACTTCCTCAGACTGATAGAGTGGCAGGGAAAAAGCTAGAAAATAAATGAGGGGATGGGGCAAGGCTAACAAGTGATAAGTGGAGAGGCGGGTGATTGGCAGATGAGCGAGTAAGTAAAAAAGCTATGAGGTAAAAAGAGACAAAAGGGCATCAGATAAGGAAAGAAGACTAGGTGTAAAATGTAAAGACAGAGGAAGGGATATGGGTGGAATGGGACATGGGGGAGGGAAGGGAACAGAAGAGGATAAAATAAAAATATGGGGGTTGGGTTGGAGGTGACAGTATGGAGGAGGGGAAAGGTGCATGGTGACTAGGGTGGTGTGACATGATGGTAGAATTGTATGTGCACCAGGTGGGGGTGTGAGGGCAGAGGAAAGAGAAGGGGAGAGGGAAATGGGTTAAATGACATTGATCGCAAATTGTACAAGCTTCAAGCAGCTCAAACAATAAGAGCCAATATAACTTTCAAATCATCCCATTTATTTCATTTTCTGCTCTCCTGTTACATCTGATCCTCTCTGTTACTTCATGTTCTATCAGCAAGCATCTGTTTCATATGAACGGAATATTTTCATTTCAGTTAACTTTCAAGATTTGAAATTTGGGTTAACACTCAAAGTGCTTATTCATTTATAAAGGAACTATTTCTATTTTCTCGCTCTCCACGTGTGACTGAGCAGCCAGGGCATAAAGCATTTTTTATAGAATTACTGTTAAAAAGAGGTGTTTCATTCAGTTGATCTGTTGTGGCAAGAGATTACCAGGTGGACAGAAAAATGATTTAAACATATTCTCAAAGCATTCTTGAAAATGTAATTGGCATGTGCAAATCTCTGGCTCATGATCACTCCAATTGGAAAAGCAGCATTCAGAATGGCACTGAGAAACTAAAAATTTCCACTACCAAAACAGGAAAGCAGAAGATGTGTCTGATGAAGAAATCTCACTAAAGATGGAGGAAGCTGTGAAGGATGATGTGGAGGCTGGGTTGTGGTGGGAAGCAAAGACCAGGGAAACTTTATCCTTGCTTTATGCGGGCGGAGTGGGAATGGAAACAGATGTGGGGGAAATAGATGAGATGCAGTCAAAGTCTCTGGTGCTGCCTGACTTGCAGAGTGTTTCCAGTCTTTTAAGCTTTTTTTCATTTTCATTTACATTAGAAATTTGTGCCTATTTTTCAGCAGAGCAAAGAAGTCCAGCACAAATGGCAGAATGGAGCACGCCAACTCCCACAGTATCTATCTTCTGTCCTTGCAAAAAATGCCTCTGGCAGATTCAGCAATTTCCACCTTAGCCCCGTCAACCACCTTCGAACCCAAGGTGACCGAGGAAGCAAGCCATCCTCCATCACGAAAGATTGCTTAAGAAAAAACATCATGCAATTGACATCTTCTTAAGGGCAATCAGAGATGGCCAATTAAACGCTAACTCAGCCTGAGAAGTCAACATGACTTCAATGAATATGAGAAATAATTGCTGCTCCTGCACGTTTATCAGTCAAAAGAAATAACCCCAGCATCTTGCTTGGTCTGCCAGAGCTCTGCTGCAGATCTGAGTGATGTGTGTCGGTCTTTATATCAGTTGACTTAAGGCAGGCAATGCTGCATTGCTAACATATTCAAGGTGTGTTTGTTTGTTCAATTTTTGCACACTTCTTTACAAGAAGTTTAGAGGAAGTGATCCAGTTTCCAGTTCCCTGCACATTAACTAGTTGAGATGGGAGGGAGATGGAAAACTGAAGATTGAAATTAAACATAAAACAAAGGAAACTGCATATATGTATGATAAAGATAATTGAACACACTGAACAACTTTCAGATAAATAATTGTTGAATACAAATATTTGCTGTGGTCATATGAGTTGTTATTCTTTTATCAGTTTATGTGCAGCTTAATGTGTCATTAGTCTGTTTCAGTTAATTAGCTGTCCTATTAACAAAATGTTGACTATCATTCCGCCTCGACAGATGCTGCCTGACTTGCTGTGTTCTTCTAGCAGGTTCAATGAATATATAAAAAAACAATTATGCTCCTGCAGATTTCTCATTCAGAAAAAATAACTCCAACATTTTACTTGGTCTGCCAGAGTTCGGTTGCAGACCTGAGACGTGCAAGTGAACCCTTATTTTGTTGAGTGAAGGTGGGCAAATTGTTTTGTGTCCTTAGTCTTAGACTTGTTCAGTTGGTTCTACTTGGACATGACACACAACACTGCAGAGGCTAGATTATCATTGCCTTTGTGTTGTGGCAGCCTGGTGGGTTTATCCCTAGTGCTCACCTATTTTTGGTTCAGGGAGTCAATTGAAAGAGTCGAACCAATGGCCACTCTATTGTGTGTGCATTGGTACCTCCTCCTTCACTTCTGCAATACCAACCAAATATTTGAGCACTTCTAATTTGTGTAGCCATTTCAGCTCATGATTTCAAATCTCGTACTTGAAAACTATCAAAACAACATAACACCAGTTGTAACAGATCAAATCTCAATATACTTAAGCACTTCATCTTAGAAATGATTGATGAACCACGTGCATAGAACATTAGAAATAGTAGCGGGAATAGGCATTTGATCCTTCAAACTTGTCCTGCCAAACAATGATATCAGGGTTGATCTTTCCACAATAATTGTATATTCCTTGATTTCCTTATTAATAGCTATTCTTAATATTTAACAATTGAGTATCCATAGCCTTTACAGTTGAGATTTCCAAAGATTCAGATCCCTCTGGGTGAGGAAATCTTCTCTCAAATCTGTCCTTTATTATGAGACTGAGACCCCTGTCCTAGACACTCCAGCTAGGGTGAACAACAATTTCACATCTACTCCATAAAACCCCAAAGTAAATTTGTGCATTTTATGTGACCTCTCGTTTTTCGTAACTCAACAGCATTCTTACTCGCTCCTCATAGAACAATATTCTTCCACCACCCCAGAAATCATCCTTTGCTGCACTCGTTCTATTGCAAGAATATCCTTGCTTAGGTGGAGAAATCAGGTGAGGTCTCACCGGGTGTTTTTCCTCTTGGATTCAAATCCTCTGGCAATGAAAGACTCAAATTGTTTGCCTCACTAATTGCTGTCTTTCAGTGATTCATGTAGAAGGGTGTCCAGTTCCTTCTGAAGACCAACACCTTTCAACCAAAGATCATATAGCGAGCAAGATAGACCACTCCTGCGAAATACAATGGACTGACGTGTAGTACGCGACCGACGCAACGCTCAGTGTAATAGCGTTGCAGGGGGAAGAGTTTATGTGTTCTGAAATTGTTTTTTTTTATTTTCTTTTTAAATGGCACATACCTTGTACAGGGAGGAACTGGAGATGGTGGTTTAAACCGA
This sequence comes from Raja brachyura, assembly GCA_963514005.1. The sequence continues at coordinate 26,636,707 of OY740790.1, forward strand.
AGACAGACACAAAAGGCTGGAGTAAATCAGCGGATCAGGCAGCATCTCTGGAGAGGACTAGGTGATATTCCGGGTGGAATATCGCTGCATTTTGTGTCTATCTTTTAATCTCTCAGCCTGATAAAGCAGAATCTCCCTGAATTAGCTTGACGCCATGATGGAAGCCGGTTACGCAAATGGCGCTGAAGATTACCCATGAACCTACTACGACTTTTTAGTGGAGTGGACCATCTTGCTCTTTATAGGATATTTGCTTTCAATCTCATACCATTAACACGAATCCTTGTGTTTCTATTCTTTCTACAAAAATGGATCACCTCATGTTTTTTCCACACGACATTCTATATTTCTTAGCTATCTCTTTTGAAAATTATTCCTTGAAAAGGATTTTCCTATATAACATAGTCTGCAATAACAGATAATTGAAAAAGCAATAATAAGTTGGTCTGAACTATTGGGAAAGAGCATGCTGGGACTCCTGCTGATTCCCTGGCGCGGAGGAGGATGAGGGGTGATCTTATAGAGGTGTATAAAATCATGAGAGGAATAGAACAGGTAGACCCACAGAGTCTCTTGTCCAGAGTGGGCAATTAAGAACCAGAGGGCATAGGTTTAAGGTGAAGGGGGAAAGATTTTATAGGAATCTAAGGGGTGACGTTTTCACACAAAGGGTGGTGGGTGTATGGAACGAGCTGTTGGAGGAGGTAGTTGAGGCAGGGACTATCGCAACATTTAAGAAACAATTAGACAGGGACATGGATGGGACAGGATATCAGCAACTAATTCTCCTGGACCACTGGAAGGAGATTGATAACCTCATGTCCTGGTGTCGAGACAGCAACCTTTCTCTCAATGTCAGCAAGACAAAGATAGTGATCGACTTCAGGAAGTGAAAGGGTACACATAGCCCAGTTTGCATTGACGGTGCCGAAGGAGAGATGGTTTGGAAAATTCCCAAGAGCCACTGTCACCAACAACTTCTGGATCCCCCATATTGAAGCAATGATCAAGAAAGTACACCAATGCCTCTACTTCTAAGGAAGGATTAGGCAGTTTGGCATGTCCCCTACAACTCTCACCAACTTCTACAGATGCACCATAGAAAGCATGTTATCAGGGAGCATCGCAGCTTGGTTTGGGAACAGCTCCATCCAAGACCACAAGAAATTGCAGCGAATTATGAACGCAGACCTCACCATCACACAAACCAAACTCCCTGTTATTGATTCAATTTATACCAAATGCTGTCTGGGCAAGGCCAGCGGCATAATCAAGGACGAGTTTCACCTTGGGCACTCCCTTTTCTCCCCTCTCCCATCAGGCAAAAGGTATAGAAGCGTGAACCTCCAGATTCAGGGACAGCTTCTTCCCAGCCATTTTCAGGCAACTGAAGCACCCTATCAGTACCAGAGAGCAGTGTTGAACTACTATCTACCTCATTGGTGACCCTTGGACCAGCCTTGACCCGACTTTGCTAACTATACCATTCACTATACATTATTTCCTTATCATGTATCTGTACTCTGTAAATGGCTTGATTGTAATCATGTTTTGTCTTTCTGCTGACTGAACGCAACAAAAGCTTTTCACCTTACCTCGGTACATGTGACAATAAACTAAACTGAGCTTGGTCAAATGCTGGGGAGTGAGACCAGTGTGGATGGGACACATTTGTTGGTGTGGGCAAGTTGTGCTGAAGGGCCTGTTTCCACACTTTATGACTATAATGAACAGTATTAAAACATCAATACCATAAAGAATTAAAAAATACAAAACACAATGTCCTATCTCAGTGTTTAAGTCAGGAACGTAATTTTTCAGTTAGAAGATATTACATTCGGGGAAGAAAAGCCTATTAAACGGAAGTGCATGAAAAACAGCAGAAGACATTTACTGTGCATCTGCAAATCATTTTGCAAAGACATTTGACCACATCACTCTTCTTTAACTTCATCTTACATTGTTTTCTCATCAGCAGCCAGTTACACTTTCAGACCATGCAGGGGATCCGAGCCAGAGATGTCTGTGTACATGCCTGTAAAATCAAAATTGCAGGTAGCATCCACAGAGTTCAGCTAATAAATGGTCACCTGTTACCCTTTCAGTCTATGCAGGGGACCCGAGCCAGAGATGCCTGCACATTTGGCAGTAAAATTAAAATTGCAGTTAGCCTCAACAGAGTACAGCCAATAAATGTCCATGATTAGCAAACCGACATCTGTCCCTCTCTTGTACTGCGAATTCCTTGAATTAAATTCATACTCAATTATTGATATAATGTCATGTAAACATAAAAGGTGGGCAGCGCAGTAAATTAAAAGTTTTGTAGACTTTGAGCCTCCCTCCCAAAATTACGGCTCTTCTTGTTTTAAGTCATAATTGTATGCTTCAATGAAACAAAAAGCAATGCACATATCTCATTCTCCACTGATTTGTTCTGAAAGGAATTATAATGGAGAGGTGGTAGCAAGTGGGTAGCAATTAAGTCTTTGGTGAAGAGCACTATTGTTGTCTATGCGTGTTAAACATCATGGCCCACACACATGGCATTCCAATGAATTTTGCATTGCAAGATATGCATTTTTTCTGGATTTTTGGTCTAGGTTTCCAAGTATATAGTCTGTAGAGTAATTTCAAATAACTTGAAATGCCAGTTTTGATATCACGTGCAAAATTCCAGCATATACGTGTTGCCTGCTTCCGGTAGGTCTTTAAACATAAGGGTAGAAGCCTGCTTTGGAGTTACCCAAGGCAACCAACCTTACCTAGGCCTATGACTGGGAGATTTTATTTTAGGGAGAGCCTTTCTTTACGGTTTTTTAAAGGGGTGGATTGGTACTTATCTTTGGTTGGTAGACAAAGGAAAAGCACTGGAATGTCCTTGCCTTCTGACCAGGGCAGTCAATATTGTCTTGAGCTGAGCGGCCAGGCACACTTCCTACGTGGTTTTTCAGTGCTACGTCAATTATTATTGATGTACCTCACATGGTCTCATTTATTTGAGTGGATACCGTAACTAAAGGCTATAAGACAATCAATTACAGTATTCAATTACAGTATAGTAGTGCCTCTGGGCTTGGGTGAAATCCAACTTTGAAAAATAAATGCATTTATTGAAGCTCATTAGTCCTAAGTATGCTAGGAGAACTGCAGTACTTTGTCACAATTTTGTAAAGAAAAGCCAGCACAGAAAGTAAGGGTCAAGATAAAAGGAGGTTCATTAAAAAAAATCATCAAGTTTTACATAGCTGTTTCTGTATCTGTTTGCATAACACCAACTGGTACTAATCACAGATTAAACAGGATGCATAGGTTCATGAAATATCTGCTGCACAGAAGCAAGAAACACTGCCAGCAATTATGCACAACTGCATTTTGAAAGGAGTTAACCCCATTAGTGACTAATAGCACACATGCCAAATCCTGCATAGATCTGAAGACATTAACCATGAAAACAAAGACAATTTATCTGCATTATTTTGCATCAAATGAACCTAACTGGACTGTGACATGATGTGCGAATTTGAGCCCATTCCGTCGATTAAATTTCAAACAACACATATGTGCAACCAGAATGGATCAGTGTGCCAAGAAAAGCAAGGGTAATGGTTTTGTTGGTTCTATGCTTCTTTTTGATGTGCTACCGGAAAAGCATCTGGAAAATCTAGACATACATCTGGAAAAATGAAGGGAAAACATAAGGATTAAGTATGGTCTGTGAGAACCATCTGATAACACGAATACTGCTGGGCTGACTGCTCCACTGTTGAGCATTAAAAGGCTGCAAGCAATGCAGTGTGAAGTGGCTGCAGACTGCTTCATCAACAGCAGTGGAGGTATCTGTCAGCAAGATTGCTTTTAATCTTTCTAAAAACTGGAGTCTGGCCCAGGAATATATCCTGAGACAAATAACGACTGCTGCTAGAAGGCTGTCAACTTGATGAATGCTGTAACTTTGATTTGCCCAAAATCTGCTGATCTTTGGTCAGTACAAGGAGCAGTCTGCAACTGAATGTTGCAGATTGGGACATACTGAGGTAAAGGACCATGAGCTGTGCATATCGCTGAGGTTTTGTGCAGCTGTTGCAAAGGCTCGTGGAAAATCTTCCGTGCTGGGACATTAGTTTAGTTGAGGGATACAAAGTGGAAACAGGCTCTTTGGCCCACTGAGTTCACCTGACCAGTCATCACCCACACACGAGTTCTATCCTGCACACTGGGGACAGTTTTATAGAGGCCAATTAATCTACAAACCTGCATGTCTTTGGAATATGGGTAGAAAACCCATGCAGTCACAGATTGAAAGCACTAACTTCATACGGACAACACCTGTAGTCAGGATCGAACTGGGGGCTCTGGCGCTATACAGTCGTACAGAGTGGAAATAGGCCCTTCGGTCCAACATGCCCACACCAACCAATATGCCCCATCTGACCAAACTCACCAAACGTCTACATCATTTTTCAGTTGTTATTCGTCATTCATCAATAGCAACATTTATAAAATGTGGCATTTCATAACGCTAGTTGTTGCCATTGTAGGAAATATAAGCCTGCATGTATAATTTTTGACTGGGAGTAACAATTAGGGGTGAAATTACCTCTTAAAATCCTTCCCTTCCTTTGGATTGGAATTAATTGGAATAGTTTAACAAAACAAATTCAGTAATTATCAGCTTCCCTGTTAAGAATGCAAGTGAATTAATCTAATTAAGAAGAAGGGTCTGAAGAAGGGTCTCGACCCGAAACGTCGCCTATCTCCTTCGCTCCTTAGATGCTGCTGCACCCGCTGAGTTTCTCCAGCTTTTTGTGTAATCTAATTAATAGTTTTCCAACTGATGTAATAATTTAGTTGCCATCTCAACTCATTCACCCAGAAGAAAATAAAACGATAAAAGTTTGGGGATGATGGACCAAAACTATAGAGCACAAAAAAAACATATGGAACTTTTTATTAGAGCAAACAGATCGTTAGAATGTTCAACATAAACAGTTACAGTTCAATCTGGATGAAAAGATGAATTTTGAAATGTTCAAAATGTCACAACTGTATTTTTGAAGGCATGAAGCATTTATCTCATATTTATGACCACAACTTAACAGGATCCATATGAGGATGCCTTTGATGACACATATAACAATCTCCAAGAGTTAAACTGTTGACATTAATAAAGTGTGTTCTGGGCACTCTTTCACAAAAATAATCAGTTAATTGCCTTGAGAAGAGCAGTTAGTATTTAGCAGAGAAAACGCCTGCTATATAATAAATATATTTTTAAGGAAAGACCTACCGGAAGCAGGCAACACGTATATGCTGGAATTTTGCACGTGATATCAATACTTTCTGTCTTAAGGGCCTGTCCCACCAGCATGCAACTCGATGCGATTAGCGCGACCTAACGTGGTCGCTTGAGCCGTCCGGCGTCGCGGGGCCGGTCCCACTTCGATCGCCGGAGCCGTGCGGAATTGTGCGGAGTTCGTCCCGAGTTCGTCCCGAGACCGCGCGGGGCTCCGAAAAACCGACTATGTCCAAAAATCCCGCGCGGCAACGGTTTGTCGGCTCGCAGTCGCCGCGACATTTACACACGGCCCGGACATCGTGCCTCCGTGAACCTATTTGTAAGTGCCTCCGTGACCCTCTATGTGTGTGGCTTCGTGGCCCTGTATGTGTGTGTGTCTCGGTGCCCCTTTCTGTGTGCCCCTCTTAGTCCTGGCGAACTTACCTTGGACTTGCTTCAAGTTCGCCTCACTTTGCGCCGCGTTGCGCCACTCACCCAACCTCCGCGCGGCCCCTGCTGCCGGTTTAGTTGCGCTTGCCGCATGCAGGCGCATGCTGGTGGGACCGGCCCTGTACAGGGGATCACCCGACCTCCGCGCGGCCCCCGCTGCCGGTTTGATCGCGTTCATCGCATATAGTTGCATGCTGGTGGGACAGGCCCTTAAGGAAGGATCTGAAACCTCACTCATCCATTTTCTCCAGAGATGCTGCCTGACCCACTGAGTTACTCCAGCACTTTGTGCCTATCTGTGACTATCTTTAATTTTGTAGACTATACCACCATTGTTGGACAAATAATGGATTACAATGAGTCAGAGTACATGTCATCAAGACCAAGGAACTGTTTGTTGACTTAATCGCGGGAAAGCCAGGGATCCATGGACCTGCCTTGATCGACGGGACGGCGGTGGAGCGAGTCAATCGCTTCAAGGTCCTGTGCATACATATCTTTGAAGATCTGTCCTGGACCCAGCAATCCATGTAATCACAAAGAAAACTCATGATGATGATGATGATATTTTATTGTCACTTGTACCTAGCTAGGTGCAGTGGAATTATTTGTTTTTGCATATAAAGTACACAAAAGAGTCGCCACAAAGGAGATGTCAGAGAGTAATGGTGGATGGCTGTTTGCCAGGTTGGAAGCCGGTGACCAGTGGGGTGCCTCAGGGATCTGTGTTTGGTCCACTGTTGTTTGTCATGTGCATCAATGATTTGGATGATGTGGTGGAAAATTGGATAAGTAAATATGCAGATGATACTAAGATAGGTGGTGTTGTGGATAACAAAGTAGATTTTCAAAGTCTACAGAGAGATTTGGGCCATTTGGAAAAGTGGGCTGAAAGATGGCAGATGGAGTTTAATGCTGATAAGTGTGAAGTGCAGGACAAATCAAAATAGGACGTACATGGTAACTGGTAGGGAATTGAGGAATGCTGTGGAACAGAGGGATCTAGGAATAACTGTGCATAGTTCCCTGAAGGTGGAATTGCATGTAGATAGGGTGGTAAAGAAGGCTATTGGTGTGCTGGCCTTTATAAATCAGAACATTGAATATTGGAGTAGGGAAGTAATGTTAAAATTGTACAAAGCATTGGTAAGACCAATTCTGGAGTACGGTGTACAATTTTGGTCGCCTAATTATAGGAAGGATGTCAACAAAATAGAGAGAGTACAGAGGAGATTTACTAGAATGTTGCCTGGGTTCCAGCAACTAAGTTACGGAGAAAGGTTGAACAAGTTAGGTCTTTATTCTTTGGAGCGCAGAAGGTTAAGGGGGGACTTGATTGAGGTCTTTAAAATGATGAAAGGGATAGACAGAGTTAACGTGGATAAGCTTTTCCCATTGAGGGTAGGGAAGATTCAAACAAGAGGGCATGACATGAGAATTAAGGGACAGAAGTTTAGGGGTAACATGAGGGGGAACTTCTTTACTCAGAGAGTGGTGGCTGTGTGGAATGAGCTTCTAGCAGAAGTGGTGGAGGCAGGATCGATTTTAACATTTAAAAGTAAAGTGAATAGGTATATGGACGGGAAGGGAATGGAGGGGTATGGTCTGAGTGCAGGTAGATGGGACTAGGGGAAAATAAATGGTCGGCACGGACTGGAAGGGCCGAGAGGGCCTGTTTCTGTGCTGTAATTGTTATATGGTTATATGGTTAAAGGCACCGACAAAGTTAACAAAAGTACTTATCCCTTCTTCATCTCTCCCACTGGGTTCCACTTAATTCTTGTCCCCCGCCGGGTCCCCCTTTGTTCTCGGCGACGCGACCAGTCCACCTCGGCCCGACCTTGTCTTCGAGGTCCCGTCCGAGATTTTGACCCGACCTCGAGGCTCTGACCTGACCCCGGCTTCAGCCCAACCTAAAGGCTCCAACCTGTTGTCGACCCGACCAGACCTCGAGGCTCCGACCAGATCGTGGGACTTTGACCACTCACTTTGCGCCGGCTTCTCTGTAGGCCGTGATGCCCTATGGGGCGAGTCCCCCTCCATTATCTGACAGTAGCGGGCGGCCCGGAAATGTCTGCCGAGTGTGTTGCTGTCTGCTGCTTGCTGGGAGTTTCCCAGCACGCTGCTCGCCAGGAGTGTCAAAGCCCGCTGCTCACAAGGTGTGTCAAAGCCTGCTGCTCGCCAGGAGAGTCCCGGCCCGCTTCCCGCCGGGAGTTCTCAGCCCGCTACTACTTCTCTAGAAAATTGAGGAGTTTCGATATTTTGCTGAATACTCTATTGAACTTCGATAAATGTACGGTAGAGAGTATAAGACTGGCTATATCACGGCCTGATTTGGTAACTCAAAAACCTAGGAGCGAAGGAGGCTGGAGAAAATGATCCAGATATTATCTGGTCCATCATGTGTTCTGCCCTCTCCACCTTTGAAGGAATCTAAAGAGTGCCCTACCTCAAAAAGGCAGCGAATATCATCAAAGTTTTACAACCAAATTAAATCTTTTAAAATCAGCCGTGTGTAAACAAAGAAAAACAAGTACATATTTAAGGTCTAAACGATGAGTAGTGGAAGCCTCCAAATATGTGGCAAGAGACATGGGAACATTTGTAAACAATACTCAGGTGATCAATTATATAAATTCTGATTTCTGGCAATTGCAAAGCAGCCAGGGCATGACAGTTTTAAAACATTATCAGTAATAAACACAGCCAGGTTTCTCAGCAGTTCAAAGTAGATTGCGATGGGACCAAGAAATTGGAGCGATTTGCTTTCCAATTTTCAGATTCTCACAGTCTGAAATCATCTCTGAGCTAAACTGGCCAATCTAAATGGCATTTGAAGCTCCAAGTGTTGCGAGTGTTTATGCATTCAACTTTTTCCTCAGACTGACAGTACTCACTCAATTAAAGGAACATCCCATGACAAGACATCAGTTGAAAAAGGTTACCAATTAAAATTCAGATTTTCTATATGCACTAGTCATCCACACGATACTTCCAAAGTCAATTTCTTCATTATAGAGAAAAACCTATATTTACCCATGAAAGAATTGGAACTTTACAATGCCATTTCTTGAGTATGGTTCAACTCAAGTACAACAGCTGATGCGGAAACCAGGCAGATCCCCATGTTTTTCGAATAAATGTGCTTTTGTTTTCTATTTGACAGTCAAATTTGAAAATGTCATTACATTCTCTTCAGAGATATTGTTTTCCTCTTCCAGAAATACTTTAAACAGTTCTGACAGTAACTTTTTTAACAGATAAGGTATTGGTTTCACAAAAATAATTTCAGCAGTCACGTAGTTGTGATTCATGCTGTGCAAAGGAGTGTGGATCACAGAAAATAACAAAAAAAGTAAAAAGAGAATCTGCAAAAATCATTTGTTCACAGCATGTAGGCAAAGCATTAAATGAAGAGGGTTAAAGTGCTTTGTTAGTTTTAACAGATGTCATTGTACCTTAATCCAATGAAGGGGCCTAGATCGAAAGCACCTAATATTGGTGGCCTGTGGAATGGTGTAGTTGAGACCAGAAAAATAATAACGTGAAGACCATGTGATTGGTACAATAATTATGCCACAAAGTGCAGCTCCAAGATAACATTGAGACATGCTTCTGAAGCCAAATAGAAATGTTTTATGGCCAGAATACATTATTGGTGTGCTTTTTACAATATTTTCCGAATTTGTATAAAGTTAAAGTATAAAGTTTCTTTTATTGTCATTCAAACTTTTAGTTTGAACGAAATTGCGTACCTTGCAGTCACGACAGAAAATCAAATAACAGAACACACAATGAACACAGTTTAACATCCACCACAGTGAGTCTACCAGGCACCTCCTCACTGTGATGGAAGGCAAAAGTCTTAAAGTCCTGATCTCTTCCTTCCTTGTTCTCCCTCTGCGTTGAAGCGATCCAGGCTTTCGATGTTGGGCCCCCCGCCGGGTGATGTTGTTGCGGGAGCTCCGGAGAATCGGTCACCAACCTGGGACCTGCGAGCTCCCAATGTTGTCGTCCACTGGGCCCAAGGCTCCGAAGTCGGGTCGCCGCCGCAGCGCCACCACAGCCCAGAAGTCGGCCAGCTTAGCGATGGTGAGACCTGGCTCTGCCTCCAGAGCCTCAAGGTCGGTCCCAGTTGGAGGCCGCCAGCTCCGCGATTAGGCCTCAGCACAGACAGAGACGAAGATGGGGATACAACAAAGAAAAGGTCGCATCCCCCTGAAGGAAGAGACTAAAATAAGTTTCCCCCACCCCCCACACATACACAATTAAAAATAAACTAAAACATACGTCCAACAAGACAAAAGAAAATAAAAAAAAGGATAAGACAGACAGACCGTAGGCGAGCCACAGCTGCATAGCAGCGCCGCCACTTTATTTTCCAAATTTGCTCAATATTCTGTATTTTGGCTGCATTCCCTTCAATTAGCATAACTCAACAATTGACGATACATCTCTGGATAGCCATGTCCGGTCAAATAAAATCTATGACCAAAAGGAACTACGTGACAAGCAAGGATTAAAAATAAATACAAAAAAGATTCCACCTAACCAGCATTAGGAACAACCTAAAGGGCCCGTCTCACGGTGCGAGTCCACCCACGAGTGACCCCAAGTGAAAGAAAAAAAACAGACTTGTGGTTGTGTACGAGATTTCAAGTTTATGATCAAGTGTTTAACCGAGTTCCCACGGGTATGTCATTTCTGCGATGTTCCAAGTTCCTCTCCCGAGTTACCAAGTCCCTCTCCCGTTACTCTTGAGCCAACCGTGAATGGAAGTGTGTGAGGGTTTGAGAAGTTCATGCCGGGTGCCAGCCGGCCGGCCGCAGCCGCTGTTCTTTCACATCAGATTGTTGGGAGACGGAGCTCAGGGTTCGCCTCCTGATTTGATGCCCAGGCGTAAGTTGAGGTGGAGGGAGGTTGGGGGGGGAGGGGGCGCGGGCGTCATTAATCGCTCTGGGGTGACAAGGCTCTTGGGTTAGGCTGGGATCATTCTATGCGGGATGATCTTAGTGCGGGAGACATGTGTAGGAGAGGTGTACTGACTGTGGTACTTTGGTAGTGATTGCCCACCAGTCTCAAAAGCCGCTGTGTCTCCCAGTCCCAGGGATAGCAGGGGGCAATCAAACAGCACAATACCCCTCCTCCCCCTCCACGCCAACACAAAGGGCAACGATCCCAAGGCTTTAGGGTCAGAAACAGCCGGCAGGCGACAATCACCCGCCATAACGCGAGAGAGATCATGCACTATTGTAGGTCTCCTTTGCACGTCAGTGTTTCTGCCTTTCTCCATCTCATTGTTGGCCCTGTCTGTCGCCACCCCCACCCCCACCCCTCTGCTTCCCGGCCATGTGTGTGACTCCTTCCCTCCCCTCTCCAGCTCCCCGCCCATTGCACCGGGCGCGGGGGCTTCGCACCGTCTTCACGTCGGCGACGATCCCAAGGCTTTAGACGGAAGGCAGACACAACAAGCTGGAGTAACAACGCGGGCCAGGTAACATCTCTGGAGAACATGGATAGGTGACGTTTCGGATCAGGGCTCGTCTTCTGAAGAAGGATCTTGACCTGAAAAGTCACCTATTCCTTCTCTCCAGAGTTGCTGCCTGAACCGCCAAGTTACTCCAGCATTTTGTGGTGGACATCAAACAAACCCTTGTCCAGTCGTTCTGCTCATTTTCCAGATCGGCTAATTATACATTTGTTCCCCTGACTACCCCACCCCTCTCCTCACTTTTACTGCAGTTGCACTTACATAACTGTAACTTTGACTTAATAATTACTGTACTGACTAATTATTTATTTTAAATGCCAAGCAACATATTTCCTACTGCTTCCCCTAATTCCCATTCCTCGAGAAAGGGTTGAAGCTTTTAACTTATCACAAAAGGTCACAAAGTGTTGGAATAACTCAACGGGTCAGCCAGCATCTCTGGAGAAAATGGATAGTTGACGTTTCGGGTAGGGACTCTTCTTCAGGGCCTTTAGTTTAGTTTAGATACAGTGTGGAAACAGGCCCTTCGGCCCACCGAGCCCATGCTGACCACAATCACCCGGACACTTGTTCCATCCTACACACTGCGGGGCAATTAACATACAAACCTGCACGTCTTTGGAATGTGGGAGGAAACTGGAGCACCCGGAAAAAATCTACGTGGTCACTGGGAGAACGTGCAAACTCTGTACGGACAGCGCCAGCTGTCAGGATTGAACTCGGGTCTCTGGCGCTGTGAGGCAGCAACTCTACTGCTGCGCCGCCAATGTGACATTCCAAGTTTTAGAATGAAGTTAGCCGCTTACAAATCCCATTCTCTGCCCAGCGTGGAGAATCATGAATTGCCAAGACACAAGGCGCTGGAGATATTGGTTCCTTTTAAAAAATCACGAATTCAAAGTTGTCTATTCAAGAATAATGTGGTGTGGTTCGTTGGATTTGTCCATCCTCAACTTAAAATTGGCCATAATTTATTCCATAAAGATTTTTTAACGCATTTAGTGAAACACTACCCCCCCCCGCCCCCCCCACCTTTCCCTCCCAAGTCCAGTCCCGTCCCGACCCCCTGGGCAACTGAAGGGAACTACAATCAACTGCCACGGATACAAATAATGTCATACACAAGAAAGGGCAGATGCTGGTTGACAAAAAGTGAACACATGGTGCTGGAGAAATTTGGAAATGTCATTCCGTCACCCATTCCTTCTCTCCAGAGATGCTGCCTGCCCGCTGAGTTAAAGAGTTCCCACGGTAGACTAATGAATCGCTAAAGTAAATGCATGGGCCACTACGTTATTACAACGAGTTTAAATGTTTCCATTTTTAACTTGAACAGTAAATTTGACTCGCGGAAAACATCAAACATGTTTGAATATTTTCACGAGTTAACAAGTTTCACGGGTACCCGCCGTTAGCGCCACGAGTCCCTAAATTGCTCGCGCGAGTTCCGACGTTCCAACTACGTTGATTGTACGTGATTACCTCGAGTGAAAACTCAGGGTCCCTCGTGGGTCAACTCGCACCGTGAGACAGGGGTTTTAATAAACCCAGTCACGGAGGCTATTTGCAGTCAATTTAGGTCAGAAAAGTATCGCTTTTATTGATCATGATACTTATTGATCATGGCTAATTATTGATCACACACAGTTCATACTCAAACCTGTGGAGAAACTTATTTCACAAACAGTGAAACATGCCAGTCAAAACTTTGATGAATAACTTATCACAATGTTATAGAATCATAAAATTATAGAATCATATAGTACACAGGAACAGGCCCTTCAGCTAAAGTCATAGATATTTATTTGACTTGGTCCCATTTGCCTGCATTCGACCCATATCCCAGAAAACCTTTCCTATCCATGCACCTGTCCAAATGTATTTTAAACATGGTGATTGTGGTACCATTAGTTGAGGTAACTGTACTTTAGCATACTGAGACATTATCTTTGAATGATCCAGGTCAAATTCCAATATTCTGAATGATGCAATGATAATTTCTGTAGCTATTACTTTGATTGCCATTACAATTCTGCAGGGCTGGGTGGCAAACACCCTAAAGGAATATCCCTGTTCAAACACAGCTAATAACAAAGACCCAGATGCAGTGAGGACATTGGTTAGCTCTAACTTAGATCCTCAAACAGATGGCTGAGACTCTGCCTTGCATTCAAAACGAATGTCTAACATCTCTGGATAAAATAGCCCACTGACTGGTATATCTTTTAAGATCCTGTTGAGTTGAAATTAAATGACTAAATACAGAAGCAGCTCAATGAAATGTATCAAAAGCATTCTCTTCGATTGGCATTATTTATTTGGTAAATTAAGTTGGATATATATATTTTTTAAACACACCCAGTGGGATTTTATGCAAATGAACCTGTAAAAGTAAAAAAAGTAAATTATCCTTTAATAATTACTTGGCCAGAACCTGACTTTGCGTGACAATACTGATGCACTATTTGAATTTATAGTGTATCCCGTAACTTTGAAACAAATCATTGCAGTTTGCACGTGGAATTACCTCTAAACTGTGATGACAGTTACATGGACAAATGTGAAAACACAGTCTATGTCAGCAATTTCCCACAAAGCACAATAAGGAAACCAACAATTTAACTTATTTTATAACCTTTGTGTAAACTAACTGTGATGACAGAACTTTAAATGCATTGACAACTTGGTGAAAACATCTGGCTCCCTCCAAGGGATGCCATTGGTGCAGGTCATACCAAAGACTTTAGTCAGTCTTGATCTAACGTGAAACATTGTGCTTTTCTGAATATAGTACCAAATATATTATGTCAATGTGGTGAAGCAAGAAACCACATGAGGATATATAATAGAACACCCTGCGCTCAAGTACACACTTTAAATCATCCTGATTATCTTTTCATTTGGTCATTCATCCTATTTAAATTAATTGATTAAATTTTATAATTTTCATTTTCATTGTAAATCAAGTTGCAATTTGCAGCAATATTCTAACCTTAATATTGACAGATGTTCTGAAGTGTTTTATTTATTCAGAAGAATATGGTTTGGAGAGTCTGCTTTCTGTGGATTGTCTGTTGCTTCTTGATGGTCAAAACCAATATGTTACCAGGTGGAAACATTCACATAAATTCAGACCAGATGTGCTTTAAAATATGAAATACATCCACTTCATTTTCCCCAATAAAGTGCCCACCTAAGGAAATAGTTTTGATATTTTTGATGTGTGCAACAAAGCTATTGGCTCTGACAACATTCCAGCAAGAGCACTGAAGACTTAAGGGCCTGTCCCACTGTACGAGGTAATTCAAGAGTTCTCCCGAGTTTCTCCTGATTCGAACTCGGAGAATTATGGTAATAGCGTTCATAGGTGCTTGGAGCTCACGAGTTACCGCGTTTCTTGAGTACCTGCCGTTAGCATTACGAGCCGCTACGAGACATCCATGAGCTCCGACGTAGTCGCTACGTACTTACCATAGAACTGATCTCCAAAGATAATCTGACAGTAACTATCCTTGCCACCAAGGTATCATTTCAAATTCAGTGTTTACTGCTCATTTGCAGAATATCCAATGTTGATCTTCTTAGAGCTTTAGACTGCTAATCTGTGCTTTATTACATTCTGGAATATTAATGTATATTTTGTGTGACTGGCAAAGTCTGCAATAGTCCACACAATGTAAGATGGAACAAAAAAGCATCTGCCTTCTCTTGTGCTTCCCAAGACAAGTTAGAGTAAGATTACTTAACTTTTATGACAACTACGAAGGTGCATTTATAAGGGATGCTTCACTAATTTCACAATGCCACATTTATTCAGCCAGGTAAAAACAGTTTTACATCTTACTTCTCTCAATCGAACTCTAGCTGAGACCACAGCTTGAAAATAAAGATATGAAGCTTGTAGAGATCCAAAATATCAACTAAATCACATCAGAGAATTTGATTAGGCTTTGATTTAAATAATTTCCAGACCAGGGTCCAATAACTGACCCGGCCCATGAAATACATAATCTCACTGTAAATTATAGCTAATTGTAAATGATAGTAGCACAAGCTAAATGTGTGTGCATCTAATTGTTGGTTAAAACGATTGGAGCTGTGGTTGGATTCATACTGGAACATCCACGATGCTGAGAAGCTCGTGAATAGCACGTACAGTGAGTTGGTCACACCACAGGTTAAGCGGACAGAAAGGGAACGGGTGGCCATTAGCCAGCGTAGCAGTAGGCAGGTGGTGCAGGAGTTCCCTGCGGTCATCTCCCTCCTAAACAGATATACCATTTTGGATACTGTTGGGGGAGATGGCTCATCAGGGGAAGGCAACAGCAGCCACGTTCATGGCACCATTGGTGGCTCTGCGGCACAGGAGGGGAGAAAAAAGAGTAGAAGGGCTATTGCAATAGGGGATTCAATAGTAAGGGGAATAGATAGGCGTTTCTGTGGCCGCAAACGAGACTCCAGGATGGTGTGTTGCATCTCTGGTGCAAGGGTCAGGGATGTCACTGAATGGCTGCAGGACATTCTGGAGGGGGAGTGTGAACAGCCAGCTGTCGTGGTGCACGGGATGAAATGGGATAAGGTCCTACAAGGCGAATTTAAGGAGCTAGGAGATAAACTTAAAAGTAGGACCTCAAAGGTAATAATCAGAGTAGAAATAGAAGGATATTGAAGAGGAATACGTGGCTTGAAAAATGGCGCAAGGGGGAGGGATTCAAATTTCTCGGGCATTGGACCCAGTTCTGGGGGAGGTGGGACCAGTACAAACAGGACTTGGGCTTGAAGGGAACCAATATCCTTGGGGGACTGTTTGCTGGTGCTGTCAGGGAGGATTTAAACTAATGTGGCAGGTGGCAGGGGGGTGGGAGCATGAGCAGAGAGACAGAGGGATGTAAAATGAGGGTAGAAGCAATAGGTAGCAAGGTGAAAAGTAAAAGTGGCAGGCAGAAACATCCAGGGCAAAAATCAAAAAGGGCCACTTTTCAACATAATTGTATAAGGGGTAAGAGTGTTGTAAAAACAAGCCTGAAGGCTTTGTGTCTCAATGCAAGGAGCATTCGTAATAAGGGGGATGAGTTGAATGTGCGGACAGTTATTAATGAATATGATATAGTTGGGATCGCGGAGACATGGCTCCAGGGTGACCAAGGCAGGGAGCTGAACATCCAGGGATATTCAATATTCAGGAGGGATAGACAGAAAGGAAAAGGAGGTGGAGTAGCGTTGCTGGTTAGAGTGGTGATTAATGCAATAGAAAGAAAGGACATTAGCTTGGAGGATGTGGAATCGATATGGGAAGAGCTGCGAAACACTAAAGGGCAGAAAACGCTAGTGGGAGTTGTGTACAGGACACCTAAGAGTAGTAGTGCAGTTGGAGATGGCATCAAACATGAAATTAGAAATGCGTGCAACAAAGGTAAAACAGTTATAATGGGTGACTTCAATCTACATATAGATTAGGTGAATCAAATTGGCAGGGGTGCTGAGGAAGAGGATTTCTTGTAATGTATGCGGGATAGTTTTCTAAACCAACATGTAGAGGAACCAACGAGAGAGCAGGTTATTCTAGACTGGATACTGAGTAATGAGGAAGGGTTAGTTAGCAGTCTTGTTGTGCATGGCCCCTTGGGCAAGGCTGACCATAATATGGTTGATTTCTTCATTAGGATGGAGAGTGACATTGTTAATTCAGAAACAAGGGTTCTGAACTTAAAGAAAGGTAACATTGAGGGTATGAGACATGAATTGGCCAAGATAGACTGGCAAATGATTCTTAAAGGGTTGACGGTGGACATGCAATAGAAGGCATTTAAAGACTGCATGGATGAACTACAACAATTGTTCATCCCAGTTTGGCAAAAGAAAAGGAAGTATGATGTTGTGGCGATCAGTGAAACATGGTTGCAGGAGGGCTGTGATTGGAAACTAAATATTCCAGGATTTCGTTGCTTCAGGTGTGATAGAATTGGAGGGGCAAGAGGTGGAGGTGTTGCATTGCTAGTCAGGGAAGATATTACAGCAGTGCTTTGGCAGGATAGATTGGAGGGCTCATCTAGGGAGGCTATTTGGGTGGAACTTAGAAGTGGGAAAGGTGTAGCAACACTTATAGGGGTAAATTATAGACCGCCAAATGGGGAACGAGAATTGGAAGAGCAAATATGTAAAGAGATAGCAGATATTAGTAGTAAGCACAAGGTAGTGATTGTGGGAGATTTCAACTTTCCACACATAGACTGGGAAACACATTCTGTAAATGGGCTGGATGGTTTGGAGTTTGTAAAATGTGTGCAGGATAGTTTTTTGCAGCAATACATAGAGGTGCCTACTAGAGGAGGGGCAGTGCTGGACCTCCTGTTAGGAAATGAGACGGGACAGGTGGCGGAGGTATGCGTAGGGGAGCACTTCGGGTCCAGTGATCACAATACCATTAGTTTCAATATAATTATGGAGAAGGACAGAACTGGGCCTAGGGTTGAGATTTTTGATTGGAGAAAGGCTAACTTTGACGAGATGCGAGATGATTTAAAAGGAGTGAACTGGGACATTTTGTTTTATGGGAAAGATGTAGAGGAGAAATGGAGGACATTTAAAGGGGAAATTTTAAGAGTACAAAATCTTTATGTTCCTGTTCGGTTGAAAGGAACCAGTAAAAATTGGAAAGAACCCTGGTTTTCAAGGGAAATTGGACATCTTGTTCGGAAAAAGAGGGAGATCTACAATAATTATAGGCAGCATGAAGTAAGTGAGGTGCTGGAGGAGTATAAGGAATGTAAAAAGAATCTAAAGAAAGAAATTAGAAAAGCTAAAAGAAGATATGAGGTTGCTTTGGCAAGTAAGGTGAAAGTAAATCCAAAGGGTTTCTACAGCTATGTTAATAGCAAAAGGATAACAAGGGATAAAATTGGTCCATTGGAGAGACCGAGTGGACAGCTATCTGCAGAGCCAAAAGAGATGGGGGAGATATTGAACAATTTCTTTTCTTCGGTATTCACCAAGGAGAAGGATATTGAATTATGTGAGGTAAGGGAAACTAGTAGAGTAGCTATGGATACTATGAGTTTCAAAGTAAAAGAAGTACTGGCACTTTTGAAAAATATAAAAGTGGATAAGTCTCCAGGTCCTGACAGGATATTCTCTAGGACACTGAGGGAAGTTAGTGTAGAAATAGCCGGGGCTATGACAGAAATATTTCAAATGTCATTAGAAATTGGAATAGTCCCCGAGGATTGGCGTACTGCGCATGTTGTTCCATTGTTTAAAAAGGGTTCTAAAAGTAAACCAGCAATTATAGACTGGTTAGTTTGACTTCAGTGGTGGGCAAATTAATGGAAAAGATACTTAGAGATAATATATATAAGTATCTGGATAAAGAGGGTCTGATTAGGAACAGTCAACATGGATTTATGCCTGGAAGGTCATGTTTCACTAATCTTCTTGAATTTTTTGAAGAGGTTACTAGGGAAATTGACGAGGGTAAAGCAGTGGATGTTGTCTATATGGACTTCAGTAAGGCCTTTGACAAGGTTCCTCATGGAAGGTTGGTTAAGAAGGTTCAACTGTTGGGTGTAAATGCAGGAATAGCAAGATGGATTCAACAGTGGCTGAATGGGAGAAGCCAGAGGGTAATGGTGGATGGCTGTTTGTCGGGTTGGAGGCAGGTGACTAGTGGGGTGCCTCAGGGATCTGTGTTGGGTCCTTTGTTGTTTGTCATGTACATCAATGATCTGGATGAAGGGGTGGTAAATTGGATTAGTAAGTATGCAGATGATACCAAGATAGGGGGTGTTGTGGATAATGAAGAGGATTTCCAAAGTCTACAGAGTGATTTAGGCTAGTTGGAAAAATGGGCTGAAAGATGGCAGATGGAGTTTAATGCTGATAAATGTGAGGTGCTACACCTTGGCAGGACAAATCAAAATAGGACGTACATGGTAAACGGTAGGGAATTGAAGAACACAGTTGAACAGAGGGATCTGGGAATAACCGTGCATAGTTCCTTGAAGGTGGAATCTCATATAGATAGGGTGGTAAAGAAAGCTTTTGGTATGCTAGCCTTTATAAATCAGAGCATTGAGTATAGAAGCTGGGATGTAATGTTAAAATTGTACAAGGCGTTGGTGAGACCAAATCTGGATTATGGTGTACAATTTTGGTCGCCCAATTATAGGAAGGATGTCAACAAAATAGAGAGGGTACAGAGGAGATTTACTAGAATGTTGCCTGGGTTTCAACAGCTAAGTTACAGAGATAGGTTGAATAAGTTAGGTCTTTATTCTCTGGAGCGCAGAAGGTTAAGGGGGGACTTGATGGAGGTCTTTAAAATGATGAGAGGGATAGACAGAGTTAATGTGGACAAGCTTTTCCCTTTGAGAATAGGGAAGATTCAAACAAGAGGACATGACTTTAGAATTAAGGGACAGAGGTTTAGGGGTAACATGAGGGGGAACTTCTTTACTCAGAGAGTGGTAGCGGTGTGGAATGAGCTTCCAGTGGAAGTGGTGGCGGCAGGTTCGTTGGTATCATTTAAAAATAAATTGGATAGGCATAGAAACATAGAAACATAGAAAATAGGTGCAGGAGTAGGCCATTCGGCCCTTCGAGCCTGCACCGCCATTCAATGTGATCATGGCTGATCATCCAACTCAGTATCCCGTACCTGCCTTCTCTCCATACCCCCTGATCCCTTTAGCCACAAGTGCCACATCTAACGCCCTCTTAAATATAGCCAATGAACTGGCCTCAACTACCTTCTGTGGCAGAGAATTCCACAGACTCACCACTCTCTGTGTAAAGAATGTTTTCCTCATTTCGGTCCTAAAGGAATTCCCCCTTATCCTTAGACTGTGACCCCTTGTTCTGGACTCCCCCAACATCGGGAACAATCTTCCAGCATCTAGCTTGTCCAACCCCTTAAGAATTTTGTAGGTTTCTATAAGATCCCCCCTCAATCTTCTAAATTCCATCGAGTACAAACCGAGTCTATCCAATCTTTCCTCATATGAAAGTCCTGACATCCCAGGAATCAGTCTGGTGAATCTTCTCTGTACCCCCTCTATGGCAAGGATGTCTTTCCTCAGATTTGGAGACCAAAACTGTACGCAGTACTCCAGGTGTGGCCTCACCAAAACCCTGTACAACTGCAGTAGAACCTCCCTGCTCCTATACTCAAATCCTTTCGCTATGAATGCTAACATACCATTTGCTTTCTTCACTGCCTGCTGCACCTGCATGCCTACTTTCAATGACTGGTGTACCATGACACCCAGGTCTCGTTGCATCTCCCCCTTACCTAATCTGCCACCATTCAGATAATAGTCTACCCTCATGTTTTTGCCACCAAAGTGGATAACCTCACATTTATCCACATTGTACTGCATCTGCCATGCATCTGCCCATTCACTCAGCCTATCCAAATCACCCTGCAGCCTCCAAGCATCCTCCTCACACCTAACTATACCCCCCAGCTTGGTATCATCTGCAAATTTGGAGATGTTGCATTGAATTCCCTCGTCCAAATCATTAATATATATTGTAAATAGCTGGGGTCCCAGCACTGAGCCTTGCGGCACCCCACTAGTCACTGCCTGCCATTCTGAAAAGGACCCGTTTACTCCTACCCTTTGCCTCCTGTCTGCTAGCCAGTTCTCTATCCACATCAATACTGAACCCCCAATACCGTGTGCTTTAAGTTTGTATGCTAATCTCTTATGCGGGACCTTGTCAAAAGCCTTCTGAAAGTCTAGATATAACACATCCACTGGTTCTCCCTTATCCACTCTACTAGTTACATCCTCGAAAAATTCTATCAGATTTGTCAGACATGATTTACCTTTCGTAAATCCATGCTGACTTTGTCCAATGATTTCACCACTTTCCAAATGCGCTGCTATCCCATCTTTAATAACTGACTCTAGCAGTTTCCCCACTACCGATGTTAGACTAACTGGTCTGTAATTCCCCGCTTTCTCTCTCCCTCCTTTTTTAAAAAGTGGGGTTACATTAGCTACCCTCCAATCCTCAGGAACTACTCCAGAATCTAAGGAATTTTGAAAAATTATCACTAATGCATCCACTATTTCTGTGGCTACCTCCTTGAGTACTCTGGGATGCAGACTATCTGGCCCTGGGGATTTATCGGCCTTCAATCCGTTCAATTTACCCAACACCACCTCCCGGCTAACCTGGATTTCACTCAGTTCCTCCATCTTATTTGACCCCCGTTCCACTGCTATTTCCGGCAGATTATTTATGTCTTCCTTAGTGAAGACAGAACCAAAGTAGTTATTCAATTGGTCTGCCATGTCCTTGTTCCCCATGATCAATTCACCTGTTTCTGACTGCAAGGGACCAACATTTGTTTTAACTAGTCTCTTTCTCTTTACATATCTATAAAAACTTTTGCAGTCAGTTTTTATGTTCCCTGCCAGTTTCCTTTCATAATCTATTTTCCCTTTCCTAATTAAGCCCTTTGTCCTCCTCTGCTGGATTCTGAATTTCTCCCAGTCCTCCGGTAGGCTGCTTTTTCTGGCAAATTTGTATGCCTCATCTTTTGTTTTTATACTATCCCTGATTTCCCTTGTTATCCATGGATGCACCACCTTCCCCGATTTATTCTTTTGCATATGGATGAGAAGGGTATGGAGGGTTATGGTATGAGTGCAGGCAGGTGGGACTAAGGGAAAAAAGTTGTTCGGCACGGACTTGAAGGGCCGAGATGGCCTGTTTCCGTGCTGTAATTGTTATATGTTATATGTTATAATAAGTCAGGGAAGGTAGTGCATCCGTGGATAACAAGGGAAATCAGGGATAGCATTAAATCTAAAGATGAAGCATACAAATTAGCCAGAAAAAAGCAGCTTACCAGAGGAGCAGAGGAGGACAAAGTGCTTAATTAGGAAAGGGAAAATAGATATGAAAGAAAACTGGCAGGGAACATAAAAACAGACTGCAAAGGTTTTTATAGATATGTGAAGAGAAAAAGGTTAGTTAAAATAAATGTCTTCACTAAGGAAGACATAAATAATCTGCCGGAAATAGCAGGGGACCGGGGGTCAAATGAGATGGAGGAACTGAGTGAAATCTAGGTTAGCCGAGAAGTGGTGTTAGGCAAATTGAATGGATTAAAGGCCGATAAATCCCCAGGGCCAGATAGGCTGCATCGCAGAGTACTTAAGGAAGTACCCCCAGAAATAGTGGATGCATTAGTGATAATTTTTCAAAACTCTTTAGATTCTGGAGTAGTTCCTGAGGATTGGAGGGAAGCTAATGTAACCCCACCTTTTAAAAAGGGAGGGAGAGAGAAAACGGGGAATTACAGACCAGTTAGTCTAACATCCGTAGTGGGGAAAATGCTAGTCAGTTATTAAAGATGGGATAGCAGCACATTTGGAAAGTGGCGAAATCATTGGACAAAGTCAGTATGGATTTATGAAAGGTAAATCATGTCTGACAAATCTTATAGACTTTTTTGAGGATGTAACTGGTAGAGTGGATAAGGGAGAGCCTATGGATGTGTTATATCTGGACTTTCAGAAGGCTTTCGACAAGGTCCCACATAAGAGATTAGCATACAAACTTAAAGCACATGGTATTGGGAGTTCAGTATTGACGTGGTTAGAGAACTGGCTGGCAGACAAGAAGCAAAGAGTAGGAGTAAATGGGTCATTTTCAGAATGGCAGGCAGTGACTAGTGGGGTACCGCAAGGCTCAGTGCTGGAACCCCAGCTATTTACAATATATATTAATGATCTGGATGAGGGAATTGAATGCAACATCTCCAAGTTTGTGGATGACACGAAGCTGGGAAGCAGTGTTAGCTGTGAGGAGGATTCTAGGAGGCTGCAAAGTGACTTGGATAGGTTGGGTGAGTGGGCAAATGCATGGCAGATGCAGTATAATGTGGATAAATGTGAGGTTATCCACTTTGGCAGCAAAAACAGGAGGGTGGACTATTATCTGAATGGTGGCCGATTAGGAAAAGGGGAGAAGCAACAAGACCTGGGTATCATGGTACACCAGTCATTGAAAGTAGGCATGCAGGTGCAGCAGGCTGTGAAGAAAGTAAATGGTATGTTGGCATTCATAGCAAAATGATTTGAGTACAAGAGCAGGGAGGTTCTACTGCAGTTGTACAGGTTTTTGGTGAGGCCACACCTATTGTGTACAGTTTTGGTCTCCTAATCTGAGGAAAGACATTCTTGCCATAGAGGGTGTACACAGAAAGTTCACCAGACTGATTCCTGGGATGGCAGAACTTCCATGTGAAGAAAGACTGGATAGACTCGGCTTGTATTCGCTTGAATTTAGGAGATTGAGGGGGGTTCTTATAGAGACTTACAAAATTCTTAAGGGGTTGGACAGGCTAGACGCAGGAAGATTGTTCCTGATGCTGGGGAACTCCAGAACAAGGGGTCACAGTTTAAGGATAAGGGGGAAGTATTTTAGGACCGAGATGAGAAGATCATTTTTCACACAGAGAGTGGTGAGTTTGTGGAATTCTCTGCCACAGAAGGTAGTTGAAGCCAGTTCATTGGCTATATTTAAGAGGAAGTTAGATGTGGCCCTTGTGGCTAAAGGGATCAGGGGGTATGGAGAGAAGGCAGGTACAGGATACTGAGTTGGATGATCAGCCATGATCATATTGAATGGCGGTGCAGGCTCGAAGGGCCGAATGGCCTACTCCTGCACCTATTTTCTATGATTCTATGATTCTATGAAAATTTAATTGAACTTCCGAGGGTTAACAATGATAAATTCAACTTTGATATGATTAAGTAATACAAAATATGCTCCAAAACTCACAGGAATACAATGATGTGGTTGGAACTCCAAGCAAATTCCAGGAAAATATAGTATATCATATTTCTTTTGTGAAATGAGCATAACTGATGTCGGGAAGTTCCAAGCCGCAGGGGGTTCGACCAGCCCCGACTCGGGAGTCCGATCACCCGGTGTGGGGAGCTGAGATCCCCCTGATGTGAGAGCTTGATCGCCCCGATGCGGAGGGCTCGACTGCTGGTTGCAGGAGCCAAGATCGCCCCGACAACGGAAGGTTCGCGTGCCCCGACCGCAGGAGAACAAAGAAGGGAAGAAGATTGAACTTGTTTTGCCTTTCATCACAGTGAGGAATGTGGGAGTTGCTGTGGTGGATGTTCATGTTAAAAATGTATTTGGGTGTCTTGTTGCTCTTTATTGGTATGACTGTATGGCAATCTGATTTTCACTGTACCTTAATAGGTACATGTAACAATAAACAGACCTTGATACCATGACCTCTCCAGGAGGCTGCAGAGGAACTTACCAGATGTAGGTTACTGTCTACCATCTGGAGGAAGGTACAGTAGACATAGAACCATTCCCTTCAGGATCAGGAATAGATTCTGCCCATTAACCATCAGGCTCCTGAACCACCACAATCTTAATCACAACCCTACCTTAACCCTTTCAAACCGCTACATCCTTTTCAGTACAACAGTTGTTCTATGTATTTTGTTTATCTGCACTATCGTGTTCGAGTTTTCTGGGAATAACTGAAGATTTATTGGATATTTACTGTTATTGTTGCATCCAATGTGCCTATAAATCTTCAGCAAGTAAGAATTTAATTGTTACGGTTCATATCTCGTGCACATGACAAAAAAACACTCTTGCCGCTGGAACCTATATTCACATTATTTACCCTTGAGTGCTTGAGAGTTTATTTTACCAAGCTTCCAAGTAACCTCTGCCTGATCAACAAAGCTTAATTGCAGTGAGCGCAAATACTGATGTCTTTTGCGCCTGTGCCAACTTCAAAACAGCTAACACAGTAGAGATAAAAAAATCTCAGCATTTCACACGTAAAATAGGAAGCTCTTTAAAATCATGTGCTCCAATGCTGAAATCTATCTGAAATGCTACTCAAAGCACTTTTATTCCCGAGAGGTTAGATCCGAAGTACAAGGCAAGATTTCATTGTACCTGACGCGGGCTTCTGTTGTGTTTGCAGCATGTTACAATGGAAGGTGCAATAGAGGGCTTAAGTAATATTGTCAAGCCAAAGCAGCTGTTTCCTTCAGAACGCGGAACTACTATTAAGATACTTAATGGCGGTACTTTAGCGGTACACAGTCAAAGATTACAGTAAAGTGAAAGAGAAAGCTTTTCATAGGAGCGGTGACCTTTCAACATCCCTTCACCAGCCTAATGGGCCTGTCCCACTTAGGTGATTTTTAAGCAGACTGCCAGCGACTGTCAAGTTGCCGGCAGTTGCCTGAAAAACCAGCAACTGGAACGGCGACTGTCAGAGTGGAATACACACACACACATCGCAAAGGCGGGGGCCAGGGCAAGCAGGGGTGCGCTGTCTGAAATTCACATGGTACAAAGCCAAGGTGATACAGACACACATCGCGATGAACAGGAAGGTTGGCGCTGTAATTAAGACGGATAGCACAGTGTACAGTAAGCCCTTTAAAAGAGGGGAGAGAAGGAGGGAGAGGGGAAGAGGGTGGAGAAGGAAGAAGAAGGATTGGAGACAACTTTTAAGAAGCCAGATAACTTTTAATAAGCCAGAGATACACAGCTGTGAAGTTCGACGGACATTTAACATTACCGGTTGGTTATCCTTGGTTCTGAAAACTCATGCTTATGTTTTTTTTCCCCAATGAGCCAATGAAAATGACCGGTCAGCAAAGGTGATTAACTAAAACTACCTACGACTACCCATAACTACATGGCGACCCTATTAAAACTGCACCTACGACTACAGGATTATCGATTTTCTCCATGGCGATCAATTTTTGGTCGCAGAAAACTTTTCAACATGCTGAGGCCGTGACTAGTTCCCAGAATGCGGAACTCCTCGCGACCATGAACGAGACTCACCAGAGACCATCAGCGAACATGTGGCGAGCGCAGAGTCTCTTTCACTTGCCTAAAAAGTCGCCAAAGTGGGACAGGCCCATTAACCTTCCTTATTTCCAGTGCACTTAATGTGCTTTAGCTTTCTGATGGCTTAAGTGACAATTCAATTCAAATGTTAATCATTGACCCGAGACCAGCTGGACTGGATAGTACTCCCTTGGAATGCAACAAGTTTTCCTCCCCAACACCAGATGTAATTCTTGCAAGCCAACAGTAGAGTTGACTAAATGAGCGAAACTGACTTAAGTAATAGAAATTCCATTTATTCTACTGGGTATTTCAAGCTGGCAAATAAATTAGACCTCTTCAAGCAAGAATCAACCGAAAATATTAGCATACAGAATTAAAACTGGTATTCCCAGGATTTAAAAACAAATCCTTAATAAAGGACAGTACATCAAATAGATTTGAGCAGCTGCTTCACCAATATTGGCATGTTATCTTGCTGGCAAAAGGTCTGGAAGGTTTATGACCAACATGAATATTTGAGACATTTGGTATTTTGGGATGAGAACAAATGTAATACTGTAACCAAGAGAAGTTAAAACATTTAGAGAAATCCTATGTAACATCATCATATTTTGCAACCTCCCCACAGAAGGTTTTCTAAGCAAAATAACATGAAAGGTTAGGCTGCAGTTTTAATCTAACAATGGGCACTACTTTGAATTGTAGTTTCGAGGAAATCTGGATGATGACATCAATATATGCTAAATTCCTTTCTAAGACCAACACATTTAGAATCACAAAGGCGTTTTTAATGAGGCTCAGGCTCTATAAAGCGCTATTGAGGCCCCATTTAGAATATTGTAGACAAAGTTTGGAATCATATCCGAGGAAGGATGTGCTGGTTCTGTTTGTGGTCCAGAGGAGGTTTACAAGAATGATCCCAGGAATTAGTAGGTTAACCTATAATGAGTGTTTGTCAGCACTGAGCCTGTACTCGCTGCAGTTTAGAAGAATGAGGGGGGGACCTAATTGAAACATACAGAATGGTGAAAGGCTTGGATAAAGTGGATGTTTCTACTAATGGGAGAGTCTAGGACTAGAGGTAATTAAAGGACATTCTATTAGGAAGGAGATGAGAAGAAATTTCTTTAGTCAGAGGGTGGAAATCTGTGGAATTCTTTGCCATCCACTGATTCTTTGGAATCAGTGGATATTTTCTAAGGCAGCGATAGATAGATTATTGATTAGTACAGGTGTCAAAGGTTATGGGGAGAAGGCAGGAGAATGGGGTTAGAAGGGAGAGATAGATCAGCCATGATGAATGGTGGAGTAAACTTGATGGGCTGAATAACCTAATTCTACTCCTACCACTTATGGCCTACTTATGAAAATAAAAGTTATTTCTACTTATGAAAATAAAATTCAAGTATGCTTTCACAATCTTAAACCCCTGTCTCACGGTGCGAGTTGGCCCACGAGTGACCCCGAGTTTTCACTCGTGCTGATCACGTACAATCAACGTAGCGGGAACCTCGGAACTCGTGCGAGCAACATCGACTCGTGGCGCTAACGGCAGGTACCCGTGAAACTTGTTAACTCGTGAAAAAAATCAAACATGTTTGATTTTTTCCACGAGTCAAATTTACTGTTCAAGTTAAAAATGGAAACATTTAAACTCGTAATAACGTAGTGGCCCGTGCGTTTACCTTAGTGACTCGTGAGTCTACCGTGGGAACTCTAATCTGTTTGTTCGCTCGAGTAAAGACTGAACCAAAGATAGAAACAAAATGCTGGAGTAACTCAGCGGACCAGGCAACATCTCTGGAGAGAAGGAATGAAGTCGAGACCCTCCTTCAGACTTACCCGAAACGTCACCCATTCCTTCTCTATAGA
Source organism: Raja brachyura (assembly GCA_963514005.1). The sequence goes on from OY740790.1 coordinate 26,664,669, forward strand.
GATGCGGCCTGTCCCGCCGAGTTACCCCAGCATTTTGTGTCTATCTATACTTTAGTTTCAGATATGATCAAGTGTAAGAAACTACCTTCACATCAGAGAATCCTAATGTTCCAGGATAAAAATCCACACACCCCAGTTACATCCAATATTAAATTGCATGAATATCATGTATTAGTATGCATCTATGAGCTCAACATTTAAAGGGCTGCCCTTTAAATGAAAAGTATGCCAATCATAGAGATTGTGTTAAACCACTGTATAATATTTAAAAATATTTATAACCTGTATCTATTTACTTGGGTGACAAAATAAACGCATCAAAATCTAAAAGCCAGAAAGAGAAAATAAATAGGTCCGATATTTGCTTAAAATCATCTCCTAGATTTTAGAAATGATGCCAAAGCCCGGTTTTACCATTCAAAACTGCAGCATTTCAAATTATCTAATTTATAAAAATACATTGAGAATCAATGATTCATAATGGAATGACTCCGCTCTTCAGTAGAAACAATTAATTTCCTCTGTTTTTTTTTTAACAGACATATTCTCTTTTTAAACAAGAATTAGTGTAGTTATTTTTGTTTGGAGCCTCTCCCGCCACTTTATTTCTCAATATCATCCTCGCTCCTCCGTCGAGAAAATCTCCACTGAACGCACCGGTTCTGACAGAGGAATTAAATAACATATATAGTGGATATGTCAACATCTTTTTAATCTTGGTATTAGGTGGGGTGGTTTAGTCCATCAAGTCCGAACACACAGATCTGCTTCAGTTGATGTGAAGAAGGGTCTTGACCTGAAACGTCACCCATTCCTTCTCTCCAGAGATGCTGCCTGACCCACTGAGTTACTCCAGCATTTCGTGTCTATCTCAGCAGGGCACAGTCCCGCGGTTAACACCAAACTCCAGACCTATCTAACCCCTTATTTATGAACGTTCCACACATATTTATCGATACTTTTTCCGGCACTGTGCCCAGGCTACGGACACCACACTGAGCCCAAACTAAAACAATCCCAGTACTTATCGGTGTGTGTGGTCTGACCGAGGACACGTGCAATTTGGCCGAGGCACTTCACTGTCCGTGTGTAGGAAGGAACTGCAGATGCTGGATTTCACCAAAGCAAGACACAAACATGCTGCAGTAACTCAGCAGGACAGGCAGCGCCTCTGGAGAGAAGGAATGGGTGATGTTTCGGGTCGGGACCCTTCTTCAGACTCCCTGCTCATTCTTCCCTTGTCGATGTGAACTTGTAGGGGTGCGAGGAATCGGGCGTCGCTGGGTATAGGCTGTGGGCCGAGGAGCTTTATTCCAATGTTTCGTGACCCAAGTCACAGAACTACATGAAATTTTCACATATTGTGTATAAATATTATATAAATCATCCCCTGAAACTCGCCAAGAACAAAACTTGCACATTTTTATTAAATTAGAGCAAAACCGGAAAATGTTTGTGAATTTTTAGTCCGATCAAAGCACGTTTAACATTGAGTTCTATGCCAGTTGGCCAATCACGCGCTTTGTTTCAGGCTAGCTAGGCAGGGAGCACACAACATGGCTGAGGGGACTTCACTGATGCCTGCTTTACTGGAGATTCCGATGAAGGTTCTTTCTAGTTCTGTGGAATACATGTCGTGGAAACATGCAGCAGGGTAATTGAATTTAGTGAGAAAAGCAGTAAGAAGTCTGAAGAATGTGCAGCTAAGTGGATAGAAGTGGAAGAAAGTCTTGAAAGCAAAGTCGCTGTTGAGATGCTGCAACACAAAGTCGAAACCAGTCAAACTTTGTGAATCAACTGCAAGGTAAGATCTAAAGTATGAATTTATTAAAATTAATCTTTATGGACTTTAATTAATTTAATAGCACCCTTTATAATGTGAAAACATGAGATTTGGAGGTTGTACACTCACTCATTCACTCACTCATTCATTAATTCACTCATTGACTCACTCACTCACTCATTCATTCATTCATTCACTCACTCGTTCACGCACTCGTTCACTCATTCGTTCACTCACTCACTCACTCATTCATTCATGAAGTTGAGGGCTTAAACTATGTGTATCCATAACAAGGTAAATTAAACATTGTCACTAATGCCAGCTTGTTGTAGTCTAATAAGTCTTTAACATCTAATCTCAGAGCTGCCTGCGATAACTTACCGAGTACAAGTGCTCCGATCGCAGGGCCTATGTACTTAACATAGTGAAGCCGCGGTCTCAATTAAGAAGCGGCCGAACGCGGAATGTGTTTGGATCATGTCCGCGGGGGGGGGGGGGGGGGGGGGTGGGGGGAGGCTGTACATAGTGCCATCCGTAGTGGCCGTTTCCAGGCCCCAACCACGGGAGAAAAACGGACGAATATTCATTACACTTTATAGGCTTCTATTGGAATGAGAAATGGTCAGAAATGGCTGATGTTTATGTAGAAATGAATTGGTGTATGTGAACTTGAACTAATCTATCTATGGTAGTAACAGTGTTATTCTCATTAACATTAAGAAGAGATTGGAATTTTATGAATTAAAGTCCATGCTGACTTAATGACTATGAGATGGTTTTTTTTGTAGCCTCCGCCTGACCCTCCACTTGAACTTCAACTAACTTATCAATGGACTTATCAAAACTTATCAAAAGACTTGGAATCTGATGAGGAATATTCAGATGAAGATCAGATGTAATGCAAACAGATAAATTGGGGAAATAAATGATTATATAATCTTTTATTTTAGTGTCGATCATTTCACTGTTTATTTGGTCAACTTATTTAAACAATGAGTTAATTACTTATGATAATGGCGTGATGGTGAATGACAGTCCATCCACACATACATCCATCCGTACGCACACTTCCATACATACATGCACACATACATCCGCACACACACACACACCCATCCGCATGCAGACATCCATGTACACACATACATCTGCACATACATCCACACATACATCCATCCACACATACATACACACTTACATCCACGTTTGACAGGTATACACAGACACACACACACACAAACTACAGATACTCAAACAATGCAACACTTTTAGGGTTATTTTAGGTTAAAGGTAATAACCCTCATTTGCAAAGGCACCATCGGGGGTCTCTAACATAAATATAGGATCATTGTAGCTTAAAATGAATACTCATCAAGTAAACATCAGAGCATTTGATTCTTGGTCAGGATGTGACATTTACATCAGAAATAAGACAGATCTCTTACAGGTCTGTCACCCAGCCTGGCCCTGCCCCAGTCCCACTATGGCCGTTACCCCCACTCTCCCCACTATGGCAGTCAGTGGGGTTCAGTAAACGGGGGAACCCAGAGGATCTGTCCTGACCCTTTAATTAGGCAGGTTCATGAGCCTTACAACCCCGGACCTCTGCTGCAGTCTCATTACATTTCCTATTAAAGCGACTGGAAGATGCCTTGCAGGGCTGTCCTCCAGCCTGGCACTGCCCCATCCCACTATGGCCGTGACCCCCACTCTGCCCACTGGCAGTCAGTGGGGTTCAGTAAAGGGAGGAACCCACAGGAACTGCCCTCAACATTATTTAGGCTGGTTCAGGAGCAGGACCTCTGCGACAGTGTCATTAAAAAAACACTCACAATTATATTCATCATGTTATTTTTATATAATATAATTATACTTAATTATATATGATTACAGTCATATTTACGTCATATATATATAGGTATAATAATATATGGTTTAAATGGACTACAACACGAATGGACTACAAATGAAATAGGCTGCCCATGGTGTAATATGGGCTTTGGCCACTAGATGGCGCTTACTTTCCCGATCTCATTTTCTAATTAGTTTAATTAATTAATGTGCAACTTTTGGCACTGGCGAGTTATGACATCCTTCTCAATTATATTTCATCTAAATCTGTGGAGAATTTCATGTAGTTCTGTGACCTGGGTCACGAAAACTGATATCTAGACACATTTCTGATACTCGGCCCACAGCCTAGTAAGGGGAAGAGAGGTTTTACTGCTGAATTATGCGTAACAGAAGCATGAAGTGGGGGTAAGGTCCGTTTAAACTATCTCGCGTGTCCCCCCGTTCCCCCCGTGTTGGGAGAGAAAGGGGAGAGAGTTGTGCAAACAAACCACAGGAGACTGCATCTTTGGAGGGAAATCATAAAATGTACACGGATGTTTCGGGCCAGGACCCTAATGGTTGACTACCCATTTCCCAGATGCTGCCTGGCCATTGGCTTCTTCCTGCAGTTTGCTTTTGTCCCAGACTCCAGCATCTGCAATCTCCTTGGCCTCCAAAGGAAAAAGTTGCTCGTGAAACGAAGGTCGATATTGACCCATGCTTACTGCGAAATCAAAGCTGCAGTGCTTGCGTATTTAGTTAAACCTGCACCTTAAACAGCTTCAAACTCTTCTTCCGTGGTTGGTGCCAACGGAATTGAAACGATTTTCCAAAGCACTCGGTTTGTGCTTGAGATTTAGTCATAACTTCCTCAATTGTATGAACAAAATGATCATTGAGCCCTCAACCTGCTCTTTCATCTCGACCAGTTCGCTCTTCACCTCTTCCGGCGAGACCAGGCCCCTTCCTGTCATTCCTTCTCCTCAACCGCCAACGCCGTTCCCAGCCCCCCTCTCACTCCTCCCCACCCATAGTCCTTGTCTTCTCCCAATTCCATCATCCCTGTCCTCGCCTGAACTGCTGAAGATAACCGAGTGCTTTAAATGCGAATCCCGGACTGCGGCAACAACACACGCCCTGAGCGGGAGAGGAACTTGGTAACTCAAGAGTAAACGGGAGAGGAACTTGGTAACTCTGGACACGAACTTGGAACATCGCAGAAATTACAAGTAAATGGAAAACTTACCATACCCGGTTCAAACACTTGAACATCAACTTGGAATCTCGTACACAACCACGAGTCTGTCACTCGGGGTCACTCATGGGTCAACTCGCACCGTGAGACAGGGCCTTTAGGCCATCTCAAGTGTGTTTCCTACTTGAACCTGCTTTACACTATGCCAGTGTCTTTTCCTCTTTTTTTTGTTATTTTTAGCGTTTTAAAAGTATGTGTTAATGGTCTCTGGTTTGTTTTATGTGGGGGGTTGGGTCGGGAGAAACTTTGTTTCATCTTTTACCTTGCCGGAGATGCGATTGTTTTCCGGATCGTATCTCCGGTCGCTCTGCGGCTGAACATCATGGATGAGACTGACTTTGAGCCCCACCAGGTGGCCATGGACTTACCTTGCCTGGGATCGATGATCCAACCGCTGCCTGCGGATTTCACCATTAAGGAGCTTGCAGTCTCGGGTAGAGACCGATGTTGGGAGCTCCAGACGATGCAGAAGGTTTTGACCAGCCCCGACCCGGGATCAGATTGCCCCGCGCGGTGGAACTGAAATTCCCCCCCAATGCAGTATCACGATCGCCACGAGGCGAGGGCCCAAATGTGGCCGGCTATGGGAGCCAAGATCGACCCGTCAATGGAAGGCTCGAGGCCCCCAGCCACGGGAGAACAAAGAAGGGAAGAGATTTAACTTTTTTTCGCCTTCCATCACAGTAAGGAATGTGGAGGAGTCACTGTGATGGATGTTCATGTTAAAATGTATTTTGTATGTTTTGTTGCTTTTATTGGTATGACTATGGCAAATCAAATTCCTCGTATGTTGCAAAACATACTTGGCTAATAAAACATGATTATGATTATGATTAGTTGGAAAAGAAAGCTCATCACTTCCTGGCTTGCTTATAAATCAGATTATGATAGCTGACATTAATCTGCAGGCCACACTTAATGGTCCAACTAACAGAGAGCACATCTGACAATGCAGCAATTCCCTGACAATGCACAGAAGTGCACTACGAGATAACATTACGAGAATGATAGAACGATAATTTAATAAACAGTCTGAAGAAGGGTCTCGACCCGAAACGTCGCCTATTCCTTCACTCCATAGATGCTGCCTCATCCGCTGAGTTTCTCCAGCTTTTTTTGTCTACCTTTGATTTTTCCAGCATCTGCAGTTCTTTCTTAAACATTTAATAAACTGAAGTAATTTTAAAAACTGAACACTCAACTAACTCTATATTCATGTGAGGTAACATGAACATGTGCAGCTGCAGTTATCCTGACATTGCCACTTTCTTCAGTTACTTTCCTAACGGTCCTCTACTGTGTATTGCAACTAAGTCTGTACATGCAGATCATACTTTCCTATTTGGAATCATTTAAATTCTTTCAGGGCTCTTCAACATTGCTGGTTTAGATGCACCATGTGACCATTACGGTTCATTTCTCGTGTTAGCATTTAAGATTGTGACAAACACAATCCTAATATTTCAGAAAATGTTTTTCAACTCAATCAAATTGCCAGGTGGCTTTTCTTCCCCTCTTCCCAAGTAAATTTCAACCCATCATCCGGACTGCCTGATGCAATCGGATTCATTTTCAATGTTCTGCAATAATGGAAGCCAGTTGGCTGAGATAGTAATGCTGAACAATCTACAAGTTCCTTTGGGCTCAGAGGGTACAAGTAATCAGAACCATCAAAAAACAGCAAAGCTGATGCATAGAGACTCATCAAGAGACAAGGGAATGGAACTTCCTGGCTGTTTCTGGCCGTTCCAAATGAACTGACTGAGTGACAGATGGTGCTACATTTGTCACGAGCCTCTGTTGCCAGACTCCATGTAGAAATTCAAAAGCTCAAACACAGCACGGAGTGCTTTACTACACAGTTTGAAAGCAAGGCAACAGTAGCTACCACCGAGTCCTGATTGCGTAACGTTCGGGTGCAGATAGCCAACAAGGTTAAGGGCCTGTCCCACTTAGACAACCTAGGCGAGTTGAAAAAAAATGTCAAGGTTATGTTGACTCGCCGAAGTAAAAGACCTCATACGACTATGTCTCCGACCTCCTACGACCTCCCTCGACCTCAGTCTTCCACACCCAAGGCCAACTACGACTAGCTACGAGTGGAAAATGATCACATGATAAAATGCTGTCATGTTTGCATTTTTTTTCTCGGGCCAATTACCGACCTATGACTACCATCACGACCTACCTACGAGCAGAAAGTATACATTTTTTCCATGCTGACCTTTTTTTTACTCATCGACATTTTTTTACTCGTGGACATCAGGCTGGAAAAAACGTCGCGACCTACTTGAGGCCACGAGTACGCGGAGACCACTCACGAGCATGAGGAAGAATTACGAAAACCTCCTACAACCTCGTTGCGACCATGCTGCGAGTACGAGTCAAGGGCAAACTCGGCAGAGGTCGTGAAAGTGGGGCAGGGGCTTAAGCACTGGGCCCAGATGAATGCAGACAGGATCTTAGTCTCATTCAAGCAATTTGTCATTGAAGACCCTCACTCTCTGCATTGATGGAATACGTTTAAAGCTATAAACACCATTAAAGGGCAAATTCAACGTAAATTAGAATTTTGTAAATTTGTATCAGAATGGTTCAATTCAGTTGGCATTTCCAAATGTCTAAATATATTAATCCTGGCTTCAACTGTAAACAATAGCTTTGTAATCAGGTGATTTCGAGCATTAGTAGCCACAGTAATTCTAATGCTGTCCCTGATGCACAGAGGTAAGCTGTACATTAATCCAGATGGCTTAATCCACATTTCTGAACAAAATCGCTGAACAGCCCAAATGTTTTTATCTTTTTTCACTGATTATATGAAGGGGTAGCTGGGCTCAGCATTGTAACTCAACAAGTACCCGGTGGTAAGATCAGATGAAAAGGTTTAATCCGAGATTTGTATACTCGTCTCTATATATATATTATTAGAAATTGTTCCATTCATTGTTACGATGTAAACTTTTTTTTTAATTTTTAAGTATAATAATTGTTTGTCAGTAATATAGGTTTATTATTTTTTTTGTTTTTTTAAATTTTTTTTTAATTTTTTGTTTTTTTTCTTCTCACATATAATCAAAATTATAATCACACTTTTTAAATTAAACATCTATTCTTCCTTTACTCTTATTTCTTTTCACTATTAAAAAAATTGAGGCTTATAGATATTGCTTTGTAATATTCATATAACTTTGGAAATATGTAATATGTATATCTGAAAAAAATTGTTATATTATTTGTAATACGTATGGCCTCCAATAAAAATATATTTAAAAAAAACAAAAAAACCCAAATGTTTTTATCTTTTATTTTTATTTTCCTGGGATGCTATCCCATTTCCTTATATACATTTCACTGTGTTTTATGCACGTTTGTGGATCAGTATGAGAATGACTGATTTGAATGACATTTGTGACCTCTTATCACTCCTGACAATATACAAGTCGCATCACCAGAGGGAACCACAACCATTAATTTCTGATAACAGTATATAAACGTTAAGAGGGTCATAGATAGGGGAGACACAGAATTTTTTACTCGGGTAGAAATCTCAAAGACTAGGCATCGCTTTAAGATTAGAAGGGCGACATATAAAGGAGATGTGTAGGGCAAGGTTTTTATTTTACACTGAGAGGGGTGGGTGTCTAGAAAACACTGCCAAGTTCTTTTGAAAGAGTCTTTTAAGGTCAAAGGTATGAAATTTAAAGGAGTTATGTGGGCCAAGTTTTTTTGCACAGAATAGTGGGTATCTTGAGTTGGTGGTGGTTGAGGCAGATGCAATGGTGAGGCATTTATGAGGCTTGCAGATAGGCATGTGGAAATGCAGGGATTGCAGCAATATGGATTACATGCAGGCAGAAGGGATTAATTTAACAACATCATGTTCGGCATAGACAGTGTGGCCTGAAGGACCTGTTCCTGTGCTGTAATGTTATATGTTTTCAAGAATCACTGAGCAAAAGATATGGAAAACACAAGCATGTGATTGTGTTAATAATTCTCTTTAAAATGCAAGGTGACAATACTCAAAATGTCTTCAACTTCATCACTGTGGGCGACACAGTGGTGCAACAGTACAGTTGCTACCTTACAGCGCCAGAGATCTGGGTTCGATTCTGATTATGTGTGCTGTCTGTACCGAGTTCAGCATGGGTTTTTTCCGGATGCTCCGGTATCCTTCACATCCTAAAGACGTGTAGGCTAATTGGCTTCTATAAATTGTTCCAAGTGTGTAGGATAGAACTTGCATATGGGTGATCATAGGCTGGTGTGGACTCCGTGGGCTGAAGTGTCTGTTTCCACTCCATACCTCTAAAAACTAAAAGAAAACTAATGAATAAAAACAGCAAGCTGAATACTACAACTCAATTGCACAGAGATCCTTGAAAGGCTGCCTTGTCGACGTCAGTTATTAGAAATATCCTGGAGCACATCCATTGCAGGCAGAACTCCGTACAAATTCCAACTGGCTGCCAGCCACCTGACTCCAGGAAATCGTGTGATTGGCTGAAGAACATTAATTCCTCCATCACAATATGTGGTACTCCAGAACTGCTGATGCTCTGTATATGACTATTTCCAATATAGTTGCTTTGGGATGTTCCCTGAAAGTAGTGCCATGGCTGTGACTCAACAATGAGCAGGTTTCAAAGTACACTAGGCTCTCTTTGAAAGCTTATACATTGGTGGTAAAGCTCAGCTGTTTTAAAAGTATAACCATTCAGGCATGAATAAAAATTATTCTAATAATAGAATTATCATTATTTAAATAATTTATTATAGGCAACTTGCTGATTTCTTCAAGTATGTTAAACAGATACAGTACTTCCCGAGTATTTTGAAGAAAAAGCTGGAGAAATAGGCAGAGGAATATATTCAGGAAATGGACCAACTGGATAAAAGACGCTGTCACATTGTTTGTGAAGACTGTAATTTATTGGTACAACCTTTTAAAAAGTTTATTGCTGAAGTGATGGCCAGGCAAAAATTATCGAGCGAGTCAGAAACATTAATCAGCAAGTAGATGCCCTCAACACTTGTCTTCCGCCAATCTAATGATTGTAAAACTGTTTCATTACACATACAGACCAAAAACAAATTTTGGCCTGGACAATGCAAGCAAACTACTCTTTGAAGAAACAAGAACTTTCATATTTTTGTAGTTTGTAGCAACCCATACCAGTGGAATACCAGACATGTTCAATACCATGACCTCTGCCATCAATTCCATGGATTAATTTGAGGAAGACCTCTTCCCAATAAAGCAACTTTTAAAATGATAAAAAAATCTCCTTTTATGAGTTATCAAGTAGGCACTCTGACATGGATTTGTCAACTTTATGTTTAATGCCTATTGAGAGCAAAGTGCAATTACTTGAGCAGAATGCTCGCAGATAACATTATTGATGCCCTTTTGCAATGATGCCAAGTTCATGGATACAAACTCAATGGCTATGAGCCTCCCAATTAATGGTTCAGGGGTTCCACGACGACTACCTTTGTGGAATTTTTAAATTCATCTTCTTTTCCCTAATTTGAACTTTTGAGCAAAGTGTACTAAACCCTTTTCTATTTTCTGGTTAATTCAAAATATGCATTTTGGGAGGGGAGTTGAAGAACGGTCTCGACCTGAAACGTCACCCATTCCTTCTCTCCAGAGATGCTGCCTGTCCCGCTGAGGTACTCCAGCTATTTGTGTCTATCTATGTATTTCAGGAAACAGGAGACTGAAGAAGGTTGGCAAACAGGAATGGTATCTTAGTGGTTATGTTATTGTTCTAGTAATCCTGGAAAAAGGCTTGGAATTCACATTGAGAGATGCCTCAAACAAACAGCCTTGTGATAACAGCCAAGAAGCTTCCTTCTGTCAAATATTCAACCAATAATTACTGTACTCACCCAGTAATCTAATAGTTTTCCAAAACTAGTAACACAGAACTAAATGTGTGGGTCTAATGATTTTTAAAATCCGATTCAAAATCCAGCTAATTCATAAAGGGTTCACAGTAATAAATGGAGAGTAGATTAGACAAAACTTTCAGCATGGACTGTTTTCATATAACAAAAATACTGCAAAACCAGCAATAACATTAGGGTTCCCAGCTGCTCTCATGACTCATGCCACCTGCAACTTGCAGAGATCTGCCTTTCGGTTACTAAGAATTATCGCTTCCCTTGGCAAACAAACTCCAGTACAGAGAAACAACTCCATCATCCAAGTCTACTGATTATCCACAATGCATAACAACCTTGTCTCTTGCATTTCCAACAATGAAGCTATTCTTTTCCCTCTTTTGCTATTTTCAGATCTCATTCATCTTTTTCTTACACCTCCTCCAGACATATCTTTTGTTAGACACTAGCCTTTTAATGGCACTGTACTGTTGGTGTCATTCGGTCTCCACTCTCTCACAGACATTCCTTTTTGTTCTTCATATTCTCTGCAACTTAAAACGTTACTTCTCACTTTTCTCCTGTTCTGATGAAAAATTATTAACGTGAAATAAGAACTTGGGTTTATCTTTCCTCAGATGCAGTCTTACCTGCTGAGCTTTTCCCGCATTCTGTTTTTGATCTTTGATCAATGAAAAAATCCTTGTGTTCACTTAACATTTGTGTTTTTCTGGATAGTTTCGTTTATTATTGTCGCATGCACCAAGGTCCAGTGAACAGCATTTGTTTGTTTTTGCGTGCTATCCAGTCAAAGTGAAGACTGAATACAATCACGCTGTCCATCATGCACAAATGAAGGATAAAGGGTACAGATAAGTCGAAATATGTTGCAACTATATGTAGATTTGTGTGCTGAGATGACCCTTGTCAATGCTCTCAGCTCCGACTACCACATGACCCGCTCTTGCTTCCCCATGGTTCCCTTCCATTCAATGTTTTCCCAGTTAATTGTTTATTTGAAACCAACCTCTCACATTATCCTCTTGATCCAAATGAACATTCTTGCACATATTTGGTTCTTCCTGCTAGTGCTCCAAGTTCAAAAATTCAAAACTGTTGAACATTATCTCTTGGAGATTTTCTTTTCTCAATAATGTTTTAACATAGACATAAACAATCCCATGGCATGAATCTGAAAAACAGATATCCTTCCTATTGTATGTAGTAAACATTCATCCCCTGTCAGCATTGGAAGAAATGTGATCAGTTTCATATTGCTGATTTCAGATGTTGCTGTGCATAAGTTGGCTTCTATTTTTCTCTATTGTAATGTGGGCACTATTCAACAAGATATTTGCTGGCAAATGTGAAAGGCATTGGATAGATGCAAATCTGCCTTCTTTTAAAACTCAAGCTTGGCATTATGTAATCATTACAAACTAGTTATGTATTTCATTTCTTCAAACTTTACTGATGTTCAACAGAAGGGGCCAAATCTACTGACCTCGGTTTTTCATGTTCAAAAGTAAAATGTTGATTTGAGGAAGGCAAAAGTGAAGCAAGAAAATATTGTTAAATCAGCTGCACTTTTCAGGAACTTTCATACAGAATTTAATGCAGGCTAACACAAATGTCAGTACTGTGAATCTACTGTGTCAAGAGTTAAGGAGTTAGTGTGTAATGCCCTACAGATTTCGAAAACCAGGAAATGATAAATAGGTTGACTCACATCCTTTGAGAAAGCAGCTGCCCAAACCCAAGCAGAGGGAATATTTGTCAGAGTTAAAAGCCTAACATCAGATCATTAAGAATTACAAATAATAACCAAAGGAGGTCTTATGCCCAGGGCTTTTCAATATGACTGAAAAAGAAATATTGTTCTAAGCTGTTTCTCTAACTACTTTTCAATGGAACATAAGAAATCTGGCTATGTGGTACATCAGCAAATTGCAGTATTTTCTTTGTATGCAGTTGGATTAGGGAGTCAATGTATATAAATATTACAATATGCAGTCAGTATCAATTATAACATTGGGAAATTCTTTAATTTCCTTCCCATCACTTCTTTGGCTGGGATACTTTAAAACTTTTTAGCCCTGAAATTACATTGTGGTATAGCTTACGTCTAAGGGGATGGTGGGGCGTTTTGGTACCAAATTACATAAGTGGGATGGTAGATGAGGTCCTGCAAAGAGAATTTAGGTAGTTGGGCAGTAGTTTAAAAAAATGATATCCAGGGTTGTAATCTCAGGGTATTACGTGTGTGATGAGCTGGTGAGGCAAGAAGAGAAACAGAGCAGGCTGCATCTGAACTGGAGAGGAACCAATATCTTAACCGGGGGGGGGGGGGGGGGGGAGGTGTGCCAGTGATACGCCAGAGGGTTTAAATCAGAATGGCAAAGGTGCAGGAGCCAGAGCAAGAGGTTGGCAAGTGAATGAACTGACGGGAATGTGGAGGTTATGACAAAAAACGGCAGAAAATGCTGAAGTAACTCGACGGGTCAGGCAGCATCTCTGGAGAACATGGATAGGCAACTTTTCGGTTCGGAATCCTTCATCCATGATCTCCAGAGCTGCTTCCTGACTGGTTGAGTTACTCCAGCACCTTGTCTTTTTTTGTAAACCAGCATCTACAGTTCCTTCTGTCTACTTATGACAAGAGAGTCTGAAAAGAAAGACAATTTCAATGCAAGGATAGCGTGAACTCAGTGTTTCTATGCTGCATCTCTGAAGCAAAGATTAAATTAAATGAAAGGCCCACTTCTGCAGGAAGACCTCGTAAACTTTGCGTCATGTGAACGGATAAGTATTGGGCGAGCGATATAGCACCAAAATAAATGTCAGTGTCAACGTAATGGAGGTCTGGTAAACTATGCTGCAAATCCAGCTAAGGTTTTCTGTGTTTGTGGTTGGGTGGAGATTGGGGAGTAGTATGGTTGCAGATCCTGTCAAAGCAAACAGAATAGCAGAACAATTTTTAAGTTACCTTAATCTTAATTTACTCTTAAATGTTAATTTACGCCAATTTTTCTGGAGCGCTCCATAAATAGAATACAACAAGCTTTTAATAATCTATTGTGACTGATCATTTTTATATTACTATCTTTAAAATTTACCATATTTTCATTAATCTCACTCCACATTGTCACTAACCTGAACTACATTGCAAACCAATCCATTCTTGTCTACTACACGACCTTGAACATTAAGAGCCAACTGCAGGACTTTAAAATTTATTTTCCAGTAAATCATACCTCAGAAAGACACTTTATTTAAAATAACATAGTTAAAGAAAGATTAAAACAGGGAAATGCTCAAACTCCACACTGATGGCAGCCAAGGTCAGGATCGGACCCAGATCTCTGGCGTTGAGGCAGCAGTGTCACTGTTCCCCAGGATTGAGGCTAGGATTACTATTTTATATTGAAGTATGCGTGGAAGAGATTTGAAAGAGGTGTGGAAGATCAACAGCATAAATAGAGAAAAACTGTTAACAGTGCAAGGACCAGAAGGCATCCAATTCAAGTGATGCGCAAAGGGTTCAGGGACAATGCAAGGTAAATAATTTTACCGTCAGAGAGTGGTTATGATCTGGAACTTAATGACTGTATATCTGGGTGTCAATCAAAGCTTTCAAAAGGGAATTGGACAAACACTTCAGGGAAAATAACATGTAGGGTTATGAAGAAAGAGCCGGAGAATGGTACGGCCAGAATTGTTCTGTAAATACGTGGACCAAATTATCTTTTGCAATGTAATGATTCTACAATCACGGCAACTTGCTACAAAGCAATTTTAACTGCACAAAACTCAAAATGGAATGACAATCATTCATTAAAATAGAAAAACAAAAATTAGGAAAAATTAAAACAGAAAAAAATTACATTTAAATCTGTACAGGATTCCGTGATCAATAGAATATAACATAGAACTACTATAGAGATCATTAATGTTTTATAAGTTTTGGTAAGCAACCTCCAGAATTGAACAACTATTGCACAATCATTGGTGGTATACGTTAGATGAAATTTTAAAATTGAGGCTCCTTCTTGCTCTCATATGCGTAGAAAGATTCTAAAGTGCAATTCACTAGAACAGAGGATTTTCCTTTGTGAACCGTAACAAAATGTAATCTTCAACCAACATCAGATAAAAATAGATTATCTGATCATTAGACACATTGATATGTGTGAATCTTGCAACATGAAAATCAGCTGCCAGATTCCTGCTATTTTGAAAGTGATTAAAATTCAGAAGCACAAGTTGACTACTTTGGCATCCCCCGAGGATGTTAAAACATATTCAACAAAAACAACGTATTTGTCTGATTATCTAAGATAGCAAGTCAGGGCAGCTGAAACCTGGTTTAAAAGGTGCTCAGATGCCGAGCAGACACATGTGATGGTGGAAGTGTTCCTTTTCTTCGTGATCTCTAAACATGTAACTTTTTAATTTCTGGGGAAGGGGTCTGTCCATCCATACAGTTTCATCTCTGTGAAGAATGAGTTCCAGTTGGGACGTCTCCCTCCATGCAAATAATGTGCTGGTTGAAGCCAAACCTTATTTTGCAAGTGTCTGCAGCCTTATAAATCATGGCAGCAATTTCACATAATACTGCAGTTTCTTTAAATGAGCCCTGATAGCTTTAATTCTCCTTTGGTAATAAGCTTCAAGCACATACTTATAACTTGTAACTTTAGTGTATATAACATCAGGGCTAAATAAAAAGGACTTCACAAGTTTCAAGATCATAAATTCCTGACAGATCTGCATGCAATTTTACTTGGAACGAAACTTCATTCCTTCTCATGGCTCTGATTAAAACCGACCCATCCAAATATTGCTGGCACCAATTATGGTCATAAACTCACGGAAATATTCCCGTATAGTGCATTGGTAATATGAATATCAGACTAAGAAGCCCACAAAAGCAGTGCTAGCAAATCAACACCAATGGTGGGTTTTGCATGAAAATATTGAAACTGCAGGAAACTACAGCTGAAAAATGAAAAATGATAATTAAAAAATTGATTTGTAAGCCCATGACATTCCTTCTCTCCTTTTGATTTGATAATGAGTAACATTTCCAATGAATTTTTTAAATCATCACTGTCCATCCAAACCAATACTTGATGTTATTTGACAATAGCTGATAACTCAACAGAAGTCAAAAATCATTTTGGCTCAGTAACTGTAGGCTCGTCTGCAAGTTAAAAGACCATTGCTCAAATCACATGAACTATGGCCACCAAAGCTTTTCACTGTACCTTGGTACACGTGACCGTAAACTAAACTAACACTATTTTACTTGGTACTTCAGAGAAGTTCTGCATCATCAGAGGTGGTATATTAAAGAATACCTGTTAAAATATATCTGAACAATGTTGGAATACAGAGTTTGAAGAAAAGAGTTCTGCTTGATTCTCGCTCACCAGTTATTCTTGCATTGACACCACCCACATTAACAAAGAGGACATTCATTGTACTTGCTTTGCAAAATCTTGTCCTGAATTTGGGCCTGTGTATGTCTAAGTAATAGCAAAACTGCTAATTAGCTCGAATGAATGCTAGGCACAAATGCAGCCAAACTATTTACTAAAGCTGAAAACAAAAATTCATAGCAAAACCAAAATGCTGGAACTTCAAAGGAGGTTTGTTAGCCTATGCAAAATCCATTTTTTTTTTAGCATTAGAGATAAAAGATGAATATGTACTTTAGGAAAATGGGGGAGAATGGGAAGATAGTGAAACAAGAGATACTCCAAAAACAAATTAAACAATTTAAATTATCAAACACATTCAAGTCCTCCATTTACTGTTCAGAAATAAGGCAATAATAGCAATGAACATAAGTAGTGAGGGAGGTTCCGAGAAATAGAAATGATAAATAAATTGCCCAGTAGGTGGGGAACACAGTCAAATATGTGTTCCATTTATTGATGAACGTTGCATCTTGTTTCAGATTTTATACATTATTCAGACTAGAGTAATAACACATTTCACAAACTGTAAACGTTAAATATTCCCAGTCAGTTCTCTATTTTTAGCTAATTTATACTTTGAGGATGAATTATCACAACCAGAACAATTTGTTTCCCTGTGTCATCTTAAACCAGATGTAAAAAAAACTGTTTTTCTCATCATCAGCAAAACCATTGCAAAACATAATTTTAAGTTCTACTTTTTTATGACCTATCCAGAAGAGGGATTAATTGATAAATGTAATGCTTGGACATTTCTGGCACCAGCGTGCACTGTATAGCTTTATAAACCTTTAAGCTTCAAACTCTTTCTTTAGCCTCCGAGCTATTCCTCAAATTCAAATCACCCTCAGTTTGGCACTAATTTGATCTGAGGTTTATAGTGAGGTTTGAATCTAGCTTGTTAATGTTAATAGCAGTAATAGCAATAGCAGTTCCTGGAGGTCTGCTCTCCGCATCTTCCTCTTCCTACTGCAATGTTTCTCCAACCAAAACTATTTCTTAACGTTAATGCCTTAACTGGAACACTTACAAAGGAAAAGCTACATTCAGAGCTTTCTACGCACAACGTTATCAATTATTTTTCACAGTTCCAGATACAACCATTTGTTGCTGTGTCCATTTATAATGTCATTCCTTCAAAAGAAAAATAAAGCAACCACTCCCTCCCCAGGTACCTTCCCCTGCAACCGCAGAAGATGCAACACCTCCTCCCTCGACAGTCCTTACATGTTTGGCAGAGGTTCACTTGCACCTCCTCCAACCTCATCTACTGTATCCGTTGTTCAAGATGAGGACTCGGCGAGACCAAACGCAGACTGGGCAATCGTTTCGCGGAACACCTTCTCTCAGCCCGCCTGAACCAACCTGATCTCCCGGTTGCTGGACATTTTAATTCTCCTTCCCATTCCTACACAGACCTTTCTGTCCTCGGTCTCCTCCTTTGTCAGAGTGAGACTAAATGCAAATTAGAGGAATTTTGCTTTTAGAAAATTAGAGGAATCTCATATTTCGCTTGGGCAGCTTGCAGGCCAGTGGTATGAATATTGATTTCTCTCACGTCAGGTAGGCCCTCCCAACAAACAGCTTACAATGGCCTGTTTCCTTTATCATCGTTACTTTTTTCCATATCGTTGTTCTTTATCTCTCTACATCAACATCTGTATGTCTCGTTTCCCTTATCCCCAACCAGTCAACTCGAAACATCACCCATTCCTTTTCTCCAGAGATGCTGCCTGTCCCACTGAGTTACTCCAGCTTATTATGTGTATCTTTGGTTTAAACCAGCATCTGCAGCTCCTTCTTACACAAGAAAACAGGAGCAGGAGTAACCATCTTGGCTCCACAACCTTGCCTTGCCATTTAATACAATCACGGCTGCTCTGGCTCAGGCCTCAATTCCTCTTTTATGTTATTTCCATTGCCCACAATCCCTTAATCTCAAACATTTATCTACCTCCCCTTTAAATACCTACTGATCTCGCCTCCACAACTCTCTGTGGTAGAGAATTACAGAGATTCACCGCCCTCCATGAAAATAAATTTCTATATTCTTCGTTTTTAAATGACTGACCACTTGTCCTGAAACTATGTTCCCATGTTTGAGACTCTCCCACAAGTGAAAATGTTGCACCATCCACCCTGTCATGTGTCCTTTCCATTTTATATTGTTTAATCAGATTGCCCCTCACTCTTCTCAAAAGTGTACATACACAACCTATCTTGTCTCTCTTTTTAAGATTACCCTCTTATCCCAAGAATTAGCTTGGTGAATCTCCTTGAAATACTTCCGATTCTACTATATTATTTCTCAGATAAAGATGCTATAGCAATGGGCTATTATTTATCGGATAAAGATGCTATAGCAATGGGCTAGAGTTTGTGTTTGAGTTTAGTTTGAGATTAGGTACTAAACTGAGCAGAGACCACAATGTCGATAGACCCAAAATGCCGTAGTACTTCGGCGGGTCAGGCAGCATCTCTGAAGAAAAGGAATAGGTGACGTTTCGGGTTGAAACCTCGATCCAAAACGTCATCTATTCCTTTTCTCCATTGGTGCTGCCTGACTGCTGAGTTACTCCATCATTTTGTGTCTATCTTCGGTGTAAACCAACATCTGCAGTTCCTTCCTACACAGAGACCACAATGTGGTAATTTACCACCAAGCCCATTTGTTTCACGTACACTTCCTCAAATAAATACCATTTTAATGATTCCAAGGAAGCTGTCCAATTTCCACATGTCAATCCTCCCATTGTTAATTAAGGTATTTTGCCCTGAAGTATGCAATCACAAGAGGGGAGTTTGTGCTTGCCTATGACTGACTAAATATGTTAATATTTATCAATTAGTTCTCTGAGGCCAATTTTGTTGAAAGGGGGAGAGCCTATACTAAAGCAAACTATAAAATTATGAGGCACAAATTGGCCACAATTGGTCAGTAAACTACCATTAAAGGTTTGACAGTATACAAGCAATGGATACATTTTATTGAAATAGGTTTTTATAAGTTCATATACATCCCTTTATACATCCCTTTAAAGGAGAATAAGCAACATACAAAGTGGTGCAACCGTAGTTATCAAGATAAGTTAGTTAATGGAACAAAGGAAAAGGCTTCCAAAGTGGCCAAAAAAATCAACATCCCTGAGGATTGGGAAAACTTCAGAAATCAAAATAAAAACCAAGGCATTGATAAGGAAAAGAATAGTAGAACACTAGTGAAAATATAAAAGACTGTAAAAGCTTCTACAGATATGCAAAAAGGCAATGATTATGGATCACGATGCAGGAAAATGGGTAAATGATTAGTAGATGATTGGCAAATGATTACCAAATATGGTCCCTGATGGGCTGAAATTATATTGATGAATGTGGGGATGGCAAGGAAATTTTACAAATATTTTACGTGCATTCATGGAAATTTTCCTCCTGGAAATAATAGAGAACAACAGGTCAAGAAGGAATAAAGATCTGAAAGAAATTATCATCACTAAAATATAAGTTTCGAAGAAATTAATGAAATTGAAGAGCAATAGATCTCCACAAAACCTGCAACCTGATGTTTTAAAGTAGATTTTAAAGAAATACATGAGGTGCTTTCATCCAAAATGCCATAGACTTTAGAATGTTATCATAGATTGGAAGATAGCAAATGCATCCCATTATTTTAAAGAGGGAGGGGAAAAACTGTCATCAAAATGCACTCAGTAATGCTGCAAACAATTGGTGCGGCACAGTGGCAAAGTTGGTAGAGCTACTGCCTCACAGCACCAGAGACCCGGGTTCGACCCTGACCTAGGGTGCTGTGTGTGCGGAGTTTGCACATTCACTGTGACCGTGTGGGTTTCCTACAAGAGCTCTGGTTTCCTCCCACACCCCAAATGCGTGTGGGTTAGTAGGCTACATGGCCTCTGTAAATTGCCCCTAATGTGTAGGGAGTGGATGAGATAGAATAACTTAGAACTGGTTTGAATGAGTGTTCACTGGTCAGCTTGGACTGGATGGGCCGAAGGGCCTGTTTAAATGTTATAACTTCCAATCCCAATTGAAATAATTCAATTATTAACAGAAAAATAAAAACACAATTAAAAACTGAAACTTAAATGTACCAAAAATAAATATAACATTAAAATAAACAGGAAAAACTGAAAACAAATTCAAATACTTTGATTGATTGCAATCATTCTTCTCCATTCAAAAATATGAAGATGTTATTCCTGCACCACGTTAGACTGGCATTAGTTATTTAGGCAAAATACCCTCCATGAATGCTAGAAAAGAGTTGTAACTGCCAGCTCCTTTGCTGCACTCCACTAGAAGACTGACACTCTGGACAATAGGTGCTATCAAGTTTGTGACTTCTGCAATTCTGACTTCTGCACTTACGTTAGGAAATATTTGCAGGGGTGGATTTGCCAGCATGGTTCAATAAGATTGAATTATTTTTACAATCTCCCACAGGAAAGGAATTTAATATTAATAATCTGATGCAGGTGACATTTCTGAAAACATTCCACTTCAATTCAAAGATCATAAAAGTTACAGAAGCAAATTTGCACTGTCATCCATATCTTTCTGCAACAGGAAATTAGGCTGGTTTGTAGCAGCTTGTCCAAACATAGGATAAATTCTCAGATCTATTTTTAGGATTTCTTAGTAATGATTATAACTGGACATTTTCATTTAACTACTGAAAATGATCTATTATTTAGTTTCTTATGATAACTGGACATATCTATTTAACTATTGAAAATGACAAAATCTTCAACTAAAATATATTGATTATGAGAATCCAGCATTTTCTAGATGCCAAACACGGTAACTAAGAAATCAACTGCTGGCAGGAACTATTCAGTTCACCAGTGCCCCTTCCACAATGATATTTTGATTCAAGGCTGGTATCAGTGTTCCTCTCATTCCTTCTGAATATTTTTGACAACTGTTAACAGGAAAATGTAAACCTTAAACCACTGTATGAGCAGTGTTCGCACTTACTTGAAGACTCTTCAAGTATTCTGTGACAGATGAATGCAAGAAAGCCTGGTTGCAATAACTTTTTTTTTTGTGACCAATCTCTCCTTCTGCAACCATTACTGAGTTATTTCAGTCATTGTTCTTTTGAATTTATCACCCCTACTGCCACCCCGCTACTGCTGAACATCCATCTTACACACCTTTCACCCTTGTTCAACTTCCTGAGAAGACACAAGGACTCCTTGTTTTTTTTCCAATCTGCAATTCATTCACAGCTCAAAACAATTAAAATCCTATTTTTATTTATCTCTATCTATATATTATACGAAAACTCTTCTCTTTGCTCTTAGCATTCTAAATGTCTGTGTGTTGCAGGATTGTGTTGGCATTCTTTTAATCGCCTTAATTTGTAACTTGTTTCACACACTAGGCCACAGCCTTTCCATTTTCACACATACATGCTACTCACATTCGTTCAGCGACTGGAAAAATATCTTCCCTTCGCATTTCAACCTCTGTTTCTGAAGTTACTAACCTTTTAAAAACAGCTTCAAAATATTAAAGTTTTCAAAGTCCAACCGACATCACAATCGACTCGTAAGGCACGATGGGACAATTGCAATTGTAATAGGGGACTCTATAATTAGGGGGTCGGATGGGCGATTCTGTGGACGCAGTAGGGAGACCCGGATGGTAGTTAGCATCCCTGGTGCCAGGGTCTCGGATGTGTCGAAACGTGTCCAAAAGATTCTGAAAAGGGAGGGAGAGAAGCCTGATGTTGTGGTACACATAGGTACCAATGACATAGGCAGAAAAAGAGAAGAGGTCCTGAAAGGAGAATTTAAGGAGTTGGGGGGAAAGTTAAGGACCAAAAGGGTAACAATTTCAGGATTACTGCCTGTGCCGCGTGACAGTGAGAGTAGGAATGGAATGAGGTGGAGGATAAATGCGTGGCTGAGGGACTGGTGCAGTGGGCAGGGATTCAAATTCCTTGATCACTGGGAACTCTTTTGGGGAAGGCATGATCTGTACAAAAAGGACGGGTTGCACTTGAACCAGAGCGGGACCAATATCCTGGCAGGGAGATTTGCAAAGGCTACTGGGGAGACTTTAAACTAGAAAGGCTGGGGGGAGGGACTCTCTTAGAGGGGGCTAGGGGACAGGGTGTGGGGCAAGAGGCAGAGAAGGGAAGCACTCGGACCCAAAATGCAGGCGAGAAAGAGGAAAAAGATAATAAACAGAGAATAAGGGATGGTGGGTTTCTTAAATGTGTACATTTTAATGCCTAGGAGCATTGTAAGAAAGGTGGATGGATTGACTCCTGGAAATATGATGTTGTGGCAATCAGTGAAACATGGTTGCAGGAGGGCTGTGATTGGAAACTACATATTCCAGGATTTTGTTGCTTTAGGTGTGATAGAATTGGAGGGACCAGAGGTGGAGGTGTTGCATTGCTTGTCAGAGAAAATATTACAGCAGTACTTTGGCAGAATAGATTAGAGGGCTCGTCTAGGGAGGCTATTTGGGTGGAACTGAGAAGTGGGAACAGTGTAGCAACACTTTTAGGGGTGTATTATAGACCGCCAAATGGGGAGCGCGAATTGGAAGAGCAAATATGTAAGGAGATAGCAGATATTAGTAGTAAGCACAAGGTAGTGATTGTGGGAGATTTCAATTTTCCAAAAATAGACTGTGAAACACATTCTTTAAATGGGCTGGATGGTTTGGAGTTTGTAAAATGTGTGCAGGATAGTTTTTTGCAGCAATACATAGAGGTATCGACCAGAGAAGGGGCAGTGCTGGACCTCCTGTTAGGAAATGAGGCAGGTCAGGTGAAGGAGGTATGCGTTTGTGAGCACTTCAGGACCAGTGATCACAATACCATTAGTTTCAATATAATTATGGAGAAAGTCAGAACTGGACCTAGGGTTGAGATTTTTGACTGGAGAAAGGCTAACTTTGAGGGAATGCGTAAGAATTTAAAAGGAGTGAATTGGAACATTTTGTTTTATGGGAAGGATGTAGAAGAGAAATGGAGGACATTTAAAGGGGAAATTGTAAGAGTACAGAATCTTTGTGCCCCTGTTCAGTTGAAAGGAAATAGTAAAAATTGGAAAGAGCCATGGTTTTCAAGGGAAATTGGACACTTGTTTCGAAAAAAAGAGAGATATCTACAATATTTATAGGAGGCATGGAGTAAATGAGGTGCTAGAGGAGTATAAAGAATGTAAAAAGAATCTTAAGAAAGAAATTAGAAAGGCTAAAAGAAGATATGAGGTTGCTTTGGCAAGAAAGGTGAAAGTAAATCCAAAGGGTTTCTACAGCTATATTAATAGCAAAAGGATAACGAGGGATAAAATTGGACCATTAGAGAGCCAGAATGGACAGCTATCTGCAGAGCCAAAAGAGATGGGGGAGATATTGAAAAATGTATTTTCTTCGGTATTCACCAAGGAGAAGGATATTGAACTCTGTGAGGTAAGGGAAAAAAGTAGAGTAGCTATGGAAACTATGAGATTCAAAGAGGAGGAAGTACCGACACTTTTGAAAAATATAAAAGTGGATAAGTCTCCAGGTCCTGACAGGATATTCCCTAGGATATTGAGGGAAGTTAGTGTAGAAATAGCAGGAGCTATGACAGAAATATTTCAAATGTCATTAGAAACGGGAATAGTGCCGGAGGATTGGCGTATTGCGCATGTTGTTCCATTGTTTACAAAGGGTTCAAAGAATAAACCTAGCAATTATAGACCTGTTTGTTTGACGTCAGTGGTGGGCAAATTAATGGAAAGGATACTTAAAGATAATATATATAAGCATCTGGACAAACAGGGTCTGATCAGGAATAGTCAACATGGATTTGTGCCTGGAAGGTCATGTTTGACAAACCTTCTTGAATTTTTTGAAGAGGTTACTAGGGAAATTGATGAGGGTAAAGCAGTGGATGTTGTCTATTTGGATTTCAGTAAGGCCTTTGATAAGGTTCCCCATGGAAGGTTGGTTAAGAAGGTTCAATCTTTGGGTGTTAATGGCAGAGTTGCAAGATGGATTCAACAGTGGCTGAATGGGAGATGTCAGAGAGTAATGGTGGATGGCTGTTTGTCAGGTTGGAAGCCGGTGACCAGTGGGGTGCCTCAGGGATCTGTGTTGGGTCCACTGTTGTTTGTCATGTACATCAATGATCTGGATGATGGGATGGAAAATTGGATAAGTAAGTATGCAGATGATACTACGATAGGTGGTGTTGTGGATAATTAAGTAGATTTTCAAAGTCTACAGAGAGATTTGGGCCATTTGGAAAAGTGGGCTGAAAGATGGCAGATGGAGCTAAATGCTGATAAGTGTGAAGTGCTACATCTTGGCAGGACAAATCAAAATAGGACGTACATGGTAAATGGTAGGGAATTGAGAAATGCTGTGGAACAGAGGGATCTAGGAATAACTGTGCATAGTTCCCTGAAGGTGGAATCGCATGTAGATAGGGTGGTAAAGAAAGCTTTTGGTGTGCTGGCCTTTATAAATCAGAGCATTGAATATAGGAGTAGGGAAGTAATGTTAAAATTGTACAAGGCATTGGTGAGACCAATTCTGGAGTATGGTGTACAATTTTGGTCGCCTAATTATAGGATGTCAACAAAATAGAGAGAGTACAGAGGAGATTTACTAGAATGTTGCCTGGGTTCCAGCAACTAAGTTACAGAGAAAGGTTGAACAAGTTAGGTCTTCATTCTTTGGAGTGCAGAAGGTTAAGGGGGGACTTGATTGAGGTCTTTAAAATGATGAATGGGATAGACAGAGTTGACGTGGATAAGCTTTTCCCATTGAGGATAGGGAAGATTCAAACAAGAGGCCATGACATGAGAATTAAGGGACAGAAGTTTAGGGGTAACATGAGGGGGAACTTCTTTACTCAGAGAGTGGTGGCTGTGTGGAATGAGCTTCCAGCAGAAGTGGTGGAGGCAGGATCGATTTTAACATTTAAAAGTAAAGTGGATAGGTATATGGATGGGAAGGGAATGGAGGGGTATGGTCTGAATGCAGGTAGATGGGACTAGGGGAAAATAAATGGTCGGCACGGACTGGAAGGGCCGAAAGGGCTTGTTTCCATGCTGTAATTGTTATATGGGACGCTCCGCGAGGGAGGGGCACTCACACCACAAAAGAAAAATCCAACTGATGTCAGAACAGGACACTCTGCGCGGGAAGGGCATTCAAGCGCTCAAACGACAAAAAAATCAATCCACTCGCAAGTCGGTTCCTCGGGTAGACGGCCGCCCACGGCCTCGCTCGGGTCGATACCCGCCCGCTGCCTGGTGGGGAGGCTGCTGCCGCGGGCCGAGCCCGGTGACTGGGCTTGGGCTGGCCCAGAGCCTGGAGCTGGAGTGAGGGCCGAGCTCAGGGCTCAGGATGAGGGTAAAGCAGTGGATGTTGTCTATATGGATTTCAGTAAGGCCATTGACAAGGTTCCCCATTTGGGCCATTTGGAAAAGATGGCAGATGGAGCTAAATGCTAATAAGTGTGAAGTGCTACATCTTGGCAGGACAAATCAAAATAGGACATACATGGTAAATGGGTGGGAATTGAGGAATGCTGTGGAACAGAGGGATCTAGGAATAACTGTGCATAGTTCCCTGAATGTGGAATCGCATATAGAAAGGGTGGTAAAGAAAGCTTTTGGTGTGCTGGCCTTTATAAATCAGAGCATTGAATATAGGAGTAGGGAAGTAATGTTAAAATTGTACAAGGCATTGGTAAGACCAATTCTGGAGTATGGTGTACAATTTTGGTCATCTAATTATAGGAAGGATGTCAACAAAATAGAGAGAGTGCAGAGGAGCGGCGCCAAAAAAAATCTGCCAGTGGGACCAAGGATGAGCCGGGGTCAGGGACGAACCCGGAGATGAAGTCGGGGCCTGGACTGGAGACCATGCGGCAGCCGAGCTAACGGCTGAAGTCTACAGCCAGGGCCGGGCTCAGTACGAGAACCAGGCTGAGTTCCAGGCCCTGGCGCTGCTCTGCGACCTGGGTAGGTGCTGCGGCAGGGAATGGGAGTGAGGAGGATGAGGGCAATGAGGAAGAGGGAGAGGAGGAGGGAGAGGAGGAGGGAGAGGAGGAGGGAAATGAGGAGGGAAATGAGGAGGGAAATGAGGAGGGAAATGGGGAAGGAAATGAGGAGGGAGATGAGGAGGGAGATGAGGAGGGAGATGAGGAGGGAGATGGGGTGGGGTCTCTACCCCCTACTCCTCTCCCTCTACCTTCCCTTTCTATTCACTTCCCCCTCTACACCTTCCCCCTCCCTCTCTACCCCTTCCCCCTCTACCCTCCCTCCCTCTCTCCTGCCCTCTCTACCTCCTCCCTCTCTACCCACCCCCCCCTCCCTCTACCCTCCCCCCCTCCCCACCTCCCTCTCCAGCCGCAACTGCGTATTTGGGGGCTATGCGTAGGTATGTTACAAAACTTACCTTGAGCAGCGCTGCAGTTCTTCAGCTTCCCGTGTGCGCGACTTTGGCTCCTTTCAGAGGGGGGCGGGCTTAAAGTGCCTGTTTTTCAACAGACATGGAAAATCGATGAATGTCGGGCGATTTCGTTGCGGAAGAAAAATCGCTCCGACATTTCATGAATGAAGGTATTTTTAAATTACTCTAAATTATTTATTAACTAGAGTAATTTAAAAATCACCTTCAAAAGCCGTGAGCGCCGACAACCGGAAGGATTTTGCGTGGGGGAGAAGAAAAGGTAAATAGTGTATTTTTATATTAAAAGTTGGTTTTTCGGGAGGCTTTAATAATATTTTTATGTTGCAAAATGGGGTCCAAAAAAATGTATGAACAAACAATATTTTTCCTCCCGACTTCACCGCTAACCGCAACGTTCCAATCCACCGCATTCCACTAAAACCCACTCGTTAGTTGATTTAAATGGCCATTAATTTACAGGCATTAAACACTAAATTCCTTCCATTTGGCCCAGAAATTCATGAAAATGAGATTTAAAAATTATGTTATATTGTGGATTATTGTGTGAATGTTATTTGGACACTTAGGCAATTTAAAAAAAGTTTCTCTTTTCTTAAGAAATGGATAGATGTTTAGATCTACTCATTGAATTTTGTAATTAGCTACAATTAGATAACTAACTAATTATATGCTTTAATTTCAGGTCATCCAAGTAAGGTTGTTTCATATTTGTTTCAGAATGCTTCAATCTATAATAACTGAAAATTTCATTGAGTTCTCTTAATTTTTAAGAAAGTTATGGGCTTTTAACTTTTCCAGATCACAGCTTTTGAGTTAAGTCAATTGAAAGGCAATGGGGAACAAGATGCTAATTTCTGAGTATGAAAATGGCCATAACTTTCTTAATACTGAAGATATAAAAGTAAATTAGGTGTCAAATTAAACTTCTTTTTATGCTTTATCTGATGGGATAAATTGCAGACTTGATTTTTTAAATCTCAAAATTTTGTAACATTGCTACTCTGCGTGAGTGGATAGGGTGGGGGATGGGGGATGAGGGAAAAGGAGCGAATTAATAATCTATATATCTATCTATACTATAACTAAAACTCTCATCTTGACCACTACCGGTTTGTGTTTTTTTTAAATTTGTGCAAAATTGCTAGGATTATTCGCCACCTTACTCACCGTTCTCTGCTCCAAGTGCACCAAGTTTTGTTCCGATCGGTGAACTATGAGAAAAGTTATGAAGTTTAAAAAAATTGTGAGATCTGCAGATTGGTCTTCTCGCCTGTCGGTCACCATGAAGGTAATGCCCCTTCCAGCACCCGCGGAGAATAAATCCCCGGCGGGGCTGAGTCCGTGAACAGGGTGTTAAGTTCAACCGGAAGCCCGAGTGAAGTCGGAGTGGGAGTGGGACCATGAGCTGCTGCGTGAGGCCGAAAGCTGAAAGTGCGGGGTGATCAGAGTGCGAGGTGCGTTTGCTGCGACCACCCCCCCTTCCCACACCTCCCCTTCCCCCCACCATCCCCCTTCCCCCACACCCCTTCACCCACACCCACCCACCCCTGTAGATTAGTGGCTCATGCTATGAGTCATGTATTTGTAGTTACGCCCACTAGCTTGTAAGGTGATGCCAATCTGACAAAAGTATTGAAGCGTGCCGAGGACATCCATCTCAAACTCAATCTCAAAAAATGCAGATTCAGAGTGAATGAGGTAAAATACCTAGGCCACATATTTACCAAGGATTGCCTGAAAACAGATCCAGCGAAAACCAGTGCTATTAATGAAATTCCAGCACCCACGAATGTGCCCAGCTTGCAGAGGTTCCTTGGCATGACAAACTATTTGAGCAAATTCATTCCAGATTTCAGCGAAATATCAACCGCATTGCACCATCTCACACACAAAGACTCTGCTTGGACCTGGCATGAGCAACAACAGACAGCATTTGACACTCTAAAACGGCAGATGTCGGCCACCTCAACTATGGCGTACTTTGATCCAAGACTGCCTATTACACTTACATGTGACGCCTCACAACACGCCCTGGGCGCTACATGCCTTCAGAATGATGGCCATGGCAATAAGCCTGTCGCCTATGCCTCATGCACCATGTCTGACACAGAACAACGATACGCCCAAATCGAAAAAGAGTTGTTAGCGGTTGTGTTCATCGTTGGTCGCACAATTACAATTGAAACCGACCACCAACCTCTTATCAACATTTGCAATAACCCTATTCATAACTCTCCAGCGCGCCTACAACGGATGTTACTGCAACTTCAAAAATATGACATCGTCCTGACCTACAAACATGGAAAGAATATGCACCTGGCAGACACTCTTTCACGTGCACCTCAGAAGACCTGCGAGGATCTACCCTCGCAGGATGATGACTTTATCGTGATGTCCGTATCCTTCATCTGGGATGGAGGGCGTGGTTGCCTATACTGCCACCGACAAGACCATACGGTCGCTAACTTCTGTCATTAAGCGCGGCTGGCCAGACAAGCACTACAACGTTCCATTGCCAGTCCGACCTTGGCATGGCAAACTTTCTTCCCTGTTCGGGACGAATTAGTGCTACAAGACGGCATTGTTTTAAAAGGACACAAGGCCATGGTTCCTGTTTCGCTGCATCACCGGCATTTTGACGCTGTCCATGCAGGACAACCAGGTGCCGAAGCCACTGTTTCACGGGCGAAAAGCATGTTTTACTGGCCTGGCATTGCCGAATACATCAACGGAAATGTGGCAGCATGTGCTGTGTGCAATAGCCTGGCGCCTCGTCAACAAAAGCAACCACTTCTGCCAGATCCTGTACCATGGTCTACAGTGGCAGCTGATTTATTTGAATGGCACGGCAAGCAGTACCTGGTGCTCGTGGATTCGTATTCAGGATGGTTCGACATTGATTTTCTCAGCAGCCCCACTTCCAGCGGTGTGATTTCGAAATTATTTTGTCATTTTACCATCCATGGATCTCCAGGCAAGCTGCTGACTGACAATGGCAACCAGTTCACCAGCCAACAATTCAGAGAGTTTGCCAGACGCTGGCATTTTCCCCATGTCACCAGCAGCCCTGAGTATCCACAGTCTAACGGGCTGGCTGAACGGGCTATCAGAAGTGCAAAACAACTCATGCAACTGACGCAACATTTCCCGTGACCCTATCTTGTGTTCACCGATTATTGTGTTCTGCTCAACGATTATTGGCAAGGCAAACCCATACCCCATTGCCTGTAGCAGAGCAAACGTTAGTCCAACATGTCTTTCCTCCTGAGGAAGTTTAATCCAGGTTGCAACAGAAGCGGAACGTTCAAAATAAATGGTTCGACAAGACGTGTAGGCCTCTGCCACCATTGACCAAAGGACAGGTGGTCCGCTTACAGACTGACAAAGGACATGACCGTGTTGGGGTGATTTCTGGTCCCGCTTCAGAGCCACGCTCGTACATTATTAGAGCCGATGGCGGCACCTACCGACGAAACATACAACATTTTCTGACTGTGAAGGATCCAATCCCTCTTCCTTATTATCCAGATCGTACAAGTTAATTTCAATCTGCATCTAGTGAACCTTGCATGCTCTTGCCAGCACAACAATCCATGCCGGCAACAGTTCCTCTGTCTGCCCCATCTTTGCCTGCGCCACCTGCTTCGACTCCAGAGGCGTTGGTCCACTCCACCACGGCACTGAAATCACCAGCTTTTTCCCCGGAAAAAAAGAATGGAGATGGCCTCTATCGTACACAGACCGGTCGTGTTAGCAGGCCGGTCGTGAAGTATCCAGACTATGTTTGACTTTACATACGTCTGTCATCGGTTGTGATATTTGCTTTACTTAGTTATGTGTATACATCGTTATTAATTCCTTAAGAGGGGGTAATGTAGATTAGTGGCTCATGCTATGAATCATGTATTTGTAGTTATGCCCACTAGCTTGTTAGCGTCACGGTCTGCATCATTCCGTTCGTCTTCAAGTGAATTCTCAAGTGAGAACTTGTATTGCTGTTCCGAATAAACTCTACATAACCTGACATGGTGTAAGGCCATTGTTATTATAAGGACTACAAATCAACAACCCCCCTTCCCACACCCCACCCTTACCCTAACCCCGCCCCCTCCCCACCCCCCCCCCCCTTCCCCACACCCCCTCCTTCTTCATACTCCCATCTTCCCCACACCCCCTCCTACGCAGTTAGGGGCTATGGGTGAGTTGTGGAATATTGCTTTGGGCGAATGGGTTGCGTTGGGGGAACAGGTGAGTGGTGGAATATTGTGTTGGAGAATGGGTTGCGTTGGGGGGACCAGGCCTTCCATTGGACTTGGACCCAACGGGTTCCACTTGGTCTAGTATTAATATAATATCAAGGGGGGGTTAAGTGTGTGTGGGTGTGTGTGTTTAGCATGTGTGTGTGACGCCGCAGTACCCACCTCCCCGCAACCGGGCATTGAGGGGACAGGTTGGTCTAGTCTTTTATAAATGTCTACCATTTCAAATCAAATCCTAATGTCACAAATTTACCACATATAAAGAGATCATCTATTTCAGACTTTGCACGTGCCGAGTTTCTTGGCACATCATTTTCACTCTGGTTTTCATTTTAAAAAGTTTTGGCCAGGTTTCGTGACAGGACTCTTCGTGTTCTCCAGTGATGCTGCCTGCCAGTCCTATGAAGATACTCCAGTACTTTGTATCTTTTTTTTCAAACCAGCATCGGCAGTTCCTTGTGTCTACCTGGTAAAGCTTTGTTTATTTTAGCCTAGGAAATCAACTTCAAGAACTTGCCCTTCGGATTGGCCTGGCAGATTCAGCTCCAAATAAAATAAATTTTGTCGAAAGAAAATTTTTTAGAGAACTGGTAACTTGTAATGGATGTTCAATTGTCGTCCTGCACATCCATATACAATAATGAGATACAATAATGAAAAGCAGTTTTCAAAGCTAACTGACCAATAAGACACTGCATACAAACAAAAAAGCTGGAAATATTCAGCATGGGTGGCTCAGTAGTATAGCAGATTGTGCTGCAGCCTCACAACACCAGCGACCTGCATTCGATTCTGGCCATCTGCTGCTGCTGATGTGGATTTTGCTAATTCTCCAGATCACCAAATGGGATTCTCTCACATGCTGCTGTTGATAGTTAAATGCTTACTATAAATTACCCCAAGTGCAGGTTACATAGTCGGAGAATCAGGAGAAAATGACGATGGGCATGTGCGAAAACTAGGAATCACATGAGAGGAAATACATGAGAAATAGAGATTGGTAACATTTCTCTGGAGGCTGTGAGAACCATGAGAAAAGAAAAAATGAAGATAGACAGCATCTAAAGAGACAGAAACATAGTATTTCAGGTTGTTGATCCCTTATCAGATGGTTCCAATATATCACCAGCTGGAACATCAAATTTGCTTTTGATACTTCCTGAACAATTACTTCAAGAAGTTGCTACTTCTATTTCAAATTTTCAGCATCTGTAGAATTTCACATTTGATTTGGGCTTGTGGTCATTGAGTTAAGGACAATAGTCGGATATAACAGCACCAAACTCTAAATCACCGCCTAAAAAAATATAATGAGCAACCACAAGCAATATAAAAAGCTGGTAACTAAGGCTTTATTTTATTTATTTGATGGAAGGGGTAAGTAGCCATGGGTACCCATGGGTCAAAATGTTAACTCTTCACATTCAAAAAAAGATCAGAAGACAAAATAATGGGATGACCAGCAATGTACTGCCTGCTCCTTTGGTCTCAGCACAGGAAATTATGTTTAATCCAAAATCTGTAAACCATACACAAAAAGCTGTCTACCAAAAATATAAACTAAGACTTCAAAAGGATTTATAATGAAATCCTGGTCTTGGCAGAAGAAACAAGCTTACAGGTGAAGAACAAGTGGAAAGAAAGTAAGCAAAGTGAGGAATGAAGCCACCAGAATTGGGTCATGCTTTTCAACAAACTGCCCTGACTAATCCATTCCAGCATAAAATATCAAGTTAGTGAAAAGAACAGCTCTAAAAAAAAAAATTATGAAGCGCAGATGGTCAATGAATCATTTTCACAGATTGCAAATGATCACATTAAAAATGTCAGTGTTCAAAGGAATCATAAAATCAATCTGTAATATTAAAGAGTATAATAATTTATTGCAATGGTGATTGATGTTCCGTGTGCAGTGTTCAGAATTATGTGTGCTAACCAAAGAAAAGGCTTCCAGATGGGATTCACTATGAATTGACGAGGTGATATGGATCAGTGGCAAGCTTATGCAGCTGCCCAACCCCACATCCTACCTGAAAGTACTTACTCAGTGAGACGTTATCTAAACTGATGAAGTATGAAATGGTACTGCTGAAAACATTCATAAATCACCAGCACTGCATTGATGCTGAATTAATTTTTCTTCATACGATTGATATTACTCTGCAATTGAACCCAGTGGCCTTACATAATTGAGGTATTATTGAACAAATATATTGTTAGTTCTTTAACTACATTGTACCTTAAAACAAATCCATTATTGATTAAATGATATTGAAATTATATATTTTTTACAGAAATTCCAATGTTGAGGCTGAACAGTAACAGCTAATATAAATATCAATAACTCTAACCGCACCAGAGTTATTCAACATTTAACAGGCAATGGTACTGCTGAATATGCAATTTCAAAAATATTGACTGATAACATGTAGGAAGGAACTGTAGATGTTGGATTAAACCATAGACACAAAAAGCTGGAGTAACTTATCGGGACAGGCAGCATCTCTGGAGAGAAGGAATGGTTGATGTTTCGGGTCAAGGCCCTTCTTATCTGATGATATGTTGCATTAATGTCAGCAGTTTAATTGAAATCCAAGAACTATCACAATTTTGTTAAGTGTTTAAAAATATTAAAACATATATTATGGTATAATTCATTAACATTCTGAAACTTCAATTATAATCACTATTAGACAATGGTTTTCAGGATAGTTTGCCCAAGCAGCTCAGAGTAAAAAAAAATAGGGTCAAAGCCCTTGCACTCCTCTGGTCTCCCGGTGGCTGGGTAAAATCACCCATGCCACCGTGGCAGAATGAGCCTGCAACCCTACAGGCAAAGCCATGGCTGTCACTTAAACAACTCTGTGCATCCAACACAATGGCTCCAAATGACAATTGCGCCTCGGCTGTGGCAGACCTTTCAAAATCATTTCCAGGCTACCTAATAAGTCCCAGCAATGAATAAAACCATGGCACGGACATGGCACGGACTCTTTTTTTATAGATATGTGAAGAGAAAGAGATTAGTTAAAACAAATGTAGGTCCCTTGCTGTCAGAAACAGGTGAGTTGATCATGGGGAACAAGGATATGGCGGACCAATTGAATAACTACTTTGGTTCCGTCTTCACTAAGGAAGACATAAATAATCTGCCGGAAATAGTAGGGGACCGCAGGTCAAAGGCGTACTTGAGTGAAATCCAGGTTAGTCAGGAAGTGGTGATGGGTAAATTGAATGGATTAAAGGCCGATAAATCCCCAGGGCCAGATAGGGTGCATCCCAGAGTACTTAAGGAAGTAGCTCCGGAAATAGTGGATGCATTAGTGATAATCTTTCAAAACTCTTTAGATTCTGGAGTAGTTCCTGAGGATTGGCGGGTAGCAAACGTAACCCCTCTTTTTAAGAAGGGGGGGGAGAGAGAAAACGGGGAATTACAGACCAGTTAGTCTAACATCGGTAGTGAGGAAACTGCTAGAGTCAGTTATTAAAGATGGGATAGCAGCACATTTGGAAAGTGGTGAAATCATTGGACAAAGTCAGCATGGATTTACGAAAGGTAAATCATGTCTGACGAATCTTGTGGAATTTTTCGAGGATGTAACTAGTAGCGTGTATGGGGGAGAACCAGTGGATGTGCTGTATCTGGACTTCCAGAAGGCTTTCGACAAGGTCCCACATAAGCGATTAGTATATAAACTTAAAGCATATGGCATTGGGGGGTTCAGTATTGATGTGGATAGAGAACTGGCTGGCAAACAGGAAGCAAAGAGTAGGAGTTAACGGGTCGTTTTCACAATGGCAGGCAGTGACTAGTGGGGTACCGCAAGGCTCAGTGCTGGGACCCCAGCTATTTACAATATACATAAATGATCTGGATGAGGGAATTGAAGGCAATATCTCCAAGTTTGCGGATGACACTAAGCTGGGGGGCAGTGTTAGCCGTGAGGAGGATGCTAGGGGAATGCAAGGTGACTTGGATAGGCTGGGTGAGTGGGCGAATGTTTGGCAGATGCAGTATAATGTGGATAAATGTGAGGTTATCCACTTTGGTGGCAAAAATAGGAAAACCGACTACTATCTAAATGGTGGCCGATTAGGAAAAGGGGAGATGCAGCGCGACCTGGGTGTCATGGTACACCAGTCATTGAAAGTAGGCATGCAGGTACAGCAGGCAGTGAAGAAAGCCAATGGTATGTTAGCTTTCATAGCAAAAGGATTTGAGTATAGGAGCAGGGAGGTTCTACTTCAGTTGTATAGGGTCTTGGTGAGGCCACACCTGGAGTATTGCGTACAGTTCTGGTCTCCAAATCTGAGGAAGGACATTATTGCCATAGAGGGAGTGCAGCGAAGGTTCACCAGACTGATTCCTGGGATGTCAGGACTGTCTTATGAACAAAGACTGCATAGACTCGGTTTATACTCTCTAGAATTTAGGAGATTGAGAGGGGATCTTATAGAAACTTACAAGATTCTTAAGGGGTTGGACAGGCTAGATGCAGGAAGATTGTTCCCGATGTTGGGGAGGTCCAGGACAAGGGGTCACAGCTTAAGGATAAGGGGGAAATCCTTTAGGACCGAGATGAGAAGGAATTTTTTCACACAGAGAGTGGTGGGTCTCTGGAACTCTCTGCCACAGAGGGTAGTTGAGGCCAGTTCATTGGCTATATTTAAGAGGGAGTTAGATGTGGCCCTTGTGGCTAAGGGGATCAGAGGGTATGGAGAGAAGGCAGGTACGGGATACTGAGTTGGATGATCAGCCATGATCATATTGAATGGCGGTGCAGGCTCGAAGGGCCGAATGGCCTACTCCTGCACCTAATTTCTATGTTTCTATGAGAGTCACCAGCAAGATTTTTAAACGGTTGGAAGTCATCGTGTTGCACGTGGCATTGAACAAGTCTAATGCAAAAGCTCTACATTTGGGAAAACTTTACTGGCAAATCACTTTATCTCGCCACATTCTGCAGTCTCTTTAATTTTTTGAGTGAAAAAAAGGCTCCAAATTCAAAGAGAGCTATAGTAAAGCAGCAGTATGTGGGGTAGCACTAAGCAAGATATACTTGTACATGCTGGATACATTCCACAAAGATCTTTTTTTCCCCAACATGACCTTCAGCTATTTCACCTTCTATCATATCTCACTGTTCACTAATTCTCAGTTGTATTAGCCAATGTAAATGCATATTCAGTGGACAGTGACCGAACCATACTCCATCTTCTATCTCCTTCTCATCTCATAAGGAATTCCACATCTAATACACTGAAAATTAAACAACATTTTTCATCAACATTCCATTAGCCTGTTTATACCCTGCTCGAATCTTTCAC
Source organism: Raja brachyura (assembly GCA_963514005.1). Next base: position 26,700,954 of record OY740790.1, read on the forward strand.
TATCCTCTTCGCAGTTTACAATAATGCCACATTTTATGTCATCTGCAAATTTAAAATTGTGGCCTGCATCCAATGATTATTTCATTAATATCGATCAAGTCCAAGCACTGATCCCTGTGGAATGCCTCAATTCATCTTCCACAAAGGAATCATTCACCATGATCCTCTGCTTGCATTATTTAGCTAACCTCACATCTATGTCAATAATCCCTTTTCTGCCACTTGTTTCAACGTTGTTAGACTGCATGAACTGATCCACTTCATTAACTTAACCTGCTACCTCACTGCTATCAAATTCCACCTTCTGGAAACAATTCACTCATTTGTCCTCAATGATGTTACCACCCCAATTTACATTTGGGATAGTTAAACTAACCCATTGTTTTTGCAGTTCTCTTTTATTTTCCTCCACATTTGCACCTGTGTAAGTGATATAATATATAAAATTGAAATATGAATTGTAATCATCATTAACGATTTGAACCCAAACTATTATTTCACGAATTTTGAAAATAAAACAAATTAAATAGAACTAAAAAGCTGCTTTTAAATTAGTACATAACAAGAGGCTCGCTTTTTCTCTGCTAGACAGAAAAGGAGATTATTGAAATTACATTGAACTCAACATATCACAGCCCAGTTTAATAACATAGGAACAGGTCTTTAGAACAACTGCTCTGTGCCAATGTTCATACTCCGCAATCCCACTATTATCTTGCTTTAGTACATCTTATCAACTTATCCTTCCATTTTTTCCCTTATGGTTTTATTAGTTTCCACTGCTATTAATATTTGCTATTACTTAATAAGTCTCTAACTTATTTTGAGTTCCACTTTCTGACTGTTTTCTGGATAATGATATTTCATTTGAATTCCTTAAAAAAGTTTATTAGTGACTATCTTGTATTTATGGGTCAAAACTGTGGACTCTGATATACAAATATCATGTAGAAACAAGGAACTGCAGATGCTGGTTTACACAAAAAATGTGCTGGAGTAATTCAACGGGTCAGGCATCATCCGTGGAGAACATGGAAAGGTTATGTTTCGGGTCGGGATCCTTCTTGTGGCTGAAAATGGGTCACCATCCAAAAATGCTGCCTCACCCCCTAAGTTCCTTCAGCATTTTGTGCATTTTATTATACAAATGTCATCTCTGCCACTATCTGATCAAATCTAAATTTTTTAAAGATTTATTTTCATTCTCTCTTCTAATAGAGTTCCAATTTGTTCAGACTTTTCTGATAGTTGAAGATTTGAAACAATAATCCAGCATCCATTTATTAAAGATAGGATGCAAATTTCACATTACATCCCTGTTTTTCCCCAGTGCATCTTGTATTCGTCAATTGCAGCTGACAGAGCAGTTGGGTGGGACAATTGGATTCAGGTTCCATGAGAAAGCAAGGATTTCCTTCCGGTTGGAAAGCCTCATGGAAAGTATGCAGGCTCACTGTTGATAGCCAGCTGACTTTAAAGAACATTAATATCTGGAGAAGCTACAAGGATACGTTCAATCGCTGCGTGGCCAATACGTGTTGCAACTCGCATCTCTGGACATCTGCACCACCACAGGAAGTTGCACCAGTCATACAATTCCAGTAGTGAGAGCTATGCAACATATGGTTCCACTTCGCTTCTCTAATATTTTCAGACAGTACTTAATGCTACTAAAGTTTTAAAAATCAGATAGTTTTTTAATTTCAGAAAATAACTTGGGACACTTGTTCTCTTTCATTCATTCATCCGCAGTAAACTCAACGTGGCTTCTTTAAGAATGTAAGAAGTATCAATGATGATAAAAGACCACGTGCATTGAAACTTGTACTTAGCTCTACCGTGATTACATCCAGATGCATATTCAATATGCCAAATGGTTTTGATTTTATTTCTCGGTTTGCAGATTATGCCACATATTTTTCATTCTTGGATTTTTTTCACATCATGCCAATTTGAAATAAGCTTTCCACTAATTGAAATTTAAGTATTCTGTTCCCATTTTTTGGCTTAATTTGAAGGAACATTTTAGATCTAACAACACACCTTATAGTTCCATTTGTTTAAAAAAGTGATTTCTAATGTCTAGACATTGAAAGTTAATACTGCTTATAACTCCATAAAGCATCTCTTTGCCAGTTCATGTTATATTCATTGGACACCCACGAAGTCCATCTTTATTAAACGACATGGAATATATATTTTGTGTGTCGTATTCGCCTTTTTTCGCAACAGGTAACTGCTCCATATCATTTGAAACGTTTTCCCTCCTTTAACTGGTATCTTTTAATTCCAATTTGTAAGAGTATTAAATGCTTCTGCCTTAATCTCACTGGGAAAATACAGAAACAGGATTGTAATTTATGTATTTGTGTGAATGAAACACAATTATTTTTGATAATCATATAGTGCACCCATATTATCACTGAACCTTTCAACTAGCCCATAATATCTACTGGAATGGGTTTGAGTGAACTTTGACAGTTTTTCCCATATGTCCTACTCTTCTTTCCCAACATACTCCTGTCCACCAAAGATTTATGAAACCTGTGCATCTTTGTTATTTTAATTGCCCAACTTATCTATTCTGAGACCCTTGCAAGACCTTTTCTCTGGGTATAAACATATTGCAAGATCAAATTGAAAATCTTTTTTTTTTTTTTTAATTGCAAAACCTTGCAGCAATATTTCCCAGTAGAACTTGAGCTTGATCCCACATTTCCAGATATTTGTACTTTGGTTTTGGCACTCTCTTGAACTCCAGTTTTTTTCCTATAAATTGCCTTGTATATCAATCACTCTGTGGGTAATGGTGATGCATGCTTCTTCACTATTATGAATGATACCAATGTAACTAATATGATTAGAATTCATATGTGAACCATCCGCACAGGTAGAGAATGCTCTTCAGTCATAAAGAGTAATAAATAGTGGCTCTGCCAGTGATATCCACATGCAATAAATGGATAAAATAAAATTTTGAATAAAATAATAGTACATTTTATCCACATGCTTGTCTTTGTCTAAAATTATTTTAGGCAGATGCACATTCATTGCAGACAAATAAACAAAAGCTGCAATTTTTCTGACAAATACATGAAAAGAGGAAAAGAGTTGTTTCAGGTCAAAGACCCTTCATAATTAACTGATACATTCTTTCCAAGATGCTGCTTTACCTGCTGAGCGTTTCCAGCTTTTACTGGTTTCATTTCAAATTTCCAGCGCCAGCCATTTTTTAGATTCCAAACTAGATTGCGGATATGTAAAATATTGCAACCCGCCCCAGTCCTTTCTGCTTGCCATATATTTATGCCTGTAACATTTAGCAGGCAAAAAAACCCAACAAACATAAAATCAGATCCTTGGCTTACGGGCAAAGCAATATAAAAATATGAGGAGAATTTTGATGCAGGTTTAACTAGAACTTGCAGGGAAAGCAAATTCAAAACCAACAAAGTGATGAATGATAGACACAAAAAGCTGGAGTAAATCAGCGGGACAGGCAGCATCTCTGGAGAAAAGGAATGGGTGACATTTCGAGTCGAAGGAGGGTCTCGACCCTCCTTATCTCCAAAGATGCTGCCTGTCCTGCTGAGTTACTCCAGCTTTTTGCATCTATCTTTGGTTTAAACCAGCATCTGCAGTTCCTTCTTACACAAGTGATGAATGATTCCAGGCAATCAGAGACTATTACTGCAGGCCTTGAAGCTGTTTTGCATATTGTAAATCATTAATGGAATCAAACATAGAATAACCAAGGAAATAGCTACTGGCCAGTCTAACAAGAGAGTGTAGAAAGTGGAAGGGTTCAGATGCAATTTCCTCTTATTCATTCCCAGGAAACTGAATGATTGAATACTGACTTTGGTATTATGCCCTCCTCCCACTGTCTGCTCAAGGATAAAGCCACTCACTACCAGTTTCCCCCTCCCCATAGGTACGGAGCTTTTGTATTTTTAAGTTTGAAATTGTGCAATCTGGTGCATACTGCAGCGAGTCTTTTAACTTGCACTTGGAATGCAATATTTATGCTTTAAATTGGATTAGCTATGAATAAGGTTAGGATAAATTACATTCCTAATTACATTCCACAGTAGAGCCAGGTTCTGATCAAGGTGTAGCACATGAATGATCTTAGTATATTCATGTACGGAAATCAGATTATAATCAAACACTTGGCCCATGTTGACCAACCTGGGTCTCACCTCACACCTGGTACCACTCCTGACCCTGACTCCAGTTGCATACCATCTCTCATTCCTGACCATGAGTCCAGCCTTACATCTGGCCCCCTATTCAACCCTGATCATAGCTGCTTGCCTGCTTAGGTTCCCAGTGCTGAATACTCCCATTGTCCCAGCTTTGACTGCACACCTAGTACTATTCCAGACCTTGACTCTGGATGCATACTTGGCCTTGCTCCAAGCCCCTCTGCACTGACAATATATCTGGCCCACAAATAAAGCCCCATATCTGACCCCCTGGACTTAACCTATTACGTTCCAAGTCCACAGCTGCTTATCTAATGCGGTAATATTTTATGGGGCACTTCACAAACCAAATTTTGTATAACAAAATTTGCTACATACATTGGCTTCCTTGTTATCTAACATGCTAGTTACTTTGTCAAATAAATCATCAATTGGTTGAACACAATTTCTCACCCATAAAATTATACTCACTCATTCTTTTCCCATTTCCTTCATTGTCGTAACAAACTGTCATTAAGTCATTTTCACCCCCAATATTTTCAGTATTTTGCTGTCTTCCTATCAGCTCGGACTTTTCCAAAATGAAAGGTCCAATAACTATATATTTAAGCAATATTATTCTATTAAATGTGTCAATATGAGAGTACATCATATTTTCTGTGGTACTCATAATTCAACAATGATAAAAATATATTTGTTTTGATTGCACCTACCAACATGCATACATTATTATATTACAGTAAATATGTACCAAGGGCAAATTTCTGCTCCCCATTCCCAATTACTTTTAAATTGAAGTGATTGAAATCCAAGTGAAGTTGAAATGGCATCAGAAAAATAAAACCTCCGGAATGGATGATATTCTTTACGTGGTTGGTTGGAGTCAGTATCAGCACAATTACTATATTAAACTTTGAATCTTCAGATGTCCTGGTTCAAGCTAAAACTAAAGACAAATAATAACCTCCTCACACATTCCCCTGCAAGTATCTCTGTCACTCCTTTAAAATATGCCCCTTCTTTGAACAAGCTCTTAAACATCGCATCTGAATTAGTTTCCATCTGATTACACTCTTTGAGGATGTTCATCTAAGTGTTCAATTAATAAAACAACGAGATTGGGGACATTTCTATTCAACCTGTCAAAGGAATTTGGTGGGGGGGGGGGGGGTAGAAATGGTCAGTGAGGTAAACAAACATAATAGTTGAGTGGCAAATGACAATAGTGCTACCTTCCCAATATTTAACTGAAGGAAATAATGGGTAATCGGGGCTGTATGTCACGACAGACAGCCTGACACCTTGCATGTTATTTTAATATGACACTTATCCCATCCTCCTGGATATTCCGGATTAATAAATTAAGATTTTGTCAACTAATTACAAATTAGGCTAATTACAAATCAATAACATTAGCCAACTCCGAAACATGAAGCACTGAGCATTGGGATCCAGACATCATGGACAACTGGCCTCAGCACATCTGGCAGTGCTCTCTGTCTGAATCAGGGACACGGAGCGTTTTTGAAAGTGCAGGAGGCTGAGCGATCACTGATCACTGGCGTTGGAGGTCCCCGATGAGGGAGTGGAGCAATCGAGTGGGAGGACGGTGTGGGAGGGGGGTGTAGGGACATTTTAAAATTTGATGTATTAAAATCATGTATTGTATGTGCATTGTAGAAGTATGATTTCAATGTTTTTTGTTGAAGTATTTTCAGAGGTAACTTTTTAAGGGGTAACTTTTGCCACACAAAGGGTGGTGGGTGTATGGAACAAGCTGCCAGAGGAGGTAGCTGAGGCAGGGACTATCCCAATATTTAAGAAACAGACTGATACATGGATAGGACAGCTTTGGAGGGATATGGACCAAAAGCAGGTAGTGTAGCTGGGATATGTTGGCGGTTTTGGGCTAGTTGCGCCGATGGGCCTGTTTTCACACTGTATCACTCTATGACTACATTATACCTCCACCATGCATGAATGCTTCAAAATCAAGTGGTCGAGTTTTATTGCCATATACTCAAGCATAGAAACATAGAAAATAGGTGCAGGAATAGGCCATTCGGCCCTTCGAGCAAGCACTGTAATTCAATATGATCATGACTGTTCATCTAAAATCAGTATCTCTTTCCCATTTTTCCCCATATCCCTTGATTTCGCTAGCCCCAAGAGCTAAATGTAACTCTCTCTTGAAAACATCCAGTGAGTTGGCCTCCACTGCCTTCTGTGGCAGAGAATTCCACAGATTCACAACTCTCTGCATGAAGAAAGTTTGTCCTCATCTCAGTCCTAACTGGCCTACACTTTATTCTTAAACTGTGACGCCTGGTTCTGAACTCCCCCAACATCGGGAACATTTTTCCTGCAGTTACAGTAAGTGAAAATCTAGCAGGCAAGAAGGATGTTTTCTCCAACCACCCCCATTTGAAGGCCACTATCTTCCACCTTCTGGTTCTGGTTCATTACTGTGCAAACACGTTATCAATGGTTATCTCGCGCAGGTCACACCACTTCTACCCAGTGCTTGGTACTTACTTCCAGCAGCCCCTGGTTGTCCTCCAGGATACACCGAGCCACAGCCTGGTCCATGCCCACCTGGGCCAATTCCACGCAGAGACCCTCACGGCAACGGCGCAAAGTTTCCGACGCCTCCGAAGGCCCGGGACTCTTGAACTGAGGCTGCTCCATGCCCGGAGCTGTAGCAAGCGACTCGCCAGCCCGGCAAACACTCGCCAGCTCGGCAAACACTCGCCAGCCCCGGTTCCCCATCCACATCTGTCCCCGTCGCTGTTTCAGCATCCATCCCTCCCTCAACCCCGGATCTCCAACACCCGCAGCCCATGCTGTTGATGAGTTTTGACAGAGCATGAGAAATTTGTGATTAGCGTGAGAGCGTGAGAATTTGTCGAATTCTGTGATTCTCACGCTCAATGCGTGAGAGTTGGCAGCCCTATCTTTGTAACCTACAGCATCCTACTCAATGAACAATTGATATAAATTCCTCAGCATGGCTTATGAAATAAAAACACAGCCAAATGTTTCCCATATAACAAAGTAAGAGTTAAAATTGTAAAGTTGTAAAGGGATGTCAACATCAGAAGAAAGTTAAGCAATTTGGCTTGGCTGGACCAAGTCGGCAATCTGTGGTTGACATTTTGAACTACTAATTTCATTGTTTACCTCAGATGTTGCACATTTACATCATCTTTCATGTTTTAAACAGACTATAATTTGGCAGCTTTCATTGTTTCAAAGTAATTCAACATAAATGAATGGGTTCAGATTCCAATTTTATGCTCCCCCACAGCACATAAGCAGTCAGGTCGATGGGGTCAACAGAGACATGCAGGATTAATCTTTAATTAAAGATGAGAACTGGTGCATCTATTTTCTATCATGATAGCAAAGGTAAGTAAGTCAACTGTGTTGATGAATATTGGTTGATTCAACAGATAATAAGCAGTGATTTTCAAAAGAATGATACAATGATCGTACCATGAAAAAAAACAAGCATGAATAAAATAGCCTTCACGGCTCTGAAAAAAAAATCCATCATATGCATTTAAAAAATATAGTTTTATGAAGTGAACATCTTATTTATTTACTATGAAGAGCACCTGCCCACTTTTGGACTTCAAAGCAAGAAGGGTTTGAAAACCGGTTTCTCCGTGTTGTTGAAAATCCAGGAAAGAACATTATCACCAAATAGCAAATGAAGATGGGAGGAGCAAAGAGTTTGCATTTCTTGCGATATTTCCATGGGAGCTTTACACAATTATTACCCCGAGTAATTAAGTGTTTTGGAAATGTAGTCATTATTCTCCTGACCAATCTTTATCTCTTTGAAACCTTTTCTCCATTTATGTTCCATGACTTCTGATTTCGTTTTAAATCAAGGACAAATATCCTAACTCAAATAAAACATAACATTTTAACAGTAATTGACATTCTTCCACCTACATATTTTTGAATCGAATCTCCAAGTGTTCCTCAAGCATTTAGGTTTTCCCTAAATGTTCACATGTACATTGTGTACCTGTAAGAATTAACACCCGGAAAGCTGTCCACTATATTCATCTTTCTCTCGTGTGCATCACTTACCATCAATGTTCATTGCTGGTAGAACAAGAGACATTTTTGGTCTGGTTGTCTTGTTATGGCTGATAGCTGGCAGCAAAAAATGATCCTGTAAATCAAACAGATTAAGTAGTCTCGCATGGCATTCCAATCAATAGCAAGGTCAATGCAACTCTTAATTTGGAACATAAATTCAGCCTTAAGTTTATTTAATTTCCGTCAATTAAAAACATCAATTCATGTTTAGTTTATTATAGGAATTAGCTGATGACATTTTTAAGTAAGTATAATTGAAAATGGGCAACCCATTTAATCCAGCCTGGAAACTTAACTTCATGCAAATGCGTCATTTCCAATCTTCCCTCAACTTTTCTCAATATTTCAGCTGAAAGCTCAGACTCTTGATGAGTTACCAGTCCATTGGTTACAACAGAGATCCTGCCAAGTCCTAATTTAGATTTGATATAAAGAGTATTCTAAATAGTTATCGACTGTGATGGTGTCACATCTACACGGATCTTCCTCAGCATTGCAAATCGTGGTTGATCCTTTCCATCACTGCCTTGGTGCTGCTCTAGTTGAGTTCAGCTAAGTAATTTCCGGTGAGTAATTTGTTTCTGATTTGATCAAATGTTGGAATGGCGTATGAAAATACTTAATTCAACTGCGTAACCTCCTTTAAGGTGTGCAGGAGTAGAGAAACATATTTTAAGCAAATAAAAATAACAGAACAGTTTGTGCTAAAGGTTGTAGGCAAAAAGAACCAAACCGACAAAATGAGATACAAAATACTGGAGTAACTCAGACGGGTTTGGCAGCATCTCTGCAGAGCATGGATAGGTGACATTTCAGGTTGGGACCCTTCTTCAGACTCTTCGAACAATAAATATTTTGCCTAAGTAGCAATGAGGCATATGCACAAAGGGCATAACAGCTTCAGGTGAAGGGCAAATGATCACCCAATACAAAAATGGTATCTTACTTTGTGCCTGCCCAGTGAAATTAAATGTATTAAATGGTGTGGCTTCTTTTGACGAGGTAAAATTGCCATTTTTAGTCTACAGACCTTTTAAAGAACATGATGACTGCCAAACATTCTGATGAGAATGAAAATTATTTTGTGTGCTTTCATTCTGTTGTTTTAATTGCGAGAATATTTCAGAAAAACAAAATTTCATTCCCTTCAATTCTCTCTCTCTCCTTCACTTAATATTTAATTTATCTGTGCTAATTTACAATATTTCCTCAGTCAATGGAAAGTACTTTATAAATTACATTTCTTTTCCCTTTACATTTTCATTGAACTGTTCTTGGAAGCAAACCTTATATAAAATCTATACAAACTCTACTGTTTTCTATTCTTCATCTGTATAATGAGCATGACACCTGGGTAAAGTAGATCACTTTTTTATATACAAAATTAGTTTTACATTAAGATTAAGTGCACAAATTATTATTTTTTGATATATATTTGATATATCAAGGAAAACTAGTTTCAAAAGATTAAATCCTTTCAGGTAAACACTATCTTTATCCCACTTGGTAGAAGATAAATGTTATTGCCTACTTCCCACATTACAACATGGCACAGGAATTGGAAATGTGTTTCAATTGCCAATCATTCTGATTTTCCATTCTGATCTGGAAGGAAAAATACTTCTTGTTACTAAGCAACAAAATAGTAGCTCTCTGCATAACACTATTTTCTCATTTTTAACAATCTTTCTCCACTGTTATTCCAAGCTGTCTGCATTCTTATAATGCGCCTTGGTGTTACTTCACTAAGGTTGCCACAATGTGGCTGAACATTACAGTACAGGAATGGAATACAGCTCGAGTCTGAAGAATCATTAAATCTTAAAACCAGTGTATAATGATCAACAGCAGAATCCTGGATCTTAATGCCAGTGTTTTAAAATTACATGCATTCACAAAGATTTTGTCAACTGGTGGTTGTGGATTTCTTTAATAGTGTTTTTTAAACGTCAACTGGGGGTTGTGGATTTCTTTAATAGTGTTTTTTAAATTTGGTAATTGGAGCTGTTACGATGAGTGCAAACTCCAGGCACAAAGTTTCAAATGAAAAGCTGAGTCATTTACTTTTTTTCTGCAAAATCAATATATAGATGAAACCTTTTCTAAAAACATAGGAATTATTGGATTTGGTGTAGCCTTGCACCAAGTTTATTACCATCACATAATAATTGTGTGGCTGAACATCTGGCCGCCCGGAGAGGCGACAGCGGAGGGCTGGGAGAGGCCCCGACAATGGGTGAACATTGGGGAACATCAGGAAGAGACTGACTTTGGTGTCTACCCTCACGGTGGGAAATTTTGATCCTGCTGTGAGATGATGTTTTATGTTGAATTTCTGTCTATTCTGTGTTGTGTTCTTTATTTTTGGCTGTATGGTGACTTCATTTCACTGTGCCAATTGGCACATGTGACAAATAAAATCTATCAGTATCTGTAATTGCATTAAGTACTAATCTTGGGTCCCGACCCAAAACCTAGACTATCCCTCTGCTACCTGACCTGCTGAGTTTTTCCAGCAGTCGGTTTTTGGTCCAGAAATTGAACCATGGAAATATTACACGAGAACCTTTTGATTGGCGCCAGGATTGTATTGCAAAAAGTCAGCATAAACAATGCAATCACTAAACAATGAACGGAGAAGATAAATATAATGTAGTTCAGTATGTGGAGGGATGGAGGGAGGGGGCGGTTTGGGCGTTTATTATTTGATCAGAGGCAAGTGACTGACTGTGTAAACCCATGCCTAGTCTCTCAGCTTGGGGTAAGTCAACTATGTTTTCTGATAAATGCTGTGAACTTGTCTTAAACAAGCAGACAAACCAAGTCCTGGCACGGTCTCGAGGTACCTGGAATAGCTCCTGCCTAAGAGGAAACGATACGAAAAAATATTTGGGAATCCTCTGATTGAAAAGCCATTAAAGCAATGAATCCTCAAGATTGTGAACAATACTTCAGAGGAATATAAAGTAGGTCATTTTGATCACCATTTAACAGATCTAGAACCAAATCCTTGCTTTTAGTTCACATCCTGAAGCAGATAGGATTAAAAATAATCATACGTGGAAATTTGTTATTATCTATAATGATTGCTGTTGGTTTGTGCCTTGATAAATTCGACACAATAAAAAGCTTTTTTTAAAAAATTTGTGCAGGGGATTTTCTTAACTTTAAATCAGTAACATATCGAATAATAACAAATACATTCACTTTATGAATAACATGCATACAAATGCAGAAATGTATGCCCCATGGTCAGAACATAGAGCCACACAGAATGGAAACAGGACCTTCAGCCTAACACATCCATGCGGTCCAAGTTACCCAATTGAGCTGATTCCACTTGCCTGCACCTGGCCCAAGTTCCTCAAAACCTCTCCTATCTGTGTGCCTTTCCAAATGTCTTTTAAATGTCATACGTTTACCCTCTTCCACCATTTTATCAGTCAGAATGTTGAGTATAAAAATGTGAAGGTCATGATGGAGTTGTGTAATAAGTTGGTGAAGCTGCACTTTAGAGTATTGTGTTCAGTTTGGGGCACCATTTTATAGGAAAGATATTGTCAAGAGTGCAATTAGAAAGAGTGCAAAGAAGATTTACCAGGATGTTGCCAGGATTCGAGGGCCTGAGCTATAGGAAGAGATTGAGTAGGCTAGGATTCTATTCCTTGGAGCACAGGACAATGAGGGGTGATCTTGTAGGCACACAAAATCATGAGAAGAATGGTTTGGATGGATGCACAGTGTAAAGGAACTGATAACCAGAGGAGATAGGTTTAAGGTGAGGGGGGGGAAAAGATTTAATAGGAACCTGAGGGTAACCTTTTCACACAAAGGGTGGTAGGTGTACGTAACGAGCTCCTGGAAGAGGCAGGAACTGTTGCAACGTTTAAGAAATATTTAGACAGGTACATGGTTAGGACAGGTTTAGAGGGATATGGGATAAACACAGGCAGGTGTAGATGACACCTGTTGGCCGGTGTGGGCAAGTTGGGTCGAAGGGCCTGTTTCTATGCTGTAAGATTCTATGACCTATTGATTCACATATGCACCAATCCTCTGTATGAGAAAGCTGTTCCTTGGGTCTCTTTTAAATCTTTCCCTTTCACCTTAAAATTATGCTCTCTAGTTTTATACTGTAATAACTGGGGGGGGGGGGGGGGGGGGGGGGGGGGGGGGGGGGGGGGGAGAGAGTACTACAGCTATTCACCTATAAAATTCTCTGCCCTGCAAGATTTTATAAACCTCCGTAAGGTCACCCCTCCACTTCCTCTGACCCACCCTACCCACCTTCTCTTTATAACTCAAACCATCTACACCTGTTCACTTTCTTGTAGATCTTTTCTTGCACCCATTCGACTTTAACAATATCTTTCAGGATAGGATAGCCAGAACTGTACAACGTACTCTAAATGCTGCCTTATCAATATTTTGCATAACTATACTATGACGTCTAACTCCTGTATAACCATGATCAATAAAGGCAAGTGTGTCAAATGCGGTCTTCACCCTCCTGTCTGCCTGTGTTGCCACTTTCAAGAATTATGTACATGCACTCTGTTCTACAATACTCTCTGTTCTACAATACTCCCTGGGGCCCTACCATTTGTGATACATGTCTTGCCCTACCAAAATGCAACACAATGCATTTATCCAAATTAAACTCCATCTGCCATTCCTTGGCCCATTGATCAAGATCACTTTTTAATCTTAGATGATCTTCTTCACTATCGGGCCTCTTGTCTGAAAAATAACCCTCCACTTCCAATCTGTCTCCCACCTTCAAATCAATTTTGTATGCAATTGGCTAGCTCATCCCGAGTCCAGCGATCCAACAGTCCAGACCAACATACCATGCAGTACCTCGTGAAGGAAAACCTAATATAAGGATGACTCTTTTCCAGTAATTTTACCTTCCTGAAATGGATTGATTAAAAAAATGTATTGTTCATGATTGACAATACCTTACATCCATGTCAAGTGGAACAGCTGCTTTTCTACTGCAATAGTTATGTTAGCCACTTTATCACTCTAATATATGGCATGGAAAGCGTTTTCTCACTTTTGCAGTCATGTTGAGCAATTGGCTGAGATGCAATTTGAAAAATATGGCAAGATGAAGAACTTTTCTTTCTATGCCAAGGCAATGAATCTTGATCACTGGTGCACACATTAGGAGTGTTGTGCTTTTATTTTCTTACAGTAAGTTCTTTATGTTTCTTGCTTTTATGCAAGGAATTGCAGATGCTGAAATCATGAACAAAACACAAAGGACAGGGAAATAATCCCACCACTGAATTAACCAGGTTCGCAAATGTAAGACTATTTATACATGTAGCATTTTTGTTTTTAAATCAATGTAACTCTTTTTTGAGTTTTAATGCTGAGCAAAAAACCCTGTCCTGTGGGAAGGGCTTGCGACAGCTGGTTTCATAGTCTTTGGTGAACAAAATACAACACCAATAGTTGGGTAGACCACCCGTGCCCCTTGCCGCTAGTAGCGCAGAAACGTTGCAGACAGTTGAGCTAATGATTGGCTCGGAGGGGGAGCAATGGCGCGATCTGCTCTGATAAGAAATGCCATAAAGGATGGTGTTGGGCGCCTTTCGGTGAGAGGACCCCAGCCTTGGAACATGTCGCGAATGGTGCCAGGTGATCAACAACAAAACATCCTGTGGCGTGCTCTGATGTGTTTGCGACTGTGTGTGGGTTTACGTGAGTGTATGTAAAAACATCCTGTGGCGTGCTCTGCTGTGTAATCGGGGTTTGCGAGTGTGTTCAGGGATATTCGGGGATACGCGAGTGTACATGCCTTATTTAGCAGTGTAATAAATTACTAAGTGAATCAAACTCTGTTATCAGAATCCGGTGATTTATTGAACATAAGTGGTTCAATGTGGCTCACCATCACCTTCTGCAGGTGAAGGTGGCGTTAATATATATGTTGCAATAAATGTGGTCTTGCCATTTTTACATCATAAAATATCAAGTAAACTAAATGTTAAATTACTATTTACACATTCAAAATATTTTTTGTTTTTGAGTGGCCTGGTGTATTTTTGCCAAGTGATTCCATACACTTGGAACAGAGAAGAAAATAATTCACAAAGCAGACAGAGTTGCTCAAAGTTGATTCTCATCAAATGGGCCACGTCAGCAGAGATGTTATTGTCCAACAGCTGTTTCACATAATCACTGCAAAGCTGCTTCCATCAAAGTACATATTGCAGCCATTCTGTAGCTTATTTTATTATCATGCAAAGCTGCTGGTTATCAAGCTTATTAAGGTTACAGTAGCAGCTTGTTCAAACCAGGTGAATTCACCAAATGGAGGGGCAGTGCTTCAAATGTTTCTTGTACCCTCATGAAAAAGAATCCAATTGAGTTTCATTACAACTTCGCCTTGGAGGTAGATAATTTATTGGAATTGCTGCATTTAATAACATGCATAATAATGTGATGGCAACTTCTGCAGAAATATGAACCAGCCAAAGTCACAGCACCAATCCCTGGGCATGCAATTGGTCATGGCGTCCCAATGTTAATATCAGAAATTTTAGGTACTTGGGAAAATGGAGGATGCCTGTTTAAAAGATCTGTAAGACCTGTTTGGCATCTTTTGTAAAAAGCTGCAGGGCCATGAGACATCGATTGCTCCAGAAAATCTGTGGCCTGGGAAGGGGTTGAATAGAGGTTGTTGTCCAGATCAAAGATTATAGAGGAGCAAGATGCGCCACTCAGTGGAAATCCAATGGACTGGTGTGTAGTACGTAACGGAACGGCCGCCATTTTGGTGGATTGCCTCCCCATGTGTAATCCGCTCCAAAGCTACAGAGCAGTTGCAAGCAAAGATTATAGAGGAGCAAGATGCATTAGAAAATTATTAGATTTATTTGTAATAGATCTTTACTTACCTCTCGATCCCTCTCTATCTCCCCTCGATCCCTCTCTCCCCTCTCTTTTCTCGATCTCTCTCTCCCTCTCATCTCTCTCTCCCCTCTCGATCCCTCTCTCCCCTCTCTTCTGTCGATCTTTCTCTCCCTCTCTTCTCTCGATCTCTCTCCCCTCTCTTTTCTCAATCTCTCTCTTCTCTTTCCCCTCTGTTCTCTCGATCCCTCTCCCCTCTCGATCTCTCTCTCCCCTATCTTCTCTCGATTACTCTCCCCTCTCCATCTCCCTCCCTCCTTCCCTCTCTCCCCCATTCCCTCTCCTCCTCCCTTTTCCCCCGTTCCCCCATTTCCCTCACATCTTTCCTCCCCAGCCTCCACCTTTGCGTAGTTTCCCTTGCATTGCATTGTACAGCTTCCCTTGTATTGCTTTAACACACACTGTGCACAAAATTACAGGCACACACAAACACACATTCATATAAATATATGGTGGGACAGATAGAAGAGCTTACTAAAATCTTCTTACAAAGACCATTATGTAATTTATTTCTATCCTCTTTTGGGCCTAAGGCATAGCAGGGCTGCCAACTCTCACACAGAGGGAAGGGAAGGAGAGAGGGAAATCGAGAAGAGAGGGGAAAGAGATAGATCAAGAGGGGAAAGAAAGAGATCGAGATGGGAGAGAAAGAGATCGATAGGGGAGAGAAAGAGATCGAGAGGGGAGAGAGAGCGATAGAGAGAAGAGAGGGTGATCGAGAGAAGAGAGGGAGATAGCGAGAAGAGGGGATAGAGAGGGATCGAGAGGTAAGTAAAGATCTATTACAAATAAATCTAATAACTTTCTAATGCATCTTGCTCCTCTATAATCTTTGCTTGCAACTGCTCTGTAGCTTTGGAGCGAATTACATAGTGGGAGATCGAGAGACAAAGATTATAGAGAAGCCTAGTTTCCCAATGATGTAGACGCCATAGTCGACGCCATCTCTGGTCCGCTAATATGGCGTTGACAATCACACATGTGATACTACTCCTTTGCCACGGAGTGGCGCATCTTGCTCCTCTATAATTTTTGGTCCGGATGGCCTGCAAGTTGTTAATATGCATGAGATTTTGCAGAAGGAGCTATGTCCTGTTGCAAAAGCATACTTGGGATTGGTTGGGGAAATGTTGGGTTACAATTATGTTGCAGTTTTCCTGCTGCTAATGTCCAAGAGAGGGGCCTCACCAAAGATGTTTCTTTACCTGTTGATAATGTTTCTTTATTTAATAGAAGCGTTTCCCCATAAGTGCTTTGTGTTGAAACTATGTTATGTGCTATTGTTTGATTGGGTTAGGGAACTGTCATTCAATGTACTTTACAGCCCGTATCAGTAATTGGCTTGTAGGGGTTGCCCCCGCTCCCCATTTATTTTCACACCAAGGGTCTGTAAAGGGTATAAAAGAGTGGGGAGTACATAGTTCTATTTGTTCTATTTGCGCAAGGCTGTTGGGCATGGATAAGTAGAGACAAGGATCGGTCCCGCGGTATTGGTATAGGTATTGTGTACAATAAAGGAAAGTTGGATTTCCAGTGCTCGTATTCGGTGTTTGACTGAACCAGAACGGGGGCTAATTTTAGACCGGGATCTACACCAACCTTCCAATTCCATTTTGCTGTCCTTCAACTAATTTCCAATACATGCCAGTATATTACCCCAATCTTAGGTGCTACAGTTTAGCTTATTATCTTCTTGTATGACATCTTATAATTATTGGATTTCTCCTTTGTCTAGCTGTTGCTTACAACCTCAAAATAAACCTTCAAGTCAAAGTGTCAGATTTAAAGGGGTAAAGAACTTTGTAACCTTGATGTCAGGACAATAACCTTTCTCTCTCAATGTCAGTAAGCCAAAGGTATTGAGTTCAGAAAGCATGGTGGAGTACATTCCCCAATCAGATTCAATGGTGCTGAACTGAAAATGGTTGAGACCTTCAAGTTCCTTGCCATTAACATTATCTACAATCTATCGTGGACTAACCACATTGCAATGACAGCACCTTTACTTATTGTCTCCAATAACTCTTACAAAGTTCTACAGATGAAGCATAGGAAGCATACTATTGGATTTAATCACAGCTTGGCTTGGGAACAGCAAAATTACAGTGAGCTATAGATGTAGCCCAGTACATCACACAATCCAGATTTCTCAACATTGACTCCATCTACACCATGCCATCTCAGAAAAACAGCCAAATGAATCAAAGCCTTGTCCCAGCACATTCATTCCTTCTTCTCCCTGCTTCTGTCTGGCAG
Source organism: Raja brachyura (assembly GCA_963514005.1). The sequence goes on from OY740790.1 coordinate 26,718,455, forward strand.
AAGTATAGAAGTTTAAAAATGCACACCACTAGTTTCTTCCCCTCATGTTGGCATCTTGGGCTGGTCACATTAGCTCATAGTTCGCCAGATCTAAAATAGTCTGTTCCCTTGCTGGCTTCTCAGCACTTTGAAATGGTAATACATCACTTAAATACTTAGTGATTTTAACCTTCACAATATTACTTTTAATTTGTCTTACCCACTCTCCTCTGCTGATGGCATTTGGCTTATTTTACAAATGCACACATACACTCACACCCCCCAGCTATTGCTCATCTTCATTCCAAATGATTCTATTTCTTGAATTTCTGGGGCAAAATGTCTCCTCTCAATGCCTTTATCTCCTTCTTTAAAAGGTTCTCCCACTTTATTTTCTATTTTACTTGTCAGGAATTTACAAATCGTAACCTAGTTACTTTGCAGGCATATCGCAGTAATGGTTATGAAATTGTACCTACTTAAATTTGTGTGTTAATACCAGGTCAATTGAGATAAGAGGGTTCAATGAAGTCCTTTTTGTTACATTTTGTTTGATTGTTAAACAATTCTTCACAAACGCGGATTTGAAATGAATACATTTTATTAGCCAAGTATGTACACATACAAGGAATTTGCCTTGGTGCTTTGCTCGCAAGTGACAACACGATATACAGTAAACAATTGAGAATCAAACATTATAATTTAAACATGTTGAGAATTAAATAAAATACCAGAGCAAAAGGAGGCTACAGACTTTTGGTTGTTGAGTAGAGTTATTGCTCGTGGAAAAAAGTTGTTTTTATATCTGGCTGTGGCGGCTTCGACAGTCCGGAGTCGCCTTGCGGAGGGCTTCAAAGAATTTGTGGCCAGGGTGAGAGGGGTCAGAGATGATCTTACCTGCTTGCCTCCTGACCCTTGCAGTGTACAGTTCATCGATGGGGGGGGAGAAAGGTTGCACCCAACAACCTTCTTGGCTGATCGAACGATGCGCTGCAGACTCCGGATGTCATGCTCGGTGGCTGAGCCAAACCAGACCACGATGGAGAAGGCGTGGACAGACTCTATGATGACAGTATGAAACTAGACCATCATTGCCTGTGACAGATTGTGTTTTCACAGCTGCCGCAGGAAGTACATCCTCTGTTGGGCCTTTTTGGCTGTGGATGGTGGCCTCCCATTTAAGGTCCCTGGAGATGATGGTTCCAAGGAAATGAGTCCACAGATTTGACTGTGGTGTTGTTGATGGTGAGTGGGGAGAGGGGAGGGGAAGCTCTCCTAAAGTCTACAATCAATTCCACTGTCTTAAGAGCATTGAGCTCCAGGTTGTTGGGATGGCACCAGGACGCCAGCCGTGTCACTTCCTGTCTGTAGGCAGATTCCTCCCCATCGTGGATCAGTCCAGGGTTGTGTCATCCGCAAACTTGAGAAGCTTGACAGAGGAGTCTGTGAAGGCCAGCACATCTTTCAAGGGTTTTCATGATTTCAGAGGTCAGCGCAGCAGGCATTATCCGGGTAATCTTTGGCTTGTTTCCACTTCATTTTCATGGATTCAAACACTACCCAGACATGTAGTTTACTCTGACTATAATTAGAGTTTGTGTGAATACATGCTCTATCTCTTCCTTGACACATTCTGAGACCATCACTCATTTTTCTACCTTGTCCTTTCTATTCAACTCTATAAATTTCCGCTCACCAGAATCCTTCCTCAACCTCAGTTTTCAGCTAAAATCCTTATTACAACTCTAGATAGTCAATACATGTGGACATTAAACTTAAAAAATGGATTTTACATTGAACAAAATGGAATAGATACCCGGTAACTATTTTAGTTGCCACTCACTAATGAAGTGCAGGTGCAGCATTATAGACAGCATTTTCCTTTTCTATATAAAGATCACAGTAATTAAAAGCAGAGTTCCAACTGTACAAATACTGTAGTATTTTATAGATGTCTTTGGTAACATGTCAAGTAACGAATGGATTCGTTTATTTCTGTTTGGAATCGATGCCAGTGCATTCTTTGCCAGAAAGGCAAAGAGAAATGGGCAACATTAATATATTCCCGGTCAACCCAAAACACAAATTGTTGCCAATGGTCTGGCTTAGATTGGAGCAAAGACTCAGTAATTTAAAATGTAAACGTGGAATTTATCTTTACCTCTTTTGTTGAAGCCAGATAACTGCAATACAAAATTCCACTCAATTACTCCTCACCAAAATGTAAGGATGTTTTAAACTCTTGTTTCATCAATTTGCAATTGTACCAAGATGCTTTCAAAATGTTTACAAAACCATACTAACAATCTACATCTCCTGGAGCATTATAACTAAAGCTTTCTGAAAAATTATGAAATTGAAGCAGCAGCTAAGTATTTTCACGAACCAAGGACTGAATCATTCAGAATGAACAGAGTTAGCCATTCAGCCCTTCTGCAGTACTACTACTTCCTTTGTTAACAACTGATCTGCAATTCACTTTTACTTACCAAACTTCCTTCCTTTATTAAATAAAAACGTCAATATAATTCATGAAATTTAGAATCAATTAAAAACTTGGTCTCCACCCAGTCGACTACTCCTCAATCTGAAGAAGGGTCTCAACCCGAAACGTCACCCATTCCTTCTCTCCAGAGATGCTGCCTGCTCCAGTTACTCCAGCATTTTGTGTCTACCCATTCCTCCTCACATCGATCAGGAGTCTAAATTTAGTAAATGTACCACAGACATATTCATGCCCACAACGTCATAACTTGTAGACAACATGTCAGACTGCAAGATTGCCCATGTATGTTCACAAAATGAGTGAACATGTTTTAACAGTACAATTAAGATCTACTTACTTACAAATAACCTGCTCACCTTATTACTCTCGAGTTCCCGATTAAAAAAAAAAGAAAATAGTTAAAATGAAGCTGAGCCACTATTCCAGATCCTTACTCCCCTGTGCCCCATCTGGGCCCAACTCATTTCTCCCCTCGCCGTGCACCCACATTCCTTCCCCTGGCTTCACAATTCACAATTCGTCAATCCTTTTGTCTCACACATTTTATTATAGTCTTTGTCTAACTATCTGCCGATCAAAGACCCTCCCCCACCGCCTTGCCTGTATTCACCTATTACCTGCCACTTTGAGACTTTTTTTTGTAAAGAAGCATCTGCAGGTCCTTGTTTCTACATCCCAAATGGACTGACTGATATAGACAGAGAAATCAAGTTATCTGAAGTTCGAGAGTTCAATATTTAGTCCAATAGGCCAGCCAGACTGTTACCATAAGCGAGTTCTGTATTCTAACTGTGCATGCCCAGGTCATAGGTCATTACAGATAAACATTAGAGGGTGCGGATCTGCTCTGTGTTATCTTTGGTTATCAGACCTTTGTTTCAGTGTGTGCTTTATGCATCGTGCTATCTGTGGGGTTGGGGTCGGGTCATGCTTGGGGACAATGCTCGGGGTCGGGCGCGGGTCTCAGGCACCGCTGCTGGGCCGTCCCCTCCTGGGTGTCCCGTCCCCGTCCGGAGGCGGCGGGCCGGGCTCGCAGCTGGCTCCAGCCTGGCTCCGCTTCTATTCCCGAGGAACCAATTTCTTTTCTCTGGGGATGCTGCCCGTCCGGCCGAGCAGCTGCAGCACCCCTGCCGGGGAGGTTGACCGGCCCAGGCCGCTGTATGGTGCGGGGGGTGCGGCCGTCCAACCTCTCCAGCGCCAGAATGGGTTCCACGGGAGTAGGAGCAGGGCCGGGCTGGAGCACGCAGTTACCAACCCTCCCCCACCCCACCCCCTGCCGCGGGCTTGTGGGTTTGTACGTTCTCCCCGTGATCTCCCCATCACCCCAGATGTCTCCGACCACCTTCTCCCCACCTCCCCGGTCGGGGACGGGAGACCCATTCGTTCTCTCCAGAGATGCTGCCTGTTCCACTGAGTTACTCCAGCATTTTGTGTCTAACTTCAATAACCATTAGCTTTTGTCATGAGTTACACAATTAAATTGTTTTACCTATATATGATTTGCGTTTAAAAATGAAGGAAAATGATGGAAAAATTAAAAATGAAGGCTGGAAGGTAATAAGCATTTGCGGTTGCTTCTGTCTCCAAACAAAGTCACTGGCCACCTAACAGATCATTAGTCATTTTGCAAAGCAAATCTGTTAAGTGACCTCCTGCTGTGAACCAGCAGCTGCTCATCATTACTGTTGAGAGAAAAACATTCTTTGGGAACACATCTCCACTTATAATGTAAGAGTCAATGGGAAATGGGACTTCATCGGATGGATGTTTCCCAAGGAACACATCCCCGTTGTTTCATGGAGGTCACCTGTAAGGTGCTGTGTACATCCTTCCACATCACAAAGATGTGCAGATTAGTTGGCTGCTGTAAATTACTCAAAGTGTGTAGAATCTGGAAGAAATTAATGGAAATGTGGGAAATATAATGGAATTAGCAAAGGATTAGCATAGATTGGTGCTTATCAGCACAGATTTGATGGGCTGTTTCTATGCTGTACAACTCTATCGCTCTACGAGTCAATAGTCCAGATGTAATTTCACAAATGCCCGACATAATTGAAGCTTACCCTTCAATTGTCAAGAAATTATAATGCGCTCCCCTTATTAATTTCTCTTGGCAAGAAAGAAGTCTCGACCCAAAATGTCACCAATTCCCTTTCTCCAGAAATGCTGCCTAACCAGCTGAATTACTCCAGCTTTTTTTGTCTAATGACAATGTACTGTTAGCTTTCCTTGCTGTACTGACACAATCATGCATCACGATTCAGATTCCTCTGAAATCTATCACCATTTAGATAAGATGCCTCTTCGATAACTTTCTTGACAAAACGCACATTTTCACAATTTCCCATTATATTTCATTTTCTAGATCTTTGCACATGTACTTAACATGTTCATGTCCCTTCATAACCTCCAATGTGCTCTCACAACTTAAATTCCAACCAATCTATTTGTCATCACAGCATAAACAGTGCCTTTATCCAAGTCATGAACATAACTTGTCACATCTTGCCAATCAGAAAATTATTAATTGTTAATTTATTTCTTCTCTCTGTCCTGTTATACAGTACTTTTAACATGAGCTTTTATTTTCCACAATAATCTACGATGCAGCACATTATCAAATACCTTCTGTAAATCTGAATACAATATATCCACTGGCTTTTCTTTATCTACAGAACACGTTGTTTTTTCAAAGAATTCCAATAAATTTGTCAAACTTGATTTCCCTTGCACAAAAAAACATGTTGGTTTTTCCTCATTACTTTGAATATCCCAAAGTGCCTGGATACAATATTTTTAATAATATGTTCCAACATTCTCCCTATGACAGATCCTTTGCTGATCAGCTTATAGTTTCCTTTCTTTTTGATTAAAGGAGTTACAGTCACTATTTTCCAGTGGAATGGCGCCTTCTCTCGATAAAGGAAATTTTGTAAAATTAAAACCAACATGTTAATTATCTCATTAAATACTTATTTTAAGACCTTACAATGTCTGCACTTGCAGAATCTCTTAAAAATTGTTTTCACATTTCGATTCTGGTGAGCTGAGACCAGGTGACAACTCTCAGACACCTCCTCTTATTTATCCTTGGATCATGATCCCACAGATGAGCACCAGGCCATAATCTTACAGACCATTTCAGATTTCATCACTTCCGGCTGTCTGCCCTCGAACCTTATCGTTCCCCAGCCACGCACGGCCCACTTTTAATTTCTCTCCAAAATCCACAAACAGAACTGCCCTGGCAGACTCATTGTTTCTGCCCCACTGAATTAATTTCCACACACCTCGACTCCATCCTATCCTCCCAGGTCCAATCCCTCCCTACCTTTGTCCAAGACACATCACCTTTTGTCTCTTCAATTACTTCCATTTTCCAGGCCTCCTCTACCTCATCTTTACTATGGATGTTCAGTCACTCTACACTGGTCACAGTGGCGCAGCGGTAGAGTTGCTGCCTTACAGCGAATGCAGCACTGGAGACCCAGGTTCGATCCTGACTACAGATGCTGTCTGCACGGAGTTTGTACGTTCTCCCCTTGATCTGTGTGGGTTTTCTCCGAGATCTTCGGTTTCCTCCCACACTTCAAAGACGTACAGGTTTGTAGTTTAATTGGCTTGGTAAACGTAAAAATTGTTCCAAGTGGGTGTAGGATAGTGTTACTGTGTGGGGATCACTGGTCGGCGCGGACCCGGTGGGACGAATGACCTGTTTCCGCACTGTATCTCAAAACTAAACACCTTCATCCCCCACCAGAAAGGACTTAAAGCTCTCCTGTTTCTTCCTCAACCGCAGAACCAGCCAATTTCCCTATACCAACACTCTCTTCCTCCTAGCAGAGTTGGTCCTTACCCTTAACAACTTCTCCTTTGACGAAGTTAACAATTCTTATTCCAATATCCTCATGAGTGCCATGTTCCAAAGCTCAATTCCAGCACAAAGCATTGTAAGTTAGCAGCTGGTAGAACTACACTGCTGTGGCGAGTCACAACATTGTATGTGTCTGGTTTGTCCTCCTGCCTGACAATCATTTTCATTCTGGGGGCAAAGTGTCCTAGATTCACTCTGACCCCTCAGTTCTTAACTGGGCATATTGTTCCATCTTTGTTTGTTAGTTATTATCAAACTTTCTTTGTTCTGTTTGATTTTGTGATGCTGTAGTACTAAGTATTGTTTTCTATACTGCACAAGTAACTGAAAACAAGATATCTATTTATTCTTGTAAAGAACAGTGGCCATGATTCAGGCAAAATTCAACTTTACAGTAAAGGTTCAACATGAAACACTGTGCACTGCCGCCCCCCCCAACATACTTGTAGCTAATGTTTAATAACGAGTACAAACGAGAAGAGCTGAAGCCAAGGCTGATGGTTCAAAGAGAGATCAGGTGGGTTAGTCTTTTTACAATAAACCAAGCGGGACCCGTTGGGCCCCGTTCCCCCAATGCAATATTCCACCACTCACACATAGCCCCCAACTGCGCAGGCAAGGCTGAAGTTTTTAAAATGGCAATAACTTGTAAAATATAAGATTAACGTGAACGCATCTCACTCTCCCTCTTCAGTCCCCTATTCCCTATCTCCTTTATCCTCCCTCTCCCCACACTCCACCAATCCTCCTCTAATTCCTCCCCTCACCCCCTCCCTGCCTTCCTCTCTTTTCCCCTCCCCTCCTCCATTATCTCACTATCCCTCTTCCTACCCCTAACCTTCTCCGTTCCCTCCCATCCCCAGCACTCCCTCCCCCTTCTCTTCACCCTCCCTCTTCTATCCCCTCTCCGCCTCCCTCCCTCTCCTTTCCCCCTACCCTCCATAACCTGTCCTCTCCCTCTATCTCCCTGCTCCCCCACTCCTCACCTCCCCCCTATCACACCCCCCACTCACCTTCTTCACCTCCCCTACTCCCCCCCCTCTGCTCTATCCTCCTCTCCTCCCACACTGCCCTCCTCTTCCTCTATCCCTCACTCCCTACCGCCTCCTCCCTTGATCCCCCTCCTCCACTTTCCCCTCCCTCTCCCCCTCCTCTCGCTCTATCCCCCTGCTCCCCACTCATCTCCCCCCAACCCTCCCCCCACAATGAAAATCACATTTTTTTAAATGAAACCTCCCCCCTATCCCACTCAACCCCCTCCCAATTAAAAAAAATGGAATTCTTAATGAAAATCCAGATTTTTTTTTAAATAACCTAAACAATGTTAGCTGTCAATGAAAAGGAAAGAATTTGATTAAAAGCTGAGTTTTTTTCTGAGAATCGCGTTTTTCTTTTAATGTAAGGAGATTCGGTAACCAATTATGATGTCATTGTGAATGAAAACAGAAGAATTTAATTTAAACTGTTTTTTTGAAAATCACAATTTTTTAATGTAAATGAGATTCGGGATCCCATTGTGACGTCATTGTAACGCGACTGACGGGCAGGGTATGTGGAAAAGTATTTTTTTGTAAAGTTTAAAGTTGTAAACCTGTAAAATATAACATCAATCTGAACGAAACAAATTTCATTTACATCACAGGACAATTGTGAGCAAGGTGGGCCAAAAATTGAAGCGCTATCATGTACTGTTTTGGCATAGTATCGGGGACACACCCACGCATACAAACAAACTGGATGAGAGTTTTAGTAATCTATATATACTATATATATAGATGGTTCACCACTGACTCGCCTGACCCTGCTATACAAGCTGTGGGTTTCTCCATTTGTCATATAGATTGGCTGGAATCCTCAGGCAAGGGAAAGGCAACAGCATCTGTCTTACGATCAATGCTTTGTGGTGCAACTGTGTGATGATCCAAGCTTGTCAGTCCCCTGACCTGGAATAACTATTTATATAAATGCTGGATAGGATACAGAGAAGATTTATGAGGATGTTGCCAGGACGAGAAGGTCTGAGTTTTTGGGTGAGGTTGAGCAGCGGGACAGGTAGCATCTCTGGAGAGAAGCAATGGGTGACATTTCAGGTCGAGACCCTTCTTCTTCAATTTAAGCCAGCATCTGCAGTTCTTTCATACACATATATAAATGCTGCCCTTTTTATCCACTGCGTTAATTCACCGCTTCCAACTTTCAGCAATCTACATACAACTCCAAGCCAAGACCAAGCTGTAACTGGACAAATTGTACTCAGCTTTCTATAGAAGACAAACCTTGGTAACCTGTTTATCATCACTGGTGACTTCAATCAACACAGACACGACTTCCTTCCATCCAGTACGTCTTCATGGTGCATTGCATTAGAGAATAGCCAAAGTGGCAATGGTGTTTGCAACCTTGGCGATGCACTTTTCTCTCTGCTGTTGTCAGGGAGAAGGTACAAGAGCATGAAAGCCTGGATGTCCAGACTTAAGAACAGGTTCTTCCCCATTGCTATCACAGTCCTGAACCAATCACCTCTTTCACAAAACCATCATGAATGTGCTGTCAAGTACTCTTACTCTCAATTCCATCTCATTTGATTATTCTGTTATAGCAATTCAGCATTTTTTGCACTACTTCAGATTTATTTATCATTAATTGTATCATCAGTTGCATTTATCTTTACCACATATCCTGTTTATGCTATAAGCCTCATGCGAGCAAGGAATTTAATTGCACCCCTGTTTATATGACAATAAACTATGTTGAATCTGAATCATCATCAATGGGACAAGAGGCGCAATAATTACAGACTATCAAGTGCTAAAAGGCTCGTACAATTCTGCTCTTCAACTATTTGGAGTCTGAAATTTATTTAAAATTAAAGTTGCTTATTTTTGTGATCTTTGGCACAAATAAAACTCAATTCTACCCACTATTCACATGAAGCTCAATAAACACTGATGTTTAGCCCTGTAGACATTTGCAAATATAGAAAAACTGTTACGCATCCAAAATTCTATCCAAACAATTATATAAGAAAAAAATATGCTGAGAGGAAGAGAAACTAAGTTGAAGCAACACAAAAGGATATTGTATGCTCCAGAAAGGAAATCCCCCTCAACTACCATGAGTTATCCTTGGCTTCAATTTTACTTTCTGACTTGATCCTCATATCCTTCAGTTATTCTGGATTCTCAAGATCTATCATTCAGCCATAAATGTATTCAATGATCAAGAACCCACAGTTGCTGAAGGTAAATTCACAACTTACTGAATATTAAATAAAAATCCCGCCTCCAGTTCCAATGACTTGCTCCTTATCCAGAGGCATTTCACCCAGATCTATCTTCTCTAATCAAGGGAAACCATTTCTCCCCCTGGAATGAATGCTCAAGTTTTTAACAAGCATCCAGCACACTTGGTTGAAAGACGTTATTCTATAATTAGAATGTTCACACTCATTTAAAACACAAATCTTGGTATATATAGAAACCATTAAGTGAAGAAGATGTGGAGACATTTTTTGTTCTGAACTAAATACTATTCAGAAGGGAAACTACAAACTGAGGGAAAAATCATATAAAAAAAATATGGAGTTAAGCATGTCCAGATGTGGGTTAGATGTAAATTGGAAAGAGTACAGAGACAAGCTGGATAGGGTACAGAGAAGATTTACGAGGATGTTGCCAGGACGAGAGGGTCTGAGCAATAGGGTGAGGTTGAGAAAGGTGGGACTCTATTCCTTGGAGCACAGGAGGATGAGAGTTGATCTTATAGAGGTGTATAAAATCATGGGAGGAATAGATTGGGTAGACGCACAGAGTTTCTTGCCCAGAGTAGATGAATCGAGGACCAGAGGATATCACTTTAAGGTGAAGGGGGAAAAGATTTAATAGGAATCTGAGGGGTAAGTTTTTCCACAAATGGTGATGGGTGTATGGAACATGCTACCAGAAACGTTAGGATTATCCCAATGTTTAAGAAACAGTTAGACAGGTACATGGATAGGGCAGGTTTGGAGGGATATGGATCAAACGCGGGCAGGTGGGACTAGTGTACCTGGGACGTTGGCTGGTGTGGGCTAGATGGACCGAAGGACTTCTTCCACACTGTATCACTTCATGACTCCAAGTTTCAGCCTATTCACAGTATCATACTGGACTTGAGTGTTCTCAGTGATGACACAAAAAAATTTGAGAGAGAGCCATTATCCAAGACTATTACTCTCCGAGTGTGAAATAGATAAGAAAATGAAGCACATGAAATGTAACAACCATTACAATGTACACAATTAACTTTGGTACCTATCAGAAATTGTTCCTTGGTAAATTTACAATTCTTGGGCTAAATATCTATAGGTTAACAAATAGGTACTCTCAATTTTCCAAATATTTGTAAGAAAACAGAAATATATGGGAGGAATCACAAAATGACTCCTTAGCATGCTCAATGAAGGGCCTAATATTTTTCATTCAAATGACCAACAAAAGATAAATATTTATCTTATCTAACCGCAGAAGAAATAATCTGTTCAATTAGGGAGCAATAAATTCATCAATGTCCGAAGATGCTGATAACTAAAAACATGAAAAAGGGAAAATATCAAAAACACCTGTTTGAATTTCTATGTACTATCTATCCTCTGTTCAAAAACAAAGCACCATCACAAAAGGTAGAGAATTTGAGAACTTAAAAAAACTTTGACTGCAACCCAAAAGGATGCTGACAACAGTAACAATAATACATGCAGCAATATATCATAATCTTCCAAACATGCTGTCAAATCCCATGGAATCTGTTTCCAAACCTGCAGAAAGCAACTGGCCCTGGACGTCTCAGGACGTGTCTGCAAAACCAGCTGGCGGGAGTATTCACAGACCTCTTTAGCCTCTCCCTACTCCAGTTGGAGGTTCCCACCAGCTTTGGGAATATTACCATCATCCCGGTGCCAAAGAAAAACAAGGTAGAAAGTCTCAAGGGCATGTCCTACTTTCACGTCCTAATTCACGACCTCTGCAGAGTTTGCCCTTGACTCATACTTGCAGCATGGTCGTCACAAGGTCAGAAGTCGTAGGTAGGTCGTGGTGCTAGTCGTAGGTACTCGTGGCATCAAGTAGGTCGGGGCATTTTTCTAGCCTGATGAAAAATGTCCACGAATAAAAAAGGTTGTGAATTAGGTTGTGAAAGTGGGACAGGCCCTTTAATGTCCAGTGGCTCTGGCATCCACAATCATGAAGGCACAAGGAACTGCAGATGCTGGAATCTTGACAAAACGCAAAGTGGCAGCATCTGAAGACGGAATGGATAGGTGCAATTTTGGGTTGTGAGCCTTCATCAGACTTGAAGAACCATCACAAAGTGCTTTCAGAGGCTGGTCATGGCGCACATTAATTTCAGCTTCTAAAACAACTTTGACCACTGCTATTTGCCTACCCTCATAACAGATCTACGACAGGCACCATCTCCTTGGATCTTCACTCATCCCTGGAACATCCGAGTAATAAGGACACCTACTTCAGACTCCTGTTGATTGACCAAGCTCTGCCTTCAACGCCATAATCCAAAACAAATTCATCTTCTAACTAAAAAAAAACACACCCTTCAATATTGGTCTCTAAATCACAGCTCTTCAAGGACATGACCAATTACTGTCTATATGCAATAAAGATCCAATCTCCCTCAACCCTTTCAGGCAGTGAGATCTATACCTTACCCACCTGGGTGAAAAGATTGATAATTCCCCTTTTAATTCTTCTCGATCTATGCCTTGTGGTTTTTGACCGACTTGCCAGAATAAAATATTTTCTTCCTATTAATTATCAGATGTCAATACTGATCAGCAAGTTACACTGATCCACAGATGAGTGGAAAGACAGTAACATAAGTGGGTTTCTTGGCTTGATTTATCAATGTAGTCTTGCACGCGAACATTGAGTCTGATGAAAACTTGCCCTCAGAGTTTTTTGGTTTAAAAACTCTTCATCAGTCGGTTTCTTGCTCTGTTCCAATCTCTGTGTTGAGATTCTGAGAGAAAGCTGTGGGCCAGTCAATCCATGACAAGCATGAATGACTTGGAGCTTTCAAAGGTAGAGGGTTGGAAGCTTATTATTATCCATTCACACTAACTAAATACTTATTATTTCCAAATTTTCAAAGCCAAACCAATTATAAATGTGTGCACTTGCGAGAAAGCACTTTTCCTTAAAATTCATATCTTGATTAAATCATTTTTTCACATCCTTTTAGTAGGAAAAGTCAAAAAACATCTCTAAATGCAAAGCTTGTTCATTTAGGGAAGATCAGTTAATATGGAAGTTATCAATAAAAGACTCGGAAAAATAAAAAGGCATTGACTCCTAAAAAGTACAGATCTATTTTGAATACTCATTGCATGGTGATCTATGGAATATTTTTCATCTTTTTTAATTGAAATAACACTGCCCACCCCACCAGAGCCCCAAGATTACTCTAATCCTTTTAAGTGCAAAGTCTTAGTTGTTGGAGGAAACTTATCTGATGAAGAGTTGATTTATATTGTCATCTGCTGACCTTGTGTGAAAGGCTAACTTTCTAAGAACATGTGCAGAGTAAAAATAATCAAATCGTAGAAAGGTCTGTCCACAATTCACCAGGGTTGCAATCCGGATGCCAATGAAGACTGAAGTGATTACGTTGCAGGATATGTGTTCCCCACTGAAATCATTTGTTTCAAAGATGCGCCTCTCTCTCTCTCTCTTTGCTCATCACAAACAAAAATTAAATCACAAACACATTTTACAGTTGGTAGAAAACAAACAAGGTCCATATATAATCCGTTTGACTGTTCTGTTTTTGTGTCTGTCTTGTGCAGTTCAGCTGGCAGGGAATCAAAGATGTTTTCACAGATGCACGCAGTCCACTAAAACAATAAAGTCAGGGTGTTTTGAATGTTGTTGTGCCACACAAGCTTTAACCAGTTCACCACAAACAACATTCCTAAAAATATCTATAGATTACAGTGGGAGAGAATAATCTCAGTGTGGAAAACTTTTTCACAGTGCTTTTGTTTTATGGAAACGTAATCATGAGGTCCCTTTGCTGGTCTAGTTCTAAATATAGGTAATGCTGAAGGGCTTTGATGGTACAGAGGTGCCCGGTTCCACTTCTGATAGGATGCATGTTCAGACCCGCAAGGCCTCTGCGTTTTTAAAAACACAGAGGACAGAACACTTCTAATACACTAGCCTCGGGGAGTGCACTTGGAACAGGATGGCTTGTGGTCAGGAATCAAGAGTGTTCCACGGAAGGAAGCGTGCAATGAACAGGTGATCTCCAGGCCTTCTTGAAGTGTGATATCGTCATTCACACGTGGGAGTCCCTGGCCCTTGGTGTTTGGGGTGGCACTGAGAACTTATGCTCCGTTTGCTGGGATCTTAAATGGCCTGTCCCACTTAGGCAACTTTTTCAGCGACTACAGGCGACTAGGCTGTCTCCACATGGTTGCGTTGTGACGCCTGTATGGTCGTGAGTTGTCTCCTCAAGTCGCCTAAAGAGTCGTAACTTTTTTCTTGTCACTGCTGGATTTTGATCCAAATGTTCCAAACCTTTCGGCAACTGTGGGCTTGACATAGCTTGTCTTCTCCTGCCGTAGGTGCTGTCGTAGGTTCTCGCCAGGATGACACAGGTTGTCGGCAGGTGACGCATCATGTCGCCGGGTGATAACATCGGTGAATTCCATTGACAACTACCTATGTCAACCTACTTCAACCGGCAACAGGTCAAGAGAAGTCACGTGGCGACTTTTGAAAAAAAAGTGCAGTTCCACGTGATCAGGCGTATCCAGTGTGCAGACACTCACAGTTTTTGTTGGCAACAGTGAACATTGCGAAATGGCTCCAAGAAGAAGGAAGGCGCAGCCTAGGAGCAAGGCACAACCCCCACCCAACAGGCAGGTTGAGACTGAGGAGACCCAGGAGATTGAGGCCCAGGAGATTGAAGTCCAGGAGGAGGAGGGCCTGGAGGAGACCGTGGAGGTGGGTCCACTCCACCACCCCTTCCCGGACTGAAGTACTCAAGGCCACAGGTACTGCTGCTGCTGACCCAGACTAAGACTGTGCACAGGACACTGATGCCTCAAGTGTGGTGAAGAAAGGCAGGAGAGTCATTACACCACCGTATGACTTCAGCAGGGAACAAGAGGGGGAGTTGATAGATTTGTACCAGGCAAACGCTGAATTATATGATAGGAACAGCAGACATTATTGGACCAAGGAGAAAAAGAACGCACTACTTCACACTAAGGCGAATGAGTTCCCCGGCAGCACCTGTAAGTACCCACTTACTTGGTTGTTTGTCTGTATTTCTATTAATATAATGAAAATAAAAATTAGTTCTACACTGATCCTAATTTCTTTTTTGTTTTTACAGATGCCCAACTGTGTCAATGGTTCAAGAGCCAGAGAACCAGGTATGGCAAGTTGTTACAGTGTGTGGACAGATCTGGGTCTGGTGGCAAAAACATTACCCAGAGGCAGCAATGGATAATGGGCCTTTATAAAAACTCACATTGTACGAGTGAAGAGTAGGCAGAGCACCAAGAGGGTAATTATTATAAAATACTTATTGTGACATTAATAATTTGATTGTCATCTTGCTTGCTACGTGCTGATGGTCTTGAAAGTTTGTAATACACATTTATTTTCTTCCAGTTTAACAAGAAGACTGCCTAGTATTTCCAGTGAGGATGAGCTTGATGATCTTGAGGGAACCTCTGGATCCACCCCCTCCATCAGTCAGCAGCACAGCAAGAGGAGCAGGACCACTGCCAACCCCCACAGTTGCAGGCTCCATCATAACTGCAACTGAGGAATAGGAGAGACAGGCAACTCAGCGGGAGCTGATCAAAGGTAAGTACTGATCAAAGGTAAGTACATTTTTCACAGATATCTCTTCTCATCCATCCATCCATCCATGTTCTTTTTTCCCAAAATGTACTTACCTGTATTGTTTTCATTTATGCTGCAGCTCGTGCAACAGGCAACAGCGGCCAGAGAGGCCATACACTCCATGACACAGCCACAGACACCACATGAGAGGGCTGTTGACACCTTCTTAGCCTTCTTAAAAACAGAGCTGCTGAAGATCCCGGAAAAATTATGGAATAACTACACCACAGGTGCCTTGTCGAGGACCCAAAGCTTCTCTCAGCTGGTAAATATTTTATTCAAATTTTGTGGAATTTTGGAAATATTTGACTTTAATATCTGTCCTTAAAATTAATGTTTTTGTATGAAATATTCACAATAAATTAATTGGTGTTGCAGACTCTGCTGCACATGGCATTCTCGGGCCACCCGCATATGGGACTGATGGTACCACAACATCAGCAGGCTCACCAGGTATCTAATGTTACAATACTTTTTGTGAATTGGACTTGAAATCCTTTTATCATACACAGCTTGTGAAATGTTTTAATTTATTTGCCTTCCGTTTCATATTGATAGGCTTCTGTGTTTTATCCACAGCCACAGATGGGACCATCGCAGATGCCATACTCACCGATGGCCGGCTCACCCAGGGTCAGGTCACCCAGTTCAAGAGCACAGCAGGTAGCAACAACTTCCACGTGCAGTGTCTGGCAGCCTCCAAGAAGTGGCTTATCCGCAATCACAGCTGGATTCCCAGAATACACCAGGTTTGATACACCCATACATACACCAGGGCGTACAACCAGATCAGAGACCGAGGACTCACATGGGGACTTGAGTCTGAATCTCACAGATTTATTGGACACAGATCACCAAGTGTAATGAGTCCATAAATGATATAAAGTCCATTATTAAGGACATCATTTTGTTCTTTCTGATGTAATGTTAAGTAAAGAAATTATTTTTTGTTAAAGTTATGGTTGTTCATAAATTTATTATAGATAATTTCAATTGTAATGTGATTATTATATTTCTGTATACCGTAGTATGTTCTTATTAACCTTCTTGTGTTGTTAAAAAATGGTTTGTTTCCATATCAAAGGAAATGCTTGACACTTTTATGACAAATTGGTGTGTGAAGATCTTATTTTTCAGAATTGTTAATCATGGCATTAATTTCAAATATATAAATTTCATATATTTAGATCAATAAAACCAACACAAACATTGTGCTGCATTGAAAAGCAAAATCTTTTCATATAATGTGATCAATAAAAGGACAAACACAAGCATTGTACTACATTGAAAATTATACTCTTTTGGGAGGATGTGGGTGGCCCTGAAAAGGGCCTTTTCTTGTTGTCTGTTGTGGGCCAACTGGGTCTCCTGAGGAACAAGGACCTCGATCACACAGGCCTCTTCTTGGGCCTCTTCTTCCCCTTTTTTGTTGTACTTCTGTCTAGCTGATCAGTAAGCAGGTGGGCTGCTGCAAGCAGCAGGGCTTGTTGTTGTAATAAGAGCAATGCCCTCTGATGTTGCTCCATGGTAGTCATGATGCAGAATGATTGTAAACCCAATCGTACAACCCCTTTTATAGGTAAACTGGGTGATCACATTGTTTCGGAGGCCAATATGACGTGAATTGTCTTCAGTTGTCGCCGACAGGGTCGTTGCTTGTTGTAGCTTGTCAGGAGGGGACATAGGTTGACTTCGGATGTCGTAGGTTGTTGCCTGTGTGGGTCGTAGGTTGTCGTAGGCTGTCATAGGTGTGGTCGTAGGTGGATGTCCTAATGGACTTGTCCCACTTGCCGATTGTTTTGGCAACTGCCGGCGACTGTCATAGTCGTAGCAGGTTGCCGAAAAACCGGCGACAGCCAACGTCATCCTGGTGACAACCTATGACAGCATCTATGTCAGGAGAAGTCAAGCTACGCTCATTGGCGTCAAACCCACTGAAGCCGAAATGCTTCCAATATGTTGAAAATTTAGAAATACGCTATGACTTTTTGTGCAACTGAGGAGACTACTCCCGGCGCCCACCGGCGAAACATGTGGCAACAAACTAGTCGCTTGAAGTGGCCTAAAAAAAATCGCCTAAGTGGACAGGCCCATTAGTCACGAAGAATTGTGTCGCCTGTTGTCGTAGCTTGACATCGACTAGGAGGTAGGTTGTCGTAGACATTGTGGTAGGGGGGGTCCAGTCGCCTGCTACGACTGTGACTGTCGCCGAAAAAAAATCGCTTAAGTGGGACAGGCCCTTTAAGGATGTCAGCATAATCAGTGGAAGGAGTGTGCGCCTCCCAAACCTAGCAGTCACCTTAGAACTCACACAACTCGAAATTAAAAGAAAGTAAGAAAAAAAGGAATTTGATAGGAACATCCCAAATTATGGAGTAAATCAATTTGTAGACTTGAAAATTCAGACAATATTAATCCAACAAGGTTATTATGGATATTATTCATTCATTCAGCATTTTAAAAAAATCAGTGAATATGCTGTGAAAGAAAATCATCTGATTTATCTGATACTTTCTATTAGTCAATCCTCTGTTTTAATCATGATAAAGATGACAATCTGATTGACAGTATCAGGTAGTGACTGTGGAAGTGATATACAAGTGGTAAGCGTATTGTAATGTAACAATTAAACTAATATAATGAAAATAATAATACCTCGGCTCCACCATTACCGACCACCTCTCCTTGGACACATAGATTGATAAGATGATCGGCAAGGCAGCTACTACTCTTGCTCGCCTCACAGCTCGAGTGTGGACCAACCCAAAGCTGATGGTGAAGACAACAATAGCAATCTACAACGCCTGTGTCAACAGCATGCTGCTGAACGGCAGTGAGACATGGACTACATCTGCCAGGAGAGAAGACTCAACATCTTCCACCTTAGAAGCATCCGCTGTATCCTGGGCATATCTTGGCAAGACAGAGTGTCCAATGCCGAGATCCTGGTTTGCATTGTCCTTCCCAGTATGTACACTCTATTCAGGCAGCGCAGACTGCGATGGCTGGGCCATGTCCACCACATGGAGGATGGCTGTGTTCCAAAAGACATCCTCTATGGAGAGCTGACATATGGGAAGATAACCATCGGCCTCCCCCAGCTACGTTACAAAGATATCTGCAAGAGAGATATGAAGGCGCTCAACATCGATGAGGGGTCCTGGGAGAGCGTTGCAGCTGACCGCACGAGGTGGAGAGGTACCCTGAACCAACGTCTCAAAACGGGGGAAGAGAAACTGATGAACGCAGCAGCAGACAAGCGGGCACGCAGAAAGGAGCGCAGCAACTTCAAGAATCTAGAGACCTTTGTGACAGAGACTATCACTCCCGCATTGGTCTCTTCAGCCACAAGCGACGCTGCTTCAGCCAAGGTTTTGAGCAAGCAGCCAACAAGTAGGATGCATCACCCATGGTCAGTCATGACCGAGGGGGGGAGGCCTACAGTTATAATACAAAGCACATCATTAAAGGTCAGTTAAGACTATCACCGACCAATTGTTTGACTGTGCCTCAAGCCTTTATGCCCAGTGCAAGTTCACTTTGTGCAAGGCTAATTCTATTTCAAATTCTATTATTACATCTAAAACTACTAAGAATGCATAAGAAAAAGAAAATAACTTAATTTGTTTTTCTTTCCATTCCTCTTCCTGTAAAATACTCTATTCTAACCAGAATAAACTGCTCAAAAGCAACACCATTTTTTCTTGGCAATGCCACCAACAATATTGCATGCTGCTCTGATGCCCTCCATTTTCTACAAGAAACCAGTTCTTCTCACAATTCTTCTCCATGTACACTGAACAGCTCCCAGAAAGTTATCCATATAAGCATTCAGTGAATACTGCCGCATTCTTTGCAGCATTCACAAGTAAAACAGATTGCGCAAAGAGAAAAATAACAGAGTTCAGGTAGTAGTGTTGCAGCATTACAGCTTTAAAGTTATGGAGAACGTCCAGAAGGTAGGTTGGGAGTTCAGAACTACACCCTTATGTTATGAGAGGACCATGAACAGCTTGGAAGAGGCTGTTCATGGAACTGGTTGGAGTTTTTTCCAAGCTTTTGTATCTATTGCACAGCGAGTGAGAGGATAAGAGGGAATGACCACAGTGTAAATGGTCCTTGATTATGTTACACAAAAAGCTGGAGAAACTCAGCGGGTGCAGCAGCATCTAAGGAGCGAAGGAGATAGGCGACTTGACTGCTTTTCTGGGGCAACATGAAGTAGATGGCGTTGTAGTAATGGCGAAGTCATGGTAATTGTTTCTAAACACGAATGATGGTAGTAATCATTGGAGAACGAGGTTGGCAATAACTCCACCCAATTTCCCATAACATAGCGTAACTTATTTTTACAAGCATTGTGTTCCTCAGATACAGCATACCAAAAATCACTAATCTGACTCTTTTTTTCACACATAATCTACATCCTGAAAATGAAGAGCATCCAAAATCAACATTATCTGAATGCCGGCGCTGGGAGTGATGACTAATTCTGTATTGCTTTAATATAAATGGTGCACTGGGTAATGCAATGAACCACATCTTACTTGGATTTAAGCGCTACTCCTTTTCCGACTGAAATATTTTATTTTCATTCTCATTATCTATCATACAGGCATTAGAAAAAAAGCACACATCATGAATCAAAATTCCAAGAGGGAAAACATTGCAGATTCCTCTTGATAAGAACTTAATGAACTATCAAATATCATGTGCAGTTGCCTGGGCAATAATTATTTTTTTACTGCGATACATCTTGAGCCAATCCTTTTAATGGGGCCTTTGGGGCTATCAAGACCGCATGCAAAAACAGTTAGCAATAAATTGCAAGTACTTATACTACTGCTTTTAATCTTGAAAAATTAATATGAATGTACCTAAAAAATGCTAAATTCTCCCTGAAAATCTGATAATTATGGAGATTACCAAGGGAAAAATAAGAAAGCCAGAATTTGACCATCCAGATCATGGTCAGAGACAGAGAGGCCAAGGGTCAGAGCTTTCAGCTGATGCGGACAAGCTTGCTGATGCAGACAAGTGGCATTGGCGCTTAGTTTTAAGGTGAAATTACACAAAGTGCTGGAGTAACTCAAACAGACTGCATCAGCCTGCAGAAGAGTTCCAACATCGTCTATCCATGTTCTCCAGAGATGCAGCCCAACCTTCTGAGTTACTCCAACACATATCCTTTTGTGTAGTAACCATCATCTGCAGTTCTTTATTTCAACTACATACTTTTGATAATGTATTACTTGGTTGTAGCGGACTATCAGCAATAACGGACACCTATCTTCCCTTCCCCCCCCATGGTCTGATATAACGGCGGTTTATTGTAATATTCAAAATCTTTTTTCTTTCTTCTCTCAGATCACTCTCTCCCTTGAAACTATTTTTCTTCTCTTTCATTTTGTGTTGATTTGTCATCATATGATTTGAAGTCAATTGAGATGATTTGAGCCATTGAGACTCTTCACCTCTGGATAAGAATTCTTCAATCTGTTAAAGAGATACTCAGATGTTCAAAAACATATCCTGTTCACAAAAATCATAAATCCCCTGCAGAGGGAGCCCAGCCTTTGTGTCTTAATTACCACAAAATTCAAGAGTAAAAGATCCTCAAAGTTCTTTCAGACATGCAAGTTAAGCACAAGCACTGAAGTCGTACACAGTGACCACAACATTCAAGTGATATCTTTTCAACAAACACATTACAGGCTGATTAACTGCCCAAATGTTTCAACGCACCAAATGGTTGATTTGTTTGTGTTTGTTGACCTTCAGAATAGTTCACTAAAGGCCAAGTACATAAGGGAAATACATGTAACAATGACTTCTATCAAAATTTGCAACCGTTTTATTGTTTGCAAGTCTGTTTCAGTGCGTATTTAATATCAATTTCCTAATTATAAGTTTTATCGGCTTCCAAGAAGAGAAGAAGCAGTGACGTGAAGACTGTGTTTCCATGGAAATCATTTTCAGTAGTAATTTCCTTTTTACTCCTGTCTAAGAAATTATTTAATGCAGTGGTTGCTTCTAGATTCAACCCAATAGACTGAACACTGTCATTTAATAGATTGAAAAACTGAAACGCCACATGAAGCATTCTAGATTTACATCTCTATATTAAGTGGCTGGCAACATTATCAACATCACTGATCTGCAATCCCAAGAGCCTCAGGCTATGGATTCAAACACATCCATAAAAAGATAAGTAATTTACTTAGTGTTATTTAAATTGCATTTGAATTATGAGGAATCCAAGATCACTCTTGAGTATTTAAATGCTGTTGTGCTTCTAAAATAGTTTTGACAAAGAGCTCATGTGGGCAAATTGCCTCGTAACAGTCAAAGATGCAAGTCACACAACTGACAGAAGGTAGCAAACCCAAGTTATGCTTTTGAAACATCCTGGACAATAGTTTGTCGACAAATGAGAATGCCATGGATCATCTATCTTTAAGGAACACTCATTGGCATATGAAAGGTCATCTTTAGAACTCTATCTCCTCAATATATTTTAAAAAATCACCTTTATCCTTGACTTTGTTTAAGAAGGAACTGCAGATGCTGGAAAATTGAAGGTAGACAAAAATGCTGGAGAAACTCCGCGGGTGAGGCAGCATCTATGGAGCGAAGGAAATAGGCAATCTTTCGGGTCGAAACCCTCTTCAGAGTCTGAAGAAGAGTTTCGACCCGAAACGTTGTCTATTTGCTTCGCTCCATAGATACCGCCTCACCCGCTGAGTTTCTCCAGCATTTTTGTCTACCTTTTATCCTTGACTTTGATCACTTTAACATCCTTGACATTCATCAAGTTTGCACTGCTTTGATGCTGCCAGCATCAATTGCATCCAGTTCTTCTGGCCAAGATTGTTGTCATCTGCTGAACTCCAAGCCTAATCTGAATCAGTAACCAGTTGTGTACAATGTCTGAAGTACACCATAGGCAATGCAGCAGATGAATGGCAGAAGACTGAATGCTAGGAAGTGGAACCCATCAGGCAATTGCGTAATTACTAAAAATCGCAATCGCAATTTACTGCACTCAAAGATAAAATATCTAATTTTCAATTTTAAACCGTTCTCTCAAGTGTCCCATTCAGAATTGAATTATTGACCTTATTCCCACAGTTTTTTTGTGCACATGTTGATTTTTATGCCTCCCGCATAACGACAGTGAATTTACTTAACTTGCCGTGAGGCACTTTGAAATATTATGAGGTTGTACAAGGTGTTCCATTCAAGCTAAATTCATTCTTTACCTTAAATGAATCATAATTTTGATGTAAAATTGTAGTGATTGAATCAAATTCCTTGCTGGCCTTTCAGCCGCAGAACAATTACAATTGTCGGGAAAGACACCTCAAAGTGAACAGCCATTCATAAAACTACAGACACAGTTAACATTACCTTTATCGTGAAGAAAATATAAACTGTTAAACTGTTCTTCAAAGGCAATGTCATAATGCTACTAACAGATGACAATTTACATAATCTTTAAAGGGGAATGAACCGTTTGGACGTAGTTTCGGGGACACACCCACGCACACGCATACAAACAAACAAGATGACAGTTTTAGTAATATATACTAGACCAAGTGCAGACCCGTTGGATCTGTTCCCCCAACGCGTGGGGAGGGGGGGTGGAGGGGAGGATGTGGAGGGGAGGGGGTGGAAGGGGTTTTAGGTGATGGCAGGGGGAGGGGGGAAAAAAAAGAGAGAGAGAGAGAGAGAGAGAGAGAGAGAGAGAGGGAGGGGGGAGGGGGGGGAGAGAGAGGGGAGAGAGAGGGAGAGCTGCGGCTGAGTGAGTGGGCGAGCGGTCGGGGTGGGGCTTCACGTGCAGCGAGAAAACATCCCTCGCTCGAGGCGTCGCTCGCTCACAGCCGTTCGCTCGCAGCTGGAGGCCAATGGCTTGCTTCTGAATCCTCTCCATATCCCCCGCCTGATCGTAGAACATGGCGGCAGCAGCCGTTATCATCGCGCGAGGCACGCGATGAGAAGGTGGCCCTGGCGGCCATTACTCCCTCTGGATCTTTGGTCCAAAAAATGACTGAGTGGGGGGGGGGGGGGGGGGAGGATGGTGGAAAATGCGCCTGCGCGTGGAGAGCATCTGCTTTAATCGAGAGCGGAGGGGGGGGGGGGGGCGTGCCGTGAGCAAGCAGTTTGATTTTTTTAAAAGAGCAAATTTAGAGGGGAGTCGATTTCCGAAATCATAAGTTAAATCGCTACCGAAATATGTAAAAATCTCAGCGTTATTGCGTCGGGTTTACATGGAAATACGTTTCAAAGGCAAAATCACACACACACACACACACAGAGTTTTAAAAGTATATAGATAGATAAATATACCATTAAATTTACTATCAATGAAGTATTGCCCACTTTCGACTCATTAGATTCATTAAATATAATCAACTGAAGTTCAAATGCATTATGGACACCTTATGGACAACGGTTTATAAAAACATTCCTCAGAAATGAAGAATCATTTGGAAATATCATTTGGATCATCACAGTTTTGATTTGTTCTGGTTGCCAGAGCAATAAAGGCAAAGCGTGTTCACTGTACTTATCCATGCCGTAAAAATGTCATGAACTTACCCTCCGAAATGATATCAGATAAAATGTATCTCCTCTCCTACGAATGGCTTCAAAGAAGCTTGGGTAACGCTTGTCTGGTGCATAATAAACTTGCAATTCACTCCCTGAGTTTCTGTCAAGATGAGATCTAGGTTAAAACATGAACAAGATTTAGCTATATTGCTCAAAGCATTATATGAAGGGATTATGCCTTCATCACACAGAGCATTTATCACAGAGAATTGCAATTAATCAGGCAGTAAACATTTGCAAGATATGTTAACTTGGAAGCCAGTTAAAAAAGGAAGATAATAAATAACTGAGTGCTTTAACTTAATTTGTTCCAAGCAATCACTTCATCACATTTGAAATTTATGGGGCATGTTTTGCTCTGGTTGAACAGGTACAAATGTATTTTATTTTAGTTTAGAGATACAGCGTGGAAAAAGGCCCTTCGGCCCACGCCGACCAGCGATCCCCGCACATTAACACTATCCCACTAGGGACAATTTTTAAAAACATTTTACCAAACAAATTAACCTACAAACTTGTACGTCTTTGGAGTGCGGGAGGAAACCGAAGATCTCGGCGAAAACCCACGCAGGTCACGGGGAGAACGTACAAACTCCGTACAGACAGCACCCATAGTCAGGATCAAACCTGGGTCTCCGGCGCTGCATTCGCTGTAAGGCAGTAACTCTACCGCTGCACCACCGTGACCGCCCTATTTATTTGCAGATGAATAGGATCTGGGGATGATCATCCATACATTGACAAGATACCTCTGATATGATTTAAGATTTTACTAACATTTTCAACTGATACCAACAATTGGGCAATACTCTCATATGCAAGCCATATCGTCAACATAATTAAACTGATGCATTTCATTCATGATAAATATTAGAAAATGTGCACAATTTGCTGTAATCAGCACTGGATTATGATGTCCCAAGAAACACTTTCTTCCATACACAAGTTACCTCATCGTGGCATGCAGCTTCCTCTTCGAGGACACCTGAGATTTTTATCATTACTCTTGCCTGCAATTACTTTCATGTTTTAGTCATTGTACGTTGAAATGCTTTGTGAAGTACCTGTATGTCCTGCAGTCCTGGACTGGCATGTCAGTTTCACTCCTGATTAGAGTAGTTCAGGGAACAGGAAGAAACAAACTGAGGCCATGGATTAATTATTCAATGGGTGAGTTATGCTTGAATAGAGAGTGAACTCCAGGCCTCATGAAGATAAAAGATTCCTAGCAATCATCATCAACAGAATGATAAAAATGTATAACAAATCAATTAAACAATAAAGATCATAAAATGATTAATTACACAGCCTGAACAACAGAACAGTTGCCAGATGAACCAACAAGGAATTTGTGCAGGGCTGTGGTCAGTCTACATTTTGAATGCAGTGTCCAGGTCCAATACCAATATATTAAGGACATATTCAATTAATGAACAGAATGCAGTGGAAAACCAAACAGTGTTGAATGTGGGGACTTCTATGGAAAGACTGGACAATCTTTGGCTCTTCAGCTTCCAAGACACCAGAGCACTCATCTTACAGAAATACTAAAGAGAATATAAAGGTTAACAGGAATGTTACATTTGTTTAACCTGCAAGGATAGTACTAGAAAATAAAGACTCACACTGTACGTTTTCTTATATACGCAATCAATAGGTGCTAGATGATCTGACTACAAAGATAAATTGAAATCCAGAATGGTTCACTTGCTATTCTAACACCAAGAAACCTGCTGAGATTACCCAACATTGGTGTTGAATTAGTTCTTTATGGTTTGGTGTATTTAAAGTCATCTAGTTATGAATGGTTTACTATGGTTAAGTACATATCTTTCATTTTCTTTAGATATTCCAAGAACCAAAAAAGGATGGTCAGGCTGTTCCTGATGTACTGTAAAACAGTTATCTGCCATGGAATACAACATAATTTATTAATACAAACTCGGGCAAATATGATGAAAATAACAGAAATCGCTTAATTAATCGATTTCTGTTATTTTCATCATATTTGCCCGAGTTTGTTATTATTATTGCATTGTTTGAAAATAGTTCTGTCAACGGCTGGTTACCAATTGATGACAATCAGATAGGGTTAGATAATCTCAAATGGAACCGTCGTGGTATACATGAGCGTCGTGATGAATGTCAGAGAGACAGAAGTTACTGCAGATGCTGGAATCGTGAATAAAACACAAAGTGTGTAACTCAGTGGGTCAAGCAGTATGGAGGTCATGGATAGGTCACGTTTCGGCTCAGGACCCTGAATGATATCCCTTCTAGATTTTATGCTATTTCAGGTCCTTTCTTATTTAGATTTATTTGCTTTTGAACCACCTTTAGAAACATTATATCTTTAATCTTAATTTTTCCTCTCTTCTTTGTTGGTCACTCAGTTTCAGTGAAAACATTAAGAAAGTGCACATAATATATTAAACATTTAATCTAATCATCAGCTATTTTCCTTTGGTAATTCTTTTCTATGACCGTACCTGAATATTACATTTGGCTTCAGTTTTTTTTTGGCCCGCCTGATCACATATGGGAGTTTTTGGAATATCTTCCATTATTCTGACTGGTTTCTCTCACCTTTCCCCCCTGCAGACTTGGTAACCAGTTTTCACATCTGTTTAGCTTCTGAACTGAATCCAATTATGAAGTCATCTAGTTATGAACTCACAATAACAAGTAGACTTATATTTTAAGGTATTCATTTTACCATTAACTCCTGTTTTCTAGATCAAAGTCAAACTCCTTAAGTATCAATACTCCTTAAGTATCTACTCCTTAGATACCAATAACCATGAAGTTCTCTTTTAAAGTTGGCTTCTTGAATGTTTTATCTGAAATCATTAAGTTTTAGGAAAAAAAGTTCTGGATTGCTGCCATCCAGTGCACAATAACTTAATTCTTGAAACTACAGTATTTGCCTGAAATGCAATTACTCCCATCTCAGGGATATAACCAAAAGCGTTAAATTTAGGTACTTATCATCACTAAACTTGAGCAAGAAACCAATACCCCACATTATCTTAACTACCAATTCACTGAATAGCCTCACGTTCTGTAATTGTGATATAAACACAGTTTGCATTGACATATTTACTGTTAGTTTAAATTAACAGTGTTCAATTAACAGCTTTAGTTTAAATAAATTAAACTTTATTAAATAAAGCAATTCAAAGGCTTTTATATAGGCACATAAAAGTGCAGGGGATAGAGGGATATGGATCAAGCACAGGGCGATGAGATCAGTTTTACTTGACATCATGTTCAGCACAAACAGTGTGGGCCGAAGGGCCGATTCCTGTGCTGCACTGTTCTATGTTCTTAATCAACTTTCCAAATATATATTTGTTAAGTTACAATTCTCCTGTTGCCATTTTTGTCTTGTGGTTCTTCCATGCATTACTGCATCCCAAAACAAATCCTGGGATCACTGCCTCATTCACATCCAGCATGGATCTGAATTCTGCTGTAGTCCCATCTGAACACTTCCTTTTCTCTTTATCAGAAATAAATAAAAACTTGACTTACTGGCCTGATGAGAAGGAACTTGCTGTGCTTACCCATGACAACCACATAATTCTAACCCGTATGGTTGGATATTAAGTGGCATCTGATGTGGTTCATTAAGTTTTGTTGACCAGCTCAGGTAGATTGGTCTCAGGGTAATTCACATCCAGATAAAATTCATCCTTATGTTTCATCTTTAAGGTCATGCTATGTTCCTCGCTGCGATCATGTCCATTCAACTCCAGTTTTATGCAAATTCCCTTTCAATTTTCCTTCACCACCTATTGGCTTGCTCTGTTGCCAGGGCCCACATTTTGTAAAAGCCACCTCATATCAGTAGGCTTCTTCAAGTTTTCCTTTACAAGATACAAGATACAAAGAATTTATCAGCCAAGTATGTAAGAACATACAAGGAATTTGATGAGGTTTTATGAGGTTCCATTATGATTTTTCTTTACATCCATCTGAGATCCTACATTTGTTTATTCCCAATAAAATCCCTGGGAAACGTCAGAGAACTTTAGCTACAGTTAAGAAAGTTGTTAGTCATGTTTTATTTACATCTCTGAAGCCAAATCTCAGAAGTTTCACATGTGAGAAGTGAGACATGTTCACATTATTGGATTAGAAAAGTAATAAATTGTTCACACCATGGTTGTTATGAAACTAGTTATATTTTCAAGGGGGATTGGAAATCAAAAACCTGCATGATTAAGAGTGACAAGCTTACATGAGTAAGAGTGGCCACAAACTTCTGGAACGTTGAAATAGAAACATTGAAAATAGGTGCAGGAGTAGGCCATTTGGCCCTTCGAGCCAGCACCGCCGTCCAATATGATCATGGTTAATCACCCCAAATCAATAACCTGCTCCTGCTTTATCCCCCATATCCCTTGATAGATTTAGCTCTTAGGGCTAAAACTACCTCGAAATCTAAATAATCTAAATTGTTCACTTACTTTCCTGAGGAGCAGGAACATGCTGTATTTACCCAGCCTTATTACATAATTCTAATCCAACATGGGATTCAACATGGAATTTGCAGCTTTAACTATCAGAAGTTGTCCAGCAGACACCTACAATTAACTGGGGAATCCCAAATATCATGTGCATCTTATCCAATCATTTAAATGGAAAGGAAATAGATACAGAGAAATAGAGTAATAAAGAGAGTTCCCTTTTTGTTATTTGATTGTGTTTGCTTTCATGCTTTTAATGATAGAGTCATGACTTTAAGTTATACTTTTTTCATTTTTTCCATAACTAAAATGTAATTGTTGATTTTATTTTCCCAATAGAATGATTCGGAACACCCCAGACAATCTGAAACATTCCATGCACCCGACAGCTTTGTCAGCTGAACGCTCTTCATCTCTTTCATAGGGTTTATCCTGGCTCACCACATAACAGCAGTTAAAGTGGCAAGATTCTGCCTTTGGGCAGGACCATGCCATTTTAGATCATCAAGTTCAGCTTCTCGATACAAATCAAGTAATAAATGTGGGTGGCAGGACACATTTAGCTCAGTCCAGGTCAATATTTTGAAACACGAGTTCATGACATTCATAGAGATTATTATTTTCAAGTCCTTGCACTTCAACACAGGGGTCAAGGAAAGAGCGTTCACGTTGCGGCCCTGTTCCCACCAATCTTCCTACCACCACACACGAAGCACAAGAAGCGACAAGACAGGCACCATTGTATGCAGATGCCGAGAAGTGTGTTCAGCTCTGGCTGAACAACCTCTAATCTTGTGTGTGGGCTCGATAAGAAGAAGACTTCAACACAGAAGCCAATTACAACCATTCTCTCCACCTCACTGAAATGGGCGATTTTCATATAAACTAATTTTTGGGCATTTTCTCTCATTTCCTGCTGATTTTTTCCAGACTTTAAGCTCCCTGTTTGTCTGGATCAGTTACACCAACTCCCTGCGTAATCTTGAAAAACATTGTATTACATCACTACAAAGTCTCATTTTCATTCCAAGAATATAAACTGGAATATCTGGAATCGTGTTATTTTCTTGCCTCTGCATGCTTTTAGCTTGTGTGGATAACAAAACTCTCCTCATTTGCAAAAGAGTGCATGAGAAGATCAGCTCTCTAGATATTGCAGCACTGACATTATCTCACATAAATAATTTGGCATCTTAATATCAATTAGATTTTGTCCTCATCAGAAAAATTCGATATTGAGGCAGAAATTAAAATGAAAATCTAAAAGGCCAAGAGTCGCC
The DNA here is from genome assembly GCA_963514005.1 of Raja brachyura. Next base: position 26,748,094 of record OY740790.1, read on the forward strand.
ACCTGGGATGAAGTGGAAATAATTAATGCTGATTTAACTCTTCGTGCTGCTAAAGGAATCAAGGGATATGGGGAAAAAAGCAGGAACGGGGTACTGGTTTTAGATTATCATATTGAATGGCGTTGCGGGCACGAAGAGCCGAATGGCCTACTCCTGCACCTATTTTTCTAAATGTTGACAATATAATATGGCCATTTATAAACTTCACATGAAAATGAAAGTCTGCTTTCTGTACAAATATGTAATTCAAAGCCATTTGTCTTTATTTGTCAGTAGTCAATGTGAGGGTTATTTCCTTGTCCATCCTCAAGTTATGGAAATAAGAATTCTTTCTAATTTCAGGCACAAAGTATACTTCTTCACGTGTAGCACATGCGAGATCGCCAGAAAAAAGTAATACGAGAAGTTCTTGCTTTAAGGAATTCTTTCCATGGTTTCCTCTCTTCAAGCAGCCTGAGTGAGCCATTAAATCGGCAGCTGCCGAGTCATTCATGCATTGACTCCTGATTAATAGGGCAAGGCTAGGATGATTTGAAAATTGGACATGTCTGGACAAATTTCCTTGTGGAATGGTCTTCCTTTGGAATGGGTGCAAATTCTTCAGAACATGGACACATCATCTTTTAAGTGTGTAAATTATACATTAAAAAATGGCATGCTCCAACCCACATTTTGGTTGATATCCTTTAATAACATATTGGAAATACCAGTGATATTAAACCTGTAAGGAGACTCGGAGAGGAAAATAGTGATAATTATAAAACAAATAATTATGGAATAGAAGGTATCTTTTGTCAGCTCTCTGGATGTCACATTAAATTAATGAAGCACAGTGATGTTGTCGCCATCAGACAGCTCCACGACCACTTGCTCTTGATCTGCAAATGGGTGAAATAAGGCTCAGGCTACAAACAAATCAAACATGACCTTATTCAATGGCAGAACAGCCTTGAAGGGCTGATTGGTCTCTTTCTGCTCCTAATTTGTTTGTCGTTATATTCTGCGTCCAGTTTAATTTCCTGCAGGGCTCTCTTGCTGAGCTGTTATATCAAGAATTGTCATTTTCATGGAGATGCTGCCAGGCTATTGCTGCAAAAGGAAACTTCCTGACAGTTCAGTAATAGATATTTCTACACAGATAGCCGTATTTTGTTGTTACTGGGATAATTTGTTTTAATCAGTTTTGAGGCAAAACACAAAAATGGGAATTAGATAATTAAAACATTATTCATATTGCTCATTGCTTAATTCCTTGCTATTTTACTTGTGATCTGCATAAAATGGAAATGTTGGCAATGGGATGAGAGTTCTGTGCACAATGGGCCACCCATCAATCATTTATAATCAACAAGACAACTTTGCTGAAGACAAAAGCAGGATTGAACAGGTAGAGGCGGCAGACTAGTGGTGTTCCGCAAGGGTCAGTGTTCGGTCCACTACGTTTCACATTATATGTAAATATTGTGGATGATGGAATTGATAGCTTAGTGGCCAAGACTGCGGATTATACGAAGATAGGTGGAGGGGCAGGTAGTAATGAGAATGCAGGGAGCACAAGATCTTGGGAAAGTGAGCAAAAAGGAATAAAGCCTTAAGGGCCTGTCCCACTGTACGAGGTAATTCAAGAGTTCTCCTGAGTTTCCCCCGATTCGAACTCGGAAAATTACGGTAATAGCCATTCGTAGGTGCTCGGGGACTCTCGTGGACACTCTCCGCACTGTTGAAAAAACGTCATGAGTACCTGCCGTTAGCGTTACGAGCCGCTAAGAGACGCCCCGAGCCCTTAAAGGGCCTGTCCCACTATGGCGACCTAATTTGCGAGTTTAGAAGAGTTTGCGCTTGCCACAAACTCGCAGCATGGTCGACACATGTTCCTAGGAGGTCACTGTAACTCTCCTTCATTGTCGAGAGAAGTTCCCACATACTCGCAGCCTCAGTGTGGTCGGCATGCTGAAATATTTTCTGCGAGTAAAAATTGGTCGGCATCGTAATTTTGAACTCGTAGTGCAGTGGTAGTGGGGTCGCCATGTAGTTATAGGTAGTCGAGGTAGCCGTAGGCAATCTCCTTTGCTGACCGGGCATTTTAATTGGCTCATTGGGGGAAAAAAGCGTAAGCATGAGTTTTCAGAACCAAAAAAAGCCGACCGGTAATGTTAAATGCCCGCTAAACTTTATTAAAAGTTGTATGGCTTCTTGAAAGTGTCCCCACTCCTTCTTCCCCCACCCCACTCTTTTAAAGGACTTACGTACACTGTGCCAGCCGTCTTATACCTTCCTGTTCATCGCGGGTGTGAATTTCAGACGGCGCTCCCCCGCTTTCCCTGGCTGGCGGGCGGGCGTGCGGCGTGCGTGTCTATTTAGACTTTAGACTATTTTCTAAACGTGAGTGTCAATGTAGGATTCACAAAATATTAATTTGTAGGTTGAGTCGGCAGTTAAAGTATGAGGAGCGTTTGAAGGCTCTGAGCCTGTACTCACTGGAGTTTAGAAGGATGAGGGGCGATTTCATCGAAACCTACCTGATAATGAAAGGCCTGGATAGAGTGGACATGGAAATAATGTTTCTAATAATGGGAGAATCTCGAACTAGATGGCACTGCCTCAGAATAAAAGAGGCAATGAAGGTGCTAGGCCGAGCGGTGCAGGTGCCTCAGACGGCGAAAGGGAGCCTTCCCATTCAGAATGAAGATGAGGAGGAATTTATTTAGCTGTCGCGTGGTGATTCTGCGGAATTCATTGAGATGGATGGCTGTGGAGGCACTGGATATTTTAAAAGCAGAGATTGACAGGTTCTTCGTTAGGAAGTGTGTCAAAGTTAATGAAGGAAGGCAGGAGAATGGGGTTGAGGTGGAAAATCAGATCAGTCACAAATGAATGGCGGGGTAAACTCAATGGGGTGAATGGCCTAATCATGTTCCTCTGCTAATTATCTTATTTGGCTACGCGCAACCTTCTCGTGGGTCAGGCAGCATCTCTGGATATTTTCGTGTCAGCGGTGGTAACAGGCTGTAGTGCAGGGCAAAGATACTAGGTGCAGGGTGCCGGAGGGTCGGAGCGAATGGCGTGCCCAGCGGCAGCGGCTCCACCTCCTCCTCCCGCACCCCGTCCGCCCTGATAGCGGCCGCTGATTGCCACCCTGCCATATCCGCTTTCAAAACAAACCCTCCCGCTCGCCGAGGCTGGGAGGGAGGAATGGGAAGGCTCCCTTTCGCCGTCTGAGGCACCTGCACCGCTCGGCCTCGCACCTTCCTGTTGGCTGGCAGAGGAGGGGAGGCGGTGGCAAGAAGATCGGTGGCGGTGGACAGGGTCGGCCAAGGCAGTAGGGCGATGATGCCGTCCTTGTCCGATGAGCGTTGACCTTCCTTCCTCCCATTCATCCTGCACTGATCACCCAATTCATCCTGCACTGATCACCCAATTCATCCTGCACTGATCACCCAATTCATCCTGCGCTTAACCTCCATTCATCCTGCGCTTAACCCCCCATTCATCCTGCGCTTAACCCCCATTCATCCTGCGCTTAACCCCCATTCATCCTGCGCTTAACCCCCCATTCATCCTGCGCTTAACCCCCCCATTCATCCTGCGCTGATCCCCCATTCATCCTGCGCTGATCTCCCATTCATCCTGCGCAGATCTCCCATTCATCCTGCGCTGATCCCCCATTCCTCCTGTAGCGAGCCCCCAATTCATCCTGCAGGGAACCCCCCTAGTCATCCTGTAGCGATCCCCCATTCATCCTGTAGCAAACCCCCCAGTAATCCTGTAGCGAGCCACCCATTCATCCTGCACTGATCAACCCCTCCATTCATCCTGAAGCGATCCCTCCATTCATCCTGTAGGGATCCCCAATTCATCCTGTAGCGAACCCCCCATTCATCCTGAAGCGATCCCTCCATTCATCCTGTAGGGATCCCCAATTCATCCTGTAGCGATCCTCCCATTCATCCTGTAGCGATCCTCCACTCATCCTGTGGTGATGCACCCATTCATCTGTAGTGATACGCCCATTCATCCTGCACAGACCCTCCGATCCACACTGTAATAACCCCCCAATTCATCCTGCGCTGAATCCCCTGCCGCATCCATCCTGTACTGATCCCCCCATTCAAGAAGAATGGGGGGGAAGAGTCTGAAGAAGGGTCTCGACCCGAAACGTTGCCTATTTCCTTCGCTCCACAGGTGCTGCCTCACCCGCTGAGTTTTTCCAGCATTTATGTCTACCTCCATTCATTCTGTACTGATCCCCCCATCCATCTTGAATGGATCCCCCCCTCCCCCGTCCAATCCCGTACTGATCCCCCCATTCAACTCCTCTGACATCCCCCGCACTCTCTCCTCACAATTTTACCTACTCCAACCAACACACACAAATTCCCCTGCTTCGATCCATCCATTCCGCAAAGACTGCCTTCTCAATCCCCCCCCCCCCCCCCCCATCTATCTATCCCACACTAATTCACACCACCCCCCCGACCCTATTGTGCTGGAAATGTCTTCAGAGGGGACATTGACTATGTTTGATAACGGAATGCAATCAAATGTGTTTTAATTCCCAATGTTATTATTTGTTTTAATCCATAAAGATGGATTAATTAAATTGTGAACTCGTGAAACATTAAAACCGCAGTATTCGATTGTCACTGCTATCGTTGACACGTTATTACAGAATTCATTTTAACGGCAAATCAATGCTCTTAATATGGAGTGTCAGTACTGTAGTTATTTAATGAGCAACATTCACAACTATACATTGGATTTATCCAGGTTTTACTTCTACAGTCGGTCATATGCATCACAAATTTGGTCAGGAGATATTTCAGTTGAAATTTTAACGTTAATTCTGAAGTGGGAATGATGGAAACAGCATTCATCAATAATGTTTTTTAACCTGGTGGGTACAAACTGGGTATCTTCATTGCTGTTCACAGACAATAGACAATAAGTTCAGGAGTAGGCCATTCGGCCCTTCGAGCCAGCACCATCATTTAATGTGATCATGGCTGATCATCCCCAATCAGTACCCCGTTCCTGCCTTCTCCCCATGTCCCCTGACTCTGCTATTTTTAAGAGCCCTATCTAGCTCTGTCTTGAAAGCATCCAGAGAACCTGCCTCCACCGCCCTCTGAGGCAGAGAATTCGGCAGACTCACAACTCTCTGTGAGAAAAAGTGTTTCATCATCTCCGTTCTAAATGGCTTACTCCTTATTCTTAAACTGTGGTCCCTGGTTCTGGACTCCCCCAACATCAGGAACATGTTTCCTGCCTCTAGCGTGTCCAAACCCTTAACAATCTTATATGTTTCAATGAGATCTCCTCTCATCCTTCTAAACTCCAGAGTGTACAAGCCCAGCCGCTCCATTCTCTTAGCATATGACAGTCCCGCCATCCCGGGAATTAACCTTGTAAAGCTACGCTGCACTCCCTCAATAACACGAATGTCCTTCCTCAAAATAGGGGACCAAATCTGCATGCAATGCTCCAGGTGTGGTCTCACTACGGATCTGTACAACTGCAGAAGGACCTCTTTGCTCCTATATTCGACTCCTCTTGTTCTAAAGGCCAACATGTCATTCGCTTTCTTCACTGCCTGCTGTACCTGCATGCTTACTTTCATAGACTGATGAACAAGGACCCCCAGATCCAGTTGTACTTCCCCTTTTCCCAACTTGACGCCATTTAGATAATATTCTGCCTTCCTGTTTTTGCTACCACAGTGGATAACCTCACATTTATCCACATTAAACTGCATCTGCCCACTCACCCAACTTGTCCAAGTCACCCTGCATTCTCATAGCATCCTTCTTACAGTTCACACTGCCACTCAGCTTTGTGTCATCTGCAAATTTGGTAATGTTACTTTGAATCCCTTCATCCAAATCATTGACATATATTGTAAATAGCTGTGGTCCCAGCAACGAGCCTCGCTGCACCCCACTAGTCACTGCCTGCCATTCTGAAAGGGACCCGTTAATCCCTACTCTTTGTTTCCTGTCTGCCAACCAATTTTCTATCCATGTCAGCACTCTACCCCCAATACAATGTGCCCTAATGTTGCCCAATCTCCTATGTGGGACCTTATCAAATGCTTTCTGAAAGTCCAGGTACACTCCATCCACTGGCTCTCCCTTGTCCATTTTCCTAGTTATATCTTCAATAACGTCCAGAAGATTAGTCAAGCATGATTTCCCATGCTGACTCGGACTGATCCTGTTACTGCTATCCAAATGTGCAGCTATTTCATCTTTTATAATTGACTCCAGCATCTTCCCCACCACCGATTTCAGGCTAACTGGTCTATAATTCCCTGTTTTCTCTCTCCCGCCTTTCTTAAAAAGTGGGATAACATTAGCTACCCGCCAATCCACAGGAACTGATCCTGAGTCTATAGAACATTGGAAATTTATCGCCAATGCATCCACAATTTCTAGAGCCACTTCCTTAAGTTCCATGGGATGCAGACCATCAGGCCCTGGGGATTTATCAGCCTTCAGTCCCATCAGTCTACCCAACAACATTTCCTGCCTAATGTGGATTTCCTTCAGTTCCTCCGTCACCCCAGCTCCTCTGGCCACTACTATATCAGGAAGATTGTTTGTGTCCTCCTTAGTGAAGACAGATCCAAAGTACCTGTTCAACTCATCTGCCATTTCCTTGTTCCCCATAATAAATTCACCTTTTTCGGTCTTCAAGGGTCCAACTTTGGTCTTAACTAATTTTTTCCTCTTCACATTCCTAAAGAAGCTTTTACTATCCTCCTTTATCTTCTTGGCTAGCTTACCTTCGTACCTCATCTTTTTGTCTTTTTAGTTATCTTCTATTGTTCTTAAACATTACCTCTTTAACTCAGGTAATGATGCTCCCGCTTCCCGATCATCTTTGCTACGTTATACTTCTTTGTTTTAATTTTTATACTGTCTCTGACGTCCCTTGTCAGCCATGGTCGCCCCTTACTCCCCTTTGAATCTTTCTTCCTCCTAGGAATGAACTGTCCCTGCAACTTCTGTATTATTCCTAGAAATACCTGCCATTTTTGTTCCACTGTCATCCCTGCTCGTATATCTTTGCAGTCAACTTTGGCCAGCCTCTCCCTCATGGTCCCATAGTCAACTGTAACACTGACACCTCCGATCTACCCCTCTCCCTCTCCAATTGTAGATTAAACCTGACCATGTTATGGTCACTACCCCCTAATGGCTCATTAACCTCGAGGCCATTTATCAAATCCGGTTCATTCCATAGCACTAAATCCAGAATTGCCTTCTCCCTGGTAGGCTCCAATACAAGGTGTTCTAAGAATCCATCACGAAGGCACTCTGTAGTTACTTACACCCTTACAATTACTTAGTTCTATCCATACTGACTCCACATCTCCTGTTTCAATGTCACCTCTTGCAAGGGACAGAATTTCATTCCTCACCAACAGGGCAACCCCACCCCCTCTGCCCACCTGTCTGTCTTTTCGATAGGAGGTATACCCTTGAATATTCAGTTCCCAGCCCTGGCCCTCTTGCAGCCATGTCTCTGTAATTCCCACAACATCATACTTGCCAATTTCTAACTGAGCCTCAAGCTCGTCCACTTTATTTCTTATACTTCGCGCATTCATATACACTTTGACCTCCGTATTTACTTCCCCACTCGCACCGCTCGCAAATGGCCCTGACCTTACCCTGTTACAGCACATACATCTAATCTGAATGTCCGGTAATGTGGCGTTTTGACACCTTTAAACATATTACCAAAATAACATTTGCTGCAGTTATGTCCTTTGACCATCTCTTGTCAGTTAGTGTAATGTTTAACCTGTCAGATGGGTATAGACGGTTTTAACAGCTATTATCATAAAATGCCTTTAGAAATGTCCTTGCAAACTGTATATTTTGTTGTGGATAAATTATGTGGGAAGCGAGATTGTTTCTGTGCCAATAGCAATAACGACCCATGCTATGGCCATGTCATGAGAATTTTCGGTCCTGCACAGAAAACATGCTTGCATCAATCTGTAGTGTGCATGGTTAAGCATATATGTTATCGTGGTCCAGGTTTTATTGACACAAGTTGATCATACGCTGAATAATCCAATCACATTTTTGTTTGGAAGTGGAAAGAAATAATAGAAATTGCAGTAATTGCAATGTGTAAAAAGAGTTGAGATACTGTATTATATCAATATTGTATTGTATTTTGCTGCATGTCATTGTGGCATATATCATGTCTTGATTGGTGAATATGTTTAGTTTGTGACTTTATTTCAAGCAGAAATAATATGTGAATGCTTCATTGAGCATAATTCTGACTGGTAACACCGCACTTCGTCCGAGCACATTATCGCACGCGTCATGCAAGCCGTCTTAAATGACCACCTAAACTGTCATTTGGCAACCTAAAAAGCTGCCTAGGTTGCCCGGCTGGCAACAGAGAAAAAAAGTTAAGTGAGAGCCCTGACCCATCTTAATTATGGCAAGACTCAGGGAAACCCCAAACAGTATTTATCAAAATATTACGGTGCTAGTCAACGGAACGCACTCGGGAGATTTGTGCATGATTCATTTGCATTTATATTTAGGTTAATAGAATAAATTGGCTCTTGTGTTATATTAGTCCAGGGTCTGAAGAGCCAGATCAAGTATCGGATGACAGAATGTCCAGGCTCACATCATCATTGCCACAAAAACGATTTACAACAAGATTCCCACAGTAAGTCAACCAAGCCATCCATTTATGACATACTTTTCAGAGAACTCCTTACAACCATAGAACTTCAGACCACATGGTAAGCTTTCCAAGCCTTTGCAAAAAGAATCTTGCAACATTGTTTTCTCCCATGGGCCTTGAAATATTCATCCAGTTTTCTCTTAGATTTTTGTTGGCGAGAAAAGGTATATGTGATTCCAGAAATACTTTGCATTGAACCATCCAAAACACAGAAATGTTTTGAGACAATTTAAGAGGATTATATTTCCACCATAATAACTTACTTCTCATCAATGTCTGTGTACTTCCTTGTAACATAATGGGCAACATCAGTCTTCTTATCCACAGATTTCTGTAAGGAAATAAATCAGCCACATTACAAACTATTTTCAATATAGAAATGGGGACACAAGGAACGGTACATGCTGGAATCTGAGCAAAAAGCAAACTGTTGGAGGAACTCAGCAGGTCAGACTGAAAAAAGGGTTCCAAACTAAATGTTGAATGTTAATTTCCCCCACAGATGCTGCCTGACCTGCTGAGTTCCTCCAGCACTTTGCTTTTTTTGTTCATAGAAACATAGAAAAATAGGTGCAGGAGTAGGCCATTTGGCCCTTCGAGCCTGCACCGCTATTCAATATGATTATGGCTGATCATCCAACTCAGTATCCCGTACCTGCCTTCTCTCCATACCCCCTGATCCCTTTAGCCACAAGAGCCACATCCGACTCCCTCTTGAATATAGCCAATGAACTGGCCTCAACGACCTTCTGTGGCAGAGAATTCTAGAGACTCACCACTCTCTGTGTAAAGAATGTTTTCCGCATCTCGGTCCTAAAGGAATTCCCCCTTATCCTTAGACTGTGACCCCTTGTCCTGGACTCCCCCAACATCGGGAACAATCTTCCTGCATCTAGCTTGTCCAACCCCTTAAGAATTTTGTAAGTGTCTATAAGATCCCCCCTCAATCTTCTAAATTCCAGTGAGAATTCAGTGTGGAAATAATAGATCAACTGAATCTGAAACTTCATCAATCTAAAAGCAAAGTAATGAAATCTGAAACACAGACTCTATTGCTAGAAATATGCAGCAGGCCAGGTGGCATGTGTGGAAAGAGGAACAGAGTTAATTGTTCAGGTTGATGACCTTTTATAAGATCTGGGAGAACTCAGAACAAAAACAAATTAACAAGGGGAGGAGTAGAGAGAATAAAGATGATGTCTGTGAAAGGATGGTGACTGGGAGCGATGACACACAGTGCCCTCCATAATGTTTGTGACAAAGACCCATCATTTATTAATTTGCCTCTGTTCTCCACAATTTGAGATTTGTAATAGAAAAAAAATCACATGTGGTTAAAGTGCACAGTCAGATTTTAATAAAGGCCATTTTTATACATTTTAGTTTCACCATGTAGAAATTACAGCAGTGTTTATACAAAGTCCCCCCCATTTAAGGGCACCATAATGTTTGTGACACAGCAATGTCATGTGAATGAAAGTAGTTGTGTTTAGTATTTTGTTGCATATCCTTTGCACGCAATGACTGCTTGAAGTCTGCGATTCTTGGACATCAGCAGTTGCTGGGTGTCTTCTCTGGTGATGCTCTATCAGACCTGTATTGCAGCCATCTTTAGATTATGCTTGTTTTGGGGGCTAGTCCCCTTCAGTTTTCTCTTCAGCATATAAAAGGCATGCTCAATTGGGTTCAGCAATAATCCAAAACATACTTGCTTTGGCAGTATGTTTGGGATCATTGCTTGCTGTAGAATGTACAGCTGGCCAATGAGTTTTGACGCATTCATTTGTACGAGCAGATAGGATGTGTCTATATACTTCAGAATTCATTATGTTATTACCATCAGCAGTTGTATTACCAATGATGATAAGTGAGCCAGTTTCACAGATGAGGTGGCATGCTTTGGATCTTGGGCAGTTCCTTCTCTCCATACTTTGCTCTTGCCATCACTCTGATGTAAATCTTCATCTCATCTGTCCACAAGACCTTTTTCCAGAACCGTGGTTGCTCTTTTAAGTACTTCATGGCAAATTGGAACTTGGCCATTCTATTTTTGCGGCTAATCTTTGGTTTGCATCTTGCAGTGTAGCCTCTGTATTTCTGTTCATGAAGTCTTCTGCAGACAACGGTCTTTGACAAATCCACACCCGACTCCTGAAGAGTGTTTCTGATCTGTCGGACAGCTGTTTGGGGATTTTTCTTTATTACAGAGAGAATTCTTCTGTCATTAGCTGTGGAGGTCTTCCTTGGCCTGCCAGTACCTTTGCGATTAGTAAGCTCACCAATGCTCTCTTTCTTCTTAATGATGTTCCAAACAGTTGATTTTGGCAAGCCTAAGGTTTGGCTGATGTCTCTAACAGTTTTATTCTTGTTTCTCAGTCTCATAATGGCTTATTTTACGTTCATTGGCACAACTTTGGTCCTCATGTTGATAAACAGCAATAACAGTTTCCAAAGGTGATGGAAAGACTGGAAGAAAGACTAGGTGCTGAGAGCTCCCTTACACCTGCATTAAGGAGGCGTTTAAACACACCTAAGCAATTACAAACACCTGTGAAGCCATGTGTCCCAAACATTATGGTGCCCTGAAATGGGGGGACTATATATATATAAACACAGCTGTAATGTCTACATGGTGAAACCAAAACATATAAAAATGGCCATTATTAAAATCTGACAATGTGCACTTTAACCACATGTGATTTTTTTCTATTACAAATCTCAAATTGTGGAGTACAGTGGCAAATAAATAAGTGATGGGTCTTTGTCCCAAACATAATGGAGGGCACTGTAAATACATACAAATGAGGAATTCCTCAGGTCTGCTCTGCCATTTAAAAAGATTATGCCTGATCTAATTCTGATGCCAGTGAATCACACAAATAGTATGAGTGCGAGATGGTTAAAAGGAGTGAATAAAACGGGGAGAGAAGGGTTGGGCACAAGAGAGAGGGGTTGGAAACGGGTGGGAGGGAGTGGGGGAGGGTGAGAGGTAGAGGGAGAGAAAGTGAAATTGAAGACATTTACTTTTTAAAGAATGTACCAAGAAAACAGAATTAATGTTCATCAACCAAATTAAGAAACTTGTAACTATGTTGAGGTTATATGGTGGCACACCAAGTAATGTAGGTGGGCAGGGGTTCAATACCTATTGGGTTTCTGTGTGGTCAGAGTGAAAACATTTAAAATAAAAGTATCATCAGCTTTGAATAATGGCACTGTTGGTCTGAATTCCTATTATAGGTCTTATAATGTTAAGTGAAGTTTATTCGTCACATACACATACGGGATGTGCAATGAAATGAAAAGTGGCAGTGCCTGCGGACTTTGTGCAAAAACAAACAAACCAACAAACTACAAACAGAATCACATGTTCTTTTTCATATTAAATATTGTGGGCGGTGTTGTGGTACAGTAAATATAGTAGAGTAGTCCCTGGTGAGATAGGAGTTTACAGTCCGAATGGCCTCTGGGAAGAAACTCCTTCTCATCCTCCCTGTTCTCACAGCATGGCAACAGAGGTGTTTGCCTGACCGTAAGAGCTGGAACAGTCCTTGGCAGGGATGGAAGGGGTCTCCCATTATCTTATTGGCTCTGGAGTTGCACCTCCTGATGTATAGTTCCCGCAGAGGGGCGAGAGAAGTCCCCATAGTGCGTTCGGCCGAACGCACTACTCTCTGCAGAGCCTTCTTGTCCTGGGCAGAGCAATTCCCAAACCAGATTGTAATGTTTCCGGACAAGATGCTTTCCACAGCCGCAGAGTAGAAGCACTGGAGGATCCTCGGAGACACTCTGAACTTCCTCAATTGCCTGAGGTGGTAAAGGCGCTGCCTTGCCTTACTCACGACGCTGCAGCGTGCGATGTCCATGTCATATCCTCAGAGATGTGGACTCCCAGGTATTTAAAACAGCTCACTCTATCCACAGTATCCCCATTTATCCTCAATGGTGTGTACGTCCTCGGATGATGTGCCCTCCTAAAGTCCACAATCAGCTCCTTCGTTTTTTTGATGTTCAAGAGGAGGCTTGAACATCAAAATAACCATCATGTGACATATCAGGAACCATCTAAGACAGCCGTGCTTCTGATTTGTATTTCCAAATTTCATTGCTCCTCCACTGGTTTCCAAGCCTTTAGCTGCCAAAACCCTAATTCTATTTCTAAGCATGTCCATATTTTTTTCTGCCTTTCAGATACTCCTTAATACCTTCATCTTTGTCCAAACTGTGGGTCATCTGCAACAACAGGTCAACAGAATAGATCACAGTCTGAATATAGACAGAAAATGCTGGAGTAACTCAGCGGGACAGGCAGCATCTCTGGAGAGAAAGAATGGGTGACGTTTCGGGTCAAGACCCTTCTTCAGGCTGAGAGTCAGGGGAGAGGGAGACAGAGATATGGAAGGGTAAGGTGTGAAGACACAGGTCAAAGGGGACGATGATCAAGGAAAATGTAGAATGGATCATTGTTAGCTGAAAGGAAGTTGACAACGAGGCATACAATCAGTAAAATTTAATCAGGAGGACAGTGAAACTAGTCAGAGAACTAGGATGGGGGAAGGATGGAGAGAGAGAGCAAAGTAAGGGTAACTTGAAGTTAGAGAATTCTATATTCATACTACTGGGTTGTAAGCTGACCAAGCAAAATATGAGGTGCTATTCCTCCAATTTTTGTTGGGCCTCACTCCGACAGTGGAGTCCCAGGACAAAAAGTCAGTATGGGAATGGGAGGGGGAGTTAACTGGCTAACCAGGAGATCATGTAGTGATCTGAACACTTGCAATCTGAACACTTGCAGTGGGTAACTCATCGCCAAATTCCCAAATATTTCCATCCCCTCAATAATAAACCTGACATTCCTATATATGAAGTTATGAGATGCATAGACAGGGTAGATGGTAACCTTTTTCCTGAATGGAAATATCAAATAGTAGAGGTCATAGCTTGAAGGTAAGGGGGCAGAATTGAAAGACGTGCAGGATAAGATTTTTTTTACCCATGGGGTCGTAAGTGCTTGGAGCACGCTACTGGGGGTGGTGGAGACAGATACAATAGTCGTATTTAAGAGACTCTTAGATAGACACATGGATATGCAGGAATATGAATTATGTGTAGACACATAAGAGTCAGTCTTACCACTATGTCTACACAGACATCGTGGGCCGTGAGGCCTGTTCCTGTGCAGTCCTAAGTTTAACAAGATGCAAGCCTGGAGTGTGATGGAAAACTATCCATCTGCCAGGATGAATGGTAGTCACACCTTTCACAAAGGTCAATGAAACAGCCTATCTTACTGACTGATAATTTCATCCTAAACATTCATGTATATAAGTGCAACTGGAGGCTAAAGTTCATAATCTGGAGTCTGCAGATCCTTTGATAAGGCATCAAATGATTTACTTCACCGAATTAGTTCTACCCTATTCAATGAGAATCAGCCAAAGATGGGGGGGGGGGGGGGGGGGGGGGGAAGAGAGTAAAGACCAAAAATGTGCAATGCCATAAATCAAAAGTAACTGCAGACCCAAAATGACTTGGAGGAAAACAATGACGAGGCACACCAATATCAGGTCCACATTGATTTATATTTGAACACCAAGAAATCTAACAGTGTTTAATTATTTAAATTCTTTTGCCATGGGAATTTCATAAATTGCCAAAAAATAATTTAACAATCTTAGTTTTCGCATTCAGCATTGGAGAAATATTGGAGGAAAATGGAGAAAAGTCAGAGAAGTTAATCATGATTACATAATTTGGAAAAACTTTGTACTTTCAACACAAAAACAAAATTAATGATTCAGTGTTGAAAAGAGAAAGATGTGTTTTAAGTTAGGCGTTTATTATGTTGAAATCAATTGGTATTCGTTATAAATTAATCTTCCTTTTAGCTGAGTACTTTGACCGTGCAAAGACATGGACAACTTAGCATTCTTTCATGCTTGGATTCAGGTTTCCAATTAGGTAATCTTTTGATTTTCATTAAAAAACATTTAGATTAAGTATGAAACACAGTGAAATCTTTGGACTATTTTGTTTAAAACTTACAAGCAAAAGAAAAATCGTTATACAACACTTTAGAAAATGTTTTTAAATAGCTGAAAGCAAACACAGCTCACCATTTTGCTCATCGAAAAAAGCATGACAAGTAAGGTGTTGCCTGCTTCAAATTCATGGGACTTTCAATTTTATCCTGTGATCTCAAAAGTATATTTTATCCAGGGGGGAGAAGGAAGAATCAGATTATGATTTTTTTTGCAACAAAGACCTAGGGAGATCCCAAAGCATATTAAAGTACTACACATTTGATGTTTGGGAAAGGTTGCGGCAACCTCCTGCAAATAGTAAGGAGTTAATAGCAGACCTCTAATAATGCAGTTTTAAAGAGAAATATTGTCAGGGATCAAGGTCATTCCCCTGTTGTTTTCAATATGTGACTTTCTACGTCCATCTGTGATGGCAGAAAATGTAACGCATCATCTGTGAAGCAGCACCTCTGACTGTGCAGCACTCCCTCATTTCTGTGGCCAAATCTCCGGAGTATACTTTGAACCCACCAGCTAGGTCAGAAGTTCTCAGAAGTGCCATTTCTAGCTGATGAGTCACGAAGGAAACCCTTGACATGACCATCCCAGACTGCTGTGTAGCATGCTGCAGAGCCTTGGTTTTGTAAATAATACATTTCCTAGCTTGTTGACTCCTTAAAACTTACCAATTAAGGCAGCTTAATGCCATCATCAGCTAATTCATCAAAAACTGTAAGCCCCTCCCTCATCGTATAAAAGGATATGGGGTGGCAATGTAGTAATACAGCTATCACAAGAACACAAGAAAATAGGTGGCCCCTCATGCTTGCCTGTCATTCAAAATTATCACAGTTCATCTTTGCTATCCTTAACTCCAATTGTACCCGTGATCTGCGTGATCTCCAGTGCTGTCTTTTTCGAGTTGAATGTTTCTCTCAAAGATATGTTGGTTAACTATCAACTACAAATTTCTCTCAGTGTAGATGGGCAGCAGTAGAATCAGGGGTGAGAAGACATGATAAGGAACTCGGTGGAGGAATGGGATTGATGGCATCACTCTGTGAGCTTGTATACTTGATGGGCCAAATGGCTTTCTTCTGTAATGTAACATATGACATAAATAAATGTACAAATTATTTCTCAGAAAATTTCTGAGAAATAATTTGTTGACAAAGTTAGAAGAACATTGAAATGATGAATGGCCAGATACAGCACGGAAACAGGCCCTTCAGCCCACCATATCCGCATTGATCACCGATCCCACGCACATTAACACCATCCTACACATACTAGGGACCAAGCCAATTAACCGTCAAACCTGTACGTCTTTGGAATGTGGGAGGAAACAGAAGATCTTGGAGAAAACCCATGCAGTCAGGGGGAGGACGTATAAACTTTGTACAGACAGCACCCGTAGTCGGGATTGAGCCTGTGTCACTGGCGCTGCAAACACTGTAAGGCAACAACTCTACCACTGCATCACCATGCCGCCCCTAATCTCAAATATGGCGCTGAGGACCAAAACAAATAGCTAATTAAAAACTGGTGCAAGTTGCAGGGAACCTTCAAATGAATGGATCTGTTCTGCTTCATCAGAAATACTGTTTCATCTCTGGAGAAAAACTTATTACAAACAAATTTGCAAAGCAGTACACTAACTTCAAGGCCCATAATTAATGGTCCATTAATGAATATTGTAATTGTGGCATTAATTGTATCGCATGTGTTCTTAATGTTTAGGAGATGTAAAATAATGTTTGCATGCAGACAAACCACTATCCTTTCAAGATGTGCCAATCTCAGCAATGTATTTCTCATGCTGATCTGGGAAAAGACAAAAATCTGTGGAAAAAAAATAAATATAAAACTGCCAACCATAAAGATCATGTTTTGCTTGGAGCCGAAGTAAGACGGTAATAAAAATGTTTTAAAAATTACACTTACAAGTGATTTTTCGAACACACTCTCTCTACCATGTAATTCTAGGTTTATTGGAGTATACCAACCAGAATCCCATCAAACCACAGTTAGTGCCATTAATAGAAATGAGAATTGTATTGTCACAGTTCCTGTTATTTTCCAAATATGTTGCTGGATAATATAGAATTTAAAAAATAAACTTGTTTCATAAATAAAAGAAACCTCAGACTATGTTGTGATTTCCAGTTTAAGGAACAATTTGTGTGTTATGTGCCGGGTTACTCCATGAAGGAATCTCTTCCCTGTGTCTATCCTGCATGGTTGTTCCCTGATCCTGAGAAGTCCACAGCTAAGGCTATTTATTCAAGGATTTTCTGTTCATTACCCTAAAGCTTCATTGTATATCGGAATCGATTTTAAAATAATCAGTAATAAAGGAGACTCACATTTACAAGTCTAAAAATGGTAATATTTTAAGGAAAAGGTCCAGAAAAGAACAAAAATGTAACAGGAGTTTTAAAATTCCATGCCAACTGAAGATTAAAAAAAAATCATATTTTGATCCTTTTGTAACTGTCTGGAAACAGACTTTTTTGGCTCCTCTGTATCATATTGTTTATGGAGCTCCAAAATTCTTCCCAAAGCCCACTGACCCTCAATTGTACTCTCATCTCCAAACATAAAGTTCAAAACACTTCTATTTCAGCAAATTTCATGCTCATTTTATTATTGGGATCTTGAAAAGCCACAAAGTGTAAGCTTTTTTTTGTTGCAAGTACATACCGATATAGTCCTTAATTTATGAAGCATTTTGGATCCTTTCCTCGACTTGTCACTGATTACTTCATGTCGATGGACCCACCCACGAAGTTCGTCTACAAGCCTGTACCAGCAAAATGGAGGAAATATTTAATAAACAGTAGCTTCTTCATCACTGGAGCAGTGACTTGAATATTCTCCACTTTATGACTGGACAACCAATGTAGAAGCTATTGGAATGTTTAAATGAATTATGAACTCAATGGAACTTGCCAACTTGGCAATATATAATCAGTTAGAGGGATCTTGACCAACTCTTTTTATTGCATAAATTTTAAGTAGCCTGTGCTGAGATACATATCGCTTGCAACAATAAATCATTTTAAATTCATCAATAGTGTTTGTGTTTATACTTGGAGATACACAGTTTAGCTGTGTTGACATATTCCTCAATAGAAAAATATAATCCAACAGCTGAATTTATGGTCTGGGTAATGCTGGATCTTTCCTATGCTTTATGTTTGCCTCGCGTAGAATGGTTGCATTTAGCTTCTACAGGCACCCAACATTTGATTTGCTGCTGGCCTCAATGTTGTGGCCGTTTCGAAGGATGGGGTAGGCTATGGACAGTGACTGAGCTGCAGGCAGGAGAAATTGGGGGCCTGCCTACAGTTTTACAGCTTATGCTGTCAGAAGCTCTTTTCCATTATTTCAAACCTCCTCCGGTGATCAGAGACATTTAGAAACAATTGAAAGATATAACGCCAAAACATTAAACTTAAAAGAGTAAAATAACATTCATTTAATACTAGATTAAACTTACAAAAATTAGAAAAATTCCAGTTGACTAAAATCAAAAAAAATGTCAATGCTTCATTTAGTGAAGAGCAGTGATCTCATTTATATGAACAGACATCAGTGAGACGCTTATAGCCAGAAAGGTATCTGGGTGCACAGCCTGGAACACTCCAGAGTCACCGTACCATTCCCTGGCAATCCCAATCACAGAGGCGTCAGATACACCCACATCTAATGTCCAATATATATATTTTGTTATTACAATGTGAAGTCTGCAACACACTGACACATCACTGTAACCAGTTGATGGCTTTCATTGGATAGTTAGCCAGCTGTTTCCTGAAATGTAGTTGATATGATCCATATTCAATGAAAATGTACAATCAATGACCTCAACATGATCATATTGGACAACAGAGACCCAATTTGTTCTTTCCAAATGTTTTATTTTTCTAATAACACAAAATAACTCAGCAGACACCAATGAGAAGGATTAAATGAAAAAGGCAAAGTCGCAAAAATTACAGTTATTCGTCACAGAGATAGTGTTGACTTGTGATAGGTGTTATTACATAAAAGGAATCAATTAATTATCTCTCTAGCCTTCTGAAATACTTAAGGGGTTTCTCAGGTATGTTAACTCCCTTTCGGTTCCAAAGTAATATGTTTTACAATGAGATGCAGGCCATCAATTTTTTGGTTTTGCTCATCTGAGAGCCACAATTCTCAAAAATAAAATTATTTTATTCCATTGCCCACAAATATGTCAGACAAAGACCTACTGAAGACAGACACAAAGCGCTAGAGTAACTCAGCGGTCATGCAGCATCTCTGGAGAAAAAGGATGGGTGATGTTTCGGGTCGGGCCACACCTTCAGTCCTGACTGAATCATCACCCATCCTTTTTCTCCAGAGATGCTACCTCACCTGCTGAGTTACTACAGCATTTAATGTCTATCTTTGGCACAAACCAGCATCTGCAGTTCTTTGTTTCTACAAAGATCTATTAACCCTGTCCAAACTCTCTCGGTCATTCACCCACCAATCCATGATGCTGATTGATCTATACTGGTTCTCATTTAAAGCCTCCATTTTGAAAATTCTCAGTTTTACTTTCAATCTTTTCATGACCAAGATGCCCTTTACCTCCATTCCAATGACAATATCTGAAAAACAACAGCCTCTTCACAAATTCAATTTGCCCATCATTGTAGTCAGTATTTGTATCATTGTATCTTCAGTCACAAAGCTCCGGAATTCTCTTTTTGAACTGCTCTGCCCCAGAGCGACCTATTCTTTTTGTTCTGTAAAGCACACCTGTTTGATCATATTTTTTGTCATCGAGCTTAGGAGGATGAGGTGTGATCTTATCGAGGTGTATAAAATCATGAGAGGATTAGATTGGGTAGATGCACAGAGTCTCTTGCCCAGAGTAGGGGAATCTAGAACCAGAGGACATAGGTTTAAGATGAAAGGTGGAAAGATTTTGTTGGGATCCGACGGGAAACCTTTTCACGCATAGGGTGGTGGGTGTATGGAACAACCTGTGGCACGAGGTAGTTGAGGCAGAATCTTATGAAGCAATTAGTCAGGTACATGGATATGACAGGTTTAGAAGGAAATAAGCCAAACACAGGCAAGTGGGACAAGTGTAAATGGGACATGTAGGTGGGTGTGGGCAGGTTGGGTCAAAGAGCCTGTTTCCACATCGTGTGTCTATCTGCCCTTTTAATGTGGATTGAAGACAAATTTTGTTTCATAACAGAGGAACACATAGTAATGTTTAGTGCATGGACTAGAAGAAGAGTTTTATTAATTTGGAGCAGGATCGAACCACCAAGCCCAAGGCTAGGTTACAACAGAAGAGAAGCAAGTCCAATCTTTTTATAAATAACCAAAAGTTGAGACCTTTATTTCTTGTCCCTCGAACAGCTGATTTAAGTACTTCATAACAACTCAGTTCATCTGCCACACTACAAGATGTCTCTTAGGGTGTTTCTTGGAATATGTTAGGGGCCTGTCCCACTTAGGAGACTTTTTATGCGACTGAAAGAGACCATGCAGTCACCACATGGTCACCACATGTTCGCTGGTGGTTGCTGGGGAGTCACCTTCAGGATCGTGAATAGTTCCCGCATTCTTGAAACTAGTCGCGGCTTCATTCTGGTCGCCGCTAGTTTTCCAACATGTTGAAAAATTAGCGGCGACCAGAATGAAGCCGCCATGGAGAGTAGAGAGATTTCACGTGCCGTAGGTGCAGTAGTAGTGGGTCGCCAGGAGGTCGTAGGTTGTCGCCGTGCTGACCGGTGAATGTCATTGGCTCAATGGGGAAAAAAACGTAAACAGTAGTTTTCAGTACCAAGGATAACCGACCAGTAAATATTAATGTTCGCCGAGCTTCACAGCCGTGTATCTCTGGCTTCTCAAAAGTTGTCTCCACTCCTTCTCCCCACCCCGTCTCTCCTTTCTCCCACCTCTTTAAAAGGACTTAAGTGACCCTTCCCGCACACTGTGCTTTCACCGTCTTAATTACAGTGCCAACCTTCCTGTTCATCGTGGTGTGTGTCTGCATCATATTGGCTTTGCATCGTGTGAATTTCACTCAGACAGCGCTCCCCCACTTGCCCTGTCCCCACCTGCTGTGTGTGCATGTGTGTGCGTGAAAAATCGCCATTAATTGCTTAAGTTGGTACTTCAAGGAAGGAAAGGAAGTAAAAAATATCAAAGGCAAACAAGTCAATTATTCCAGTACTTCAGCATCTGCACAAGCGCAATGAGCCAAATGCTTTAATGCTTTAAATTCCATTATTCTGTGAGCTCAAGATTAGCTATGTTTATTTCCCAATCTGAACAGGATTAGTTAAGACCAAAGATACTAGAGGAGCTCTTGTATCTTTGGTTAAGACAATCCTTGTCAACAGTTTTGCATTGTAATGCCCTGTGAAAGCCATTTGCAATCTGGGTGGGCTAAACTGACTAAATATTACATTCCTGTCCAGAGACAAAAACTTCTAGAATGTCAGACTAGGCAGACACACCTTAAAGTTTCAATCTGCTGTCTCAGACAGTGCATGGGAATAAATTGCTTGTTTGTACATTAATACAAAATAATTTTACCATTGGAATGCTGCTTTAAGCATTTCCAAGACAGGTATAAAAGCAAACGCATCAGTAAGCTTTCACGTTGCTCAAAACAATTATCTAATTTTCTATTGCTTTACCTGTCCTTCAGCAGCGTTTTATCAAAATCTATTCCATCAGGACCTTAAAAGATTGTAAAGGTTTACACCCTACCCAAGCTAGAATTGAATTACCAAGCCAAGCTCATATTGGCTTTTGAAATGACTGCTCCACCATTATCAGCAGCACCAACCAGCACCTTGCAGTCACCACTGAAGGAACACATTCAACCAACCATTCGATTCAGTTTGCGAAGTTCGCTTGAGGAACAATTAAAGGCCACAAAAAAGGAGCGTTTTTAAATTTGTTTGGGATAACTCTATTTTCATGCTCCCTCTTAAATGGTCCTCCTTTGAATGTCCATGGAAATGAAAATATAACTTAAATAATGTAGAACATCTGATTTCATTGCTAGGTATAATTTATTTGTCAAAATATGCAAAACAAATCTTACCCCTAAAGCTCTCTTCAAATGAAGAAAACCAATAGCTCTTTGAGAACTCACCGAAGTGACTCAGTCCTGTTGACGTGTGGTTGACATGCTCGTTGGACAAAGAGTAGAGATTCATCCTTTACCACCATGAGATCCTTCTTTTCCGAAATTGAAATTCCATTTCTGAAAGAAACACGGTTTGCTTTTCAGACAAAATAAAACTGATTTCTGCAGAATCTGTCGCATTACCCTCAATGAATGCAAATAAGTGCATGAAACCTCTTCTTGATGTAAGGCTCAATGGAGTAAAAACTTTACAATAATTGAAGCCATCAATATTGTGCAAACAAAATTAATCTAAATAATCTGTTGTGCCACACTTGCAATGCTGTTTCCTGTTGTAACATTAGGAAGCAAGAAACACAAGTTCTGGCCAATGGATATAACCATGACAGCATGCAAATCAAAAGCCATAGAGCTGAAAGATTGATCAAGATGGCAGGAAATCAACCAAGGTTGAATTAAATAACATAATTGTCAGTTGAATGAAACCCAAGGTTAAGCCAATATGAGGTTTTGCAGAATGGAGCGCGGATAAATAACAAAAACAAAGTTGAGATTGCAGTTCTTTTTCAAAAAGATTACAACAAGAACAAACTACAAATTCAATGAAAACAAAGGACACCTCTTTAATTGGGACTAGACTAAGTGGGACCCGTTGGGTCCCGGTCACATGGGAGACCCGTTCCCCCAACGGAACCCGTTCCTCCAACGCAATATTCCACCACTCATCAATAGCCCCTAACTGTGCAGGCATGGCTCATTTCCCCTCATCCCCCAGTACTTCCTCCCCTTCCTCTTCATGTGTGGGAGGGGAGAGGGGGAGGGAAGGGGGGTGTGTGGCAAGGAGGGTGTGAGGTGGGAGGGGAGAAGGGGGGGTGTGTGGTTGGGGGAGTGTAAGATGGGGGAGAGGGTAGCGTGGGGGGAGGGGTGGTGTGGGGGGAGGGAGTGAGTGGGCGGGAGGGGGTGAGTGAAGGGGAGAGATTGTGGGAGGAGGGGGGTGTGGGCAGGGGGGTGGGTTGTGGGCAGGGGGGGTGGGGTGTGGGCAGGGGGGGTGGGCGGAGGGGGGTGGGGTGGGGATATAGTTTGGACAAAAGACGGGGGTTGTGGGGGGAGTATCACGGGTAGGGGGGCAGGAGCGAGCGAGGGGGACCAGAAGGGAAGGGGCTGGAGGACTCACAGCGGGCGCTGGTCGCTGGATGTTGTCCTCCGCTGGATCAGAGTCTCCGTTTTCCGTCATGGCCGACTCCGTGCCAGGCCAGGTTGGGCCGCTTCCGGTCTCTCCGAAAATTGTGTGTGGTTGGAGACCACCACCAGCCATCCAGAGCCTCCCTCAGCTCCAGTAAAGACACGATGGCGCAGGAAGGGGCGGACCATCCCACGCAGTGACAGGAGAAAAGACCAATCCACGCGGTGCCGACTGGCAGGAGAGTAGATCGATTTGTGCACACGCAATTTTTAAACCTCGCTAACTTTTACATAAGACCACCGATTGGAACAAAACATGTTGCAATCGCAGCAGAGGAGAACGGTGAGTAAGCTGGTGAAAGATCGTAGCGCTATCGCAAACCGTTTTTGCGCAAATAGAGTGATAGCACAAACCGGAAGATAACAAGATCAGAGTTTTAGTTATGTATAGATGGAGGATTACCAGGGTTGGAAGATTGCAACATTCACGTGGTCCGCCCTGTTTCGACGAATGCTTTCAACCTCGCGTGCACAATCAAATAAGATCAAACAGAACGAGTTGTCCTACAACTTTAGGCTGTGCATGCCATACGCAAGAAGAAGGAGGATTATCAGTCAATCTCAGGAATAAGCCCAAATTTTCCAACAGTTAACTAACTCTTCAGTCTGTCCAATGATTCCGAATAAGAAATAAAACCTCCACAGATCCACAAAAGTAATCAAATATGTCCCTTCAAATGAAGTTCAGTTTTTGTTTACACATGCTTCTTGATGAAAAAAGTAAAGCTATGACTAACATTCAGCAGTCTGTCGTAAATTCAAAAACATTTTCATTAATATTATTACATCCTGTGAAGAGGGATTCTGATAAAGATGTATTAGCTGACTTTTCTGTAACAGCCAATGGAATACTGGCCAACAGGAATTTGAAATTATGAACTTATCCAGAACCAATTCTACTGTGTTGGCCAGAAATCTGGAGGCAATATAGTGAAAGAAAATAAAGCTCAAGAATGAAGACCCAGACCATGCCCGGTCAAGAAACATTCAACAATACATTAAAATGTGCCATTTCACGAGTCACTGAGCTTGGAGTCAAATGTGATACATTTCACAATTCTCACAGAATAAGGTAACTAGCAAAATATGTGTTATTTTCACATATCATTATATAGAACGTGCAGAAAAAAGAAACATCTGCCAAACATTATTCTACATGGAGCAGATCTCCATGCTTGATGGACAGGAATAATGAGCCAAACTGCATTCAAAAGGATAAATGCATTGAAACAAGAAGTAACTGCAACATTTTCTAACATCCTTGAATGTTATGTTTGAGATACAGCATGGCAACAGGCCCTTCGGCCCACCAAGTCCACGCCAACCATTGATCATCCGTTGATACTAGTTACATGTTATTCCATTTCTCATCCATTCCCTACACACTAGGGGGGTTTTAGAAGCCAGCTAACCTTCAAACTCGCACGTCTTTGGGATTCGGAACCAAATGGGAGCACCCACGCAGTCACAGGGAGAACGTGCAAACTCCACACAGACTACATCCGAGGACAAGATCAAACTGGGGTCTCTGGCACTATGAGGCAGCAGCTCTGTGTTGCCCTAAAATAAATACTTATGACTAATGGTTTGTACAAACTTAATTGCTTACATTTGCGCTATCTTGGTTAAAACAAATACATCTCAACAGCCCTAAACAAATATTTGTCCTCAGCATCCTTTTCACAAACTGGCAACAGCTTTAAAGTAAGTCAACAAATGATTAATTTTAATGAACAATCTGACATTCCATTGACTATCTGATTTCCCCAAACCCCATGTTAAAAAGCTTCAGTTGACTAAACAAATGAATGTGAACTGCACCCAGAAAATGTTCATCCTTGCAATTCTGTTACTGGTTAAACAAACACAAACCCAAACCAAAACAAGATGTCATTTCACTTCAGTTGTTGGAATTTGCAAATATTTTTTTAATGATTTAAAGCTGAGAAAACAAAAGTTAAGATTATGTGACTGAGATGAGACCAGAGATTAGGGATGGCCATTTGTTAATGATCACTTTTCATGGCTCAGCAGTTTAATAACAATTGAAAATTGCCACGTGCATAAAAACTGCAAAGTAGAATCCTCTCCATGTTTTTTCCTACATTTTCAACTGAACTGTGATGCCAATGAAGCACTTTCTCGGACCAAGGATCACAAATATTTTACTAACAAATATTTTACAGCTTTAAAAAAAATATTCCAACGTAAGACTTATTTTAAAAAATCATTGTGACTTCAAGTCATGCACTATGAAGTTTTTGGCAGATCTAAAATGTAGTAAAAGATTCAGCTTTGCAAAGACCTCAGTGTAAAACTTGAGTGATGATTGTTGCTATGCTCAATGTGTTGATTCACAACATTGTTCTGAGAAAGTATGAGAGCACAATTTTGTTGAACCACTGAAGCAATAGTTTAAATTGATTGACTGACTTTCTCAAGGATGCTCAAGAGTCAAACATGCTCATATAAGGGCGGAGTCATAAATAGGGCCAATTGCCTAACGTCGGGAACTGTTCTTTCTCAATGTACTTGCAAATATCAGATTTTAACACCACTCCAACAGCTTTATCATCCACAATTATGATCCTGATTCTCTTTCCTGATAATTTTAAACTAAGTTTGTATTCTCAATCCGCTGCAGGAGGATTTGATCTAATTTGCTGGTTTATTAGTTGAGTATATGACAATTAAGAGGGCATGACATGAGAATTAAGGGACAGAAGTTTAAGGGTAACATGAGGGGGAACTTCTTTACTCAGAGAGTGGTGGCTGTGTGGAATGATCTTCCTGCAGAAGTGGTGGAGGCAGGATCGATTTTAACATTTAAAAGTAAAGTGGATAGGTATATGGACGGGAAGGGAATGGAGGGGTATGGTCTGAGTGCAGGTAGATGGGACTAGAGGAAAATAAATGGTCGGCACGGACTGGAAGGGCCGAGAAGGCCTGTTTCCGTGCTGTAATTGTTATATGGTTATATGGTTAATTATACATATCATACTGATTCAAACTGCTAAACCAGCTGTGATGGCTCTGCAGGAAAATCCAGTGAGGTAACAAAAGACGCAGCAAAGAAATCCAGATCCATTCAGGCAGTTGTCAGTCAGCCAACAGCTCTCCTCAGTACCATAAAGGAGAGAATAAAATCAGCTAATCCTCAGTACACCAAGGGGGGAGGGGAAGGGGGAGGGGGAGGGGGAGGGGGAGGGGGAGGGGGAGGGTGTCGGAATAGAGGGAGGGGAGTGTGGGAATAGAGGGAGAGGAGTGTGGGAATAGAGGGAGAGGAGTGACTTTATGACAGCTTCATAAAGTTGTGCAGCGTGGTAACAACCACACAAGGGCATTGGCAAGCATAAACCAAACTGTACTGTGAAATAGTCATTTTCCCTCTCAGCTATTAATATGTTTCCCAAAAATATCACTTGTCATTCATTTCAACCCTTTGCAATTAACCATGCTCCCTAGATTACAATACTGACTAAAAGCTTTAAATAAACCTTCAACTCATTCCTTGCAGGTCCTCTGATGAACTGAGTCAGTATTGTACAGTGGTATCTGAAGTTAAAGTTGAAGTTTAGTTTATTGCCACGTGTGCCAAGGTACCGTGAAAAGCATGCTCATTAACAATTCATTAAATTCATTTTGCTTTTTATCTTTTTAAGTTAGCTAAGCATGCTAAGTTATGGAGCTGCATGAACTGGCACACCCAAACATTCTGGTAGACTGCAGGGATTTGTTCTTCTCATGAGACCTTGGTGTTTCAGTGGTCAATTTAAAGCAAACTTAAAAAAATAAGTGTTGCAAATCTTTGATAAAAATAAATCACAAATCAACAAAGTTGACACTTTCAGATAGTGAACAAAGACAAGGTTGTCAATGGAAAAATAAATACCTCAAGAGTTTAGAAAATTATTCTTTTGAAACTGAAGACCAATACTCTGTGTGCTCACATCTTATACTCAGATTAAACATAATTAACTTTTGAAGTGGAAAATAATCCACAAATGTTAACATGGTTCAGGTATGTTGGCTGGGATGTATAAAATGTGTTGAAATGTGCTTAATACTGCATTTTATTTTGCAAACATTCCTTTTATAGACTTTGTGTTATTTTTAAATAGATTAGTGAGTGTCATAGATCATGTTCGTTCCATTTTTCTCATGTTTTATGATTTGGTTTTTTAGCTGATATGGGAAATATTTTTCCCAAGCATTTGCAATGAATATGTCTCCAAGGTCAGTGAACTTGGAAAAAGCTGTATGCTGGTTCACACCTCCTTCATGTGCAGAACAGAACCTGTTGCTCTGGCATTATTATGTCCAAATTTAAGAAAGGGTACAACAGTGGGGTTAAGTCAAACATTAATTTTCACATCTTAGATATTAACCACAAATTAATTAAACTCTGTCATCGTCTTTCAGTTTAAAGTCACCTTGTTATCCTGCCAGGTTTTTAAATGAATAGCTTGAAATACCACCCATTTCACCCCTGAAAATAGTAAAATGATGCTTGTCTGAAATCTAATTTGAAGCTGTATTCAAATTTGTGACAAACCAATCGACAGACACTAACAGAAGACATTTTAACTTTCTTTTGGTTTGCCAATTACATGCAGGTTTGGTACAAATCATTACCACCTCACTGTTGAACCTCCCACATCCAATTCCTTTTCTCGTTCAATGACACACAAACAATGCTAGTTTTATCTGATCAAATAAAGCTGCACATTTATGCGTTGTTCATAAGAAAAATCTATTTGAGAACTAATGGAAAAAAATATCCTTTAACTAAAGAAAAAAGGCTGAAAAAAGATCTGCGGTCAAAGAAATAACAAACACTGCGAAGACAGACTAAAACACATTACACACAGTTGTTTTAATAATTTTGTCCACCCTAATGCATTGTCAGCCAATAATAATAAACTGTTTAAGTGGTCAGAGTAGAGGGCAACTCATGCAGAATCCTACTTCAGTCATCCAAATGAACACACTAGTCTGACTTCAGTAATTCAAATGAACACACTAGGTTGACTCCACCCAAATCTATTACAAAACTTAATACATGGTGCAAGAGTTATTGGCAGATTCACTGTTCTTAAAACCCTTTTTCACGATGCGAGTCCACCCACGGGTGACCCCAAGTGAAAGAAAAAAAACTGACTCGTGGTTATGCACGAGATTCAAAGTTTATGTTCAAGTGTTTAACCGAGTTCCCACGGGTATGTCATTTCTGCGATGTTCCAAGCTGCTCTCCCGAGTTACCAAGTTCCTCTCCCGTTATTCTTGAGCCAACCGTGAATGAAGGTAAGTGTGTGAGGGTGTGAGAAGTCCATGCCGGGTGGCAGCCGGCCGGCCGCAGCCGCTGTTCTTTCATATCAGTTGCACATCAGATTGTTGGGAGACGGAGCTCAGGGTTCGCCTTCTGGGCTGCATCGGTCTGGGGTGACAAGGCTCGTGGGTTAGGCTGGGATCATTCTCTGCGGGATGATCTTAGTGCGGGAGACATGTGTAGGAGAGGTGTACTGACTGTGTGGGCAGACACTTTGGTAGTAATTGCCCACTAGTCTCAAAAGCCGCTGTGTCTCCCTGTCCCTGGGATAGCAGGGGGCAATCAAACAGCACAATATCCCCCTCCCCCTCCACGCCAACACAAAGGGCAACAAGCCCAAGGCTTTAGGGTCAGAAACGCGAAAACGCGAGAGAGATCATGCGCTATTGTAGGTCTCCTTTGCACGTCGGTGTTTCTGTCTTTCTCCTTCTCATTGTTGATCCTGTCTGTCGCCACTTTTTCACAAGTTAACAAGTTTCATGGGTACCTGCCGTTAGCGCCACAAGTTGCTAATTTGCTTGCGCGAGTTCCGACGTTCCCGCTACGTTGATTGTACGGGATTACCGCGAGTGAAAACTCGGGGTACCTCGTGGGACAACTCGCACAGTGAGACAGGCGTAGAGTGGTGTAGAGTACACACAGTTAAGAAGTGGAAAAGGATGACAGCATGCATATTATTTAAAAAGTTTGTTATTGATAAACACTACATAATTGGATGCAAGCTGCATGCTGTAACACATTCTCAAAGCTCATAACATCCTTCCTCAGCATCTGTCACTTCCCCCTCGTTTGACACTTTGGTTCTCTGCATCTCAGTGATGTCAGATCCTTTGTTTCTATATTATTAATATCTGAAACAATGTTGAATTTATTAAAAGACACGCCCCACAAAGTCTAAATCCCAGCCAACATTTTTATAAAAAGAGTAGAAGCGGAGCAAAACATGCACATTTTTGAGCTCCTTATTGATATTATTCATTGCAATTCTTGCATTTCAACTGAAGGACTAAAGGGATAAAAATATATTTCAAAAGAGGAAAAATTAAAAATACATTTTAAGCTGTGGGAGCAACGGGGAAGATGGACCAAAGCAGATACCACTTTTATATTGAAGTCAGTCAAGTCCTTGCAAATAAACGAGGACTTGACTTTAAAATCAGGTTATCAAGTCTTAATAGAAGATCACTTAACTGTTTTTACCAGAATTGTTAAGACCATGTAGTGCAAAATGCAATCAAATACAAGATTAACAAAGGCTCTAAACATCAACAGCACACCACCCCATTCCTCTCCTCGTGACACTAAAACCAGGTCAGCCCCTCTATACCATTGTGCAGAATAGGACGAGTAAAGCACGTCTGCAGGAAGCTGCCAGTGGATTTAATACTTAAAATTAGATTGAAAAGGGAAGAAAGAAAAGGTAGCTGGAAGTTGAACATTTTCTCTCAAAAAAAACCAAATTGGCAATATTGTGATATAATGAAAATATTACCATTTTAACAAACATGTCCATATTTCAGAAGCAATTCATTAGCAATGAGTTTCCATATGACAAATTAACATGTGTAATCTAACCGTTTTATTTGATATCAATAGGTATGACTAAGATGGAACGTTCATTTACCCATTGCATTCTTGGCAAATGTTTTTTGTTTTAATGGTTTTCACATATGTCTCTCTCAGTCTTTGCCAGTTTCTCATTACGTCAGTGAATCTCACAGGTTTCTTCTCATTATCAAGCGTGTCTCACCTTTCCTTTATTCTACTTGATATTTGCTTAACCCCTTTGTCCTATGGATAACGAGCGGTGGGTGGGGAGGAATGAGTGGACCAGTGACTAATGGAGAGAGTGGTCCCTGCAGAAAGCAGAAAAGCGGGGGGGATGGAAGGGGGTGGGGAGGGGGAAGATGAGGCTGTTGTGAGATCTCAGTGGATCTTGTGGAGGCAGCAAAGGATAACGTGCTGGATTTAAGTTTGAGTTTAGTTTGGTTTTAGAGTGGGCCCCTAGAGAATAGTGGAGGACATTTGTGAGGCCAAACGTCGAGGAAAAGTATGTGCGGGCACTGGCGGGGGGGGGGGGGGGGGGGGCTAAAAGAGTACATTTCTGAAGTCCGAGAGTTATCTCCCTCCCCACCACCTTGCATTCATGGTTCCATTCCAATAGTTCCATTGAATGATTTCCCTCCTGACCGAGTTTGGTAGTTCAAATTTTTTTAAAAATTATGATTAGTCCTGCACAGATTTCTACACCGTGATCTGTTCTCCATTACGTATTAATTAGTCCCCTGTACTAATTTAAGCTTCTGTGCATCCAGGGTCATTTGATTTATTCATCTTTGGCTCTCCAGCAGATCTGGCCTGGTCTACATACAGACACAAGGAACTGCACAGATGCAGCCGATCCTGCAACACTCCTGGTGAACATGGGTAAATGATGTTTCGGGTCAGGTCTCTTCTTCAGACGGATTGTGCAGGGGCGGCGGGGAAGAGGGAACATATATATATCCTCTGTATCCATTTCTCCCCACTCTCTGAAGCAGCTTGTGGTGTTTGAATGTGCAAAATCAGATGTAATTACAATTCTTTGCAGCATAAGACTTTACTGAGGGTAAGAAAAAATTACAATCATTATGACAGTTTAAAGAAAGGCTTTTGTTGTAAGATGATATGATAAAAACCATTTCAGTAATGGCTCAAAGGATAAGAATGCGAGGACAATATTTCATAAATTCATCCACTCTGACGAAGATACTGGGTGTCTGTCAGGATATGAACAAATTACCTGTAACGGTTGCCTTCAGTGAGCATTTCCTGATAACCTCCAGCTCCACTTTCATCAGAAAACCCCAACAGATGTCTGTTGTGGATGGTGGAACTAACGGTGGTCTGCAGTGCACTGGAATCACTATCCCATATGCTAAATAAAAACAAATAAATGGTTACACTTGTCGTAGTTTAATCAGGATGTCTTACATCATGTTTTAAGGTTACAGTTCTGCAAAGTTTGCTTTCAATTCAATTTTGACTTTAAAAGATGACAAATTGATGAGTAATTTTCCAATATTTTTTCTATTATATGAATATCAAACATTCCCTGATTATAATTAATATCTTGATATAAAAATGGCCTAAAATGGTTATTTAAACATCAATATACATTCTCCAACACAACTGCACAAACTCACATTGCCATTTGGCAGACTTGACTGATTGCAATTGTCTAATTATCATTTATTGTTCTAAATTATTACCTATATGGGAATTCTCTTCAGAAAGTTGAAGCACGTTTTACTTTTAAAGCATGCTTCATCAGAAACCGCAGGCATATTCCTTTCAATGTGGGTTTGATTTAAATTCAAATCTAATTTTTAGAAGATGCATGATAGCACTTTCATCAGAAAATCCCAAAAGATATTCTTTAGCAGTTCCATATTACAAAAATGTTCATACTATATTTCAGAGTTGTTTCATTTCCTTTAAACATTAATTTCAAATCAAGGGGAAAATAAAGGCATTAAGTATGGATCAAAAAGACTGTACACCACTTATATTGCCAGAATAAAATACCAGTAAAACCTCAAATGGAAAACTGCAAGTTAGATATTCAAATGTTGAATGAGGATGCCTCAAAATGGTGTTGCCTTATTATTTATAAATACAATTTGTAAGTAAAATGGTTTTACATCAAATGGAGCTATACTGTAGCTGACTAGGTTGATCTGCTAGAGAAGGTCTCACACCCAGCACAAAGCCTTGCAATAGTACATTACTGAATCTTAATGCATGTGGAATAGGAAACAAGCAACAAAATGCATTGCAAAATGGCTGGAAAATGGAAAACAGACTTGTGGTTAAAGTCAGTTACCAAGATTGTCAGACAGCAGGGAAAAATATTCCTCTGGGATCATTGCTGGGGACAATTTCATATGCTCAAGTTGAATTCAGGAATCACAATTATATTATTACATTTTGCAAATTATGGCAACTTGGGTACTGTACTTAGTTAATACTCTAGAGAATGGACAAAGATGTTGACATACTTGCTAAATGGATACATAAAGGGCAAAATATTTAAGCCTGCCATTGCATGTTGATAGGGGCCAACCAGGAAGCTAACTAGGAAAATAACCTAACTTGGGTAGAGAGCAATTTGAACAATTCATGAAAAATAGTAATAATGCTTTACAAAACCACTTTAAAAAGGACAATACATTGTTTCTAAATATAAAAGCAAAGAAATATAAAGATCTCCATTTGTATCTTGGGTGTGAATGCAGGAGGTACAATAAACACGTTTGCAGTGAATATGAAAATCGGTGGTGTCAAGAAAGTGAACAACGTTACTCAGGCACAGTATGGTGGAGATCAACTGACATGTTGGGTCAATCAACTTTTGGTTGACAATGGAATTTCATCCTGGCAAGATGCATTTTGTTTGGGTGGGCAAGGATAGAACATCCACACAATAGGACCCCAGGGAATGTGATGAACAGTTGCACCTTGAGGTACATCTATATATCCCTGAAAGTAGCAGCACAGGTCGATTAGATGCTGAACAAGGCATAATGCAAGCTTACCTCCATTGGCCATGGCACAGAACATAAGAGCCGTGACTTCAAGTTATAACTTAGACATCACCATGGTAAGGTTGTCCAAGACAAGAGGGCACAGGTGAGTGTCAAAGGATTTAGAGGGGATGCAAGGGGGAATTTTTCCACAGACGTGGTGATTGGAGTTTTGAATGCGTAGCCTGAAGAGGTTGGAGGCGGCAGATATTCACTCAACATTTAAGATGCATCTGAACAAGTACATAAATTACCATAGCATAGATGGTTATGGACCTAATGCTGTTAAATGGAATGATTGTAGATAAGTGTAATGGGCAGCAGGGATATAATAAGGTAAAGGCTCTGTTTCCGTGCAGTCTGACTCTGTGATTCAAAACTAATTTGCACAGAATAATACTCTGCAATTATCTGGGGATATATGTGCATTTCTGATCTCCATATTAAAAAAAGGATAGAGTAGATCCAAAAACAACAAATTACACCTGTGTTGTCATATAATGCACATATTGAGAGATATTAAATATCAAGAAAGAATAGCCAGTGGTATAATTTTTCTCCAAAATAGACATGTTTCCTTGCTCATTATTTACAGAGTGTTTAAGAAGTTATTTGCCGAGAAGATAAGTACACTTTCAAGTAGACACAGAACTATGGAGAGGACTAACCACAATGATAGTTATCAATAAATATAGATTGGAGAACTTCATTATTCAGAAAGCAGATGTAGAACGTGCTACCACATGAAGTATTTGTGGAAAGGTTCCGATACATTTATGACAAGTTAGTGCCGTCCATAATGTTTGCAACAAAGACCCATCATTTATTTATTTCCCTCTGTACTCCACAATTTGAGATTTGTAATAGAAAAAACAATCACATGTGGTTAAAGTGCACATTGGTAGATTTTAATGAAGACCATTTTTAAACATTTAGCTTTCACCATGTAGAAATTACAGCAGTGTTTATACA
The DNA here is from genome assembly GCA_963514005.1 of Raja brachyura. Next base: position 26,782,099 of record OY740790.1, read on the forward strand.
TAGTCCCCCCATTTCAGGAATGTTTGAGACACAGCAATGTCATGTAAATGAAAGTAGTCATATTTAGTATTTTGTTGCATATCCTTTGCATGCAATGACTGCTTGAAGTCGCGATTCACGGACATCACCAGTTGCTGGGTGTATTCTGTGGTGATGCTTTGCCAGGCCTGTATTGCAGCCATCTTTAGTTTATGCTAGTTTTGGGGGCTAGTCCCCTTCAGTTTTCTCTTCAGCATATAAGGCATGCTCAATTAGTTCAGATCGGGTGATTGACTTGGCCACTCAAGAATTGACCTTTTTTTAGCTTTGAAAAACCTTTGTTGCTTTAGCAGTATCTTTGGGATCATTGTCTTTCTGTAGAATGAACTGCCGGCCAATGAGTTTTACGGCATTTGTTTGAACGTGAGATAGGATGTGTCCATACACTTCAGAATTCATTATGTTACTACCATCAGCAGTGTATCATTAATGAAAATAAGTGAGCCAGTACCTTCAGCAGCCATACTTGCCCAGGCCATAACACCCCCACCACTGTGTTTCACAGATGAGGTGGTATGCTTTGGATCTTGGGTATGGTCCTCCTCCATACTTTGCTCTTGCCATCACTCTGGTATAAGTTAATCTTCATCTCATCTGTCCACAAGGCATTTTTCCAAAAGTGTGCTTGCTCTTTAAAGTTCTTCTTGGCAACTGTAACCTGGCCATCCTATTTTTGCGACTAACCAGTGGTTTGCATCTTGCAGTGTAGCCTCTGTATTTCTGTTCATAAAGTCCTCTGCAGACAGTGATCATTGACAAATCCACACCTGATTCCTGAAGAGTGTTTCTGATCTGTTGGACAGGTGTTTGGGGATTTTTCTTAATTATAGAGATAGTTCTTTTGTCATCAGCTGTGGAGGTCTTACTTGGCCTGCTAGTCCCTTTGCGATTCGTAAGCTCACAGTGCTCTCTTTCTTCTTAATGATGTTCTAAACAGTTGTTTCTGGTAAGCCAAAGGTTTGGCTGATGACTCTAACAGTTTTATTCTTGTTTCTCAGTCTCATAATGGCTTCTTTGACTTTCATTGGCACAACTTTGGTCCTCATGTTGATAAACAGAAATAAAAGTTTCCAAAGGTGATGGAAAGACAGGAGGAAAGACTAGGTGTTGAGAGCTCTCTTATAGCTGCATTATGGAGGCAAACACACCTGAGCAGTTACAAACACCTGTGAAGCCATGTGTCCCAAACATTATGGTGCCCTAAAATTGTGTGGGGGGGGCTCTGTATAAACATTGCTATAATTTCTACATGGTGAAACGAAAATGAATAAAAATGGCCTTTATTAAAATCTGACAATGTGCACTTTAACCACATGTGATTTTTTCTATTGCAAATCTCAAATTGTGGAGTACAGAGGCAAATAAATAAATGATGGGTCTTTGTCCCAAACATTATGGAGGGCACTGTGTCTCTTTCACTTATGTAAGTTCTGTCCGACATAAATATTTACTGAAACGTAGGAATCAAAATTTAGAATAGTCTTCCAGTGAACTTCATCTGTCAATTCCTTTCCACACCTGACTTGCTGAGTTCCTCCAGCAGTTTCTCCTTTGAAATTTTTTACTCCAGATTCTCTTGAGTATCCATAATAGGTACAAAAATGGATTTAGATTTTAGTTGGATGTGCATCAGCCATTTGCTAGACTCAACTATGTCTTTTTCGACAGCGAGGAGAAATATCAAAAATAAAGGACTATGTTTCCCTGCCACTTCACCAAATTCTGCTTTAGATTATAAGATGTTAAAATAGACAGACTAGTAAAGTGAAGGTAAGAGAAAAAGCAGTAATTCCTCACTCCGTACACCAGTTTTATATTTGGCATATAAATTGCTCATATTACACAATTCCCTGCATTGCAACTGATCCTGGGTGTCAATGATCTAAACATAAAAGGCTGATTCTGTCTAATCAAGGAATTGGTGGGTAATTAGTATCAGTTGGATAAAATATAGCATCACTCCACCAAACTAATGCGGGGCACTCGAGCTGAGCCTCATGACTTTTCATAATAGATGGTCCAACTGATCACTGTTTAAAAAGGGGAACCGTCAAGTCTCCCAGTTTTTTAAAATAAGTTACTTCTAAATAAATTCCAAGACCACAGGGGCAAGTTTTTAACGGAAAATTACAGCATATGAATTTTACAGTTTATCTCTTGGAGTAACTACTGCTTTTAGCGAAGAACAGACAGATTGTGAATTGCATATCTTTAAATGATATTGGCTAATTTGCAGTATCCTGCCTTTAGTAACCTGGGCTTGTTTCAAGAAAGTCAGATTTTGTCAGATATTGAATGCCCTTTAAATGTAGTACAAATGATTTTTTAAATTCATATTTCAGGATCCAGAGTGCGTAACAAACAACTACAGTTGCTGGTAAAAATCGAAGGTAGACATAAAATGCTGGAGTAACTCAGAAGGTGAGGCAGCATCTCTGGAGAGAAGGAATGGGCAACGTTTTGGGTCAAGACACTTCTTCAGACTTCAATTAATGAGCAATTAAAAAATGCCCAGGAAAAATGGATTCATGAAGGAAAAGTACCCCCAAACTAATTCACTGTAATTCTTGAAGGATTCAAGTTCTTGAAGAAACTTTTGGCTCAACTAGAAAATAATAATCCAATCACAACATCAGATATCACAGCATTAGAAGATAATTTGGGACGTATCTGAAAATGGTTCACCTCAGCATTTCAAGCTTGTGTGAATAAACCTAGCCTGTCTCTTTGTAACAACAGCCCTTCCTTCCATGCGACATCCTGGTGAATCTCTTCTGCAATCTCTCCATTGCGACTGGATCCTTCACGCTATGGCGCAAGGGGAATTGTACACAATATGTGCAAACGAACCAATGTTTTGGACATCTTTATAATAATGTCCCAATGAACATTTCTAGTTTAATGGTGGTGTTGGTTTTCAACTAATTAATGTAAAGGAATGGAGTATTTACAGATTGCAAGTATCTTCTATTTTGGTGTTTTTAACATGCATGCTTCAGATAGCTCTAGACTGCTCCAAGCTTACGAACTGTCATCAGATCAGATTCTTGGAATATTTCAATAATTGTTTGGAGCCTAATGAAATAAAAGTTACTGTTTACAAAGGAAATATGCACCATTACAATGCACTTGAACCTTTTCACCAACATAAATTGTATTACTTATTACTTAACCAAATGTATTTACCATCTCATATTACTTGATTTATTCAAGGTCTTTTCTCAAACCTACCCTGGAAATTTCTGATAGGTTCCTTCAAAGATCATAAACATCCGAGTAAAAGTTTTGGCAGCAAGACAAAAGAGCTGACAAACTCTAAAAGTGAAGAGGCTAGAATTGAACTATACAAAACTAATGGGCAGTTTGGAAATCCTGTGTGGGTGCTACTGCAAAACAGCTGTCCAGCAGCCAACCAATTGTTGTGAAATGCAAACCTATTTTCTCAATCTCTTTAATATTTCAGCAGAATTTAAGTTTACTCATGTCAGAGTGCATTTAGAGAAACAGTTTTTTCTCAATGCATTTATAGCACATCCAATATTGAAAATTTACCAATAGCCATGACAAAGTCTAGATCACTCAATACAAACCAAGAAATGTTATGAGGAAAATATTGCAACAAGTATGCATTTCTCCTGGGGTATTGCGTGCAGTTCCGGTTTCCAAATCTGAGGAAGGACATTATTGCCATAGACGGAGTGCAGAGAAGGTTCACCAGACTGATTCCTGGGATGTCAGGACTGTCTTATGAACAAAGACTGCATAGACTCGGTTTGTACTCTCTAGAATTTAGGAGATTGAGAGGGGATCTTATAGAAACTTACAAAATTCTTAAGGGGTTGGACAGGCTAGATGCAGGAAGATTGTTCCCGATGTTGGGGAGGTCCAGGACAAGGGGTCACAGCTTAAGGATAAGGGGGAAATTCCTTAGGACCGAGGAGAGAAGGACTTTTTTCACACAGAGAGTGGTGGGTCTCCGGAACTCTCTGCCACAGAGGGTAGTTGAGGCCAGTTCATTGGCTATATTTAAGAGCGAGTTAGATGTGGCCCTTGTGGCTAAGGGGATCAGAGGGTATGGAGAGAAGGCAGGTACAGGATACTGAGTTGGATGATCAGCCATGATCATATTGAATGGCGGCGCAGGCTCGAAGGGCTGAATGGCCTACTCCTGCACCTAATTTCTATGTTTCTATGTTTCCCAACTTATCATTTATCATTTCTGACTTGAACTGAAGATGGCATTGGATAAAAAAAGATTCACATTTTAAAATCAAGAAAATAATTTGGATGGGGAGAGGTCATGTTGAAAAGGGAGAAAAGAGTAGCGTGACAGAGTAAATAAATAACATGAAGCATAAATGAGAGTTTGGGCTGAGTTGTTCCCTCACATTTACATTCCTGCTTATACAGAGTTTTGTTTGGAGAACAATGAAAATTTTATCAGCAAATAAATAACGACAGTTTGCCAAAATATTGCACAGCTTAAACCGTCAAACTGTTGAAACCGGCAACTGCACAATGATATCTGTAACCCTTATACATGTAAGAATACATATTTGTCTTCATGTATATGTCATAGAGTCAGAGTGATACAGTGTGGAAACAGGCCCTTTGGCCCAACTTGCCCACACCGGCCAACATGTCCCAGCTACACTAGTCCCACCTGGCTGCGCCGGGTCCATATCCCTCCAAACCCGTCCTATCCATGTACCTGTCCAATTGCTTCTTAAACGATGGGATAGTCCCAGCCTCAAGTACCTCCTCTGGCAGCTTGTTCCATACACCCACCACCTTATGTGTGAAAAAGTTACCCCTCGGATTCCTACTAAATCTTTTCTCCTTCACCTTGAACCTATGTCCTCTGGTCCTCGAATCCTTGGGCAAGAAACTCTGTGCATCTACCCGATCTATTCCTCTCATGATTTTGTACACCACAAATGATCACCCCTCATCCTCCTGCGCTCCAATGAATAGAGACACAGCCTACTCAACCTCTCACTATAGCTTACACCTTCTAGTCCTGGCGGTATCCTCGTAAATCGTATCTGAACCCTTTCAAGCTTGACAATATCTTTCCTATAACATGGTGTCCAGAACTGAACACAATATTCTAAATGCACTCTCACCAACATCTTATACAACTGCAACGTGATCAATAGTCTGACTGATGAAGGCCAATGTGCCAAAAGCCTTTTTGACCACCTTAACTACCTGCCACTCAACCTTCAAGGAACTAGGCACCTGCACACCTAGATCCTTCTGCTCTATAACACTCCACAGAGTGCTACCATTTACTGTGTAGGTCCTGCCCTTGTTAGATGACCCAAAATGCAACACCTCACACTTTTCTGTATTAAATTCCATCAACCATTCCCACCTGGCCAATCGATCCACATCCTGCTGCAATCTTTCACAGCCATCTTCACTATCTGCAAAACCACTCACTTTTGCATCATCAGCAAAGTTGCTAATCTTGCCCTGTACGTTCCCATCCAAATCATTGATGTAGATGACAAACAGTAACGGGCCTGGCACCGAACCCTGAGACACACCACTAGTCACAAGCCTCCAGTCTGAGAAGCAACCTTCCACCATCACCCTCTGCTTCCTTCCATGGAGCCAATTTGCTATCCATTCAGCTATCTCTTCTTGGCTCCCATGCGATCTAACCTTCCAGAGCAGCCTACCATGCGGAAGTTCTCGAATGCCTTACTGAAATCCATGTACACAACATCTACAGCTCTGTTTTAGTTCCCGAAACTCCTCCAGGTATGCACTTGATCCCAGCTGCCTATACCTGTCCCATGCATCCTTTTTTTTGACCAACACCTCAATTTCCCTCGTCAGCCAAGCTTCCTAACGTTTGCCTGCTTTGCTCTTCACTCTAACAGAGTAGTACATATCCTGAGCTTTCTTCAGTACACTTTTAAAAACATCCCACTTGGCCGATGTTCCTTTCTCCTCAAATAACCTGCTCCAGTCAACTTGAGCGAGATCTTCTCTCATATCCTCAAAGTTGGCCTTACTTCAGTTGAACCTTTTTAACATGTGGACCCACGCCATCCCTATCCATAACTATCTTAAACCTAATCGAACTATGGTCATCTAGTTCCAAAAGGCTCCTCCACAAACACTTAATTTGCTTGCCCTTTCCAATTTCCCAACACTTGATCCAGTGTCTATTACAATGGACAATAGACAATAAGTGCAGGAGTAGGCCATTCGGCCCTTTAAGCCAGCACTGTCATTCAATGTGATTATGGCTGATCATCCACAATCAGTACCCCGTTCCTGCCTTCTCCCCATATCCCTTGACTCCGCTTATCTTTAAGAACCCTATCTAGCTCTCTCTTGAAAGTATCCAGAGAACCGGCCTCCACCGCCCTCCGAGGCAGAGAATTCCACAAACTCACAACCCTCTGTGTGAAAAGGTGTTTCCTCATCTCCGTTCTAAATGGCTTACCCCTTATTCTTAAACTGTGGCCCCTGGTTCTGGACTCCCCCAACATCGGGAACATGTTTCCTGCCTCTAGCGTGTCCAAACCCTTAATAATCTTATATGTTTCAATAAGATCCCCTCTCATCCTTCTAAATTCCAGAGTATACAAACCCAGCCGCTCCATTCAGCATATGACAGTCCCGCAATCCCAGGAATTAACCTTGTGAACATATGCTGCATTCCCGCCATAGCAAGAATGTCCTTCCTCAAATTTGGAGAACAAAACTGCGCACAATACTCCAGGTGTGATCTCACTAGGGCCCTGTACAACTGCACAAGGACCTCTTTGCTCCTATACTCAACTCCTCTTATTATGAAGGCCAACATGCCATTCACTTTCTTCACTGCCTGCTGTACTTGCATGCTTACTTTAATTGACTGATGAACAAAGAGCTCAAGATCCCATTGTACTTCCCCTTTTGCCAACTTGACACCATTTAGATAATGGAAAGGGCAACTTGACACCATTTACAACCTATACCCGTCCACTGATATTCTCCTCCGCCTAGCGGAGTTGGTCCTTACCCTCAATATCTTCTCGTTTGACTCCTCCCATTTCCTCCAAATACAAGGCGTAGCTATGGGCACGCGCATGGGCCCCAGCTACGCCAGCCTCTTTGTCGGGGACGTCGAACAATCCTTGTTCGAGGCGTACCAGGGCCCCATCCCCGACCTCTACCTCTGTTACATCGACGACTGCTTTGGCGCTACCTCCTGCACCCACAACACAACTGACTTTATCCGCTTCACCACCAACTTCCATCCGGCACTCAAATACACCTGGACCATTTCCGACACTTCCCTACCATTCCTTGACCTCACTATCTCCATCGTTTGGGGAGTCTGCATCCTGGTGGCATGAACATCAATTTCTCACAGTTCTGTTAACCCTTGCTGTCTCCTCCCCTTCCTACCTCTCCCTCAGCCCTCGGGCTCCTCCTTTTTCCTTTCTTCTCCCTGCCTCCCCCACCCCCTATCTGCTTTGGTGCTACCTCCTGCACCCACAACACAACTGACTTTATCCGCTTCACCACCAACGTCCATCCGGCACTCAAATACACCTGGACCATTTCCGACACTTCCCTACCATTCCTTGACCTCACTATCTCCATCGCAGGTGATAGACTTCTGACTGACATGCACTATACACCCACTGACTCCCACGGCTATCTTGACTACTCTTCCTCCCACCCTGCTTCCTGTAAGGACTCCATCCCCTATTCCCAATTCCTCCGTCTACACCGCATCTGCTCCCAGGATGTGGTGTTCCACACCAGGGCATCGCAAATGTCCTCATTCTTCAGGGGACGGGGGTTCCTCTCCCCTAGTATAGATGAGGCTCGCACCTCCATACCCCGTAACACTGCTCTCTCTCCCCATCCCCCCACTCGCAACAAGGGCAGAGTCCACCTGGTCCTCACCTTTCACCCCACTAGCCGGCACATATAACAAATAGTCCTCCGTCCGTTTCGCCACCTCCAACGCGTCCCACCACGCGCCACATCTTCCCATCTCCCCCCGTCTGCCTTCCGCAAAGACCACTCCGCAACTCCCTTGTCAATTCTTCCCTTCCTTCCAGCTTCACCCCTTCCCCGGGCACTTTCCCTTGCAACCACAAGAGATGCTACACTTGTCGCTTTACCTCCCCCCTCGACTCCATTCAAGGACCCAAGCAGTTGTTCCAGGTGCGACAGAGGTTCACTTGCACCTCCTACGACCTCATCTATTGCATCCGCTGCTCTAGATGTCAGCTGATCTATATTGGTGAGACTAAGCGTAGGCTTGGCGATCGTTTCGCCGAACACCTCCGCTCGGTCTGCATTAACCAACCTGACCTCCCGGTGGCTCAGCACTTCAACTCCCCCTCCCATTCCGTATCTGACCTCTCTGTCCTGGGCCTCCTCCATGGCCAGAGTGAGCAACACCGGAAATTGGAGGAACAGCACCTCATATTCCGTTTGGGGAATCTGCATCCTGGTGGCATGAACATCGATTTCTCACAGTTCTGTTAACCCTTGCTGTCTCCTCCCCTTCCTACCTCTTCCTCAGCCCTCGGGCTCCTCCTTTTTCCTTTCTTCTCCCTGCCTCCCCCACCCCCTATCAGTCTGAAAAAGGGTTTCGGCCTGAAACGTTGCCTATTTACTTCGCTCCATAGATGCTGCTGCACCCGCTGAGTTTCTCCAGTATTTTTGTGTACCGACCATTTAGATAATAATCTGCCTTCCTGTTTTTGCTACCAAAGTGGATAACCTCACATTTATTCACACTAAACTGCATCTGCCATGCATCTGCCCACTCATCCAACCTGTCCTAGTCACCCTGCATTCTCATAGCATCCTCCTCACATTTCACACTGCCACCCAGCTTTGTGTCATCTGAAAATTTTCTAATGTTACTTGTAATCCCTTCATCTAAATAATTTATATACAGCTGTGGTCACAGCACCGAGCCTTGCGGTACCCCACTAGTCACTGCCTGCCATTCTGAAAGGGACCCGTTAATCCCTACTCTTTGTTTCCTGTCTGCCAACCAATTTTCTATCCATGTCAGAACTCTAACCCCCTGTGGTCTAATTTTGCCCACTAATCTCCCTTGTCCATTTTCCTAGTTACACCCTCAAAAAATCCAGAAGATTAGTCAAGCATGATTGCCCCTTCGTAAATCCATGCCAACTCAGACTGATCCTGTTACTGCTACCCAAATGTGCCGCTATTTCATCTTTTATGATTGATTCCAACATCGTCCCCACCACCGACGTCAGGCTAATGTGTGGGGGCCTCTAAATACTGCTTAAGAAAACTCTACTGTACACTTTTGAGGAATTACACCCCATTTAAACCCTTCACACCATGATTTTCCAAGTAAATATTGGGAAAGTTAAAATCCCCTACTACAACAACCTTATTTGACCTGCAGCTGTCTGCAATTTCCTGGCATATTTGTTCTTCTAATTCCCATTGACTATTCGGGGGTCTGTAGCACACCCCCAACAAGGTGATCATCTCTTTCTTGTTCCTTAGCTCCACCCAGATAACCTCACTAGATGTACCGTCTGTAATGTCACCTCTGATCACTGCCGTGACATCCTGCTTAACTAACAATGCAACCCCGCCCCCTCCTCTTGTTCCTTCGCCTCTGTCGCTCCTGAAGCTTCTGTACCCTGGAATATTGAGCTGTCAGTCCTGCCACTCCCTTAACCAGGTTTCAGTCTTGGCTTCAACGTCCCAGTTGCTCGTACCTATCCATGTCCTAAGCTCATGTACCTATCCATGCCCCACATGTGTAATACTAAGGTGTAAGTATGCTGGAAGGCAAATTTCACAGTCAACAAATAAAATAAAATAATTAACTAAAACTGCTGAGAAAAGCAATCACAATATTTTAAACATTAAGTGGTGCACATGACTTCTGCTCCTAATGTAGGAAAAGCATGACAAAGATGAAATCCCCCTTTCAAAGATGGTCACATACTGGCAATTATCTTGGTATGATTTATGCCACATTTCTCCCATATGAATGACAATTTGTTACCCAATATGTTTATACTGTTTTTATGGCTATTTACAAGTCACAATCTACAAAAATGTTTGGTCATAAACCCTCAAGCTCATGAGGGTGGTGTGGAAGAAGCCAACAATACCTAAGGCATGGCAAAGGGCCGGCGGCATACTAATACCTAAAGAAAAGGATGCATCAGACATCAGCCAATTCAGGCCAATATGTCTCCTCAACGTCGAGGGCAAAATCTTTTTCAGCATTGTATCACAAAGGCTATCCACCTATCTGGTAATAAACAAGTACATTGATACATCTGTACAGAAAGCAGGAATTCCAGGATTTTCGGGCTGCTTGGAGCATACAAGCATGATCTGGCACCAGATCCAAGCAGGTAAGAAGGATAAGAGAGACCTACATGTGATCTTCCTCGATCTGGCCAATGCATTTGGTTCAGTTCCCCATGAACTCCTTTGGGAATCTTTTGCCTTTTTCCATGTACCAGAGCTCATCACCACACTGGTCAAGAACTATTTCCAAGACCTGCAGCTGTGCTTCACAACAGCTGAATTCAGTACAACATGGCAGCGCTTGGAAGTAGGCATCATGGCAGGTTGCACAGTCTCACCCTTGGCCTTTACAATGGCCATGGAAGTCATCATCAGGGCCTCAAAATGGGTGGTGGGCGGTGAACGAACCAGGGCTGGGCTCCATCTGCCACCCATCAGTGCATACATGGATGACATGACCACACTATCCACTACTGCAGCATGCACCAAGCGGCTACTTGGAAAGCTGCAGGAGAACGTCAAGTGGGCCCGAATGAAAATCAAACCAAGTAAATCTCAAAGCATCTCCATAGTTAAGGGGGTGCTTAGAGACACACGGTTCTGCATCGGTGACGACCCAATACCAACAGTGTCTGAGCAGCCAGTAAAAAGCCTGGGCAGATGGTACAACGCAAGTCTCAAGGACAAAGAGCAGGTGCAACAACTAAGGCAAGAAATTGTCAACGGCCTGGAGAACATCAATCAGACCCTACTGCCTGGGAAACTGAAGCTCTGGTGCCTACAGTTTGGACTCCTGCCTCGGACAATGTAGCCACTGACCGTTTATGGAGCCCCAATAACAACTGTGGAGAAGATGGAGCGAACCATAACTTCATACGCGAAGAAATGGCTCGGTGTCCCACGATGTCTAACTAACATCGGCCTCTATGGCAAAGGGGTCCTGGAACTACCACTCACTAGTCTAACAGAGGAATACAAGTGTTCTAAAGTAAGATTCCAGATGACACTGAGGGACTCTAGAGACAAGACCATCAGTGCTGTTGCGCCGTCCCTAGTAACTGGCCGGAAGTGGACACCATCTGATGCCGTACAGCAAGCTTCATCAGCCCTGAGGCACAAAGACGCCGTGGGGCAAGTGCAGCAGGGAAGAGGAGGCTTTGGCCTTACGACAAGTAAACGAACTTGGCGAAAGGCCACAACATCAGAGCGGAGGACATTGGTGGTTGAGGGGGTGCGGCGACAGGAGGAGGCCACAAGAAGTGCAAAGGCGGTCTCTCTTGCCAAACAGGGGCAATGGATGCAGTGGGAAGGTGTGGAGCGGAGGAAGATCAGCTGGAAAGAACTATGGGAAATGGAATCAAGCACGATCAGCTTCATCATCAGAGCGACATATGACTTGCTTCCATCACCAAAGAACCTCCATCAGTGGTACGGCGAGGATCCAACCTGTGCCCTCTGCCCAACTCCAGCGACCCTCAAACACATCATGGTGGGCTGCAAGACCAGCCTCATGCAAGGAAGATACACGTGGCGGCATAATCAGGTACTAAAAAGCCTGTCAACAGCCCTTGAGAACAGGCGGTGTGCGACCAACTCCTTGCCTCCGAGAGCAAGCAACCACCCTTTAAGGGCAACAACCTTTGTCCGAGAAGGACAGAAAATGCCTAAACATCCTTCCACCAGATCAGAAGAAGGAAACCTATGCAGGGCCCGTGACTGGAGGATGTTGGCAGACATCGGCCGACAACTAATCTTTCCACCTGAAATTGCTCTAATCAACCTCAGACCAGACTTGGTGTTCTGGTCCCCTTCACAGAAGACTGCTTACATCATAGAGCTCACAGTTCCATGGGAGAACTCTGTTGAGGAGGCCTGTGAGCGTAAGAAGCTGCGCTACGCAGAGCTTGCAGCAGAGGCAACGCAGCGTGGCTGGAACATCAAAGTCTATCCAGTGGAAGTGGGATGCAGAGGATTTGTTGCATCATCGACCATCAGACTGCTGAAGGAGCTTGGAATCCACGGTCAGGCTCTGCGGAAGACCATAAGATCACTCTCAGACGCGGCTGAAAGAAGCAGCCGTTGGATTTGGCTCAAGCGGAAAGACCCATGCTGGGCCCCAAGTACGTCATGGTGAATCTTTGGGACAGTTTGACACGGGACACGCGCTGAGGGCTGATCATCCTGCAGCGGGCCGCCCTTGTGGAGGGTGTATAGTGTTAAAAGGCCGAAACACCCAGTGATGCAAGGGTACACTACTGATGATGTGTCCTGTGCCCAACTGTCGTGAAGGTTACCCAGGCCAAGATATCCCCCCCCCCCCCCCCCCCCATGTTGAGCGTTTACCACTCTCAACAATCAACGAATGTCGTGAAATGCTCCCCACCTACTGGCACAAGGGACTTCTTAACACCTTGTCCTGTGTATTTGATTCCCTTACATGATTCAAATACCGATTTGAATTTACATGGGAACAGTCTCTTAATTTTAATCAATCACGAATGTCCTCTCAATCCCTCACTTTAACTGTGACCTCTCCATTTATAAACACATAAAAAAGTTCAAGGAAAGGACTATGAATATCAGGAACCCTCAAACAGGAACTTGTAAACATAAACGAATGGAGCTATTTTACTCAAAACAAGTTTGCTGCAATATCAATAGAGCAGAGGAAACTATGGCTTAAAAGCAAATGAATACAAACTGAACAAAAGCACAAAGAAATCACAGTCTAATATCAGAGTATAAATCACAATATAAATAATTGCTACTAAATTATAACCAAGCCAGGGAACGACGAGAGATGGCAAAACTGTTTCCTCACAACACAAGAGACCAATGTTCAATCCTGACCACAACAACTAAAGAGTTGCATGTTAATCACCTGTTGGAAATTAAGTAAATCAGCTATTACTATTAAGCTGTCAATATAGTTCAATGTACCTACAGTTAACAAAAGAGATTGCAGATTGTTTTTAAAATAGTTCCCAAATCAGAATATGGATCTAAATTAATAAATTCTGTATTCAAACTTACCTTGCAGGGCCATAACTGAGTGCCATAAACACCAACAAGGCCATGACACATGCAGCTCTTCTTCTTGGAGCAGTAACCTTTAATTGCTGATTCTGTTAGATGCAAAATTATTTTAAATGGTTTAGAAAAGTATCACCAAACTTCAAGAGTTCTTGGTCTTAGAAACAAGGTACAGTAAATGATGATTAATACACCAAAAGACATAAAGTGCTGGAGTAACTCAGCAGGTCAGGCATCATCTCTGGAAAACATGGATAGCTGACATTCCAGGTCTCGACCCGAAACGTCACCTATCCGTGTTCTGCAGAGATGCTGCCTGACCTGCTAATAGAAAGTTCTTGCTTTAACCTTGTATCAAATTTTATCAGCCCCTTTTATGCCAACGTAACAGCATCAAAAGGCCAAACTAGTTCATCAATGTCCTTTAGGAAAGTAAAGCCTAGCACCAATTCCATGTTCGAATATTGCACAAATCTGGACCCTCAGCAATCTGAAAAAGGGCCCTGGACCGAAACATCACCCATCCTTATACTCCAGAGATGCAGCCTGGCCCACTGAGTTATTCCAGCACTTTGTGCCTACCTCTGGTCTCTCATCCATTGAAAGGACCAAACAAACCCCACCATTGCATAAAGTAATCATCACCCACTCAGGCCAAATTAAGGGGCTGCCTCACTACGGCGACCTAAAACGCGAGTTCAGAAGAGTTTGCCCTCGACAAACTCTCAGCATGGTCGACACGTGGTCCTAGGATGTCTACGAGGTCACTGGAACTTTCCTTCATGCTCGAGGAAAGTTCCCACATACTCGTGGCCTTAGCTAGGTCGCGAAAGAAATTTCAGCATGTTGCAAAATTTTCCGCGAGTAAAATTTGGTCGGCATGGTTCTTTTTAACTTGTAGTGCAGTGGAGTGGGGTCGCTATTTAGTTACAGGCAGTCGAGGGTAGCTCAATGGAATTTTCAGGACTAAGGAAAACCGACCGGTAGGTACAATTCCCACTAAACTTTATTATACTTCTTAAAAGTGTCTCCACTCCTTCTCCCCCCTTCTCTTCCCCCGCCACCCCCGCCCCACGCTCGCTAAAGGACCTACCGTACACTGTGCAGCCGTCTTTTACCTTCCTCTTCATCGCGGGTGTAAATTTCAGACAGCGCTCCCCTGCTTTCCCTGGCCCCCGCCTTTGCCGTGTGTGTGCACACGCGCGCATGTGCGTGCATGTGTGTATGCGCACGCGTGTGTGTGTGCGTGTATGGTCGATCCAGCTCGCGGTTTCAACGCAGACAGTCAATCCTGCTCGAGGTTTTCTGGGCGAGTGCCCTCGAGCTTGAAGGTCGAAGACACTCTTCTTAACTCGCGGATTAGGTCGCTGCAGTGGGACAGCAGACCCTTTAGGGTGTGCAGTCTTGCCAACAATATTCTTTACTGTCTTTGAATATTTATGGACCAACAAAAGATGAAGGTAGTGTCTTGTGGATGTACAAAATAGTAACAGATGGAATGCATTTCTCAGCTGAGGAAGGAAGGTCCAGTCACAAACTCACTGATTCAGAAACCCAGTCGCAGCATTTCCCCATTTATTTTAGGTGAAATGCAAAAATGATCATTTTGGAAATTCCACTCCACAGATTTGTGTGGGAGTTACACTTGCATGTCTATGATGATTCCCCCAACAGATACACTTCAAATTATGTCATAAGCAGTTATTCAAATACTTGGATCTCATAAAGCAGTAGAATATTTTAGTTTTTAAAAACTGCTGCATTGCAGCTTCTGGAGCATTGGCATGAAATCTAGATTCATGCTTCAATGAATGTGAATCTTCTGTGAAGTTACTGTCGTTGGACAACTGAGAACAACTATGCCTTCATTGTACAAATCCACACTCCCTTTTCCTTGCCTTCAATTATGTGGGTTTTTTCCTAAGCATCCTTTCCCACTAACCACATAGAAGCAACTACATTTATACCGCCAAACCAACCCAAATTTCAATTCTCCAACAGTCGCATTTATCAACTCCCCCATTCAATCCCCCCATAATGTAGAACACCAACTCTCTAATCTCAACTCCCAACCACATCAGACACCAATTCCATGACCCGTAGCTAATGCCCAGCAATTCCCCAGAGCACTGAGTCCCCAACTCACCAGAGACTATACCTTCTCCCAAGAAGCTGGTGACTTGGGCAGAAAGGCCAAGAATTCTATGATGAAATTACCTTGAATTAAACATGCTTGAATGTTTAAATTACAAGTTGAGCAAGATATAATCTGCTGTATCCCAAACGCAGCAGTGGAAGTTCTCCAGAAAATGTTAACAATATGCAACCAACTACATCATTATGTTCTTTTTTTTTTAATCCGATATTCGACTGCTTCTTAAGATCCAAGTTTTTACTTAGTTGGTAAAGTAGCTCAACAAAGTGTTTGAATAACAGCTTGTGAGTATTCCAAAATATTTGATATTAAATCTAGTTCAAATTGATCGAACCGAGGAGAGGCTGTTGACCAGACCAGCCACAATCTTACTGAATAATGGACCAGGTTTCAGAATTAATTTCAGTTGCCCCTGCAACCATTTCATACATTATTTCAAAGTCCTGGACTTGATGAAAAAGACTAGAGAGGAAAAAAAAGAAATAATACGAAATAATAAAAACTAAACTAATCTGGCAATGGTTCCGATCCAACTAAAAAGAGCTCAAATTTCTATGTTGAGCTCTATGTTGGTGATGTGTCCTACTGATTGCAAAACAATTGTTATGTATGCGATGTAAATGGGATAATTTTCAAAATTAAACAGCAGCATACCAATTTATATTAGACAAATTGTAAATTTGTGTTTTTGAGAAATGTTTGCCTTTTCTTGGTAAAAGATTCCATATTAAGATTTTTGAATCCCGTCAGATCTGCAGACAACTGTACAGAAAACATTTTCTTCCCCAATATTCTGGTTCAAAACTGTTCTGGAAATGTACTGACCTCAGATATCAAATCTTGGAGCTGCTTTTGAAGAGAGCCATTTTCATTCTTCAGCTTTGCATTTTCCACTAGTGCAGACTTCAGCCTGTGCTCCAGGTTCAGTAGATACTCTTTCTTCTTTCTTCGGGAAAGACAAGCTGATTCACGATTCTTAATCATTCTTTCTTGCCGTCGTAGTGCATTTACCTATTTGTTTGCAACAAGAAGTAGAGAACAATGAGTGAAAACCAATTGTAATTGAATTGCCATCAGTTGTTAGTCATCAATTTCAATTTATAACTAATTTCAGACAAATGCCGTTATAGTTATAGTTGGACATGCCACCACAACAGCATATCCCAAACCTGGAACCCCTACCAGCAAGAAGGGCAAGGGCAAGGGCAGATGGTGCATGTAAGGACCACCCCACGGCAGGTTCTCCTTCAAGGTGCACGCTATCAAGATTTGAAAATATATCCGCACCATCCCGATTTGGACCTAAATTCCGGAATTCTCTACACAATAGAATTGTGGGAATGCTTTCATCAGAAGAACTGCAGCGTTTCATGAAGGCAGCTCACCCTCATGTTCAAAAGAGCAATGAGGAAGAGGCAATAAATGTTGGCTTTACCAACGATGCCGAGATGTCAAAGGTGAGAAAAATCTAGCATTTCATAAAGTTCATGCACAGCAGTTTCATGAAATGCAATGGCATCGTGACACCTAATTGTTTACAATTTCAAAATTAAGATTTTGAGAAGAAGATTCTAAAGTAGTTTAGAATTAAAAAATATGGACCGTTAGGGCTGGGGAAATCTGTTTCCAACATCAGTTTTTGCTTTTGAAACTACACCCACTGGAGAGAAACATTAGCTGCTTCAGCTTTCCTTATTCAACATGTATACAAAATGTCCAATCATTTTCATTACAATGCTGTTAGACTAAATGAGAATGCAACTCTATAGTCCCAAGGGCATCGCAAACTCTGGCTATCGACATCACCATTTTACATTTCATACGTGAAGACTTTCAAGCCGTCATCTTAACCAACAATACACAACATTCCCAATTACATTGCAGATTCGTATTAAGACCTCATTATTGCCTCAACACTTCTCCAAATCATTCTCTTCTCATTATTTCACCTCACTGCCAACAGTGAAGGGGTGCTAATCTAGCAGATATATGGGAAACTGTTTAACCCTTGTTCAGGGCTCTCACTAAAACTTTTTTTCCCTGTTGCCAGCCGGGCAACTAAGGCAGCTTTTTAGTGCGTAGTTACCAGTTGGAATTATGGTCAATGAAGCATTCACATATTATTTCTGCTTCATATAAAGTCACAAACTAAACATATTCACCAATCAAGACATGATATATACCACAATGACATGCAGCAAAACTATAATACAGTATCTCAGCCCTTTTCACACGTTGCAATGAATGCAATTTCTATTATTTCGTCCCACTTCCAAAAAAAAATGTGGTTGGATTATTCAGTGTATGATCAACCTGTGTCAATAAATCCTGGACCATGGTAACATATATGCTTAACCATGCACACGACAGATTGATGCAAGCATGTTTTCTGTGAAGGACCTAAAATTATCACGACATGGCCATAGCATGGGGCATTATTGCTATTAGTACATAAACGCACTCGCTTCCCACATAATTTATCCACAACAAAATATACAGGTTGCAAGGAAATTCTCAAGGCATTTTATGATAATAGCTGTTAAAACCGACTATACCCATCTGACAGGTTAAACATTACACGAACTGACAAGAGACGGCCGAAGGACATAACTGCAGCAAATGTTCTTGTAGCAATATGTTTAAAGGTGTCAAAACGCCACATTACCGGACATTCAGATTAGATGTATGTGTTGTGAACAGCAATGAAGATACCCAGTTTGTACGCACCAGATTAAAAAGAAATTATTGATAAACGCTGTTTTCATCATTCCCACTTCAGAATTAACGTTAAAATTACAACTGAAATATCTCCTGACCAAATTCGTGATGTATATGACCGACTGTAAAGTAAAACCTGGATAAATCCAACGTATAGTTGTGAATGTTGTTCATTAAATAACTACACTACTGATTCTCTATATTACGAGCATTGATTTGTCGTTAAAATGAATTCTGTAATAACGTGTCAACGGTAGCAGTAATAATTGAACACTGCGATTTTAATGTTTCACGTGTTCACAATTTAATTAATCCATCCATCTACTTGGTTTTGAATGCTCTCAAGACAATTCACACCATACACGAGGGCATCAGGTAGAGTAAAAGATAAAATAAACCGTGCGCAGAATATAGTGCCACAGAAAACATGTACCACCAGATTCAAACAGCTTCTTTCCCACTGTTATCACTCTTGAACAGCGTGAAGGATGATTACATTGTCATCCATACAAGGGGCCAGAAAAATGTCCACCACACTTGTGCCATGAAAGGTATTAATCAGGATTAATCAGTGCCTCAACTGCTACTATCTCTATCAACCTGATTTCACGACATCAACCCCAACCAGCCTCCAAATTGACTAAGTGATCAAAAGCCTCTTACAACTTTATCAGATTCATTGAAAAATAATAAATGATTAGAATTTGGACTAAGGCTACAAAGTAACAAGATGTAACATTCAGCCTGGCAGATGTTAACGATTGTGGTGGTTACAATATGCTGCAGAAATTTTCTACACATGCAACGATAATGCTGCCACCTGCAGACAAGAAGCTGCAGAACAAGGACGGAAGAAGAGATTGGATAGAGTGAAAAACAGGCAACAATCTGAAGATAGGTCCCGATCTGAAATGTCACATCCATGTACTCCAGAGATACTGCCTAACCCACTGAGTTACTTTAGAGATTTGTGCCTTATTTGTAAACCAACATCTGGAACATGGTACTCATGACCACAATCATAAACAAAAGCCAGCATTAAAGAAACATTCTAATTAAAGTTTAAAAAATTTAATCTTGCCACACTGCACACGGATGTGAAATGATGTGAATTCACTTTGTACCCATCTTCCATTTTCAGGCTACCTCAACAAAGTGCTTCTCAGAGTCTGAGGCACCGCGTGTGTATGGCTCTATCCATCAAGTGTGCCAGAACCTGTTCTAGCTTTGCCAATTTTCCTACTGCAGGTTACATGAGCCCAATGTCTCACTACATAGTAAACCATTACCAAGCCTTTTAACTTGTTCACTCAGACGTATGATAGCACCAGCTGACACTGTAAAAGCAAATATTTTCTCATTATCTGTTTTTTGTTGATGGGCTTCTACCTCATGGATGGCTGAAAAAACATAGATACAATGGCATCGTTAGAGAACGCAACAAAAGTTAAGACCTAAATATGCACATTATCTACTATTTGCAAGTTAAAAGAGGTGTGAGATGAAGATACAAAATGCAGGAAGCTTTAGTTGTAAGGACATCATCAATAGTTTTAGTTCCATCACGATCTTTTAGCCTCGGTGATGGCAATTCTGAAAATGGCTAGCACTATCACTTGAATGGAAGTGAGACTATGAGGATGTGCACACCCTGCCTTAGCCTCTATCCAAAGGATGGAACTGTGTCAGCAACTGTTGTGCACGATTGCAGTTGTTTCAGGACAATAAGAACCTATTAATCAATTCTGAATGTGCCAAACCACTGGAATTCCAGACTTGGGAAGAGAACCAATAAGATTAACTACCTACTTGGGAGGAAAAAAAAATGTTTATCTAGCTTTTTTGTGTGCATGACGTCTGGATTGAGACACTTCACTGAGAGGAAACATCAACTCTGTATCTTCCTCTAGAATGTTGGTATATTTCAATGAGATCAAGTCTCAGATCTGTACACAATATTCCATTTGTGGCCTCATCAGGGACCTATTTAATTGCAGCAAGATGTCTCTGCTTTCGCAATCGTATCCTCTTGCAGTGTACTATTTGCCTTCCTAATTGCTAGCTGATCCTGCATGCTAAACCTTCTAGTGATTTGTGTATATGTACATCCAAGTGCTGTCAATACCCAACAATTACAAAATCAAAAATGTCATTTCTCTAATTTTCAATGTCATTAAAATGATATAATTGAACTGTTTTCCATTAATTTAAAAAGCGTCACTTAATGTTAAGTGTCTTCCCATCTTTGTCTGCCTTTTACATGTTGAGATTTAACAGCATTCATTGGCAAGGTTTGCTTCCAAATTCAAACAATATTTTGGCTTTTGATTACAACACCAATCATTGTTTATGGCAGTTTAAGTTACTCCTATCTTCACATGAATAAAATCTTGGGTTTGAACAAACTGAAACAAGGTTTTGATAGCTTCTACCAAACTGTAAGAGATTTAGTTTAAGTTCAAAGCAATATCAATTTTGTGCATTGGCAACACAGCCATTCTGCAAAACTAACGACAACTTTTCAAATTGTAAATAAAGAAATTTCTGATTCACCACATATAATAGTTCAGTATTACTGGAAGAATAAGCAGTTATCTGTCAATGGCAAAAGGCAAGGATTCAAAATAATCCCAATATTGATAGTTCTATTAACCCCCAAGGAAGATGGCCAATGTCTTCAGTAACCTTGGCCAGGATTTTTATATTACTATTATTATAAATGTGCTATAAAGCAGAAACAAGGTAATTCTCATCTAAACATAGTCTATCTATGTCCTTCAGAGATGCTGCCTGATCCGCTGAGTTATTCCAGCACTGTGCTTTGCTCAAGATTCCAGCATCTGCAGTTCCTGGTTTCTGTTTTTCATAGTAAATTTTTAGTAAGCTGGAGACGAGAAAGCAACAGGACCGATGAGGGCCAGCTAAAACAACCTCAGGCAGGGCAGTGCCTGGTAGGTCCAGTGGTGGCTAGGGAAAGTGTGATCTCCAGAGAGAAATAATGTGGGGAACTGTGGAACTGGTAAAACGACTAAGGTGGGCCCTGTATAATATTTTTATGCTTCTCAATTATGCTTTGCACGGACATTAATTTACACATTTTAAGGCATTGTCACTGCTTAGGGGTGAATAGAAGTGGTTTAGTGTACTGATATAAACCAATAGAGTACACCTTTTATAGAAACAGAAGCAGAAAGATGCAAAGATTTGATCTGATATACAAAATATGTTTTTCATCTTCAACTTTCAGAGAAATTCATTTATTGAGCACATAAATTTTCCTATGAAAGGTGCAAAAAACAACCTCAAGGAAATTAAATTACTCGAGGAATAATCATGTTCAAGTCCAACATCAGACATGTAAATCTGTCAACCACATCTATTCATTTAGTAGTTCAAAGGAACAGTAGCCTGAGTTTTACCAAGTGGGACCCTCCATTTGTACTTTTCCCTGCACTGTGTAATTTTCCCTAAAACACCTTGTGCAGCTGTGAAATCATTTGGTTTATAGATATTGCTTCACATATCACCTGATATGTGAAGCAGTAATGAATAACAGGTGGGGGGCCGCATTCTGGCAGGCAGATTTGCTACTACTACACGGGCGGATTTAAACTAAATAGTTGGGGGGAGGGGAGAGGAGAAATTGGAAATACAGGGATGGAGTTAAAGGAAAATAGAGTATAGGAAAATTTAAAGATACCAGAATTAACAGGGCAGAAAGCTCATAAAGGGACAGGGGAGTATGGCTAAGTGAAATAGGAATCAATGTGAAAGGGGAGGTGAGTAATGGATTAAAAGCATTATATATGAATGCACAAAGTATAAGAAGTAACGTGGATGAGCTTGAGGCTCAGTTAAAGATTGGTAGATATGACATTGTGGGATTTACAGAGACATGGCTGCAGGAGGATCAGAACTGGGAACAGAATATTCAGGGTTATACATCCTATAGAAAGGACAGGCAGGTGGGCAGAGGAGGTGGGGTAGCTCTGTTGGTGAGGGATAAAATTCAGTCCCTTGTGAGGGGTGACATAGGGACTGATGATGTGGAGTCGTTGTGGATAGAATTGAGGAATTGAAAAGGTAAGAGAGTTATTTACAAGCCCCCAAACAGTAGCCTGGATATAGGGTGCAAGTTGCAGCAGGAATTAAAATTGGCATGTAACAAAAGTAATGCCACTGTGGTTATGGGAGATTTCAATATGCAGGTTGACTGGGAAAATCAGGTTGGTTCTGGACCCCAAGAAAGGGAGTTTGTAGAGTGCCTCCAAGATGGATTCTTAGAGCAGCTGGTAATGGAGCCTATCAGAGAGAAGGCAATTCTGGATTTAGTGTTGTCTAATGAACCAGACGTAAAAGGGAACTCAAGGTAAAGGAACCACTAGGAGGTAGTGACCATAATATGATAAGTTTTAATATGCAATTTGAGAGGGAGAAGGTTACATCTGAAGTGTCAGTGTTGCAGTTGAACAAAGGGGACTCTGAAGGCATGAGAGAGGAGCTGGAAACGGACCCTAGCAGGAATGACGGTGGAACAGCAATGACAGGAATTTCTGGGAAGAATCCAGAAGATACAGGATCATTTCATTCCAAAGAGGAAGAAAGATTCCAAGGGGTGTAAGAGGCAACCGTAGCTGACAAGAAAAGTTAGTGATGGAATAAAATCAAAAGAAAGGGAATTTGCCTCCATCATCCTGACCGCGGTCTACATCCCATCCCAGGCAGACGTCAGTCTGGCACTGGAAGAGCTGCACGGCGTGGCCAACAAGCACCAGACAGCTTACCCCAAGGTTTTACCACCATAGCCAGGGACTTCAACAAAGCCAACCTGAAGAAATTGCTCCCAAACTTCCACCAACAAGTCTCCTGCAGCACCAGAGGATCAAACACCCTTGACCACTGCTACACGACCATCAGACGCCTATCGCTCTATCCCTCGCCCTCACTTCGTAAAATACGACCATTCTATGGTGCTGTTTCTTCCTGCATACAGGCAGCAACTGAAGAGCGCACCCCAGAGGCGAGGACTGTACAGAGCTGGTCGGGGGAGGCAGAGGAACAACTCCAGGACTGTTTGGAGTTTGTAGACTGGGCAATGTTCAAGGACTCGGCAATGGACCTGAATGTAAGCCACATTGGTTACAGACTTCATAAGGAAATGTGTGGAAAACTGTGTTCCAACAAAAACCTTCCGAGTGTTTCCAAACCAGAAGCCTTGGATGAATCATGAGATCTGCATTCTTCTGAAGTCCAGATCCCGGGCATTCAGGTCTGTTAAACAGAGGTCTATAAGAAGTCCAGATATGATCTTGGTAAGGCCATCAAAAAAGCCAAAAGGGGCCTCTGCTCTAAGTTGGAGGATGTGATGGATGTTCGCCAACTGTGGCAGGGCTTGAATGCCATCACCTCCTACAAGGCGAAATCAGGAGGCAGCTCAAACGACAGTAAAGCATCACTCCCTGACGAGCCCATTGCGTTCAACACACGGTTCCATAGGGAGAACACTGATGTGCCTGCCTGAGCCCCCATTTGCCCTGACGGTATTACAGTCACGGAGGCTGACATCAGAAAATCCTTCAGGGGGGGTGAACCTTTGGAAAGCACCTGGACCTGATGGTATACCCGGTCGAGTTCTAAAGACCTGTGCAGACCAACTGGCAGGAGTTTTTGCGGACATTTCCAACCTCTCACTTCTTTGGTCTGAGGTAAACCTGCTTAAAGAGGGCATCAATAATACTGGTGCCCAAGAAGAGTAAGGTGACGTGCCTCAATGACTATCGACCAGTGCCACTAATGTCTGTGGTGATGAAGTGCTTTGAGAGGTTGGTTATGGTGCACATCAACACATACCTCGACAAGAACCTCAACCCAGTACAGTTTGCATACCTCTACAACAGGTCAACGGAGGATTCAATTTCACTTGCTCTCCACTCCGCATTGTACTACATGGCTGTTGTTTATAGACCACAGCTCGGCGTTTAATACCATTATCCCTTCCAAGCTGGTTACCAAGCTCACGGAACTGGGTCTCTGTGCATTCCTCTGCAATTGGATCCTCGACTTCCTCATCCACAGACCACAGTCTGTTCTAATTGGCGGAAACACTTCATCCCTAGTATGAATTACTACGGGAGCACCTCAAGGCTGCGTGCTTAGCCCACTGCTTTACTCACTCTATACCCATGACTGCGTAGCCGGACATAATGCGAACTCCATCATCATGTTTTCTGACGACACCACTGTTGTTGGATGAATCACAGATGGGGACGAGTCAGAGTATAGAAGTGAGATCGACCAACTGACCAAATGGTGCCAGCACAACAACCTAGCACACAACATCAGTAAGACCAAGGAACTGATTGTGGACTTTGACAGGGGAAGGAGGACCCACAATCCTGCTCACATCAACGGGACAATGGTGGAGAGGGTCAAAAACTTCAAATTCCAGGACGTGCATATTTCCAAAGATCTTTCCTGGACTCAGCACACCGATGCTACTTCCCGAGAAGATTATGGAGATTTGGCACGTCAAAGAGGATTCTCCTAAACGTCCACAGGTGCACGGTAGAGAGCATTATGACTGGTTGCATCGTGGCCTGGTTTGGCAACTTGAACGTCCAGGAGCCAAAAAGACTACAAAAAGTTGTGACCACTGCCCAGTCCATCACCGGTTTTGACCTCCCCACCGTCGAAGGGATCTATTGTAGTCGCTGCCTCAAAAAGGCAGCCAAAATCATCAGACCCACACCATCCTGGCCACACACTCATTTTACCATTGTCATCATGGAGAGGGTACAGGAGCCTGAAAACTGTAAGGTCCAGGTTCAGGAACAGCTTCTTCCCCACAGCCATCAGGCTATTAAACACAACTACAAATGAGCTCTGAACTGCAAAATACTATTATTATTGGACTATATTTGTTAATTATTGAACTTTTTCTTTTGTTTTCTCTTCTCCCGTTATGCACTATGTTTACATATTCACATATTCTGTTGTGCTGCAACAAGTAAGAATTTCAATGTCCCAACTGGCACATATGACAATAAAACACCCTTGACTGGA
Organism: Raja brachyura; assembly: GCA_963514005.1. The sequence goes on from OY740790.1 coordinate 26,807,390, forward strand.
CTAACATAGCAAAAAGTAGAGGGAAGCCAGAGGATTGGGAAACTTTCGAAGGTAACAAAAAGGGCAATAAAGGGTGAAAAGATGAGGTGCGAGGGTAAGCTGGCCAAGAACATAAAGAAGGATAGTAAAAGCTTCTCTAGGTATGTTGAGAGAAAAATATTAGTAAAGCCAATTGTGGGTCCCTTGAAGGCAGAAACAGGTGAAATTATTATGGGGAAATGGCAGAAGAGTTGAACAGGGTCTTTGGTTCTAAGGAAGACACAAACAATCTCCCAGATGTACTAGAGGACAAAGGATCTTGGGAGACTGAGGAACTGAAAGAACTTTGCATTAGGCGAGAAATAGTATTGGGTAGACTGATGGGACTGAAGGCTGCATCCCAGGGTACTCAAGGAGGCGGCTCTTGAAATCGTGGACGCATTGGTAATCATTTTCAAATTTTCTTTAGATTCAGGATCAGTTCCTGTGGATTGGAGAGTAGCTAATGTTATCCCACTTTTCAAGAAAGGAGCAAGGGGAATTATAGACCAGTTAGCCTGACATTGGTGGTGGGGAAGATGCTGGAGTAAATTATTAAAGAAGTAATAATGGTGCATTTGGATAGCAGTAAAAGGATTAGCCCAAGTCAGTATGAATTTATGAAGGGGAAATTCTGCTTGGCTAAACTTCTGGAATTTTTTGAGGATGCGACAAGTAAAATGGATGAAGGAGAGCCAGTGGATGTAGTGGATCTGGACTTTCAGAAAGCCTTTGATAAGGCAATTTACACAGGAGACTAGTGGGCAAAATTAGAGCACATGGTATTGGGTGTAGAGTATTGACATGGATAGAGAATTGGTTGGCAGACAGGAAACAAAGAGTAGGAATAAACGGGTCCCTGTCAGAATGGCAGGCAGTGGCGAGTGGAGTGCCGCAAGGCTCCGTGCTGGGGCCGCTACTATTTACAATGTATATTAATGATTTAGATGATGGGATTAAAAGTAACACAAGCAAATTTGCAGATGACACAAATCTGGGTGGCAGTGTGAACTGCCAAGAGGATGCTAGGAGGTGCAGGGTGACTTGGACAGGTTGAGTGAGTGGGCAGATGCATGGCAGATGCAGTATAATGTAGATAAATGTGAGGTTATCCATTTTGGCGGCAAGAACAAGGAGACAGATTATTATCTCAATAGTGTCTGATTAGGAAAAAGGGAAGTGCAACGAGACCTGGGTGCCCTTGTACACCAGTCACTTAAAGTAAACATGCAGGTACAGCAGGCAGTGTGAAAGCTGATGGCATGTTGGCCTTCTTAATGAGAGGATTTGTGTATAGGAGTAAAGAGGTCCTTCTGCAGTTGTACAGGGCCCTGGTGAGACCACATCTGGAGTATTGTATGCAGTTTAGGTCTCCTAATTTGAGGAAGGACATTCTTGTGATTGAGGCAGTGCAGCATAGGTTCAAGAAGTTAATCCACAGGATGGTGGGCTGTTATATGAGGAAAGATTGGAAAGACTGGGCTTGTATTCACTAGAATTTAGAAAGATGAGATGGAATCTTATAGAAACGTATAAAATTATGAAAGGACTGGACAAGCTGGATGCAGGAAAAATATTCCCAATGTTGGGGGAGTTCAGAAACAGGAGCCACAGTCTAAGATTAAAGAGGAGGCCATTTAAAACTGAGATGAGAAAACACTTTTTTACTCAGAGAGTTGTGAATTTGTGGAATTCTCTGCCACAGAAGACATTGGAAGCCAATTCACTGGATGAATTTAAAAGAGAGTCAGATAGAGCTCTGGGGGCTTGCGGAATCAAGGGATATGCGGAGAAAGCAGGCAAGGGTTACTGATTGTGGATGATCAGCCATGATCACAACGAATGGCGGTGCAGGCTCAAAGAGCAAAATGGCCTCCTTCTGCACCTATTTTCTATGTTTCTATGAATGCGGGGTCTTCCGTGTCATAATCAGGTTACAAGGATGGATGAGAATAAGCTCTCATTCCCAACCCCTCCCGAGCAAAACTATTTAGAGGATGGCAAACCCATACTGTTTTCAATGTTTACAAATTCAGAAATGTACAAATACACAAAAATAAAGTTTGTAAAATTATACTTTTTTGTTAACATCACCTGACAGCTTTTTAAGTGCTTGTCCTGGACAAATGATAATAAATGTGTTAATTACCTTTTCTGATGTTCCTTGCTCACAACTGTAAATTATCTTACCAAATGAACTGTAATGTGAATCCTGGTCTGGTATCACATAGATATCTCAGTGTAAACATTGGGTAATTCCTGCAAGCTTGCACTCCACTGTTGAACACATGAAAATGCCAGCAGACACAAGACTGCACATGCAGGAATCTTGAGGATACAAAAATGTGCACTGCCTCCCCTGACTAAAATTATGAAATGGCAATTATTAAATATAAATAGTAAAGGCATGGGAGAATTATGCCTATCTAAGAGATCGATCTCCTAGGTAGGCATAATTCTCTGTGCCTTTCATCCGCAGCACTTGTAACACGCGAAGGTCTGTGCAGCCCACGTGCCGTCAGCGCTGCCTGAGTTGTCAGTTTCAAGGGGAGCTGAAGGCAGCAGAAAATCTGTCTTTGCAGCGCTGCGCATGCGCAGCGCGGGTTTCTTGGCGGGATTTTCAAATATGGATTGCCATTATTTTAATAGTACCTCAGGAAAGAAAGAGTGAAGAATGGACTTAATGTACCAATAACATGGTAAGTGCATTTCTTGGTGATTCGTTTTTATAAATACTGTATTTCCCGGGGTGGGGGGGGGAGAGCTCTGTTCACAATGTTTGGGGAGTCTGGCATTGTGAAGGAGGGGATTGGGGTCAGTAACCCACTTGCCACGCTCCGGTCTGAGTGTAGGTAGATGGGACTAGGTGAGAGTAAGTATTCGGCACGGACTAAAAGGACCGAGGAAGGAAACAACTCGGGTGACTGATTTTGAGCGGCCGCCGGGACCCGACAGCAGAACCGGCTGCCACTTCAGCCCCTTCTGCTGGTCCCCACTCACCTCTGGCAATGCTCTCCGTCTGAACATCTCGCACCTGCCGCTCACCAGCCAGCTTCCCGCAAATCTTTAAATTCCGACAGCGCGCTCACGGGACCAGTTGAGGTTACTTGGCTGTGGGAATTTAAGGATTTGCGGGACGAGGTTGACATGAGCGAAGCCGGCGAGTGGCACCCGAGCTGCTTCTATCCCCGGAAGTGGCGGCCAGTTCTGCTGTCCGTGCCCGGAGCGCTGCGGCAGCGGTGAGTGAGTTACTGATATGATCTCTGACCCCCTCCTTCTCAACACTGCCCTCAATGCCACTCCTGCCACCCCTGCCCACTCCTGAACGCAATGAAATTTTGTTCAGACCGAAAGGTCTGAATGACAATAAAGGATGTTTTGACTCTCCGCATCTTTAACCCCTGGCACAGACTCTCCGCACGCTGTGAAATTAACTCTCCCTCCAAATGTACCCTTGAATTAGTATTGTCATTCAATAAGATGACAACTGATTCAACGTCCCAGTGTGCTCCCGTTTTTCCCACCATCTCTCCACCTGCCTTCATCCTCCGTCCCCCACCCATTCAGTAATTAAAAAATGAAGGAGATTGAGAAGCCTTGGGAAAATTGAATTGTTACTTATTTTTTATTTTTTACGAAAAGAACAATCTTCGCATACGCGGTTTAAGATTTTTTTTTAAAGCCTGCCTACCCTGAGTAATTACTCACGGCACGTGCCTGGCTGAAAGAGATCAGCAGGTCAAGCAGCATCTGTGGAGAGGACAGGTGATTTTGATTTGATTGATTTGATTTTGATTTTATTACTTGTCATTCGAACCTCAGAGAGGCTCGAACGAAACTCCGTTTCTACAAGCCATACAAACAGAACTGATAAAAAAAAAACACACAAACAATTCAATTTACACAAACATCCATCACAGTGAATCTCCTCCTCACTGTGATGGAAGGCAAAGTCTTCTCTCTCCCCCGCACCATTTCACTCCCGAGGTCGAAGCCCCAGGCGGGCGGTGTTAAGTCCCACGGCCATTGAGGCCGCGCCGGGCCGGGTGATGTACGGCCCCGCTCTAGGCCCAACAGTCACAACGTTGGATCACCCGGCGGGCGCTGGAATGTCACGCTGGAATGTCCCGCGGCCATTGAAGCCGCGCCGGGCGATGTACGGCCCCGCTCCGGGTCGCTCCAACCCCGCGACACGGGCTGAAGAAGTTGTGTTGTGGGAGCTCCGGAGAGCGGTCTCTCACCTGGACCTGCGAGCTCCCGATATCCCGACAGTCCACCAGTCTGCAGCTGGAGCTCCGGAGTCGGGAGTCGGGCCGCAGCGGCGAGCCACCACCGCTCCCCACGCGGTGCTCCGGAGCCCGGAGTCGGGCCACAGCGGCGAGCCACCACCACTCCCCATGCTCCGAGGCCGGCCAGCCCCACGGTGGTAAGTCCGCAGCTCGTCCCGGTCGGAGGCCGCTCCGCTGTGCAAGGCCCAAACGACAACGGAGACCCAACAGGGAAAAAGTCGGGTCTCTCGTGCAGGGAAGAGATTTTAAAGTTTCCCCTCCCACCACCCCCCACACATACACAGTTAGAAAAACAATACAAAAAAAACACGAACAACTACATTTAACTAGACAAAAAATAAAAAAAAGACAGACAGGCTGTACGGGCCGCTGCAACGCGAGTCGCGCCCGCCCACTTTGTGACATGTGACGGTGACATGTGGGTTTAGTACTTTTCGTCAGACTGAGTGGTCCGAAGAAGTGCACCGACGAAGAAATATTGTCAGTTCATTTCCCTCTACAGATGTTGCCTGGCTTGCTGAGTTCCTCCAGCATATTGTTTGTGAAGATCCCAGGAATGAATAGATAAACATATGATGAGCATTTTGATGGCACTACACCTTGGAGCTTAGAAGTGCTATCCACACTAGGGAACCTCATTGAAATGAGGGGGAGCCTCATTGAAATGTACCGAATAGTGAAAGGTTTGGATAGAGTGGATGTGAAGAGGATGTTTCCACCAGTAGGAGAGTCCAGGAGTAAAGGTCATAGCCTCAGAATTAAAGGACGTTCTTTTGGGAAGGAGATGGGGAGGAATAAAGGGTAGGTCATTTAGGACTAAGATGAGGAAAAACTTTTTCACCTCGAGAGTTGTGACTTAGTGGAATTCTCTGCCACAGAAGGCAGTGGAGACCAATTCACTGGATGCATTCAAGAGAGAGTTAGATATTGCTCTTAGCACTAACGGAATCAAGGGATATGGGGAGAAAGCAGGAACGGGTACTGATTTTGGATGATCAACCATGATTATATTGAATGGTGCTACTGGCTCAGAGCCAAATGGCCTGCTCCTACACCTATTTTCTATGTTTCTATGAATTTCTTCTGGCAGAGGGTGGTGAATCTATCGAATTCTTTGCCACAGAAGGCTATGGAGGCTAAGTTAGTGCGTATTTTTAAGGCAGAGGTATAGATTCTTGATTAGTATGGGTGTCAGGGGTTATGTGGAGAAGGCAGGAGAATGGGAATAAGAGAGAGCGATAGATCATCCATGATTGAATGGCGGAGTATGCTTTTGTACTGACGAATGGCCTAATTCTGTTCCTATCACTTATGACCTGGAAAGAACACCAAGTAAAATTTTAAACCACAAAATAAACAAATTATGAGGGTAGGAACAAAACAGAAAAAGATACAAGGAAACAGGCAACAGCAACAGAGACCAATTCCTTTGCAAGAACCTTTCTTGCATCAATCATGCTTAGTCATGACCACAACCTTCACCACCTCTTATTGGTTCACATTGGCTTGGATAGTGTGGACATGGAGAGGATGTTTCAATTAGTACGAGAGCCTAGGACCAGAGGTTTTTGCATCAGAAGAAAAAGATGTTCCTTTAGGAAGAGATGACGAAAAATGTATTTAGCCAGATAGTGGTAAATCTGTGAATCTATTGCCATAGAAGGCTGTGGAGGTCGTCAATTGATATTTTTAAGGCTGAGATGGATAGATTCTTGATTCGTTTAATTTGATGGGCCTTATGGCCCAATTCTGCTCGTATCACTTATGAACAATTCACCAAAGTGCAAATTCCAAATCCCCATCATTTCTAACCTAACCAAGTTTTACCTACTTTTTCCTACATCCACACCCAACATCACTTCTTAATTCACCTCTTCATTCTTTAACAATAATGTAAAACTAGACTGAGTGGGATCTGTTAGGTCCCAGCTTCACACGGGAGGGTTGGTCCCCCAATGCAATATTTCACCTCTCCACCAATTCCAATATTGGTGGCCAGTGGGGAGGGGGGCTTTCAGGAGCACAAGTATGGGTGTTGTGGGCTGAAGGGACTGGTTTCCAGAGGGCTAGTATGAAGATTGTGGGCCGAATGGATTCTTGGGCTGGCAGCTCAGTCACTCAGGTCTGCTGGGCTGGCAGCTCAGTTACACAGGACTGGTGGGCCTGCAGCTCAGTTACTCAGAGCTGGTAGCTCAGTCACTCAGGGCTGGCAGTTCACTCACGGCTATTCCTTGAAATTCCATTTCAAGCAGAGTGCAGGCCACCAAATTCAGTTTCATAGCATTTCAAGCAGAGTGCAGGCTAGCAAATTCAGTTTCATAGCATTTCAAACAGAGTGCAGGCCACCAAATTCAGTTTCATAGCATTTCAAGCAGAGTGCAGGCTAGCAAATTCAGTTTCATAGCATTTCAAACAGAGTGCAGGCCACCAAATTCAGTTTCATAGCATTTCAAGCAGAGTGTGAGCCAGCAAATTCAGTTTCATAGCATTTCAAACAGAGTGCAGGCCACCAAATTCAGTTTCATAGCATTTCAAGCAGAGTGCAGGCCAGCAAATTCAGTTTCATAGCATTTCAAGCAGAGTGCAGGCCACCAAATTCAGTTTCATAGCATTTCAAACAGAGTGCAGGCCAGCAAATTCAGTTTCATAGCATTTCAAGCAGAGTGCAGGCCACCAAATTCAGTTTCATAGCATTTCAAACAGAGTGCAGGCCACAAATTCAGTTTCATAGCATTTCAAGCAGAGTGCAGGCCAGCAAATTAAGTTTCATAGCATTTCAAGCAGAGTGCAAGCCAGCAAATTAAGTTTCATAGCATTTCAATCAGAGTGCAGGCCACCAAATTCAGTTTCATAGCATTTCAAGCAGAGTGCAGGCCAGCAAATTCAGTTTCATAGCATTTCAAGCAGAGTGCAGGCCACCAAATTCAGTTTCATAGCATTTCAAGCAGAGTACAGGCCAGCAAATTCAGTTTCATAGCATTTCAAGCAAGGAACAGGCCAGCAAATTCAGTTTCATAGCATTTCAAGCAGAGTGCAGTCCAGAAAATTCAGTTTCATAGCATTTCATGCAGAGTGCAGTCCAGCAAATTCAATTTCATAGCATTTCAAGCAGAGTGCAGGCCACCAAATTGCCCAAGAACTCATTGCATTGTCATTAAGGGCTAACAAATGTATTGCAAGTACATTGCAGACTCACAGTTCAGTTGATTCACAGCTTAGAATCACAGTTATGGACTCTCTCTCACGATCTTTCAGAGTGACTGACTCATGACCAGGCATCCCGAGTTTTATAGTCCTGCCTCGCCCCGGAAGGGGCGTTTCCTTCATTGTGGTGAATGACAGGCGAGAGGACCAATCAGCTGATCTCAAGATTTTTTAAACACTCATAACTTTTTAATTTTTCATCGATCGGAAAAATCCTCGGAGCTGCTTTCTTTTATCCAAAATGAACCACCTTGCAGCACTTTTTGCACGAGTTCATTATTAAATGAGTTATTATCATATTGCAGAGATTTATTAACCAAATGTGGCAATAGACCAATGAAGTCTCAAATATAAATGGTGAAGCAGCACAGCAGGATACTAACAAAATGGAAATTATGTGATTACATTTGGAAATTTTTGCTCCCCAAGTCCACGAAAAACCCAAAATCCACAATCATGGGAGAGCAGAATTAAGGCAAAAACATTGTGTGCCTGGAAAATTGAAAGTTTGTGTCTGCCAAATCACTTGTTCAGAAGTCCAAGCAAGCTACCAAAATATAACTATTTTGATTTGCCAAACTGACTTGCCAAACAATTCATTCTAACCTTTGACATAAATGAACTATTGGGCTTAATATTGGGCTTAATATAAAGCAATAATAAATGCACCAATTATTTCAAAATTGACGTATTGTTTCAAAACATTGAACCCTCAAATGTATAAATTCATCCAAGTCCAATCATTTACATAAAATAAAAACTCAGCAGCTTCCACCTCACAATGAGGTCAAGGGGGGTAGGGAGGGAAGAGGGGTTATGGCGGGATGGAGGAAGTGACTAAGGGTAGGGGAAAGGAGAGGGAGAGGTGAGGGAGGGGGGAGGGGGGAGGGGAGGTAAAGGGGAAAAATCCTGGAGAGTTGAGGAGGGAGAGTGGGGGGATTGAGGGAGAGGAGGGGGAAAGTGGGGCAGGTGAGGAGGGAGTATGGGGAGGAGGGTGAAGAGGGCGGGAGTGCTGGGTGATGAGGGGAAATGAGCCGCGCCTGCGCAATTGGGAGCCAGTGATGGAAAACTGCGTTGGGCATGGGGTCGCGTTGGGGGCACATTTTAAATTTTACAAAAACTCACATTGACAAAATTCATTTGCATGCACTGACAATTAGCAGCTTTTGACGTCACAATAAGATCCCGAATCTCATTTACATAAAAGATTGTCCTTTTAAAAAAAAAACATCCATTACAGTGTTAACAAAGATAGGATTCCAAGTGTAATGAGAGATTTGTTACATTGCTGTAATGAGAGGGAGGGAGTGGGGGAAGGGACGAGGAGAGGATTGATGTTTAATGTTATTTAAACAGATAGAGGGAGAGGAGGGGCGTAGGGAGGGAAGAGGGGTTATGGAGGGAGGGAGTGGGTAAGGGGAGGAGGAAAGGGGAAAGAAGAGGGGGTGAAGAGATAGGAGAGGGAGTGCTGGGGATGAGCCGCATCTACACAGTTGGGGGCTATGGGCGAGTGGTTGAATATTGCGTTGGGAGAACGGGTTGCGTTGGGGGAACGGGTGAGTTGCTGAATATTGCGTTGGGGGAGCGGGGCCCAATGAAGCTCCGTATTTGTTTGTTTGCATGCGAGTGAGTCCTGGAAACTCCGCCAAAACAGTATACGATAACACTACAATTTTGGCCCACCTTACTCACCATTGTCCTCGGGTGTTCAATTGCCAAGTTTTGTACAGATTGATGGTATATTTTACAAGTTAATGACATTTTAAACTTTACAATAACCACTTTACAAAAACAATCTTGCACTTGCCCTGCTGTGTTCGACGTCACAATGGGCTCCCGAATCTCATTTACATTTTTTTTAAAAACATTATTTTTTAAAATTCTAAACAAAAACTCAGTTGTAATCAAATTCTTCCATTTTCATTAACAGCTAACATTGTGTTTAGGTTTTTTAAAGAAAAAAATGCAATTTTCATTAAGAATTCATTAAGGTAGGGAGGGAGAGGGAGGGGAAAGTGGGGAGGTGAGGAGGGAGAGTGGGGGAGGAGTGAGAGAGGGAGAGATGGGGGAGACAAGTAGGGAGTTGGGGATAGAGGGGTAGGAGGGCAGTGGGGGAGGTGAGGAGTGAGGAGGATGGGGATAGAGGGAGAGGAGTAGGGAGGGGAGAGGGGTTATGGAGGGAGGGAGGGAGGGAGTGACTGAGGGTAGGGGAAAGGGAGAGGTGAAGGTGGGAATGGGGAGGGGAAGGAAGGGTGAAGAGGAGGAGGAGGGAGTATGCGAGGTAATGGAGGAGGGGAGAGGGAAGTGAAAGGAGGGGATGGAGGGGGTGAGCGGAGAAAGCAGAGGAGGGTTGGTGTTGCGGAGAGGGAGGATAATGGAGGAGGGGAATAGGGGACTGAAAAGGAAGAGTGGGATGTGTTCACATTGATCTTATATTTTACCTTATTGCCATTTTAAACTTTAAAAACGTCACAGTCATGCGCCCACTTGCCAGCCGCGCCTGCGCAGCTGGGGGAGGGTTGCCGTGACTCACGTCACAACGGGGATCTCTGGCGTCATAACGGGAACCCGTCAGCTGCGCCAACGCAGTTGTGGCCTATGGGTGAGTGGTGGAATATTGCGTTGGGGGAATAGAGTCATACAGCACAGAAACAGGCCCATCGTCCCAACTTGCCCATGTTGACCAAGATGCCCCATCTACACATGCAGATGCTCCTCGACTTACGATGCTTCAACTTGAGATATTTCAACTTTACGATGATGCAAAAGCGGTACACATTCAGTAGAAACCGTACTTCGAATTTTTAATTTTGATCTTTTCCCAGGTTAGTTTAGTTTAGAGATACAGCGCTGAAACAGGCCCTTTTGGCCCACCGGTTCCGCGCCACCAGCAATCCCCGCACATTAACACCATCCTATACCCACTCGGGACAATTTTTACATTTACCAAGCTAATTAACCTACATACCTGTACATCTTTGGAATGTGGGAGGAAACCGAAGATCTCGGAGGAAACCATCGCAAGTCACAGGGAGAACGTACAAACACAGCACCCGTAGTCACCCCTCTCCCCCCCAAACCAGCCTGTTATGCAGGCGGGGACAAGGCAAGCGGGGGGAGCGCTGTCTGAGTGAAATTCACATGGTTCAAAGTCAACGTGATACAGACACACACCGCGATGAACGCCTGAAAAATTGCCAAAGAGAGACATGCCCATAATTATAAGGTTTCTTTTCCCTGGCTGCCAACTCTTTCAGATAGATAAGAAAAAAAAAAACACATTGTTACTCCAAAGAAAGGTAGGAGAGTTATTCTGAATGTCCCGGTCAACACTTATCCTTCCATGATCAATATAAGGAAAATACCTGGTCTTTATCAATGTAGTCAGTGGCCTCTTATCCATGTGCAAATTGTTCTGTAACAATACAGACATCATAACACTGACCAGTACCGTGCTGCGGAGTTCTGGATGCAATATCATCATTTTGTTAGAAGTTAGGTTGTGGGTGAATTATGAGGAGTTAAAAAGGTCCAAGTTCTGACTGCTTGAAAATATTAACTACATCGTGTAACAGTAATGATCAACATTACCGTTATTGAGACAGCATTCTTAAAACTAATTTTGATGAAGTGACTGTTGATGCTCTGTCAATTCAATGGACACAGATGGAGAACAGATACTGTGATGTTAATAACTTAAGACATCCATGAGAGAAGAATGAATTAAGCAAATAGCCTCAGAATAGGATTAAGATAAATAATTGTCTAAACTATTGAATCGACAGCACACAAATAATGCCTGCGATTATGTGGTTTCACAACAAAGTAACACAACTGGAGAGAAATTAGTCACGGTCGTTGTTTATTTGTGATGGGTTCACTAATAAAGCTAGATTACAAGGTTAATGATAGTCAGGGAACAGCTGTCTGCCCTCTTGACAATGGTGTAGATTTGTGTCAGGCTAACAGACAGGGGGGCTACCTTAATCAGAAATTCTTCAAGGTTGTTCCATAATGCTCGCCGGGTTAAAAATAACATGAAAGTATTGGAACTAACAACTCAATAAGAGGCATTTTTACCGCAACTGTACCAACTGCGACTGACCAATGCGTCATGAAGAACACCTGATCTTTTATGGGCCATGTACATTTTTTGCACTATTCTTCTATGATTATTAATTGTGTTTTTGCTTTTTGATCAATTGATTGAAAGACAGTATGAAATAGTCCTTCAGCCCACCGAGTCCACGCCAACCATTGATCACCTGTTCACACTAGTTGCTAGCCCATTTTTGCGTGCACCCCATACAACTAGAAGTTAAGGGGCTGTCCCACTGCGGCGACCTAATCCGCGAGTTAAGAAGAGTGCCTTCGACCTTCGAGGCCTGGAAAACCTCGAGCTGGATTTACCACCCGCATTGAAACTGTGAGTTGGATCGACCGACGGCACACACACACATCGCAAAGGCGGGGCCAGGGAAAGCGGGGGAGCACTGTCTGAAATTCACACCCGCGATGAAGAGAAAGTTAAGCGGCTGCCACTGTACGGTAAGTCCTTTAGAGAGCGCGGGGGGGGGGGGGGGGGAGGGGGGGGGAGGGGGGAGGGAGAGAAGGGGCGAAAAGGAGTGGAGACACTTTTAAGAAGTATAATAAAGTTTAGCGGGCATTTTATCTACCGGTCAGTTTTCCCAGGTCCTGGAAAACTCCAATGAGCCAATTAAAATGCCCGTTCAGCGAAGGAGATTGCCTACCGCTGCCTTTGACTGTCTGTAACTAAATAGCGACCCCACTCAACTGCTTTACGAGTCATAAAGAACCATGACGACCAAATTTTACTCGTAGAAAATTTTTCAACACGCTGAAAACCTTTCCGCGACCTAGCTGAAGCCACGAGTATTCGGGAACCTCCCTCGAGCATGAAGGAGAGTTCCAGTGACCTCGTGTCGACCATGCTGCGAGTTGGAGTCGAGGGCAAACACGTCTAAACTCGCAGATTAGGTCCCCGCAGTGGGACAGCCCTCTTACAGAGGCCAATGAACCTACAAACCTATACATCTTTGGGATATGGGAGGAAACCGGAACATCAAGATAAAATCCATACAAACGGAGAATGTGTAAACTCCACAAAATCAGCATTCGAGGTCAGGATCGAACCTTGGCCTCTTGCGCTGAGATAGCAGTGAATCGTGCTACCGTGCCGCTCCAAATTTTTCATGCATACTTGAGCATCAGGACAAGGCACCAAGTGTAAGCATGCAAAATTGTGAGAGAAACCTCCACTTAATAACAGAAAAGGCACACAAAGTTTCTTCACTGCAAATGGTTGCCACGAGCTTACTCCAACTTTATTTGCATATTATTCTATTTTTTTCCCAATCACTTAACTGAATTATTTCTTGACATAACTAAGCTATTCAAATATGATCTACATTCTGACACTGGATAAAGATTGTCATTCTACATTCCCCATTGGATTTATTGGTAATCATTTTCTGCACAGTGATTATTTTGAACAGAAATTATACTTAATTTTTACCCTGAAAACCATTCATGATTTTACAGACAACATTTTGTTGGTTAACTGATCTCTGTAAATTTCCCCATGTGTGTGGGGAGTGCATGCAAAAGTGAGATTGCAGTGTGAAGAGGTGGTTCGGCGTGGACTCGGTAGGCCGTGGGGCTTGTTTATTTGTTACATCTCCAAAATATACTAAACTACCTATCTCAAGCTAATACCAAAAATAATTTGCATTGCTCCATTTCCCAGTTTGACCATGGGTCTCCGACATGAAATCATGACTGATCCTCTTTCCACATAGACTGACTCATCTTCTGAGTGTTTCCAGCATCCACATGTTTTTTTACTTCTCACTTACAGACTTGGAAGCTGAATGATCCATACCATTTAATACAGTGAGGGAGATCAACAGGTCCATCTCTTGTCTTCATATTAACACAGGATACACATCATTCAGTGCTGAAAGAGTGGGAGGTTTCATTCTTTGTAAAGTTGCCCAAATGTTCATAAATCACAAAAGAATGTCCATCCATCAAAATGCAATATTTCACAATTGAATCTTGGGTTTCAGGCATGGCTTCATGCTACAGCGTCAGCTGGGGGATACATGCAATGAGGGAATGATCAAATGCGTTGACTTAACACACCGACTGCTGACTAGAGTCAGAATATGATCGCAATGAACTTGAATCTAGTTTTCAATCAATTAACCATTATGCTGACTTTAACCTGTTCACTGCCAAGATTTTTTTTCACTTGTATACTCTGACCCGAGAATACTCGGGGATGGCATGAACAGGTAATCAAAATAATAAAACATGAAATTTCTCAATTAATGATGCGAAGGAGAGTTAATCTTTATTTCGGCATGCATCCAGAACTTCCATTTCACCATCTCTTTAATAATACATATGCTAGAGCAGTTTGTGATCAAGGTGGTGGTGTTGCTGAGTCTTTCGAAGAGCATTAAGGTGAAAACATCCCCAGGGGCAGATGGCATCTATCCAAGGTTATTGAGAGAAGCAAGAGGAAATTGCAGGGGCCTTGACAAATATTTTTGCATCTTCCCTCGCCATAGGCGAGGCCGCTATGGACTTGAGAGTAGCCCATGTTGTTCATTTGTTTAAGAAGTGAAGAAGAGATATTCCAGGGAATAATATAGCAAGAAATCATGTTGGACTTTTGGTTAGACTGCATTTGGAGTCCTGTGTACTGTTCTGATTACCTCATTCCAAGAAGACTGTGGAGGGTTGGAGAGATTTACTAAAATGCTGCCTCAATTAAAGGGTATTGGCTATGAGCAGTTGGACAACCTTGGATTGATGTTCTTTGCAGCATTGGAGGCTGAGGGAAGACCTGCTAGAAGTATACACAATTATGTGAGGCATAGATAAGGTATATTGTCACAATCTTCTTCCCAGGATGTTAATGACAAAGATTACAGGGCACACCTTTGTGAAAGTGGCAAAAGAGAAATCGGGGCAAATTATTATTATTTTTTTACACACAGAGAATGCTGAATGCCTGGTACATGATGCCAGGGTTGGATTTTGGATGGGCACATGGAAATGCAGAGAATAGAGACATATGGATCATGTGCTGCCAGAGGTATTCAGTTTAACGTGGCATCTTGTTCAGCGTGGCTATTGTAGGCCAATGGGAATGTTCCTATGCTGGATTGTTTTATGCTCTAACAACAACAAGTAGCTTTTATAACCTTTCTCAGAAAAGCTTCACTGTTTTTGAAGGAAGAGGTTTAACAAGTTACTGGTTACACATTTTGAAGTTCACTGGAATATGAGTAACAGACAGAGCAGAGGGCAGCTCTGTTGGAAGAAACATTTACACTGTAGTGAAAACATAATAAGTGTAAAATATTTACACAAATAGTGTAATATACACACAATATTGTGTATCTATTACAGTCTGGTACCTTTTGGGTTCTGTTCATGTTATAGTTGTGTTCAGATATATAGTTAGAACTGTAATATGCATCTGAGGGGTGTCTATTCTTACACTGACCATGCAGGGAGTATGTGGCACCCAATTATTGACCCTCCCATCCCAATAAAGCACACCACCAATGTACACCTCCACTCTCCTCACCGATTCACCAAATACAACAATTCGAAGAGTTAAAAGTAAATTGACAATCGTGTCCCAGGAGATCGATGACAAAATTGCAAAGTGTGTAATAATTAACAGTCATGTTATTTATTTATATGAAGATAGACAGGCGAAGGCCAGAGTAGCGCATAAACACTGCTCTGCTCATAGACTGGCTGGGCCAAATGGCTTGTTTCTCTCCCATGTATCCATGTAATCTGCCTGTCACTCATCCAAGTTATTAAATCTTGTGGAAACAGTTAGACGCACAACTTAGGTTTTTGCCAGTAACTGATCTTGCTAGTGTAGTGTTTTATCCATTATAGAATCACATCAGTATTTAGTTGACAACAAATAACAAAGACATTTCAATATTTATTCAACAAATTAATTTATTATTTGATACCAATTTTGTTCAGTCCTGCTTTAATTATTCTTGCTCTTCTTTCATATCTCAGGGAAGGTAACCAATCGCATCTGATCACATCTCATAAATGAGTCACTAATGTTTATTAGAGCACTTTCTTCCACTGGAAAACATCCAGCAGTACACTTAGTCCATTCACCATCATGAGTAGCAGATGGTAGCAGGGATTGTGAAATACAATTTTTAGGAGACATTGAATCCACAGACACAAGAGAGATACATACTTCTTCCTCAGTTTTAAAAGCTGAGGAAGAAGTCTGCTTTTTATGCTTTTCCATCTTCTAATGTTGATCCTGCATCAAGATTTTAGGCATTCCAGTTAACTTTAAAAAAGTACGAGAACATAAAAATGACAGCTGAAAATATCTAAATTAATTTGTACCTTTTCCACAAGGCATAAGACATAAGTGCAGAATGAGGCCATTCATCAGCCTATCAAGTCGACTCCATACTTTTTATGTCGAAGGACTGGTCACAACCCAAAATGTCACCTATCCTTTTTCTCTAGAACTTCTGCTTGATGCGCTGAATTGCACCAGCAATTTATGTTGTTTGTAGTTGCCAAGTTCTCCAACAGTCCGAGTCAAGTGTCCTAACAGCATGATAATTTATACGATGTGTTTATGACCCTCATCGATTTATCATGTGATAATTGTCTCCATCACTCGGTAGATGCTTCTGTAATCTCTCAAGCAGCTTGGTCTGATTTAAGCAGCCCATCTCAAGACCTACACAGCTCTCCCTGTTCATCATATCCCTCTGAGGGAACAACCATTATTCTCAGAGCTGGCCTGGGCTATTTTGTTTTCCATTTTATTTAATGTACAGACAATTTCTCTGGAATGGCAGTCATCAATTAAATCTTTACCAAAAGCATAGATGAAACCAAGATCCCCTCCTCAAAAGCCAGAGCCAGAAGGCATGATCTCGAGCAACCACCATGATTTCTAGTCAGCTCAGAGACCTGGACCTCTTGGTGTCAGCCACACCCAATTTCTGCAATTCAGAGCATGTCACATTTTCCAGGCCCAAAGCCAACCAGCCAACTGTTACTTTATGGCTCATGGATTGAAAAAGGCACAGGTGATTATTTTCATGCTTAATTGTCAAGAATAGTCTTTTCATGTCAATGAAGACAGACAAGAAGAAAACGCCTTCAGGTCACTTCATCGCCACTAATTGGAATTTATTGTGGCAAGGTTGAGGGAGTTTATTTGATGTGAAAGAAATACTGACATCACATTATGATACTTTTTTAATTATGATATCCAATATTGGCTATTCTTATGGGAAAGCTTTGCTTGCTTACTTCATGCCTTAGTTCTCACAAACCAGGCATGTGTTCATGTCAAGGTCTGCATATTTTTTGCATTTCCACTCCTCTCTGGAGACCAAAAGATTTTGTAGTAAAAGAACATATCTTTGTACTACCCACCCATTTCCCTCATATCAATTGCTTCCCTCAGGACTTACAGATAATAGATCGGCCATTAAAATGCATCAGTGAAAAAGGAAACTGAAGAGATATATTTAAAAAATACATTGCAAATTCAGCTCTTATAATGCCAACACAATGAGACCGCAGTCATCACTTTGTGAAAGAAAGGCCTAATGAACGAGCAGGTTTCCGGCCTCCATAACACAGACTCAACCCATTATTTTAACCTATTGAAATCTCCTCTCGCTGAGATCACTGTGCCTTCTTTACAATGTTATCAGTAAAATCACGGTTTGAACTGAATATTTTGAAGACTTACTCGAAAACCAATTACAAAATGGTTTTATTTTTTTAAATCCCAACTACAGCCATCCACTTTTGGACAATGTCATATTGGCAAATGGATTGAGATCATTTTTCTATTAAATACAACACAGATGGTCTCTGACACAAATTAGCCTTACCCTTTATTCCCTCTTCAATTGTACAAAACTAAACCAGAGGAACATGCAAAAGAAAACCATCAGTGTGCTCAGTCAACAGGCCAAATTAAACTAGTTAATTGGCAAAGAAATGCACAAACTTCATATCAGAATCGTTACTTGACGGAAAATCACAGCAATAATTCCGAGTATTCAATTGAGCCGAGCCTAAAACTATCTACAAGCTAACGGGGTCTAATGCAAAGTTCATATTCTCTGAACCGGACCTGTCAAACATGTTGATAAATTATTTACCAATATCAAAAGTTGAAGAACACAAATTGACAACACAATGAAGAACAAGAGAACACTATTTAAGTTTTTTTTATTTGTTCATTTCCAAAAGCGCCTGACAGCACCTTTCAGAAGCTGCTACAGAATCATACCACATCTAACTTAAAATCTACCTTCTTGATAATGTTTCTGACTGGTGGCTTGGCATTTCCTTTTGCTGGCTTGACAGTACACCCTGCTCATTGTTTCTTCTTCCAAACCACTTTGTAGTCTCTTATTTGTAAATAGAGAATGCCTGTCAACACAATGAACTGAGCAGCTGAACAATCGTCACAAATTAGTGCCAGCATAACAGCATACCCAAATCTGCACCAAATACCACAGCAAAACATCAAAGCTCCTGCCTGGATAAATTGCACAAATTTGGATGTCACACATATAACGTTCACTGAAACAGTGGAACAAGCTTTGCATTCCCAAGCTTTAAGGAGTCCGTCAATACAACATCTTAAGCCCATTTCCTGCAGGCCTTCAATGGAATCACATCCACCTTCTTATCATCAAAGGTACAAATAATCTCACATGAATAGTTCTCAACATGGAATCCGACTGCAAATATATTTATTTAGTGCATATGAACCAGAAAATGTGAAACCAAGAGCATAGATCAAACATTTACTGTGTGTGAGATTGTAAACAATAGGCTAAATGAAGAGAGAGAGCAAGATACGTTATGCCAAATAAGTTCTAGGTTTATGACCCAAGAAACTGAATATATAATCCCCAATGGCAGAGCAAGAGGCCAGAATTACAGGGCTGGAAAGATTTGGAACTTTACACAGTGCCCTCCATAATGTTTGGGACAAATATCCATTATTTATTTATTTGCCTCTGTACTCCACATTTTGATATATGTTATAGAAAACAAATCACATGTGGTTAAAGTGCACATTGTCAGATTTTATTAAAGGCCATTTTTATACATTTTGGTTTAACCATGTAGAAATTACAGCTGTGTTTATACATAGTCCCCCACATTTCAGGGCACCATAATGTTTGGGACACATGGCTTCACATGCATCTGTAATTGTTCAGGTGTGTTTAATTGCCTCCTTAATGCAGGTAGAAGAGAGCTCTCAGCACCTAGTCTTTCCTCCAGTCTTTCCATCACCTATTGAAACTTTTATTAATGCTTATCAACATGAGGTCTAAAGTTGTGCCAATGAATGTCAAAGAACCCATTATGAGCCTGAGAAACACGAATAAAACTGTTAGAGACATCGGCCAAACCTTAGGCTTACCAACATCAACTGTTTGGAACATCATTAAGAGGAAAGAGAGCACTGGTGAGTTTACTAATCACAAAGGGACTGGCAAGCCAAGTAAGACCTCCACAGCTGATGACAGAAGAATTATCTCCATAATAAAGAAAAATCCCCAAATACCATCCCAACGCATCAGAAATACTTTTCATGTCAGGTGTCCGCAGAAGACTCCATGAACAGAAATACAGAGGCTACACTGCATGATGCAAACCACTGGTTTGCCGCAAAAGATAGGATGGCCAGGTTACAGTTTGCCAAGAAGTACTTAAAAGAGCAACCACAGTTCTGGAAAAAAGATCTTGTGGACAGAGGAGATGGACATTAACTTATATCAGTGTGTTGGCAAGAGCAAAGTATGGAGAAGAGAAGGAACTACCCAAGATCCAAAGCAGACCACCTCATCTGTGAAACACAGTGGTGAGGGTGTTATGGCCTGGGCATGTATGGCAGCTGAAGGTACTGGCTCACTTATCCTCATTGATGATACAACTGCTGATGGTCATGGCATAATGAATTCTGAAGTGTATAGACACATCCTATCTGCTCAAGTTCAAACAAATGCAAGACAATGATCCCAAACATACTGCTAAAGCAACAAAGGAGTTTTTCAAAGCAAAAAATTGTCAATTCTTGAGTGGCTAAGTCAATCAACCAATCTGAACCCAATTGAGCATGCCTTTTATATGCTGAAGGGAAAACTGAAGGGGACTAGCCCCCAAAACAAGCATAAGCCAAACATGGCTGCAATAGAGGCCTGGCATAGCATCACCAGAGAAGACACTCAGCAACTGGTGATGTCCACGAATCACAGACTTCAAGCAGTCTTTGCATGCAAAGGATTGGAAAAAAAAATACTAAACATGACTACTTTCATTTACATGGCATTGCTGTCCCAAACATTATGGTGCCCGGAAATGGGGGGAGGGGACTATATATAAGCACTGCTGTAATTTCTACATGGTGAAACCAAAATGTATAAAAATTGCCTTAATGACAATGTGCACTTTAACCACATGTGATATTTTCTATTACAAATCTCAAATTGTGACCATGCAGAGGCAAATAAATGAATGATGGGTCTATCTCAAACATTATGGAGGGCACTGCAGGACTGAAGGTGGTAGTGTTTGGGAAGGAAATAGGATGAACAACAGAAGCATTGTGCTCAGTGGCACATGATCGTCAACAGAGGGTTGCTGAGGTGATGATGCTTTGTTAGACTTAGAGTACCCATTGCCCAGTGAGCAGGTCCTTTTACTTGCTTCATAGGCAAATGTCACTTCAACAAACGAGGTATTCTACATGATGTCTCCAAAGTATACGAGGTAATAAAGAAAAGTAATCCAACAAGGCCATAACAGAGAAAAATACAAGTATTTTTGGATTAGCGTATGGCTATACAGGGGATGGAGGGAATTGGATTATATGCAAGTTGATAAGAGATAATCTTGGCATCATGTTGAGCACTGACATTGTGGGCTGGAGGACTTGTTCTTGTGCTTTACTGCTTCATTTTCAAACTAAACAACCTGACCCACTGCATCTGGCTCAAAATATTAAAATCAGAACACAATTAATAACATTAATCCCTCATCTGGTTTTCTTCATGCTTCTCTACAAATTCTTAAATTTGGCAGCCTTAGATCATTTAATTGCTTCCTGATCAGCAATTAATGCCATCTATAAACTTGCTTCCTCTTTTCCTGGATAATCAACCCAGTGGGCGGCACAATGGTTAAGATAGAACAAGTGTGAACGGGCGATCAATGGTCAGCTTGGACTCGCCCTGTGGGCCGAAGGGCCTATTTAGAAACTAAACTGTATCTAAACTAAAAACATGAACTGAACATGAACAGTAGTTTGGATAGAACATGTATGTAAAACCTGCGTAACATAATTAAGCATTGAAGAACCAAACATTACGAAATAAAACTTTGCTTCAGAGGCATGCGCCTCCAAATTCAGGTTCGATTTTCAACACAACTGCAAAAGGCACCATTTCACATCACTGCCACTGAAGTAACAGAAATGCATGCACTAACTTAGCTTTTCTTTTCCAATTCTCTTATCTCCATTAGTTTGTTTTTAAATCAGTTTTTAAACTTGCAAAATAAAAAATGTCGTGGGGTGACGCCTGTATGGTCGTGAGTAGTCGCCCAAAGAGTCGTACCTTTTTCTGATCGCCGCTGGATTTTCAGCATGTTGAAAATTTTCGACGATCTACTATGAAGGATGCTGGCGGTTGCCGAAAGAATCGCGTAAGTGGGACAGGCCATTAATACACCACAAAACCATGTGAACAGATTAAACTAACTTTGCATTAATTTGCATTTATTTTAAGATCCAGATTGTACTAGATCTTCATGTTTTCACAAGATTTATTCAGCAATCAGACAATTATTCCAAAATTAGTACTCTGCAAACCTTTGGGTTCACTACATTTGAACAGGGCACCCAACAGTAAATTTCAAAATGAAAGTGGCATTTTAATTTAAGCTGTTTGAAGGCCCAATAGCTGAAACTCACAGACATAATTAGCTTTCTCCTTCATTTCCAGGCAAGTAAAAAGTAAAATGGGTTAATAATTTTAAGCAAGATTCAAATAAATCCAATTGAGAATTCAAAACAGATTTATTTGCTCAAAGGACCATTAGATCTTGTTATTGCAAAATCCAGCTGAAGCCAATGGTATGCATGTTTTAAGACCCATCCTTATAAGAGATTACAAAAGGAATAGGTTATGTTAGTGAAGAGACATTGGTGGTGGAGGCTTCTTTTTGAGCAGGTTGAGACAGAGCAACCACATCACCTCTATTTGTGCTTGCAGAATGTATGCAGTCTGCAAAACTCATCTGCACAATAAATGTCAACAATTGTAGAAAATAGGCTGGTTGGTACATTGCAGAGCCAAAAAAATCAATTAGAAAATAAAGTTAAACTTACATCTTGCTTCTTATTGTTAATCCCAGTTGGAATAATTGCATTTGTCACTGAAACTTTTTCATTCATTATGCTGCTGTTGGCAGGCGTCAGGATTCTGACCGGCACTGTGCACACGGGACTGGTTCCACCATCCACATTTATCACAGGATGAGAATTAAGACTGCCTTGTGGCTGAAGCTGCACCACTGTAGGCTGAGAAACCACAACAGGGTGACCTAAGGACAAGACATACCAAATGAACATCGCCAAACACAATTTTGTGATGTACCAATTCTGTTCTGAAAGCCGGTATTTTCCATTTTGAGGGAATCAAGAACTTAATCTCATCACATTGTATTTAAACTGATCAAAATAATGTTGGCACAACATCAGTATGAATATAATTCTAAATTAAATAATTGAAAATTGAAAACATGTTTCAATCAAAAGCTGAGTTTATGCAGGCAAAACATTAACACTGCACTCATAATCCAAAATGAAAATTATGAGTTGATAAACAATAGCATAAAATTCACTCACGCCACTACACATTTAATTAAGCATGATGAAACGGGGTTCTAATATTTAGAAGATATTATTTTGATGAACATGTCTGCATTGTAGTTTCTGACAGTTCTATTCTTTTAGAATGATTTCTGTTCATCTCTAAATTCTATTGGTCAAACCTGCTAGTCACAAAGTTATGGAGAAAAAATAACAAGTACAAACTTGCTCCTCACAAATCCCTGCAAAAAACCATTTCCAAATAAAATAGTTAAAAATAGAGAATAAATGTAAAGGACATTATGAAAATTGCAGCCTATAGCAGATAGTGTCACACATTCCAACAAAGTGCATAATTTCTGTGAAAATTTTTTATTTTACATAACAATGTTTTAAAAATATTCTTCACTTCAAGAGTGCATTAGCTCAAAATTGAGATTTACTAGTTTGCTGTTGAATTATTTGGTGCTATAAATATAACACTTTCAAAATTTCCCTTGATGTCATTTTTGTTAACAGGAACATATTTAGTGCTATCTAAAAGGAAAAAGTCTGCAATCATCTGCACTTTAAAGCAATATGTTTATCTGCCCTGAGGCACTCTTTAGTATTTTAAAATGGAAATAATTTTAGGTTTGTTACATATATTTTCTTTGGCTTAAATTTACAGTAATCATTTGGAATTCATGCTTCTTGGTCTCCAGTCCAATATCAAATTTAATAATTACGTTGTTATGATTTCCAAATTGCTGATATATGTTGACTCATTCTAGTTCTACACACATCATAAATTCTTATACAGTGCCCTCCATAATGTTTGAGACAAAGACCAATCATTTATTTATTTGCATCTGTACTCCACAATTTGAGATTTGTAGAAGAAAAAAAAATCACATGTGGTTAAAGTGCACATTGTCAGCTTCTATTAAAGGCCATTTTTATGCATTGTGGTTTCACCATGTAGAAATTACAGCTGTGTTTATACCCCCCCCCCCATTTCAGGGCACCATAATGTTTGGGACACATGGCTTCACACGTGTTTGTAATTGCTCAGGTGTGTTTAATTGCTTCCTTAATGCAGGTATAAGAGAGCTCTCAGCACCTAGTCTGGCCTCCAGTCTTTCCATCAACTTTGGAAACGTTTATTGATGTTTATCAACATGAGGACCAAAGTTGTGCCAATAAAAGTCAATTAAGCCATTATGGGACTGAGAAACAAGAATAAAACTGTTAGAGGCATCAGCCAAACCTCAGGCTTACCAAAATCAACTGTTGAGAACATCATTAAGAAGAGAGAGAGCACTGGTAAGCTTACGAATTGCAAAGGGACTTGCCGGCCAAGGAAGACCTCCACAGCTGATGACAGAATAATTCTCTCTATAATAAAGAAAAATCTCCAAACACCTATCCGACAGATCAGAAACACTCTTCAGGAGTCAAGTGTAGATTTGTCAATGACCACCGTCCGCAGAAGACTTCACGAACAGAAATACAGAGGCTACACTGCAAGATGCAAACCACTGATTAGCTGCAAAAATAGGATGGCAGCTAACCAGTGGTTACAGTTTGCCAAGAAGTACTTAAAAGAGCAACCACAGTTCTGGAAAAAGGTTAAGTGGCAAATGAGACGAAGATTAACTTATATCAGAGTGATGGCAAGAGCAAAGTATGGAGGAGGGAACAAACTGGCCAAGATCCAAAGCATCCCACCTCATCTGTGAAACACGGTTGGTGGGGGTGTGTTGGCCTGGGCATGTATGGCTGCTGAAGGTACTGGCACACATATCGTCATTGATGATACAACTGCTGATGGTAGTAGCATAATGATTTCTGAAGTGTATAGACACATCCTATCTGCTCAAGATCAAAACTCATTTCACTAGGAAACAACTTACATTTAGCCTAAAAAAAAATCAAGCCAAGATTATCATTCAAAGTTTCTTTCCACACCTTGTTACGGACCTTCTGGTGGGCACAGTCAGCAAAGCCAAACAAAAATGGGCCTTTTGTGAGCCCAATATTTCCCTTAACCAGGAAATTGCAATTTGAGTATTTCGACTTTGGTATTCTTCTTAGTTAACATATCAAACTGATGTCATGCTTCTCTTCTCTTGAGTCTCCAGTATTCCAAAATCCCTATCAATGCCTGCAGTATTCTAACTTTGTCATTCTCCTGTCACTACTCCTCTGGAATCTTGTCTAAACCTGCAACTTCCCACCGAGCTTCTCTTATTATTCTTCAAACACTTACCCAACAAAATAGCTCAACCTACTCCGTGGACAGAGAAGTGGTGAGTTAGTTTCTGAATGACCATGGCCGAGGTCGGGCTACCGAGCAGGTCGATTTCGAACCATCCTGAGTAGGAATCGTCGAAAACCAGGTAACAGCTGTAGATGATATGTAGATGCTTCGCTCCAACAGCTGGCCGCGGTTTTCAAGCGGGGCTGGCCAGACCGCCGTTAGTCCCTGCTGGCTGCAGCGGCACCCTACTTCCTGGTTCTTGACGAGCTGGTGCTGCGTGATGGTGTGATTGTGAAGGGGCACAAGGTGGTAGTGCCCGCAGCACTTTGTGAACAATATTTTGAAACTGCTCATCGTGGCCATCCCGGGGCCGAAGCCACTCTTTCCATTGCTCAGAGCCAGTTCTACTGGCCTGATATGGCTCGTTTTTTTCGGGACAGGGTCTCCTCGTGCCCTACGTGCAACAGCCTCGCCCCACAACAGCAGCGGCAGGCCCTTTTGCAGCAGCCCGCACCCGATCTTCCCTGGTCTGCGCTGGCGACTGACATTTTCGAATGGCGTGGCAAGCATTTCCTGGTGCTTGTCGATTCCTGCTCCGGCTGGTTTGAGGTTGACCAGCTACCCTCCCTGTCTTCTTCTGCTGTCATCGAGAAGCTGCGCCGTCACTTCGCTACTTTTGGGTCCCCAACAAGCCTGCAGTCGGACAACGGCAGTCAGTTCACTAGTGCTGAGTTTCGTGCTTTTGCTGATCGCTGGAACTTTCGACACTACACTAGCAGCCCGGAGTACCCGCAGAGCAACGGCGTGGCTGAGCGCGCGGTCCGCAGTGCTAAAGGATTGCTGGAACGTAGTCGCTTGTCTCGCTCTGATATCTACCTTGCCCTTCTGAACCTCCGCAACATCCCCCGCAACCATGCCCTGGGGTCCCCAGCGCAGCGCCTTATGTCCCGTGTCACGCGCCCTACGATTCCTGTTACACAACAGTCCCTTACTCCCTCCGTGCTAAAACCTGCCATGGTCCGGAAGCGCATTGCCCACAAACACCGTATCCAGAAGCGCTCCCATGACAGGTCCTGCCGTGTCCTCCGTCCTCTCTATCCTGGCCAGGTCGTCCGTATGCGGTCTGCCTCCGGCCATCACAAGCTCACCATTGTCATCGGTTCTGCCGGATCACCTCGTTCCTACCTGGTCAACCACGACGGCAAGATCTACCGCAGGTCCCGTCAACACCTGTGGCTGGTAAACGAACCTCGTCCCCCTCCGGCTGCTCCATATGCCCCCCCGTGCCGACTTTGCCGCCGCCCCCCGTACCAGCCTTGCCCGGTCCACCTTCCCCTCGGCCTTCCCCGGTGGTTCTTCCCGCTGTTGTCCCTGGTTCTCCAGCCTTCTCGCCGCCCACCTCTCCGTCCTCCCCGCCGCGTTCATCGCCCGGGGCTCTCCTGTTAGGTGCTCCCCACCTGCACCTGTCCCTATCGTTCCCGTGGGGGGAGGAGGCGATGGCGAGATGCGGACCCGGTCTGGTCGTCTTGTAAGGCCGCCAGACCGGTATGGCGATTATGTGTGATTCTGTGTTCCTGCATTACTGTTGTATACTTTTCCCTAGCGCATGAGACGTGGTCACTTGTCACTGTTCTTTATTTTGTTTTTGTGGAGGAAGGATGTAGATGATATGTGTATATCCCTTTAACAGTAGTGACGTAGTCCTTGCTAACCACTCCCCTATAATCGAGTATAGCTGTGTCCTCCCCATCCTTAGCTCTCTCTCTAGTGATCGTGACAGACCACGTACAGCTAGGGCAGTGATGTGTGTTTAGTTAATAAAGTTATAGTAAAGAATTCTCTGTGTACGTGCATGTTCTTTACAACAGCCGTGCCACTCAAAGATGTCGGCTGCTACTGTGGACAAGGGTAAGTCTGGTGTAGGGTGCGGGAGAAGTGGTTGTTTCTGTTGGTGCGGGGTCAGGCTATTGCAGATCGGGCAGGCGGCAACTTTCTCGAGAATGTAGTTAGCCATGTCAGGCCAGAAATGCAAACCTTTTTTCATGTTGGAGGGTTATTTCTGCAGCGGGATGACCCCCATGGATAATATCGAAGTACTTGTTGTGAAGGGACGTCGGGATGACTGCCTTATGTCCTTTCATTATGACGCCGTCTTGAATGACCAGTTCGTTGCGGACAGGGTAAAATGGGCAGACAGCTTTGAGCAGGTGGTGCTTTTTGTCTGGCCAGCTGAGGCGGATAACAGTGGCCAGCGATTGTAGCGTTTCGTCTGCAGCTGTTTGTGCCACTAAGATGTCTAAGCCCGCGGATGGAAGGCAGGAGACCATCATAACCGTGTTCCCCTCGTGCTCATCATCAGACAGGTGTTTTTTGCAGGTTAGGCGAGGTGCCCGTGAGAGGGTGCCAGCTAAGTGCATGTCCTTACTGTGTTTGTAGGTTAGTCTGATATCATATCTCTGTCGTTCCATCATCATGCGTTGTAAACGCTCTGGTGCCATGTTGATCGGTTTACTGAGGATACTGACCAGGGGCTGGTGATCTGTTTCGACCGTGCCAAAGATCAAGTTCTTGAATTTCTTGCAGGCAAAAGTTACTGCGAGTAGCTCCTTTTCAATTTGAGCGTAGCGCTGTTCAGTGTTGGCCATGGTGTGGGAGGCATAGGCAACTGGTCTGAAACCCTTCCCATCATCTTGTAGGCAAGCAGTGCCCAGCCTACACTGGGAGGCATTATAGGCGAGGGTGACGAGTAACTTGGCATCAAAGTATGTGAGGGTTGGAGGGCACAACATTAGTTATTTGAGGGTTTCAAATGCCCTCTGCTTGTATTGGTGCCAGGACCAGTGGGTATCCTTGTGGGTCAGTTGTCGTAGTGGGGCTGACAGCTCACTGAAGTTTGGGATGAATTTTCCCAGGTAGTTTACCATACCTAAAAATCGTTGTAGAGCCGTAGGTGCTGGCATTTCGCTGATGGCAATGGTTTTAGATGGGTCTGGCCCGAGTCCGTTGTTGGTGAACACGTGGCCCACAAGTCATTTCGTCGAC
This sequence comes from Raja brachyura, assembly GCA_963514005.1. The sequence goes on from OY740790.1 coordinate 26,835,141, forward strand.
CCGAAACCTGCACTTGAGAGGGTTGAGTTTGAGATTTACCTCCCTGGCATAATCCAGGACCTGCTTCAGGTTTGAGTCATGTTCTTGTGCGTTGCGCATGGCGATCAGGATGTCATCCATGATTATGTCGCATGACTAGGTTCATATCCCGGCATCCATCAATGCCCAGGAGGGGCACTTCCCCTCTAATGATGAAAAACTCCAGGTTGTAAACAAATGGATGCAACTTTGAGTTCGTTTTCATGACAGTTTTGTTGTTGTGAATTCTTTGGAAGTCTGATAGAGAGACCACGTTACATCTCGCTCCGGTATCTACCTTAGCAGCAACCCTGGTGTTGTTGATACTGAGCATGGTCTGTAGACAGTGAATCGGGTATACAAGAATGTATGTTTTGGCTGACTTCTTGCAGGTACTGCAGTTGTGGTTCTGCTGGAACTGCTGATTCTGTCAGTGCCTCATGGGAAAGTGATTTCCCATGAGGCACTGCCTCAAGCGCATAGAGAGATTGTTGTGGCTGGGCCCTGTTGGCACAGGCACAGCAGCACCGGATAAAGTGGCCTTTCATTTTACAATAGTGACAAGTTTTGCCATATTGCAGTCTCCTGTGGAGGCGTGGGTTCGTATCCCACTTCTGACACCATGTTAATGAATGATCCACAGCACCGCACACATGGTGAAGATCAATCTTTGTTCTATAGGGAAACAGGAACATTCAAACAGCCAGCTGCTCGCATCTAGCTCTGGTGGCTTGTGAGAGAGAGCGAGCGAGTTAGCTGTTTAAGAAGGAAATGCAGATGCTGGAAAATCGAAGGTAGACAAAAGTGCTGGAGAAACTCAGCGGGTGCAGCAGCATCTATGGAGCGAAGGAAATAGACAACATTTCGGGCCAAAACCCTTCTTCAGACTGAGCGAGTTAGCTGGCCTTCTGTAGTACCGTAAAACCATGTAAAGGGTTGCATGCACATATGTGTAGTGGAGATTATAAATGGCATGAATTAATAAGGGTTAATCTACAAGCACTGCCTATGTAAAGAAGTTGCCTCAATCATGATTCCTATCCAGTTATGACCATGTACTTGGATTTCCTTACATGTGGAAATATCTACTCTCACCTATCAAACCCATCAATGATTTATGACATATTGAATTACAATTCAGTCTCTGGCATTCCAGAGACTAATGGCTTCGTCTCTTCAGTTTTTTTCTGATGTCCGCAGCCTCCAAATTCTGGCACAGAGAGAACAAATTACAGGATAATAACTGAAGGTAATTAAAGGACCGCTCTGTGAGGGTCCAGGCTCAGTGGACTGCATGGCGTCCTTCTTTGTCATAGGTAAATATTAAAAACACAACCTTCCAATCCTTCTTTTGCCTCTTGGTCATTTTTCATTAATCACATGAAGTTTTAAATTGTAACGATCTAGCTATTTTTTACTTTATTCGATTACCTTAATTTGTTTCATGTTTCATGTCATAGGGTGAGAACTTCATGAGCTCCTACATCTACATATTACACCCATTGAGTACTTGTGGATGTCTGCCTCAGCTACACTTATGGACCAATATAAATGTTCCAAAAGTAATCCTCCTTATTGTGCCAAAGATTGTTAAAACCTTCTTGAACCGATTCATCTTTCATACAAGCTAATTTACCATGGCCGAGTGGCATCACAAACAAGATGTATTCAAGATCAACCTATAATGCAGGTCTCCAGAAAACAGTGCATTAATTGAAGCTTTTGGCACCCTGGAAACCCTGGAAGGTGATCTGCAACAAGATGATGGTATCAGGTTAAATATAATCAAAGCCTTACTTTCCTGACCTCTACCTTCATGTTGATTCTAGGCTTCCTGGACAGTCTTGCACCAGGAAATCTAGCGCTTTCAGTCCTGAAAGCATTCTAGAGAGATGTTCATACGTCAGGAGGAGAGACAATAATTAATGCAAAAAATTATCCTCAGGAAAAATCAACAACTACAGGATTTTAAAATCAGAATATACTCACCAGCAGGAGCAGGACAGATTCTAATTGGCTGCTTTTTCAACATGGACATAACATTTTGAATCGGATTAATTATAATGGTTTTCCCAGATAATACTGGACTTGACTGTGAAACTGGTAAAGCTGGAATGAAGATGGGCTTTGGTTGAATAGGCTTCTGCTTTGATGTATTTGAAGGGACGTTTACTGAAACAAAAATACTGTTTTTAATTATGTGCAAAAACAAGTCATTAATATAAACATTTTATAATTCACTATCAAAGCAGACCTACAGCAAGTTAACTAATTTCAGTTCATGATCAGTTGCAAATAACAATCTATTTTCATTAATATTAACAATTTCACCTTTACACAATATAAATATTCAGCAAAACATTTAATTAAATGTTGCTTTAATTTTAATAACTAAAAACTTCCACACAAGTACATAAATTAAAAAAACAAATTCAAAATCCTTATCAAGGAGTAAAATTAAATTCAGACTTTGCAGAGTTTTCAAAAATCCTGCCCACATTTTGGCAATTGGTTATACATTTTGGTGTTGAGTAGAGGCAACTGCTCAACACATTCCTCAGCTCAAAACCTCTTTGCCCTTCATATGGTCAGTGCCTTCACAAAAACGAGACATATTCTCCTAATTAGTTTAGAAATCAATACGATCATTACTGTCTTACAGGGGAGGATACATAGGGAGATATCTGGAGGAAAATATCAGTTACCTGACACTTCATACTATAACAGACTCACCAAACCATTTAGCAGGAAAATAATGATCAGCAATTTCAAAAATGACCAACCTGTACTGCTCAACCATTTTGCACATTATCATCGTGGATAAGGATTGTTCCCAATAGCACTGAATTTTAAAATGGTTACCACATTAAGATGTAGGAAAGAAAATAAACACACAGTAATAAACCATTTCAACACAAAGATGAACACAGTCAAATGTATATTGTTCTTTCAATTTAATTTATTGCATGTAACCATAACAAAATTAAATGGGTAGAGAATTCCATGTTTCCTAGGCAAAAGTTCCAAATTGATTTAGGTAAAATTTCTACAATATTCTCGTCTTTTCAAGTATGCTTTCTTTCAGCATTTTCTTCAAGCTTTCAATGTTGCTTCATAAGTATGGTCTTGACAAAGTTTATTTTCTTTCGCTTCCATTACGTCTGAACTTTTCTTCAGTAAGTTATGCAGCACAGGTATAATCTTAATAACTAAACATCGGGAGGAGAGGGCAGGGGATGAAGGGGGAACCTTGGCTTCCGACCTTCGGGTTGCCACCTCCTCCGAGGGCGAGGAAAGGAGAGGGACATAGATTTGTGTGAACTGGTCCAGTACTCCAAGATCGCAGGCCGATTGGTCTTTGGACTTTGAATAATGTCGATGCCCGCATGTGTAATATATGCAAAGAGAATTTCACTGTGCATTTGCATATGTGACAAATAAAGCACTATTGAACTACTGAACTAACAATTCAGCCCAAGTATTTCATCAAAATCATTTCTGTTGAGTCTTCACGTCTATTTTCCTAAATTGAGTAAATGCAAAGCAAGTTCAAGTTCACATTTATTGTCACATGCACAGTGAAATTTGAGTTACCATACGAATAAAAATAACATAATACACAATTAAATTTAACATAAACATCCACCACAGTGGAATCAACGTTTCTCACTGTGATGGAAGGCAATAAAGTTCAGTTAACTTCCTCTTTGTTCAGCTGTGATTGTGGCCTACGGACGGCCCGATGTACAAGCCCTCTTGCCAGGATGGTCGAAACTCCAGCGTCAGAACGGATCAGAACACACTCTGCGGCTTAGAGTTTCCGAATCGGCCACTTCTTACCAGAGACCGCGGCTTCCGAAATCCACAGGCCGAGCTGGGCAGAGCTCCAACATAGGCGATCCTCGGCAGAATATCCTTGGCCTCCGTGATGTTAAATTCAGCACCACGCCCGCGGCTAGAAACTCCGCAGACCACAACTCCACGATGTTAAAGTCAGCAGGCCCCACTGAACATAGCTCCAACACTGGCGATTCTTGACAGAATCCCAGGCTAGGCGATGGTAATCCCGCGCTGCGCCTGCTGCTGAAGCTCTGGTAGGAAAGGCCGTGCCAATCCAATTGGTAGGCCGCGAGGGGGGGGAGATGCAACACGGAGAAAAGACGCATCTCCGTCCAGCCGACTGGTTTGTCACCTGTCCATTAACCCGATGGACAGGTGACAAACTCTGACAGAGGGATTGACTGTCAAATGTACTTGCATCTTAGTTTAGAGATAGTGTGCGCAAAACAGGGCCTTTGGCCCACTGAGACCACGCCGACCAACGATCACTGTACACCAGTTCTACCCTACATATTAGGAACAAGTTACTGATGCCAACTAATCTACCATCCTGCACGTCTTTGAAACGTGGGAGGAAACCTGAACACCAAGAGAAAACCAACATGGTAACTGGGAGAACGTACAAATTCCGTACAGACAGAATCTGTGGTCAGGATCGAACTCGGCTCTCTGGCATTGTAAGGCAACAACTCTACTGCTGTCCCACTTTAGTTATCAAATGTAATCAACTAACATTTCACCAAATATATGATGTGTTATGACAGGCTTTTAATCTCCTTTAATGCCTTGTGGAATTACTGTTAGCATTTAACAAAAATCTCCAACACCACTAATTTAACACCTCTCATTCGTGAATGATTGTGTCTCCCGTCAATGGCCTATGGTGCTATGACAATCATGTCTCGTATTTGAACTTTAGGAAAAAGTAGATTCACATGTTTTTTTTATCAAAAGCACCCAAAACACAATTTGTGGTCATTATAAATGGCCTCTGTAAAAGTGTTTAAAGTATTTGCTCAATCCGTTTCTGATAGCTCTGCCATCACTATCCTTCAACAACTTTCATACAAAAAAACAAACATACAAATTAGATGCAGAGGTTGGTTGCCTGGCTATTCATGCCTGCCCTGCTCATTCAATGTGGGAGAATGTCACCAAAACTACTTGTAATAAAACTACAACTTTCACCCACTTGCTTATCGAAAATCAAGCTTTCTCGGCTTGTAGGAAAAAAAAGATTATTTTTAATCAACATTTTGAGAAAGAGAATTACAAAGACACACAACTCCATGGATGTTTTGATGGTCAGCTTGGACCTAGTTGACCAAAGAGCATGTTTCCGTGCTGTATGACTTAAATAATCATAAGAACTCTCAAACATATGACATCAAGCCACATAAAGCAAATGACTTGAAGAGCATTTTTCTGAGAAAAGAAGGTGAAAGGCAAGGAGGCAAAGACTTACACTCCAGAGTTACTTGCCAAGACAGCCAAAAACAAAATTTTCAACAGTGGAACAATTAACTCTGGATAGTGGAGCAATTAATTAAAACTGGAGGTGAATAGGAGCCCAAAAATGGAAATTTCAAAAATAGTAACTTGAAGATATTTAAAAGACAGGTAGTATCTTGTTTTCCCAAATATGGAAACCAAAATGGTTAACCGGGATGTAGAGATGAAAAACTAGGGTTTGAACAATTTGCTTCTGTGTAGCAGACAATTTGACAAGCTTAAATTTACATGCAATGAAATATGCAAGGATGGCTTCATAGTTTTTGAAATAGTCAATTCAGAGAGGCAATAAGATCTTCAGCAACAAAACAGACGAAGTTGGAGTCAAGCCATGTTAAAGAGAAGAAGGTGATCTTGATAAAGGAGCAGTTACATGGTCAGAAGCTCTCATCTGGATCAAATGTAATAATGAAAATGCCAACAGAATTTGGCTCGGGTATTTGCTCGGCCCCAGCATACACAAAACAATGGAAATAAATGTTTCTATTCACACCGGGTAAAGGAGAGCTTCAGTGACAAACGTAAAATTCACAGGAATTAGCCATTTGGTTCTTCAGATCTGCTCCACCGTTACATAAAAGTCATGATTGATCCAAGTGTGATGCATTCACAACTATTGGTGGAAACCTTTCACCCCTTGCGAATCAAGAATCTTAAAAATATTTAAAAACCATGTGTAGATTACAATTTCGCAGTCATAATCCTCAGAATGAAGAAATATTGCCTTATCTGTCCTTCAATGTCTTATTTTCAAAAACATTATCCTTAATTTTCATTGCTCCCCTCAAGATGAAATACCCAACTCTACCCGATCAAAAGATCTTGTCATTGTCTCTTTCTTCTTAACTCCAGTAGATACTAACCTGGCTCGCCCTACCTTTCCTTATAAGACAGCCCACTCATTCCAGGTATACATACCTTGTTCTAAGATGCTGAGTTTTGTTTCAGGTGAACATTTCACTTTTAACTCCTGTGCTGTGGAAGAACATGTTGAGATTGGTGAGGATTGAGGTGATGAAGCGAAGAGCAGCTCGTCCTGTTTAAAGTAACAGTTACAACAATTATATAAACAGAATACTGTTGCCCTTATACACCTGCAAAGTATGTCTACTCTGATGTGACTTTTTTGATAATACTACCAAATTGACTGTTTCTCAGTGTTTTGGGAAGTTTCAGAAACACTTTGTTAATCCATATTTGGCACATAGCACTGAAGACTCAAACAAGTGCTTTCAAATTCAGACAAAAAGATTAACAATGGACCAGTTTTTGTGCAGAGCTGCTGGCATTATTGCAAGAAATACCAAGGAATTTTAGGAGGTCAGTGGAAGAGCACAAATGTTTTAACAACTCATCAGCACTTACTTATGGAAGTTTGTTTAAAATAAAACTTGGCCGAAACAGCATCTCATTTTTGTTAAAGGGCCGATGCTCCTCAAACTGCAGAGCTTCTTGAACAAAACAGCTCACCCCCTCCATGACATACTGGTTAACCTGAGGAGTGCCTTAAGCAACAGACTGGTTCCACCAATATGCAGTACAGAACACCACAGGCGATAGCCAGAGGCTATCAAACTGTACAACTCCTACTCCTTCTGTCGTGGGGTAGACCAACTCCCCTCCTCACCACATCCCAAATCTTTGCACATCCACAATCCTTTCCACTTGTCACTTTAATTGGCAGATTAATTTCCCTCCTGGGATAAATAAAGTTCTATCGTATCGTACACGGGCATTGATTAACATCAGAAGAGTTAACATTTGGGAGAAAAGATGGGAAAGGAAACAGGCTGATTATATATAATGGAAAAACAGAGGAAAATCAAACATTAAAATGGAATGAAATGGGACAAAATAATTGTGAATCAATGAGAAAGACAGGGACTAAGTGAGTCCCTGTGTAACTCCCATTATAAAAGAAACAGGATGTCACTCAAAGGAGATACAATTTTCACCTGAACGAGTCTTCAAATTAAGTGCCTTCTGCAATTATTCAAAGGCCACATCTAAAGTTTAAGAAATCCACAGGACTGTTTCTATTCATGACAGTATTTGTACATAATGCATAGGAGCATTTGCAGCGGGCACGTGCCGTCAGGGTAGGCAAGGTAGGCACTGCCTACCCTGACTCAAATTATAACATAGTAATAACTAAATATAAATAATAAAGGCATGGGAGAATTATGCCTATGTAAGAGATCGATCTCTTTGGTAGGCATAATTCTCTGTGCCTTTCATCCGCAGCGCTTCTCACAATGGAAGCTCTGTGCAGCCCACGTGCCGTCAGCGCTGCCTGAAGCCGTCAGTTTCAATCGGGGCTGAAGGCAGCTGAAATCCTGCCTTTGCTTTACTGCGCATGCACATCAGTCTACTGCGCATGCGCAGCGCTAGTTTCTTGGCAGGGTTTTCAAATATGGTTTGTCAATATTTTAAGTGTATGTTTGGTAACAAAGGGAAAAGAATGGAGTTTGTATACCAACAATGTGGTAAGTACATTTTGTGTTTATGTTTTTAAATACTGTATTTCCCGTGGTGTGGAGGTTGGTGGAGAGCTCCTTTCCAAGCGTTTGGCGAGTCTGGCCCGGGATAAAGTTGCGGGGAGGACGCGAATGTTATGAATAAGGGGATTGGGATAATGCCACTTGCAACGCTCCTTGCACGGAAGCGTGGAATGCCACCGCATTGAGGCCGGGGGGGGGGGGGAGAGAAATAGCTCGGGTGGCTGAGCGGCCGCAGGGCCGGACAGGGTAACCAGCCGCCACCTTAGCTCCTTCTGCCGGTCCCCGCTCACCTCTGCCAGCTCTCTGTCTAAAAATCTCTCTCCTGCCGCTCGCTGGCCTCACTCATGTACTTAAATTCGGACAACGCGATTGAGGTTACTCGGCTGTGGGAATTTAAGGATTTGCAGGAAGCCGCTGACATGAGTGACGTCGGCGAACGGCAGGTGACAGGTGTTCCGACGGAAAGCATTGCCAAAGGTGAGCGGGCCGGCAAAAGGCGCTGAAGTGGCCACCATTTCTGCTGTCGGGTCCCAGTGGCCGCTCCCCGAGCTGCTTCTATCCCCAGCTACAGTGCGTGGCTTCGTGCCCGGAGTGCTGCGACAGCGGCGAGTGAGTGAGTTACTGGCAGTATCCCTGACATCCTCCTTCTCAACACTAGTGCCCTCCCCACAACTTTACCCCTGGCACAGACTCTACACACACTGTGAAATGAACTGTTCCCCCAATTTATCTAGGACTAGGAAGCCTTGGGCAAATTGAAATGTCACTGTTTTTATTTATTTGTTTGTTTAACTGAGAGAACAATCTGCGCAGCGCGGTTTAATTTTTTTTAAAGCGGACTGAGTGCCTACCCTGTGTAATTACTCACGGTACGTGCCTGATTTGCAGGCTATTGATATTTACATGCTTATTCATACACTCATTTAATAGAAGACGCATACTTGCTATAAATAGACTATTGCAACTCTTGAGGCTTAAAGGATGTATCAGGAATGGAATTTTTAAAAAAAATCATGATTTAAAGGCAGATTTAAAGTTTTTAAAAAGTATGGGGAAAAAATGAGATCAAAGGTAAATATATTCCGAGGGGTTAAAAGTTTCCGTATGGTGCAAGAACAAGTGTTGCAGAAGAATGCTCAAATCACAATCTTCCAAAACATTAATTCTGGAAATGGAAAATTGGCTGTTGTTACTGCGTTAATCACCAATTATAGGAGAAATTAGGATGGAGCGTGACATTGTTAATTCAGAAACAATGGTTCTGAACTTAAGGAAAGGTAACTTTGAGGGTATGAGACGTGAATTGGCCAAGAATGACTGGGAATCAATTCTAAAAGGGTTGACGGTGGATACGCAATGGAAGACATTTAAAGACTGCATGGATGAACTACAAAAATTGTTCATCCCAATTTGGCAAAATAATAGATCAGGGAAGGTAGTGCATCCGTGGATAACAAGGGAAATCAGGGATAGTATCAAGGCAAAGGATGATGCGTACAAAGTAGCCAGAAAAAGCAGCATACCAGAGGACTGGGAGAAATTCAGAGACCAGCCAAGAAGGACAAAGGGCTTGATTAGGAAAGGAAAAATAGATTATGAAAGAAAACTGGCAGGGAACATAAAAACTGACTGCAAAAGTTTTTATAGATATGTGAAGAGAAAGAGATTAGTTAAAACAAATGTAGGTCCCTTGCAGTCAGAAACAGGCGAGTTGATCATGGGGAACAAGGATATGGCGGACCAATTGAATAACTACTTTGGTTCCGTCTTCACTAAGGAAGACATAAATAATCTGTAGGGGTCCGCGGGTCAAAGGAGTACTTGAGTGAAATCCAGGTTAGTCGGGAAGTGGTGTTGGGTAAATTGAATGGATTAAAGGCCGATAAATCCCCAGGGCCAGATAGGCTGCATCCCAGAGTACTTAAGGAAGTAGCTCCAGAAATAGTGGATGCATTAGTGATAATCTTTCAAAACTCTTTAGATTCTGGAGTAGTTCCTGAGGATTGGCGGGTAGCAAACGTAACCCCTCTTTTTAAGAAGGGGGGGGGGAGAGAGAAAACGGGGAATTACAGACCAGTTAGTCTAACATCGGTAGTGGGGAAACTGCTGGAGTCAGTTATTAAAGATGGGATAGCAGCACATTTGGAAAGTGGTGAAATCATTGGACAAAGTCAGCATGGATTTACGAAAGGTAAATCATGTCTGATGAATCTTGTGCAATTTTTCGAGGATGTAACTAGTAGCGTGGATAGGGGAGAACCAGTGGATGTGGTGTATCTGGACTTCCAGAAGGCTTTCGACAAGGTCCCACATAAGAGATTAGTATATAAAGCATACGGCATTGGGGGTTCAGTATTGATGTGGATAGAGAACTGGCTGGCAAACAGGAAGCAAAGAGTAGGAGTAAACGGGTCGTTTTCACAATGGCAGGCAGTGACTAGTGGGGTACCGCAAGGCTCAGTGCTGGGACCCCAGCTATTTACAATATACATAAATGATCTGGATGAGGGAATTGAAGGCAATATCTCCAAGTTTGCGGATGACACTAAGCTGGGGGGCAGTGTTAGCTGTGAGGAGGATGCTACGACACTGCAAGGTGACTTGGATAGGCTGGGTGAGTGGGCAAATGTTTGGCAGATGCAGTATAATGTGGATAAATGTGAGGTTATCCACTTTGGTGGCAAAAATAGGAAAACAGACGATTATCTAAATGGGAGCCGATTAGGAAAAGGGGAGATGCAGCGCGACCTGGGTGTCATGGTACACCAGTCATTGAAAGTAGGCATGCAGGTACAGCAGGCAGTGAAGAAAGCGAATGGTATGTTAGCTTTCATAGCAAAAGGATTTGAGTATAGGAGCAGGGAGGTTCTACTTCAGTTGTATAGGGTCTTGGTGAGGCCACACCTGGAGTATTGCGTACAATTCTGGTCTCCAAATCTGAGGAAGGACATTATTGCCATAGAGGGAGTGCAGAGAAGGTTCACCAGACTGATTCCTGGGATGTCAGGACTGTCTTATGAACAAAGACTGCATAGACTCGGTTTATACTCTCTAGAATTTAGGAGATTGAGAGGGGATCTTATAGAAACTTACAAAATTCTTAAGGGGTTGGACAGGCTAGATGCAGGAAGATTGTTCCCGATGTTGGGGAGGTCCAGGACAAGGGGTCACAGCTTAAGGATAAGAGGGAAATCCTTTAGGACCGAGATGAGAAGGAATTTTTTCACACAGAGAGTGATGGGTCTCTGGAACTCTCTGCCACAGAGGGTAGTTGAGGTCAGTTCATTGGCTATATTTAAGAGGGAGTTAGATGTGGCCCTTGTGGCTAAGGGGATCAGAGGGGATGGAGAGAAGGCAGGTACGGGATACTGAGTTGGATGATCAGCCATGATCATATTGAATGGCGGTGCAGGCTCAAAGGGCCGAATGGCCTACTCCTGCACCTAATTTCTATGTTTCTATGTTTCTAATAAATAATAAATAATAATTATGTAATGCCTGTTGTGGAGGCAATATTACAATTGTTAGCTGGGGATAGAGACACAGAGCATTCACCAGACACATGGTCAATTACAAGTTGATCAAAGATAAATAACGTTAATTTCAAAAATGCAAAACTCTACTCTTTGAAGAGTTAACTGAAGTTCCAGTTTAAAAGGTAGACGGTGTTATTGATAAGGAAATTGTAAAGATTATTTCTCTGTCAGATGGTTGTCACACTTTGGAACATTCTCCTCCGAGAGCTGTGGCGGCAAGGTCACTGAAGGTAGCTATGACACAGATTTGAACAATGAATAAGGAGCAGTAAAATGGTGTCGAGTTCATAGATGCAGCAGCCGTGATCTTATTGTATAGCAGACCTGGCCCAAGAGACCAATTGGCCTACTTCTGCTTCTTATAATCTTGTGCTCTTCACAATTTAACACAATTTGGAGGAAAGAAACGGAATAGAGGATAATGGTTCTATTCCAAAATTGGCAGGATGTGACTTACAAAGTACTCCAGGGATTGGTAGAGGGGCCCCAGCATGCATTTTTTATATAATATCAGACATCAAATTCCAAATGCATGAGCCACTGTCTCGTGTCAATTCAGTTTCAGTTCACATTCAGTTTTCTCCATCTGGCCATTTGTACAGCTTTCAGCTCTCTACTAAATGGGACAAGCTTTGGTGGAAACCACAATTGTATGGAGAATCTTGTTTTCCTATCCTATGCTCATTAATCAAATTCATTTCAGACAATTCCCACTTACAATTTGATGGTGCAGTGATGTCACAATACAAACTGCAGCACCCAAGAATAAATCATTGAATATCAAAGGATATTATAAAAATGTAATGTGGTTTTGTAAGTGCCATTGGTAAAAATACTGAGAAAACATTAAGAACCGCTTACATGTTGTAATGTTGAATCTGCAGGAGAAGGCACTGAATAGTTTGAAGCTGGAGATTGAGGCTCAGACTTCATTTGATCATCTACAAAGAAAGATAGACAAGAAACATGACCTTTAATACATCTGGAAAGAGGTTGTACATACCAACAGGCAATTATTCTATTTAAGCTCAATTTATTGAAATTCAGTTCACAAACGACAGTTTAATTGTCCACACTCAAAATGTCTCCAACAATATTTATCTGCTCTGTTTACATTGGCGATCTTCTGAAAGCAAGAGAGCTGCAGTTGTTGATCATCAAAAACAAAAGATGATGGAAACACTTCGGTCTTCCAGTGAGAACGAGGATTTAACATTTCAGGATAACAACTCTTCAACGACCTGATACATCAACTCTGATTTCTCACAAATGCTGCATGACCTACTGATTATTACCAGTATTTTACTTGTTTATTATTGTGTGGTTTTTCTCAAGTGAACAAACTTTCACACAGGTTTTACAGATTTACATTTTTTTTAAAAAATGCAATAAATTACTGGATGACAAAGGAATACCTGGAGATGAACTGCACGTTGTCCCCCAAGGATCATAATCCCAGGACATGAATTCCAAACTGAAATCAACATCCATGTCCATATCCTAATAAATGAAAAAAACAAAACTTTACAATTTACCAATGTGAGTATACATACGTGGTTTAATTAACTTTGTCTTTACCGTTTACAACAGAAAATTTAAGATTTTCACGTACAATACAAAGCACCGTGTTACATTGATGCCATCAACAAGGTTTGGATCTCAACCTTGAAAACACTAATTTGGCTCAAGAGATTTGATTAGTTATTATTTAGCAATAACCTGAACTTCGGCATGAATCATTACAAAAAACGAGACTACATGTTAATTTGTGTGCTTAGAAATACTATTGTCCGAGACTATATTTTATATCACAATAGATGAAGTGCAAGAAAGTTTAAAGTGGCCGATTAGGAAAAGGGGAGATGCAGCGCAACCTGGGTGTCATGGTACACCAGTCATTGAAAGTAGGCATGCAGGTGTGGCAGGCAGTGAAGAAAGCCAATGGTATGTTAGCTTTCATAGCAAAAGGATTTGAGAATAGGAGCAGGGAGGTTCTACTTCAGTTGTATTGGGTCTTGGTGAGACCACACCTGGAGTATTGCGTACAGTTCTGGTCTCCAAATCTGAGGAAGGACATTATTGCCATAGAGGGAGTGCAGAGAAGGTTCACCAGACTGATTCCTGGGATGTCAGGACTGTCATATGAAGAACGACTGGATAGACTCGGTTTATACTCTCTGGAATTTAGGAGATTGAGAGGGGATCTTATAGAAACTTACAAAATTCTTAAGGGGTTGGACAGGCTAGATGCAGGAAGATTATTCCCGATGTTGGGGAGGTCCAGGACAAGGGGTCACAGCTTAAGGATAAGGGGGAAATCCTTTAGGACCGAGATGAGAAGGACTTTTTTCACACAGAAAGTGGTGGGTCTCTGAAACTCTCTGCCACAGAGGGTAGTTGAGGCCAGTTCATTGGCTATATTTAAGAGGGAGTTAGATGTGGCCCTTGTGGCTAAGGGGATCAGAGGGTATGGAGAGAAGGCAGGTACGGGATACTGAGTTGGATGATCAGCCATGATCATATTGAATGACGGTGCAGGCTCGAAGGGCCGAATGGCCTACTCCTGCACCTAATTTCTATGTTTCTAAAGAAAAATGGTAAAGTGGAGGATTAATCTTAATGATCAGGATGAAATTAAATCAAATGATAAGAAGAACGCTGGCAGCAGAATGCCATTGGTAAAATAAAAATAAAGTGATTTAAGTCTTGTTGAATTGCAGGTTAGTAACACAGTGAATTTATAAGCATCGAAGTACGGTGCATAGAAGCCCGGGTTGGGGCCCAGCCGGGGGCTGGCGGATCGGAGTCCGGATCGGTGGAGCACCTGACGGAGCCCGCGGCTGGGGCCCAGGTCAACACCACGGAGGCGCGAATTGGGGCAGTGGCAGCGGTGAGGCCTCAGTGACGATGAAGCGGCGGCAGCGTGAAGCCTCGCGACGATGGGGCCTCGGTGGTGGTGAAGATTCGCGGATGCGGCAATGCCTCGTGGGTCGACCCGATGAGAGCGTGGGGGGACTGCCGTAAGGGAGGTGGGGGGGGAGAACAATGGACAATTGGGGGGGGGGGGGGGTGGGGGGAGACAAAACGGGGAGCCGGCATGCTTTGTAACTTTGTCAGCACCATAGGTGGCTGCTATTTGTATACCTTGTGTATGCAAGCAAAGAATCTCACTGTGCCTCGTCACATGTGACAATAAAGTATTCCTAGAACATTGGCAAGAAGGTTTCCTTGGGAAACTTTAATTTTCATAAAGATCAAAGGTAAACATTAGGATTAGGTGAAAGCAAAAAAGTTGGTGAATTTCTGAAGGAGTGTTTCCTGCAATAACATGTCCCTGCAACAAGTGTGCCTATAACAATAAGGATTTACTTAAATATAATCATCAATTCATCAGTGTGTGATTTAAATATAGTTATAATTTGATGGTGTTGAACATAATCTTCAACAGGAAAGAAAACACAATTATCAGATTTTAGATTTGACCATTCAGACTCCCACAACACAATTTAAATCAATCTCAATGCCAACAAGATGCATTCAATAACCATAACAGATCAGTGGGAGGTGTTCAGTTTCCCTTAAGGAAATATGCATGAATGGCTTTTACAGTATCTTGCAAAGATCAATTAAATGAATAATTATATGTAGAGTACCATTACCAATACAGATCCTGAAAAATGGAAATATGCAGAGCATATGAAAAAATAAAATATGAGCTACAAAATTATTATTGGCCAGTCTAAGAAATTGGCTAAGCTACATGATATGGTAGGAACAATGGATACATTGACATGGTCTGCAAGGGGCTGTAACTGTCCACTTCATTTATGGATAACTGAGATGGGACAGAAAGCCACATGGATAATTTTGCCAAAATGGCAAGACAGACAGATAGCATTCTGGGTGGAGTAGATGGACACATGAAATTAATAAAAAAGCAAGTGATAACATTGCAGAATTTCAATGTTGATAGGAATGTGGGCAATGGCAAGATTATTCATTCAATTCCTTCTAAATTATAAAACATTGGAAACAAGGCAAATCCAATTATTCAGCAGCTATGCACTGAAATATTCTCAACAGGTATAGAAAAAATTACCCAAGGAAATAGTGTCAATCATAAGCAAAATGTCTGGAGTACAAGGGGGTGATCCAACTGCTGTTTTTTTTTTTAAATACAAGGACAGCTGATAGAGCAAAAAGAGAGAACATGGTCCTGCTAAATACTGACAAAAAAGTGATGGAGTGGACCATGGTCGTTGTTTGATGATTACGAACGGTTTCTGGTTGAAAGACATAATTCTGTGGCTGAAAGAGATCAGCAGCATTCTTCACTGATACTTTAACATTTGTCAGTTGCATTTTAAGTTCAAATTTGTCAGGATATTTCAACCAAGTTGTGCTACTTGTTAGTCAAGAAGAAATGTTTTTGCAATGTTATTCGTTTACTAGTTATCCCAAATCCATGTCGACTGGATCCATCCTACTCTCAGTAGAGTTTCTAGTTAGTTTTGCTGTGGTAGAAAAGGAAAGCTTTTACCCCATCCTGAACAACCAAACTGCAACCCAATTAATCTGCAACTGAAGACAGGATGAATGATTAGTACTTACAAATGGATTATTTTTCAAAGCTTCAAACATGTTACTGGTCTCATTCAGCTCTTCAAACAGCAACGATTCTACAAGAAAAAAAAAAAATTAAACCATAAACCTGCGTCGGGATGGATTTTTTGCCAAACAATATTTATATTCAAAACTTTCCAATTTAAACAGTAAAACAACCAACAGTAGTTTAAGCAATTGATTAGTTTGAATCATGCACTATTAACAGTGCTGACTGCAATGGTCTTAAATTCATGAACATTTCTCTTGTAGGCTCTATCGCATCTACCATAAGTCCTCTTCCCTTAGATCATCCAGCAACCAATTTAAGAGTTTTGACAAGTTCAGCCAAATGTTTATTTCCTCATCAACAAATAAAAATAGGATTCTCTGCCCATTATCACAGTTGATTCAGGAGGCCTCATGGAGGGAAAATTGGCTGTTTTCCTTACATTACAAAATAGATCACAATTCACTTTATTTACTGTAAATTACATTGGGACATCAAACATTTATAAAGGTGAATGAGATAGGTGGAAAGCTGAAGTGAAAATGTCAGTTGCTTGACAATGAGACATAAATCAGGCTTGCTGATGCTCAAAGTAGATTACTGCTGTTTTGTTTACATTTCTCTTTTAAAGTAATTTACCTGAAGCTTGGTGTTAATAATCAGCCCTCCCAGTAATGCAGGGTACAAAAGGATGGGGAGAAGGGACTATTGAGAGAAATTGTAAAGTTGGACGTTACAAAATCCAAGGCAACAGTTCAGCTGAGAGATTTTATCCAAAACTGCAATTAGTTTTTCTAATCATACATCCGCAACCACACTGCTTCCCAACAATTACCCAATATCCCACCATTTCAGTTTAGAATTACTAAGACAAGTTCAATTTATGTGGGATTTACTTTATCATATATTACATCTGAAAATACTGTTATATTTTTCATTATGAATACATTATTAAACACAGACCACATTAAAAATGCGGTTTAGCCACATGCAGTTAAAAAAATGCAAAGGATTATGTCCCAACAGCCACACTGCAACAAGTTCTACTCTGATGTGGAAGAATTAAAAAAGGTATTTTCAAAATCAATTAATATCCTAACTTAATGTATCGTATTTAGAAATTAATATCTGTTTAGTGGCCTCCTAACATACCATAAGATCTTGAATGAACATTCTGCCTGCATTGCAGGGAGACATCATGCGTCAATAGTATTTAATAAGCGAGTTTGGTATTCCGAAAAACCCAAGGAATCATGGGATTTGTCAAAGGTCATTTGCTATAAAGAAAAAGTGAACGAAGCACTGGCTGTACAAACTGTGTATAAATTCTTATCTTTAGTCATAAATTATGTGTAAAAATATATGGCCCGGAGCAGAGGCGGTCCCAGGCCCACAGCCAGCGTAACCCCACTTCAACTCCCGAGGAACCTGCTCCCCAACAGGCCAGGGACCGCCAGCTGCACCACCGCGCAGCTGCCGGCCAACCCACCCGGCGCCGGCGAAAGCCGAGCACCAGCCATCAACAGGGACGCACACAAAACGCTGCAGCAACTCAGCGGGACAGGCAGCATCCCCAGAGAAAAGGAATGCATGATGTTTCTGGTCGAGACCCTTCTCCAGAGATGTTGCCTGATCTGCCGAGCCACCGCAGTACCCTGTGTGCATCCCGGCACCGAGGGGGCCAACCGACAGCCACTGGACAAGGCGAGAGGCGCATCCGATGATCCCCGGCCCGGGAGCCGGAACAGAGCCACCGGAGCCAGCGCCCCCCGCCTCCCTCCGCGCTGGCTGCAAATGTGGGGCTGCCACCGCTCCGGGCAGGCGCCCCGCCAGTCCAGGGCTGTGGGACAGGGAGAGCCGAACTGGAGCCAGCGCCTCCCCCACCTCCGTGCCGGCCGCCCCCAGACAGGGACGGGACACCCGGGAGGGGACAGGGACGGCCCAGCAGTAACTCAACAGCGCCCACAACGCCAGAGACCTGGGCCAGACCTCGACCATGGACAAAACGCAGGCCTGCACACACACAGCAGCACAGCTGCCGAGAATGTTTATCGCAAGTGACCCATGACTCGGGCATGCGCAGTCAGATTACCAAACTCACTTATTATTAGAGTATTTATGTCACTCGCAGCAACAGAACTAACCTGTAAACACAATTACATAACAACCAAAAAATGATAATTTAATAACTAGTCCAAAATAGCCCAGTCCTAAGTGCAACCAAAGACAATCCAAAGTTTACCATTCAGTTAGTACTGCGGTGTTAAAGAGCCTGATGGTTTTTGAGAAAAAGATATTCTTGAACCTGATGGTCATAGTTTTCAGACTCTTGTACCATCTTGCCAATAATAGGAATGGAATGAGAGTGTGGCTAGGGTGGTGCGGATCTTTGATGATGCTAGCCGCTTTTCCTTGGCAGCGCATCCTCTTGATACCAGTCAGTTTCAATGCAGTGACAGCCTTAAACAAGTAGGAAAGATTTTTAGAGGAATGACAATTATTTCATCTCATTTGGTGCTGATGTGGAACTTGCGTTGAAAATAATGCAACATGAGCACCCTCTGCTGGACAGAGGGGAAAGAATAGTCTGATTCTCCCACAAAAGTCAGTAAGTCAGAGTCATGGAGCCATTCAGCACGGAAACAGGCCCAACTTGCCCATGACAACCAAGGTGCTCTATTCAAGTCCACAGATGAAATAGTCGCTGTCGGCATGTTTCAGGTAAATGTTTCAGGTCAATGCCTATCCATCCATAAATATAAAATTGCAAGATTGACAAGAGTTAACTTGGATGTGTGTTGTGGGAGAGCAGAAACGAATGAAAACGACCCGTGACAGAATGAATATCAGCAGAAATTAAAATAGCAAAAGGGATAACAATGATGGAATATAAGTTTTAAAATTAAAGAATTTAGACAAAGAACACATGGCAATAGCAAAATCATTAAGCGCAGCTGCTATACGAAATAGAAAATAGGAGCTCTGGTTACAATCTGAAGTTGATGAACTTAATGTCAATACAAGATCCTGCCAAAGGTGCCAAATGGACCCAAATGTTTTTGTTGAGCTCGAGTACAACAGTACAAGAGTTACAAGTGAGAGGGGGCCAGAGTACTGAAAAGTCATGCAACGGGGAGTTCAGGGTCACACTGCAGACCAAACAGAAATATTCAGAAAGACATTTAATTTGCATCAGTCATAATGAAACAGCTTTAAGAGCATCAAACGCAACACAAAGACTAAAAGTGCTGTTTCTCTGGAACGGGATGTTAGGGCCCTCAATGGTAGGAAGGGGCGTGTTGAAATGGATAGGTTGCACCTCCTATGTTTGCCTGGGAAGGAGAGAATACCAATGGATTGGTGAGGGAATGCTTGCTTAAAAAGGTTGAAACAAGGAAGAGTGATGGACAAAAAGTGTTGGTAGGCAGTGCTGTGCTGGGAAGATCACGTGTCGAATTTGGAGGCTCATAGATGGAAGGCAAGGCAGAGGGAGGGAAGAAGAGTAAGTTCAGGAAATGCAATGAATAATGAAGGAAGTCCCTGATTTGGGTAAAAAAAACATTAGAAATTCAGATATACAAGATTGCATTGCCCGACAATGGTGGGCGGCACGGTGGCGCAGTGGTAGAGTTGCTGCCTTACAGCACCGGAGACCCGGGTTCGATCCCGACTACGGGTTCTGTCCATACGGAGTTTGTACGTTCTCCCCATAACCTGCGTGGGTTTTCTCAGAGATCTTCGGTTTCCTCCCGCATGCCAAAGATGTACAGGTATGATAAGGCTGAATTATATTAAATATATAAGAAAAGCTTACAGCTTATATTTAGTCTCAAATCAGGCTTTTCTCCAGTAAATTAATAAAGAAAGGGTTACACAAAAAGCTGGAGAAACTCAGCGGGTGCAGCAGCATCTAAGGAGCGAAGGAGATAGGCGACGTTTCGGGTCGAGACCTTTCTTCAGACTGGTCAGGGATCAGGGAAACGAGAGATATAAACAGTGATGTGGAGAGATAAAGAACAATGAATGAAAGATATGCAAAAAAGTATTGGTGATAAAGGAAACAGGCCATTGTAAGCTGTTTATGGTGTGAAAATGAGAAGCTAGTGCGACTGGGGGGGGGGGGAAGATGGAGAAGGAATGTCAGGGCCCGAGGGCTGAGGGAGAGGTGGGGAGGAGGCAGTCTGGGTTAACAGAATTGAGAAAATTCAATGTTTAAGCCCAGAGGATGCAGACTCCCCAAGCGGAATATGAGGTGCTGTTCCTCCAACTTGCGGTGTTGCTCACTCTGGCCGTGGAGGAGGCCCAGGACCGAGAGGTCGGATACGGAGTGGGAGGGGGAGTTGAAGTGCTGAGCCACCGGGAGGTCGGGTTGGTTATTGCGGACCGAGCGGAGGTGTTCGGCGAAACGATCGCCCAGCCTCCGCTTGGTCTCACCGATGTAGATCAGCTGGCATCTGGAGCAACGGATGCAGTAGATGAGGTTGGAGGAGGTGCAGGTGAACCTCTGTCGGACTTGGAATGACTGCTTGGGTCCCTGAAAAGAGTGGATGGGGGAGGTGAAGGGACAAGTGTAGCATCTCTTGCGGTTGCAGTAGTAATAAAGAAAGGCTTGCCTCAGGTTACTGTGTATTGAGATAATGAATGACTTTAAAATGCGTCTAGCATTTGGTGAGAAAGGAAGCCCAGATTAATCCCAGTAAGAGGTATTGGGACAAATGGCCGATGCCTTTGAGGGATGCAATGGCTAATGTATTTGATATGTAAAATGCCTTGCACCAAATGTACGATGTTTATGAGGGAGGAGGTGACTAGAGAGGAAACTAGATTGATCCCAGTAAGGGGCTATGACAAATGGCTGAAGCCTTTGATATGTAAAGTCCTTGTACCATATGACAAGATGCCTTTGATGTGACGAGACCACTCAGGCGCATCCTGTAGTGATCTTTATTTCCTGTATTAAAGAAGGAACTGCAGATGCTGGAGAATCGAGGGTTACACAAAAGTCTAAGGAGCGAAGGAGATAGGCGACGTTTCGGGTCGAGACCCTTCTTCAGACTGGTTTATTTCCTGTACCTCTGACCATGACTAATGTTTGTGGAATGTGCTAAGGTGACAAAAAAACACTATATGAAATGAAGGAGGGTCTCGACCCAAAACGTCGCCTATCTCCTTCGCTCCTTAGATGCTGCTGCACCCGCTGAGTTTCTCCAGCTTTTTGTGTAACCCTCGATTCTCCAGCATCTGCAGTTCCTTCTTTAACACTATATAAAATGATGTAATTCTGTTGTTCGGAGAAGGGGAGGAGGGCAATGAAGTGTCTGTATTGCTCACTTGACTAGTGTTCTCGCTCCCCTCCATCGGCCCATAATAAGTAAAGTGTTGAACTGGTCTACCAAACAGTTTGTGTGTTGTCTGTTTATTAAGAAGTGAACCTGTTTAGTTGTTTTAAAGTAACATTTTTCAGGTATGTAGGTAAATTAGCTTGGTAAATGTAAAAAAGGTCCCCAGTCTGTGTAAGATAATGTTAACGTGCCGGGATCGCTGGTCGGCACGGACTCGGTGGGCCAAAGGGAATGTTTTCACGCTATATCTCTAAACTAAACTCTCGCCAACTTCTCATGTCCCCAACAACTCTCACCAACTTCTCATGTCCCTGACATATCTCACCAATTTCTACAGATACACCATAGAAAGCGTTTTATCAGGATGCATCACAGCTTGGTTTACAGACAGCTCCATCCAAGACCGCAAGAAATTGCAGCGAATTGTGGACGCAGCCCAGACCATCACAAAAAACAACCTCTCTTCGATTGATTCAGTTTCTTCACAGCTGTTACAAGGCAACTGAATCATCCTTTCACAACCAGAGAACAGTGCTGAACTAGTATCTACTCTTTGGTGAACCTCGGACTCTCCTTGATCGGACTTCGCTGGCTTTACCAAGAAATATCTAGGCAAAATAATAAAATATGCCAACAGTAGTTAGCCTAAACATAAGTGGGTGCTACAATGTATCTATACACTGTAAAGGGCTCGATAGTAATCATGTATTATCTTTCTGCTGATTGGCTAGCACGCAACAAAAGCTTTTCATTGTACCTCAGTACACATTACCATAAACTAACCCTAACTAGAAACTAAACTAAAAAAGACATGACAAATTTCACAAACCAATCTTTACAGATCTGAAGTAGGGGGAAGGAAGTATTGTCAAGGTCATCATGAGAGTCCGTTTGCCTTATTTTGTATATTCTCAATAACTGAATAGAGAAATGGGAGACAGAAAAGGGTTCAGTATCTCAAACCTATAGTCTTCCCAAGACTTTTTTTTTGCCCTCAAGGTATATCTCATACCTTTAGTCTGCAAATGTAAATCAGATCTATCCATGTCCCAAGGGTGTCACATTATAGGAGTGTCACCGGAATCTGGGGTGGATAAATCACCATTTAACAGCCTAAAACCTTCCCACCAACTTCAAGGTATATTGAGTGTGATGAAACAGCTCCACCACCTGGATGAATGCAACTACAACATTACTCAAGAAAGTCTGCACTATCAAAAAGCAAAACCATTCACTTGAATCTACTATCTGAGGTATTCTGCCCCTCTATCACCAAAATGCCCAATCATGCCCAAAGATGTTTCACACAAGATCTTCCAAACATGCAACCGTTACTATCTAAGGTGCTGTCCTGTACGGCTGCCTTTCCTGCAGCTGTCCGTGTTTTTCATTTCTTTTCTTTTTTTTTGTACGCTAAAAGTGTTAGTTGAGGGTCTAATCTTTCTATGTGTTGGGGATGGGGGGGCGGGGGGTGGAGGGGGAAAACTGTTTTTCAAGTCCCTAGCTGGTCGGAGAAGCTGCTTTCCTCCGGGCAGCACTTTCGACCCACACATGCGGCCTACCAGTGGGGCCTGGAGTGGCGTTTCCTGAGGGGACCTGGCCAGTACCTCGGCTTTGGCGGCAGCGCAGCGCTGGAGCGGGCGATGCCTTGCCCGGGTCGCCGCGCTGGAGCTCCGGTGAGCTGAAGACCGCCTATAAAAAACATCGCGGAGCTGCGAGTCTGTGGAGCGGCCGGCGGCGCTGAACTTTAACATCGGGAGCCTGGGAATGCCAGAGGTGGAGTTGCATCCAGCACGGCCTGTTGGCTTCGGAAGCCGCGGTCTCCGGTAAGGAGGCGGCCATTCCAGGCATCCCAAGCTGCTGAGAGGGTTCTCCCGTCGCCGGAGCACCATCACCCAGCGAGAGGGGCTAAAACATCGGGCCTCCATAGCAGCCACTGTGGAGGCCTCAATAGGCCCGACTATGGGTGGACAATGAGGATGGGGACTGGATTTTGTGCCTTCGCCCAGTTGTGGGGGGATGTTTTTATGTTAAATTTCTTCTTCAATGTTATGTTGTATTTTTATTAGTGTGCTGCAAGGACACCTGAATTTCCCCTGAAAAGGGGATTAATAAAGTATTTATTATTATTATTATCTGGCAGGCCATGTCACCAAGAACTAAGAGAGGCCCAGCGGGCCACACTGCCAAGAACTACAAGGCGTGGGGGTGCCAAAAAGAAAAGGGACCCAGCATGTTGTCTGCGGCTATGTGCCGCAGCAGGCCTGGTTCACTACTGCGAGAAGATAAGACTGTACTTAGAACTTTTGAAACTTTGTCAGCACAAGAAACATGATTATTCTTTGTGTACTGCTTAGGCGATGTCTGCTGTATGATTTTACTGAATTGTATGCAAAAGCAAAGAATATCCCTGTATCTAAGCACATGTGACAATAAAGTATCATTGAATTTTGAAGGGGAACACATGACCTCCCATTTAAAAAAAAAGTCAATGCATTTTCTTGACATTTCATGATTGGTGTCAAAAATTTGCAACTACATACCTATTAACAATGAAACAATTCAAGAACATGGCTTACTATCCACCATTCTAAAAGCATGTTGTCACAGACATCCAAGGCTAGCCTTGTTGAACGCTACATCAGGTCAATAAACATGAAAAATCGAAACACTGGTACTTCATTGACTTAATTGATGGTACCAGATTAAAATAAAAATGCTTGCATCATTGCGGAACAATGCTGAATTTGCAGATTGGGAGCACCTTATAAAACAGAAAAGGCAGTGGAGTTTAGTGGAGGGAGAAAGCAAAACAGCATGAACTAACAACCACAGTAAGTAACATAATCTCTATCCTAGGAAGAGGAAAAAAGTAAAAATTAATTGTCACTTTAAACTAAAGGCAGGAATTATTAATATGGATCAAGAAAATGGCAGAAGTTTAACAAATATTGGCAATTGTCTTCATAGTAGAGGACAACAAAAAATAATAGATAACCAAGAGGCAAAAGTGTGTGAGGAACGTAGCTGGATTTGGAAAGTAACACGTCTAGAGCTTGACAAATACCCTGACCTGGATGGTCTCATCACAGAGATGCAAAGAGCAAATACAACTGTAATCTTACAAAATTCCAGAGATTCAGAAGACAGAAAAGAAAGCAAAGGTATGCACCAAAAAACAGCTGATGCTAGAATCATGGGAAAAAAAGTGCTGGAGAAACTCAGCAAAAGTAATGTCATCTGTCCATTGCCTTCATGACCTGGCCTGCAGAATGTCAGAACCTCACCGTGATCTGAATATAATAAACACTCTTCAAGGACACTGAACATAAACGCTTTGTTTTATTTTGGCCGCCATTCCTTTACATCCCGGCAACATGTGTCCAACTCCAACTAATGATAACCGCACTTTAGGTCTAGCTTTAAAAAAATTTGCTTGGTGATAGCTATTGTAGGACCTCATCGACAGTAGGTTTGAGGTTTATCTCTTGCATTATTGTCTCATTTACTCGCGAAAAGTCCACGCAAAGCCTCATCTCACCGTTTGGTTTTGGTCCTACTACAACTGGACTGACCCATGGCGTTGATTCTTTAGTTTCAACCTTTTCTCTTAATCCAAATGGAGATCTTCCCATTGGTTATGCTACGGGCTTAATATTTGGGTCTATCTTCAGTTTGACTTGACGATCACATAGTTTTCCAATGCCTTCAAATACTGGCTTGAACCTCTCCTTTAAATTTGCGTATAACTTCAGTGAGTTCACATTTATCTCAAATGTGTAGCACACCTAATGCTTGAGCAGTCTCTCTACTCATGAGTGGCTCTCCTTTCCCCTCAAATTACCACAAATTCAGCCTTAGTGTGCTTATCACCTGCTTGGACCTCTGCACAGCAGGGAGCATATTGACTGTTTGCATCATTGTCTGGTTTGGCAACTTGAACATCCGAGAGTGGGAAAGACTGCAAAAAGTTGTGAAAACCGCCCAGTCCATCACCGGCTCCGACCTGCCCACCATCGAAGGGATATATCGAAGTTGCTAGCCAACAAAGATATCCACACCATCCTGAACACTCATTTCACCACTTCCATCGGGAAGAAGGTACAGGAGCCTGAAAACCATAACGTCCAGGTTCAGGAACAGCTTCTGATAGCCAGCAGGCTATTAAACATTACAACCTCATATTGGCTCAGAACTACGATAGACTATTTTAATTATTGTTGCACTGTTTTGTTTGTTTTTTGAGTATGTGTCTATATATACACACACACACACTGAGCTTTTCTTTTCTCTCTTTCGTTTGTCATATCATACTATGTTCTGTTGCACTGCAGCAAGTAAGAATTTCATTGTTCTATCTGGGACATATGACAATCAAGCACTCTTGACTCTTCAAACATCTAATTGTCTGTAGTGGTTTCGATGATGTACAAGGATACAATTTCTTCTCACATTTTCTTGAAGTGCATTTTATCTTATTCCATTTTAAGTCTTTCCACAGTGCTCCATCAATAACATTGCTATCTTCCCGAGTCAGAGTCCAGCAGAGACTGCACTTCCTGAGGGTGCTCAGGAAGAATAACATCACACAGAGACTGCTGCGGTCCTTTTATCGGCGCTCCATTGAGAGCATCCTAACATACTGTGTATACGTGTGGTACACCAGCTGCACAGTGGCTCAGAGGAAAGCGCTCCAGAGGGCCATTGACAACGCCCAGAGGATTGTCGGCTGCCCTCTCCTTACCTTGGAGGACTTACACAGTTCCCGCTGCATCAAAAAATCCCAGAATATTATAAAGGACATTTCCCACCCCGGACACTCCCTGTTTGAACTGTTGGCGTCAGGCAGACGGTACAGATCTACAAGGACAAACAGACTTAAAAACAGTTTTTACCCCACTGCTATAAAGGCACTAAATGTAGCCGCCAAGGTATGCGGGGACTAAGGGACCGTGGTTGGTACACTGTGAAATCGACAGAAGGATGTAGGGTTGGGTATTTATGTGTGCTGTTTTTATATTTCATATTTATTTTAGTTGTTTATCATCTTTTTTAATATTTTACCTTGCATGTATCGTTAGCTTTTATGGTTTGAATGTTGCACTGACTGGCTAACATTTTTAAATTTTGTTGTACATGGTTCATGTTACAATGACAATAAAGAAACTATACTGAGTCTACGATAATGTCTACTTCCACACCTACAATTCTCACTGGCACCTTAGCGTGCTTATTGTTGATAGCAAAAGCATATCCTGCATCCATCTGTGTTTTGTCACGTTTACATTCACTTGAACATTCATCAACGGCATAAATTTTGATAGTATTCGGCTTTCTCCCCACTTCTTCCTCCAAATTCATTTGTTTTTTCATCATCACTCTTTGGTTTGCCTGGGGTTTGACACTTGTTTAAAAAATAGTATTTTCCCCCCCCACACCTTCTGCATGTTTGACCCCTAGCAGGGCAACATGAATCATTGGCAAAATGACTACATCTAAAACACTCACTGTCATCTTCAGCTATGGAATGACCCTTAAACCATGTCCATTTCCCTTGCGAGTGCCAATAGATGTCATTTGTTAGGTAGACACATAATGCTGGAGAAAATCAGTGGGTGAGGCACCATCTATGTTGAGAAGGAATGGGTGACGTTTCGGGTCGAGACCCTGTTGGAACCCACGCCTCCAAATAACTGAAGCCTTACACGATGATGAAGGTCCAAAGACTTTGTTATTGACATAGCATAGGTAACTTCATGTTAGCACATTTTTCTAATAATACAGGAACCAGGCAGGGAAGGTTACTGCAAAGCTAGTGGACATAACTACAAAAGCATGACTCATAACATGAGTGACACTGATCTACATCCTCCCTCTAAAAGAACCGACAGCAGTAAAAAACCCATTAACTGAGGCATGCACAGCAATTGATAATAAACTGGAGGAAAGTCAAACATAGCCAGGGTACTTCACAACCAGCCTACAAACACATCTCCATTCTTTCTTCCCGCGGACAGAGCAGGTAGCTGCACAGGTGAAGGAAACTGAATCAGCATTCCTGGAGACGAAGCAGGAGACTGAGGCACAGGCGAAGTCGTCACTGGCAGAGGAGCCGTTGCAGACCTGGGTTCTTGTGCTGGCAGAGGCGGAAGAGTGCCGCTGGACACAGACGGAAGTGCACTAGTACGGTCTGGATAACACGGAGGAGGAACTGGCTCGTTCACAGGCAGGATATGTTGTCTGTTACGCCTGTAGGTGCCGCCATCGGCACTGACAATATACGAGCGTGGCTCAGAAGCAATTCCAGGAAACACCCCAATACGGTCATGGCCTTTGTCAGTCTGTAAACGGACCACCTGCCCCTTGGTCAATGGACCTTTTAAATATCACGCTTCTGTTGTAACCTGGATTGAACCTCCTCAGGTGGAATCAATGCCTGATCCGCCACAGGCATCGCAGCACGGGTCTGCCTCGCCAATAAACGTTGAGCGGGTGAGCCCAAAATGGGGTCACGGGAGATGTTGCGCAAGTTGAGCAGATCCAGGAATATATCAAACGTTCCATGAGCTGTTTGGTACTTTTGACAGCTCATTCAGCCAGCCCATTAGACTGTAGATATTCATGTGTCCTCTGAACTTTCTGACTCATAGTAACATGCGAGACATTTAAATATGACGTCAGTTACCATGTCACAGAATTCCTTCAATGGTTTTATTTTTGGAAAAGCATAAGAATAAATGAGACTTTTTCATATTGCCAACCTGCAATTAATGGCAGAGAAATCAATACTACAGTCTCAGCTATTTACAATTCATATTAACAAAGCAAAATTCTGAACAACTTGGCAAAGCAATTGTTGTGAGGGTGTTTTCTCCTTGAAGGTTGCAAAATGGGGAGTCTGGAATTAAAGGCTGGGCATCCTTCAGTGCTAGGAATTTCAGCACAAAAGTAAACTCCAATGATGTATCAGCCTAGTGGCAAAATATATCTGCATAGACATGTAAAAGATACAGAGGGTTGTCAAGCCGAACTCCTGTATCTGAGAAACATCCACAATGCAAGAGGGCCTTCAAGCAAGCAGGCCTCAGGCTTCAGATCCCAACACCCGACTTCTGAAAGCACTGATGGGATTTGACCGCTTCTGAAATATTCAACAAACTTAAATGCTAGCAAATTAATGAAAGAAAATCAATTAACTTTTCTTATGTCAAGGCCTCCAAATTAAGCTAGGGACTGGAGAATGCTCTAGCATTTGGCCTCCACCTCATCTTCAACTTGTCATATTACACTGCTAATATCCAAGAACACATGTTGAGTGGACTGCAGCAGTTCCATGCAAGATTGCCAGTTAAAAACATGATCAACTACACCCATTAATTCATTAATCAATTAAAAAGAGTGGAAAGTAGCAGCACCACACTTTAAAACAGCAGGCTGGAAAAAAAATCTTCGAACACAATTTAAGTAATTAATAAGATAATTTACATACTATTAGCATATAAATTGCAAGGAGGAAAAATACATTTCACTCTCGCAGTTCTCAAGCAAATCTTAAGGGGAAAAAAAAGAAAAAATACTTCCACATCAGGAAATAAATTCAATGCATTGATACTATCATCTACCCAACTCATGATTGAAACCTTGCAAAATTTGTATTGCATTTCTGTGCAAAGTTATGGTACACATTGTGAATAACACCAAAACATGATTAACCTTCCTAAACACACAAGACAGATCCTTAACCAGGAAACATATCAAATATTGTCATGAGATCTTTCCACGAATTTAAAACATTAGCATGTACCTGATTTGGTTAACTAAACTAAAACAAGAAATAATGTTGGGAAGAAAACAAAAGCATATTCAGGTCACTGAAAATTCTTATATTTTTGCCAAATTAGGCATAACATACACATTGGCAGTCTACATGTGACTGCTCACACACACTTTACATTTGGTGGATTAATAAACAAAGCTTGGTCCTGTTTCAGTGTCCTCAAGTCAAACTGCTAATAGGAAATGATGAATTTCTTTCTGCATCCCATCAGTGCAATTGTTTTGAGTGAACCATTATTAGTAAAACAGAGGTGCTAAAAGTGAAGGCCTACACATTTTGTCTGCTCCACTGCTAAAAGAATAATTATCTTTGACCAAACTATTTCTTGGCTCTTCACTCATTTTGCATGATGATAATGTGCATAATGGGGAAACAGTTCAATGGTTGGAGTCACACCTCTCTCATTGGACGATAATTGTGGTTGTTGGAGGTCAGTTTTCCGAGTCCCATGTCATTACTCCATGATTCTTTAAAGTAATGCCCTTGGCACAACTTTCTTCAGCTGCCTCATCAATGATCTTCCTTCCAGTATATTTCCATTTGCAACTCACCATCATATGAAGCTTTGTTGGGCAAAGGGTTAAAACAGCCCTCACAGAATAAAAGAATGCTTGCGTATATCGCCCTCCAGACATTTGGAGTTGACACATATTGGGATATTTAAAGATCTGTGAAGTTCTCTGAGAATGTTAAGAAAATATAAGCAAGGGGTTTGATAACGATCCAATCAAAAGTGAAGCGATAGCATTGACTGATCATAGGATTCTGAATCAGCAAGTGTTTGGAGGAGCCGTTGGTGCCTTCAGCCACAAGTCATTTCAAAAGTGATAGGAGCAGAATTTGGCCATTCGGCCCATCAAGTCTACTCCGCCATTCAATCACATCTGATCTATCTTCCCCTCTTAACCCTATTCTCCCGCTGTCTCCCCGTAAACCTGATATCCCTACCAAGCAAGAATCTATCTATCTCTGCCTTAAAAAATCCATTGACTTAGCCTCTACGGCCTTCTGTGGCAATGATTTCCACAGATTCACCACCCACTGATCAAAGAAATTCCTCCTTATCTCCTCACTAAAGGGACATCATTTTATTTTGAGGCTCTGACCTCTAGTCCTAGACTCTCCCACCAGTGGAAACATCCTCCTCACATTCACTCTATCCAATCCTTTCACTATTCGGTGAGTCAACTACTGTCATTTATAGGTTCCCTTCCAAGTGTCATGGCATTTAAAATTCCGTATTCACCATTGCTAGGAGTACCTCCACTAGAAGGACTCCAGTGATTCAAGAAAATAATTCACCACTATCTTCTCAAAGACAGTTAGGGATGGAAATAAATGGTGGCTTTGCTCGCAATGTGCACAGCTGAAAACAAATTCATATGATATCATACAGAACATTTCTCTATATTAGAGGTGCTATACAAATATAATTGGTTGTGTAATACACTGCATCACAGGAGAGTTGTTTTACTCATCTCATTAAATTAAAGCTAATTTTGACAATATCAGAATCGTGAAGCCACCTTGCTTCCTTCAGTTGTTCATCTTCAGGTTGAAAGATGGCCACTGTTTAAAGATGGCTTACGCAAGCAGACAGGCAACTGACAATGACAACACCATTTTGGACTTTGAACTGTCTGTAACACATTGGGCAAAACCCACGAGCCAGGGGCAACACAAATATGCTGCCTTTGCAGAATTTATAGTACTCATATCTTTTGATGGAAAGACACCACATGGAAATAGGCCCTCCAGCCCACACCAACCATCAATCGCCCAAACACATTGGTTCTGTTCTCCCACTTTCACATACACTCCCTGCACACAAGGGACCATTTACAGAGGACAATTAACCTATCAACCTTCAAGTCTTTGAGGTGAGGGTAGCAACTGGAGGAAATCCACAGTCACAGGGAGAATATACAAACTCCACACAGGAAGCAACCGAGGTCCAGATCAAATCTGGGTCTCTGGCACTGTGAGACAGCAGCTTTACCAGATGTGCTACTGATCCACTACAACACACAGGCTCTGCACATAGTTCACATTTCTAGCAAGAATAAGGCATGACGAAGGGAAAGTGATCATGAACAAGATGATCATGACCAAAGTCGACATACCTCCAGAAGGTTCTTGATGTATTTTTGAATCTCCCTTTGGGTCCTTTCCTTTTTAGCTCATTGTTGCAAATGCCATCCTGATAAAGTGGTCCCATATGCAACTTCATCAGCAGTGTGCAAATGATTGATCAGTGGCTGGAAGTTTGTTTTACCATCTTATACAAACATACAAATGAAAAGACGGGTAGGTTACTTGGCCTCTCAAAATGGTATCACCATTTTGTGAGATCATGATTGATCCTCATGAACTTTCACAGACAATGCATGTGAAGGTGATGCCACCGTGTTGTACAGTCAGTATGCGCCATTCATGGCTGTCTGACCTGAATGACTAATGCCATCACTTACCATATCTCTATGCTCTCATACATATGCACATATTCTGCTAAAAGCTATACTCAATCTGAATATTCTAACATTAATGTCAACATTATGTGAGTATTGCTGAGATGGGGGAAAATACCAAATAGCAAGAAATTAGGATGCCCAAATGCAGACTGGTGTATAATTTCTTCAACCTTGACTGTCTGTTCTCCAGTGCATGAAAGATTCCGATGCAGTATTCGGCCATCAGAAGATTCCAAGCATCTGTAGAGACATCACGTCGGAGAACTTGTGATGACCATCGGGTAATTTCCTGACTATCAGCAGTTTGCTAAACTCCAGCCATAATTCTGCTGAACCCTTGTGGAAATCAGAGAATAAGAGATCATAACTGTGCATAATTGGCACCTCAAGAAAGCACTGACACGATAGCCACGATAGTGGTTGAAATTCTGAGGACTTTGCCTCGTGACTTTCATGACTTCGATAAAAACCAGTTGATGGTCGTCAACGGGAAACGGGGGTAGTGCTTTGCCTGGTGAAATTTCACGCAATATTTCATCAGTTCCATTATGGCAAGCTCACTTCCTGTTGTGAATCGTTTGAACGTATCCTGTTACCAATAAAATCAGCGCCCCATGACCGTAAACTCATCGGAAAGCGGATCATGCTACCGACAACATTGGGCTCAGATCTCAGCAATGAACTGTCAACAGCGGACAAATGAGGAAACAGGAAATTCGAACAATCAGAGGTGTGGGCTTAAAGGGCTTTAGGCTGCTACTTGAGAGCATGAGAACCCGTTTACAAAATTAATGAAAAGTTGTATTCATAATATTCATAAATACGTTTACGCATTTGATACGCCACATTGTTATCCTATGTGATCCTTGTTATCCCAGGGATAACAATTCCTATATTTAACAGAAAGGGGTGATCGTAACTGATGATTAAATGAACCGTGTCCCTAAATACTCCCTTATATAATCTGCTGGTGAGCTTAAATGAGAGAATATTTTCAGAACTTGTAGTTTTCATAGAAATGACCACACTATAGTCAGATCCGATCCTTATAGGGGCTGACCTACAGCGGGAATCCCCGGCCGGAGTCGCTCCCCGGCAGAGCACTCTCCCTGTCGCTCCCCGGCAGAGCATCCCACCCTGTCCCTCCCCGGCAGAGCACTCTCCCTGCCGCTCCCCGGCAGAGCACTCTCCCTGCCGCTCCCCGGCAGAGCACTCTCCCTGCCGCTCCCCGGCAGAGCATCCCACCCTGTTGCTCCCCGGCAGAGCACTCTCCCTGCCGCTCCCCGGCAGAGCACTCTCCCTGCCGCTCCCCCTGACATGCACTGAACCCCCGGTCCCCGGCAGGACACTCACCCCAGTCCCTGTCCCTGTCGTTGTCGCGGGCCATGCTGCCAATCTCACAAATCGACGGGTTCATGCGCTCACTGAAATCGGTCGCCATGTCTCGGCTTGCTGTCCGCTCCAAAGATGATAGAAGGTTCTTTGCTTTGGGCCGCCCCGGCCTGTATCCCTCTCGCCCCGGCCTGTATCCCTCTCGCCGTCCGCCTTGGCACGTCACGCTTTCCGTCGCAAACAACACGTCCACCTAACAACAGTTCCCGATGATGACGGCGTGTCCGGAGGGTCAAACAGTCCCAGCTCGAAATCGCGGAATCTCACCAGCGGTAAGTGGAGGCGGACCGACCGGGATCCACCGACAGGTGTTAAAGAAGGAACTGCAGATATAATCTTTGCTGCAGATGCTGGCGAATCGAGGGTACAGCAGCATCTAAGGAGCGAAGGAGATAGGCGATGTTTTGGGTCGAGACCCTTCTTCAGACAGGTGTCCGTCTGTCCAAAACTCCCACCAAGGTGCGGATAAACTGAGAAAGGTCGACTTTTTGGGAGTCGCTTTTAACGCTTTGAATTTGACCGAATTTTAATGTACTTTCATCATCGATTATTTTAAAGCAATCCTTCCTATTTAAATCAATGACGAGATTTTAAATGTCTCTGAACAGCTGAAATTTCAAAACATTGCTGTAAGTAGCAATGTTACAAAATTTTGAAATTTAAAAAATCAAGTCTACAATTTATCCCATCAAATAAAGCATAACAATAAGTTTAATTTGACACCTAATTCACTCTCATATCTTCACCATTACGGGGAATTACAGACCAGTTAGTCTAACATCGGTAGTGGGGAAACTGCTAGAGTCAGTTATTAAAGATGGGATAGCAGCACATTTGGAAAGTGGTGAAATCATTGGACAAAGTCAGCATGGATTTTCGAAAGGTAAATCATGTCTGACGAATCTTGTGGAATTTTTCGAGGATGTAACTAGTAGCGTGGATGGGGGAGAACCAGTGGATGTGCTGTATCTGGACTTCCAGAAGGCTTTCGACAAGGTCCCACAAAAGCGATTAGTACATAAACTTAAAGCATATGGCATTGGGGGTTCAGTATTGATGTGGATAGAGAACTGGCTGGCAAACAGGAAGCAAAGAGTAGGAGTTAACGGGTCGTTTTCACAATGGCAGGCAGTGACTAGTGGGGTACCGCAAGGCTCAGTGCTGGGACCCCAGCTATTTACAATATACATAAATGATCTGGATGAGGGAATTGAAGGCAATATCTCCAAGTTTGCGGATGACACTAAGCTGGGTGGCAGTGTTAGCTGTGAGGAGGATGCTAGGAGAATGCAAGGTGACTTGGATAGGCTGGGTGAGTGGGCAAATGTTTGGCAGATGCAGTATAATGTGGATAAATGTGAGGTTATCCACTTTGGTGGCAAAAATAGGAAAACCGACTACTATCTAAATGGTGGCCGATTAGGAAAAGGGGAGATGCAGCGCGACCTGGGTGTCATGGTACACCAGTCATTGAAAGTAGGCATGCAGGTACAGCAGGCAGTGAAGAAAGCCAATGGTATGTTAGCTTTCATAGCAAAAGGATTTGAGTATAGGAGCAGGGAGGTTCTACTTCAGTTGTATAGGGTCTTGGTGAGGCCACACCTGGAGTATTGCGTACAGTTCTGGTCTCCAAATCTGAGGAAGGACATTATTGCCATAGAGGGAGTGCAGCGAAGGTTCACCAGACTGATTCCTGGGATGTCAGGACTGTCTTATGAACAAAGACTGCATAGACTCGGTTTATACTCTCTAGAATTTAGGAGATTGAGAGGGGATCTTATAGAAACTTACAAGATTCTTAAGGGGTTGGACAGGCTAGATGCAGGAAGATTGTTCCCGATGTTGGGGAGGTCCAGGACAAGGGGTCACAGCTTAAGGATAAGGGGGAAATCCTTTAGGACCGAGATGAGAAGGAATTTTTTCACACAGAGAGTGGTGGGTCTCTGGAACTCTCTGCCACAGAGGGTAGTTGAGGCCAATTCATTGGATATATTTAAGAGGGAGTTAGATGTGGCCCTTGTGGCTAAGGGGATTAGAGGGTATGGAGAGAAGGCAGGTACGGGATACTGAGTTGGATGATCAGCCATGATCATATTGAATGGCGGTGCAGGCTCGAAGGGCCGAAAACACTGCCGGTTCGTATGGGGCACAAATAAAATTTTTGCATCGTAAAATTAGATTAAAGCCATCCCAAGAAGCAAGATTATATGTAAAATAGGCGACTTATCCTTTGTTTTGTCCCATTCTTGCGATCCGTCACGTAGTAGGCATTGAGGACGTTAGAAGTCGCTTTTTATTTGAATCCAAATATTAAATTGCCCAGCAAATTTTTTAAAAATATAGCGTGAACGAAGGTCCGATCGATTTTTCATCAGCAGCTAGCAGCCCGAGGAAGTCCGTCTCAGACAGGCAGTACAAAACGGCATTTTAATCCGGCCTCAAAGGCGCCAAGGTGGCAGAACTGCAGCGCCGCTGAAGGTAAGTTTTGTAACATCGCTACTGTAAGGTCTTGTCAGGAGGCAAGCAAAGTTGAATGGCCTGCTCCATGCATCCCGGGAAATGTTGAAGTGTCAGGATAGCAGTTGCATTAAAGAGCAAAAGCAGTAGGTTAGATAGAAGCTCTTCTGTGATGGAGTCATAGGAAGTGAAACAGCAGACAACAGGCCATTTGGCCAAATATGTCTATGCCGACTATTGGATTTCTCTGTTGGGCGATTGCACGGTTGACACTTGACCCGTAATGTTGCCACGCAACGCCTTCTGGGGGACAAGCAGTGTACTGGAGGCAAGCACGAGTGTGTTGATTACTATGGCTGACAGTACAGCGGGACCTTCTTCGTTCCCAGCAGCTTGTCGCCGGAGCTTGTTGGTAAGAATTTTACCAGTCCTCCCAAAAATATGTCAGAGTATGTCATGGAGACCGATGACCAGGATGAATAAAAATAGTGCTACTGTCAGGAAGTGGACAGCGGGAAAATGATCATGTGTGACAACACTAAATGTCGTATTTTGAGGTTTTATTTTGGATGCCTGAAGTTGCCAGAAAATAATGAGATACCAAAAACATGGGCCCAGATTGTAGGCTCCTCCCAAAATCACAAAGAAAAGTTCCCAAAAAGAAATGAACTGCAAGTGTTGTGCTAAAAAGGTTTCTCATAAATATTAAATCTAGCATTTGTATACCAAGTTAGCCTTGCACTGTATAAAACCACATAATAAGACATTTTGCAATAATTTTCACACACTAGTTTATTTTTCAAACTCTAATATTTAAGTTTAATATTAAAGACTTTGATCTGTGCAGAGTATGCTCCCTTTTGGCATAGGGTCTGTTATGTTTTAATTAAAAAAATTAACAATGGTATTAAAAAATGAGATACCAAAGTAAATTGAGTGTGCTCTCTTTAGGAGAAGAAACGTGCTTTCTTTGATTTTAATGTGCTGTGTAAGAAAATATAGTGTTTTCTTTGAAGTATGCCTAAGTAAATCATACATGTATGTGTGCTTTTATTGAATTGGTAGATTAATGGTGCTTTCTTTGAATGCCAAAGGAACATCAAGTGTGTGCCATTGAGTTAAACGACTTTCTTTCAAGTGTGTGTGAAAAAAAAAGACAAACTGTCAATTGATAGAACAATAAGTGCTTTCTAAGAAAAATGGGAGAAAAAATGCTTTATTTCAAGTTTGCGTGTTGATGTCATCATTGCCAAGGCGAATTGAGGTTTTTTTTCAAGGCCTTGCAGTGAGCTCAAAGGAGACATGACAAAATTGCATGATAAAACATTTTAAATTAACATGAATGGAATTTGAGTTTGTTATCTTAAAATTACAAACTGTGCTTTTACCAATGTGTTTGTGATTCAATGATTTACCATTTTCTTACAATTTCATTCATAGTAAATGCTGATGAACCAAGTTACTTTTTTGTAAGTGTTGATTGTTCGTATATACCCCATACAAAAGCACAATTATCTGCACCTACTGTGAGACTATGGATTCATTTAAGTTGAAAAGTGTACAACAGATCCTTGCAACTTTTTCAATTTTGGGTACGTGCATTTCAGAGTTGGTCATCATGTACTCTAGTGGTACAGAATGACAGAATTAGGTATTTTGCTTGACAGCACCAATCACACGCACTACATGAATGCGTAAATATGCAATTGCACAATTTTTTTTTGCATCCAGCGCAGATAGTTGTGCTTTCCCTCTTGTAAATGCAGGAATTTCTGCTTCACAACCATAAAATCCGGCATAATCTTTTATGTCAAAACCGCGATCAGCTAAATTGACATCTAGGTGGTCAAAAAAGTTAGATGAAAGTGTGATTGTTTTATCTGTGCCTCTACCTCCCCCATGCAGCAGATAAAAATGAAATAACTCCACATAGTGTTACACCTATCAAACTTTTGATGGTGTTATGGTGTTTATAGTTTGACCAAGTCAGGGCGAGCACCTCTAAACTCGTATATCTATTACAAAATACTTCAAAGCAATCAATAATCACTGCCACACGCTTTCCAAATGTTTTTTTAACAGCACAAAAACGAACCATTTTGACGGTATTTTCCAGGTATGAACGTACATGTTGAGTGTATGCCGGAGGCTTGCTTATCCTCCAATACACTTGAGGGACTCCGTGGGTCACACACTTTGACCTTTTGACCTACCGTGCAATCGCTCTATACCAGTTCCATGTACTCGCATTTGGTCCATTTCAATTCAAGTTATTATCCAGCAGCTTTGAAAATGTGTGCGACAACTTGCCTGCAGCACTTGCTCAGGCAGCATGTTCCACCTTCCAACCACTCTATGTGAACATATTTCCCATAATTTCTCCTCTAAACACTTTTCATCTTGTATGTATGCCTTCTTATTTTTGCAATCTCCAGCAAGGGAAAATTCTTACTATCTACCCCCCTCATAATTGCATACATCTCTCTCACCCTTAAGCCTCCTCTATTTCAGGGAAAACTAATAGTAAGATTAAACGAGAACTTACCAGTTTGAAGTTTGATCTTGATTTTATGAGGAGTTACGTTGGTGATTACGTGAAGAACCCCATCCAGGCCACATGCGCGTCAATCTTCAAAGCAGCAGTATGAAATCACAAATAACAATCACCAAAGTGACATAGTAAGATGCGTGACTCGAGAACTACCAGATGATCTTTATGATAGAGGGTTGGGCGTGGAGGGCACGTAATCACCAACGTAACTCCTCATCAAATCAAGATCAAACTTCAAACTGGTAAGTTCTCGTTTAATCTTACTATTTTACTTCGGAGTCACATGAGTGATTCCGTGACGAGTTCGAAGCTTTGTGATTTCATGCTGCAGATCCAAATCTCGGCATCTCACTGCATCGATTGACTCAGGATGAGTGAATAATCAAAAATGCATTAAGCATGATATTGATTCAAATGTATTAATGGTTTACGTTAATAAAGAAATCAATAGCAACCCCTGTAACTCAGGGGAGGCTAAAGTGGACGCAAAACAGAATGGGCAAAACCCCGGGTCAGTAACCAGCCTATGGTAAAAAAATTTAAATCAATTTAGTTGACCATCCTATGGTTGCGAGGATATGGTCGATGGGCATGTCCATTGCCCTAGCCGCTGACGTTGATGCTGACCTGGTGGAATGAGATATACAATCGTCAGTGTTAATACCTGCATAACCCAGAACCTTGAAATAGTCTGAACCGACCTTCCTTTGTTTAGTTGTTTGTTGATTAATAAACAATGCTGATTCCACACTTCTTAGGATTCTGGTGGCCTTGATATAATATAGCAAGCCTGCCCTCCCACAGACGTGAGACCATGGGGAATCCGAAAATGATCTTAAATCCTGCCACCCCTGATCTGCTCTGCTTGTGTAGATCAGAAAGTAAAATGTAATGGCACCTGCAGCCAGTTCCACCCTATCTAGCCACAGCGTTTGCAATGTTTGCCGTCGTTGTGCTGATATTAGTGTCATAACTAAGGATGTAGCTGGAACCCCTTGGTGAAGTAATGTTAACACATTTTCAATAACCAACTGCATATTCTTGTAGTGGGAGAACTTGTGTCAAGATCTCTTTAACAACTCGATATCCGGGTTGAACTCGACAGAGTGGTTCCCGTTTGTTGCAGCTGTAGTGTCTCCATAACTGAATTATTATCAAATACCATTTAAGAATAAACTGGAAGATGACAGTAATCTGTATCATATTAAATGTAACATTAACATTTAAACAAAATCACTTCCGATTCCCTCAATAGGAATGTACTGCTTTTTTGGGTGCTATCCCTGCACTCTGCAGTGAGCACATTCATGGCTTGATGTGACAACCTGAGCCATAAGTCAATCCATTCAAAATGTGTAAGTCAATAATTGTTGTATTATGCAAAGGCTGGTCTCCTGAACCACAGTTTGAACCAGCAAGTTTTCGTTTTTTGGAATAACCGTATATCATTGTATTATTATGCCTGATGAAGCAGGCAACATGGCTGCTTAGCCAGTCCAACAGTACAAACCCAAGTGAGGTCTTGCTGACTGTTTTAAGACCCGGCTAATGAGGCAAAAATGGAGGAAGACATAAAAGAACATTCCTCCTTTTGTAGCGAGAATGTATTTCTCCGCACTGTTGTGCCATATATTTTTGCAATCAGTGAATAAACATGAACCAACATGTCGATATCCTATGTAGCATTGAACCATACTTTCATAATACTTTGAGATCCAATAACTATTCTGTGTTGTCATTAGGTAACTTAGAGATTAGGTATTTATTACAGGACACTTTTACTTGATTGCCATGTGACTAACATATGTCACCATCGTAGTGTAGCAACTTGAAGTTGAGCATGTAGAATATGTATATTCGCTCAATAGCCCCTTACCCATGGGGTGCATCTAGTGTGTATATTTAGTTGATACCAACAATTGAAGAATTGGTAACTCATGCAAATCTCCAATACCTCCAACTGGAGACGGTATTCGGAACTTCTCACCTTAGAGTCCTTAGCATCAGTTTGTAATAACTGAATTCGACCGACCAAACTACTGGAGCAAGTTCATGTTTCAAGTTCAAGTTCAAGTGAGTTTATTGTCATGTTCAGCAATGCTGAATACCGTTTTTTCAACATTATGACTGAGGTAGCTTCAGCTGATAATAGCGTAAAGGTTGTTAACAATGGTCTACATGTCCTTTGAGAGATCCGCTACTTTGCATGATATCAGTTCCTTGATTTGCACAGCTGAAACACAGCTACTATATTGCCAATTACTCTTGCTGAAATAGAAGTCAGTTTTATAACAGTTTGCTATTAACTCCAATCTCTTGCCACAGGGCAGAGTCATAGGCTAATTAATAGTTAAATGTAAATCCCAATGACCAACGAACAGTTTATCCCATTCCGCAATGTTTTACTGTTATTAGTACAGTTATATTGTCTTTAATAACCTTTGTAATGGGAATTGCATAGCATGGATCTTTGAGACTCCTATGAATCTGTTGTTAGTCAGGAAAATAAGTTTTAATATTCGGAAAGTTCATATGCTCGACACTCTCCATTTTTCATAATAAACATGCCACTCCTGCCTTATTCCCCTCAACCAGAAGTTCTTTATCCTTTGTGTGTCGTACAACAATTGTAAATTTTACAACTTATGAATGTCAAGTCAAAGTCAAAGTCAAAAGAGTTTATTGTCATGTGTCCCTGACAGGACAATGAAATTCTTTCTTTGCATAGCACAACCAGAACAAAGTAGGCGTAGGGATACTGAGTTGGATGATCAGCCATGATCATATTGAATGGCGGTGCAGGCTCGAAGGGCCGAATGGCCTACTCCTGCACCTAATTTCTATGTTTCTATAGTAGGCATTGAATGGTGTACTTATCCATGTTTTGGAAGTGCTAGACCCACTTTGTTGAGTAGGGTTGGTAAGGTGCATGGAATTTCTGAGCTATCATGCTGCCCCTAGCTCCAGTGAACCGCCTACTGCCGATGAGCGCCTGGGGTGTATTCTGAAATGATGACCTTTGCCCGCCGTTGGCCTTAATTGATTAGTCTACCAGGTTTTCTTCCCCTGTTGAATAGGCCTACCTGAATAACAGATTCGGCGGCTGGCTCTCACATCCCCCGTTGGCGCTGTTCACTGCCGGCACATATGTGCATCAGTATGTTCCATTGACGTCTTTAGAGCCTGGAGTCGGTTATATCTTGACCTTTTGCTCTCCCCTCCTCAGAGAGGGTGATTCGTGGGTAGCCCTGAACAGGCGCTGAATATGAACCCATTGGACCTATACCCGAAAAGAACATTCTGCTGGGATGGCAACTTTGTTTTCAGGAAAAGGTACCTCTGACACGTGCCCTTCATCCCTTGGGGTATGCCCCACGGCCATACCCTGTTGACAGACCTATAGCAGCTCTGTCAACTGGAGTGGCTGGTGCGGCCTGCGAGAGGTGGAACTTCTGGCTCAATCTTACCATCAGAGTCGGGGTCAGAACTAAAATGACCCATGGCTCGCGCCTCCTCATCTATGAAGGTGCTATCAAACAGTTCTCTACTAGATGCTGCTGGCGCCTTTTTGTTCAGGGTGGCGCTGACACTCCCCCTGCTGGCGTGTGCCCTGCTGTAGCACTGTATGCAACAGTTGCTGCATTTGGGATAGTCGTTTCAAATGCACTATCCAGCCCCGGTGAGGAATCATCCCCCGACTCCGTGGGCCTTGCTAACCAGCCCCGGTGTGGAATCATCCAACTCCGTGGGCGTAGCAGACTTATGTGTGAACTTGAGGAACCCTGTCCCAGGCATTGCCGGCACCACCTCTCATAGAGGCTGGTGCTTTTTGACATGAAACAGCCTTGTCCCAGGCGCTGCTGGTGCAGCTCTCCCGTATGCCGGCAATGTCACAAATGAAACAGAACTGTCCCAGGCGCTGCTGGCGCGGCTCTTCCATAGGCCGCCGTT
The DNA here is from genome assembly GCA_963514005.1 of Raja brachyura. Next base: position 26,877,161 of record OY740790.1, read on the forward strand.
TTCATACATGAAGCAGCCCTGCCAGGTTAAAGCAATTTTAACCCTTCACAGCAATTTGTGCTAAACAAGCAAGAATTTCATTGTCAGTGACACCTGACAATAACGTTTTTGACTTTTAAATTTGACTTTCACTTTTGACTTTAAGAAAAACACTATAACATAGATGTAAACTTTATTATTAGAGAAACTCTTGCAGCCCGACTTACCCAAGTCCAAAGGGTGAACGAGTTCTTTCTGCACCAATTTTGCTCCCTGCCTAGGGACCGACGTCTGTGAGCCGCTGACCGCACTGTCAGCAACTCTGGTGTTATTTCCTTGCCGTTCCAAGGCATCCCCTCAGGCTGGAAGCCACTGGCTGCTTTGTCAGTGGCTCCTTATCTCACAGCCCGATCTTTTTGCCGGTTATCCGCTTCCGCGGTTGGACTGGGGTTTCCCCACAGTCCATAACCGGTTCACTCGTTGGGCTGTGAAACTGGCAGGAAACCTCTGTGAAGAGAGGCTCCTGCTTGGAAAAAACCCTAGTAAGTAAAAACGAACTTACCTTCTAGGTTGAACTTACCGCCGGCAGGAGCTCTGTCCTGCCAGTCTGGTGCTTGCGCCAATGCGGCTGTCGTACTGACGCGCATGCGGCGTGGATGGCGTTATTCACGGAATCACTCACGTGACTCGGAAATAAAATCCAGCCTATCCAATCACTTCTTATCATCAAAATGCTCAAATCCAGGTGAAGAATATAGAAGTAAAGAACTGCAGATGCTGATTTACAAATAAAGAGTGTGGTGGGGGTTGGAACAGGCGAACTCCAACTACTGTTACAAGCCCTTATAAGCCCACATCTGAATGACAACTAGATCTTCCAAAGTTTATTTCTATAATGAATATTTTCAACCAAAATCATTTACTCTCTTTTTGTCACAAAGTCAAAGTCAAAAGTCAAAGTCAAAAGTCAAAAGAGTTTATTGTCATGTGTCCCTGAGAGGACAATGCAAATCTTTCTTTGCATAGCACAACAGAACATAGAAGGCATTGACTACAATTCTATACATAAATACACCCATGAATTAATAAATTAATAAAGTGCAAATAACAGATGGAGGGATATTAATGTTCAGAGTTCCGAGCCAGGTTTAATAGCCTGACGCCTGTGGGAAAGTAGCTATTCCTAAACCGGGTTGTTGCAGTCTTCAGGCTCCTGTACCTTCTACCCAAAGGTAGCAGTGAGATGAGTGTGTGGCCAGGGTGGTGTGGGTCCTGGATGATGCTGCCAGCCTTTTTGAGGCAGCGACTGTGATAAATCCCCTCGATGGAAGGAAGGTCAGAGCCGATGATGGACTGGGCAGTGTTTACAACTTTTTGTAGTCTTTTCCTCTCCAGGGCGCTCAAGTTGCCGAACCAAGCCACAATGCAACCAGTCAGCAAGCTCTCTACTGTACACCTGTAGAAGTTAGAGAGAGTCCTCCTTGACAGACCAACTCTCCGTAATCTTCTCAGGAAGTAGAGGCGCTGATGAGGTTTCTTAATAATTGCATCTGTGTTCTCGGACCAGGAAAGATCTTCACAGATGTGCACGCCCAGGAATTTGAAGCTCTTGACCCTTTCAACCATCGACCCATTGATATAAACAGGACTGTGGGTCCCCATCCTACTCCTTCCAAAGTCCACAATCAGTTCCTTGGTTTTGCTGGTGTTGAGGGCCAGGTTGTTGTGCTGGCACCATATGGACAGTTGTTCGATCTCTCTTCTATACTCGGACTCATCCCCATCAGTGATATGTCCCACAACAGTGGTGTTGTCAGCGAACTTGATGATGGAGTTCGCACTATGACCGGCTACGCAGTCATGAGTATAGAGTGAGTACAGCAGAGGGCTGAGCACGCAGCCGTGAGGTGCTCCCGTGCTGATTGTTATCGAGACTGACACATTTCCACCAATACGAACAGACTGTGGTCTGTGGATGAGGAAGTCGAGGATCCAATTGCAGAGGGATGCGCAGAGACCCAGTTCTGCGAGTTTGGTAACCAGCTTGGAGGGGATGATTGTGTTAAATGCCGAGCTGTAGTCAATGAATAGCAGCCTGACATATGAGTTTTTGTTGTCCAAGTGGTCCAGAGCGGAGTGGAGGGCCAGCGAGATCGCTTCCACCATTGATCTGTTGTGGCGGTAAGCGAACTGCAGTGGGTCCAGGTTTTTGTCGAGGTAGTAGTTGATTTGCCATGATCAACCTCTCGAAGCACTTCATCACCACAGGCGTTAGTGCCACAGGTCGATAGTCATTGAGGCACGTCACCTTGCTCTTCTTGGGCACCAGTATTATTGATGCCCTTTTGAAGCAGGTGGGAACCTCAGACCTCAGAAGTGACAGGTTGAAAATGTCCGTAAAAACTCCAGCCAGTTGGTTCGCACAGGTATTTAGGACACGACCAGGTATGCCATCAGGTCCAGACGCTTTTCGAGGGTTCACCCCTCTGAAGGATTTCCTGACGTCGGCCTCTGTGACTGAGACTGAAATACCATCACAGCGAATAGGGGCTCGGGAAGGCACATCGGTGTTCTCCCTATCAAAGCGTGCGTAAAATGCACATTAATATAATTCTCTAATAATTAATATTTCATTCACTTAAAGTGTTTTTAATGTTATCCTTTTTTCATTTCTCCCTGAATTGTTCTGTAACATTCACCAACTGTAGGTTTTATGTGAATATTTGCTGACACAGCACACCTCAATTTCCAATCCAGGTGGTGTGATCATATTGAATGGCGGTGCAGGTTCGAAGGGCCGAATCTCCTACTCCTGCACCTATTTTCCATGTCTGTGTCTATGTGTGTTCCAGGCCACCATCTGTGTAAAAAAACCTGCTCTGCACATCTCCTTTAAATTTTGCCCCTCTCACGTTAATACTATGCCTCTACTATTTTATTTTTCCATCCTGGCAGAGAGATTCTACCCTACTGTCTTCCCTATATATGCCTCTATGCCTGGATGATAGAACAGATGAACGTGTAGTGAAATAGCTGATGTGGGGGCGGGAGCACTTTCAGTACTTAGATTGGAATTGTTCTGGAGCAGGTGGGATATGTAAAAGTTGTAGGGGTTGTATCTAAATTGGATGGGGACCAATATCTTTTCAGAGATGTTTGCTCACACCACTCAGTGTCATTTGAACAAATCTGGCAGGTGCGAGAAACATAGTAGCACTGCAGCAGATGGTGAGATTAGCTCAAACGTGGAGGAAAAATTAGGAAAGTTCAGTGGAGATAGCAGACAGAAGCAGGTTAGAAATTTTTTGAAGAGCCAACAAGAATGGTCAATGAACAAGTCTGGAGGTGAAGTGAGAAGTCAAAAGGATTCTGATGTGTAATTTGATAAAGAAAAGGATGGGAAGTGAAAGGTGGAAACACAGAGAGGGTTCTACATTTCATTCTCACCTGTACCCTTTTGTCCTCTTCTTCATCTTCCCCACCTGATTTATCTGTCTTCTCACCTATCACTTGTCAGTGATTGTCCTGCCCTGCCTATCTTCTCTCCATCAGCTTTCCCCCCTCTATTCCAATAATGTGATGAAAGGTTACAACTCAAAACATCATTTGTCCATTTCCATCCATCAATGCTATGTGACCCACCGCATTTTTTGCTCATGATTTCAGCAGCTGCAATCCCTTATGTCTCCAACAGTCAATGAGAATGGTTTATTTAAGATATTCTTCATCAATTTTAGAAAACAACTAGACTAAGTGCAGACCCGTTGGGTTTGCTCCCCCAACCCAACATTCCACCACTCACCCATTCCCGCAACACAACCCATTCCCCAATGCAATATTCCACCACTCACGCATAGCCCCCAACTGCGCAGGCGCAGCTCATTTTCCTTCTTCCCTCAGCACTCCCTCCCCCTCCTTTTCACCGTCCCTCTTCTTTCCCCTCACCTCCTCCCCTCCCCAATCCCTCCCTCACCTCTCCCTCTCCTTTCCCCTACCCTCAGTCACTCCCTCCATCACTCCACTCCCCTCCCAACCCCCTCCTATCTCTCTATCCCCCACCTCCCCCACTGCTCACCTCCCCCTATCCTCCTACTAACCCTCCTCACCTCCCCCACTGCCCTCCTCTCCCTCTATTCCCCATTCCCTACCTACCCCACTTCTCTCCCTCTATTCCACTTCATCCCCCACCAGATAGGAAAAAAGTGAAAAAAGAGGAAATGATAGATTTCTCGGCGAATTTTAAAATTCGGCAAAGCCCCACTGCTGCCGCGAGGCCCCATCGCCACAGTCTTGATGCCTCCTGGATCCCGCTTAGAACCCCGGCCGGGGCCTCATGTGGAGAAGCCTGGGTTGGACGAAGCGGCTGCGGGCGCCCGCGGCTGGGCACCACGGAGGCTGTGAAGTGGGCTCGGCCGCTCAGCACCACAAAGGTGCCCGCAGACGCAGCTCCAGCCGGCGGAGTGTTAGTGGTCCTCACTCCGCTCCTTCAGCTTTATATTCTCCTCGCCAGGCGAGGCGAGCGCCGCCCGTGACTGACAGTGGACCCAGCCAATCTGTGTGGCGACGGTGCAGGAAGGGGTGTTGCTGTCCTGGTGACTGACAGGAGAGGACACCAATCTGCGTGGCAGCGACTGATAGGATAGGAGACCAATCTGCATATGCTGTTTAAATTTTTTTTTAAACCTTAATAACTTAAAAAATATACCATAGATCGGAACAAAACCTGCTGCCCTTGTAGCACAGGCGAATGGTAAGGTGGCAAAAAATCGTAGCGCTATCGTTATGGCCGTCCAAAGGGGGGGTGCGTTGGGTGCGCTCGCACTCCCCTTTTTTTCCCAGTTAGAAGAATATCCCGAACATTGGAGCACAATCGCCGTTTACCTGAAATTCTGGTTATGGCCACTGGATGATTTGTGGGGGGGGGGGGGGGGGGGATTGCGACCATCCACGCCTGCGCAGTTGGGGAAGCCGGTGATGCAGTAGCGACGTTAATGATGCTGTCTCTCCGCGCGTGCGCAATGGGCCCGGGCAGGATCAGACTGCCATTGGAACACCACACAACCGGAGAGCGCCTCGATGTCTACTCTGGGTAAGTAGTGAAATATTGCGTTGTGGTGTCTGCCTGCCCGGTCCAGCGTCTCCATCTGCGGCGTCGGAGCCTAACCAACGGCCAGGAGACCGTTGTCCAATTGCCGGGCGGGTGCGACTGAATCTGAACCCACCGGCCGTAACACTGACACTAGAGGCTGCTTCGGCCGGGCCCGCTCCCCTCGCCTCCCCCGCCACTGGGCCCACGCAACCTTCCTTCCATGCCACAGGCCGCGGAACCGGTCATGGACCACGGGGAATCTTGGTCTCGAAGAAATGAAACCAGCCGCCGCATCCTCTCTTCAGGTAAGACTTTTCCCACAGGTAAGACCAGGATGTGGAAGCAAAAGCTGTCGGACTAATCAAGGCTGACGACGAGCAAAGCTTCATCGGCAGGCGACGACACACCCCATGCCTCCATCGGGGGCAGCGGTTCACTGAAGCCGGTGGCAGCTTGAAAGCTGTGCACTGATATATAGCCAGCTTTGTCTTTCGAGGCAGGCTCAAAATTGTGGCCAGAGCTGTCTTACGAGGCAGGCTCAGTAAGATGAGATTTTTCAGACCAAGCCTAACTGCTTAGCATACGACTACCGGTAGCCATGGAGGTAGGTGGGTCTTGTTCTCCCAAAACATGGTTTTGTGGACCATTTAGATGTTGTTAATATTTACACTTGTGTTTTTCTACAAGTGATCATGCTTGCATGAGATTTAGATCTGTGTTTAATAAACTGATGATAACATGTGATTACTTTATACTGCACAACATACTAGGTTCCAAGCAGGCTTGGAATTGGGGCCAGAGTTGTCTTTTGAGACAGGCCCAGTATTATGGGCTGGATTGCCTTTCAGGATGGGGTGAAAGATGCAGGATGTCACTTCATCCAGATTTAACTCCTATGTGCAGTATAGACTTTCAAAATGGGAGATATTTGAAATGTATCTGGATGGGTCAATGCAACAGTAAAACCGTTGCAAATGGGCTCTTCAGCTCCCAGGTTTATTTACCAAATTAGTTAAACCGGTCAAAGTCAAAAGAGTTTATTGTCATGTGTCCTTGACAGGACAATGACATTCTTTCTTTGCATAGCACAACAGAACATAGTAGGCATTGACTACAATTTTATACGTAAATACACACATGAATGAATAAATTGATAAAGTGCAAATAACAGATGGAGGGGTATTAATGTTCATAGTTTTGTCTGAGCTAAGTTTAATAGCCTGATGGCTGTGGGGAAGTAGCTATTCCTGAACCGGGTAGTTGCAGTCCTCAGGCTCCTGTACCTTCTACCCGAAGGTAGCAGGGAGATGAGTGTGTGGCCAGGGTGGTGAGGGTCCTTGATGATGCTGCCAGCCTTTTTGAGGCAGCGACTGGTAGATCCCCTCGATGGAAGGAAGGTCAGAGCCGACGATGGTCTGGGCAGTGTTTACTACTTTTTGTAGTCTTTTCCTCTCCAGGGCACTCAAGTTGCCGAACCAAGCCACGATGCAACGGGTCAGCAAGCTCTCTACTGTGCACCTGTAGAAGTTAGAGAAAGTCCTCCTTGACAGACCGACTCTCCGTAATCTTCTCAGGTGCTTGGGCTGCTCAGATCTCTAGAACATTGTTATCACCTATCTGGATAATGTTTTTTTAAACGCAGTATTTTACTAAAATAACTGTTGCAGCCCAAACTATATTTGGGGATTGGGGTCCTTTAATCCATCCAGTTAAATTTAAGTTGATACCAATCAGAACAATTGACTGTTGGAATTACATTTTACTATCGACTTAACTGGGACTCCACCCTGGGGCAGGAGGTGGAATTATCAGAAGCCTGTAACAACCTTGTTGTTATAAACAGCAATCTACTCATTAAGTGTAATTGGCAATATAGCAGCTGTGTTCCAGCAGTGCAAATTGGGCCTTTGTATTATCAGTACCTACTACGTGCAAAGAATTAACCCCTTAGTACCATGTAGTTCTTTGTTAATAGACCCAAGCCTATACCAGCTGAAGCTACCAAAGTCACATGGTGGCAGTATTCAGCATTGCTCCAGTAAGTTTGTTCAGTTATCCTCAGTAATTACAAACTGATGCTAGTCCTCAAATATGAGAAATTACAACTGCCATCTCCAGTTATGGAAGTGGATACGGTTTGCATCAGTCACCAATTTTCCGTTTGGTATCAACTACCTATAACACTAGGTACATCCTGTAGGTTAAAGGTTATTGTGTGAATATGCATAATCTGCATGCTCAACTCCAAGTTGATATACCATGGAGGTGGCATATGTTAGTCACATGGGTGCAATAAAGTTAAACTATCCCATGATTTTTACCTATCCTCGTTTGAGGCTATTGTGTCATTAAGTGAAATCAATGACAACACAGAATGAATGTTGGACCACTAAGTGTTTAATGTCATCATGACTCGATAGAACACCGAATATTGATATGTTTACTTCCAGGCTCTTTCTCCAGTTGGTAATACATGGCATACAGTGGCGAGAATACACTATCGCCACACTGGGGAAGAATGTTTTCTTGCAGGTCTGTAAAATCATTTAGAGTATTGTGTTCAGTTCTGGGCACCATGTTATAGGAAACATGTCATCAAACTGGAAAGGGTATAGTGAAGATTTACGAGGATGTTGCCAGGACTAGAGGGCCAGAGCTATAGGGAGAGGTTGAGTAGGCTGGGACTCTATTTCATAGAGCACAGGAGGATGGGATGATCTAATAGAGGTGTATAAAATCATGATTTGAATAGATCAAGTTGAGTATTTTGCGAGCAGGGAGGTTCTACTACAGCTGTACAGAGTCTTGGTGAAAGTTTTAGAGAGATACTAGAATAAATGGGACCTGTTGGGTCCCTGTCACAGAGGAGGCTTGGTCCCCCAACGCAATATTCCACCTCTCACCCATAGCCCCCAACTGCACAGAGCTCATTTCCTCTCATCCCTAGCACTCTCTCCCCTCCTCTTCACCCTCCCTCTTCTTTCCCTTCTCCCCCTCCCCTCCCCGATCCCTTCCTAACCTCTCTCCCTCTCTTTTTCGCTACCCTCAGTCACTCCCTCCCTCCATAACTCCTGTCCCCTCTCTACCCACTCCTATCCCTCTATACTCCACCTCCACCTCCCCCACTCCTCACCTCCCCTATCCCCCCCACTATCCCTCCTTTTCCCTCTCTTCTTACCCTCCCCCAATCCCCTTACGTCTCCTTTTCCCTACCCTCAGTCACTCCCTCCCTCCCTCCCTCCATAACTCCTCTCCCTTCCCTACTCCCTTCCTCTCCCTCTATCTCCTCTCCTCACCCACACTCCCTCCTTACCTACCCATGATCTCGAGGTTGCTGCGCCTCTCCCTTCCTGCTTGCCCCAAAGGAGCATCTGCGTCGGCGCCCTTAGAGCCAGACCTCGGATCCTCGGTTCGGCCGGGAAGCACCAACAGCTACGGCCACACCGTCGTGTGGACTGGGGGGTTGGGGGTGTGGCTGTGGTGGGAGAGCTCGTAGAAAAGATAGGGAAGAGCCATGGGCGAGAGGGGAGTATCACGGGGGTGGGGGGCAGTAGCCACCGAGGGGGAACAGAGAGGAAGGGTTTGAAGACCTCCGAAGGCCATCATCAGCTACAGTAAAGACGCAATGGCGTAGGAAGGGGTGGACTGATCTGGAGGAGAACAATTTGCGCATGCGCGGTTTTTACGATTTTTAAGCCTCATTAACTTTTACAATATATTACCGAGAGGAACAAAACTTGTTCCACTCGCAGCACAGGAGAACAATGAGTAAGCTAACGAAAATAGAAAGACCACTCATACTGGAAGAGCACAAGATCAGAGTTTCAGTTATGTATATACTAAGTGGGACCCATTGGGTCCCAGTCACATGGGAGGCCTGGTCCCCCAACACAACCCCTTCCCCAATGCAATATTCCACCACTCACCCATTCCTCCAACCGAACCCATTCCCCCATCGCAATATTCCACCACTCACCCATAGCCCCTCATCCCCCAGCACTCTCTTCACCTCCTTTTCATGTGTGGGAGGGGAGAGGAGAGGGGAGGGGAGGAGAGGGGGAGAGGAGGGGAGGGATGGAGGGTGTGTAGCAAGGGGGGTGTGGGGTGGGAGGGGAGAGGGGTGTGTGTGGGCGGGTGGTGTGGGAGGAGGGATTGAGGGCAATGTGGGGGTGGGAAGGGGTTGTGTGGGGAGAGGGGTTGTGGGGGGGAGGGGTAGTTGGGGAGGGTTGTGGGGGGAGGTGTTGTGAGGGCGGCTCTCATGCTGGATGGCTGGGCAGCTCTCGGGCTGAGCGGCTCTCGGTCTGGGTAGCTGGGCGGCTCTCGGTCTGGGTGGCTGGGTGGCTCTCGGGCCTGGCAGTTCTCCGGCCGGGCAGCTCTCCGGCCGGGCAGCTCTCAGGCTGGGCAGCTCTCGGGCTGTGCGGCTCTCGGGCCGGGCAGCTCTCGGGCCGGGTGGTTTTCGGGCTGGGCGGCTCTCGGGCTGGGCGGCTCTCAGAATGAGCGGCTGGGCGGTTCTCGGGCTGGACTCTCCCATTCACGACTTCTGGACTCGCTCACTCACCAACTCTGGACTCAGCCACACCTCCGGGGCTTTATTCTCCTCGCCCTGGTGATTTCTGCTGATGACCAATCTGCTGATCTCACGATTTTTAAACCTTCATAACGTTTGTAATATTCCACCGATCGGAACAAAACTTGGTGTACTTGGAGCAGAGGAGAACGGTGAAGAAGGTGGCGAAAATATCCTAGCGATATAGAGTACCAATTTTGTGCAAATTTAAAAAAAATGCAAACCGGAAGAGGACAAGATGAGAGTTTTAGTAATGGTATGGAAGATAGATAGATGGACCAAATGTGGGCAAATGAGGCTAGCTTAGATGGGGCATCTTGGTTGGTACGGATGAATTGGGCCAAAGGGTCTATTTCTGTCATGTGTGACTCTATAACTTCCGTACAGCAACAGCAACACCTGCGTTAAGACACACCCCCATTTTGATTTGCTAAATTTTGACAGGACATAGAAAGCTAAAAAAAATAAAAAATAAAAATAAAAAATAAAAATAATGAGAGTAACAATTCAACGCCCAAGGCTTCCATATCTCCTCCATTCTGAATGACTGAATGGGTGGGGGGTGGAGGTTGACGGCAGGTGGAGAGATGGTGGGAAAAACGGGAGCACACCGGGACAAGTTGAATCAGTAGTGATCTTATTGAATGACAATACTAGTTCAAGGGACCAACTGAGGTTACTCACGCTAACACAGGAGTAAGCTCCACCACCACTGTCCTGTTATACATTGCCCGCTGATCCGCTCTGCTCTATGATCTTTGCTCTTGAGCTGGTCCCCTCACTGTCTGGTCTCTGAACCAGGTGAAAAATAGGGATAATGAGAATTTCAATACTAATACCGACTGCTTTTCTGCGCGTCTGTTGAAAAGGCGGCAGCATTCTTATTCTCTGTTATTCTCACTTGACCGACAACTGCCACACACCTCCAAAGCATGTCCCCATGCAAATTTACATTGAAAGTGTCACCCAGCGCAGCAAGTGAGGCCATTTCCTGCTCCCGGCAGCAGTTGGAATTTAAGGATTTGCGAGGTTGACATGAACGAGGCCGGTGAGTGGCAGGAGGGAGGTGTTTAGATGGAGAGTACTGCCAGAGGTGAGCGGGTCGGCAGAAGGTGCTGAGATGGTGGCCAATTCCTCTGTCTGGTCCCGGTGGCCATTTGCAGCCTCCTGAGCTACTTCCCTCCCCGGCCACAATGCGGTGGCTCTGAGCCCCGAAGCACCGCGGCAGCGGTGAGTGAGTGAGTTGCTGGCATGATCCCCGACCCCCTCTTTCTCAACGCTCCTGCCCTCCCCTCAACTTTATCCTGGCGGACACCCCACACGCTGTGAAAGGAACTCTCCACCTCCCCCCCCCCCAAGCAGCGCTGTTCTTTTACAGTCACTTCCCACTTTACAGCAACTTCCCATCAGTTGCCAGCAATGAACCGGACATCATTCTTGCTGTTGCTGTACTGAGGGATAGCCAAGTCTATCTTTCTTGGCTAACAACCTAACCTTCGGCCTACAAGCCGCAGGTAAATTTCCGTGCCTTATTTTTGGGTAAAAAATAGCGTCTTTATGGCCAGGAAATACGGTATATGAAAAGATGGAGGGAGGGTGGGGGGTGCAGGTGGAATGTGGAAGGAGGATTCAGCACCAACTTTCAAATGCAGTTGGATATAAACGTTGGAATTTTAGGCATCATTGAGTGTATTGTGGACATCCCTGTTACTATAGTTCAGAAAAACTGCTCGTAACTCAGGGAGGCTGCAGAGGATGTTAACCAGGCTTTGCCAGTAATGAACAGCCTGGTCGAGGTGAGATTGAAAACGGTCAGGCTCTTCTTTCTAGAATGAGAATTAAAATCATTTTGATAGAAAAAAATATTTCCTCTACATGCAGGATAATTGGTAAATGCCTTGGATTTCAAATCAACGCTAATAGATTGAATGGGGGGGTCAAGATAATTTATTTAACATTCACTATTGTTGAAATCTGGAAACCCCTATCTGAAGAGAGAGTGGAAGGTGATTCCTTTAGTTTGTTCCAGAGATTTAGTTTGATTAGTTATGTTATCTGGGGAAGACCCAGGAAATGGGAGTATTTGAATTCTCTTCCTGTTGAAGCTGAATGGTTTTCAGCTATGCGGTCAGATTTTATGATTCCAAAAAGACTCTTAATAAATCCACAATATTGTTGAAGCTCAGACATTGCTGAGGTTTTTTACAATTTCCACCTAGGACACTTTTATCCACCAGATGGTGATATTGCCTTTTTTTTCTCACTATTTCTGAATGGCACCAAATCACAATGAATATAAACTGAAAAGTTCAGATTGTAACAGTGTTAACCCTGGCGAACATCTTCTGTCATTTTTCTACCTTGTGTGAATCAATGCTCTAGGTTTTTAAACAATTTCATGCAAAACTCGAGCTACTAACATATCTGTCTGGCATGACATAACAAAATGCCTTCAGCTGCCTCAGCCCTAAGCTCTGGATTTATTTATTTTAACAATTTCATACTCCTACCCTTCTCTCCTCCTTAAAGAAGCTAATTAAAACCCACCATCTGTCCTCGTACATCTCCATGCAGCACCCTGCCAAATTCTCTTTGATAACACTCCCGTGGAGCGCCTTGGGACATTTTACTACGTGAGAAGCTGTTTATAAATAGAGGTTGTTATTGTGTGTTCTTGTTGCAACATAGGAAAACTTTCAAGGAGCTGTGAGAAGGCTGATTTGCGTGCATTGGTTTCTGCAAAATGTGCTCTTGCATTCAGTGGTTATTGTCGTTCCCTCAACCAAAGGAAGCATTTCCAAACAGATTTTGTCTATGATTAATGTCTGTTCCTGTGGTATCCTGGATAGTGACTGGGGAAAAGAAACAAAAGGATCCGCGATTAAATCATGCACCCAAAGACTCTTGGAGCCATTGAAGTGTCGTCACTTGAACGACATGATTCAGACTATGTCAGTTTTTGGTAATAGATTGAATTACTAATGAAAGCAAACACACTAATCGGGACCCTCCAAAAGTAAATAGTTTTTTTAAAAGGAATGGTTTGGTATCCTGACCATGTGACAATAACATTGTATTTGTTCTTGAGTGTGTGTCGTTTGCCTGATTTTTATTCTGTGAATTTTTGTTTCTACCTCTGTGTTCCCTGTGTGTTCAATAGTGTCTATGTGTTTATTATTTCTTCAATTGTTTTCTGTTTTTGCATGCATATTTGTTGCAGTGGATAGGAAAATCCCCATGTGTGTATATAGGTGTATATTCACATTTAAGAGATGGGTGTCATTGGCAAAGGCAGCATTTATCGCTCCTGAGAATATGGTAAAGGTGTCACCTAATTGAATTCATAAGGTCTATGGGTGAAGATACTCATTCAGTATTTTTAAGTAAACAGTTTTAGGATTTTGACTAATTCACATTGAAGGAATGATGTGTGACTTGTAAGGGATCCCTGCGGTGGTATTCAGTCATGCCATCTCACCTTGACCATTTCAGTGCTGGAGGCAGCAGTTTGGGAGGTGCTGTCAAAAAGACCCATTGTGCCAATTGTCAAGTCGATTTTTAAAATTGTGAGTTGAATGAAAATCTAGTGGCTTGCTCAGTGTGTTTGTGTACATGAGCATTCTTGTGTTGTGTTTCATCTGTGTTTTGTGTGATGTGTGTGTGCATGTGTGTGCTTTGTTTGAGTGACAGAGGGAGAGAGAGATTAGCCGTTGACAGATTTTTATTTTGAGGCAACGTGTGAGAAATGAGAACTTTATTTTTAAGTTGCAACATTTATAGTCCATAAAATGAAATAAAATGCTGCCACTAGCTTGTGATCAAAGCTCTATGATCTTGTGACTGAGAAGTTGTAAAATGTTATACTTTGTTATGCATCACTTGTTATACTCTGAATGGATGTTTATCAAGATTATTTCAAACGTTTTGGAAGATAAGGCAAGGAACGGAAATGATTGTACAATTTGCACAGTATTCATTGGTGGTGATAATCGCAACCACGGGAATTATTCACTCACCTCCTCTCCCTCTTTTCAACTTGGCAACATCAGTTAACTCTCAACACCTATGCAGCCCCAATTCTGAATTCCACATTGCAGTACAATCCAAACCAGTTTTTCAATTCTTGAGTTTTGCAGAGCTGCACTGGTTGTCTGCACACTACCTCCAGAACAATGCAATTTCGACAAAGTAGAAATATAGCATGGAAACATGCCTGTCAGCCCAATATGTCAATGCTGACCATGATGCCCCACGTAAACATGTTCCTTTTGTCCACATTTAGTCCATTCCACTTTTCTTATCCGTGTACCTGTCCAAGTCTTTTAAGTCTTGTTGTTGTATTTGCCTCACCAACCTCCTCTGGCATCTCATTCTAAGTGCCCACCACCCCTGAGTGAAAATGTTGCACCACAATTTCCTATGAAATCATTCCCCTCTCACCTTAAATCAATGGCATCTTGTACTTGATTCTCCTACCCTGGATAAAAGATTCTGTGCATTCACTCTATCTATTTGCCTTGTAATTTGATATACTTCTATAAGATCACCCATTAGCTTCCTGCGTTCCAAGGATTAAAGTCCTTGCTTTAGAACTTTAGAATAAAGTCCTAGTCATTCAAACCCGTCCAACACCGCATGTTGACAGCCACTGTCTACACTGTGCTTCCAGAATCCTTTGACATTTTGTAATTGTGTACTGGGTTTGCAGTCAATAAATACATATTCATTGAAGGTTCTTTGTTATGAACCTGCAGCTCTCACGGTTTTTGCACACTGTTCATATCACAGACGGGCAAAGAAGGAATCGGACATCTCAATGATACTAAACAGCCATGCATGGAATCTGGGAAATTCATCCCCACTCATATTTTCATTTGCCCTTGAGTATTAATTCTTCCACAATGCAGTGTAATAATCCTCATTATCCTCCATGGGAGTAAGTTGCAATTTGGTTTGTTTCTTCGTTAATATCTTCGATGACGATCTTGCATCAGTCAATCTTTTTGCTTTGTAAATGAACACTGACAGTGGAAAACTACTGAAAAAAATAACAATGTGGAACATTCTATGGGACATAATAAAGGAACCACCAAATCCCATTTTAATATGTGTGAAAAGAAATTTCAGATGCTGGTTTGCACCGAAGATAGACAAAATGCTGGATTAATCAGCAGGCCAGGCAGCATCTATGGAGAAAAGTAATAGGTGACATTTCAGGCCAAGACCCGTTTTAATCTCCTGGCTTCTCAGCATCCTTGTACTCCTCTTGCTATATCATGGCTTGTTGCAGGCCCTTGACATATGCGAGTGCACCACTATTAATTCTGGACAGTTTTAGCACAACCTTTAGCAATTTACTCAGGTCACTTCATGCGAAGTGCCAAGTGAAGGCACAATTTACCTGATACTGCATTATTGGGTGGCTTTGCATCATACCTGATTGTTATTGCCAATAATAATGTGAGAAATGAAAGTGGGCTTTCCTGCTTTACACTTCCACACAAAGTAAAGTTCACCCAAATGGAATTGACAACTGTTGCATTTTGTCAATATCCAATGATGCTGATGTGTGAGCTGTAACAAGCTGGTAGGAGATCCAGGTAATCCAGGTTACATTCAACAGATCCCGAATCGCAGCACCAAGTTACTTCTTAATATGAAGAGTGTTTCATTCTTAACCATTGTATCCATTCCATTGTGGCAACTCTCACCACTCTCTCTTATCTCCCTCTCTATATTGCTTATTAAGACTGGCTCTCAGAACCACCAGTGTTTGCCCTTCCAACTCCTACCCTTGCTCAGGATGAAGAGCACAAATGTCTTCAGTTTCCTCTTAAATCAGACATGTGTCGTGAGGTATCTGCCTTATGTTTATTTTCTACATTACCTCCATTGTGCCCTTGACCAAAACTAATCACAGTGCTCAAGCTACAGTGTGGCCAGAGCTATGGACATTATCCTATTATCATGGTCACTGGACTTGTTGATTGTTTAAATATAAACTCTGGAAAGATTCATGAATCTTCTTGGCTTATTCATGAAGTAAAATGATGCTTATTTTTCCTTCCTATGTGCTTGGTCTCCATTAAATTTAATCTGCCTTTGATCTCTGTCCTGCGTATAAATGTTGTTCAACCTACTCTATAATTTCTAAGATGCATCCTTTGAAACCAGTGATCCTTTCTGTATATCATCAAAAAAATCTGAGCAGTTTGCAGAGTGCAGGTCATTATGTCAATGAGAAACAGGTGTTGTCAGTTCTGAGAGCCAGGGTCTCCCCATTCTGACACCTTCCCTCTCATTTGAACTCTTCCAGCAAGTCACACTCACTATCATCTGCAAGCAGCTTACCATCCTGAATTGGAGATATTTCACCAATCGTCCTCTGCCACTGGGTTTAAATCTTGGAGCTCCCCATCGGTCGTGCTGTAACAGTACCATCACCAGAGGTGCTGCAGGAATTCACCACCACCTCTCCAAAGGCAATCAGGGATAAACAAAAAATTGAGGCTTTGCCAGCAATATCCAGATCATGAAAATGAAATGAAAACATACCCTTCTATCATTTTCACTTCCCATCTATTCTTTTCATTATCCTGAATTGCCACAACCGGAATGTGTTTGCGTAGACTCACTAGCTGATCCATCTCATCATTTTTTGTTCAGTTTTGTTCGTTCCATTGCATCCAAATGGACTGATTCACCATTCATCCCGGCTTCATATAGACCTTCTTGCTGCCGCTTGAGCAAGTTGTGCCTTGTCCTTTAACTGAAAGTCAATATGTCATAAAGTTATAGAACATGCCAAGAACATGATCAATTGAATGACTTCCAGAAGAACATTCGGAGCAATATTTAAACTTCAATAAAGCTCTGCAGCTACAGAGTACAGGCCACACCAGGCAGTTTTTGTTCCGAGCCAAAGAAAGCATCCTATCGGGGTGCAGCACATCTTGGCTTGACAACTGCTCTGTCTAAGACTACAAGAAATTTCACAGATTTGTGGAGGCAGCCCAGTGCATCGCACAAATGAGCCTACCTCCCTCAACTGAATCTACACTTCCTGCTGCGTTAGGAAAGCAGCCAACAAAATCCAGCACCACTCGCACCCCAGTCGTTCTCTCTTCCCCCAGGCTCTCCTGCTTGACAGAAGACACAAAAGCTTAAAAACATGTATCAGCATATTCAAGAACAGCTTCTTCCCAATCATTATCAGACTCTAGAATGGCTCTCTCATATGCTAAGGATGTATTCTTGCTCTTATAATCTATTTCATTGTGGCACGTACATTTTTCAATCTCTTTCTCTGCAGCTGTAAAACTATATTCTGCACTATATTTATTTTCTCTTTTGCACTACCAGTTATATGTGTGATTTGTATGAGATGATGTGCCTAAATAGCACACAAAACAGTTTTTTTTACTGTATCTCAGTACACACAGTAATAAAAAACCAATGCCAGTATAAACCCATACCAATACCATTGTTTTTGATACAGAACCAGAGGGTTTTTGTAACAGTTATTCCACTTGATCATGGGCTAAGATTGTAACCCCAATAACTACCATCTCCGGAGATAGATCCCAAATGCTGGAGTAACACAGCGGGACAGACAACATCTCTGGAGAGAAGGAATGGGTGATATTTCGGGTTGAGACCCTTCAGGCTGAGAGTTAGGGAAGAGGGAAACTGAAGATATGGAAGGGAACAAAGGGTAAGGTGTGAAAAGGACAGATCAAAGCAGATCAAGGAAATGTACAATGGTTCATTGTTGGCTGAGGAAAAGGTGACCACGAGGCCTACAAAGTAAAATTACTCAGGAGGACAGTGAAACTAATAGGAGAACAAGGGTGGAAGAACGATGAAGAGAGAGGGAAAGCAAGGGTTACTTGAAGTTAGAGATTCAAACCACAACACAGATGTATGTAACATTCCATGTCTCTAGTTTCCATCTCCACTTGAGTCTCAGTGTGAAGAAGGGTCTCGCCCCGAAACGTCATCTATTCCTTCTCTCCATACATGCTGCCTGTCCCGCTGAGTTACTCCAGCATTTGGGTCTATCTTTAGTGTAAACCAGCATCTGCAGTGCCTTCCTACACAACTACCATCACCAAGTCTGCCTGCATCCACCTCTAAAATACACCATAATCCCCCTACCTTATCTTATCAGATGTTGAAACCGAAAATTTTACTTCTAGTGTTGACCATCCAGTGTTCCCCTGACCAATGAAAACTTGAGCTTGTGACGGCATCTGGTGGTTAGGCCAGTTATAGAATGAACCCTCGTTAGTAGAACTGGAACGGGCACGTGACTGCGTTTGGCGGGAAGATTATGTTATTAGTCACGGTTGTGCCCAAATGCAACTGCAAGGACTCAGTTAATGCTCACTCGCAGCACGCGAGTGTCTGACTCTGTACCTGCTAATAAAGATCACTTTATTCTTAAACGCGTGTCTCGCCATATCGGTGACCCCGACGACCCAAAATGGTTCTTTTGAATTTTTACAATGGATGCAGCCGATGACCTACCTCAGCAACTCAAAGCAGCCGACATGCCGGCTCAACAGAATGCCCTTTCTCTCAAGCTGCCTGTGTTCTGGACATCGCAGCCCTAGGTGCGGTTCCAGCAAGCTGAGGCCCAGTTCCATGTTTGACGCATTACGGCCGATGACACAAAGTATTATTATTTTGTCGGCGCGCTGGATCAGGACATGGCCATTCGCCTCGTACATTACCTGCGCCAGCCGCCAGCTGCCGACAAGTACGAGGGCCTCAAGGAGCTCCTCCTGCGTACTTTTGGTCTCAGCCACCGCGATCGGGCGGCGAGACTCATGCACATGAGGTCTCGTTGATCGCAAGTCGTCCATGTTAATGAGCGAGATGCTCACCTTGATGGATGGTCATCAGCCCTGTCTCCTTTTTGAGCACGCTTTCCTGGAGCAGATGCCCGAGGACATCCGACCATTCCTTGGGGGTGAGAATTTCAACGATCCCCTACAACTGGCTGAGCGAGCGGACGACCTGTGGCAGACCAAACAGCAGGGTGGTGCTGCTATCGATCGGGTGTCGGCGGTGCTCGGTGGGCCCAGCGGCCGGTTCTTGCCTCCACCGGGGGTTGGGCTGTGAAGCCGAGTCCGAGCAACGCCGGTAAGGAGACGTGGTGCTTCTATCACCAGCGCTGCGGTTCGGAGGCCCGTCGATGCTGCCCACCCTGCACGTTTCCAGGAAGGGCCATGGCCTGCTGCCAGTAGTGGCTGCTGCGGTTGGCGTGAAACATTCTCTCTATGCCTGGGACCGTCATTCAGGGCGGCGCTTCCTTGTCAATACGGCGCAGAGGTCAGCGTTTTGCCCCCAACAGGACTCGACACTCGTTCCGGTAAGCGGGGACCTTCCCTTACCGCAGTTAATTGTTGCTCCATCCGGACGTATGGAGTTTGCACGGTCCCTCTCACGGCTCCTGCCATTTTACTTGGACTTTTCCATTGCTGATGTCTCCCAGCCATTGCTGGGCGCCAATTTCCTCCGGGTTCAATCCCTGCTTGTTGATGTCAGGGGGCAGCGCCTCATTCGTCTGCCTGTTCGTTTTCGTTACTCCGGTTCTGGGAGGGATCATGTAGTGCCATATGGTGGTTAGGCCAGTTATAGATCGAACCCTCGTTAGTAGAACTGGAACGGGCACGTGACTGCGTTTGGCGGGAAAATGACGTCACGACTCACAGGTGTGCCCAACTGCAATTGCAAGGACTCAGTTAGTGCTCACTCTCAGCACGCTAGTGTCTGACTCTGCATCTGCCAATAAAGATCACTTTATTCTTAAACATGTGTCTTGCCACAAGCTCATCTAAAAATCTGCAGTCCATATTCACTTATCTCCTCTGTGCTCACCAACCTAAAGGCTGATTGTTTGACTGGGAACATCATGATTTAAAATGATCACAATTTTCAATATTCTTTCAAGGCTTTGCCTCTCATCTTCTCTTTGTTCCATCCTGGCCGATTAGAACCCAAGACTTCAGTGCACCTTCATTGCATCTCCCCTATTTTAATTTTTCCTTCAGCTGTCGATGCACCTTCAGCAGTTGTATCATTAAGCTCTGCAGGATTCCTTTCTAGAGCTGTTGCCATACTAAATTGTGACGCATCCAGATAGAATGCTTTCTGGGGTGCATCTGTAGAAATTGATGATGGTCATGGGAGATTTATGCTGAATGTTTTTAGCCCTTTGAAGAAGCAGAGGAGTTGATGTGCTTCCTTTGCCTGTGTCTGCATGCGCTAAATACACAGTCACACGTGCAGGGCAGATGTATATGTGTGGCAGTGAGTGAGTATATTTCTATGGTACGATTCAAGTTTCTCCATATCCCGTTTCTCGCCACACACCCAAATGGGACAGAATCCAATTTCAGAGCAGAAGACAAAGTGCTGCATTGTTCAGTGGGAGTAAATAAGTTCTTAGTTCAGAGGTTTCACTGTGGACTCCCACATGCTTATCAAGGATAAAGAGGGAGGGACAGTATCAGTACTCAAGACTCCAGCATAACAAAGAACCTCTTTATGAATTGTTTATTTATTTTACGCTTCCAGGTATTTATTACTCATCTTTCCTGTGAGTAGCATTCACTGCTCCAGGGCATGGAGATGCAATTAGCTGCTGAATCTACCTGAACACAGCTGGGCATATGAAAGGGGGGAAATGTTGAGGCTAACTGAGCCCCGAATGCAGCACACCACAACATAGCGCACAAAACATACTTTACTTCAATCGTTGGATATGGTAGTCCCTGGCAAGGGACTGCCATATCAAGGGACTACCATATCAAGGAACATACCAAGGGACTACCACAAACTCGGGAGAATTTGTGAATTCATGAATTACCTCGTGAAAGTGGGACAGGCCCTTAAATTCAAATCCATTGCTCAACTGCAGCATTTTGTGTCAAAATAACATGTTGATTTTACAGGTGTAAATAGCCTATTTTAATTACTACACAAATGTGAGCAGGAAGTGCCTTTACACAATACAAGTAAACATATTTAACAGGCATATCATATCTCATATCTATATACTTTTAAAACTCTGTGTGTGGATGTGTATGTATGTGTGGATGTGTATGTGTGTGTGTGTATGTCATTTTGCCTGTGAAACATATTTTCTCGAAAAGCAGACACAAATACGCTGAGATTTTTACCTCCTCCTCCTCCTCCTCCTCCTCCTCCTCCTCCTCCTCCCTCCTCCTCCCTCCTCCTCCCTCCTCCTTCCTCCTCCCTCCTCCTCCCTCCTCCTCCCTCCTCCTCCCTCCTCCTCCCTCCTCCTCCCTCCTCCTCCCTCCTCCCTCCCTCCTCCCTCCCTCCTCCCTCCCTCCTCCCTCCCTCCCTCCCTCCCTCCCTCCCTCCCTCCTCCTCCCTCCTCCTCCCTCCTCCCTCCCCCCCCAATACCAATTGAACATGCTGTTTTGTCCTGATGACGTTGAGTTTTTTTCAGTGTTTTTGAAGCTGCTGTCATCTAGATTAGTGAAGAGTATTCAGCCACACTCCTGAATTGTGCCATGCATATAGGGAAAGGCTTTGGGCTGCTGGGATGTGAACAACATGCAGCAGGATATAGACTAGTAAGTCTAACATCTGTGGTAGGAAAGGTACTGGACAGGATTTGGAAAGATAAGATATACATGCATTTGGAAATGCGGAACCATATCAAAGGCCTTGCTGAAGTCTATATAGACTACAATAACGTCCCTGTCCTTGTTAACCTTCTTAGTTGATTCTTCAAGAAACAAAAACAAATCTGGAAAGAAAGGGATTGATTTGGGATAGTCTGCGTAGTTTGTTGTGTGGAAGATTGTGTCTCATTCATTTGATTGAGTTTTTTGAAGAATTAACCAAGAAGGTTAATGAGGGCAGGGCAATTGATGTAGTCTAAATGGACCAGCAAGGCCTTTGATAAGGTTCCATGATTCTAGGCTGCTTTGGAAGGTTAGATCACATGAGATCCAGGGAGAGTTAGTCAACTAGATACACTATTGACCATGGTAAGAATCAGAGGGTGTTGGAGGGGTATTTTTCAGACCGGAGGGCTGTGACTAGTGGTGTGCCTCCAGGATCGGTACTGAGTTCATTTTACTTTGTCATAAATGTTAACAATATGCAAGAATATACAAAGCAACATTTGTAAATTTGCAGATTGCACTAAAGTAAGTCATAGCATGGACAGTGAAGATGGTTATCAAAAATTACTGCTGGATCCGGATCAGTTGGGGAAGTGGACAGAGGAATGGCTAATGGAGTTTAATTCAGATAAGTGTGAGGTGTTGCATTTTGGGAAGTCAAACACGGGCAGAACTTACACAGTGAATGGTAGGACCTTGGAGTGTTATAGAACAGAGGCATATAGAAGAACAAGTACGAATTTCCCTGAAAGTGGCATCACAGGTAGATTGGGTGGTGAAGGAGGCTTCTGGCATATTGGCCTTCATCAGTCAGGGAAAGGAGTAGAGAAGCTAGGATGTTATGTTGCAGCTGTTAGTGAGGTCATACTTGGAATATTGTGTTCAGTTTTGGGTCACCCTATTGTGAAAAGGATGCCATTATGATGGAAAGAATGCAAAGAAGATTTATGAGGATGTTGCCAAGACTAGAGGGCCTGAACAATAGGGAGAGATTGGACAGGCTTGAATACTTTATTCTTTGAAGTGCAGGAGGCTGATGGGTGATTTTGTAGGGGTGTATAGATGGGGTAAATGCACAAGAGAATCAAAAACTAGAGGGTGTAGATTGAAGGTGAGAGAAGAAAGAATACGAACTTAGAGGCTCTGAGTATATGGAACAAGCCACCAGAGGATGGAGTTGAGGCAGGTGCTTTAACAACAATTAAATTACATGAAGTAATTTAATAGAAAATGTTTGGAGGAAAATGGGCAAACACAGGCAAATGGGACACGTTTAGATGGGGTATCTTGGCCGGCATGGACGAGCTGGGCAAAAGGGTCTGTTTCCATATGACTCTCGGCTACTCACCCCCTGACCACCTCTTATGCGCTTGGCTGGACAATTACATTTTTGCTCATTGTTCTTTGCAAACCAAACACCATAAGTGATCCTTGCAATAAAGTCTTAATCCCCCTGCAGTGGTGCTAATCCACTTCTAATTCACACACTTGATTTTTCACGTTTTCACCACAATTTCCAAATAACTGCAAGTCTTATCACTTGCAATTGAATGTTTACCATCAGAAACACAATCACCCACATCTGATTTCCTAATCAGTTACGTGTAACTAATGAAAAAACTGTGAGACACTTAACGAATCAGTGAGGGACTTGGGTGGAGACGATACATAGTGGCTCTGAATTGTTTTGGAGGTCAGCAGGATCTAAAGATCTTTTTTTTTTTAACTTTTTTTTTATCAAGAAGTCTGACAAGAGTATTTCAAGATAGCCTTTCTTCTCGCCCTTCCAAAGGAAACACTTAGGTTCAAGGCAGGAACTCTTCTCAAACCTCTGAATGAAAGCAGGAACACTGTCTGGAGACTTGTAGCCACACGTTGTGCCGCTCACTCTGTTGTTCAGCCTGGTGGAGACCACTTGCAGCAACGCCCTGCAAATAAGTTTACTTTCAATGAAAGGAAACCAACGAAACAATACACTCAGTGATTGCCAAAACTCCTGAATGTTGTGGTCAAGGCAGCACTGTTTGGAAGCAGTACAATCCATCACTATTATTGATTCCACTTATTCCATTTAAATCTCCTCAGGGGGAAACTTCTAAAAAATAGTCACAAATTTAATTGAGTCACATTCCAGAATACACAGTGACCTTTTCACCTCCATATTTCACTTATCTTCCATCTTCCACGTTCCTGGTAGCATAAGAATGGTCATCTACCAGGCAGCATTAGCCTTTGCAAACCTCTTTTTGTTTTTGTTTGCTTTCTTAGAGTTATTAATTACCATTTTTACAAAGAGGTTTTTTCTCGTTTGCTTTCCAGCCCACCCTTGATCAAGAACTAGCATTTCGCAGATCACGAGAAGACAGCAGAGATGTTAGCTAGGATCCAAACAGTGTGGATTGTTAGAAATAACTCGAATAACATGGTAAAATATTTCCATATTACATTGAAAATGTTATCTTTAGAAATAAAGGAACCTTTAAGTGAGTCAGACCTAGCACCTTTGACATGAACATATGAAACACTACCTGCTGTACACAGTGTTGATGCATGAAGCATTATGATTAAACATTCCCATCAAGCATGGAGAGCTAAACAGTTAAATATCCTAAGGTCAATTGAAAGGAAAAACATTTATAACATTTCTCATGAGCCCTCCCTCATGTGACTAAATTAGTCATTGTTGGTAAATGGACCACATATATTGCATTGAAAGATCATCAATCCTTCATTAAAAATGCAACTGTCTGACACTAATTTTCTTGATCTATTTAATTGTGGGTTTTTTAATGCACTATTTTCTCTTTTATTTATTTTATTTCTCCTACAGTAGATTGGTCAAAGTTCCGGCAGAAATATTTGGCAAATGATTTGGTTTGTGTCCAGGTCCTGCTCCATTATGTTACAAAGAAGGTCTTTGTGATCCAAGCGCATCTTCTGCCTCCAACATTTTACTGCTGATCAGAACAAAAAGCTTTTATTTGATATTAACAAGCAAGAGATAAAACAGGGACAAATATTTTGAAAAGAAGATATACAATAAGCTATTGAATAAGATGTGAGAACCCACAGATCTCCCATTGAATCACAAAATGAAACAAAACAGAAGAAGACCATTTGGCCCATGCTGTCTATGCCAACTCTTTGAAAGGCCTATCCATTTAAGTCCACTTTCCCACTGTTTGCTCAAAGTTCCACAAATGTTTTGAATATGAAAATAATTCTGCTTTGATAATTACTAATAGTTTCCATCTCCCTTTAAGGTAATGTATTGCACATTATAATAGCATTTTATGCAAGAAACATCCTCATCTATCCTCTGCTTTTGTAAAATACCATATACTGCCACTGGAATCATTTTTTCCCTTTTCACACTTTTAAAACACCATAATTTTGAACACATCGATTAAACTTCCTCTGAGCCTCCTTAAAACCAAAAATCCCAGCTTCTGTAGCTGATGAAAATGAAGATTTTCAACCATCATAACACTCCGTTGCATGCGCACCAAGTCCTTAACATATTTCCTAAGGTGTGTTGCCCAGTATTTAACTCCACCCACCCATTTGTTTGTTGGTAGAATATAGGCAAGAGAGTACTTCAGTGACCAAGCCACCACTGCCAAAGCAATGAACACAAGACCAAGAAAGGATGAAAAAAAATTGTAAAAAGGGAAAGGGGATGAGGATACAGTTCACACTAAAAAGCAGAGAAGTATGTAGAAATATGTGAAAGTGAGAAAGATTTTATTTCTGTTTAAACTTGATGATCAGGATGAGTTAAAAACTGTCACATACTTTTCATTAAGTTCTATCATTTTTGTGTCTTAAACATCAATTAATGTTTGGTACCTTAGGTTTGGTAGGGCACCGGGAAGTGTTGCAGACCAGATGGATCTGGAGTGCGGGTACATAGTTCCTTGAAGGTGGCGTCGTAAGTAGATGGGGTGGTCAGAAATGCTTTTGGCACATTAGCCTTCAACAGTCAGAGTATTGAGTATAGAAGTTAGGAGGTCATGTTGCAGTAATATAAGATGGGTGAGGCTGCATTTAGAGTATTGTTCAGTTCTGGGCACCGTGCTAAAAGAAAGATGTTGTTGGAAAGGGTGCAGAGAAGATTTACAAGAATGTTGGCAGGACTTGAGGGTTCAAGCTATAGGGAGAGGTTGAGACTCTATTCCCTGGAGCGCAGAAGGAGGATGGATGATCTTGATGTATAAATCATGAGAGGAATAGATTGGGTGGATGCACAGAGTCTCTAGTCCAGAGTGGGGGAAATGAGAACCAGATGACATAGGTTTAAGATGAAGGGAAAAATATTTTTAGGAATTTGAGGCATAGTTGAGGCATAGAGGGATATCACAGGTTTAGAGGGATATGGGCTAAACATAGGCAAGTGGGACTGTAGATGGGACATGTTAGTCAATGTGGGCAAGTTGGGCCGAAGGGCCTGTTTTCACACTGTATTTCTCTTTGACTCTTTCTTGTCATCTGTAGAGTGGTGACAATATTGATATAGATGAAAAAAATAGTATGTGAGAAAATAAATTGAATGGAAATGCCTGAAAGTTGGAAGGAAATTAATTCAATCTGAGATGGCTGAATGTTTCTCCTCACTTGGCTAGGGCTGCACTTCCTCTGGTCCTGAAAATTCTACAGTGCCCTCCATAATGTTTATGACAAAGACCCATCATTTGTTTATTTGCCTCTGCACTACAAATTTGAGATTTGTAATATAAAAAATCACATGTGGTTAAAGTGCACATTGTCAGATTTTAATTAAGGCCATTTTTATACATTTTGGTATAACCATGTAAAAATTACAGCAGTGTTTATACATAATCCCCTCATTTCAGGGTACCATAATGTTTGGGACACAGCAATGTCATGTAAATGAAAGTAGTCATGTTTAGTATTTTGTTGCATATCCTTTGACTGCTTGAAGTCTGCAATTCATGGACATCACCAGTTGTTGGGTGTCTTCTCTGGTGATGCTCTGCCAGGCCTAAATTGCAGACATCTTTAACTTATGCTTGTTTTGGGGGCTGTCCCCTTCAGTTTTCTCTTCAGCATATATAAGTCATGCTCAATTGGGTTCAGATCAGGTGATTGGCTTGGCCACTCAAGAATTGACCATTTTTTAGCTTTGAAATTTTTGTTTGTTGCTTTAGCAGTATGTTTGGGATCATTGTCTTGCTGTAGAATGAACCACCGGCCAATGGGTTTTGAGGCATTTGTTTGAACTTGAGCAGATAGGATGTGTCTATATACTTCAGAATTCATTATGCTACTACCATCAGCAGTTGTATCATCAATGAAGATAAGTGAGCCATTACCTTCAGCAGCCATACATGCCCAGGCTATAACACCCCCACTACCTTGTTTCACAGATGAGGTGGTATGTTTTGGATCTTGGGCAGTTCCTTCTCTCCTCCATACTTTGCTCTTGCCGTCACTCTGATATAAGTTAATCTTCGTCTCATCTGTCCACAAGACCTTTTTCCAGAACTGTAGTTGCTCTTTTAAGTACTTCTTGGCAAACTATAACCTGGCCATCCTATTTTTGCGGCTAACCAGTGGTTTGCATCTTGAAGTGTAGCTCCTGTATTTCTGTTCATGAGGTCTTCTGCGGACAGTGGTCATTGACAAAGCCACACCCAACTCCTGAAGAGTGTTTCTGATCTGTCGGACAGATGTTTGAGGATTTTTCTTTATTGTAGAGAGAATTCTTCTGTCATCAGCTGTGCAGGTCTCCCTTGGCCTGCCAGTCCCTTTGCGATTAGTAAACTCACCAGTGCTCTCTTTCTTCTTAATGATGTTCCAAACAGTTGATGTTGACAGTTGATGTTGATATGCCTAAGGTTTGGCTGAGGTCTCTAACAGTTTTATTCTTGTTTCTCAGTCTCATAATGGCTTACTTTACGTTCATTGGCACAACTTTGGTCCTCATGTTGATAAACAGCAATAAAAGTTTCCAAAGGTGATGGAAAGACTGAAGGAAAGATGAGGTGTTGAGAGCTCTCTTATACCTG
This sequence comes from Raja brachyura, assembly GCA_963514005.1. The sequence goes on from OY740790.1 coordinate 26,904,491, forward strand.
CATTAAGGAGGCAATTAATCACACCTGAGCAATGTATAAAATGGCCTTTAATAAAATCTGACAATGTGCACATTAACAACATGTGATTTTTTCTATTACAAATCTCAAATTGTGGAGTACAGAGGCAAATAAATAATGATGGGTCTTTGTCCCAAACATTATGGAGGGCACTGTATATAGTTGTTAATCGAGGCTGTTTGATCAATCTCATTAGAGTGCATATTGACAAAGAACACATTGATGCTAACACAGCATTGAAGTAACCATTATACCTTAAGAAACAATCAGATTGTCAAGCAACAGCTTTCATAGCGTACAAATGAGCAAACAAATCACCAACCACAACTGAACTGATACAGGAAAACATTTTTGAACAATCATACCAGTTAACAGTGTTATATTGCATATTGTCTGCCTAAAGCCGGCTTTATCTGCTTCATTATGGAACCGTAATAATGTGTAGGATGCTAAACAGGTGTTCCATGCAATCTGCTGGGGATTCCTTCCAGTGAGTGAGTTTAAAATAAGCCCTTTCAGTGTCTGTAAAGATTTGGATTCATTGAAGGTAGTGAATTATTGAAACTGCTGTTTATACCTCAGAATCACACTGATGGAATTTTCTGTTTTGGTCTACAAATTGAAGAGATTTGAAGGGCTTGATCCAGAATGGATGGTTGGAAGTGGTTGTGTCTCCAGTCATCCCAACACAATTATCTGAAAGCAGAAGTCGCTCACGGCCATCATCAAGGTCACAGGAACACTCATTTATTGCGACTGAGAACAACTTTTCAACTATCCTCTTCTCCCCATCTTGAATATCATCTATTATTTACTATCAATTTATAGGACATTGTCAAACTTGCTTTATGTATCATTTTTCACAGTGTCAAAATGTTCCAAAGCACTTGCGAGCCAATGGAATATTTCTTGTGAATCCATCTTCCTCATACTCAGTGTTGTTCCCTTATTATTATAATGCACAAAATATGACATCCAAAAGCACACAGCTATCCTGCAAGCAATAACATTATATTGATCAAAAATGTTTCCTGTTATGTTAGTTGACAGATAAAAATTGACCAATACATAAGTGCTTTATCTTGGTACGGTGAAATAATGTCTGCTGTGCTTTTTATCTGCTGAAGTGAACCGCGAGGCTTTCAGTTTAGCAGCATCCGTAACAATGTAACCCTCCCTCAGTGCTACACTCATCTCTTGGCACTAAACAATGTCTTCTGACTCATAAGTATCCTTCCCGCTGGGCCAAGTCTACTGCAATAAATGTATGTTCCTCCCCCTTTCTTCCTTCCTCTCTCCAACTTTCTTCCCCTGCTGATGTTCATTCCTTAACCCACAGGTGCACATAGAGTAAAGCAGCCAAAACCTTATTTGTGATAGTTTTTGTCTGCACCTGTCTTCTTTTCCACACCTTCCCTCCCTGAAGTGCAATATAACAAAAGGATACATAGCCACTCAATCCCTCCCATTTTAAATTCCATTTGAAAGGTGTTTAATCAATCTCAAAAGAGTTTGAGTTTAAGTTTGAGTTTAGTTTATTGTCACATGTAGGTAGAGTGAAAACCCTTTGTTGCATGCTAACCAGTCAGTGGAACACCAAGACATAATTACAATCAAGCCATCCACAGTGTACAGGTGAACAGGTACACGATAAAGGGAATAACATGCTCCAATTGAAAAAAATGATGAGGGGAAACCTTGGCAAATAATCATATATTAAAATAAACAGATTACCAGCCCATTATGAGGGAGCTGGATATAAATGGCTCCTCCTCCAATCTTTTAGCCTTGTGGATGAAACATCTGTACGTTTCATCCACTCGGCTAAAAAATGGGAGGGGGAGCAATTGGACAGAAATTTTAGAAATCGATTACAGTAAGTGATCTGTCAAAAAAGCTGGCATGTAGGGGGAGAATTGTTAGAAACCAAGCTAGACAAATAAATTAAGATGATTTACTGATGTGTGGACATGTACTGTAATGTATTTTTCATTACCTTTTGGAAGAACAGAAGAATTTGCAAAAATACAATAACTGAATTTGATTTTCAAGAATCAAAAGTGTTTTACTATCATATGTCCTGAAACAAAACAATTAAATTCTTACTTGCAGCAGCACAACTGATATGTACACATGGTACTCTGCAAACACCATTATAAACATCAAAAAATAAGTTCAGTGTATATATATAAACCAAACAATAATAGTGCAAATACAAAAACAATGTCCCCAAGTCTATGTTGTTTGGAGCTTATTTGGAGGTTGTAGTGTGTAATAGCCTCATGGTTGTTGGAAAGAAGCTGTTCCAGAACCTGGACCAGGAGATACTATAGTTAGAACCCAGATTATCCATATAAAGGGCCTTTCCCACTTTCTTGACCTAATTCATGACCTCTGCCGAGTTTGCCCTTGACTCATACTCGCAGCATGGTCGTCATGAAGTCGTAGGAGGTCGTAGGTAGGTTGTAGCATGCCGTGATGCTAGTCGTAGGTACTCGTTGCATCAAGTAGGTCGGGGCGTTTTTCTAGCATGATGAAAAATGTCCACGAGTAAAAAAGGTCATGAATTAGGTCGTGAAAGTGGGACAGGCCCTTTACTATTAAAACTCTGATCTTGGTTGTGTGTGCGTATTTATTTGTTCGTGTGCAATTACATCTTCTCGAAAAAACGACCGCTAACCGTAACATTTTTACATATTCCGGTAGAGATTTATCCCGTGAAGTCAAAAATTGCCTTATCTGAAAAATTCATGCATTATTTCTCAAGTTATTAATCAAAATGTTCAAAAATCTGAAGAAGGTTTGAAAAAAAACCTGCTTATTCCCTGTGCTTACAGCTGTGACGTCACAATCGGATTGTAGCCCTGCTCGCAACATTGTTGCTATCCAAGTACACTGAGTCCTGCTAGCCCTAGCAAGTGCAAATGCATTTTTTTTTGGTTTAAAAATGAGGAGGGTGCATAGCGCGAAATGAGCAGCCCCTGCGCAGTTATCGGCTATGGGTGGGTGGCGGAATATTGCGTTGGAGAATGGGTTGCGTTGGGGGACCAGGCCTCCCGTGTGACAGGGACCCAATGGCTCCCACTTGGTCTAGTATTATCATAAAAGTAGATGCAAGGCTGTGTGCTCTGGTTATGGGCTATTTCCATTAACTGCTGCAATCCATGTGATGAAGGGATGCCCCAAGTAACGTTGAATTTGGATTTCAATGTTTCATGAGGACAGAGATTTTTTTTCTTTCAAGATAGTGTTTGCCATATTTGGAAATTGTTGCAATGTGGCCAGTAAATATTTTACTTCGGAGTCATGTGAGTGACTTTGTGAAGACCCCGCCAGCACGCATGCCGCAGAAGGTAGTTGAGGCCAGTTCATTGGCTATATTTAAGAGGGCGTTAGATGTGGCACTTGTGGCTAAAGGGATCAGGGGGTATGGAGAGAAGACAGGTACGAGATACTGAGTTGGATGATCAGCCATGATCACATTGAATGGCGGTGCAGGCTCGAAGGGACGAATGGCCTACTCCTGCACCTATTTTTCCATGTTTCTATGTTCCTATGCGCGACATATCGTCGCTCGCATTTGCAGTTGACAGCTGGGGGGGGAGTGCGCTCCATTACCGGCAGCTTCAAAAAGGCCCTCAGGTAAGTTTTACTAACCTTGAGTTGGTTAGTTTCTGTATTTGTATTATTTACTTACAGAGACGATGGAACGAAGGACTAGAACGAAGGCTGCATCGAAGCATGCCTCCAAGGACCACGGGACTTTGGATAGAAGTCAGCGGCCGCAATCCCCGGAGCTGTCCGCTGCACCGGCAGCACCCGTACCACAGGCCGGGAAAAGAGCGCGGAAGTCGGGGAGCCCCGCTCAGTCGGCAGGACCCGACTCTCCACCACAACAGGCCAGGGAGCTGCACACTGGCAGGAGGACCGCCCGGGAGCAGGGTAGGCAAGACCCTGACTCTCTACCGCTTCAACCCGAACAGCACCGGGCCAGCGGTAAAAAGGTGCGTAAATCAGTGCCTGTTTCAATGGCACGTTCCATTTCCCCACTATTACAGGTCACCAGAGGACAGACCAGTGGGAAAACCGCACCAAAGTCGAGTAGCCCCGCTGCAGCAGCCGGCACCGACTCACCACCGCTTCAGTCTGCCAGAGCGCAGATGGGTGGGAAATCAACACGGAAGTCATGTAGCCCCGCAGGATTGGCTGGCACCGACTCACCACCGCTTCTGTCCGCCAGATCGCGGACCGGTGGTAGAATACACAAGTCGAGTAGCCCCGCTGGAGCGGCTGGCACCGACTCATCACCGCTGCAGTCGCAACAGACAGGCGGAAACACCAACAAGTGGTTGTGTAGCCCCGCAGGAGCGGCTGGCACCAATACTCCACTGCTTCAGTCCGGAAGACAGCGGACAAGCGGCAAATCCGCGCGGGAGTCATGTAGCTCCGTAGGAGTGGCAGGCACCGACTACCTACTTAGGTTCCTTAGACATCACCTCGACGAGGTGTGGACTGATGGTAGAAGCCCTAATTGTTCATCAGAACTTGGGAAAGTCGACGCCATCCGCAGATAATGGCAACGGTCGCATAGCTCATATGGAGCGAATGGTGGAGCAGTTGCTTGAAAGGGACCTTCTCCATCAAGAGCGTGTGTCTATAGGATCCAGATGACACAGCAGAACTACCAAACATCTCTCCCTCTTCAATAGGGAGTGCCAGAAGTCAGCCATTAGTTGACTTTGAAGAGGGGTCGGTGCAAGAACCTGTGTTGCAAGAGATGCCTGAAGAGGAACGTCTGGAAGTAGTGTCGAAGTTCGCCCAACCAGCACAATCAGGGCAACCTCTTCAGCCTAGGCTAGCGGCCAGCATCAATTATTTAACCACACACCAGCTGCAGGAACAGGTGCTCACGGAGACTACCAACAAAGCTCCGGAAAATTGTGTGTCGCTCAATGTCCCTACCGTCAACACACCCATCTGGGGTAATATCAGTCCTGGGATCGGGGCCCAGGAAGTAAAAAAACAAAAAATCCTGAAATTATTGACCTCAGGCATTACTGCCTTTGCCAGGTCCATAGACAGGATGGACATGACGGAGGAGCAGCAGGATGCACTAGCGTAGCTATACAATACACAATATGAGATAAACTGCTTTTGCAAGAGCTCCATCCGTCCAACACTAAACCCAAAATTCGCGGGTTTGTGCAAAGCCAATGTTACGCCGCCACCGAGACAGTTGTTCGGTGAAGACCTGCCAAACCAGGTAAAAGACCTGGACGAGGAAGCAAAAGCGGTCGGGTTGATGAAACCACCATCCTCGAGCATACCACCGGCGTATCATAGACAGCATCCTTATGCAACATCAAACAGGCCTCGGGTTCAACCCGATAGGGCAACTAGAACCAAGAACCTCCGGTCGCGCCCTATCAACAAAAGCCTTTTTTAGGACAGGGCCCACCGCGACCAGCCTGGACGATGCGCCAACCCCTGGAACCAAGAAAGGCCAGAACATCAAGCTCCGCTGGTAACCATGGAGGTAAGGGGGTCTGGTTCTCTTGGGAGTGCTGCATGTATAACCTCACAAGTAGGAGGGAGGTTGCGTACATTCTGGGATGCATGGGGTTCTATAACTTCTGACACTTTTATATTACAAAGTATTCAGGGTTATGAAATTGAATTAATAAATGGACACCTTCCCCAGCTCAGCATGTACCTAACCAGAAATTTGCCCTTTCTCACAAAGAAAAAGTGGAAGGACATGCGGAACTATTAAGGTTATACACCAAGGGGGTTAGAGAAAAAGCGACACATGAACCTCTTGAGTTTGTATCTAACATCTTTACTAAAACCAAAAAGGATGGTGGATGTCGTATCATAATTGATTTAACCCACTTGAATACCTTTGTACAATATACCCATTTCAAGATGGAAACATTTGAAACGGCTAAGCAACTGATTTCCAGAGGGTGCTTCATGGCCTGCATCGACCTAAAAGATGCATACTATTCAGTACCTATACGGGACCATCACCGTAAATACTTAAAATTTGTCTGGATGGGGCAACTATGGCAATACAAAGCCCTACCTAATGGGCTTACAATAGCCCCTAGGTTATTTACCAAAATACTAAAACCAGTATTGGCGTCTCTAAGAAGACAAAACCACGTAGTCATGGCATATCTAGATGACATTTTAATTGTGGGAAAAACTTTGGAATTAGCTAAATTAGCAGTGACAGCTACCAAATCATTATTGGAGAAACTAGGGTTTGTCATCCATCCAGACAAATCTAAGTTCAACCGCTCTGTGATTATGGACTATCTGGGATTCACAATTAACACCAGTCATATGATTGTCACTATCCCAGGGAACAAAGCAACAGACATAATAGAGGCATGTAACAGCCTTGGTTGCGCCAGGAAACCAACTATTAGACATGCTGCTAAGGTGATTGGGAAACTTGTAGCTACATTTCCAGCTGCACAATTTGCAAAGAGCAAAAATCTCAGCATTAAAAGCGAATGCTGGACAGTTTGACAGACCTATGCAGCTGCCAAACAAGGCAAAAATTGAGCTACAATGGTGGATTAGCAATGTTCGTGATTGTTTTAATCCCATCATTATATCAAACCCATCAGTCGTGTTACAAACCGACGCAAGCGCCCAGGGCTGGGGAGCTACTGACACCACTTCCAGTTGTGGCGGCAGACGGGATTTGCACGAGTCTACTCTTCTTCAATCACAAGGTATAAACTATTTGGAAATGCTGGGAGCATTTCACGGGCTGCGGGCTTACTGCACTAATCTGCATCATACGCATGTCCGTCTTCAAATAGATAATACCACAGTGGTGGCATATTTAAACCATATGGGTGGTATCAACTCAATATCTTGTGATGAATTGGCAAATTTAATTTGGCTCTGGTGTATTGAAAGAAATATTTGGATATCAGCTACGTACCTTCCGGGTAAGCTCAAAACAGTGGCGGACACAAGGTCACGAGTATTTAATGACAACATCGAGTGGATGTTGAACCCCCAAATATTTGCTAAAATGATAGCCAAATATGGAACACCAGATATCGACCTCTTTGCGTCCAGGCTGAACCATCAGATACCAACATATGTCTCTTGGGAACCAGATCCTTGGGCAGTGGCGATGGACGCGTTCTTGCTACATTGGGGGAAATGGTTTTTCTATGCATTTCCCCCATTCTGCCTCATCAGTCGGGTATTGCAGAAAATTCAACTAGATTCTCCATCAGGTATACTGATAATACCCGACTGGCCCACACAACCATGGTACCTGGTGGTCCTCAACATGATGAAAGAACCATGGGTACAGGTTACCAAATGCCCAAATTTGGTGACCAATCCCATAACAGGGGAAAATCCCTGGTCATCTGAACCTGTTGGCTTGCAGGTTCTGACGAGGTCATTACTGGAATTCGGGCTGTCAACAAGAACCATGAACATCATTACAGCATCGTGCAGAGAGTCCACAAGAAAGCAGTACCTCACCCACATAAGGAAATGGGAGGCCTTCTGTAGTCGGACCAAGACCACCTACAACTCTGCTACGATCACCAATGTGCTGGAATTCCTCGCGGGCCTTCATTATTATAAGGCCCTCAGTTACAGTGCCATAAACAGTGCCAGGAGTGCACTGTCATACTATCTCAACATTGGAGTTGGATCTCAACAGCTGGTATCCTAACTCATGAAGGGTATATTCAATTCCAACCCTCCCCAACCACGATATAATATTACCTGGGATATTGGGGTTGTGTTGTCCCTACTCAGGAGCTGGTCGCCTATGACGGATTTACCACTGGACTAACTCACCTTCAAAGTGGTGATGTTAATGGCACTGACCACGGGTCCAGACACTACAGAAACCAAAACTGGATAGAATGGTCTCGACCCCCAATAAAGTGACTTTCTTTATAGATGAGTTACTTAAACAACACAGGCCTGGATCTACAGGTCTGAAATTGGAATTCCTAGCGTACCCCGTTGATGTACGACTCTGTATAGCCACCTATCTCCGACATTATGTCAATGTCACACACGCCATCAGGAAAATGGAGACGGGTCTGTTTATCAGCCATAAAAACCCACATCACAGGGTTTTTATTATTCTACCAGGGCTGCATCCACATCAGCGGCGAGGACCATGGAGGTACCCATGGATCATGTCCTCACAACAGCGGGCTGGGCCAGTGAAACTCCATTTCAGCGTTTTTTTAACAAACCTGTGGCGCTCCCGCAATGTTTGCGGAGTCAGTTTTAAGTGCTGTTCCCTAAATGTTTGTCCCTGAATTCAGGGTTTTTTTGTTTTGTATTAATAAATACGTTATTATTTTTCAGCTTGTTCAAGTCTGAAATACGTTAACATACTTCCTCCATCAGTAATTACGGCAGTGTGTGAGCATGGACGTGGTCCAGGGCATGGAATCACAGAGCTTTGAAATCTTCACGAAGTCACTCACGTAACTCCGAAGTAAAATAGTAAGATTAAACGAGAACTTACCAGTTTGAAGTCTGATCCTTATTTTATGAGGAGTTACGATGAGGGATTTCGTGCCCTCCGTTCCCAACCATCTATTATAAGGTCAACTGGTATATTAGAGTCTCTTAATTTTACTATCTTCAGTCATTGTTGTTATCTGTGATTCCACACCGCTGCTTTGAACAATGTCGCGCATGCGTGCTGGCGGGGTCTTCACGAACTTCCTCATCGTAACTCCTCATAAAATAAGGATCAAACTTCAAACTGGTAAGTTCCCATTTAATCTTACTATTATATACTCTGTTCCTGTCTGCCAGAAGTTGAGGGAATTAATATTTAGAATGGTGAATAATTTTGTCACATATCTGGCATGTGTAAATTTTCAATTGGTTTGAAATATAGTAAGAGGCCATTCACCCTATTTGATCCATGGTGGCTTTTGGAACAACCCCATCAAATGCATTCCCTTATTTTCCTGTAACCTATTCTCTACCACAGACACATCAACTCCACCCAACTCTCCTGCCACCCAACTACACCAAGGGTAATTTATAGTGGCCAATTAACCTTCAAACCAGAATGTTTTTGGGATGAGGGAGCTAACTGGTGCATTCAGTCAGAGCCCACACGGTCACAGAGAGGTAGCGCAAACTTCACATGGACAGCACTCAAAGAGTCAAGACTGAATCCCTAGGTAACTGGAGCTGTGAGACAGCAGCATTACCTGTCACCCTTAAGTTATTAGGTGTTCAAATATGGTGGGTAGATGGTGAAAAAAATTGAGCAGCTTGCAACATTACATTTTCCGCAATAAACTGCTCTTACCTCTTCTAGAAACTGTCAAAGTCAGTGAAAGAAGAAAACAAAACTTGCATTATAACTATTGACCCTCGATTATCCAGGGACAGGTACCTGTTCAACAGGGAGAAACCACATCTCTCTGGTTTTGCCCTGTTAACTCAGCAGCCCTATGGTGGCAGCACTGCCCACAGTTGGACAATTGCTGTCTCTGTGTGGCAGGTGAACTTTAGTCGTGGACATTAGATGATATCTGAGGTGGCTTTCAGGTGTAGTCAGACACCACATCAAAATTAAACACATGTAGCTCCCTCTCAGTTGGGAACATCATGTGGGATGGGAATATCTTCTCACATAGCGAGCATCTTTAAGACATTGCTCAATGCAGCAGGCAGCACAAATGAAAATAACACTGGGGCTGCATCAGTTTCTGATGGATTTTAGGAGAGGGTAAATGGTTACTCCATAGCAAAACACTGTCAACAGCTCCTGCACCTGCCAGGACACAGGTGTTCATTGAGCAAAACACAAAGTGCTGGAGTAACTCAACGGGTCAGGCAGCATCTATGGTGGAAAAGGATACGTGATGTTTCAGATCAGATCCCTTCTCCGGATCTCTGAAAATGTTCCTGAGAGAGGTTTAAGGGAGGGTAGAGCCTGGAGGCATAGCTGGCAGGTGTGACAATAGGTGCAGGAGTAGGCCATTCGTCTCTTCAAGCCAGCACCGCTATTCACTGTGATCATGGCTGATCATCCACAATTAGTACCCCATTCCTGCCTTCTCCCCATATCCCCTGACCACGCTATCTTTAAGAGCTCTATCTAACTCTCTCTTGAAAGCATCCAGAGAATTGGCCTCTGCCTTCTGAGGCAGAGAATTCTACAGATTCACAACCCTCTGTGTGAAAAATGTTTCCCTCAACTACTTTCTAAATGGCTTACCCCTTATTCATAAACTGCGGCCCCTGGTTCTGGACTCACCCAACATTGGGAACATGTTTCCTGCCTCTAGCGTGTCCAAACCCTCAATAATCTTATATGTTTCAATAAGATCCCCTCTCATCCTTCTAAATTCAAGAGGACACAAGCCCGGCCGCTCCATTCCATCAACATATGACAGTCCCGCCATCCCATCCCTTGTGAACCTACGCTGCACTCCCACAATAGCAAGAATGTCCTTCCTCAAATTTGGAGATCAAAGCCACACAATACTCCAGGTGTGGTCTCACTGGGGCCCTATACAACTGCAGAAGGACCTCTTTGCTCCTATACTCAACTCCTCTTGTTAAGAAGGCCAACATGCTATTCGCTTTCTTCACTGCCTGCTGCACCTCCATGCTTACTTTCAGTGACTGATGAACAAGGACCCCCAGATCTCGTTGTACTTCCTCTTTTCCCAACTTGACACCATAATCTGCCTGCCTGTTTTTGCCACCAAAGTGGATAACCTCACATTTATCCACATTAAACTTCATCTGCCATTCATCTGCCCACTCACCCAACTTATCCATTCACCCTGCATCCTCATAGCATCCTCCTCACAGTTCACACTGCCACCTAGCTTTGTGTCATCTGCAAATTTGCTAATGTTACTTTTAATCCCTTCATCTAAATCATGAATATATATTGAAAATTGCTGCGGTCCCAGCAACAAACCTTGCGGTACCCCACTAGTCACTGCCTGCCATTCTGAAAGGGACCCGTTAATCCCTAATCTTTGTTTCCTGTCTGTCAACCAATTTTCTATCCATGTCAGTACCCTACCCCCAATATTATGTGCTCTAATTTTGCCCACGAATCTCCTATGTGGGACCTTATCAAATGCTTTCTGAAAGTCCAGATGCACTACATCCACTGGCTCCCCCTTGTCCATTTTCCTAGTTACATCCTCAAAAAATTCCAGAAGATTGGTCCTAGTTGGGCTTATCCAGGTGTATGGTGTTCAGGCGGATCTGCTGCTAAAGAGCTGCTTGGTGCAGGGGGTGCATCTGTTGTGATGCAGTAGCCCTTGAGTGGGCTCTGCTCCTCTCAGTTACCCATGTATTTGCATTATCCAAAGAGGCATATCCTTTCATTATGTCAGACAATTTATTGAACATTTACTGAAGGTCAAACCTTTCACAACCTCAGGTTGTCAAAAAGTGATTTGCAGCCAGCTAAACACTTTTGAAATGCACTCACTTTGATGTAAAGCAGAAACATGGCAGTCCATTTGCATGCACCAACCGTCCACAAACAACAACTTGACAACAACCAAATAATCCCGTCTCTGTGGTGTCAAGTTGGAGTAAAGTATTGGCAATTATACCACTCCTCTTCTCTTAAATAATTTAGTGAGATCTTTCATATCTATGACAAGATGGATGGGATCTTGGTTTCATGTCTCATCTCCTCTATGTCACTGCTGCTATTTTTGCCCAAAGCACTGGAGGGGCATTTGAACCAAAAAAACTGTGGTTCAGAGGTGACAGTACTGACTACTGATGCACAACTGACATTAACAGAAATATATCTACAGTGGAAATAAATCTATGACTGAGTTCAAATATGCATCACTGGCCTTCTTGGCTTTTATATTTTTATTGTTTGCAATTGAAAGGGGGAAAATCATAATGGGCTTAAGTGTGATTGATAGTAAATGCCTCAAGTGTGATGAAGCGGAGTCTTGGATAGGAATGTCCTGAAGTAGAGTTCATTCCAGCAATGCAACCCAGAAGAAACATTATAAAACTTTTTCATGGGACGGCACTGTGGTGCAGCGGTAGAGTTGCTGCTTTCCAGAGCCAGAGACCTGGGTTCGATCCTGACTACGGTTACTGTACTGAGTTTGTACTTTCTGCCTTGACCGCGTGGATTTTCACCAGGTGTTACAGTTTCCTCCCACCAACATGCAGGTTTGTAGGTTAATTGGCTTCTGTAAATTGAGCCAAGTGTGTAGGGTGCAAAATTGGGATAACATAGAATTAGTATATGGGCGATCCTTGATCAGTATGGATTCAGTGGGCCGAATCCATGCTCTACCAGCGGTGGCGGTGATGGGGCTTCAGTGACGGCATTGGAGCCTTTGTGGCGGCATTGGAGCCTTGCCTGCAGTGGTGGACTTGTGGTGGACCCTCGGTGACGATGAGCTCCGGCGGCGGGGCCTCATGGTGGCAGGGGTGAACTGGTTGACCCACGGTCAGCAGTCGATGGGGACACAGGGGAACCACCATGAGGGGGAAGAACAATGGAGGACTTGGCTGGGTGGGGGGTGTGGGGGGAGGGGAGAAAATAGGAGGAGCCGGAAGGGGTACTTTGTAACTTTGTCAGTGCCGTATGTGGCGACTATTTGCATACCTTGGATAAACAAGCAAAGAATTTCACTGTGCATGGTCACATGTGACAATAAAGTATTCCATTCCATTCCATATCTCTCACCTAAACTAAAAACAAACAGATGTGTTATTTTAGTTAAAAGATCAGTAGAAGTATCCCAACACAAAATATTGTCTGTCCATTTCCCTCTACAGATGCTGCTTGACCCACTGCGTTCCTCCAGCATATTAGTTTTACATTTAAGATTTCAACATTTGCAGTGACTTGTGTTTACATGTGTGTTTTTGTGTATTTCCAATTTATATTTTGTTTCTTTCTTCTTTGGGTAATTAAAAGATGAAGCATTTCATGGCCGAGAAACAATGCAGCATCATAAATAAAGCATACAAATAAAAGTGAGTACCAATAAAAGGAGGGATAGACAGTGTTGTTTTGACAGTGCCCTGATTTTCAGTTTTATCTATTTTTTTCAAGAAGACTATCCCACTGGTTATTGAGTCCATCCCTCCCTCTGATTTGCCAGTGGGCTTGAATGGTCACAATACAAAACTAGAGAGTTGGTTTCAGCAAGATTCCAAACTGTGTATGGTCATCCTTGGATAAGAGGCTGACAAAAAGTGGTTACAGTGTGTGAGGTGTGGAAGCGGTATCCCGTTTTACCATCTAACTTGGCTTCAGAGGTATTTGCAGGGTATTCCTTCAGGAAGCTGCCCTGCTGTTCACATTGACACCACGGACAAGGTGTACGTCATACCTGGCACAACTGCTCACAGATGGTTGCAGCAGGCGTACCAGCCATTCATGTCATGAGCCCCTTTTGTTGCAGCAATGCTGCCATGTACAGACTGTCTGCCATTGTCTGTTCCCTTTTGCTTTCTCCTCGGCATTGGATCATTGGCAATACTATTCCATTGAGGGAGTACAAACTATTGGCTTAAGGGAGGCCAATAAACATTTGGCCTTAATGTGCAGGGATTGTTGAGAAATTGGGATAAAATTGAACTATTGTGAATGGCTGGTCGATGGTCGGCATGGTCTGTGGGCTGAAGGGCCTGTTTCCATGTTGCTTATCTAAAAAAAATCAGCAATTGACTTATTCACCTGAACATATTGTAACTTGAAAATCTGAAAACTGAAAAAAACATCAGCAATTGACTTATTCACCTGAACGTATTGTAACTTGAAAATCTGAAAACTGTTGTTGCTGGAAATCTGAAATAAAAACCAGAAACTGCTGGAAACACTCAGACAGTATTTCAATGGAAAGAAAAGCAGAGTTAAGATTTCAGGTCAAAGATACTTTAACAGGACAGGGTAACAGAAAATAAATTGGTTTCAAATTACAGACAGGTTGTAGGAGGAATTTATTTTTAACCTGATGACCTGGTCTATACCTCAATCCACCGTGAAAATTCAACCAGTCCATATAAAGCATGGAAGGTCCGCCAGAAACGGCTCCAATGAGTTGTCAACCTGGTGAAACAACACCATATAACGACATGGGAAAGTTACATGCAACAGACATTATGAAATGCCCTTATTGATGGTCTCAGTCTTGCCATATCTAGTTGTGACTTTTGCTCGAATATTAAATAACCAATAGACTGAGTGGCCTCACAGAGCAACTCCCTCCCCAACAATGGCAGAGCTTTGCACATGAGGTCTAAAGCATTAGCAATCATTTTTAAATGATTGGATAATTAATCTGTCCTCTCACCAGCCAGATTAGCTCACTCCAGGTAACATCAAGAAATGGTCAGCAGCACTGGTTATGGCAGCTATGGACTCAAACATGTACTGAAGATGTGCTCCAAAACTGGCTCCACTTTCAGTTGAGAGGTCTCAGTAATGAGAAAGCACAGGCATCAACTTGATAATGTGAAAAATAGTTTATCTAAAGCCATTTCCAACATGTAGATGAATCACTTTTGACTAATTCCTCTGCTCTGCCAATGGCAGAAAACTGATGACAGATGTGTCCATTAAAGGCAACTCACTGACCAATAACCTGCTCAAATTATTTACTTTAGGTTTCATCAGCTCCAAGTAGCATTACAGCTTCGACACAAACATGGGCAGGTGAGTTGACACTTCATGCCCTTCATGTCAAACATGCGTTTGAAGCCGGCCTCGAAGATCCTTTGTGAACTATCGATCAATGGCCATCAGGAAGAAAACTCTCCCCCACCAAAGGCTTGCCTAGTACAAAGGGAAATGTTTTTTGTTGCTGGGAGCCAGTCATCGCAGCCACAAGGTACATCAGTATTGTATCCAAGGTTCAGCCATCTTCCACAACTTTATTGATGAAATGTTCTTTATCACAAGATTGGAAATAGAGCTATTCTATAATGGTTATACAATAATTAATTCTATTTTCAACCCCTCAGGTAATGAAACAGTTGAAGTCAACATGCAAACAACCATGCTATATTAAGAAATTGGCTGATTAATTAGCGAGTAGTGTTTATAGTACATAGGAGCCACCTAACGATAATTTTCGAGAGAGTTTATTTGTCTCTTGTTGTCAATCAAGAACATTATCATTGCAAAATCCCACATTGTACATAAATATTGACCAGGAGCTTAATTGGACCAGACAATTAAATCCTGTGACTGTAGTAACAGTCCACAGGAGGATTATCCTGCAACAAACAATTCAATTCCTAATTTTTTAGAAATCTTTCCAAAGTCACGAGTCAAGGGTATGTTTGGAATACTTGCTCGTATAGGTGTGGGTTCTAGCAAAACCTAGGAAGCTTGACAGCATCTGGAACAAAACAGCCTACTCTCTCCCTAAATTCTGCGATTAGAGGCAGGTGCCTATATTCAATGGACGATTAGAGGCAGGTGCCTATATTCAATGGATTTTCCAAAGTCTCCCAGAATTATTGTCTCCGGCACATACTCTGCTTCCCCTGTATCTGTCCTGCTGGACACATATTCAACTAATACAAGAAGAGTCTGAGATATTGACTGTAAGGGAATCAGTTGTCATTGACTGAAGATTTTCTGGGGGACGTCCAAGTTAAGGTGATTATGCATGACTGCTGGAGGTTGGGAAGGAAGATCAATAATTGAGAAGTAACTCTGGACAGATAATCGGTGATGAAGGGACAATCTCACTTTGGCAGGGAGGAGAAGCTGAGAGCCAGAGAGTGCAGGGAGATTGTGGTGGGGGAGAGCATAGGGGTTGGCAAGTGAATGAGGAATAAACCAAAACGGAATGGTGAGTGAAAGGTAAGGGAGCAGGGTGGGAGTCGAAGGATGTGAGTTAGGTGAAGGATACAAGAAAGGAAGAACTTTATGATGGAAGAGTGAGTTGAGTGTGAAGGGGCAGCAGCGATAGTTGAGGAAGGGAAGCGGATCTGAAGGAGGAAGTAACTGGAAGGGGCGAGTAAAGCAGATGACATTAAACGGGTAGGGATATGAAGGGGAAAGAGCTGTGAGAGGATGGTGAGTGAAGAGGACTGAACTGAGGAGGTAGTACAAAGGGAAGGAGCTAGACAAGGATGAAAACAGGAAAGAGCTGAAAGGGTGGGAATTAAAGGGGAAGAAAGTGCAGGGAATGAAGATGACTCGGTCTCAAGATGGAGAAGGTGTGAAGGGGAGGAAACTGAGGAGGAGGGGATATTATGGGAGGAAAGGAGATTGAGGGAGGCAGTTAGGGAAAGGGACTGATAGGAGGGGTGTTGGAGGGGTGAAGCAAGGGACTTTTGAAGAGATTGCAATTGGTTTATTATTGTCACGTGCAGTGAGAGACAGTGAAAAAAAATGTTTTGCATGCTAACCAGGCAGATCATACCCTATCTGAGTGCAGTCTGTGTGGATGTGCACATGCCACATCTGTGCATCTAAGATTGCCTCATAACTGGACTAAGACTAAGATCTATATTTGGGCTCAAGGGGTCAGATTATGACTGGGATTTGTGGGTCGGGTTGATGGTTCTGCGTGTGAATGTGTGATCTGTCGTTGGAGTTGACTGTGAATGTGGGATCAATGGCTGTGTATGTGAATGTGGGATCTTTGGTTGGGGTCAAAGTTTCTGCTTGTGACTGTGGGATCGATGGTTGGGGTCCATAGCTCTGGTGTGACAGTGGGATCTATGGCTGGACCTGATGGCTCTGTGTGTGTGTGTGTGTGTGGGGGGGGGGGGGGGGGGGGGGGTGAAGTTGTAGTCAAGGGCTCTAGGTGAAAATGTGGGATTTGTGCTTGGAGTTAATGGATCTGTGGCTTGCTGTGGGTGTGGGGTGTTCAGTTGACGTTGAAGGCTGTAGGTGTGATTGGGGGATCTGTGGTTGGGGTTGATGGCTTGTGTGTTACTGGGATCTGTAGTTGGGTGCGATTATAGGATCAGTGGTAGGGGTCATGGGCGCATGCTGTAACGGGGATTGCTGTTGGGTGTTATATTGTGCTCTGTACTTGTGGTCGATGGCCCTTCCTGTGATTGTGGGCTCTGCGGTTGGGGCCGGCGGCTCTGGGTGTGATTGCGTGATTTGCGGTTAGCCGTTAGGTGTCGTCTTGGGGTCTGCGGTTGGGTGTTTGTTGGGATCTACTACGGTTGGGTGTTATCTTGTGATCTGCGGTTGGGGTCGATGGCTCTGGGTGTGATTACAGGGCTGTGGCTTGGTGCGATAGATCTGACGGCGATTGCGGCGCCTGTTGCCATGGCTCGCTGCGTGCAGTAGCTCTGGCGCCGATGTCGGCAGCGGTTCGTGTCCTGCTCCTGCTCCTGCTCCGATCGGATTGATTTTTATTCCTGCTCGGTCTCTTACTTTTTCCTCCCTTCTGGTTTTTGTGGCGTTCTAGTGAAAGCGGAGGGTTGGGAAGGGCTGCTGAGGCCCCGGGCACTGGTGCTGGTGGTGGCCCGGAGGCTGTGGTGGGAGGGCGTGTAGTCTGATCGGGCGAGCCGGCATCGGCGGGGTGGCAGCCGGCATGGAAGCGCAGGATGGAGCGGGGCGGCTGGAGCTGCTCCCGGCTCCCGGGATGGAGGAATCCGCGCTGGACCCGGTGGAACGGATCTTACTGGAGTCTGTCTGTCAGCAGCAGGGCTGGATCCGAGTGCACGGTAAGAGGGGGCAATGGGCGAGGAGGAAGGGGGTGGGGGGTAATGAAGGGACAGTGGATGGGGTGAGGATCAGGGCAGGATGGACGGGTGCGGTGGGCCAGGCACAGGGGTCGGGGCGGAGGCTGCAGTGTTGTTAGGAGACGGGTATGGGCTGGGGTGGTGTTGGCGGTGGGAATTTATTGGGGATTTGGAGCGAAAGGTCAGTATTTTGAGTTTAGAACGAGGGCCATTTATTTGGTGGGGCAGTGGGGAGAGACGTAGGCCGTTGACTTTTTGGCTGATAAACTCGTGTGATGGTGGGAACCGGACGGTGATGGGCGCCTTTCACTGAAGAGCGAGCTGGCAGAACTCGTACGAGACTGTGAATGATTGAGGAATGAGTTGGGGAAATACGGCGAAACAGGAGGGGGAAACAACCACATGAAAGGGATAGGAAACAAGAACAGGAAGTGACCAAACTAACTTTATAACCTTCTATTGAATCCACTGTATTCTGAAACTTGGGATATATGTGCGCTAATAGTATTTCCTCTTGTCGTTGTCACTAAAGCACACCTGGTCAAATTAGGACATCAAACACGTATTCTTAGCAATAGTATATTCGTGGGGTGAAGTTTTTTTTAACTGCAAGCCTTGCACTGCTTATCTTGTTTCACTAATGCAAATAGTTAAGTTTTTAACATACAGGCTTGTATTGATATTGTTTCTCTAATACAAATAGTGACAGTCTATTGTTTGTTAACTTGTTTTGTAAATTAAAATGTTTTTAATTATTTCGTTTGTTATTTGCAAAACAAATGAACAAGTTTTGATTTCAAGAAACAACAACGTGTATGAGCAAAGTATGCTCAGTTCAATGTGTTTGCACAAGGTACTAATGAATTTAGGAAGTATTGGTTAGTTTCAACTTTGCTTGCAATCAGGTGAATGAACAAATGGACTTTGCCTTTCTTTATTTCAATATTGCATTGTGTTAATTTTAATTATAATGAAGTAATTATGATTAAATGTGTGCAGTTGTTCAGCAATGATGGGTCTGTCTTATGTTCAACTGTTAATCGTCACTGTTTAAGCATTGTGCTTTATCTTCATGCATTGTTAACATGGCTAAAGCAGAAGATGATGTCAATGAATACCAGTCACAATGTGAAAAAAAATATTCTGCCTTTTTGTTCATGATTACGTTTGCAAGAGAGAAGAACATCGGGTGTCTTAATGCAAGGTGAATTGTGAGGCAAGTGTCTTGGAACTGGAGAATTTCTCAGTTTCGGTTTTGTCAACGCAAGAGAGTTACACAAATAAAATAGGGCACAAAAAGACGGGATATTTTTCTGGTGAAATTTTGGAATTTATAACTTAATCTGAGAAAAGCAAATGGTGTGGACTAGCTGTCATTTTGTGGCCTGGAAATTTAAAGGGGCTCCACAGTACGTTCACTAAAAGTGTCATTATGATGCTATAAAGAGCCGCATTATTCCATATTCAATTTCTGGTTGAATTGGTTGTGTTCAACCATGGTAAAATAGGTACACCAATTGACTAGTGTCAGTAGATGAGGGAGAAGAAAATTGGTTGGCAAACCGGTTTTGAATTACCTAGAGAGATTTGCTGGTAACTGTACGTGCAAATTGGCGGGGTTCACAAAGAATAGCTTTGTGGGTCTTTGTATGTCTACAAACTGTTGGAAACATAGAAAAATAAGTGCAGGGGTAGGCCATTTGGCCCTTTGAGCCAGCACTGTTATTCAATGTGATCATGGCTGATCATCTAAAATCAGTACCCCATTCCTGCTTTTTCCTCATATTCCTTTAGCCCTGAGAGCTAAATCTAACTCTCTCTTGAAAACATCCAGTGAATTGGCCTCCACTGCCTTTTGTGGCAGAGAATTCCACAGGTTCACAACTCTGGGTGAAGAACATTTTCCTCATCTCAGTCCTAAATGGCCTACCCTATATTCATAAACTGTGACCCACCAGTTCTGTACTCTCCCAAGATCGGAAGCATTTTTCCTGGATCTAACCTGTCCAATCCTTTAAGAATTAACTACAATGTGCTCTGGCACAACACAGGGGTGGTAGAGTTGGGAGAACTGCTGCAGTATCAGAGACCTGGGTTTGATCCTGACCTCAATGCTGTCTTTGTAGAATTTATGTTCTCCCTGTGATTGTGTGGGTTTCCTTTGGATGTCCTGGTTTCCACTCATGGTCCTGCTGGTTTGCAGGTTAGTTGGCCTCTGTAAAATGCCCCTAAAGTGTAGTCAATAGATGGGAAAGCGGGATAACATAGAACTAATGTGAACGAGTGACCAATGGGGGATTCAGTGGGCTGAAGGGCCTAGTTCCATGCTGTGTCTCTAAAGTTTAAAAAAAAACATCTATAAAGTTAAAAATTCCCTAAAGTAAGGGAATAAAGTTTGTGCAGAGTTCCAGTATATCACTTTCCTATGAGGGACCACTCATTGAGAAAAGAATGGGGAAGGGTGAATTTGAGAAGAACATGGGTAAGGTGAGACTTGGCTGACCTTTTGAAATCCATCTGAATTACACTAAGCCATGGATGCAGTGTGAGTTCATCTTCTGGCACCGTAATAAGTTTGAAGTCATGCTGACTCAACCCCAGCTGACTTCGATGACAATTTTTCAACATATGTGCATCCTTTAGTTGCCTAGCCCATGAACAAAAGACTAAAGTGCCTTTTTTGAATTCTTTGTTATTGAAATTTTTCTTCTTCTGTCGAATGGGATCTGAGCCACTGAGAAAATAGTCAATAGCAGAGAGGAGTTTTAAGTAACCTTCACCCATCTGCTTGTCTGTGAAAAGCACAAATGAATGCTTGCTGGATAAATGCAGATTTATGATTAACTCTGCCGTGGCAAGGAGGCCAGTCTGAACCAGCCACGCTATTTTACACATACTCCTGCTGCTTAGCTTCAAGCTGCCTGATTAGTCACTTCAGTAATCATTAAAACCTCAGGGATTTACTTTGGATGTAGCATCATACCCATTTGTGGTGCATATTGAGATTGTCTTCTGCTTGCATGTGCCTAGCGATTGGTTTGCACTGGCTCGTGCAGTCCATTTCTGATCCTGGTGCTGCCCTTTCCGGGTCGTCTTTTATGAGGGGAACAGACTGTGACAGAATGTTTTTGTACTATACTATTTGTCTATAATAAATTATCCTGAAATTGGGAATTGCCAAGTGACTATTGTAGCAGCAGAGTTGGAGTGCCAGCTTGAGCAGTTGTATACAGTGTACCTCTTGAGATATGTATTCAAAGTGCCTTTCAGTTTGTGGGCAATGTTGGGAGTGAAATGGAATACAAATATTTGAGGTCAAACACATTTTCTTCCTCTCCATCCCTGAATTGTTTTTTACCTAAGAGTGTTGTATTTAACCAAACTTAAGCTGTGTCAAAAACAAGGAATAACTGAAGAGGCAAGCTATATAAATGCATTGAAGAGTCTATACTTGTACTATACCCAGCATTCCGGAATGAGAGTGGGCAGCCATCAAATTGTGTCCTCATTGCACACATTGATTCCAGTCAAAACTTTTGGGTCTTTGAAATATCCAGTGCCCTCCATAATGTTTGGGACAAAGACCCTGCATATATCTATTTGCCTGTGTACTCCACAATTTGAGATTTGTAATAGGAAAAAATCACATGTGGTTAAAGTACACATTGTCAGATTTATTTTAAAGTTGTTTTTATGCATTTTGGTTTCACCATGTAGAAATTACATAGTTCTGCCCCCCCCCCCCCCCCCAAAACCCATTTCAGGGCACCACAATGTTTGGGACACATGGCTTCACACAGGCACGGAAATCACTATCAAAATATGAGGGGGACAGGGGGGACACAATATCTTACACACACACACACACACACGCGCGAGGCTTCGGCGGCCCTGTGAACGGTGATTTCAGCTCAATCCCAATCGGGCTCTGGACCCCGGTAAATTGGATTATCTTCTTTTCGTGTCCATCGTGTTACAAATGTTGGCCTCACTGTCATCGTCCGTCCTGAAAAGGACGCACGCTTCCTGCGACAATCAGTGGAAACCATCACTTGTCGCAGTAGATGATGGTAGTAGGAGAATTAGCTCAGGATACTTCCAGTTACCAGCCCCGTGATGTGGATGCTTCTGCTATGGGCCGATTGGATAATGTTGCATATAATTTGTTGAATAGTGGAATAGATTTGTTGAATCTTGGAGGTTGGCGACGAACAATTAATGGAACAATTAAGTCTCAAGCTGATGCAAAAGAAATTTAGCAAAGAGGAGTTGAGATCAGGGTTATGCCAAAACAAATTGAAGTGGCAGAGATGGGCAGTATTACCAAAGTGAATGGTTCTCAATGATTACAAAGTTACCGGTAGCTAATTTGTTTGAATTCACTGGGATTTTTATTTTTGATGTCTGTTGAACCGCTGTCCACAGTTTGCCAAAGGAGAAAACAGCATTCACAACTTGACAGAGTTGAAATTCTTCACAAAGCTTTGTCGTAATGGAATCATAAGTGTTGGGTGTCTGGAGCACTTGAAGTAGCTGCTGAGTTAGTGCATGTGTTGTGGTCATAGAATCACTGCTTCCAGTTTGTCAATGACTGTATCAGGAAATGGTTTGGTGAGTTATGCATTCTCAGCTGTGTGACTCTCAGCTGAGGCAGAGTCTTCAATGATACTTTTGTTCAGCTAGTTCAGTCATTGCTTTGGCATGGCTGGAATTAGATTTAATGTTGAAAGAAAATGAAGTGGAAATGTCCTGCACAATGAAACAAACCGGATCCTTTGATAGTTTTGGGATAGGGATAATATCCTAATGAGCAGAATTCACCATTAAATGGAGAAATCAATGGGCAGTCACTTCTTAGTGACATACTGTCCATATTATTCCATCGTTACAAGAGAGCTTATGCAATTGTGATATAAAAATGTTTCTCAAACCCTATCCATGAACACAAACGTGTAAACACCTAGAAACATTTAGAATTAACAACATTGTTGCTTGATATATTTAATTCCTGATTCTCAGTTCAATGTATAATTCAGCAAAAATTGGATGAAATTATGTTTGTATTCATTGAAATCTTTAGGAAATGTATAATTGTATTTTTATGCACTCCTTTTAATCACACCATTTTTTAATCGTGAAGTCATGAATATGTAAAAGTATAAAATAATTTTGAAAAGGTGTAAAACAAGAATATGTTTTAACTTCACTTTTTTTATTTTGTTAGTATGCGTTCAGTTGAATGATATTGTTCACTCTCCTAAAGTCAAGAGTTAAGCTTATTCCTGCATTTTGATAGTTTTTCTTAGCTGAGAAGGTGCTATTTCAGTGATAATGTAGAATAAGAATGATTATTTAAATTAAAATTTCATCTTTACGAAGTCAGTACATTTTAAAACATACCTTGTATACATTTATAGGTGGTATTTGAAAGACCATCAGAAATTTACTTCTGGAATGCTTTATAATATCTTTGAATATTTTTGCATGCTATTGATGCATTGTTATACTATGCATTCTGTTGGGATTTTAACAAGCAAGGAATTGTTAAGTTATGGTGTGAACACTTCATTCTGCCTATCCTTGCCTCTGTCTTCAGGTGCAGTAAAAGGAACTATTTTTTTTGTGTCCAAGATGAAGATTATTTGAAGAACTCAGTCTTTGTATAATGTGCTTATCACTCTTTGAGTCTTCACTCTCCGTCTTTAGAAGTATGAAAGTATGAAAGTATGAAAGTATCCTTTATTGTCATTCAGACATTTCAGTCTGAACGAAATTGTGAACCTTGCAGTCATAACATAGAATAACATAACAAAACACACACTCATCACAGTTTAACATCCACCACAGTGATTCCCCGAAGCACCTCCTCACTGTGATGGAAGGCAAAAGTCTTATAGTCCTTGTCTCTTCCCTCCTTGTTCTCCCTCTGCGCTGAGGTGATCCCGGCTTCTGATGTTGTGACCCCGCCGGGTGATGGTAAGTAAGTCAGTGCCACGGCTGAATCCGAACTCCGCGAACGGGCCAGTTCAAACTCCGCGGCCCGGGGCGGTCGAAGCTGCCGAATCTGCCGCCCTCCAGTCCACCGGACGAAGCTGTTGTTGCAGGAGCGCCGGAAAAACAGCATCCTGTAACCTGCGAGCTCCCGACATTATCGTCCACTGGCCGTTATATTGCACAGAAACCGATCCATTGGCCTAACTCATCCAACCTTGTAGCACAAACCTTCCTGTCTTGCCCATGCTGTCTTCATCGTTGTGAATCATTTCTGCACCCTTTCCTGCTTCGTGACTTAATTCATATTGTTGGGGACCAGAACTGCACACTATATTCCCAGTGTGGTCTCAGCAATGATTTGTGCAGTTGCAACATGTTGTCCCAACTCCTGTGCTCCTCGCCCAGACTGATGTAGGCAGTATGTGAAATGTCTACCTGTGTCTCTATTTTCAGGAAACTATGTAGGTGTCTCTGTTTTACAACTACTTATTATCTGAGAGGTATCAAAATGAACCAGATGTTCTTCTGTTAACCTGGCCAGATGGAAGATGGAGTCCGTTGAGCCCTAACTCGCCATTGAGAAATAATTTTAGCATCCTCACTCCATTGTACCGTATGAACTTACCGCCCACCTGTGTTAATACCAAACTCTTAAAATTTAATTAAGTGGTGTAACTAATTACCTGGAAATAAATCACAGGAATGGTGTTACCATTTTGTGATTACCAACAAATAGAAACATGCGAAAACTGATATTGCATAAATTGAGAAAAATAATAATCAAACCCGCAGACCCAATGCTTGAATTGTCACTGTTGTAAACTTGGCTCATTTCTATTGTCACTTCATAACAAGATGCTTGTCTACATTTTTCAACTTGGCAGTTTAAATTCTTCTTTTGCCAGGTCCTCTGATTGATTTTCTCAACCTTCACGGAGGTTTCATAATCTCGACAGCACCAATTTCAGGGGAAACTTTGGTGACGCTTCCCGAACCGTAGAGCCCCCTGAAGTTATAAGGATACTTCATAATTGGCCTGGTAGCATTCGAGAAATCCAATGCATTGAGCAAAACAGTTGCTGTCTATCAGAGCAGATTCTTGCTTTCATCACTCGCGCTATGATAGTTTAAATTAATAACCTAATGATGTTGCTGTCTCTCCAAAGATTTTGTGGATATTTGGACATAAATTAATAAAATTGCCACTGCTCAGTGTTGAAAAATTTGTTTTATAACTCCCTTAGTTCCCCCTTTTGGAGCAATGTACAATAATCCTGCATGGGTTTAAAATGTAATCCTGACCCAGTTCCAAGGATGTTGATATTTTATTTGCCACTGGAGATGAACCTGACAAGTGGTTGGATCCTGCCAGTTTTGTATCGGTAGCCTGGCTCTAAAACCATCCTTTCACATGGTTTGGCTTAATTTGCAATTCTGTTGAGATACTTTCATCACATTGTTTAATCATGCTCAATATTGTGTCAAACTGCTACCTTTAACACTGATATCGAAAATAGTCTGGCATGTTCGTGTGTTGAATCATTGTTGCCAGGAAACTGCAAGTTGCAAATATTTACACCGGTGAATGATGTCAGTGTTGCGTTTCAATGACTACAGATGAGACTTGACTGAACTTGGTGCACTCATTAACATGTTTCTCCTATCGTGTATGTCTTGCTACCATTAGATATAGCAAGACACTTTAATCTGAGCTTTAGTAGGTTGATGTATTTGTCAAATGATGGCGCATTTGTCTTGCTTCGTATTCTTCTGTTTTGGAAAGCTTCTATGTAGATTCCAGGTTCTTATCTGGTATCACTGAGAGAATTGTTTTGGGCCCTGGCCAGTTTCAGAACCATTTTTGGGGCATTCAGGGATGGTTAAAGCATGAAACATCGAGCATAAAAGGAGAGGCAGTTAATATAGAGAGAGAAACATTCCACATCACATGTTTTCAAGCTATAGCACATCTATTTCTCAAGGCAGCTGCCTTCAGCAACAAGGCACTTGTGTGTAAGAAGTCTCATTTGTGTCATGCTGTGTTGCTGTAGTGAGGCATCACTTGACATTATTTCCACAAACTGGAAATTTCTTCCTTGGTCTTGCTAAATTGGCTTAAATCTTGGGGGAAAACACAGATTTGTAAACATGATAGCTTTTAGCTATTTCCTTTGAAGTACCTCAAATTCTCAGGTGGTCAAATAACTTACTGGGAAAAATAAATCTGAAGATAACTCGTCATTTGTAAAACGTCTGAATTGATTTTCTTTATGTTTTGAAAACAGTAAGTTGGTGATGACTTGCGATCAGCAAATGCAAAAGAGAAATATAAATTTAAAGCTTCAAGCTTTTTTCATTGGAAATGTTCAGTCTAAAATGTGACCTGGTTAACTTACTGTGAATTTTTAAGTACCACTTTTATATGTCACTGTTTACTGTGGTAAAGACTACTTAATTGCTCTTCTCTCCCTTACCAACAACTTCCTGTGCAATTTAGAAGTCATCATTTAGCTTCAAAGGCCAACTGTAATGTAATGATAGTGAAGCATGCAAAATTAAGCATTAATGCTCATATTTAAAGAGGTGAATAATTCAGACCTAAATAATTAGAGGCTTGTTTGCCAGACATTGTTCTGCAATGGAAATTTGTGATATTGTAAGAATTGTGATATATTTTACTTTAGTGTGGAGTGGGGTGAAGGTAATTGGCATTTGTATTTAAAAAAAGAGTTATAGCATTGCTTTCAGACTTTGAGGTCCTGTCTCATAATCTTTGAAATGGTAACTGGGTTAGATGACGATGCTTGCCAGTTTGGGTTGTGTACTCTGATCATAAAGTTTTGATCTACAACTTTAAAAGGTGGCTGATTTAGATTTCATTGGGTAGTTTTGTGACTGATGTTGTCCTGTACACTGTGGAGATTGCTTGACATTTTATTGGCCGATAGTTGTCATCGTGGAGAGGAATCTGCTCTGATTCATGGCTGCTTGGAATTTTAATAAATTATTTTGTTTCAATCATCTGACTGTGAAAATAGCTTGGGGAATGATTTTGGCTGTGGCAGTTGTTCTTTATTGTGGGAAAATGTTTTTTATACGTGTGTCCAAAAACTCAAGGCTTGTGTTGATAAACATAGTGCAACAAGCCGAGTGGGGGTTTATGGGTGACATTGAATTCATCATTCAAGTTCCATGAGGTAGCTTGAGACTATTGGGAAAACAAAGTTTTAGATTGCTTTTGAGACTGATATCTTGTGGGAGAGCTCATTTGTGTACACGATGGTTTAAGCCAAACTGGCACGAGAATGGGTATCAACATGCAGAGGAATATAGTCAAAAAGGAGTGAGCATGTTGGATAGCAGGAGACAAAAATATTGTGCTATATCATACCAAGCATACTGCAAGGTACACAAAGAAATATTTAGATTGCTAATGTGTAATCACAGAGTATGAATAAGATGGTAATCAGCAAGCACAAATAGCCCTGTGGGATTATGATGGACTGCCAATAAAATAAATAAGGCATACATTTGTAGTAGAATGGACCATCCATGTGGACAACTTGAATTGGCAGATGATATCTATCTGCAAGATGGAAAATTATCTAGAGTGATCAATATGATTTTTTTAGATTTCAATATGGATTTTTTTGTGTGTTGTGATTTTTTTTTTGTTTAAACAATGTTAATGTCTTCATGGGGCTCTTAAACTGAAATTGGCAAATTGCAAAGTACAGTTTTGCACTAAAAATTGGAAATCTGAAGAACTGCTTGGCGTAACAATACTATCTGTCATCATCTCATGGAGTGATGTCATTTTGTGGTGGTGTGGCTAAGGTGAGAATAGAGCAGAATTAGGAGATCCAATTTCTGTTTTTTTTTGTGTTGATAAATCTTGTACTGTAGAATGCTTTAAGTTAATTAACTTCCTGATTTAATACAATATCTCTGGGAGGATTCAAAGCAAATTGCTACCTCTCCATGTAACTTCATAACAAATGGCATCAATTGCCAGAACAAGTATTGGGAGCAGATGCATTTTTGTCCAAACATTGGCAAATCTGTATCTGACTTGGTTGCATGTCATTTCAACTCGTTTTGTCATTCTCACACCAACCTGTCTGCCCTTGAACTTCTTCACTGCCACTGCAGGGCCAAATGTAGAATAAACCTCATATGCCACTTAGAACAGTGTATTTTCCAAATTCAGATAATCCACAGACCCCGTGTTCCCATCCCAACGCTGGTCCATCAAGGTTCTCCCTCGCTTATGTTCACGTATTCCACCCCCCCCCCCTCCCCTACCATTATCTCAATTTGTCACTCATTTGGTTTCATCTCCCCATCCTTTGTACACATATCCACCTGTTTTTTTTCTTCTCCCTTCGTCTAGCTTTCCGATCATCTCCGCACCTACTTCCATCTATCTTTCATTCCCTACCTCACTTGGTTCCACATGCCATCTACCAGCTGCTGCCTCTCGCTCCCCTCTCTGATTTTTATATTGCCTGTCGTCCCCCAGCAGTCTTGTTCTGATGCAGAGTCTTTACCCAAAATGTCAACCATCTTTCTTCGCAGATGATGCCTGACCCGCTGAGTTCCTGAAGGAGTTTGCTTTTTGTTCCAGGTTCAAGCATCTGCAGTCTCTTTTATCAGTGTTGTATCTGAAAACACAGATGTTGTTTGATTTTGTTTGTTGGCTCAGAAAACAAAGCAAATGAAGGAAATAGTTGGTGATGTAGTTTCTGAATCCAATTAGCATGATCCTTAAAATTTTGAAAAAAACTATGTTGGTTGGAATTTTCATGATTTGAGTGAAATCATGTAAACAGT
Organism: Raja brachyura; assembly: GCA_963514005.1. The sequence continues at coordinate 26,933,045 of OY740790.1, forward strand.
GTAACACAACTGCAGTTTCTCACATGTATCCTTGAGATTAACATCAATACCTTGAAAGATTATGACATATGTATAGTAACACTCCAATATTGGAGGTGGGTGGGGGCGCTGCAAGCCGGCAGCCCTGTCAGCAGTGTGTTAGTCATTTCAACTTTTTAAATTTCTTTTATTGTGTTTTAAAGTATGTTTTTAATGTTTCTTTGTGTGTCTTGTGTGGAGGGGGGGTAGTGAGGGGGAAACCGCTTTGGTCGCCTCCTTCACAGAGAGGCGACTTTTTCCAGGTAGCCTCCCCCGTGGCCTAACAGCGAGGATCAAGCGGCCTTTCCCAGAGACTCACCCGGGGCTTCAGTGGCGGGCGCAGCGCGGACTCTCGGCATGGAGCTGGTGAGCCCTCGCCGGAGGGGAGCGCTCCGTTTCGCTGGCCCGCTGCAGCCTGAGGTCGCAGTCTGCATAGGTCCAGCTGGCGCGGAGTCCGCAGCCTGAGATGCCCCGTTGGGGACCCGGGAGAAGAAGAAGCTTCCACCGCCGGCCCGCGGCCAACTTCTACCGCGGGCCCGGCGTGGACTTACCATCAGGAGCGGGGTCCCTCGCCGGGGACCCCTGGAGGGGAGCTTCGACTGCCGGCCCTGTGGTCTGCGGTGCTTCTGGCTGCGGCGCGGCGGGGACTTTAGATCTTCGACCGCCGGTCTGCGGCCTACACCAACCTGAAGCCGCTTTCTCCGGTGGGGAAGAGCCGATTCTGGACTTACCTGGACTATTACCTGTCTGTACATCTGGACGCCCGTAGCGGCGGCTGCGGAGGGTTGAGGTCCCGACCACGGGAATAAATGGAGGACTGGCCAAATTCTTTTGCCTTCCACCACAGTGATGAATGCTGTGGTGGATGTTTGTGTTCAATTTTTAGTGTGTTTTTGTCTGTTCTTTATCATTGTACCGCTGCTGACAAATTCATTTCACTTGCACTTTGTGTGCAATGTGACGAATAAAACTGATTGATTGATTGATTGATATTCAACAAACCTACTATTCAGAAATCCTAATGGTTGACCATTTAGCTCACCGGGTGCCCATTTCCCACACTCCCTTGAACCTTATTGGGTTTAATAGAAAATAAACTCTTGAGTAATTCCTGGGGGAAAAAAAAAGCAAATTAAAAGGGTGTTGGGACATTATTTGGAATAATGTCCCTTAGTACAATTTGCCAGTCTGGATTTACTTGTGTCCTGAATATTGCGTCCCGTAACTGTTTGTCGTTTCAAGGAAAATTAAATTTTAAAAGCCATTGTTCACATTTTTGAGATGTGAATTTTTTAAAAATTGCTACCTTCAGATTGAGGGGTTTGATGGATCTTTAATTTTTTTCTTGACTTGAATCTGCAAAAGTACTTCAGTGTCAAAGTAGTCAGTCTGGCAATTTTTTCTGTAGACTAAGCATGTGATAGAAACACATGTCAATCTGTAATCAATATTCTGGAAATGTTATGTTTTAATGTCTAAAAATGCTGACTGAGTTTTGGTGATGAATGGGGAAGAATAAAGTGTGATGCAGATGCTTATCAGGTTCATAAAAGGAAATTCTACCTCCTGAATATGTGACTAGAATTGCTTTTGACTAATGAATAGTTGTGAATAAAGTCCCCTTGATTTCCCACTGCTACATACATGTGCAGATCTGAATGGATCAAGGAAATTGCCTGGTACAAGCCCTATGTTTCACTGATGTGTGGGGAAATTCAATTGAAAGTGAATTCCTTGCTTAAAGAGGAGCTGCTCATTTTTAAAGTGGAGATGGCTGGGTTCTTAATTAGTTTTGTATATTGTCACGTGTACCAAGGTACAGTGAAAAGGTTTTTGTTGAGTACAATCAATTCGGTTGAAAGACTTTACATGGTTACAATCAAGCCGTCCACACTGTCCACACACGGAATAATGTTTACTGTAAGATGAAGTTTGATTAAAGATAGTATGAGGGCCTCCAATGAGGTAGCTGGTAGGTCAGGATCGCTCTCAAGTTAGTGAAAGGACAGTTCAATTGTCAGCCCCCTGCTTTACTCGCTCTATACCCACGACTGCGTAGCCGGACATAATGCGAACTCCATCATCAAGTTTGCCGATGACACCACTGTGGTTGGATGAATCACAGATGGGGACAAGCCAGAGTATAGAAATGAGATTGACCGACTGACCAAATGGTGCCACCACAACAACCTGGCTCTCAACATCAGGAAGACCAAGGAACTGATTGTGGACTTTGGTAGGGGAAGGATGAGGACCCACAATCCTGTTCATATCAACGGGACGATGGTGGAGAGGGTCAATAACTTAAAATTCCTGGGCATGCATATTTCTGAAGACCTTTCCTGGACCCAGCACACCGATGTAATTATAAAGAAGGAACATCAGCGACTCTACTTCCTGAGAAGATTACGGAGATTCGACATGTCGAAGAGGATTCTCCTAAACTTCTACAGGTGCACGGTAGGGAGCATTCTGACTGGTTGCATCGTGGCCTGGTTCGGTAACTTGAATGTCCAGGAGCGAAAAAGACCACAAAAAGTTGTGACCACTGCGCAGTCGTTCACCGGCTTTGACCTCCCCAACGTCGAAGGTATCTATTATAGTCGCTGCCTCAAAAAGGAAGCCAAAATTATTAAGGACCCGCACCAACCTGGCCACACACTCATCTCACCATTGCCATCAGGAAGAAGGTACAGGGAGCCTGAAAACTGTAACGTCCAGGTTCAGGAACATCAGCCCTACAGCCATCAGGCTATTAAACACAACAACAAATGAGCTCTGAGCTCTGAGCTGCAAAAGACTATTATTATTGTACTATATTTCTTATTTATTGAACTTTTTTTTCTCTTCCTCTGTTATTGATGAGGGTAATTGATGAGGGTAAAGCAGTGGATGTTGTCTATATGGATTTCAGTAAGGCCTTTGACAAGGTTCCCCATGGAAGGTTGGTTAAGAAGGTTCAATCTTTGGGTGTTAATGGCGGAGTAGCAAGATGGATTCAACAGTGGCTGAATGGGAGATGCCAGAGAGTAATGGTGGATGGCTGTTTGTCAGGTTGGAAGCCGGTGACCAGTGGGGTGCCTCAGGGATCTGTGTTGGGTCCACTGTTGTCTGTCATGTACATCAATGATCCGGATGATGGGGTGGAAAATTGGATAAGTAAGTATGCAGATGATACTTACTTGCAGTATGCAGGTGGTGTTGTGGATAATGAAGTTGATTTTCAAAGTCTACAGAGAGATTTGGGCCATTTGGAAGAGTGGGCTGAAAGATGGCAGATGGAGTTTAATGCTGATAAGTGTGAGGTGCTACAACTTGGCAGGACAAATCAAATTAGGACGTACATGGTAAATGGTAGGGAATTGAGGAATGCTGTGGAACAGAGGTATCTAGGAATAACTGTGCATAGTTCCCTGAAGGTGGAATCGCATGTAGATAGGGTGGTAAAGAACGCTTTTGGTGTGCTGGCCTTTATAAATCAGAGCATTGAATATAGGAGTAGGGAAGTAATGTTAAAATTGTACAAGGCATTGGTGAGACCAATTCTGGAGTATGGTGTACAATTTTGGTTGCCTAATTATAGGAAGGATGTCAACAAAATAGAGAGAGTACAGAGGAGATTTACTGGAATGTTGCCTGGGTTCCAGCAACTAAGTTACAGAGAAAGGTTGAACAAGTGAGGTCTTTATTCTTTGGAGCGCAGAAGGTTAAGGGGGGACTTGATAGAGGTCTTTAAAATGATGAAAGGGATAAACAGAGTTGACGTGGATAAGGTAGGGAAGATTCAAACAAGACGGCATGACATGAGAATTAAGGGACAGAAGTTTAGGGGTAATATGAGGGGGAACTTCTTTACTCAGAGAGTGGTGGCTGTGTGGAATGGTCTTCCTGCAGAAGTGGTGGAGGCAGGATCGATTTTAACATTTAAAAGTAAAGTGGATAGGTATATGGACGGGAAGGGAATGGAGGAGTATGGTCTGAGTGCAGGTAGATGGGACTAGGGGAAAATAAATGGTCGGCACGGACTGGAAGGGCCGAGAGGGCCTGTTTCCGTGCTGTAATTGTTCTATGGTTATATACTATGTTTACATATTCACATATTCTGTTGTGCTGCAGCAAGTAAGAATTTCATTGTCCCATCTGGGACATATGACAAAAAAACACTTTTGACTATTGATAATGAATGGGAAGAAGCTGCCCCTGAATCTGGGGATATGCATTTTGAAAGTTCTGTACCTCTTGCCTGATGGGGGAGGGGAGTAGAGGGAGTGACTGGTTTGAGACTCGTCTTTGATTATGCCAGTGGCCCTGCCGAGGCAGCTTGAAGTGAAGGTGGAGCCAATGGAAGGGCGATAGATACAAAGTGAATAATAATGGGTGACGTTTCAGGTCAGACCAGCATGTTAGACTGAGAATGATTAGTTAGGGTGTCAAAGATTATGGGGAAAAGGTAGCAGAATGGAGTTGAGAGGGAAAAATAGATCGGCTATGATCGAATGACAGAGCATACTCTATAGGCTGAGTGGCATAATTCCACTCCTATGTCTTATGATTTTATGTTGGCCATTGTTTATCTCATCTATTGTCAAAGACTTGTTGTTTTACAGCGAATGTCAAATCCATTTTATTGCTGGATTTCTTGAAGTTTAATGAGTACTTTGGGACTCGTTCCAAAGTTTTGCTTGTTTATAAATTACAGTGACTAAATAAATCAAAAACTAATTTGAATTCATGGGATTGCATGAATTTTTGGACATGGTACTGATATTTTATGGACTGTGTTCAGTGAAACCAATAAATCAGTGGTTCTACTATTGTGAGTTGACCTTGTTCAGCTCGATTACTTCTCACTTGCTTTTTAAAGACAGGACTTGTGTGATGAATTCTGTGAGCCTCAACATTTTTCATTCCTAACTGGTTTGCAATGAATAGAGGAGGTGACAAATATTTCCATGATAATTTTAACTAATTGTGTTAAGCTTTTTGTCAGCTATTTCTTTAAGCTTTATATCTGGCAGCAATCAGTTTTGTTCTGCCACTTAATCAAGAGTCAAGAGAGAGTCAAGTATGTTGAATTGCCATAGGTACTGACAATGGAACAATTAAATTCTTAATTTCTGATGCCTGTAAATGCAATAACACATGGATAAATATATAATAATGAATATTGCAATTATTTAATAGCTGTAAACAAATTAGTGCAAAATTGAACTTTGTAGTGCAACCAAAGACAAAGTCCATCTAAGATCATAGTTGATGGGGTTAGTGTTGTGAAGCGTTCAACAGCTCGATGGTTGCTGGGAAGAGGCAATTCTTCAACCCTGGTGATCAAGTTTTTCATGTTCCTGTCCCTTCTTCCCGGTGGTGGGAGTGAAATTAGAGCAGGACCAGGATGATGTGGGTCTTTAATGATATTGACTGCCAATCTTGAATGTTCCAGTTGCTAAACCAGGCTGCAATGCAACTAGACTGTTCTACGGTACACCTGCGGAGGTTCAATAGAGTATCCATTGACATGGTGAATCTTCTCAATTTTCTGAGGAAGTAGAGGAATTGATGAGATTTCTGCAATTACATTGATATGTTGGGCCGAGGACAGATCTTCAAATGCATGCATGCCCAGGAGCTTAAAGCTGTTGACTCTGATAGTGCAGTTTTGAAACCCATTCCTCAACTTGAAAATGAGTAGGAAAGAACTGCAGATGCTGGTTTAAATCAAAGGTAGACACAAAATGCTGAAGTAACTCAGCGGGACAGGCAGCATCTCTGGAGAGAAGCGTCTCGACCCGAAACGTCACCCATTCCTTCTTTCCAGAGATGCTGCCTGTCCCGCTGAGTTACTCCAGCATTTTGTGTCTACCCTCATCCTGAAAAAAATTGTTGAGGTATTCTATGCACACCACAATGTGTGTGTGATGTAGCCCTGAAGGGTGAGTACTTCCCAATCTTAGTCATGAAGGAGTCTTGAGTGTTTTAGTGGACTTTGCAGCTTATGTATGAAGTTTAAATAGTGCCACAGGTAACAACTCAAACTATTCTACCTTCTTCTTGCGTATGGCGTGCACAGCCTAAAGTTGTAGGCCCACTTATTCTATTGGATCTTGTTTGTGCACGTCAGCATTAGTCGAAACGGGGTGGACCACGTGAAGGTTGCAATCTCCCAACCCGCTATTCTACCTGACAAACCCTGAAATTGAAAGCAATTTATTCAAGAAATGTCATCAAATTTGAATACGTTCCGCTAATGGGCCAAATACTAGGATTTGGGACCCTGGAATAGCTTACAGGCGATAGTTTAGATGCAGTTATGACTATCAAGCTGCATGGTAGACTTCTTATTTCCTGGTACAGTACTGCAAAATGCTGTAACTGTTCATTTAAAAAAAAAGAGAACATTATGTTTCCCTGATGTTTTCAGAATCATAAGAACCAGCAACCTGTACTGAGAGTTTCCTCACAGATACGAGTCGTAATAACCGTCGTGGACACCGCAGCTCCTTTTGGTTGGGTGTTTGATTGGTTACATTATTTAACTCAATAGGGGTTCCTGTGAATGTCCCCGAGTCCTGAAGTATTGTTTCTTTAGTTATTGCCATGGAAATATCAGAGCTGATTAGATGTTGGACACTCCAGTAGTCATGCCTCCTGTTAAAACTTTGACAATGAGGCTGCTCTTGTGGTCCTCTAATTAGGCAATGAGGTAGTGAAACGGGTGCCAATCTGGATCAAGAGATATTGTCATAAGACCTCACACTTGATCATTGATAAGGCAATGTTGCTTGTGATAAAACCATGTTTTAAACATTTCATTAGAAGGACTCTTTTGCATACGGTTATATTTTTTCTCTTCCAATTGCTTCCTGGAAATTTATGTCAATTCTATTTCTGTGTTGTCATTGGCAAGGAGCGTCTTTCTTTTTCTCTCATTGCAATTCTTTAGTTATTGCCATGGAAATATCAGAGCTGATTAGACACTGTTAGGGATTTGACAAGTTTAAAAAATAGTTTATTATTAGCTTTGTCTGCTGCTTCCATTATTGGAGCACGTGTAATAATGGCTGTTTATAGAGTGATGGGAAAGGTCGTGACGCATTGGTTATTCCATAATGGAGTAACTAAGATTTATTTATTTTTGAAGGGAAAAACCATGAACCTGGACTTCACATTTGAGTTAACATTTCTGACTTTTTTATTTTGTATTTCCATTATTCCTATCATATTCTATTGGACAACTGAGATAATTATTTTGCATTCAACCTCTTCCAGTTCTGTTGCCTGGCACGAATCACTTTGTCATTTGGTCTCCTCCTTTATCCATCTAATTATGGATCTCCCCTTTAGCACTTTTGTTTGAATGAGGGTCAGTCTGGAGTTTGGGGGAAAGTACTAAAATTAGGTAGGGCAAACTTTAACATTATTAGGCAGCAGTGAGAGAGAGTGGATTGGGAGAATCTGTTATTGGGTAAATCCACATCTGTCATGTGGGTGTCGTTTAAAGCCCAGCTGATCAGAGTTCTGGATTGGCATGTTTCCAGTCAGGAGGGGAGACAATGATGGATATCAGGTAAGGATATAAATTTGGTAAAAAGGAAAATAATATAATATATATATTTTATGAATGTACTGCAGATGCTGGTTTAAACTGAAGATAGACACGAAATGCTGGAGTAACTCTGCGGGACAGGCAGCATCTCTGGAGAGAAGGAATGGGTGATGTTTCGGGTCGATACCCTTTTTCAGATTGAAGAAGGGTCTTGACCTGAAATGTCACCCATTCTGTCCCCCCAGAGATGCTACCTATCCCGCAGTTCTGCTTACCCCATTACAGGAAGTATGTGGAGGCTTGGAGAGGGTGCTGAAGAGTTTTACCAAGAAGCTCGCTGGATTTGAGAGTATTAGCTACAAAGAGAAGTTGGACAAGCTTGGACTGTTTATTTCTGAACATTGGAAGTTGTGGGGAGACCTGCTGAAAGTTTATAAAATTCTGAGAGCCATTGAAAGGGTAGACTGGCAGACCCCCCCACCCCAAGTTGAAATGTTAAATACTGGAGGGCGTAGCTTTAAGATGAGAAAGACAATTTTAAAGAAGATTTGTGTGCCTTTAAAGCACTTCTTGGGGTGATGCTGTAAGCTGATACAATGATGGCATTTAAGAGGCTCTTAGATGGACACATGACTATAGAGGGATATGGGTCATGTACACGCAGAAGGGATTTGTTTAAGTAAGCATTATGTTCAGCACAGCCAAACATAATGTTTGTGTATTTGTTCTATAACTCTCTACGTCACTGTCTATATCTCTCTTTTCCCTTTCCACTGACTCGTCTGAAGAAGAGTCTCAATTCGAAACATCACCCTTTCCTTCTCTCCAGAGATGCTGCATGTTCAGCATTTTGTGTCTTTATTCTATATTCCTTTATGCCTTTCTCTTAATGCCTGTTTATCTCAAACTGTTCTCTATTCTGAGGAAAGGCAAACTGAATGAAACCTGAACATTGTTTCTCTCAACACAGTAATCGTCAGGTCTGCTCTAGCATTTTCAGTTTTTTATTTTGGATTCTTAGCATCCAAATTAAAAAAAAATATTTATAGCTCCGTTTTTCATTTCCTTCTTTATTTAATTATTTTTAATTGTGATTTTTCTCTTGTGGTTAGTACTTTCACCAAGGCAAGTGTGATTCTCATGGTTTAGCCTGTGTTTGGTGGCACAAAATAGGATGTCCTCTTGAGCTAAGTGCTGAAGCATTTTGTGAAGTCATGTCCTGTGTGCTGTTTGTGCAAATATTTAATTTTTAACAGCTCAAATTGAATTCATGAGGAAAGGGCTCTATTAATATGCTCTTAACACCTAATGCTGGATTAGCCGGTTCTCGCCAGTAAGAATTTAACCATAAACAGGCAATTAAATTAGTTGGTTATCAGCACAGTAAATGGGACAAACCACCGATTGCAAAATCTCAGCCTTGTCCTGAAATGTATAAATCACGTTTGGGAGTGTGTGGAATAGTGGACAGGGAATGTGTAGGGAGTTGACTGGGTCAGAATTTCCCAAAATTAATTTTGTAGTGGAAATTTTGCCACAATATTAATGTCATCACCCCAAGGTTGTCGAGTTGAAATTCCAGAGGTGAAAGGCTATCTATTTTGGTGAGTCTTTATTTTCAAGAAGATAAATAATAGACATTTTTGACTCAACAAAATACAAATAAAGACTTTTCGGAAGTGGAAAGTTTAGATATTCAATTGCACAAATCAAGAGAACCAAATTAATTATTGCATTTACTAAAGCAAGAAAAATCTCTTTGGCATTTGAAATATGCTTTGAGGTTTGCTACTGGTATTTATTTGGGGCTGTTAGCGCCAGTTGCTTTCTTGCATAACTTATTTGGTTCCTTTTGATACGATTATCAACAGACATTGCATCCTATGGCCATGTGAATACTTGCATTACAGTGAAATGGGGCAGGAACAAAGAACAGCCTTGCTTATCATTGCTGACAAATGAATCAAAATTTCAGAACTATGACAGAACAGTCCTTCCCACATTTTAACTTATAACTCATTGGGGTTGACGGCAGCCCTGACATGTTGTGTAAGATGTAAACTTGCTTGCATTAGCTAACGGGGAGACAAGAGACAGCAAATGCTGAAATCTTGAGCAAAGAACAGATTGCTGGAAGAACTCAGCGAGTTATGGGGAGAGACTGGATAGGTGAGCTTCACATGATGCATGCGGTAGTCACAATTTCTGGAACATGTTGCCAGTGGATGGTGGAATCAGGCACAATCACTGTTTAAGAAACATTTTAGACAGGCTCTTGAATAGGCAAGCACAGAAGGATAAGGACTGTGGAACAAAATAGGATTGGTGTAGTTAGGCAAAAAGGTTGGCATGAATATGGTGAGCTGAAGAGGCCATTACTACGCAATCTGACTCTCCATACCTTGCTTTCTATTGTCAAGTGAATGTCTTGATGTCTGTATTAATTTTTTTTTTTAACTAAACACATCATGCTCTTTGAAGCTACTTATGTCGCCTTGAATATACTTTTGTAGTTCATTTATATTGGTGACTTTTTTTGTCTGTACTTTCTTTCCATTTTTGCCTATTTTATCCATTCAAGCAAGGCTGTTTTCCTAAAATTATCTATTATCTTCCAGGGAGTTGTTTAAATGTTAGATTGGACCTAGCTCTCCAACACAGAAGGGAAATGGGGTGAGGAAAACCGGCAATGCACCAGAATACTCGACATTTGCATTTGCTTGCTATCTATAGCTGTTATTGGAGAGCTTTAAGCTGTGGACACTTTTCTGTTTGAACACACACAGTAAAAATTGGTTCCAGCATTGTGATGAAGGTTAGTCAAATTAGCACACAAATTATGATTTGAACTTTAATCCAAACAATTAATTACTGAAACTGACTAAGTCACTCTCTAACCTCATGGAACGGTTGTCTTATTTGGTGAGTACCTGAGCCACATGGGCCAGAAATTTGCTGCCTTAAGTTTTTGTTCATACTTGGATAAAAGAGGGTGAAATTGGTGAGTGTCCCTGATCTGGTGCAAGTATAGCTCAAGTTCTGGGTGCTGTCAGCGGGATCAGACAATGTTAAATTGATTTGTGAATCATTGTGTGGTGTAATATTATGCATCTTAATCAAAGACAATGTGAATAATGGTCATGAATACAAATACAGGCTATGAAAGTAGAGAAAAGAGATTGCGGATATTGGAATTTGGATACATAACAACCCTGAAAGAACTCAGCTGGTGCAGGCAGGTATTTCACAAAATGTTAGTCTAGTCTATACTCACTATCTCCATGTACTCTCCCCGGATGAACAGCAGAGTTCTGCTGTTTCTCACTTTTGACCCCACCAGTCTTTGCATTCGCCACTTTGTCTCCTGCTACTGCTACCAGCTCCAACACAAATCCACCACCAGTCTTATCTTTCCATCTTTAACTCTTCTTCTGACAGGAATTGCTCTCTGTGGAACTCCCTGTTGGATCTGCAGGTCGGTACTTTATTGCTGTTCTATTTGGGGAAGGGAGTGGTGTGAGAGCAACCATGGATGAGGCAACCATTTTGTGGAGCAATTCCCCTGACTTTTTTCAGGATTTCCTTCATTCCTCCCTGCCAATCTCTCTCATCCCTTGGCACTTTCCCCAGCTACTGTAGGAGGTGTAATACTGTTCCTTCATCTCCTCCCTCATCACCAGGGACCTAAACAGCCCTTCCAAGTTAGACACGGGTTTGCTTGCATCTCTTCCAACCCAATTACTGCATTAGGTACTCATGATATAGACTCTTCTATATTGATGAAGCTGGGTGTAGACTAGATGATCGTTTTGCAGAGCACCTGCACTCTGCCTGCAACTGACTATCTCGAGCTTCTAGTTACACATCATTTTAACTCCTTCGCATTCTCACATCAACTTGTTTGTCCTCTGCCTTCCCCACTGCGCCAGAGAGGCCAAACATAAATTGGAAAAATATAATCTCATATTCCACTTCAGTAATTTTAACCCAATGGGGTGCATATTGAACTTAAACATTTCAGGTAACCTGCACATCCCTCCAGTGTTCTCCTCCCACACATATTCATCCCATCACCTAGTTTTCTTCTTTTGTTCACTTCTCTTATCCCCTTACTGTCTGGGTCCACCTACAAGTCTCTATCCCATCTTCCTCCACTTGATTATATCTGATGGCCACACTGTACGAAGGATATGATTGCACTGGAAAGGAGACTCACCGGGATGGAGCATTGTCGTTATGAAAGGAGACTGGATAATCTGTGTTTATTTTCCTTGGGACAGAGAGGTAGAATAGGAACCAGGAATACAAAATAAAGGTGCTTTGATAATGGAAAACATTTTCCTCCTGCTAATATTGGGGCTTTGGTTAGGCTAAATAAATGATCTAAGAACTTAATTTAGGGGAATGCTGCTCATCTTTATTTTGCAAGAAGGGCTATATGATTAATTTGATTAACTTCTCAGGAATGTGCCAGAGCAGTGCTAGCTGCTGTCATTCCGAATGCACTTTTGGAGTGCCAACTTGCTTTACTTGAGTGCCAATTTGCTATGGAGTGCCAACTCCATAGATGCTGCCTCACCTGCTGAGTTTCTCCAGCATTTCTGTCTTCCAGCATCTGCAGTTCCTTCTTAAAAACGTCTTAAACAATTTGCTTTAGTTTTCGGTTTAAGAAAGAACTGCAGATGCTGGAAAAATCGAAGGTAGACAAAAATGCTGGAGAAACTCAGTGGGTGAGGCAGCATCTATGGAGCGAAGGAATAGGTGACGTTTTGGGTCGAGACCCTTCTTCAGACTGATGTGGGGGAGGGCGGGAAGAAGAAAGGAAGAGGCGGAAACTGTAGGCTCTGGGAGAGCTGGGAAGGGGAGGGGAAGGAGGGAGAAAGCAAGGACTACCTGAAATTGGAGAAGTCAATGTTCATACCGCTGGGATGTAAACAACACAAGCAAAATATGTGGTGCTGCTCCTCCAATTTGCAGTGGGACTCACTCTGGCCATAGAGGAGGTCCAGGACAGAAAGGTCGGATTTGGAATGGTAGGGGGAGTTGAACTGCTGAGCCACCGGGAGATCAGGTTGGTTAATGCGAACTGAGTGGAGGTGTTGGGCGAAGCGATCGCCAAGTCTGCACTTGGTCTCACCGATGTAGAGCAGTTGACACCTAGAACAGCGGATGCAATGGATGAGATTGGAAGAGGTGTAGGTGAACCTCTGCCTCACCTGGAATGACTGCTTGGGTCCTTGAATGGAGTCAAGGGGGAGAGGTAAAGTGACAAGTGTAGCATTTCGTGCAGTTGCAAGGGAAGGTACCAGGGGAAGTGGTGGTTTGGGTGGGAAAGGACGAATTGACCAGGGAGTTACGGAGGGAGCGGTCTCTGCAGAAAGCTGAAAGGGTAGGATAGGGGAAGATAGGTTCTTTTGTTTGCTGAGATATCTGGGAAATCTGTGGCAGATTCAGTGATTTCATTAATTTAATTGGAAACAAACAGCTCGAAGGGTGTGAGTTTTTCCAGTCATTTACATTTATTAAATTAACTTGATACAAATCTGACTTTAAAGTACATTAACATTTTCTGCATCAACCCTTTATATTTTTTTTTCTCTGAGTCAGGTCAAATGAAACTATTTGGGTCTTGGCTTGTACGCTATCAATTTGAGAAATATTTTATCAGGCTGTTCAAATTATTGATTGACGAGAGCAGTCTGAATGATATTTGAATTTCAACATTTGATTACTTTCACGTTTTCTGATATTCCATTCCACAATAATTATGATAAGCCAATTTAATTTTTGTTTTGAATAAAACGATACAGAAATTAAGTACCACAAATATGCTTGTCATTTGGAGATGAATTCCTATTTTTTATTAGTTGAATCTCCAAAAGTAATTTTTTGTTTGCAATGTTTTTGTTTGATTAACCTTTGCATCAACCTTAAGACTTGTTAGACGTTTCAACCCAAAATAATCCAGAACGAGTCTTAGCGCATGAACTTAATTGAAAGTTGTTCTACATTACAAACCTGCAGCTCTGAAAACAACAGAAAAAGTGCAAAGGCAGTGATTTAAAATGTTGAGGTAAGTTTCTATTGATCCTATTTCACAATGAATTGCATAAACCAATAGTGAAAAGTTGCATTTGTATATTGAAGAGAATTTTACAGCCTGTACTGATGGATTACATGATATATTTATTCCAATGTAACATGTTCACAAGTGATTTAAGTTGGTTCTCTCAGTAACAGCAAGCTATCTTTATGGGGGTGGTTTGATACTTTTTGGAGAAGTTTTTGTTGACATTTAGTCAGTGATCACAGTTTGGTCAAAAAAGTGAAGTACCTATTCAGGAATGGGTGAAGGGTATGAGAGAAGAGTTTTTTGCAGGAAAATATATATTTTTTTAATTGGCAAGAGAGGTGGAGTTACCTGGCAGACTAGCCCTAATTTGGAATGTAGGTTTTCTGGTGTCTGGGAGAACAATTTGACATGTTCAAGTTGTCAAACTGAAGGAATTGGAAATTGAAGGAAAATCCCTTATGTGGTGCCAAATGAGATAAATGAAGTTATACAATTTAGGATTGGAAGTGGGCAGGTAATTTGTAGAAGTAAAAAGAAAAGTTGAAAAGAAATTACATAATTGTAAAACTTTTCCTTTATTCCACAAATACATTTGGAAATGTTTTAATGTTTATTGTTTGATAAATGATCTGCATACGTAGTATTGAAATAGTTTAAAGTCTTATGCTATTCTTATGGTGAATTGTAACATTTGCTCCTCTCTCCAAAAGACGACCTTCCCCTGGTTAATAATTCTCCAAATTGCGGCCAGCTTTATGTTACCTTGCCTGAGGTAACAATTGTTTGTGAGTCTTGGTGAGAAGCGCATCGTTGACAGATATGGATTATACCGACTTTTCATCAGGAATGAATGGACTGGAATGTCCACAGACTCTCTCATTTTTTACTCTCCCAGTCCAGAGGGTGTTAAACTCAATTGTGCTGTCCAGTCTTTGAACGAATTGAGGTAAACTAATTTTTCACAAAGTATATAAATCTAAAATGCTCAAAATTTGTACACTGCTGGGTAAACCAGGTGAGTCGTTGGCAGATACAAGTAGTGCTGTAGGATAAAGAGTATTAATTTTCTAGGCCAAAGGTACTTGAGCAGTTCTACTGCATAAAACCCTGCTGAGTATTCCCAGCACTTTCTGTTTGTATTTCAGATTTCCAGCGTCTGAAGATATTTCATGTTTGAATCTTTGGAAGAAATTGCGGATACTTTTATTAACATATCCAGAAAACCAGTCAATTTAAGGAAGTTTATGTATCATTGATGAAGCAGTTAAGGCTGGTGATTATTCATTGTAAATTGTTTCTTATTTGCTTGACATGGCTAGTTATAGGCTAAATGGGCAATCATTTTGTTCTAAAGTCTCTTTTTTGTTTTAGTGGTTTTGTTGGCCAAGTTTTATGCTTAAAATCTGCATAATTAATTTACCAGATAGTGACTTGGGCAGAGGATTACAGAGGAACAGCTACTACTATAATTACTGCTATTAATGATCTATGGGACAGATGAAAGGGTCTGGAAAGAAGTTTTCTTTGGTTGCTCGAGTCTTCTACCCTTGGGCACTATCCTATGATTACAGCTGTTCTTTTATCTTGTTGCTTGTACTATTTTATGTGATGACAGGAGATTTGGTATTCATTTAGCATGGCTCTTCAGGCTTTTGCACTGTACACATTGTTGTTATTAGGGAATTTCACTGAGCATTGGTCATGCAATTTGAAAAAGTTGTGTAACGGTTATTGACTATTTGAAAGTAATAGGCTATTCAATATTAACACTCAGGTGGACTTCATATTGAAATGAATGGAGTCATACAGCACAGAAATAGGGCCTTTGGCACAAATCCTAGTTAACCAAGATGCCCCATATAAGCTAGTCCAATTTGCCTGTGTTTGGCTTGTATTCCCCTAAACCTTTCCTATTCATGCACCTGCCCATTACTTAAATGCTTATAGTACCTGCCCCAACTATCACCTCTGGCAGCTTGTTCCATATATCCACTACCCTCCCAGTAGAAAAAAGTCACCCCTCGGATCCATATTAAATATTACCTCTCTAACCTTAAGCCGATGTACTATTAGTTTTTTATTTCTCTACCTTGGGTAAAAGACTCTGCATCAACCGTAACTATTCCATTCATGATGTAATACACTTCTATGATCATCCCTCAGCCTCCTGTGCTTCAAGGAATAGTCCTAGCCTGCCTCACCTTTCCCTATAGATCAGCCCCTCAAGTCCTGGCAACATTCTCGTACTTTGTCTCTGCACTCTTTCCAGCATATTGACATCCTTCCTACTGCAGGACAATCAACACGGAACACAGGACTACAAATGTGCCCTCACCAACGTCTTGTACAACTGCAACATAACATCTCAACTTCTATGCTCCATAACCTGATTGATGAAAGCCAATGTATCAAAAGGCGCCTTTTCCACCCAATCTACTTACGACACAACCTTCTGTGCTCCACGATCCCTCTACTCGACAACACTCCCCAGGCCCTACCATTCACTGTGAATCTCCTGCTCGAATTTACTTCCCAAAGTGCAATACCTCACACTAATCAGACTCTGAAGTAGGTTCCTGACCTGAAATGTCACCCACTCTTTTTCTTCAGAAATGCTGACTGACCCGCTGAATTACTCCAGCACTTTGTGCTTATCTTTGATATGGTTTGATCCTAACCTTTGGAGTATTATCCCCAACTCCACCACCCCCCCTCATGTCCATGCATTGCACTTCTTATTTACTTGACTTACTTAATGCCACATTCAGTCATATGTTGGAGGGTCATTCTCTCTTAACTTGCCTCCAGAATTTAGTTGTTTTGATCTGCATTTTAACTAAGCTTCTAAGATCTGTAGCCAACTGGTCATGATGAAACCAAGCTGGGTGTTATTGGGAAGTTTAGTTGATAGCTCTATCAATGACACATTCCATTGTTGTAAACAGTGTGATATTATCAGTGTTGAATTAATCCTTGTTTTGAACAAGACTTGTGCAGTTTTCCACTCCATTGGCAGGAAGCCATTGCTATAACTGTATTGGAACTGTTTGGCAAGAAGTGCATTTCCCAAGCAGGGACCTTCAGTACTTCATCCTGGATGTTGTCAGCTCCCATGACATCAGTCAAATGCAGTGCTTTTCAGCTATTTAGGTGTACATGGATTCTGAGTGGGATTCAGCCTTTTGAGACTGTTCTGCTATTCAATACGATAATATCTGATCGCAATCTCAATTTTGCATTCTAGACTGACTTTCTTCCTCTTATCAAACATTTCTTGATGCTGTGTGAAAATCATATTTTCTGAAAACGTTTTTCCATTATTATGGAAATTTAGGGATGAACCTGAAATGAATCATTCTCAAATGCTTCTGTTGTCTTTAGCATACACGTGCTGAGCCTTGCCATCAGGGAGAATAGGGATTATTTTGGAGGTACTTCCTCTCTAAACTATTTAATTTTCACTACCATTCACGACGAGATATGGTTGGACTGCAGAACTTGAACCTTAACTATTGATTATGGGATGGCTTAACTCATGCATTCTGTTTTTGCTGTTCAACATATGACACCCTGTCTTGCAATTTATGCAGGTTGACATCTCGGGTGTCTTGGGATTATGGTTGGTTTAGGCTTCTGCTGCTGTGAATGCTCCATTGCATACTATAGAGGCTCAAACGTGAGCTCTTAAATATGATCTGGGTGCATCTCAATTTACATGCACCGTTCCCTCATTGTTTGGATGGGGCACCACAAGAAGGGTGTTGCGGTCATTTCTATCAAGTCTGTCATGAGACAGGTGCAGGATTCATAAGTAGGAGGTCAAATATATTTTTCTCTGGAGATGGTTTATCCTCAGCACCACTTTCTTCCATTAGCTCGTGGTGTTTTTTCCCCCAAAATATTTAGGTTTGTGTTTTGAATATAGTTATCTGCTGAGCTTCCACAGGTGCCTTTTGTAAAGAATTCCAAAGATTTCTGACACTCTCACTGAAAATTTATTTTTAATGTCCCAGTTCTGAATGGTTAATGTCATATTTGACACTATCATTGTGCTTCAGGATCCACAGAGGAAATAGCATTTCCTCATCCATCCTATCAAGCACAGTGAACAAAAATTTGAATGCTTTAATCTTCTAAACTCTTGAGCCTCTAGATCTCCCTGCTTAATCTCTCCTTTGTGATGTTACCGCCCCCCCTTTGAGGAATCATGATGGCGTGTAGTTATTGCATTCCCTCAATCCACGTATATGTTTATTTCGGTCAGGAGACTAAATCTGTATTCAGGTGCAACATCATCAGCACTAGAATTACAGTAAGATATCTTTACTTCCATACTCAAATCCTTTGCTACAACAACTAACATGTTGTTTGCCATCCTAATTGCTTCCTGTACTTATGTTAACTTTGGTCATCTGTTCATATGGACATCAAAGTCTCCCTGAACGTCAATACTTTTCAATTTCTTTGCCCTAATTCAAATTGTTGCTCAAGATGAGGGAGAGCTAGTCACCAGTTAGAGGATGGTAAGTATAATTAGGAGGTTTCACTGCTTAAGCTTGATCTGACGCCATGAAACATAATGGCTGTCAACGCTAAGGCAAGTAACCAAGAGCCCTGGATGAATGATCCAGCAATCCCCTACTATACCCCCCCCCATACATTCTCAATTGTGTGGCCAGATTCAGCTCTACCTCCACCAACAAGTTTGCAGATGACACCACTGTGGTGGGCCGGATCATGAACAATGATGAGATGGAGTACAGAGAACTTAGTAACATGGTGTCAAGACGTAACCTCTACCTCAGTTTCAGCAAGACGAAGGAGCTAGTTATCGAATTCAGGAAGTAGATTTCCCATCCACATCAATGGTGCCAAAGTACAAATGGTTGAGAGCTTCACGTTCCTTGGCGAAAATAATACCATCAATCTGTTGTGAACACTCACATTGATATGATAGCCAAGCAGGCACACCAACACCTTTACTGACTGAGAAATTTAATCTTCTCTCCAATGACTCTAACAAACCTTTACAGATGCTCAAGAGAAGGCATACTTCAAAGTTGCATCACAGCTTGATTTGGGAACATCTCTGGCCAAGACCGCTGGCCAAGTTGTAAACATAGCCCAATCCATCACACAGACTGGACTTATTTCATGTACACTTCATGTTGCCCGGAAAAGCAGCCAACATAATCATAGATTTGTCCCAGGGTTACACAAAAAGCTGGAGAAACTCAGCGGGTGCAGCAGCATCTAAGGAGCGAAGAAGATAGGCGGCGTTTCGGGTCGAGACCCTTCTTCAGACTTGAATAGATTTGTCCCATCCTGGTCATTCCTTCTCCCTGCTCCCATCCGGCAGACGGTACAGAAGATTGAAAGCATGCGTCATCGGACTCGGGCCTCTGTTATCAGGCTTCTTAAAGATCCTTCCATAAGCTGGCCAATTTACCTGTACCACATTGCGGACATTGGATTTTTGGCTATGGAACCGAAATGTTACAATGTTGAGAACTATATTCTAAACTCTGTATCTTCTCCTTTGCTCTATCTGTTTTACTTGCGTTTGGTTAGATTGTATTTATGTATAGTGTATCTGATCTGTTTGGATATCATGCAAAACAAAGGTTTTTATTATAACCTCAGTACATGTAACAATAATAAACCTAAACCTATTTGAATGTTGTATCAAACAATTATATTAAAACAGAAAGGGAGTGCATTTTGCCTATTAAAGGGTAAAATCTTCCAGCTGCTTCTTTAACGTGGCTCTAAGCGTAGTGTTTCACAAGAAGACCAGGTGCAAGCATTTCTATGTGCAGAATGCAGTGTCAGGGCTATCTCTGTGCAGACAGTCAGCTGCACTTCCAGAACAGCTCTGACAGCTGGTGAGGCCCCGCCCCAGTCTCTACAGCTGTCTTGGTCATTGTGTTAATTGTACGTTTTTTGTATGACGGTAACATTCACAAATGTTCAGTGATGCTTACAATCTGCTGAAAGAAAACTATTAAAAAAAAAACAACAACTCAAAGGCTCTTAAAAAATTAAGTCAGATTGCTGAAACTAAAGTAATAAAGCTGTCATTACAGACATTATCCTGTGTTAATTTTAATGGGAATAGGTGTTCCTATTTCAGGTTTCATCTGTTGCATGATCAGGAGGTGGGCTTTGAGTCGTTTTTAACACATTCGCTGAAGTAAATGTAGGAATGGGCCTTATAATTAACCTCCAAACAAAAGGTCATCTACCAAATTACCTGTGGTGTACAACACTCCCATCCCCGCAATGATTAAAATGTAATGACAAAACCACTTCTGAAGTCTTGATCTACGTCGATGAAGCTGAAATTTGGAGAAGTTCATCATCACTTTCAGTGCACCAGCTTGAGGTATGACTGAAGAGGGGAAAAGAATGATTGAAGATCAAGACTTCAAAATGACACAAAGCTCATAGTCTGCTGGGCAGCAGTGACCTCTGCCCTTCTGTGTATACGACAACAATGTAGACAACAAACAACATTGGAGAGATATTCTGCCTTTGCCAAATTCTCCAAGTCTTTTGTCAGAATGACTAACCTAATATTTTAGTCTCCCCTTCGGGGGGGATGCGTGTCCCCCGTCACCGTCTGTGTTGAGGCCTAATGGCGGAGCTGCGGTGCTCCAGCGGCGGTGGCGTCCCAGCTTGGTGCTGCGGTGCTCCAGCGGCGGCCCAGCTTGGAGCTGCGGTGCTCCAGCGGCGTCAGAGGCCTGGATCGCCTCAGCGCAGAGGGAGAACTAGGAGGGATGAAGATAATGACTTAAGACTTTTGCCGTCCACCACAGTGAGGAGGTGCCTGGTGAATATGGTGGATGTTTTTGGATATGTGTTTATTGTGTGTTGTGTTTTTTATTACATGTTATGACTATGGTAACAATTTCATTCAGACCAAAAGGTCTGAATGACAATAAAGGAATCTAATCTAATCTGATCAGCAAACTCTCCCAAGCCAACGGCCATAGCAGAGAGGCCCAGATTACACTCTGTGCTCCACTGGGCAGGTCTTGATGTTTCAATGCCCAACACCAGATTCCTGAAACGCATGCTCTGATTTGAGCAGACAGAAAATGATTCAAGGATTTTCTCAAGGTTTCCGTAGATGTGTATTATCTCAATGACACATTCGAATTTGTAAACAGCAGGATGAGTGCACCATCTTCCAAGATACTAGCGATCCTATTGAGCACCTCCTTCCCCACCTGTAGCTTGGTCCTACATTAACCCATCAACCACCTCCAAACCTCTAAAACGGGAATGGAAGTAAATTATCCTCAAAATTAAATTATTCCTGTTTTTTAAGAAACACAGACGATTTTAGGAAACTGAACACAAATCAATGTGGTTCAAAATCGAGCTGCAATGTTGATTCAGTGATTTGATGTTCAGAGATCTTTTGCTACACATGTGCGAGATATTTATTTTGTCCATTATTCATTGTGCAAATTGATTCTGACCTTTTATCTTAAATTCAAAATAGTATTGCAAGCAATTACCAACTATATTACGCCTATTGGTTTTCCTGAATAGCTGGTGAATATAGCACATGATAGTTGTCAATGTACGTGTAAAGTTGTACTACTGTACTTCACATTTTTGGTTTGTGAATGCTGTGCACAGATATACCATTATGTTCAGGAGTAAGAACATTAGGAAGATTGCAAATAATTTCAGTTAAATTTGATTTCTTATATTTTTATTTCTCTTTGGGGGAAATAAAATTGAATTTGGAATTAAACTGTAATTAGTGGGATGGACCAGCATAACTTAACATATTTCATTTTGTAGTGAATAGGTTAACAGAGTTTTGGCACAATACTTGTTTGCAATAAAAATAAAATGTTATGTTCTATTCTGACATAGAAATTAAAATGTTTAACATCAATTAATATCAAGTATTGCTTTGAGTCCTTCATTAATAGGGTCTATCATGTAGGATACAGTGCCCTCCATAATGTTTGGGACAAAGACCCATCATTTGTTTATTTGCCTATATTCCACAATTTGGGATTTGTAATAGAAAAAATCACATGTGATTAAAGTGCACATTGTCAGATTTTTGTAAAGGCCATTTTTATACATTTTGGTTACACCATGTGGAAATTACAGCTGTGTTTATACATAGTCCCCCCCCATTTCAGAGCACCATAATGTTTGGGACACATGGCTTCACAGGTGTTTGTAATTGCTCAGGTGTGTTTAAATGCCTCTTTAATGCAGGTATAAGAGAGCTCTCAGCACCTAGTCTTTCCTCCAGTCTTTCCATCACCGTTGGAAACTTTAATTGCTGTTTATCAACATGAGGACCAAAGTTGTGCCAATGAAAGTCAAAGAAGCTATTATGAGACTGAGAAACACAAATAAAATGTTAGAGACATCGGCCAAACCTTAGGTTTACCAAAATCAACTGTTTGGAACATCATTAAGAAGAAAGAGAGCACTGGTGAGCTTACTAATCACAAAGGGACTGGCAGGCCACTGTCCGCAGAAGACGTCATGAACAGAAACACAGAGGCTATACTGCAAGATGCAAACCACTGGTTAGCTGCAAAAATAAGATGGCCAGGTTACAGTTTGCCAAGAAGTACTTAAAAGAGCAACCACAGTTCTGGAAAAAGGTCTTGTGGACAGATGAGATGAAGATTAACTTTTATTGGAGTGATGGCAAGAGCAAAGTATGGAGGACAGAAAGAATTGCACAAGATCCCAAGCATACCACCTCATCTGTGAAACAAGGTGGTGGGGGTGTTATGGCCTGGGCATGTATGGCTGCTGAAGGTACTGGCTCACGTAGTGTATAGACACATCGTTTCTGCTCAATTTCAAACAAATGCCCCAAAACTTAATTAGCCAAAGGTTCATTCTGCAGCACGACAATGATCCCGAACATACTGCTAAAGCAACAAAGGAGTAATTCCAAAGATAAAAAATGGTAAATTCAGATTCAGATTCAGATTCAATTTTAATTGTCATTGTCAGTGTACAGTACAGAGACAACGAAATGCATTTAGCATCTCCCTGGAAGAGCGACTCAGCAAATTATTTGAATAAATAACAATAAGTGTCCGGGGGGGGGGGGGGTGATTGGCAGTCACCGATGTATGTTGTTGAGTAGCGTGACAGCCGCCGGAAAGAAGCTGTTCCTGGACCTGCTGGTTCGGCAACGGAGAGACCTGTAGCGCCTCCCGGATGGTAGGAGGGTAAACAGTCCATGGTTGGGGTGAGAGAGGTCCTTGGCGATGCTGAGCGCCCTCCGCAGACAACGCTTGCTTTGGACAGACTCAATGGAGGGGAGCGAGGAACCGGTGATGCGTTGGGCAATTTTCACCACCCTCTGCAATGCCTTCCGGTCGGAGACAGAGCAGTTGCCATACCAAACTGTGATGCAGTTGGTAAGGATGCTCTCGATGGTGCAGCGGTAGAAGTTCACCAGGATCTGAGGAGACAGATGGACCTTCTTCAGTCTCCTCAGGAAGAAGAGACGCTGGTGAGCCTTCTTGATCAGAGTTGAGGTATTGTGGGTCCAAGAGAGGTCGTCGGAGAGGTTGACTCCCAAGAACCTGAAGCTAGAAACACGTTCCACCTCCGTACCGTTAATGTGGATGGGGGTGTGCGTGCCGCCCCTGGACTTCCTGAAGTCTACAATGAGCTCCTTGGTCTTCTTGGAGTTAAGGGCCAGGTTGTTGTCAGCGCACCATGCTGCTAAGTGCTGGACCTCCTCCCTGTAGGCCGACTCATCGTTGTTGCTGATGAGGCCAATCACCGTTGTATCATCTGCATACTTGATGATGGTGTTAGTACTATGTACAGGTGTGCAGTCATAGGTGAAGAGGGAGTAGAGGAGGGGGCTCAGCACACAGCCCTGTGGAACGCCGGTGTTCAGGGTGAGGGTTGAAGAGGTGTGCTTGTCTAACCTAACAGACTGGGGTCTGTTGGTTAGAAAGTCCAGTATCCAGTTGCAGAGGGAAGGAGCGATGCACAGATTACCGAGTTTGGCGATCAATTTTGATGGTATAATGGTGTTGAATGCTGAGCTGTAATCGATGAACAGCATTCTTACGTAAGTGTCTCTGTTGTCGAGGTGGGAGAGGGCGGAGTGAAGTGCCGTTGAGATGGCATCCTCCGTACTCCTGTTCTTGCGGTAGGCAAACTGATAGGGATCCAGTGTGGGGGGTAGGCAGCTTTTGAGGTGTGCCAGGACCAGCCTCTCGAAGCACTTGGTGATGATGGGGGTAAGTGCAACTGGGCGGAAGTCGTTGAGGCTTGCCGCAGTGGAGTGTTTTGGCACTGGCACGATGGAGGTGGTTTTAAGGCACGTGGGGACAACTGCCTGGGCAAGTGTCAGGTTGAAGATATCAGTCCAGACGTCTGCCAGCTGCGCCGCACAGCTGCGCCGCACTCAAGAAAAATTCTTGAGTGGCCAAGTCAATCACCCAATCTGAACCCAACTAAGCATTGCCTTTTATATGCTGAAGAGAAAACTGAAAGGGACTAGCCCCCAAAACAAACATAAGCTAAAGATGGCTGCAGTACAGGCCTGGCAGAGCATCACCAGAGAAGACACCCAGCAACTGGTAATATCCATGAATTGCAGACAAGCAGTCATTGCCTGCAAAGGATACGCAACAAAATACTAAACATGACTACTTTAATTTACATAACATTGCTGTGTCCCAAACATTATGGTGCCCTGAAATGGGGGGGGGGGGGGGGGGAACTATGTACAAACACTGCTGTAATTTCTACATGGTAATACCAAAATGTATAAAAATGGCCTTAATTAAAATCTGACACTTTAACCGCATGTGATTTTTTTTTTTTCTTTTACAAATCTCAAAGTGTTGCGTACAAAGGCAAATAAATAAATGATGGGTCTTTGTCACAAACATTATGGAGGGCACTATTGGTACAGATGGTGCTGGTGGAATTCTCATAAAATATGAACAACCTTAGACTGAGGAAAAGTTCCGTTTCATTATCTGCAATTTATGGGATAGAAGTGGCAAAAGTAATATGATCCTAAAAATCTGATCCAAAAACAAAACATTTCTTACATGGAGGAACAGCGCTTTATGCCAAAAGGATCATAGTATCTTAAATCATCCAATTGTTGTCCTGTTGAAACCCTGAGTTCATTATTGTATTGGCATCACATTTAGATCAGACAGTATAAACTCCTTTCAGCTGTAATTATTAATAGTGCAATTACCTGAGCCAGAAACCATTTCAAAAAAGCAGCCAGAGAAGAATAATCAAATATGGCAAATCATTTCACGGACAACAGCAATATTAGTTTTTGTGCCATTTGGTTTATGAAGTACTATTTATTAGTTATTAAACATTGCTGACAGGCCCTCTCATTTTTGTGAGTTGATTTTTTTTTTGGTCTAAAAAGAGTTGATGCCCCACTCCATTCCTAGATTCTAAATGAAGCAGGACATCTTTCCCCTTCATGGTTCCTTCTCAGGGGCCATCACCAAACAGCATTTCTGCAGCATCCCTGAGCCTGTCTAATTTTGACATGTTGCTTCTTATTCCTTTTACCAGTCTTACTGATTCACGGTTGTGCAGTCTCACTGAACTCGTCACTTCATCTATTCCTGGGGCCACTCCCATCAGCAGTCAGCCCATGCAAGGGTCAGGAGATTCTGCTCATGCTTTGCTTTGGGAGCCTTGACTGATCAACACAAGGTTCATTGTAACAGTGGAATGGTAAAACTAAGTGTGCACACCTCTACTAATCGATAAATCTGGCATTACTGCCTCCAAGAGGCATTTTATAAATCATGCAGTCAGCTCTTAAGACCATTTTTTAAAAAAAGCACATGCTGAGAATCAGACATAAAAAAAAGTGCAAGGGATGCACAGAAGGTAAGGTAGGATCTGTTGAGAAACAGAGTTAACATTTCAGTCTGATGATTTTCAACGAGATGCTGATGAAGACTCATCAGCTTGAAACAATGTCTTTTTACTGACGCCATTAGATAAATATGCTCTCTTTATTATATTGCTAATACAGAAACCCTTTCCACCATAGATTTTTAAGTGTGGGAACGCTATCACAACTAAATATCTTTGCCAGCAAGAATTCCCTCTCATAAACATAAAATATTGCTTGTGTGGCTAATTATTTACATTTTAAATGCATATTCTTATTGTACATTAATACAGCAGTCATATATGTAAAAATATAAACATATGTTTTATTGATTGAGGAAATGCTACAATGACGTTTTAATGAGGATCAATTCCTACTGGTATGGAATCTTAAGCTCATGCAACATGTGGTATGTTGTTTTTGCTTTTTGAAAGACATTGCCATTCAGGCACATGCCTTTATACACTCCATGTTTGCAGGGTAAAGCCAGTTTTCTCTGCTGCACGGATTCAATTAATATATAAAAGTTGAAACTACCTGCATGATAATTCCTGATGATAGCAATAATTCTTAATCGTCTCCCCATTGCTCTGTACTAAGGCCAAAGATATTTGTATCTAAACCACTCATCTCCTGGAGCTATCAACAATGTATTCTGCTCAACAATACATTCCTGTCAAACTAAATATAACAGCATTCTCAAGCTTGTAAGTGACATCATTTCCAGCCATCATTTGAACACGCACCACCACCAGCCAATATTCAGGATGTTAACCTTCCCCTTCCTGTTATCCAGTCAGTTTTAATATAGGAAGTTCCTCGAAACTCTTTTTCCAAACAGGAAAACCACTTCCAGGCTTTGTAAGATAAAATAGCCGTTAAAAGTTCAAAAGGTTGGCTCCAATTGAGATCGCTTGAAACCCACAGCTGTACTACTGAGAAGGAAAGCAATAACGGGCACATTGGAATGCCATCACCTGCAACAATAAGTTCCTTGATCGTGGAAAAGGGGAAGTTAGAAGACCATGTGCCTGTTTTTATCGGTGGGTCGTCAGTGGAAAGAGTGGACAGTTTCAAATTCCTGAGTTTCTTTGATGTTGAGCGAGAGGTTGTTGTTTTGGCACCACTCAACAATATTGGTATTGTTTCCAAATTTGTGCGTGACGTTGGAGCTGTCCTTACACTGGGTGTAAAGATAATAGAATGGGGGCTAAGCATGCATGCAACCATGTTTATGACAACGAGGAGGAGATGTTGTTGTTGGTCTACACTGAGGTTTTCTGATGTAGTCAAGGATCTAGTTGCAAAAGGAAGTACAGATACTCAGGTCTTGGAGCTTAGCGATGAGTTTGGAGGTAAATGCTGGAGTAACTCAGCGGGATAGGCAGTATCTCTGGAGAGAAGGAATGGGTGACGTTTTGGGTCGAGACCTTTCTTCAGACTGATGTCCTGGGTGGCATCCTGACCTATATGTTCCTGTTAACTCCCCTTCCCACAAGTGCAAAGAATTCCCACATCAAAACCAATTTGTTTTTCTGATTTTAAGCAAACTACCAGCAAGATGTATAGATAAGTACAAAATCCATGAAATTACATCGAGCTGACAAATTCCAAGTTGTGGTTTAGTAAAGGAATTGCTCTTGCCAAATCTTAAGCAGTTTGCATGAATATATGACAAAATCAACCCCAATGCATACCAGCCTATTGCCTGTAAGTTAAATGTTAGCAATGTACTACATTTGAAATTGATGGAGAAAAAACATTACATTCATCAACCGATAAACAAAAATGTCTGACAAAAGAAACAAACAAGCAAAAGTTGGACGAGCTAAGCAAAGAGTGAACCTAACATCGATTGATTAAAATAAACAAAAGTTCAGAGGAAAAGTTCATCTCAGCCCATGTAATTGTGCAATTGCTTAAAGATGGCTTGAGCTTTCTGAACTCTTTGTAATGTCCAAAGGACTTTTCCCTCTCTCTTCTTTTGCTGGGTTTCAAAAGCACCTGTCAAAACTAACTGATTGACAGCCATTCAGTTAGGTTTCTGCTTGTATTATTGCAAGGTGTGAGATTTTACTTCTGACAGGCATTGGAAAGTGCCCTGCAACTTCAAGTATCAAATATAGTTTAGGGTTTTTTCAGGACACTTTCCCATTTTCCTGCACTTCCCTTTTCAGGGTCATCAGGTTCATTACATTCCATTTATTGTTGTTTACTCTTATGTTTCCAACAGTTTTTCCAAATAAATATGCTGCTTTATCATTTTCTGCTGTCTGGAAGAAATATTTGCGGTGAGAGAAGTATCAACTTGCTTGTTGCTCATTTCTATTTCAATCACCCTTTTGTCAATTTCCCAGAATAGTCCATTATTCTAAATGTACTTCAAAATCAAAACAATAATCCATGATGGCTTTCAGCCTTTGCTCTACTAAATCTTGGGACCCATAATAGCCACAAATTAAGTGCTTGCATGGAAAGAAGCAAACTTTTATTGATCAAGAAATGCTGGATGAACTCAGCGAGTCAAGCATCATCTGTGGAGTGCAGCGGGAAGATGTTCAGTCTGTAGAAGTGAGAGGGGAGGGGTGAGGCATGAACGGGCAGGTGATAGGTGAGGGGGAAGGGGAATAACGAGCAGATTAAACCAGATTACAGTTTGCCCCCCACTGCCCTTGAGTGTGCGGTTCACAAATTGGACTCGTGAGCCATGTCAGAACTCACCAGAATTGCGACTGCACAACTCGCCATTGTCGTTACTGACGGGCCACCACCAATTCTGGCCAGATTGTGCCAGACAGGGAATGGAAGGCGGAGGGGAGCAAAGGGCAGAGAAAGAGATTGGTAAGTGATAGGTAATACAAGATAAGGGAGGAATGATGTGTGGATGAAACCAGACGTGGGAGGGGTGGAAAAGGTGTAGAAAGCGAGAGAGGCCCTGGGTGGATTGGTGATAATGGGGAAGGAACACAGGAGGAATTATTTACTTGCAATAAGAAAGCTCGGTATCCCAACTGCGCATGCCCAGGTCATAGGTCACTCGCGAAAAACATTCTCGGCAGCTGTGCTGCTACATATATACAGACCTGCGTTTCATCTGAATTCAGGATTGAACTCGGGTCTCCAGCGCTGCAAGCGCTGCTGAATTGCTACTGGACCATCCCCGTCCCCTCCTGAGTATCCCATCCCTGTCCGGGGGTGGCCGGAGATGTCCGGGGCGACCCAGTGGTAGCCCAGGCTTACAGCCAACACGGAGAAGAAGCGCTAACTCCAGATCAACTCTACCTGTCCCGCAGGATTAACCGACAGCCCTGGAGCAGTGGCGGCCCCAGGCTTACAGCCAGCGCCAAGAAGAAGCGCTAAGTAGAATATGAGGTGCTGTTCTTTTGTATTTTGTTGCACTGTGAAAGTGAATAAGGCCAAGGACATATAAATCAGAGTTAAAATGGGAAAAGGAGTTGAAATTACATACAAACAGAAACTCTGTTGGGGAAGTCCAGGACAAGGGGTCACAGTTTAAGGATAAGGGGGAAGTCTTTTAGGACCAAGATGAGAAACATAGAAACATAGAAATTAGGTGCAGGAGTAGGCCATTCGGCCCTTCGAGCCTGCACCGCCATTCAATATGATCATGGCTGATCATCCAACTCAGTATCCCGTACCTGCCTTCTCTCCATACCCTCTGATCCTCTTAGCCACAAGGGCCACATCTAACTCCTTCTTAAATATAGCCAATGAACTGGCCTCAACTACCCTCTGTGGCAGAGAGTTCCAGAGACCCACCACACTCTGTGTGAAAAAAGTCCTTCTCATCTCGGTCCTAAAGGATTTCCCCCTTATCCTTAAGCTGTGACCCCTTGTCCTGGACCTCCCCAACATCGGGAACAATCTTCCTGCATCTAGCCTGTCCAACCCCTTAAGAATTTTGTAAGTTTCTATAAGATCTCCTCTCAATCTCCTAAATTCTAGAGAGTATAAACCGAGTCTATGCAGTCTTGTTCATAAGACAGTCCTGACATCCCAGGAGTCAGAGGATATAAATCAGAGTTCAAATGGGAAAAGGAGTTGAAATTACAACAGAGAAACTCTGTTGGGGAAGTCCAGGACAAGGGGTCACAGTTTAAGGATAAGGGGGAAGTCTTTTAGGACCAAGATGAGAAAATCATTTTTCACACAGAGTGGTGAATCTGTGGAATTCTCTGCCACAGAAGGTAGTTGAGATCAGGGGGTATGAAGAGAAGGCAGATACAGGAAAATCAGTTGGATGATCAGCCATGATCATATTGAATGGTGGTGCAGGCTCGAATGGCCTACTCCTGCACCTATTTTCTATGTTTCTATGTTTCAAGATGGTTGTTGCGGACAGAATGCAGGTGCTCTTGAAAACCGCGACCTGTCTACAAAGGCCAGCCACAAACTAGAAAACATTTTGATACCCTTCGATTTCCAATAATAGACTGGCTGCATAACTTTAGATCATTCTTTTAATTTTTGAGTTTTGTTCACGATTATCCAATTAAGACGATCTCTTTGTTATGGACCTTCAGGTAAGGGAGCTTCCCTCGCATGGAATTTACAAATCTCTACCTAATAACATGAGTTACAGAATAAACTCT
The DNA here is from genome assembly GCA_963514005.1 of Raja brachyura. The sequence continues at coordinate 26,963,200 of OY740790.1, forward strand.
CATGGAATTTATGTGTAAATTAAATAAACTTTTTTTCAACTCTCATGAGGGTGTGCTCAGTCACCTGCTCTATTGCTTCTACAGGGCTTGAAATTAGCAGTTGCCCGGATGCCAATGGCCACCTAAAGTGCCGCCGGGCAACCTAAGTGCCGAGTCATTTTGCCCGGCTTGGCACTGCAGAAACTGGTTTATGCCGAAGATAGACACAAAAAACTGGAGTAACTCAGTGGGTCAGGCAGCATCTCTGGAGAAAAGGAACGTGACATTTCATGTCAGCGGCAGTTGTAGTGCGGGGCAAACACACGGTGCGGGGTGACGGAGGGTCGAAGCGAATGATGGGCCCCGCACAGCGACTCCACCTCCTGCACCCTGCCCACCTTGATGGCGGCCACTGCTTGCCACTCCACCAACGGCGATAACCGCTTTCCAAACAAACCCTCCCGCACACCGAGGGCAGGCGGAAGGAGGGAGGGAGGAAAGGGGCGGCCCCCTTCTGCCGTCTGAAGCACCTGCACCGCTCGGCCCCGAACCTTCTTGTTGGCTGGCGTAGAAGGGTAGGCAGTGGCGAGGAGATCCCAACTGCCTCCGCCTTTGGCGGCGGTACTTGGCAGTGGACAGGAACGGCCAAGGCAGCGGGTCAATGATGCTGGTGTTGTCTGAGGAGCACTGACCTCTCTCTCTCTCTCTCTCTCTCTCTCTCTCTCTCTCTCTTCCCCCCCCCCCTCTCCATCCCACACTGATCCCCATTCCTGCCTCTATTCAGTTCTCACTGATATCCCCTGTGCGCTCCTCCCCATATACCCCCCCATCTATTCATCCTGCACTGATTCTCCTACCACTCCACATCCATCCTACACTTGTCCCCCAATTCATCCTGTACTGACCCCCCTTCCCTTCCATCCTGCACTGCTCCCCCCATTTACCCTGTAGTGATCTACCCATTCATCTTTTACTGATCCCCCCATTCATCCTGTACTAATCACCTCATTCATCTTTTACTGATCCCTTCATTGATCCTCTACTGATCCCCTCATTCATCGTGTACCGATCCCCCATTCAACTTTTGCTGATCCCCCCCCATCCATCCTGTACTGCTCCCCTCATTCATCCTGTACTGATCCCCCATTCATCTTTTACTGATCCCCCCCATCCATCCTGTACTGATCCCCTTCATTCAACACCACTGACATCCCCCCGTGCACTCCCCTCACAATTTTACATAATGCAACCAACACGTACTAATTCACCTGCCTCAATCCTTCCATTCCGCACCAATTGCCTTCTCAACCACCCTACCCCCCCCCCCCCCGCCCCCCCTCCGCGATCTATCCATCCCGCACTGATTCACACACCATCCCCCTCCCTGACCCTATTGCACTGGAAATGTCTTCAGAACGAACATTGACTATGTTTGATAACGGAATTCAATCAAATGTGTTTTAATTCCCAATGTTATTATTTGTTTTAGTCCATAAAGATGGATTAATTAAATTGTGAACACGTGAAACATTAAAATCACAGTGTTCGATTGTCACTGCTACTGCTGACACGTTATTACAGAATTCATTTTAAAGGCAAATCAATGCTCTTAATATGGAGTACCAGTACTGTAGTTATTTAATGAGCAACATCCACAACTATACATTGGATTTATCCAGGCGTTACTTCTATCGTCGGTCATATACATCACAAATTTAGTCAGGAGATATTTCAGTTGAAATTTTAACTTAATTCTAAAATTTTAATTTAATTCGAAAGTGGGAATGATGGAAACAGTTTATCAATAATTTGTTTTAATCTGGTGCGTACAAATTGGGTGTCTTCATTGCTGTTCACAACATGTATATCTAATCTGAATGTCCGATAATGTGGTGTTTTGACACTTTTAAACATATTACCAAAAGAACATTTGCTGCAGTCATGTCCTTTGGCCATCTCTTGTCAGTGTAATGTTTAACCTGTCAGATGGGTAAAGTCGGTTTTAACAGCTATTATCATAAAATGCCTTTAGAAATTTCCTTGCAACCTGTATATTTTGTTATGAATAAATTATGTTGGAAGCGAGAGTGTTTCTGTGCCAATAGCAATAACGACCCATGCTTTGGCCATGTCGTGATAATATTCGGTCCTTCACAAAAAACATGCTTGCATCAATCTGTAGTGTGCATGGTTAAGCATATATGTTACCATGGTCCAGGATTTATTAACACAGGTTGATCATATGCTGAATAATCCAACAACATTTTTGTTTGGAAGTGGAAAGAACTACTAGAAATTGCATTAATTGCAATGTGTAAAAAGAGTTGAGATACTGTATTATAATTTTGTTGCATGTCATTGTGGTATATATGTCTTGATTGGTGAATATGTTTAGTTTGTGACTTTATTGAAGCAGAAATAATATGTGAATGCTTCATTCAGCATAATTCCGACTGGTAATATTACGCACTTTGTCCGAGCACATTATCGCAGGCCGTCCTAATTGACCACCTAAACTGTCATTTGGCAACCTGAAAAGCTGCCTAGGTTGCCCGGCTGGCAAGAGGGAAAAAAAGTTAAGTGAGAGCCCTGTTCTACCCATGACTGTGTGGCAAAGCACGGTGCCAACCCAAAACGTCACCTATCCATGTTCTCCAGAGATGTTGCCTGAACTGCTGAGCTGCGATACAATAGAAGAATTTATCCCAGGAGGGAAATTAGTCTGCCAAACAGTCGTAAAACACAACAAAATACATGAAACATGAAATTAAAGTGACGGAAGTTGAGGATTGGGGATGTGCAAAGATTGGGGAGGGGAGTCAGTCTACCCCACGACAGAAGGGGAAGGAGTTGTACCATTTGATAGTCTCAGGGGAAAATGATCTGTTGCATTCTGTGCTGCATCTTGGTGGAACCAGTCTGTTGCTGAAGGTGCTCCTCAAGTTGACCAGTGTTTCATGGAAGGGTGAGCTGTATTGTCCAAGATGCTCTGTAGTATGAGGAGCGTCCTCTCTTCCAAGACCACCTCCAATGAATCCAACTTCACCCCCATGTCGGAGCCAGCCTTTCTGATAAGTTTGTTAATTCTGTTGGCGTCCGTGGCCTTTGCCCTGCTACCTCAGCAGACAACAGTGAAGAAGATGGCACTGGCTGGAGATAAAACATCTGCAGCATGTTACTGCAAACGTTGAAAGAGCGGAGCCTCTTCAGTAAGTACGGACGGCTCTGTCCCTTCTTATACACTGCCTCAGTGTTCCTGGACCAGTCCAGTTTACTGCCCAGGTAAACTGCTACGAACTTTTACTCATTCATAAACTGCACATCCGCACCTATGATGGAAACAGGGGTGTTCCTCTCCTCCTAATGTCCATCACTAACTCCTTAGTCTTGTTGGTGTTGAGCTGCAGGTGATTCAGCCCGACTCCGGCACTGGTCTTTTTTTGTAAACCAGCATCTATAGTTTTGTGTATCTCCAACTCCATCTTTAAGTTTGCCAATTATACTAAATATTGTCAGATCAAAAACAACAATGTGACAAACTACAGGGAGGAGAATGCCAACAAGACAAAAGAGGTGGTTGTTGACCGAAAGAAGCTCCGTTGATGAGGATAGGGTCATGTTCAAACTCTTCAAATTTCAAGCAATCCATTTCACCAAAAGCTGGGGTAACTCAGCGGGACAGGCAGCATCTCTGGAGAAAAGGAATGGGTGATGTTTCGAGTTGAGACCCTTCTTCAGGATAGGAAATGTTTAGTGGGATATGAGCCAAACATGGGCAGGTTGGACTAGTGTAGATGGGGCATCTTGGTTGGCATAGGCAAGTTGAGCCGAAAGGCCTGTTTCCGTGCTGTATGACTCCATAGCACTATATGTAGTTCCATGTGCCTCCATTCAATGGTATTACACCTGGTAAGGCAGCACAGATAGCAGAATTACTGCACGGACTTTCAGAAAACAAAAGTAGAGCCTTTGAAATTTTCAGGCAAATTTCAAGCAATCCATTTCACCAAAAGCCTAACCTGGTCCCTCACAATGATGCAGTGATCAAGAAAATGCATTTGTATATTTACTTTCTTAGGTGTCTGAGAAGATTTTGTCGTGGCCACGAGGATTATCTGAAAAGTATTTGGAGAGAATACATCTCCTCCTGCTGTGGCAACTCTGTAATTGATAGCCTGAATCTGCAGAGAGTGGTGAACAGTGCCCAGTCGCCACATTCAGTGCTGTCCATGTGGCCTCCTTTACAATGGCAAGACCAAGCGTAGACTAGGCAATTGTTTCACAATACAATGGAAGAAAATAGGAGAGCTTGAAAGCTCAGTTATCCAGATTTCAGAACATTTTCTTCCTCACTGCTATCCGACACCCAAATTGATTATCTTTTTCACATCCCTTCCTGGTGGTGCCACCACATTCTTTTATTCTTAACTCAGCCTCATTCAGTTATTCGTTATTCTACTTTTATATTATTTTGCACTATTTCAGATTAGATTACAATCTTTGTACCATTCTGATGTTTTGCAATTGTTGTATTTATCATTACTGTATATATAATGTTCACCCTGTGAGCTTCATGTGAACAATGGATTTCATAGCATCCTGGTCTATATAACAAAATAATCTTAATTACGAATAAGAAGTCCTCAGGGTTTTATTGTGGACCCACTTCCAGATTTATGATCTTGTGATATCTCTGTTTTGATTTATTGCAATAAAGACAGTTAGGCGCCAGTCCTAAGATAGAACAGCAGTTGGAAGGCTGAGGATGGAGGTTCCCTGGGGAGTGCAATCATTATACAAGCAGCACTCCAACCACATCCTGCCGAGATCATGCAATGCAGCAGTGACAATGGCCGGCAGAGCACCCCTGGGCTCAGAGCATGACATGGCTACTACCAATAAACCATTGAGCCCTTCCTTACTACTCCTTCCCATGAGCTGAGGGACAACCCTGTACAACTATCAAGTTATCCAACTATTTTTTGTATTGTTTTTGGAGGTTTGAGTATTTTACAAAAATCACAAATTGAATGTTATTAATTTTCACATTCTTTTCACCAACGAATTAGCTATCAGGCAAGCTTGGACTAACTCGGATTGATTTCTCTGCAGTGTCAGAAGTTGAGGGGAGACATCAGTATGGAAGTATATTAAATTATGAGAGGCAAAAATGGGGTAGACAGTCAGAACTTTTTTTTCCAGAGTGGAAATGTCAAGCACTAGAGGGCATTGGTTTAAGATTGAGGGAGAATGTTTAAAGGCGATGTATGAGGGACATTTTTTTTTAACATGAGTGGTACGTGCCTGGAGTGTACTGCCAGGTGTGGTGGTTGGAACCAGGTACAATAGTGGCATTTAAGAGGCTTTAAGATAAACGCATGGATATGGAGGGATATGGATTACAAGCAGACAGAGGCAATTAGTGTAACTTGGAATTATGTTTGACAAAGACATTGTGGGCTCCAGGGTATGTTCCTGTGCTGTAATTTTCTATGTTCTAAAGCAAATGTGAAAAGATAAACGTTTTTCGAAGCTGCTGTTGTTATCCTTTAGGCAGTTTTTGTTGGGGTGACTCATGTTCTACAATTGTAAGAACTGCAATAATGGTTATTTTTGGTTGTTTAACACGACAGAAAATTTATGATCTAAAACTAAAATATATTGTGGATGCCAGAAATCTGAAATAAAAACAAGAAATGGTGACATCTCAACTCCCATTTTCATCTCTGAAGAGAGAAACAGATTTAATGCTCAGATAAGATAAGATATGATGGTAACTTATTCCCTCCATTAATTCTTCCTGATCTGCTGATCATTTCTTGCGTTTTATTTTTTTATTTTAATTGAAAATTATTTTGTTCAATCTATTGTTATTGACTCTCGACCCTTGAAAATGGAAGTTATGTTTTGATTAATTGTGTTATGGTAAACTATCTGATTCACATCTTACAAATCTCTTTGCCCATTTCTCAGTAATTCTTTTTGAGTAATTATTAATATTGCCGAGGATAGTTAGATTTTTATAAAATCAAGTTACCCATTGCATTTTGCCAAACTACATTAAAATTTAAATGTTCATAATGTACATAATCAAATGAAAATCTTCCTTTCTGTTTTCTCATGTCAAGAGTGTTCTGTTCTCAAATGTCCCGAAATGCAGCAGCACTACAGATTTTTAAATTTAGTTTTGTTTAGAGATACAGCACAGAAACAGGTCCTTCGGCTCACCAAATCCAAGCCGAGCAGCAATCCCCATACCATAGGGACAATTTTAGAATTATACCAAGCCAATTAACTGTTGTCCTGGTGGTATTGAAATATCTCCTAGCATTATCTTTGAAGTCATTTTGCATACAAAAGGAAAATCTGCACTAATGCAATTCAATCCCATAATGTACCTCAATTGTTTCAGTTTCAGTTCAGTTTAATTTATTGTCACGTGTACCGAGGTACAGTGAAAAGCTTTTGTTGCATGCTAACCAGTCAGCAGAAAGACAATACATGATTACAATTGAGCCATTTTCAGTGTATAGATACATGACAAGGGAATAACATTTGGTGCAAGGTAAAGCCAGCAAAGACCTATTAAAGAGAGTCCGAGGTCACCAAAGAGATAGATAGTAGTTCAGCACTGCTCTCTGATTATAGTAAGATGATTCAGTTGCCTGATAAACAGGTGGGAACTGTCCTTGAATCTGGTGGTGTGCTTTTTCACACTTCTATAACTTTTGCCTGATGGGAGAGGTGAGAAGAGGGAGTGTCACGGGTGCGACTCATCCTTGCCGAGGCAGCGTGAGGTACAAATGGAGTCAATAGAAGGGAGGTTGGTTTGTGTGATGGTCTTGGCTGCATCCACAATTCACTGTATTTTCTTGCGGTGTTGGATGGAGCTGTTTCCAAACCAAGCTGTGATGCATCCTGATAAAATGCTTTCTATAGAACATCTGTCGAAGTTGGTGAGAGTTGTAGGGGACATGCCAAACTTCCTAAGTCTTTTAAGGAAGTAGAGGCATTGGTGTGCTTTCTTGTTCATTGCTTCAATATGGGTGGGCCAGAAGTTGTTGATGACATTAATTCTTGGGAATTTAAAGTTTCCAAACCATCTCTACTTCGGCACCGTCAATGCAAACTGGGATATGTGTACCCCTTCGCTTCCTGAAGTCGATCACTATCTTTGTCTTGCTGACATTGAGAGAAAGGTTGTTGTCTCGACACCAGGGCATGAGGTTCTCAATCTCCTTCTTGTACTCCGTCTCATCATTATTTGATATCCGGCCCACAATAGTGTATAGATTGTAAGCTCTGTCCAAAGAAGGGTCATAGAAAATAGGTGCAGGAGCAGGCCATTCGGCCGTTCAAGTCAGCATCGCCATTCACTGTGATCATGGCTGATTATCCAAAATCAGTATCCCCGTGTTTTTTCCCCATATCCCTTGATTCCCTTTGCTCCAAGAGCTAAATCTAACTCTCTCTTGAAAACTCTATAACTCTCTCTTGAAAACTGTAACTCTCTCCTGACCCGACCTGAAACATCGCCTTTCCCCCACAGATGCTGGCTGACCTGCTAATCTACTCCAGCAATATGGAGCCAGTCTGAAGAAGGGTCCCGACCCGAAACGTCGCCTATCTCCTTCGCTCCTTAGATGCTGCTGCACCCGCTGAGTTTCTCCAGCTTTTTGTGTAACCCTCGATTCTCCAGCATCTGCAGTTCCTTCTTTAACACCAGCAATATGTAACATGTTTCAAGGGAATTTTTCAATATGATTTTTTTATCTAAAAGTTTCAGAGGTGATAACCATCAAAGTTATTGATAAGTGCATTTCACATTTCTTTTTTCACCTGGTTGGCTGTAGTGTTCATCTCTTCAAACTAAATAATCAGTATTTTTGGTTGCGTCATGTATTTTATTCCCATTTATGAATGCAAAGTTACTGATCAGTTTTGTTGATAATAACTTGAATGCTGCAGCAACCTTGCATTTTTGTCTTGATATTTCCACACAAGGTGAACTCCTAATTTGAACTCCACTCACTACTTTTGATAGCGTAACTGTATTACTAAGTTAGACACTTTTCCTTCCCGGCAAGATGGAGCAAAATTAAGTATTTGTTCCATTAAATTATTCCAATGTTATAAGGGCTATTTCATAAGTTTTTGTTGGCTGACTTAATTCATGACCAAAACCATTATAAAGATAGAAAACATTAGACTGAATCTGGGCTCAGTGGAGAGAAATAGCAAAAATTAAAGCGCTGGAGGGTCTCGCTCCATCGCTCCATAGATGCCTTCGCTCCATAGATGCTGCTTCATCCGCTGAGTTTCTCCAGCATTTTTGTGTACCTTGGAGGAACTCAGCGATCAGGCAGCATTTATGGAGGGAATGGATAGACGATGTTTTGTGTCGGGTCCGTTTGACAGAAAGAGGTAGGGTCCTCATTTGAAACATCACCTGCCCATTCCCTCCACTAATGCTGCCTGCTCTGTTGAGTTCTTCCAGCACATTTTTTTTATGCACAAGATCCCATCATCTACAATTTCTTGTGTCTCCAATAAATGTTGCAGGCTAGCTACAAAATAGGACGTGGGAAAAAAAATTATGGAGTGATTTTTGTCTTAATGTTCGAATACGATTACCTTAAGCGACAAGCTTGATTATCAGAGAATGTAGTTCTCAACTTTTGTCAATTTTATTTTCCAATTTTTGTTCATAATTGCTAGATGCTGTTTATTTATTAGAAAGGAAGATATTTCATTTTCTCTAGCGTATTACAATTATCTTCAGTAATCCTCCTTTAGTAAGTGTTGGAACGTGTTTGGTTAGCAGCAATTCAGTGAGTGCTATACTGAGGGAACGTTGTCACTTTTTTGATGGGTTTTATTTCTTGCTGACATTTGGCAGGCTTATTCCTTCACCATCAAATACTTCACTCAGTGGTTAGAGATAGTCAGCATTTGAAGGTGGTTAGAGCTATGATTATGATCTCAATGTTCTCCACTTTGACTGCTGGAACAGTACTTTGTCATGCAATGGAGTCACTAGCTAGCCACAAAGTTGCAGGTATTGATAGATAACTATTGCCTTGCCCATATGTTCAGCCTGAATGGTACATGGAAATAAAGATACAGCTGAGATGAATGTTGAGCCTAGTTTTCTCTAGTCTTGTACCAATTTAATAATGCAAGATGGATTAATGAATTCTAAATATAATTAACAGAATATTAAAAAACTGGTTATTTGCCTAGCTGATTACTCAGCATTTATTATTCTGATTATTCTGTGGCTGGTGGCTGAGCTGAGAATATCTGCAGTTTAGAAAAGAAGGCTGAGATGTAGATTTGCTGACCATTGATTTGTTTAATTTATCGGTCTTTTGGAAAAAGGTTGATGGTAATTACTACTTTTTCTGGATTTGATTCAATAAATTTGGTGGCACGACTCACATTGCAGCGGCCCCTGCAGCCTGTTTGTCTTTTTTTTATTTTTTTGTCTAGTTGAATGTAGTTTGTTGTGTTCTTTTTATATTGTTTTTAACTGTGTATATGTAGGGGGCGGGGGGGCGGGGGGGAAACTTTTAAATCCCTTCCCTGCACGGGAGACCCGACTTTTTTCCTGTTGGGTCTCCGTTGTTGTTGGGGCCTAGTACCGTGGAGCGGCCTCCAGCCGGAATGACCTGGGTGCTCCAGTCGCGGAGCCTGCGGAGCTGCGGAATTACCATCTGGCTGGCCGGTCTCGGAGCGTGGGGAGCGGTGGTGGCTCGCTGCTGCGGCCCGACTCTGGAGCTCGGAGGCTCCAGCCGCAGGTCCGGTGTACTGTGACATCGGGAGCTCGCGGGTCCTGGTGGGAGACCGCTATTCGGAGCTCCCGCAACGCAACGTCTCCTGCCCGTGTCGTGGGGTTGGAACGACCCGGAGCGGGGCCGCACATCGCCCCGCGCGGCTTTAACGGCCGCGGGACATGCCAACGCCCGTCGGGGGCTCCCCGTTGAGACATTAAGACCTGGAGCGGGTCCGTACATCGCCCGGCGTGGCCTTAACGGCCGTGGGACTTACCATCGCCGCCCGAGGACTTTAACATTGGGAGAAAAATGGAACACAGGGGAGAGAAAAGACTTTGCTTTCCATCACAGTGAGGAGGAGATTCACTGTGATGGATGTTTGTGTGAATAGAATTGTTTGTGTGTCTTGTAGAAATTGTTTATTTTTCTATGGCTGTAGAAACAGAGTTTCGTTTGAGACTCATTGAGGTTCAAATGACAATGAATAAATATTGTTTTGTATATTGTATTGATTAACAATCTTTGTTCATGGAATTGACTGGAATCAGTTATTCTATTTGATTGTATGTATTGGATCAGAAATGTGCATAAGTGTAAATAAAGGTAAAAGTGAATTCAAGTTATTTGGCTGATTAGGAACCCTCAAGGTGTGATAGAAACTGTTTGCAATATTGGTTTGATTTTAAATTGGAAACTGCTTTTGCCTGTAGTCAGAAGTCCCACATGACGTCAGCACATGGCATCTCTTTGCATGCTTGCTCCAGTGGATCTACTTGCATCTACAAACGGCACATCCATTGTAGTCTCTAGACACCCCATTAGCAGTTCCCTCTGGCAATCCTTTATTTCTTGCCACCATCTCTCGTGACTCTTCCACTGCCCATGATTTATTGTGCCACTTACCTGATATGCAGTGGTGGTTGAAACAAAAAAATTCAGATGGTTGATAATGGGAAGATGTAAGGGATAATTTTCAGTACCTGCCAAAATTTATGGAAAGTGAAAATATCTTGAAATGAACTTTCAACCATGTATCTTGCTCCATCAACAAGTATTTAGTTCTGTAACGCCACCACTCTACCCAAGCCTCATTCCATTCTAATGCTGGTGGACACATCCATGCCTTTTTGTTATCATTAAACTCTGCTGACTAAATTTCCATCTCCAATTCTGCATACATTTGATTACACTTCCACATCCAAAACTTTGCTGTTCATTTCCGAACAGACTGTTTACCACCATATTTATATTATTTTCAAAGCCTTTCAAGATCTCTGCAACCACCTCACAGCCATCTAACACTCAAGATCTGTGCTATCTTCAATTTTCTGTTTTTATCCATTCTCATTTTAATTGGTTTAATTGGTTCACCTGATGAAATTGCTTTTTGTTGCATTAATCCAAGGATCTTGATTCCTGCTATTATGTAAGATTAAGGACATCGAGCTAGGCAAATGTGTTTTTCAGAAGGCTGAGGGAGTGGTGGACACAGAAACTGATTGTACAAAAAAATAGCAAAATCAGCCCGTGATTCAATTAATTTGAACAAGAATATATTTTGAACGGCAGGTTTGGGTGGATAGCTATTAAGTTGACAAACTGAGGTCTTAAAAATAAGGAAGTTGAAACATCAATGTAAACAGAAACCCACAGCAGCATAATCCTGTGTTCCTGATCATGGAAATACAACCTAATTGCTTCACTGTTGGCCCACATGCCTTTAGCTGCCAAGGTTCTAAACTTTGGAATTCCCTCCAAAAGTTATCCACCGCTTTCTTTCCCTCTCCCCTTGGGATGTTTGGCTGAGAGAGTTTTTTTTGTCCTTGTTATCCAGGTATTCCCCAGAGTACTGTGCATGCTTCGTTATGAAGTATAGATAGTCTGAAATTGAAATTTGGACTATAAGATAATAGCCACAATTTTGCTGAGTAGCAGAATATACTGGGGAAGCTATATGACCTATTTTATTCCATATGTTATATTTGTTATTTTTAAATTCCTGTTATTATCACTCCCTCTGTAGTTCAGTATCTTTTTCTTTCTTGATAAGACCTCTGTGATACACATTTGGACATTTCCCAATGACCTTTTCTGCCTGTCTATAAAAATCATTGGAGTTACTAGGATGGTTTACTTGGATGGTGAAAGCAGGATCAGCAGTCAGACTCTCAGTTACTGGACACTCTGTGTAGTCTCTCTGCTGTATTGACGGTACTACATAAATTAAGGTTGTTTATTTGACACGTCGTACAATCCAGCTAAGGCATTGTATCTAATTGCCGAGAATCTGAAGCTTAATCTCAGTATTAAGAGATCCCTAATCTTTGACACTAATAACCTTGAACTCACAAGCAATGCATTTTGAAGTATTAATGTAACCATGTGCCAATATAGAACAATAGTATGTTGAAGAACAAAGATGCACATTTTGAGATACTGTCATTGTTTTATAAATATAATAGAATCTACATTCAAGACTGGGCAGGATCATTTCCTGCTCTCTTGAACAGTACTAGTTTTAAATGAGTAGTTGTACAGTTTGGCTTTTGCATATTTCCCCCTCTGTCAATATTTACATTTAAAGGAGAAAGAGGTGGATATATGTTGATGGAGCATTTTTAAATTATGTTTTCAATTTGGCCACCTCGATTTATTTTTCAAAATTAATTTTGCATCCAAAACAACCAACAAGGTTTGACTTGGAATACTCCAATACCTTGGTTAAGTTGATTTGTGAACTCCAATTAACAGAACATATTAAATTGCCATCCGTGACTTGCAATTTAATTCTTAGTATTAGTCCTGTTAACATTACTGAATAAATCAATGAGCCCATTTGTAATTTGAAGTTGAATTAATTTATTTTATTCAAATTGCTACCATTTCAGAAACAATAAAAAATGTTAAAATATTGAACAGTTTCAGTTCCTATTCTCATCTGGACCTTGTGATTAAATCTAGCTTTTTTTAATGTATTGGTTGTCTGATTGCCCCGAAACGTTGCCTATTTCCTTCGCTCCATAGATGCTGCCTCACCCGCTGAGTTTCTTAAGCACTTTTGTCTACCTTTTTTTATGTATTGTTCTTTTTTCAATATAAATTGCTACTGGTATATTCTGCTACTCAATCATGTGCTGCACTGGATCTAGGAGAGAATTTTAATCCTGTCAGATGGCAAAAGGTGTACCTGTCAGACTATGACATGCAGTGGTTTGAACACATGGTTTGTGAAAGAGTCAGTGAGTATTTAGCAGCAAATATATCAGAGGAGGTTGATGGAAGAAGGATAAACGTGCTCCTATTGCATTATTTTGAATGGAACAGCTGTGTTCAGTGATCCTAGTCCATCTGTTCAGTTTGTTACCAAACATCAATTTGTCCTTCATTTGAAAAGGTTTGGCTGAGGTTTGAAATGGTATTTTGCTTTTTTATGTAGTTGCCTATTTATGAAACATAATTACCTCCACATCCTTTAAACACCACATGAAGAGCCCATGTTTTGAAAAGTTCTCCGTGTCCATTGGTTTAAATGGGAGATCTTGTGAAGTTGAGGTGATTTGATTCATTTTGCATCATGATGTAATCACACACAGGCTTCACATTAGTCACCAGCCCACTGCACACAGATTAGCTTGCTGTGCATCACTATTGTCCTGACACTGATTTAATTTATCAGTCGCTGGGGTTTATATAGTAGCAGTGGTTTAATGGATAAGAAATTTATTTCAAATGGAAAGCACTTTGTAAAGCTGTTGATCGGATCACAATGTATTTTCCAGTATTCAAGATTTGTGTAATCATTTCATCCATTCTGAGGATAATTATTCTGATAGAAAAAGGATTAAGAAATCCTAAGAGATTAAATTTTGACTGAAAAGAGCAGATTAATAACATAATCTTCCACAATATCATGCATGATTCATTATTTTAATAAAATTCCATTGAAATATGATTGGACCTTGGTACATGATTTTAATGGACAAAGGATAAATGTGGAAAAAGTCACTAATGACTTAGTCAAGCATTCTTTTCCTGCTTTCATAAGGAAAATGGCTTTCATAATTGGTGATAAATAGGTTCTGCATAGACGCAAGGTCACTTTAGCTTTTCCATTGATTAATTCAAGTTGTTTCTCAGCACTTATATTTTTATTAAAATATCTTAATTTAAAAAAAAGGAAGTCTGACCAAATTTGTACATACCTTTCTTTTTTCCCTGGGATAACATCACCATTTCACAAATCAATAAAAGCCAGCATGTCCTCAGTGTCTCATTCAGATGAGCATCCACACTTTAAAAGTAAGTTTAAGTGGATTTGCCTAAAAACTAAGTTGAAGATAAGCACTTGAAGGGGTAAGAGAGGAAGAAAGAATTAGGAAGGGAATGATAAACCTTGGTCTCCAACTGGCTGGAAGCTTTGTCATAAATATTGGGATGCACAATGGGACCCGAGTGCAAATATAGGGATGAGCAGGGCAATTAGGAAAGAGAATTAAAACAAAATAAAGGTTAAAAGGAACATGAGCTAGTATGAATCAGTTAATGTTGAAAGTATGCATGAGCAGCAACCAGTTATGGAGGCAAATAGTATAGTGATCTTTAGTGCAAACATTTTTGCATGCAGGTGCAAGGATAGTTATAATCACATCTAGAGTAGTATGTAGCTTTGGCTCCTTATCATAGAAAAAACTATGTATTAGCATAAGCACAGCAAAGTTTACCACACTCTTTGTGGTGACACAAGAGACTAGATGCTAGAATATGTAGAATAATAATGAGGGTGGTTGAGGAGCTCAACAGGTCAAGTAGCATCTATGGAGGGAACTGGACAGTAGATGTTTTGAGTGGAACCTTTCATGCAGACTGAAAGTAGAGAGGGAATGTAGCCAGTATAAAGAGGTAGGAGAGGGGATGAGGGCATGAGTTAGCAATTGATAGGTTAATAAAGGTAAGGAAGGATTGATTGGCAGGTAACAGTCAAGTGGGAGTTAAGAGTGGATAGTGCAACAAACACTGAGAGGTAATGTGGAAAGCAAAAGGCTGTATTCCTGGAATCGAAGAGGTAAAGAAGATGGAGGAACTGAATAAGGAGGGATGGTGGTATGTGGGAACAAAAGAGGGAGGGGAGGGATAAACTGTAGAAGGGGTGAAAATAATGTACTGGGAATGTGGGGGAGCAGGGAAAAAATATGTTTCAGGGGGCTGAGAGCTCGGTTGGGAAGAAGGGGGTGTGTGAGAGGACCAGGGTAGATAGGAAAGAGAATGAAAAGAGGACGTAGGTTATCTGAAATTGGAGAACTTTCTTAGGGTGACTGTGATATGAAGAGTGATTGGGTTGACGAGCTTCTATTACATGTAGAAAAAACCTTTGTCACCTGCCTCGATTTATACTTATAAAACTCTCATTAGATTTGTCAAAAATGGTCCCCTTTATAAATCCATATTGAGCCTACCTCATCAGACTGTGGTTACTCAGTACTCTGTTCCACATCCTAAAGAAACGTGGAACTGACAACTATGTTCTTTTTTTCTGGAAAAGTGGTATTTCATTTGCCGCTTTTCAATTGACTGTGATTGTAATAGAATCTTACATTTTGGAAGATCTTCACAAAAGTATCAGCCAACTGCAGAAAATGTGGATCTGATTATTTGCTGTCAAAATAGAGCTGGGGTTTGGCTCATTCTTTTTGAAACACCAGGATTGTATTTTCCCAAGGTTTTAATCTGGGAGAGTATGTATTCTTGATGGCACAATTTATTTTTCAATATTGTGACTCAGTATGTGGAACACAAGTCAGTATCTGAGCATGGGTTTGACTCTAAGCTGCAACAGTCTATATATTATTACATAAATCAGAAGATTTTTCATTATAACCAAGAAGATTTGCCTGTCTGTCTGTGAAAATCACACTGAACTTGCTTTGTATTTTTAAAGAAAACACAGCCTTTTCTCTGGCAAGAATTTATTTCTTCATCCCAGATTTAATTATCAACTCGTAAGCCAGCAACCAAGCATTATTTTGTCTCTAATCTGCAACAATCTATATATAGTAGTGTGTAAGTCAGAAGATACTGTACGTATCCAAGAAGGTCTGCCTGCTGTTTAAAAAAAATTAAGTTGAAATAAGCAAGTTTGGTTTCCGGTTGAGCATGCCCAGGTCATAGGTCATTCGTGATAAACAACTCGGCAGCTCAGCTGCTGCGTGTATGCAGACCTGCGTTTCATCCGTAGTCGGGATCGAACCCGGGTCTCCGGCACTGCAAGCGCTGTTGAATTGCTACTGAACCATCCCCGTGCCCTCCCGAGTGTCCTATCCCTGCCCGGGGGCGGCCGGAGATGTCCGGGGTGACCCTAGACACCAGCCTGAAGCAGTGGCGGCCCAATGCTTACAGCCAGCGCGGGGAAGAAGCGCTAACTCCCACTCAACTCTGCCTGTCCCACCGGGTTAACCGACAGCCCTGGACTGACGGGACACCGGCCCAGAGCAGTGGCGGCCCCAGGCTTGCAGACAGCGTGGAAAAGAAGCCCTAACTCCAGCTCAACTCTGCTTGTGCCGCCTGGTTAACCGACAGCCCTGGACTGACGGTCCGCGCTGGCTGTAAGCCTGGGGTCACCACTGATCTGGGCCGGTGTCCCGTCAGTCCAGGGTCACCCCGGACATCTCCGGCTGCCCACAGACAGGGATAGGACGGGGACGGAGGGGATGGGGACGGTCTAGTAGCAATTCAACAGCGCTTGCACCGCCGGAGACCCAGGTTCGATCCTGACTACGGATGAAACGCAGGTCTGTACACATGCAGAAGTTCAGCTGCCGGGAATGTCTCTCTGCCGGTCCAGTCTCTCCCCACCTCCCACTCGCATCTGCCCCCTCTTTCTCGCTGTTACACCCAGCTCTCCCGCTACTTGGCACCCCCATTCCTTAGATTAAATATATTTTTACACATAAATTATGAATAATAAGAATTTATACTCTGTTTATACAGCCAGCGCTTCGTTCACTTTCACTTATCGTGAATGACCTTTGACAAATCCCATGATTCCTTGCTGTTTTCGGAATACCAAACTCGCTTATTGCTCCATTTGCGGTAGTTTTCAGGCCAACATGATGCATGGGAATGCTACAATTTTGAAGATTACTGATATATGCAGAGCAGTGATCTAGTTTTAAGGAAAGATTTAGAAATCAATATTTTTGTTTGTTTAAACTGTGTGCATAAGTTTAGAGAGAGTTTGTTTGGTTGAGGTCACGCATGGAGTGTGCAAGGTAGAATTATGACTGTTTCTTGCTCTTCAAGTCAATTTGAAAATGATACTTTTGCCTTTTTAAAACATTTTTATTGTAGTATTTTTATTGTAGTATTATTCATGTCGAGCTGTACTGTAAGAAATTGCTGGGACCAATATTTGGATCTAAATTTTCTTTGTTTCTGAAAGTAATATTCTGAAATTAATTGTAGATTAGGAAAAATGTATTTCATTATAGAGATTTTGCATTGGGCGCTTCTGACATTAGTATTGATTTATTATTGTTATGTGTGCCGAGATACAGAGGAATAACTGTTTTGCGTGCCATCCTGGCAAATATTATACATGAGTATAATCAAATGATACATGAGTAAAACTGGTAGTGCAATAAAGAACAGGGAACAGTGCAGAATAAATTATGGCTACAGAGAAAGGGCAAATAAAAAATGTCCATGGCTGAAACAAGGTAGATAAGATCGGGAATAAATCGTTATTTTATGTGAGCATTGTTCAATAGTCTCTAAACAGTGGGGAAAAAGCTAATTTTGAATCTGGTGATACTTGCTTTCAAGCTTTTGTACCTTCTGTCTGATGGGAGAGGATAGAAGATGGGATTATAGGGTTGTGACTAATCTCTGAAAGTGGCAACACAGTTAGTTGTGATGGTTGAGAAGGCTTTTGGCATCAGTCAGATAAATTACGTTTATAAATTGGTACGTTATGTTGCAGTTGATCAAGATGTTGGTGAGTCAGCTTCTGGAGTATTGTGATCAGTTTTAGTCATTCTGTTGTAGGAAGGTTGTCATTAAGTTTTAAAGAGTGCAGGGACGAGGATGTTGCCAGGACTCAAGAGCTTGACTTGTGGGGAGAGTTTGGGTTGATGGACTAGGTTCCATGGAGTGCAGGTGGCTGAGGCATGATCTAGTAGAGGTGTATAAAATCATAAGAGGAATAGATAGGGCAAATGCAAAGAGATCTTTTCTTTGGGTAGGAGAGTGAAGAATGAGAGGGCATAGATTTAAGGTGAGGGGGAAGATTTAATGGGAACCTGAAGGACAAGTTTTACACGCAGAGGATGGTGGGTATATGAACGAGCTGCCAGAGGAAGTAGTTGAGGCAGGTACAATAAGAACATTTAAAATACATTTGGGCAGGTAATGGGTAGAGTCATACACATGGAGAAATAGAGCTGCGCAGCATGGAAACAGGACATTCGGATGGAAAGATTTAGAGGGATATGGGCCAAATGTGGGCAAATGGGACTAGCTTAGATGGGACAAGCTAGGCCGAGGGGCCTGTTTCCATGTTGTATATATGACTCTATATCTTGGTTGCTTTAGTAAGGCAGCGTGAAGTGTACATGCGGTCAAAAAAGGGGAGGGGACAGGCTGATATGCGCGATGAACTGAGATGCATCCACTTCTCTTTACAATTTTCTGTGGTCTTGGGCAGAGTGGTTTCTGAACCAAATTGCAATGCATCCTGATGGGATGCTTACTGTGGTGCATCTGTAGAAATTGGTGAGAGTTATTGAAGACGTGTCAAATTTCCTTCATCATTTGAGGAAGTTGAGGTGTTGATGCGCTCTGTGGACCATAGCACATGATGGGACCTTGACCAATACGCCTCGGATTGCGAAGTTCTGAACAATCTACCATCATCCCATCTCTGGTTAAGAAAAGGTTGTCTGGTGAAATAGTGGACAACATTGGGTAATTCCTTTTACCACTATGCTGCAAATAACAGCTTTATATTTCTGTGCAACATTTTTCTGCAACTCTTCTCTATTTCTCTTGGCTTTTACATATAGAAGATGGTATATCTTGTTTTCCTTGCTCTTTAACAAGACTGTTTACTGAATAAACTGATTTTACTGCACAGGAATTTCTAAGTAGGGATAATTATTGAATGCTTGCAACCTCTATATAATCCTTTGATTTTATTCTGCAATATTGTGTTCCAATACAAATTCTTCCTTTTGAATTAAAACTGAAATGGTTACTTGGGTTATTTAATGACAATGTCATAGGAAATGCTGCTATAGCTGGTTCCTTGTTATAAGTTATTGCCTCCAATTTGTTTCTCTTTGGGCACTCTGCTCTATGCCAACAGTTTAACTTATTTTTCATATTTCTTTCACTTTAACTGTTCTTTTGAATCGTCCTCAGAGGGGCAATGTAGGTTCCGACCTGGGTCTTCCACAACTGATAGGTTCTTCCGACTGCAACTGTTGCAGAGAAAAACCTATGATTAACAGGCATATCTCTGTGCTGCTTTTGTTGATCTACACAAGAACTTCAAAATGGTTAGCAGAAATTATATCCACAAGATCCTGTTTAAATATTGGCTCTCCACCAAATGAGCTCTTAACGGTTCACTTAACGTTAATAATGCACTTGATGCAGATATCACCAAAGCTTCTGTTGCATTTTGCAATTTCACATGCAGTCCAGACAGACGCAATTGGATACAAGCAGCAGTGTTCTTTGGCTGGTACACAAGAAAAGCATGCATCAGGCTCATATAGTGAATGCTGAACTCTTTGACCAACCCAAAAATAGCCATGTAACTGAAAAGGCCAAAGCTCCGATACAGTAACAAGGTCAAACAAGTTCATCCAACATTCCAAGCGTCCTGGTCACAATTGCTTATCTCAGAGAGGTCAGGTCAAATGCTTTGTCACTGCAGGGAGCAACCAAGATCCAGGTTGATGTCCCAGACAAATGGTGGATATTCCTCCCTTCTGTCTTATGATTGGAAAGTTTCCATTTATACAAAATTGTTTTAAATCATTGGCGATTATCTTTGAGTGACTGACTTATTATGCCTATTATCATTTGTCTGTTGGATGACTTTCCTTATTTTGTTTATGTTTGGGTTTTATTTTTCGAAATAATTTCCTCAATCTTCCAAGTTTAAAGCCATCATTAATTTCCTTGTATAAAAAGGGGTGGTGCTGAGAAGATGTGGCATGTCCACAAAACATGAACTTCCACAGATATACAGTGAAAAGGATTCTGACAGGTCACATCTCAGCTGGTATAACAACTGTGCTGCTTGTAATCGCCTGCATCTGCAGCCCTTATACCCATTTGATCGTGGTGTCTGAAACGCTGAAGTATCATCAATCATTCATGTTACCCTCGCCATTTCCTTTTCTCTCTTCTATCGCCTGGGAGAAGATACAGGTGCTTGGAAACCCAGACATCTGAACTTATGAACAGCCTCTTCCTCATTGCTCTTTGATTCCCTCTCCATACCTACTGTCGATGAGGTCCTACAAGAGGATTCTCCGTGGATTGCCACCTTGTCGTGGTGGAGAAGCTTGCGTGGATCTGAGATCCTGAGAGCGATGCCATCTGGAGCCATGCTCCTGGTAGGGTCACCCATGGCTGTAACGTCGAGGGGGAGGTCTCTGACCAAGAGCAATCCAACCAAGACCTCAACGATGGAATAGGCAGAGGATGATGGCTGACCTTAGTGGAGCATCACAACGGCCGGGAAGGCGGATGAAGGCTGCAACAGTAAAGGGTCTCCGTCGTCTTGGACTCCATGCCACTGGATCCTGACCCAAATCTGTCAAGGACCGTTGGATGGCTGCCTGTGTACCAGTCTCCCCACGTTAAACAAAGTCATGCACAGGCGTCTTCCATATAGCACCCTGGAGGGGTGAAGGAAAACACCAAATGTAAACCTCCACTGCCTTGTGGTTATTCAGGAAAGGTGAAGACTGGATCCGGAGGAATATGCGGAGGAGACCACCATTTGGCAGTCCAATGGGTAGGAAGGTGGACCCAGCAAAACATCGTGGAGCACAATTAGGGTACAGTGTTCATGCAGAACACTTGTGGCCATCCACTGCACCCTGACCAATCAACAGCCGTCTTGACTATGTCTTGCCACTGGATCCAGATAGGCCGGGATGAGAGAGTGAGGCTGACGGTTTGCGTAACTCTCCCTCGCTTTAATCCAAGTCAAACGCAAGTCATGACTTCAGGACCCGTACCGCCCAACTGGGCGAAGCAAGATCACCACAGGAGCGCGTGCAGCTGAGAAGAAGCGCACCGCAGAAGTTCAGAGGAAACGCGCCGCGCGCAAGGCTCGAGCCACTTCAACTTCTACTGCGGCACCCACTAAACTGTGAGACATATGCGGGCGAGCCTTCCGGGCCCGGATCGGTCTCACCAGTCACCTCTGGACCCACAATCAAAAAAACACTGAAGTCATGGGCTTCTTCGACTACGAAGGACGAACAACAACAAGAAGAGCTATCTGCAAGCAAAGTATTTTCAAAGCTAGACCTAAAGTGGGGTTATCATCAGTTGGAGTTAGAGCCAGAGTCAATGAAAATAACTACTTTTGTCATACATTGTGGATTCTACTCGTACAAGAGTTTGTTGTTTGGAGTTAATGCAGCACCAGAGATCTAGCAATATGACATTCACAAGGTAATTCAAGGGATTTCTAGAACTGGAAACATCACAGATTATATCATTAGCACACGTGAGGAGACATGTAGGAGGGATATAAAGGAATGGCAGAATAAAACTTTTTTAATAAAGAAATTTGTTCGAGATTCAAATGCTGTTATTTTGAAGACCTGGTGAATTAAACCAACCACGGTAAAATGTGGTGTTAATTGTTGATTGTGAGCGATACTATCCTGCATGTTTTAGGTGTGATCCTGGGCCAGACAAGGATTGCCTAGCCTGTGAAAAAAAGTCTTAAGTTGTTTAATATTTGTCCCTCTCCAAACTTTTTCAGGAATTTGCTGGCAAGTTCGGTCCGCGTAGGTTTATGACCTGAATGCCAAGATATGCTGTGCTTGGATCAAGATTGTGGTTGACTGATATAAATGTGGTACAAATTTTTCTACTTGGAAAATTGTTGGTCATTAATTAATGCAGCATTTCAGACTGAACACAAAACAGCAAGCAGAAGTAAAGCTAATGTTCCAAAATGTTTTAACTATTGTGATTTGGCATAGAATTCTTGATGACATAATTGTTCATTAATCTAGATGAGTGATGGATAGAAAATGAATAATTTCTATTAGAAATATGATTTTTGTGGAGTTTTTTCTGCTCCAAGCTAGAATCGTATGTGGTCACAGTTACGGTGCATTCAGAAAGTATTCAGACCCCTTCACTTTTTCCACATTTTGTTAGGTTACAGCCTTATTTTAAAAATGATTAAATTCATTTTTTTATCATCAACCTACACACAATACCCAAGAATGAAGAAGTGAAAACAGGTGTTTAGAAATTTTTGCAAAGTAATTAAAAATAAATAACTGAAATATCACATTTACATAAATATTCAGACCCTTTGCTATGACACTCAAAATTGAGCTTAGGTTCATCCTGTTTCCACTGATTATCCTTGAGATGTTTCTACAACTTGATTGGAGTCCACCAATTGTAAATTAAATTGATTGGACATGATTTGGAAAGGTACACACCAGTCTATATAAGGTCCCACAGTTGACAGTATATGTCAGAGCAAAAACCAAGCCATGAAGACGAAGGAATTGTCTGTAGACTTCCGAGGCAGGATTGTGTCGAGACATAGATCTGAGGAAGTGTATAAAACAATTTCTGCAGCATTGCAGGTCCCGAAGAGCACAGTGGCCTCCGTCATTCTTAAATAGAAGAACTTTGGAACCACCAGGACTCTTCATAGAGCTGGCTGCCCAGCCAAACTGAGCAATCGGTGGATAAGGAACCAGGAACCCGATGGTCACTCTTGGCTCCAGGGTTCCTCTGTGGAAATGTGAGAACCTTCCAGAAGGACAACTATATCTGCAGCACTCCACCAATCAGGCCTTTATGGTAGTGGCCAAACTGAAGCCATTCCTCAGGAAAAGGCACATGACAGCCTGCTTGGAGTTTGCCAAAAGGCATGAGAGACAAGATTCTCTGGTCTGATGAAACCAAGATTGAACTCTTTGGCCTGAATGCCAAGCATCATATCTGTAGGAAACCAGGCACCGCTCATCACCTGGCCAATACCGTTGAAGCATGGTGGTGGCAGCATCATGCTGTGGGGATGTTTTTCAGCGGCAGGAACTGGGAGACTAGTCAGGATCGAGGCAAAGATGAATGGAGCAAAGTGGAGAGAGATCCTTAATGAAAACTTGCTCCAGAGCGTTCTGGACCTCAGACTGGGGTGGAGGTTCACCTTCCAACAGGACAATGACCCTGAGCACACAGCCAAGACAATGCAGGAGTGGCTTTGTGACAAGTTTGAATGTCCTTGAGTGGCCCAGCCAGAGCCCGGACTTGAACCCGATCGAACATCCCCGGAGGGACCTGAAAATAACTGTGCATCGATGCTCCCCATCCAACCTGAGAGAGATTGAGAGGATCTGCAGAGAAGAATGGGAGAAATTACCCAAATACAGGTGTGCCAAGCTTGTAGCGTCATACCCAAGAAGACTTGAGGCTGTAATCGCTGCCAAAGGTGCCTCAACAAAGTACTGAGTACTGAGGCTAGGATCAAAAGTTTGGTTACATCTTGACCTTCTCGGAACTGATGAATGCTGTTTCTCCTTAACGGTCGGTTAACTCTCGTCTCTTGTGAAATTGGAATCAGGTGAATGTTTTCAGAACTGGTCTTTCCGGTGCATTATTTATGAAACTATTTGGGAAATTCTTCAGATCTAGTTTTTCTACCTCAGGGTAAGCTCTCAGAAAATTTACTGATATGCATTGGTGGCAGTTGATTCCATTTTTTATGCATTGAAGTACTGGGCTCGCAGTGAAGAGGCCTGGAATGATATTTCAGAGTTAAATGAGCTTAGTAATTTAAATTCAATTTAAATTCAGTTAAATAAATCATGGAATGAAAAAAATCTCCAGCATTAGGTATGAAATTAATGGATTGTCATAAAAATCCAAGCATTTGACATGTCCTTACGGGAAGAAAATGTGATGCCCTTTTATGGCTTGCCCTAGGTTTAATTTTAAATCCACAGTACTGGGTTTGATTCTTAACTTTTAAATGTCTCTGGCACAATTTAAGAGCAGTTGGAGATAGATATGAAATGAAGGTCTTGGCAACAATGCTAAGTTTTGTGAATACATTTTAGAAGATATACCTTTTAATGAAATTGCAATTGCAAAGATGTTTTTAATTAGGCCAGCCTTCATACAATAAGAGTGACTGATTTAAATGTCATGAATTTATGTGTGTATTGATAGATGACAGACTTGGTTACTCTTGAGTGGAATTGAAGTAAATTTGGAACTTTGTCTAATTGTTTATTTTAATGCTGATGAACCTTGAGTTATATGAGTAAGACAAGTTATATGAGTAAGGAAAGTTCCTGTCACAGTAAGTTGTATGTTGAAGTTGTTTCCTTGGACATTGATCATCAGCAAACCTTTCCTGCTCCTGCTGCTGTTGTCCCACTGCTGAGACTCAAACTGAACATTTTTCTCCCCATAGTTGACTAAATGTTTTTTGATGACTGCTTCGATGTAGTATGGTTTTTTTATCAGTTCCCTTCTAATGTCCATAACCTGCTAAATTCATCAACAGGTGTTGATCTAAAGAGCTATTTGACTATTTTGCAAAGTTCCAGACAAAGCACATATTTCCTGAGTTGCATCAAACTACTTTGTCAAACGGCATCACAGTTTAATACTTGCTGTCAGAATAGCAGTTAATCTTTCTCCACACTGGTGATTCTTGTTGAATAATGGAACACATCAGCCCAGGCATGCTTCATGAATGTCTTTAATACAGATGGCTGGATAATTTGCATAAGGGGTCTAAGATATTAAGCAATTTCTGTGGTGCCTATTAAAATTACGCTGAGCCATAATTAAACCTGGCATATTTTGTATGTCAAGCCAAAGAACTGTTAGATTTCTCATTGTTGCAAGAGAAGGTGATTTCAAACTTCAAGCTCTCTTTGTAAGCAGACCTCAGTGACTTTCAACTATCATTTACAATATTAGGAATGACTAAATTTGTTTTGGAAATTGAAATCTATGATGTTGGATGAAGTGCATGTACCAGCAAAATTAAAATGCCAACATCTTATGTGCAGCTGAGCAGAACATGTAAAGTGACAATAAACTAAACTAAACTAAACTAAATTGCCTGCACAATAGTGAATGGGAATGAGAAGACAGCGGGGGTTGATGTGAATGTAACGAGAATATATTGAAATGACTTTAAATTGCTGCTTAATGGTCGTCATGGACTCGCTGGGCTGAAGGATCTGTATCGGAGCTATATGATTGTCTGGCTTTCACACTTAGCATGCATACTGATCAGATTCAAACCACTACTACTCCTGATCCAGCATAATAACACTTGGTATTGGAACTCTACTTAAATGTGGCTTTCTGGCTTTAGGAGTAATGTATGGAAAGTTTTTGAATGGTATGGTTTTTTTGTTGAGAAAGGTGGAAAAAGAGGAAGCAATGCAAATTTCAGAACAGAATACCACAGCAACAAATAGGAATGATGTAATGTGCAGTCCTTAGTCCTTAATGTTTTTCTCCCGTTTCTCAGTCATCTATATTCTACTATTTTTTTGTAGTTTTAATTTAAACCTATAAACTCATTTAAAGCTATTTGAGTTTCAAACAATTTCTGAGTCTGAAGAAGGGTCTCGACCCGAAACGTCGCCTATCTCCTTCGCTCCTTAGATGCTACTGCACCCGCTGAGTTTCTCCAGCTTTTTGTGTAACCTTCAATAGAACTAATCTTGAAGATGGTTGTCACTGAAGGCTGTATTAAGTTCAAGTGAGTTTATTGTCATGTGTCCCTGGTAGGACAATGAAATTCTTGCTTTGCTTCAGCACAACAGAACATAGTAGGCATTGACTACAAAACAGATCAGTGTGTCCGTATACTATTATATACGTAAATACACACATGAATAAATAAACTGATAAAGTGCAAATGACAGACAATGGATTATTAATGTTCAGAGTTTTGTCCGAGCCAGGTTTAATAACCTGATGGTTGTGGGGAAGTAGCTATTCCTGAACCTGCTCGTTGCAGTCTTCAGGCTCCTGTACCTTCTACCTGAAGGCAGCAGGGAGATGAGTGTGTGGCAGGATGGTATGGGTCCTTGATGATGCTGCCAGCCTTTTTGAGGCAGCGACTGCGATAAATCCCCTCGATGGCAGGATTTAAGGTTTGCAAGACCATCCTACCAAGCTGTCTGAGGAAAGGTCCTGACCCAAAACGTCACCTATCAATGTTTTTAGCGGTGCTGACCTGCTGAGTTACTCCAGCACTTTGTGTGTTTTTTTTAATCTGATCAAAATCTGGTTATTTGACTGTGCCAATAGAAGTAAAAATTAAACAGTGCAAATTAAATTAAACAGTGACTGGCTCAACAAACATTTACAGTGCACAGGTCAAGGCTAAAGGGTGCAACATTTAATACAAGATAAAGTCTGATCAATGATTGGTCAATGTTTCTAATGAGGTAGATGGGAGGTCGGGATCGCACTCTAGCTGATGAATGTCATCTTCCACACCAATACTTGCAATATTTTTCTTAAACTGAAGATTACAGTTTATCTCTCCACATCACCGTCGATATCAACCTGTGTCAATAAATTCTGGACCATGCACACTACAGATTGAGCAAGCATGTTTTCTCTGAAGGACCGAAAATTACCATGACATGACATCTCTTATTTCCTTTATCTCTAACCAGTCTGAAGGGTCTCAACCCGAAACATCACCCATTCCTTTTCAACAGAGATGCTGCCGGTCCCGCTGAGTTACTCCAGCTTTTTGTGTCTATTAGAGTTTATAGAACCCTTTGCCATAACTATCATTTTTTTGCACCTTCCCTCTTTGCTCCTTGGGTCAAATCATAAATGGATCCCCTTTTTCCTTAACTTCCTCTTCTCTGACCTCCATATTCCACAGATCATTCTATGTTATCTGCAACACCCAGAGGAAGATGCTCCTATCAAAGGCATCTTCACCCTCAGCACTCCAAAGGAACATGTGCCTTCATAGTCTGTTCTAAATTCATTCCCAATAAATAGTCTGTATCCCCCCACCCTTATCTTTCAGTTTGCACCAAGATGAACTCCAGATTGAATCCACCAATTTCATGGTGGAAGTGTTTCCATTTTTTCTAGAGAGCTGCTGATAGTAATGATTTACAGCTACTTGTGGATTATATTTTGTTTCTCCATTTAACTATTACCACTAGTTTATTTTATACCTCTTTTTTGTTAATTAATTACTTGTGTCTTCTGTCCTTTAAGTGACTTCTAATTCTTGCCTTCCCCACCTTTATCTCTATATTTGCTATAAGCCTGAAATCTCTAATTTTGGCATCTGCAGGAAAAATGTTAGAGTCCAAAGTTTCATTGGTATCACTCTGTTGATTTACTGAATGCTTCCAACGTTTTATATTTTATATAGACTGCGTTTCTTAGATTTGCCAAAGAAAATATGAATCTTCACTGTTCTGTGATGTGGTAATCCACTGGGCAAAGATTTCCTCAAGCATTAAAATGCAGTCAAAAAACAGATGGAGGATGAACTCCTTTTCAAGGATGTACAGGGAGTTTCTTTTGTTTGAGTGTAGTTTTGGGAAGCAAAAACAGGAAGCAGAGTGGTGGGACTATTTTGTTTAGCAAACCTGCAGTTATGGTCACTGAGGTTCTGTATTGTAAAACATATAGAGGACTATTTATGGTAGAATTTGTGTTTTCAATTGGAATCATCAGTTAAATTCTACTGAGCTCCATGTGATTTATAAATTCAGACACACAGGAGATTGAGATTTAATTTAGGACAGCATGGCTCTAAAATGTTCCATGTTATTTGAAGCACTTCCTGTATGTGTTTTATGGTTTCACATAACTCTTGTAGCAGGTGTATTTATAGTTGCTGCTTTGTCAGACTGGCTTCTGTTGCAGGAAATGTTTGAATTGGGAAGCAGATGGCAATTGTGATACAAAAGTAAACGATTAAGGCATGTGCTGTGTTTCTGTTCATCTTTCTCTTGGGTTCAAATCCACTAATAATTTAACCTCTGTGTTTACTATGACTGTAGTAACATTTGTACATTTAGCAGCTTGAGTCAACGATGTCTTGGACCTCAGCCTCTGAACGAGTGCCTGTACATATGAGGTACAGACAGATGGGTAGTTGAATGTCCCTTCTCCACATTGAGCAGTAATGGGCCACAGATGGTCAAGAATCAATGGGAAGGGTTTTGTTTTTGAAGTACCGGTAGTTTGAGTGTGTCTGGGAATCTCTTTCTCAATCTGCATTAAAATATCTTCCTGTGAAGCAGTTTCAAATAGAGAGTTTTGGGAGTGGAGTGTTGGGCTTGCAAACAATATGGCTGCTCAACAGAATTGACTGTGCAATTAGGGCCTCAATGCTGGGGATGTTGACTTGAGATGCTGATGTGGATTTGCTGAGAGTGGCTCCTGAGATCTGAGAAGTGGTTTACATTTTCCAGGGTCTTGTCGTGAGCCTTTAGTTTTGGAGGGTAGTGTTGTGCAGCGAGGGCAATTTGGTAGAAGCTGGAGCAGTATTCTACCTCACAAACCACCTGTCTACTCCTTCGTCTGATGAAGGGTCTCGACCCGAAATGTAGCGTATTCCTTTTCATTAGAGATGCTGCCTGACCCACTGAGTTACTCCAGCCTTTTCTGTCTATCTTCAGTGGAAACCAGTATCTGCAGTTCCTTCTTTCCCATCTACTCGCCAGTCAAGTACCTCCTACCCATTTTCATTTGCATGCACTCGAAGGCTGAACCAAGCCATTGTTGACTCAACAGAATTGTTTAACCTACCTCAGAAACAGAATATGGATTTATGTTTAGGGTTCCATCCGAATAATGCTTGGAAAAGAATAATTCTGAAGATGAAACAGGGAGTGCAGATAAATAATCTTGGAATTGCTGCAATGTCACGTTTATGTAGCGATGTTACAACATTTTGCGATTTAAAAAAATCAAGTCTGCAATTTATCCCATCGGATAAAGCATAAAAAGAAGTTTAATTTGACACCTAATTCACTTTCATATCTTGAGTAATAAAAATGTTATGGCCATTTACATACTCGGTAATTAGCATCTTGTTCCCTATTGCTTTTCCATTGACTTAACACAAAAGCTGTGATCGAGGACAGTCAAAAGCCCATAGCTTTATTAAAAATTAAGAGAACTGAATGAACTTTTCAGTGATTATAGATTGAAGCATTCTGAAACAAATAAATTACAATTTCTAGCAATAGACCAAGTCTTTATGAAGAAGATCAGTTGCCAGCTGGTACATTGGTATATCATAATCAGTAGCATCATCATACTCCTCAGATTGTAACCAATAAGCAACTCTGTACACCTTGTTTTTCCTCAACCTTTCAATTTTGGCATTGTAAACTACAAGTTTTTGTTCTTCAAACCATGCATGACATGCCTTTCTGCCCACTACTTTCCCATTAAGAATGTCCTGTAGATTCCATTTCTTAAGAAAAGGATATATTTTTTAAACCGCCTAAGTATCCAAATAACAAACTAATCCCATTCACACAAGAATTCACAATATAACATGATTTTTAAATCTCACTGTCATGAATTTATATGCCAGATGGAAGGAATTTAATGTTTAATTCCCATAAAAGAAATACATACAAAGATAGCAAAACATAACTTTAGATCCACTGGAAGAAGCAATGAATATTAAGGCTGACTCACAGAAATTAATATCATATTTATAAATAGTATTTTAAATATAGATTTACCATCGACAGAGGCACTAAGAGAAGAGTGGGAATGAGAATGAATGATAAAAATTACAAAGGAAACATGGGAAAAGTATTTGATATATATACACAAATGTTCGATCAATGTAAGACATAATTTAATTCAATTTAACATTTTACATAGATTATATTACTCAAAAACTAGATTGAATAAATTCTATCCAAATACTTCCCCCATTTATGATAAATGTCTATCCCAAAATGCAACTATAACACACTCTTTTGTCTCCTGCATAAAACTTTATAAATTCTGGAGTGATATTTTTGAAATATTTACAAAATTATTTAAGATAAAAATGGAACCTAGTACTGAAATTATTATATTTGGAGTAATGGAAGATGGGAATAAAATGAACTAATCTCAAAATTTATTTTAAATTATGGGTTAATAACGGCAAAAAAACATATACTTAATTTTTGGAAAAATACAGCCATACCAACGCTTAAAATGTGGATTTTAAACATGTTGGATACTGCACATCTTGAGGAAATTCGATTCCTCCTAATAGATAAATCAGACCAATTCTTAACAAGTTGGTCTCCATTTGTCGATTTTTTGGAAGCATATGGTGCAACAAAACTGTAGAAGCTAACTGTTTGATTGGGTGAGGGATGGTCAAGAATATAGATAATGATCTCCTTAATCTCTTGCTTTCTACTCTTTTTCTTTTTTTTCCAACTTTCTTCTTTCACACTTATTTCTTTCTCACACATTATATATCACACGTTTCTTTATCTTTTATTATATATTCTCTCTTCTTTTCCATTATTAAAAAAAAATTAGAAGCTGTACATAAAATGTAATATGTCAATATATATTAGGCACCTTGGTGCCATATTCCTGTACTTACTTCTAGAAACATCCACTCAATACAATCAAAATACAATAACTCAGTATCTGAATTTACTTACAAACGTTGCCAGCATCGTTAGTAGATGGGGGGTTGCACGTAAGGTCATTGGGTCAAAGGGCGTGACACACGGAACAGCATACACTGTTAACACATGAAACGCCTAATATCTTCTTAAAAGCCGTCGGAATGGTCAAGTTTTGCGTTGTAAATAATTGTGGAGGGTGACTGAGCGCTTTGAACCAAATGGTCTAGTATCTTTGCTCTGAACCCGAGCACCAAGGTGGAAGTGGCAGAAGGAGCGCATCCCTAGGGACAGCTCCCACTCTCACCCCGGGGTCAGCGCTGTCCGGCCGCCCTCCGCCCCCTGTGCGGCCGCACTATGACGGTCTGTGGGTTGGCAGCGCCCACACACAGGGCCGGGTGAAGTGGGGCCACGGCTCCGGGCAGTGGGCACATGGGAACAAAAACCCAGCAACCTCCTCGTCAGCTGCAACAGAGTTGGGGACAGTCCGTCCACCCACGGTCACTGACCGCGCCACCGGCAACCCCCCTCCCCGACCACCCCCCCCCCCCCCCCCCCCCCCCAGACTGCCACCCGGCTGTTCTGGCAGCCATAGTAAGTGCTTGCCTGACGTTCCCCGCTTGTACTCCAGATGGCGTTGCATGGCAACGGGTCGTGTCCTCGACTGCCATGGAAACTCCCTATTAAGTGGGAGAATTGTTGTTCTCCTTAGAAAACCTTTTCTTGTCACTGTATAGAGAACTGGGGGATATAACCCAATTGTGATTGAGAGGATGGCTGGAGTTGATAAGAAACAAATGACAAATTCCCTATTAGTACACATTGATCTTTACGAGCAAAATAAGCACATCTGCAACATGGATCCACAAGAAATCTAATGACTCCGCCAAAAAAATAATTTTAGCTGAGTGCAGCTTCTTTGCTGCAGTGATTTTAGCAATAAGCAATCCAACGCAAAATGTCTCATCTTATTATTTTTTTCCATTTTACTACCTGTCATGAAGATTGTGATTGCAATGTACACGGTGGTTGCTGGCCTTACTGTCAGTCGAGTGCAGTGAGGTGACCCAGACTGTGAAGACCCTGACAGCATTTGACAGCTAGCGGAGCAGAGTTTATATTAAATAATTTTTGAATGTCTCTGATCTTCGGAGACCAATTACAGCTGATAACCTTTAAGTGGATCATTAACTAATGCTAATTGAAACCTTTACATTGTAATATTGTGCCCTTCAATCCCCAGTAATTCCCAAGGAGTGTTGAATTCTTCACTTGGTCTGACTGACACAGCATCTTGAGATGATTTCTCTAGTACAATTCGCTGGACTCCAGGCAAGGTTTAGTCTCTCTGGTAGACTATATGATTGGCAGATCTGAAACTAAAACCTATTTTTAACATATTACATGGATGTCAACACTGGAGTCATAAGCAATCGTACAGGGAACTGGTCCATTGGCTTCACAAGTGTTACCATGGAGTCATATAGCATGGAAACAGGCCCTTAGACCTAACTTGCCTACGCCAACCAAGATGCCCCATCTACACTAGTCCCACCTGCCCACGTTTAATCCATATCCACCTTAACTTTCCTTATCCATGTACCTGTCCAAATATCTATTAAATGCTGTTATGCCTGACTCCTCTGTCCGCTCATTCCACCCAGCGAAAAAGTTGCTGCTGAAGTTCCTATTAAACATTTCCCAACTCACCTAAACATATTCTTTGGTTCTTGATTCCTTTACTCTGGGTAAAATAATCTGTGCAACTACCCCATCATTATCGTATACACCTCTATAAGGTTACCCCTCCCCCTTCTGCGCTCCAAGGAACACATTTCCAATTTGCCCATCCTCTCTATCTTTATTCCATCTTCTATCTTTATTCTCCTACATCCTTCAGTCTAATCTTTACTTCCCCTGTCTTTAATTTGGTTGCAGCTGAAATTTCATTGATAACTTGACATGCATTTGGGTCATCTGTTATGCATGGCAAACTGCAGCATGGGCCAATGCCAATGTTTATTGTAAGTTGGTAAAGGGAGAAACCTTTTCAATCATCACAGTTGAACCATTACAGCAGATCTCTAAAATCACAGGACGACTATGTTCAAATAGACCTCCAGAGAATCATTGAGTATCCATGATTGAGTACTTGATGGAACTCATTAGAAATAAAATCTATTAAATCCCTACATGCAATCTATTGACATTCAGTTGGGTCGTACTTAAACACTATGATGATTGATTACTGTCATGTTTTATTCTTGTGCTTACTCAAATACACGCCCTCCCGTTTTAACTCTTTCAAGAGATGTATAAAATTGCCTCCTGCTTCTGAATAACCTGTCACAGTGGCTGTCTGAAAAAAAAAACTATAGGAAATGTTCTTTTAATTTTGAGAGATATCTATCATTTTGTCGAGTACATATTGATTCTATGCACCTCTTTGATTTTGTTGTTTAAATCTGTGGTTATCTCAGAACTGTCAAAGCTCCTTTCATATATAATACACATTTTTGTGTATTCTGAAAGATAAATATTTAAAAACACATTTCTTTCTGGGACAAATACATATTCTTTTTAAGAACCAGAACATATTAGCAGGAATGCAATCAATCTGAACTCTCAGTAAAGGTACACCCATTGGAAAACAAAATCATAAATACACTCAATCTGACAAATCAAAGGATGCTTACAAGTGGCACATCTTGTACTTTTGAAGGAAAATTAGTAGAAAGATGTTTTTGAACGTGCCACCCTGACAAGGATGAGACAAATATGGGAAAGCACTTTCATAAATACACCGCATTAGATGATATCTTGAAGCAGCATTCAGTTCATATGCCACAAGCATCAAACTGGCACCAATGCCATGCCACCAATCCATCTGTGAATGTGTTTGGTTTTCAGACACACATAAACTACTTTTTGAGTCATCCATGTAGATGGTGAGCAGAAAGAAGGTTTTGTTTGTAGGTTCTTCACTCTGATATCAAATTGGCATTATGGATGGTTGAGTCATAAAGAAGAGCCCAGTGTGGAACCAATACAGAATTGTGATATCCATACAATGTGTGGCTGCTTCAGGGCCTTAATTTGCGCTTGACCAGCAAATGTTTAATTTGGGCATTTGAAGTTTTGCACATGTGGACTAGGAGATTGTAGAACCCAGGTCTCCCCCTTATATAAATAATTTAGAGAAATAAAAATGATCCTGTCTCATGCATTAATCCCTCAAAGTACATGTATGCAGTGAAATAATAGTAACAGGTAACAGGGGATTAGGGGCATTTATATGTTATCATATTTAGAGGAAACATTGTTTTGTCCCTGCATGAGACTCTGGTCACTCTTTTATGGAGCCATGCAGCATGGAAACAGGCCTTTCGGCCCAACCTGCCTATGCTGACCAAGATATCCCATCCACACTAATTTAGTCCCCTGTGTTTGGCCCACATCCCTCTTATTTCCTTTGAATGCTTTCTCCAATGTTACTCTCCTTGCATGGTGAAAGAATGTCGCCTTTCGCTAACAGGCAAAGATGGTTCCTGTTCATCTTTAATAATTAAAAATTCTCATGTTTAAATTCTTTTTTTTATGGCATATTGCTTTTTAGGTACCTGGGGTAAAGACCGAACTAAGCAGTTGTAGAATTTTAAGTGCGCATGTTCTGTTTTTAATTCATTTTATGAGATGATGGTATCCCTGCAAGGGCAACATTAACTGCTCATCTTATATTCCTGTAATGAAGGTGGTGAACAGCTGTAGTTCATCAGGTGAAAATACTCCTGCAGTGTTGGGCAGAGTGCTCGAATGTTTAGGTCCTCCGATAATGGCGTGTGAATTGTGGCAGAACCTCAGGATATGTAACTTCCATCAGCCTTGATAACAGAGCTTATGGGTTTAGGAAGTGAATAACTGTAACTAGGTGAATAAACATACTTTGCAGTGGCATACTGCAATCATGATGCATCAATGTAGCACAAATGAATGTGTTGGGATAGTGAATGGAGTACCAGACAAGTGAACCACTTTATGGTGGATTGTACTGCGTTTCTTGAATGTTGATGAAGCTGGATTCATCCAAGGAAATGGGGAGTATTCCATCTAACTGTTGTTTCATTGATAGCTATATTTGAAAGCAAGTGGTCTCTTGCTTGAAGGACTTTTATGGGCCTGTCCCACTTAGGCGACTTTTTAGGCGACTGCAGGAGACTATATGGTTGCCACATGTACGCGGGTGGTTGCCGGGTAGTTGCCTTCATGGTCGTGAGGAGTTCCCGCATTCTGGGAACTAGTCGCGGCCTCATTATGGTCACCCCGCTGTTGAAGGAAACGATGTGTGTATGCACCACTCTGACAGTCACCGTTCCAGTCACCGGTTTTTCAGGCAGTGGGGGGGGGGGGGGGGGGCATGATGATTCAGCACGATCATTGGAGGAGGGAGGTGTCGATCAGAGGTGGAAGTGGGGGGGTGGGGGGGGGGAGACTGAGGATAAAGCACGGTGATTGGAGGAGGGAGACGTCCGTGGAGCAAAGATCATAGAGCGGAACTTGAATCGGCCTGTTCGCGGGGCTTTTCATCACCTGGCCCGGCGCGGCTGGCCGCGGGATCTTCCACCGCCCCACGGTCAAATTGCTGCTTCGAGGCGATCGAGGCAACATGCTCCCGATGTTGAAGCCACCGCGAACGGGCCGATTGAAGACTCACGATTTGGGGTGGACGAAGCTGCTTTTGCTGGAGTTCGGAGTCGGTCACCAACCAGGACAGCTCCCGATGTTACCGTCCACTGGGCCCACAGCCGAAGCCTCGTGTGTGTGCGCATGCGCGCGTGTGTACATGCGCAGGCGGCTGCCAAGAAATTGTGTCCCCCCCCATGTTTTGATAGGGATTTCCGTGCCTGCAGGCCCATTAGTTGAAAATAATTCTGTGAAAGGGGAAGTACAAAATAGCTGTTAGATTAATATTTCACATTCTAAAGTCTTGTTTCTCAAGCTGCCTTTATCGATTCATTGTTCTTATTGCTGAATGTTGAAATGTGTAACCTGGTGTGCTTTAAAACAATCAAGTCCTCCAAGGAATGATTCCATTTATGTTGCAAACTGGAGATGGATTGTCATGCACTGTTGCAGGAATTGGTGATGATGCACCAGAGTTCATATATGAAAAATATTATTTTAAATTGTTTGATGATCTTGAGATGTTGGGCTGAGAACAATTGGAACTGGAGAAAAATCCATCACTTCCAAACTGTACCTGTTAATTCAGTCAGAGGCTCTGTTTGTTGACCTGCAAACACTTCCATTGTCATGCCAAGTTAATGCAAATTGAATAGATGAGGAACACAACAACTGTTCACTACATCAATTTACATCTTAAACATTTGGCCTTGGCAAGACTTTAGCAATAAGCCTGAAACTAATTTCAACTTTCAAATGTAACGGTTGTGTCTATTTTTCCTGCTCTCTCTTTGGGAATGAAAGAAGTGATGTTGGCAGAACATCTGATGCTGCACCTAAATTTAGGAAGATTTTAATTAGGTATTTCACGTTGATCTTTGCAAAATATCAACATCATATTCTCTCATGTGGCATTTTTCTAAAAGGCTAAGTTCCTGTGAGAAGCGAACTAACTCCCTTTGAAGGCACAACTCACTTGTTGATTACTGGAGTAAAGTTCTATTGTAGCTAATCTCGTTACAATTTTCTATTGAAATTGATAAAAGAGTTGGAATAAAGATATAATTAGGTTCATGTTTGCAGAAGTGTTATATTACTTTTTCAAACAGGTTTTGTTCATGAAGCATGCCATAAAAGCTAAAATCTGCATTTGAAATTGTAAAAACAAGCCACAGGAGGAACTCAGGAGGCGGCATCTATGGAGGAAAATGAACAGTCAGCATAATAGAATGAACCATGGAAAGAAATGAAAGAGACTATTGCATTTAAAGCACAACTTGTGCAAATTGCTTTAAATGTAGATGTGTATCCACTGTAACACCAGCAAAATTCTTTATCTTAGAATAAAGATTATCCAAGAAATTCCTCTCAAAAACCTCTGGCAATTGACAAAGCACCCTAACGAGATGCCATATTTACATATTTTATAAACGTTCCCAGCTTTTTAACGTCCTTAATTCAGCCTGAATTTCTGTAGTTATCCTTTCCACCCTGCTCTCTACCCCCATTGTCACCCCCGCAATGTCCCCTCTTTCCCACTCTATGACTCTTTCCCATTCGGTGTCCTTTCTTGCTCCCCCACTCTGTATGCTATCTTTACCTTGGTCGGGTCAAATTGTTACCCTGCTCGGTTCCCCCCAATCTTACCCCCCTCCTGCTTTTCCTACTCTCTGGTCCCTCTTGCTATTAATGCTCTATGCCTCCGCTTACTGCCTCCTGTTCTTTGCCACCTCTTGCTCCGCCACCCCTGGGCCCATCTTTTCCTCCAATTACTCTTTCTAACTTGGTTCCATGGGTCCTTCTATTTTATTTACTCTCCCTCCCCCTCACTGCTCTCCAAACACCCTCTCTGTTACAGTATTTTTAAATATAATCATCAATAAGCGAGTTCGGTATTCCCAAAAACGCAAGGAATCATGGGATTTGTCAAAGGTCAGTTGCGATAAATACCCCCGGCAACCATGCCGCCACATGCACACAGACTCGCGCCCCATCTGCAGCCAGGATCGAACCCGGGCCTCCGACGCTGCTGAACCGCCACTGGACCGTCCCCATCCCCGTCCTGTGGTGGCCGGAGACGCCCGGGACGATCCCGGACTGTCGGGACACCGGCCCGCTGCAGCGGTGGCCCAGGCCCACAGCCAGCGCAGAAAAGAAGCGCCAACTCCAGCCTAACTCAGCCCATCACGCCGGGCCAACCGACAGCCCTGGACCTACGGGACACCGGCCCGCCGCAGCGGTGGTCAGGCCCACAGCCAGCGCGGAGAAGAAGCGCCAACTCCAGCTCAACTCTACTTGTCTTGCTGTGTTAACTGACAGACCTGGACTGATGGGACACCGGCCCGGAGCTAGCGCTTCTCGTCCACGCTGGCTGCAAGCCTGGGCAGCCATCTCAATGGGCCGGTGCCCCGCCAGTCCAGGGCCGCTGGTAAACCCGGTGGGACAGGCAGAGCTGAGCCGGAGCCAGCGCAACGGGTCGGCACCCCACCATCTCAGGGCAATCCCGACCGCCCCCGGACAGGGACGGGACACCCGGAAGGGGACGGGGCGGGGACAGCCCAGCAGCGACTCAACAGCGCCTGCAGTGCCGGAGACCCGGGCCCAATCCCGACCACGGATGAAACGCAGGTCTGCACCCACCCAGCAGCACAGCCACCGAGAATGTTTATCGCGCGTGGCCCATGACCTGGGCATGCGCAGTCGGAATACCAAACTCGCTTATTGTGTTGATTACTTCTCTGGATTCTTCTAATCCTTTCTTTCTCAGCTCTAAAATTCTCATTCTGTACTCTTTCTCAATGCTCTACAGATGATTTTCCACTTTCCCTCTTTTGCTGTTTCCCAAACAACAAAGTTTGGCTTTGTCTCATTATATCCAAAATCCTTTGAATTCATTGCTTTATGGCCTTGCGCAGAAATTGAAGGTACGAAAGCAAAATTCAAGTCTGGTAATACCTTAGTTGGTACATGTGACAATAAACTGACCTTTGAACCTTTTAATTAATTAATTCATGGTTTGAAATTTTAATTAGCAGTGTAGCAGAACAGATGATAAAGAAATTACACTGAAACAGAGTTAAGACTGATGGCAAAAATCTTAGTCCATTTTAGATTTGAAAACTCTGTTTTTGTTTTATAGTTTCACAAAAATGAGAGGGCATTGATCTCTGCACATATCAGCAAATTTGACTCCAGTGCTGCCCTCTTTGCTTCCCATATAAAATTGTTATTATGATTAGCCATAAATAGCATTTATTATCTACTTGTAAGGCAGTTATTAATACCCATTCATTCAACTATGCCTGTTGTTGCATGTCCTGTTATCTTCTCCTCTGGCTATCTTAAGAGTTTTTGTCTAATCACACTTCTACAGGCTCCAATGTTGAATAACAATGTTGCTGAAGGAATTTTTGGCAAATAAAAAGATGAGATATGAACAGATAATTTTGCTTGACTGCCTGACAAACACATAATTTGGTTGACAGTGCCCGCTCTTTTTCCCAGTCTGATGGCTCATCAGCTGTTACATATATCTTGAAATAGATACTTAATTAATTTCATGGCCTTGTCACTTGACGCATAGAATATTGAAGGTGTCCTTTTGGGAGTCCCATTGATCTGGATTGATGACCTGTTTTGTATTGGTTCAGCTATGAGTATTTTTACAATACTGGAGAGATTTTGAAGAACAAGATTATTATTCCGTTTTTTGCACCAATGCACTGTTCTTAACAAAAGTCTACCCATCATGTGAGACATAAATAACAGATCTAAATTATATAACTTCAAGACCGAAAGTCAAAAACGTTTTTCATGACAAATTTTCATCGTTTTACTACCAATTTGGACACCAAAAATGTGACATTAAAAACTCTGCCACATTTAGTCATGAATATTTAATTCATAAATAAACTTAATTATTCAGGATATTATGACATCTTGGAGGATTATATTCAGGTCTGTCATATGCTGAGAGAATGGAGCAGCTGGGCTTGTATAATCTGGTGTTTAGAAGGATGAGAGTGGATCTTATTGAAACATACATGATTATTAAGGGTTTGGACACGCTAGAGGCAGGAAACATGTTCCCGATGTTGGGGAAGTCCAGAACCAGGGGCCACAGTTTAAGAATAAGGGGTAAGCCATTTAGAACGGAGATGAGGATGCACTTTTTCACACAGAGAGTTGTGAGTGTGAAATTCTCTGCCTCAGAGGGCGGTGAAGGCCGGTTCTCTGGATACTTTCAAAAGAGAGCTAGATAGGGCTCTTAAAGATAGCGGGGTCAGGGGATATGGGGAGAAGGCAGGAACGGGATACTGATTGGGGATGATCACATTGAATGGCGGTGCTGGCTCAAAGGGCCGAATGGTCTACTCCTGCACCTATTGTCTGTTCATATGGTCCCTCATACATATATGTTTTGATAATAATCTAGGGAAATATCTTAGGTAGACAAAAATGCTGGAGAAACTCAACGGGTGCGGCAGCATCTATGGAGCGAAGGAAATAGGCAACGTTTCGGGCCAAAACCCTTCTTCAGATTGATGCAGGGTGGGGTGGTGGGGGGGGGGGGGGGGGGGGGGGCGGGAAGAAGAAAGGAAGAGGAGGTCTACTGCTACTGACTTACAAACATCCACTGCTTTTCACAAACCCAACGAGGTATCCTATGGTAGAAGCAATTTTTGAGTGAGTTACTTATTTTTTTAGTCTTATTTTCCAATTAATATATCAAAAACATAGTGGTGTCTAAAACACAACGACTGTTTATGACATATATTTTCCGACTTTTTAAATCAATAAAAAAATTTGGGGGGCATTAATTGGTCATCAAACTAAGAACCTGAGCCAATCTTCAATTTGGCAACACACTGTCTCTTGTCTACCTTTCGCACGGACCAAGTCGCTAACTTCATTCCTTCGTGTCAACCTCCGGAAGCTCCTCAACAACCATTACAGAGACATTTTCCTTACTAAAAAAATCATCCCAAATCAAACCATCCGACGAATCATCGACCATTGATGTAGCGCAAATCCATAAGGTAATATACCGTTTAGATCACATTGGTGAAAATGTTTGGTTTTCCCTAATAATGTAACGTTCGTTTTCTGGGACATCAAACCTTTGCGTGTCCACCGCAACGTACGTTTGTGTGTATAATGGATGCAGTATTCTACTACATGATCAGGTGAATGACATGGAAACGGTGTTTGCAATTTTATTGGTCCATGTGGTGTTCTTAAACATAAAAAGGAATAAGAAATACGTGCACTTACTGTGCCAACCAGGTCACTGGTGGACACCACGCGACAACCGTTACACCAAATGTATTTGTGTATTCTGATGCCATTTTCAGAAACTTGCCATCAATATGCTATCAATATACTAGAAGACTAGGTAAATATGCTAGTAAATTAATACATCCGGATCAAACGGGGTTTATCCCTAAGAGACAATCATTTAATAATTTGAGACGTCTGTTCAATATAATGCATTCACACCAAACTGAAGATCAAAAACTCGCAATCATATCGTTGGATGCAGAGAAAGCATTCGATCAGGTCGAATGGGATTATATGCTCAGGGTATTGCACGAATTTCAACTGGGAGGGAATTTTATTCTATGGATTAAATTACTATATAATAAGCCAACGGGCAGAATATTAACGAATAATAATTTATCTACGAAATTTCATTTGTCAAGGGGAAATAGACAAGGATGTTCATTATCACAGTTGTTATTTGCCCTCATAATTGAACCCCTAGCGGAAATAATTAGAACTCATCCGAATATCCATGGATATAAAACAAAATACTCCAATAATAAAATATCACTATACGCTGACGACATACTTTTGTACATCACAAAACCTCATATTACTATACCAAATATTTTAAAATTAATAGAGGACTTCAGATCATTCTCAGGATATAGAATAAATTGGAATAAAAGTGAAATAATGTCAATAAAACCAAAAGACTCTACGCATCTTTTACAGTTTCCTTTCAAAATAGCTACGGAAAAATTTAAATACTTGGGCGTCGAAATTACTAGAAGATATCAAGATATGTTTGACGAAAATTATAACCCTCTACTTAAGAAACTATGTAACTTGATTACATTTTGGAAAATGCTTCCGATGTCCATAATAGGCCGAATAAATGCCATGAAAATGATTTTTCTACCACAAATTTTATACCTGTTCCAATCTATCCCAATATATATATCCAAAAAGTTTTTTTAAAAACTGCACTCCGATATCACAAATTTTGTTTGGGATTATAAATCCCACAGAATACAAAGAGCTCATCTGAATAAACCCAAAGTAGTAGGGTGATTAGCACTCCCCAACTTTATGTATTACTACTGGTCTGTAAATATCAGAAACATGATCCAATTGCTGGATAACTCTCCCCAACAACTAGATTGGACGATCATGGAGAGAGAGGATTGCTCTCCTTATAATATTGGAGCAATCCTCTCTCCAATATCGATGAATAATATAAATTACAACAATAATCCAATTATATACAGTACAATCAGAATTTGGAAACAAATAAAACACAATCTAAAATTAAGAAACTTATCTCTTTTAACTCCTATTGGTAAAAAAGCCTCATTTAAACCTTCAACTATAGATAAAGCATTTACACAATGGGAAAGAGCTGGAATTAAAATCTTCGGAGATGTGTATGAATCTGGAAAACTATTATCATTTAAACAAATACAACTAAAACACAATTTGGGAAACACTCAGTATTTTAAATATTTCCAAATCTGTGCCTATTTGAAAAAATAACACAAGATTATCACAATATGCCTCCAGACTTACTGGAAGAAGTAATGAATACAAAGGCAGAATCAGCAAACCAAATATCATATATATATATATATAATAGTATTCAAAATGCTGAAATAGCAACAACAGATGGTATCAGGAGAGACTGGGAAAAATAATTAAGTATAAAAATTCCCAAAAAAAGGTGGGAAGAATATTTATTAAACGTGCATAAATGCTCAATTAATGTAAGACACACCTTAATACAATTTAAAATCTTACACAGATTATACTATTCAAAAACTAAAATAAGTAAACTTTTTTCCCAATGTCTCTCCTATATGTGATAAATGTCAATGTCAAGAAGCTAATATAGCACACTCATTTTGGACTGAAATTTTTGAAATTTTCACAAATATATTTAAAATAAAACTGACCCCAGAAGCAAACTGGATAATCTTCGGGATATCAGAAGACTGCCCTAATTTAAACGTGTTTCAAAAGACTATTTGAATATGGCTTAATAACTGGAAAAAAGCTAATCTTAAAATTCTGTAAAAATTCTCCGGTACCCACAGTCAATATGTGGATTTCATCTATGTTCCAAACACTACACTTGGAAGATATGAGACTCCGACTAGCAGGAAAATCAGACTGTTTCTATAAGATGTGGTCTGCATATATAAATCTATTACAAGGATAAGGTGCAAGAATACCTCAAAAAAAGTTCCGGTGTCGGGTCTTGGTAAGGGGGGAAGAAAAATTGTCGAGTTGGTATTTTGCGAGATGTTTATAATAAAGTAACTGGCTTTTCTTTTTTCTTTCTCTATTTTCCCTTCTTTCTTTTTCTTTCCTCTCCAGGGTCCATCTTTTAATTCCCGTTTCTATCTCTTCAAGGGTTTCCTTTCCCTCTGTCACGCTTTGGCACTTTCACATCTCTTTTTCACTTTTCTACTTTCTATGCTGCTATTTTTCTCTCTATTCTCTCTTTTCTAAAGCCTTAAAATAAAAATAAAAACTAAGGGGTACAATGACTGTAATACAATACAAGTGATGTGCACTAATGTAACTTACAGTACCGCTAATAAATAAAGATATTAAAAAAATTTTAAAAGAAAAAAAAATCAATATGCTATCGTTTCTTATACTTTTTGTTGATGCTATGTTGGTCATTAACCCAATAACGTGCTTGTCAAGGGTACACAAAAGGCTGGAGAAACTCACCGGGTGCAGCGGCATCTAAGGTGCGAAGGAGATAGGAAACGTTTCGGGCCGAAATCCTTCTTCTCATCTGCAGTTCCTTCTTTAACAAAGTGCTTGGCAACTTTTTTGAAGGAATTTGAAATTTGACCCCCTTTGTCACATTATTGTGTGCCAGTATTGTAAAAAGACACATATGCATTACATTCATCTCTGAGAAGACTTGTTAAAGTTCATTAATGAACTTAAAATGAGTTATAACTCAACTTAAATGAGTTAAACTTGGTTTAGAATTCAAGTGTTATTTTTCACATACTGCAAAAATAGGCATAATGTCATTAGGTTCTTGAATGAGCTAGATCTTGATGGCACTTGCTGGCTTGAGAATGTTGAAGTGATTAAGTACATTTTTGTTGTGGTCATGTTAAAATTTTCACCTGATGGTAAATATTGTTTAAGGGAGATATCTTAAACTTTGTGCCTGTCATGGTTCTGTTATTCCAACACTGTAGATTCACAGGGTACACAAAAGGCTGGAGAAACTCAGCGGGTGCAGCGGAAGGGTTTCAGCCCGGAACGTCGCCCATCTCCTTCGCTCCTTAGATGCTGCTGCACCCGCTGAGTTTCTCCAGCTTTTTGTGTAACCCCCCTTCTGACTGCCTATCCTACCCTAATATTTGCAGACATCAGCTGTAACCATGATCCAAGTTTTGAAATGTTTCTCGCTCCTCTGGATAAGTAAGAAAGAGGTTCTGGTGCTGATATCTTTTAAGGATCTAAGGAGCGAAGGAGATGGGCGACGTTCCGGGCTGAAACCCTTCTTCAGACTGAAGCAGAGAAGGAGACCTATCAACTCACTGTCCAAACTGGATTCAAATATGAACAATACAGCCCTCAAAGATTGCCCTTCAAATTATTTCCTTTGAAATATTTATCCTGCTTCCTTTTGAAACTTTCAAAGGAATCTGCCTTCACTATTAACCCTGGCACTGTATTCCAAACCTACCCAGATGGTGGGTAAAATAGGTGGATCTTTTGCCGGTGGCCTTCATTCCTTGTCCCCTAGTTCTTGATTCTTCTGCCAATGGGAACATTGCCTCTCTATTTAGTTTTCCTTATGCACTCAATGATCTCAATGATCACACTCATGCTAATCTCTAACTAAAGACCCTAGAATCATTAGTGGGATTATTTTGGCAAATCCATTCCTCAGTCTCTATGTCGCCTTCACCTTTTTACAAAAATATGGCACCCAGAACTGAATTCAGTTTGAAGAAGGGTCTCAACCCGAAACGTCACCCATTCCTTCTCTCCAGAGATGCTGCCTGTTTCACTGTTACTCCAGCATTTTGTGTCTATACTGAATTCAGTACTCCAGCTGTGGCCAAACCTTTATTTTATGAAAGCTCATAATGACTTCCTCTTGCATTTTATGCTCTATTTATAAAATAAATCTGATACTATGTGCTTTATTAAT
Organism: Raja brachyura; assembly: GCA_963514005.1. The sequence continues at coordinate 27,007,983 of OY740790.1, forward strand.
CTTTTATTTCAACCTCCCCTGCAGATTTCTCTGTTCTATCCCTTTTATAATTATTCTCTGTCATTTGCAATTCTTTCTACTGTCTAAACCAAAGTGTAGCAACTTGCATTAAATTTCATCAACCATCTCACCGTTCATTTCACCATCTGTTCTGTACCTTCTTGAAATCTATTACTATCTCCCTTCTCGGATTTCAAATTTTATATCATCTGCACATTCAAAAATTACCTCTTTTGTAGACATATCATTCATACTGAATGTAATGAAAACAAACTGCAGATGCTGGTTTATACCATAGATATACACAAAATGGTGGGCTATCTCAGTAGGTCAGGCAGCATCTGTGGAGAAAATGAATAACATGTTTCGGGTCGGGACCCTTCTTCAGACTGATCTTTCTGGACACTTTCCTCCATTCGAAAAATAATCTTTCACTCAAGCTCTCTGTTCCTGTTACTTGGTCAATTTTCCATCCATGATGTCACAGCCCCTTATAACTTGATGGCAAGATAATTATGTTTTATCTCACCAATGCAAATCATCCCATTTCACATAAAGGGTAGTGGGTGTATGAAACAAGCTGCCAGAGGAGGTTGTTGAGGCTGGGATTATCCCAACATTTAAGAAACAGTGGATAGGTACTTCAATAGGACAGGTTTGGAGGGATATAGACCAAACGCAGGCAGGTGGGACCAGCGTAGCTGGGACATGTTGACAAGTTGGGCCGAAGGGCCGGTTTCCACATGGTATCACTCTATGACTATGCCTTTTGGAAGTGTATGTATGCTAGATCAGCCACATTTCACTTGTCAACCTTTTCCACTATTTCACTAAAAATCTTCACCAAGCTCGTTGAGAATGTTTTGTCTTTAACAAATTTATGCTGGTTTTCATTAATCAATCTGTTGTCATTCAAGTGACCAGTAATTCTGTCCCTGATTATTGTTTCTGGAATTTATTCCATCATTGCAGTTAAACTGATGGATCAATAATGAACTTGATTATTCCTGCCTCCTGTTTTTAAACAAGGATGCAGTTTTCCAATTCTGAGGTAATACCCTTGAATCAATAAATGTTTGACAGTTTGCGTCCAGGACTCTACTTCCTTCAGCAACTTAGGATGCAGACCATCTAGCCAGGTGATTTAGCCACTTGAATTGCAACTATTTTTTGTAGTTCCTCTTCATTATCAAGTTTTACCCGATTGAGAATCTCAATTGCTTCCTCTGTTGAGATTTCAGTAAATACTTCTTCCTTGCTGAAGACTGACATAAGGTCTTTATTTGGTTCCGCTGCCATGCCCTCTTCTTTGATGAAAAAATTTCCCTTTTGGCCTCTGGCCAGCCCCACCCCACTTTTTACAACCCCTTTCTTCTATTGGTTGCAGCATCCTTTTATGTTCATTGCCAGTCTTTTCTCATTTCATTTTCCACTTCCCTGTGATCATTCTGTAATTAGCCTGGTTTGCATGTGTTAGCATATGGCATCTGTCAAATGCATTTCTTTTTAGCTTGTTTTTACTCTGCCCTGTTTGTCAATATGAAGCTCTGACTTTAGTTTTTTACCCTTCTCTCATTATGCTGTCCTTCATTTTAGAAAACAATTTGAATACCATCAGTGTCAGATTGACTATCTTGCAGTTACTCAGTCTATCCCTTTCTCCCTTATTAAATAATGGTCCTGCATCAATATATTATCAATCCTTCAGTGCTGTATTTCATTCTGCAGCTGAAAAGCATTAACAATTATACATTCTCAGAGGTGTTTCCTTCCTTGCTTTTACATTTTATTCGCCTGGCAATTTACACACTTTTAAACATGCAAGATCCCTCAATATATCTTTCTGTGTATCACTTCCAATACTTACCATTCTCCTTCAGTGTCATGCTTATGTCAACTCCTGCTTCATAAAAAACAGATGCAAAATGTTAATTGATGATGTTCACATTCCTTCTTCCTCCAAACTCAGTTTGTCCTATCAATTTTTAAGGGACTAACGTTTTCCATTCAAATCATCTTTCCCTTTAAATATTCGTCAAACAACTTAAGGCTTTCCTTTACTTTATTTGCTATTTATTTTTGTTGCCATACATCGCCTTTGGCTTCCAAATTTATTTTTTATTTCACTCCTACACCTTGTATACTAGGGCAAGACTTTCCATGGTGTTAAACGTTCAACATTGGATAAAGGTTTGCTTTTCTGATTCATCCTGTTGTGTGTGACATTCATGTAGCTTTAATTGGACGCTCCATTTTTTTCCTTTAATGAGTACATGTGTTCTTAACCCTCATTATCCCCTTTAATGCTGTGCATGCTCTCAAGGTTTTGTCAGCGTGTTTAATTCTCGTATATCCTTCTTGCTTCTTCATTGTCTGCTTGCGCTATTTACAAGATGCCGCCTTTGCTTGTTGCATTCTGCTATATCTTTGGAATTAACTACCCTGGAGGGCTGCGATTGATTGATAGATTTTCTGGATATTAGAGATGTCCAGGGATGTGGGGACATGGCAGGCAAATTATCTTGCAGTAGAAGGTCAGCCATGGTTTCATTGAATGGAGGAGCAGGTTTGAAGCAAAGATTATAGATCTATGATATTTGGTTTGAAGGGCCAATTGACTTCCTGCTATTTTTTAAATTTTCTTAAATGCATTGCTATTTTTTTTCTATGTAGAAATTGTTCACAGCTGTGTTATGCTGTGGGAGTGAAACACAGATGCAACAGATGTAATTTATTTAAGGTTCATGAGTTGGTGACTGGCACTGCAAGTGAAAAACATATATTTAGAAAATCTTGGAATCTAATCTCTGGGAAAATACACAGTGAAGTTCATTCTGTACACTCATTATGTAAAACATTGAGGTTTATTTGTCCAAGGAAATTTTGTGTGGATGTAACTGAGTGTGGGATACTCTCTTCATGATTATCAGGAACAAATGTAATTTGAATACAAGCAAAACATAATTGAGGCCAAATCTGGAAATTTAAAGATAAAATATAAATTCAGGGTTTGATTGAAAAGAGCAGCATTTAAGGCACTTTCATAGAGATGAGCAGGAATCGACCAACATGACCTATATTGCTGTCATTTTGATCATGCTGTTCTGGTACCAAATCCACTTCTTACTTGAAATCTGTGTCTCTTGATTACGTTAATCCACATTCGGAAATTCATTCATTTCTGTTTTGAGAATGCTCTCTGACTGCTTTCCACTCTCTTTGGTTTGGAGCATAAAAAGGTTCCTTATTTCAAAATAAATTGGTCAAACCCACCTTTTCAGTCTATATTCTTTCATTTAGGGTAATCTGGGTTGAATAAATAGCTTCTCAGCATCTACCATGTCAATTCCTTTGAGTATCCCACACTCCTGTGCGTGCAAATCCATCTTGCTTCATCTCTCCTTATAGGACAAACCCCACATACAAGGGACAGGGACATACGCCTTCGTGAGTATGATGAACGTCTGCACAAAGAGGCATGATACAGAGTGAAGTAATACTTCCTACTCTCCAGTCCTTTTCAATAATGGATAATATACCACTTTCCTTCCAAATTGTTTGCTGAACCTGGATGATAACTTTAAAAACCCCCCAGAAAATGCTGAAAATATTCCACAGATCAGGTTGCATCAATGGAGCATGTCTGGGTGACGTTTCAGCGCGAGACCCTTCTTCAGACATATTAACTTTCTGTTTCATGCACAAGACACTAGAATTCATTTGTACACCCACAACAACTAGATTTTTTTAAACTTTAATTGTTTATCTTGTTTGCGATAATACTTCACATTTTTGTAATGCCCCATTTACCACCTTTATATCCATTCTGTGTCCCCCTCTTACCTCAATTTTCTCATCAACTTATTATCAGTGATCTTGGATATATTGCACTCTGCTAAGATAGATGGTCAATACCTGGGGCCCATTCTGATCCTTGCTGCGTCCCAAAGGTTATAGCTTGCTAACAAAGAAAACAAAGGTTTGATGATCTTCAAATGTTGTTTGAAGATTTTCTAATCAATTGTTCTATATTTGAAGTAAGCCAGCAAAAGTGTGGTGAACGTGGCAATGCTACTTAAATAATTGTTCGTAAAGTATGTTATCTCTTTTCCCCAAACAAATTGACTGGATAGCTACCTGATTTAAGGTGGCATTATGGTACAGTTTAGCTGTAATTTAATTATACATGCTTGAGGCGTTGAATGCTACTTCAGTTTGTGTTGCTTGAGAAAAATAGGTGGGTTGACATTTCTTGCTTCATCTGACAGTCCTAAAGATCTACACCCAATAATTAATGCCAGCACTTCTCTGGTAAATATAAAGAGCGTAGGTGTTAAATAATTTTCTCCTTTGCACTAGTTCAGGTCAGTTAGAATGCTTAAAGGCATCAGAAAGAGTTGTTATTTTCAGTCGTGCTAATTATGTTAACTGATCTATAGCCTGAAATGTGTTATATTTGTCTGACCTTGCGTGGTTGACTTACAATGGCTTGAAGTGTAGATTTAAAACTGCAGCTCTCTGGTGACGGTGGCTTATTTCCACCTTCCAGTGTATTTTTTTAACTTTCTCTTGAAATGTTCTTGACCCCCATGGGGCTGTTGATAAGTTGTTTGGTTCAGTGACAGGATTATAAGTGTGTGCATTTTGTCTCTGCACTATTTTGGAGCAGGAGAGACAGATGGTTTACTTGAGATGGTTAAATAACAGTTGGCAGTATGTTTGCCAAGAGTTACTTTGCAAATTCAATACTGTGGAGATGGGAGGGGTCTTGTGGGATGCAAACGAGAGGATGTGCGGTAGAGGGTGGTGGCAGCTTGTATTTCTGAATAATTTCAGTTCATTTTTTAAAATATATATTGTTTCTATGTAGCCTGGTGTAATTTGTTTCTGAAATTTTCTTTTAGATCCTTAATCCACATTTAACATGTGCGATGAGCATTGCTGACTACATGAAACATTCTGTAATATAAGTATCTCCTGGCACTTGGGCCTACAAACAGAACATTTCAACATTGATTTATGTGTTGTAACCTCATTGCTTCCCATTTTAGATTCCGAAGCTTTAAGAAAGTTGGCATCTGTATACTATTCACTGTATATGATCTAGTTTTTAATGCATACTCATTTTGTGGTGCCTTCAAGAATGTGACAAACTGATCCTTGCTTGCATCATGTGATTGCACTCATTTAATATGCAGCAGTGTGATGAAGCCACAATACCTTGTGGAACTAAGGCACAGTTTTTCTGTCATTTATTCTTTTTAGATGTACAATTTTGTTTTAGACTGATCTCCGAATGCTATTTAGTATCCTAATTTATAAATTCATTTTTTATGTGGAAACTTTAATGTAGCAAAATAACTTGCGTTGTTTTACAGTGGTGAGATCAAAGCTGTTTTGATCCTGATAAAGGGAGAATTCATTTGGATGATCAAACAAATATCAAGGCGAATCTTTCAGAAGAAAAGCAAGGTGGGGAGTTATGAAGGCGAGGAAAGGAATTCTGGAGCTATGAGGTGTTGATTTCTGGAGAAGGCAGTTGCTGAGAGGGCAGAATTGGATTATTTTATCAATCTCAACGGGTCGAGAGGGAAGGACATGTTAAAGATAGGGACAGACAAAACAATGGAAGAGTGGTGGTGGGGAGGTGGGATGAATATTGTAAAGTGGAATCATTTCTTATCAATAGTGACTACTAGTTATGCAAGCCCAAGAGTAATTGATGATCAAGATTTGATACGAGTTAGAATGGGACACAGAGTTTACAATTTGAGGATGGAATGAAGTAGGGTGGACTTGTATGTATTGGAATATGCATAGTCAAGTCTAGGCATAACGCATAGATGATGATTTTAGCAACAAACTAATGGAGATCGATGTTGTGGAGATAATGGTAAGCTTTATGGGTGGGATAAGTATTCTAAATCTCACTGAAGGGTCAGATGTGACAGCAAAGTTCAAGCAATCTTGGTCAGTTTAGACATACCATAGAGATAAAATGAGGATGTGGTGAGGGAAGAAAGTTTTTGATGGCATGTGAAGACTTTGCTTTGGGCCTTCTAGTTTTAAATTGGAGCAAATATCTATTCATCCAGTACCACATGTCAAAATATTTACCAACTTTGTGAGAGGGGACAGATAAAGAAATATGGAGTTATCTGTCATCAGTATACTTGTAGAAATTGGTGTTGTGTTGTGAGATGTTATTGTTCTTTCACTTCCAATTTTAGGAGACAAATGTTTTATTTGTGATTTTCATATAATTAGCATTCTCCTGACTATCACAGAATAGCTCTTAGTTTGGTTGCTGTTGAAGATCAGTTTCACATTGTATTCCATAAAAAGCAATGAATTCTATTCTGAATCCTTGGCTTTTGTATCCTGCTATATTCTGTTGCAAAATATTATATGTTATTGAAAAATCTGATGAAATTGATTTTGACATGAAGATTTTATATAAATAGGGATTGAGCAAAAAGGGATTTGCTGGCATTGATGGACAAGATTTCAATTCCACTGTATATTTGCTAATACCAGATAGTTCTTCTCTTTCTGCTCCTGAAAATTGGCTGTAGATCAAACTGTTGAAACTGTTTCACATTTATGACTGAAGGAAGGTAAGTGTTTATTAGTTGCAACAGGGGTTGTGGAGAGACAGATTTCATTTCAGACTGTGTCGGGAGAATGGCTTGGCGATGAAAAGCTGTTAAGATAAGTTAGATTGATGGCACAATTCCAATGCTGGTCTTTTTCAGTTTTCAAATGGAGTCACTTCATTATATATTTTTTCGCTTCTGTTTTTTCCCTTGCTTAGGTCACTGTATCTGCAGAAAAACACATGCATTTAGAGGGTGGCAAATCTGCTTGTAGTGTTTTGCTTTGATTATAATTGCATTTGCAGCTTTTACGTGATTTTTCTGTATTTCTTGCTTGGACTTTCATTTTGGGTCAAATGACTTATGGAAGTAGCATGCATTAGCTGCTACGGGATTGCAGATGCTACATCACAAAACGGGATTGCAGATGCTGGTTTACAAAAACGATACAAATTCCTAGAGTAGCTCAGCCGGAGGCAGGACTTCTGGAGAACAGGGATAGGTGACGTTTCGGGTCAGAAGCCTTCTTCAGACTGATTGTAGATGGAAACATAGAAACATAGAATTTGTCTCTTGTATAAAACTGAATAAATTTTGGAATGAAATTTTTGGAATTTTTACAAAACTATTTAACACAAAATTGAACCCCAATACAGAACTGATTATATTTGGATCAATGGAAGAGGGAAGTAAACTAACTGTATTCCAAGAAGTTTTTCTTAATTACGGTCTAATAACAGCAAAAAAACCTATATTCAAATTCTGGAAAAGCGCAACCACGCCAACATTCAAAATGTGGATTTCAAATATGTCTGAAACGCTTCATCTTGAAGAAATGAGATTTCTCCTACTAGGCAAAGTAGAACAATTCTCAAAGACTTGGTCTCCTTTTATCAAATTTTTGCAAGCATAAGGTGCAACATAACACAACCTCAGAAATTAAATGGTTTAGAACCGGGTGACGGATGGGCAAAAATACGAAATAGGTAGATCTCTCCTAATCTCTCTTTTCTTTACTTTCTCCTTCTATTTCAATCTTTTCAGCTTCTCTTCTATGTCCTTTATTTCTTTTGCTATCTGTTTCTACTCGCTTGTCTATCTATTCCGACACTCTTTATTTCTTTTTTCTTCCACTGTTCTTTTATTATTAAATCAAAAATACAAAGTTGTACAAGAATGGAAATATGTATGTATTAGGTACTCAAGTACCACACTATTGTACTTCTAACAAAAATAAACAAAAAAAGAAACATAGAAACATAGAAAATAGGGCAGGAGCTGGCCATTTGGCCCAACACCGCCATTCAACATGATCATGGCTGATCATACAAAATTAGTACCCCATTCCTGCTTTTTCCCCATATCCCTTGATTCTGTTCGCCCCAAGACCTAAATCTCACTCGCTCTTGAAAACATCCAGTGAATTGGCCTCCACTGCCTTCTGTGGCAGAGAATTCCACAGCTTTACAACTCTCTGGGTGAAAGGGAATAGGGGGTGAGAGGGAAAAAAGCTGGATGGCAGGAGGGACAGGACAAAACCTGGCAGGTAATAGATGGATACAGGTGAGGGTTTTTCATCTCTGACAAAGACCAGAGATGAAAAGACAGAAGGATTGTTGCTAATTATGAAGTGTTGTGAATTAAAGCAAATGCGTCAGGGCTGCCTCCTGCACCTGTGTAGAACTCGTTGATTTCAGTAACTTTACCACTAACTTCCACCCTGCCCTCAAATTCACTTGGTCTATCGCAGACACTTATTTCCCCTTTCTTGATCTTTCTGTCTCCATCACAAGGGGCAGACAATTGACTGCTATCTTCTACAAACCTACAGACACCCACAGTTATCTGGACTACACTTCTTCCCACCTTACCTCTTGCACCTATCAGACCCTATTCATTACCCTCAATTTCTCCATCCTCGCTGCATCTGCTCACATGTTGAGGCTTTCCATTCTAGAATATCCGACAAGTCCTCCTTATTTAGTAAACATGGTTTCCTCGCTGCTGTCATCGATGGATCCCTGACCCATGTCTCCTCTGTGTTCTGTAGTACTACACTTGCTCTCCCTCCCCCTAGACAGAGCAAGGATCGAGTTTCCCTTGTCATCACCTATCACCCCACTAGCCTCTGCACGCAACACATCATCCTCCGACATTTTCATCACCCCCAATGTGATCCCACCATCAGACACATCTTCCCATTCCCATCCCTTTCCGCAGAGACCACTCCCTTTGCAACTCCTTGGTTCACTCATTCCTTCTACACAAACCACCCCCTCCCCAGGTACTGTCCCCTGCAACTGCAGAAGATGTAACACCTGTCCAAATACCTCCTCCCTCCTATCCATGCAGGGATTCCAGCAGTCCTCCCAGGTGAGACAGAGGTTCACGTGCATATCCTCTAAACTCATCTCCTGCATTAGGTCTTCCTGATGTGGCCTCCTATCCAGAGTGAGACCAAATGCAGACTTGGCAACCGTTTTGCTGGGCACTTAAACTTGGACCACCAAGGCCTGGATCTCCTGGTTGCTGGTCGTTTTGGCTCTTCCATTCCCATGCTGTCCTTTCTGCCCTGGGTCTCTTCCACATGCCAAGTGGAGGAGCTACACCTTACGATGTGCATGAGCACCCTGTGAACATTGAATTATCCAATTTTAGGTGACCATACTCCTCCCCTTCCACCTGCATTCCTTCCTCAATCTTCATAATTGGCAACTTTCAGTCCTTTAGTCTCAAACCTTCCGTTTTCTTATCTCTGGCATGTGTCCAACCAAATCTAACCCCCCCCCCCACCACATGGTTGTCAACCTACCACTTGTCTGGCTTCCAGCTTTCTTCCCCCCTCCACCATCGGTCAGTCTGAAGAAGGGCCCCTAACCGTCTGATGTACTCCACTTTGTGTCTTTCGATGCCCATGCTGCTCCTGTGTTGAAACAAAAAGGCTTTTATACTTGTTCGAGATTGATTGATCAGTATAAAGAAGATTAATCATGATATGTAATCCCTTGTAATATAGTGCAAAACCACCCGAGTGTGCTTGGTGTCCATTCTAGCCGCACAGAAAAAGATTGTGATTCACTGTTCAGTTCCATCTGTGATGAGCAGATGGGAGCTGCGTTTGCTCCAGTGGGGTATTTTGGCCACAGATTAGCATTTTTCACATGTTGAAGTATCTGAAGCATGAAATTGATCTGTTGAAACTGCATCTGTTAGAAGACAAACTGGAAAATGCTCTTCACACACTTGCTAGCAAAGAATGAGTGATTACATATTATTTTAAACCAATGTTCTTTGCAAAATTGTGTTGCGAGGGAACTTCAATTGTTTTTGATTGATAAGATAAATGCATTTGCATTATTGGCGTTGACATAACTGTGAATTTAAGTTTAAATTATTTGGATGAGTTCCCATTCTCAGGCAAATGAGCCACCGTACCTGCTAATTGGCAATTTTTTAATTGACAATGGGAGGAGACATTTATTGGGATCGCAAGGAATAATTAATATGGTGCAGCGTGAATACATAACTAAGTACAGTTTCATTAAATTGAGAAAATTAAGGTTTAAGGAGATAACATTTTTAAAGTGTTTTGATGTTAAAATAGAAAAATAGGTTGTGGGCTGAGGATTTGCACATTTTATTTTATCTGGAGGAGAATGTAACAGGTCAAATTAATGTGTTTCTTACGATATTGTTTGAAAGTTTCAACATATGGGACCAGACAATCTGATCTGCTGTCCACAGGCTGCTTTCCGTAATAGGGGCTACGACCTTTGCCGTCCTGTTGGTGTCATCACGTGCTGATGGGGTCTTTGTGCCCACAATTAAGTCAAAGTGTGTGTGTGAGAATCCTCACAATTACCAACGCAATGCTGATTTTAAGTATTTTATGTTTACTAATGAGAGCTCACACATACATTAATAGGAATCATTTACAAAGAGGTGTTGTATACAGCAAAACTGTGCGTTCTGTTTGAGAATCACTCATGGTGCATTTATCCCACTATTAGAGGCTTCTGTTGCTCAATAAAAGCCATTTGGATGGCTGCAGTCAGTATGCAAAAATATTAACTGTACCCTAGTGACTGAATAAGCTGCTTTTTGACTTTGGATTATAGCATTTGGCAGCTTTTGGGGCATGGAGTCCTGAAATTCTCTCCATCTTTACAACAAGAGTGGTCAACAAAAAGTCTCATTTGTTAAAATAAGACCTTTCAATGACCACGTGAAATATGGTTTCTACTTTGATTTGCAGCTAATCTTGGAATTCTTCAAGTCCAAAATGTATCAACAGTCTTACGTGAAATGGTTCTTAGAAATCTGAATGGGTCTTAGGAATTTTTAAACATAAATCGAACTAGGGAAACATTTATAAATAGTTGTTAAAGAAGGAACTGCAGATGCTGGAGAATCGAGGGTGACACAAAAAGCTGGAGAAACTCAGCGGGTGCAGCAGCATCTAAGGAGCGAAGGAGATATATAAATTTAGATTTATAAGGAGATTTATAAATAGTTGTTAGTTCTGCAGCTGTGATTCCGGTTGCATCCAGTCAAAACTACGTACACATTGATTGTCTGGGATTTAAATTTGCCCAAGAGAACTGTGTGCACAGCTTGGTACAAATGAGGCCATATCCTTCAGCAAACAGGTTAAAATATTATACACGTTCAGATGGCAGAATACAATCCTCTGAAATGGTGCTTGGTACATTTACTTTGTACCCTTAAGGTTAAGTTGGTCCATTGGACACTTTGAAGGCTGCACATTGAATATCATGTCAAGTGCAGCCTTCAAAGTATTGTGACGCTTTCCGTTCAAGGAGTGATGCGTATTTCAGTTGAAGTGATTGATTTTTGACTGAATTCATAAAGATAACAACATCTGTGCTCAGTCAATATCATTTACAAATAACTCAAAATGTTTAATATATCTTCTACCAAAACCAAAATTGAGCAAGGTAGTTGGACTTTCTTTTGTGTTGCATTTACCATTCTGATGATTAGATAATATGCATACCAGAGTACATTTTTATTTCAGTAAACAATTCAACTTTGCTGCCCTCTAGATGTCATTTTTTTTCCCTTTGCTACTAAGGGGAAATGTAGCAGTTCTATTAGCAAAGGAAAAATACAAGAATCTTGTGTTGTGAGCAAGTTTTGGCACCAAATTAGAAAGTCCGCTTGCAAAGGTGTGCAAGGGGGTGACTTTTGGAAATATAGATTTCGGTTGATTATATCTTTCTGATTCCATGACAGTTACATGGAAGACTGCGCAATCCATTGAGAAATATGTTGTTAAAAAGCAGATGATTTATTCAAACCCTTCGAAAGTTAATAAATAAATGGATTAATGTGATGAGTGTTGAAATATTGATCATTCAGTGATGTTTCTTTTGTCTTTCAGTAACATGTCTGAATTGAGTTGGACAGGGAGGGGGAGCCACCAAATTGGTGGCTGACATTAGCAGTTAGGAAAATGCTGAAGTTAATTACTGAAACCTAAAATGCAGGTGGAGCAAAAATGAGAAAGACAAATGGAATTTTGGCCTTTTATGCAATAATATTTGAGCACACTTTTATGCAACTATTTTTTTTGAGAACAAGAGTAAAGATTTTTCCATGACTATAACCTTGTTGAGACCACACCTGGAGTATCATGTCCAGTTACCTAAAACATATAATTACTGGAGAGAGAGGACAGCTGAAGAGTCGGCAGACTTGCTCTGGGGGTGGCAGATTTGTTATATGATGAGAATTTAATTAGAATTGACCAATATTGCCAAGAGTTTACAGGAATGAAGATTTTTCGCTGATGTGTACAGAATTCTTGGAGGGCTTGCAGCATAGATAAGTGGATAATGTTTCCCGCGGCTAAGGAATCTAGAAGTAGGAGTTTTGGTCATAAAATAAGGTGTAGGCCATCTAGGATTAAAATGAACCAAAATTATTTAATGAGACATTGGAAATCTTTGGAATTCTGTACATGGAGAGCTGTTGAGGCTAAAACCCCTGTCTCACGGTGCGAGTCCACCCACGAGTGACCCTGAGTTTAAAACAAATTAAACTCGTGGCAATCATGTACAATTAACGTAGCGGGAACGTCGGAACTTGTGGACGCAACTTAGCAACACATGGCGCTAACGGCAGGTACCCGGGAAACTTGTTAACTCTTGAAAAACTTTAAACGTGTTTAAAGATTTCCACGAGTCAAATTTACTCTTGAAGTTAAAATTTGAAACATTTGTTGTAAGAACGTAGTGGCCCGTGAGTTTACCGTAGGGACTCTTCAGTCTACCATGGGTTTGGCCTGAGTGCCAGAAGTGAAATGTTGAAGATTAGTCATCTCCGGAGAACTTGGATAGGTGACGTTTCGGGTCGGGACCCTTCTTCAAACTTTAGACCCTTCTTTCACCCGAAACGTCACCTGTCTGTGTTCTCCACAGATACTGCCTGACACGTTGAGTTACTCCAGCACTTTGTATTGTTTTCATAAACCAGCTTCTGTAGTTCCTTGTGTTCCAAAATGTAATGCTTTATAAATGTCCAGAGATGCTGCCTGTCCCGCGGAGCTACTCCAGCACTTTGCGTCTGTCTCCCTGGAGACCTCGTTTCCCACGCAATGTGACATCTGCCGTGCATACATTGCCAACTGTTGTTTTGGCAGCAGCAACATAATCTCCCGGTTAGTACACTCAGTGTTGCTGAGGCCTAGTTTATGTGGATACAAGAAACTGCAAATGCTGGAATCGTGATCATAAAACACACACAAAGTGGTGGAGGAACTCACACAGCGCTGCAGTAACTCAGCAGGACAGACAGCTCAGTGGAGGGAAAGGACAGACGTTGATTCGGCTCAAAAAGAAGGGACCCGATCCGAAACGTTGCCTATCCATTCCCTCCACAGATGCTGCCTGACCCGCTGCTTACTTCGACACTTCGTGAGTTCATGTCACAGGAGCAGAATTAGGCCATTCGGCCCATCGAGTTGTTTTAACACTCTGTGTTTCGCTTAACATGCCAGCATCTGTGGTCCCCCATGTATCCATTTGACAGCTGGAAGAACTCAGCGGGTTATGGAGTCTGAAGAAGGACCCTGACCCGAAACCTCGCATGCCCGTTTCCTTCCACCAATTTCATGTAGTCACTTTTTGATAAAACCCCACCGCCCCAGTTATTCCAAGTCCATTTAATTCCACGCGTCTCCATTTCATTCATTAAGTCGCCGGTACTGTCACATCATTCGTTTTCGGTCAATACAACGGAACAGTCTGAAGAAGGACGACGATGGACACAAAAAGCTGGAGTAACTCAGCAGGACAGGCAGCATCTCTAGAGAAGGAATGGGTGATGTTTCGGGTCGAGACTCTTCGACAGACTGGTAAGGGAAACGAAAGATATAGATGATGATGTATTGTAGAGAGATAAAGAACAATGAATGCAAAAAAGTTACGATGTTAAAGGAAACAGACCTTTGTTCGCTGTTCGTTGGGTGAAAACGAGCAGTTGGTGCGACTTGGGTGGAGGAGGGATAGACAGAGAGGGAATGCCGGAGTTACTTGAAGTGAGAGAAATCAATATTCATACCACTGGGCTGTAAGCTGCCCAAGCGAAATATGAAATGCTGTTCCTCCAATTTGCACTTAGCCGCACTCTGACTGGAGGAGACATCGGACAGAAGGGTCTGTGTGGGAATGGGAAGTGTTTGGCAACCGGGAGATCAGGTAGAACCAGCTAGCAACCAGGAGAGTCGCGATCCGAAACATCACCCATTCCATCTCTCCAGAGATGCTGTCTGACCCTCTGAGTTACTCCAGCGTTTGGTGTCTATCGTCGAGGTAAACCAGCATCTGCAGTTCCTTCCTACACAACAGTTCAGTGAGATAATCCAATTTTAATAGACTGAGGTGTTAAATCCGGCGCCACTTCACAACAAACTAAACGACCTATAATTTAAATAGAGCATTTAGGATCGATAATAAAATTCCCAAGACTATTTCACGTATATAATTCCAGCACCACTTCACACTGAGCTGTCCGTGATGTTTAAAGGGGCTGGCATCTGCCCTGATCTGTTGTTCGGATAAAACACTGTTTGAAATAATTTGAAGTTTTGAAATTAATCCTCGCAGCCTAATGTACACTTTGGGCTAAGATTTGATCCCTGCACAAAGCGCAATGTAAACGGAATGGAATCTCTATTAACATTCTGAGACTCTCTACATAATGGAAGTGATCACATTCGGCCCTTGGAACCAGCATTGCCATTAAATATGATCATGGCTGATCATCCAAAATCAGTACCCAGTTTCTGCTTTCTCCCCATATCCCTTGATTCGGTAACCCTAAGAAATTTAAACATGGGAGGCTTTTTATATTGAAAAGAAAACTGCATGGCATCATTTTTACCATGTGATGATTTTTCCACACGTCGGTAATCATTGTTGGCTCAAGAGTAACTCGGGAGAGGAACTTGCAACATCGCAGAAAAAGTGAACGGCAAACTTAGTCATACCCGTGGGAACTCGGTTAAACTCTTGAACATAAACTTGGAATCTCGTACACAACCACAAGCCTGATTTTTTCTTTCACTCGGGGTCACTCGTGGGTCGACTCGCACCGTGAGACAGGGGTTTAAGTCGTTGATTGCATTCAAAATAGGAATCAATGAAATTCTGGATATTGGGTGAATCAGGGGCATGGCAAGAAGATGTTGCTGAGATTGAAGCTCACCTCTCAACTTGTTAAATGTTGCAACAGGCTCAAGATGTCGGATGGCTTTGTTAATTCATGGGCTCTTATATTAGCAACACTTGAGGACAAGAGGGGTTTCTAGACCTGAAGAAATTGCAGAATCAGTCTAACTTGTGTGCATCCTGCATTTCTTTGTAGTTCAATTCGTGGCATGCAGGTTTTGCTGTCAAGGTCAACATTTATTATCTATCCGTAATTGTTCTTGAAAAGCTGGTGATGAGCTATCATTGTCAACAAATGTAGTACTTCTGATGAAGTTACTGTTACAAAGTTGGCAAAGCATTCCAAGAATTAGACCCAGCGAATCTGAAAGAGAGGCAGTACGTTTCCAAGTGTGTGATTTGGAGGAGATCCTGTTTGTGTTTGTGTTCCCATTCCCATATCCCCATTGTCCTTTTTTTTGTGGTGGACGTCACTCTTTTGGAAGATAAATGGATCTGACTCAGGAGTAGCTGCAGTCAATTTTGTAAATGGTACCCAATGCATCATGTGCAATGATCTTGATCCAATGGGCTGACTTGTCCTGAATGTAGTTGTACTCATTTCTGGAGCTGCACTCATTTGGATAAATGGTGAATCTTCTATTGTAAGATATGACATTCTCAGTATAATTATGTCAAGCTGCTGCTTGACTAATCTCTGGAATACCAGTTGTGAAATGTTCATGAAGAGGATTTTGCAAGTTCAACTGGGCTGAATGCAATGCATGATGTTTTCTTGGTTTTTTTCTTATTTTCATTATAACATTATTATTCATCATCAATGAGTCAGTGGTGGAGAAATTCAACAACTTCAAGTTCTTGGACATGAACATCGCGAAAGATTTGTCCTGGACACAGCACATTTATGCAATCGTAAAGAAAGTCCATTAATGCCTCTTCTATCTTAGCTGATTGAGGAGGTTCAATATGTCGACTAATGAGGTCTTGAAATTCTACAGGTGTTTGACAGAGAGCATATTGGCAGGCCAGGTTTGGCAACTCAAAGTCCAGGAATGAAGGAGATTACAA
The DNA here is from genome assembly GCA_963514005.1 of Raja brachyura. Next base: position 27,024,340 of record OY740790.1, read on the forward strand.
ATAGTGGTGAACACTGACCAGTCTATTCCAGTCTCTTCAGGCTTTGTTATGTTTTTTGTACTATATTGGAATTTTAAAGTTTATTTTTTGTTTATTATATCTATTGAGTATTGTGTTTACAAACCTGTTGTGCTGCGACAAGTAAAGGCCCTGTCCCACTTTCCCGAGTTACTCACAAACTCTCCTGAGTTTTTCGCTTGATTCGAACTTGGGGAATGTTGGTAGCGAACTCGTAGGAGGCCGCAGGAGTCTGTAGATGTTTTGTAGCGGCTCGTAATATCAGCCGTAGGAACTCGGGGCATCAGATAAGTCGGGACGTTTTTTCAACATGTTGAAAAATGTCCACGAGGTAAAAAAATAGCCCCGAGTACCTACGAACGGCTATTACTGTAATTCTCCGAGTTCGAATCAAGGGGAAAACTCGGGAGAGTTTCCCGAGTAACTCAGGAAAGAGGGACAGGGCCATAAGAATGTGATTGTTCTGTTTCAGTACATATGTCAATAATACATTCTTGACTCTCTTTATACATCTGAGTGGTTTCCGAGGCCATTTCAGTGGGATATTAAAAGTTGACTGAATTTCTGTGTGTCGCGTTCACACACTAGTCAGAAAAAGTAAAGGCAGCAGATTTATTTCCAGATGGGTTTTATCATAATCCAGTAGTGTCATGGCCACCATTAGTAAGACTTGTTTTTTGTTTTGTTTTTAAATTCCAGGTTATTTTTAACTGAATTTAAATTCCACAGATGCCATGTGGGATTTGAGCTCATTTCTCGGTATTGTCAGTGTAGCCCTCTGGATATTAATCCAGTAATTTAACCACTGAACAAACACTGTTCCTTTTTAAAAACGTTTGTGGTCCATTATGACGAGGAAGATCCAAAGGGATCCAAATCCCTTTTTACAATACTGGAACGATTTTGAGGAACAAAAGTATTATTCAGGTTTTTACACCATTTCACTATTCTCAACAAAACTCTACCCATCATGTGAAACCGTACAAATAACAGGTATAAATTAGATAACTTCAAGACGGAAAGTCAAAAACTTTTTTCATAACAGACAAATTTTCATTGTTTTACCACCATTTTGGACACCAAAAATGTGACATTAAAATCTTGCCACATTCAGTCATGAATATTTAATTCATAAATAAAATTCATATGGTCCCTCATAAATATACGTTTTGATAATGATCTAGGGAAATATCATCATCAATACCATGCTTGGTGTCCATTGTCGAAATGACCGTTATCGGGGTCGGTACCTCCGTAAGTTAAACCACGGAGGCTCCAAACCTCTACTGCTTTTCACAAACCCAACGAGGTATCCTATGGTAGAGGCATTTGTTGGGATCCTAGCAGGGATCCTAGCAGGAATGACGATGGAACAGCAATGACAGGAATTTCTGGGCATAATCCGTAAGACGCAGGATCATTTCATTCCAAAAAGGAAGAAAGATTCTAAGGGGAGTAGGAGGCAACCGTGGCTGACAAGATAAGTTAGGGATCGAATAAAACTAAAAGAAAAGATGTCCAACACAGCAAAGAGTAGCCGGAAGCCAGAGGATTGGGAAACTTTCATAGGACAGCAGAAGGAAACAAAACGGGCAATACGGGCCGAAAATATGAAGTACGAGGGAAGCTGGCCAGGAATATAAAGAAGGACAGTAAAAGCTTCTTTAGATATGTTAAGGAAAAAAGAGTAGCGAAGTCAAATGTCGGCCCCTTGAAGGCAGTCACGGGTGAAATTATTATGGGCAACAAGAAAATGGCAGAAGACTTCGGATGGTACTTCGGATCTGTCTTCACTAAGGAGGACACAAACAATCTCCCAGATGTACTGGAGGACAGAGGATCAAAGGGGGTAGAGGAACTGAAAGACATTTTCATTAAGCGAGAAATAGTATTGGGTAGGCTAATGGGACTGAAGGATGATAAATCCCCTGGGCCTGATGGTCTGCATCCCAGGGTCCTCAGGGAGGTGGCTCTAGAAATAGTGGACACATTGGTGATAATTTTCCAATGTTCAATAGATTCAGGATCAGTTCCTGTGGATTGGAAGGTAGCTAATGTTATCCAACTTTTCAAGAAAGGAGCGAGAGAGAAAATGGGGAATTACTGACCAGTTAGCCTGACTTCGGTGGTGGGAATGATGCTGGAGTTAATTATTAAAGAGGTAATAATGGAGAATTTGGATAGCAGTAAAAGGATTAGTCCAAGTCAACATGGATTTATGAAAGGGAAATCATGCTTGACTAATCTTCTGGAATTTTATTGAGGATGTGACAACTAAAATGGATGAAGGGGAGCCAGTGGATGTAGTGTATCTAGACTTTCAGAAAGCATTTGAGAAGGTCCTGCATGGGAGACTGGTGACTAAAATCAGAGCACATGGTATTGGGTGTAGGGTGTTGACATGGATAGAAAATTCGTTGGCAGACCGAAAGCAAAGAGTAGGAGTGAACGGGTTCTTTTCAGAATGGTAGGCTGCGGCGAGTGGAGTGCTGCAAGGCTTGGTGTTGGGGCCGCAACTGTTTACCATGTACATTAATGATTTGTAAAAGGGAATTAGGAGCAACACTAACAAGTTTGCAGATGACACAAAGCTGGGTGGCAGTGTGAACTGTGAAGAGGACGTTAGGCGGTTGCAGGGGGACCTGGACAGGTTGAGTGAGTGGCAGATGCAGTATAATATAGATAATGTGAGGTTATCCACTTTGGCGGCAAAAACAAGGGGGCAGATTATTATCTCAATGGGCTTAGGTAAGGGGGGGGGGGGTACAGCGAGACCTGAGTGTCCTTGTACGCCAGTCACTGAAAGTTGGCGTGCAGGTACAGCAGGCAGTGAAGAAAGCTAATGGAATGTTGGCCTTCATAACAAGAGGATTTCAGTGTAGGAGTAAAGAGGTTCTTCTGCAGTTGTATAGGGCTCTGGTGAGACCACATCTGGAGTATTGTGTACAGTTTTGGTCTCCTAATTTGAGGAAGGTCATCCTTGTGATTGAGGCAGTGCAATGTAGGTTCACGACATTGATCCCTGGGATGGCGGGACTGTCATATGAAGAAAGATTGAAAAGATTGGGCTTGTATTCACTGGAGTTTAGAAGGATGAGGGGGCATCTTATAGAAACAGATAAAATTATAAAAGGACTGGATAAGCTAGATGCAGGAAAAATTTTCCCATTGTTGGGTGAGTCCAGAACCAGGGGCCACAGTCTTAGAAGAAAGGGGAGGTCATTTAAGACTGAGGTGAGAAAAAATGTTTTTACCCAGAGAGTTATGATTTTATGGAATTCCCTGCCATAGAGGGCAGTGGAGGCCAAATCACTGGATGGATTTAAGAGAGAGTTGGATGGAGCTCTAGGGGCTAGTGGAGTCAAGGGATATGGGAAGAAGGCAGGCATGGGTTATTGATAGCGTATGATCAGCCATGATCACAATGAATGGTGGTGCTGGCTCGAAGGGCCGAATGGCCTCCTCCTGCATCTATTTTTTATGTTTCTATGTTTATGTTAAATTGGTCATCAAATCTGAACCAATCTTTAATTTGGCAACACACTGTCTCTTGTTTCCTTTTTGTACGGATCAAGTCGTCAACTTCATCCCTTCGTGTCAACTTCCGGAAGCTCCACAACGACCGTTACAGAGACATTTTCCTTATTTAAAAATCATCCCAAATCAAACCTTCTGACTAATCATCAGCCATCGATATAGCTGAAATCCATAAGGTAATGTACCATTTAGATCACATTGGTGAAAATGTTTGGTTTTCGCTAATAATGTAACATTCGTTTTCTGGGACACCAAACCTTTGCGTGTCCACCGCAACGTATGTTTGTGTGTATGATCGTGTAACGCGCGTTGCAGTGTTCACTCCGATGCATGCAGTATTCTACTACACGATCAGGTGAATGAAGTGGAAAAGGTGTTTGCAATTTTATTGTTCCATGTGGTATTCAGAAACATAAAAAGGAATAAGAAATACGTGCACTTACTGTGCCAACTAGATCACTGGTGGACACTACGCGACAACCGTTACACCAAATGTATTTGTGTATTCTGATGCCATTTTTCGGAAACTTGCCATCAATATGCTATCTTTCGTTATACTTTTTGTTGATACTATGTTGGTCATGAACCCAATAAACTTTTTTGAAATAATTTGAAATTTGACCCCCTTTGTCACATTTTGTGTGCAATGTTGTAAAAAGGCACATATATATTCCACCTAATCATAGCAGTCAGAAACATCTTAAAATGTTACATATAAACTTATTTCAGATTCTCTGATGTTTGTTTTCCATAAAATACAGAACATTATGGAAACTATAGGAGCACCCAATCAAAAATGAAATGTTTCATTGGCTCCTTCATATCTGGCACATATCATTGTGCTGGTTATTTTTAGCAGATAGCTGGTCAGAATGAGTATTTATTCAAAATGTTCATATATAAATGTATATATATCTTTGCTTCTACAAGCTGTATGAATGCGGTTGGTTATCTTGTTTTGCAAATTAATGTAAGGATTTTGTATCAACATTACAAACGTCAATAGAGTTGTGTCTCGTAGAAAAAGCTCAGCCAGGAAGGCCTAGATCTAGGTATTTGTTTTTGCATGCTTAGTGTTTCCTCCAAGTAAGGGCAATGTAGTACTACCAAAGAACCATTTAAAGCCAAAACTTGATTTGCATCAAACATGTTAATGAGCAATTTCTCCTGAAGGAGTAATTATGCCCTTTAACGATGGCAGGAGACATATTAATATTGTGATTTATTTACTGAATCATTCTAATTTTTTTTCATTTGGTAATAGTCTTCAAGCCAATTTAGTTTGGTGTTATTTCTTGTTTCATTTAATGAACTCATCTCCCTAACCCTAACCCTAACCCTAACCCTAAACCTAACCCTAACCCTATCAATTGGTAATTTCACTGTTAAATGGAAAGATGCGAAAGAACGGTGATATACAGCAAGCATTTTTTATTCTAAACCATTCCCTCCTGTGTGATTTTTTTTTTGTTTGTGGAGTGCAAAATGGACTTTAAAAAGATTCTTCAAAAGAAAAAAAGGCATAATGCCAGCTGCTTAATTTTTTTTTAAATCCCCTTCTCAATACATTGCTGTCTGGCAATTGATCAGAACACTTTCACACTTGATTTTACAATGATGTAATTAATTGCATTGACCTCAGTTGGACCTCAGTTAGTTTCCTCAATGGATCTTTAGTTTATTCAATATCAGTTATAATGTAAAGGTAAAATAATTCCACTTTAAAAAAGCAAAATGTCTTGTGATGTAAGGCTATATTTAAAAGATCTTTCTGACTTTAGATTATCATCAACTTCGAAATTAAAAATGACCATTGAACAATAGTTTTTATTCAGTGTATCGGATAATGTTGCTTGATAAAATTGCTGAAAAATAAACTGTTCAATTAATTATGTCTTTAATGGAGTCACCTTGATAAAAAATGGTTAAAAGATTGGGGGCAACTATTTTAGACACTTGCAAAGTGATCAACATACCATTTGGTTGTCGACAACCCAGGCAGAATATAAGGTGTTGTTCATCAAGTTTACATTGGGCCTCATCATGGCAGTGTAGAAGGTCGCTGTGGAAAGGTGGGTGTGGGAATGGAAAAGCAAGTTGAAATGGCATACAACTGTGAGCGCACGATGGCCATTGTGGGCAGAGCACAGATGCTCTGCAACTGGATCCTTGCCTGCGTTTGCTCCTGCCAGTGTTGAGGAGACCTCATTAGGAGCACCAAATGCAGTAGACAAAGTGGATGAAGTGCACATGAATCTTTCCCTCATCCTCACCTATTGTGGCAAGGGAAGGTGCCAGGGGCAGGGAGCAGTGATAAGGAAAGGATGAGTGGACCCGGGAGTCATAGGGCAAGTGTTCCGTGTGGAAAGCAAAGATGTTTATAGATGGTGCAAATGACAACGGATGATGTGCTGAATATAGAGGCTGGTAGGGTAAAAGATCAGGACTAGGAGAACTCCGTCTCTGTTTTGCCGGAAGGTGGGGATGTGTGGGTAAGAAAGGGGGTAGGGAGTCAGGAAATTGAGTCAACCAAGTGGATCGATATACCTTCCTTTGGAATGCAAACTATGTTTTTCTTCAAATTTAGAGTAGTTCTCCTTATCCTCATCTGATGCACCAGGGTTGGGGCATATATGCATTGATTATTGTTGTGCTTTGGTTCTGTTGTAGATTAAGCAGAAGGGTCATAAGAAGTTCAATACTTCCATTGGGAGAATTGTTGAGATGCTGGTAGCTTCACCATTAATGTTCTAGCTTCCTTTTTGAAAACAAAACACTTTTCTGGTTTTTGGCTACAGATGAAGATTCTTTAAAGTCACCATCTCCTGCCCATTGTGTTTCATTTGCCATGCAGCAATGTGAAAAATACCAAAGCACCTGAGTTTCCATGCTATGAAAGCAGAGCTTTATTGGGATAGAGGTGTTTACCAATTCCTTGTTAATCAGCAGTTACTGATCCAACAATCTTAACAAATGGGAGTTTTCCATATTTTAAGGAAGTAGTGTCAAATGAATGAAGTTTTTCCAGCATATTTGTTGAGAATGCCATGTCAGGCAATGAGTTGGAGATGGGCAGTGTGCGCGATTGGGCTCACTGCAATGGAGCAATGCAACAAACATATTTCATTTATTTTAAAAACAGTCTATCAAAGAAAAAGGGAAACATAATTTTGAAAGAGACCACAAAGAAGAAATACCAGCAAAGTAATTTCTCCAGAAAACCTCAGAGTTCAAGATAATTACAAGCGATGTATGTTCATTGAATAATTTCTTTTAATCACGTATAACAATCTGATCACCAAGCTTGAAAGACAAGATATTGCACAAGGTCAATATATATGACAGCATATAACCATATAACCATATAACAATTACAGCACGGAAACAGGCCATCTCGGCCCTTCAAGTCCGTGCCGAACAACTTTTTTCTCTTAGTCCCACCTGCCTGCACTCATACCATAACCCTCCATACCCTTCTCATCCATATGCCTATCCAATTTATTTTTAAATAAATGTTATGGAAGCATGTTATGGACTTGGACCCCAAGGTCCCTCTGTACTTAAATGCTGTCAAAATGTCTTCCCCTTACATTTGACCTTTCAAAGTCCAACACCTTGCACATGCTCAGATTAAATTCCACCGACCATTTCTCTGCCATTTTTGTAGCTGATCTGTAGCTATATCACACTGTAGGGCCAATTGCGAGCGGTGCGAGGGGGGAAGTGAATACGGAGATCAAAGTGCTGTATATGAATGCGCAAAGTATACGGAATAAAGTGGACGAGCTTGAGGTTCAGTTAGAAACTGGTAAGTATGATGTTGTGGGAATTACTGAGACATGGCTGCAAGAGGGCCAGGGCTGGGAACTGACTATTCAAGGGTATACCTCCTATCGAAAAGACAGACCGGTGGGCAGAGGGGGTGCGGTTGCTCTGATGGTGAGGAATAAAATTCAGTCCCTTGCAAGGGGTGACATTGAAACAGGAGATGTGGAGTCTGTATGGATAGAACTAAGGAATTGTAAGGGTAAAACGACCCTAATGGGACTAATCTACAGCCCCCCAACCAGTAGCCTGGACATAGGGCGCAAGTTGAATCGGGACTTAAAATTGTAGAAAAAGCAATGCTGTAGTTCTTATGTGAGATTTCAACATGCAGGTAGACTGGGAAATTCAGGTACTGGACCCCAAGAAAGGGACTTTGTAGAGTGCCTTTGTGATGGATTCTAAGAACAGCTTGTATTGGAGCCTACCAGGGAGAAGGCAATTCTGGATTTAGTGTAATGTAATGAACCGGATTCGATAAAGGACCTCGAGGTTAATGAGCCATTAGGAGGCTGTGACCATAACATGGTCAGGTTTAATCTACAATTGGAGAGGGAGAAGGGTAGATCGGGGGTCACAGTGTTGCAGTTGAATAAAGGGCCATGAGGGAGGAGCTCGCCAAAGTTGACTGGAAAGATACACTAGCAGGGATGACAGTGGAACAAAAATGGCAGGAATAATACAGAAGGTGCAGGATCAGTTCATTCCCCGGAGGAAGAAAGATTCCAAGGGGAGAAAGGGGCGACCATGGGACGTCAGGGACAGTATAAAAATTAAAGCGAAGAAGTACAACGTAGCAAAGATGAGCGGGAAGCAAGAGGATTGGGTAATGTTTAAAGAACAACAGAAGATAACCAAAAAGACAATAGGGGGAGAAAAGATGAGGTATGAAGGAAAGCTAGCCAAGAATATGAAGCAGGATAGTAAAAGCTATGTGAAGAGGAAAACATTGGTTAAGACCAAAGTTGGACCCTGAAAGGTGAATTTATTATGGGGAACAAGGAAATGGCAGATGAGTTGAACAGGTACTTTGGATCTGTCTTCACTAATGAGGACACAAACCATCTTCCTGATATAGTAGTGGCCAGAGGATCTGGGGTGATGGAGGAACTGAAGGAAATCCACATTAGGCAGGAAATGGTGTTGGATAGACTGATGGGACTGAAGGCTGATAAATCCCCAAGGCCTAATGGTCTGCATCCCTGGGTACTTAAGGAAGTGCCTCTAGAAATCATGGATGCATTGGTGATAATTTTCCAATGTTCTATAGACTCAGGATCAGTTCCTGTGGATTGGAGGGTGACTAATGTTATCCCCCTTTTTAAGAAAGGCAGGAGAGAGAAAACAGGGAATTATAGACCAGTTAGCCTGACATCGGTGGTGGGGAAGATGCTGGAGTCAATATAAAAGATGAAATAGCCGAACATTTGGATAGCAGTAACAGGATGGGTCCGAGTCAGCATGGATTTACGAAGGGGAAATCATGCTTTACTAATCTTCTGGAATTTTTTGAAGATGTAACTAGGAAAATGGACAAGGGAGAGCCAGTGGATGTAGTATACCTGGACTTTCAGAAAGCATTTGATAAGGTCCCACATGAGAGATTAGTGGGCAAAATTAGGGCACATGGAATTGGGGGTAGAGTGCTGACATGGATAGAGAAGTGGTTGGCAGACAGGAAACAAAGAATAACGGGTTAGTGGGGTACTTGCAAGGCTCGGTGCTGAGACCGCAGCTATTTACAATATACATCAGTGATTTGGATGAAGGGTTTCAAAGTAACATTAGCAAATTTGCAGATGACACAAAGGTGGGTGGCAGTGTGAACTATGACGAGGATGCTCTGAGAGTGCAGGGTGACTTGGACAGGTTGGGGGAGTGGGCAGATGCATGGCAGATGAAGTTTAATGCGGATAAATGTGAGGTTATCCACTTTGGTAGCCAAAACAGGAAGGCAGATTACTATTTAAATGGCTATCTAAGTTGGGAAAACGGGAAGTACAACGGGATCTGGGGGTCCTTGCACATCAGTCTATGAAAGTAAGCATGTAAGTACAGCAGGCAGTGAAGAAAGCGAATGGCATGTTGGCCTTTATAACAAGAGGAATCGAATATAGGGGTAAAGAGGTCCTTCTGCAGTTGTGCAGAGCCCCAGTGAGACCACACCCGGAGTATTGTGTACAGTTTTGGTCCCCTAATTTGAGGAAGGACATTCTTGCTATTGAAGGAGTGCAACATAGGTTTACAAGGTTAAATCCCGGGATGGCAGGACTGTCATATGCTGAGAGAATGGAGCAGCTGGGCTTGTACACTCTGGAGTTAAGAAGGATGAGAGGGGATCTCATTGAAATATATAAGATTGTTAAGGGTTTGGACACGCTAGAGGCAGGAAACATGTTCCCGATGTTGGGGGAAGTCCAGAACCAGGGGCCACAGTTTAAGAATAAGGAGTAAGCCATTTAGAACGGAGACGAGGAAACACTTTTTCCCACAGAGAGTGGTGAGTCTGAGGAATTCTCTGCCTCACAGGGCGGTGGAGGCGGGTTCTCTGGGTGCTTTCAAGAGATAGCTGGATAGGACTCTTAAAAATAGCGGAGTCAGGGGATATGGGGAGAAGGCAGGAACGGGGTACTGATTGGGGATGATCAGCCATGATCACATTGAATGGCTACGTCGGAGCTTGTGGATGTTTCATAGCGGCTCGTAATGCTAACGGCAGGTACTCGGGAAACGCGGTAACTCGTGAAGTTTTTTCAGCACTGTGAGTACCTACGAACAGCTATTGCCGTAATTCTCCGAGCTCGAATCAGGGGAAACTCGGGAGAACTCTTGAATTACCTCGTGCAGTGGGACAGGTCCTCAAGACCCCAGTAATCTTGGCATCTTGGTGTCATCTGAAAACTTACCAACCAACCTGTCTATGTTTACAACCAAGTCATGTATATTGACCTTCTACCACAACCCTCTGTCATCTAGAATGGAATTAGAATTTCTTTAGCACTCAAATACACCTGGACCATTTCCGACACTTCCCTACCATTCCTTGACCTCACCATCTCCATTGCAGGGGATACACTCCTGACCGACATCCATTATAAACCCACTGACTCCCACGGCTACCTGGACTATTCTTCCTCCCACCCTGCTTCCTGTAAGGACTCCATCCCCTATTCCCATTTCCTCCATCTACGCCACATCTGCTCCCAGGATGAGGTGTTCCACACCAGGTCATCACAAATGTCCTCATTCTTCAGAGAACGGGGATTCCCCTCCCCCACTATAGTTGAGGCTCGCACCAGGGTCTCCTCCGTACCCCGCAACACTGCCCTCTCTCCCCATTCCCCCACTCGCAACAAGGGCAGAGCCCCTTTGGTCCTCACCTTTCACCCCACCAGCCGGCACATACAACACATAATCCTCCGCCAGTTTCGCCACCTCCAATGTTACCCCACCACTCGCCACATCTTCCCATCTCCCCCCCCGTCTGCCTTCCGCAAAGACTGCTCCTTCTGCAACTCCCTTGTCAATTATTCCCTTCCCTCCCGCTCCACCCCTTCCCCGGGCACTTTCCCTTGCAACCGCAAGAGATGCTACACTTGTCCCTTTACCTCCCCCCTCCACTCCTTTCAAGGACCCCAGCAATTTTCCAGGTCCGACAGAGATTCACCTGCACCTCCACCAACCTTATCTATTGCATCCGCTGCTCTAGATGCCAGTTGATCTATATCGGTGAGACCAAGCAGAGGCTTGGCGATCGTTTCGCCGAACTCCTCCGCTCGGTCCGCAATAAACCAACCCAACCTCCCGGTGGCTCAGCACTTCAACTCCCCCTCCCATTCCGTACCCGACCTCTCTGTCCTGGGCCTCCTCCATGCCCAGAGTGAGCAACACCACAAATTGGAGGAACAGCACCTCGTATTCCGATTGGGGAGTCTGCATCCTCTTGGCATGAACATTGAATTCTCTCAATTCTGTTGACCCTTGCTGTCTCCTCCCCTTCCCACCTCTCCCTCCGCCCTCAGGCTCCTCCTCCTTTTTTCCTTTCTTCCACCCCCTATCAGTCTCCTTTGCTCCATAGATGCTGCTGCACCCGCTGAGTTTCTCCAGCATTTTGTGTACCTTAGAATTTCTTTATTTGTCATTCAAAACAAGTTTGAATGAAATGTTGTTACCATGCAGTCATAACAGTAAAAAAGCCAGAAAACACACAATTAACACAATTTAACACAAACATCCATCACAGTGACTCTCCTCCAGGCACCTCCTCACTGTGATGGAAGGTAAAATAAAGTCTTATCTCTTCTTTGCTCCTTCTTCCGCGGTCAAGCAGTCAAACTGTTGAGTCGAGGCGATCGAGGCTCCTGATGTTGGAGCTGCCGCCGGGCGTTGGAAGATCCCGCAGCCAATTTTAAGCCGCGCCGGGTGATGAAAGACCCTGCGAATGGGCCGATTCAAGCCGTACAATTCGGGGCGGACGAAGTTGCTGTGCTGGAGCTCCCGAAAATCAGTCGTAAACCAGGGACCTGCGAGCTCGGGTCGCAGCCTCAACGCCGCCACAGCCTCCGAAGTCAGCGAGCTCCGCGATGGTAAGTCCACAGGCTCTGCGACCGGAGCCCTCAAGGTCGATTCCAGTTGGAGGCTGCCAGCTCCTCGACGCTAGGTCACAGCGCGAACGGAGATGCAACACGGAAAAAGGTCGCATCTCCGTTGAGGGGAGAGATTTTTTTTAAAGTTTCCCCCACCCCCCACATAATACACAGCTAAAAATAGACTAAAACATACATCTAACATTAACGATAAGACAAAGAAAGAAAGAAAAAGGACCGACAGACTGCAGGCGAGCCGTAGCCACAAGGCGCCGCCACCGGAAGTATCAGTAAGCTAGTTCGGAATCCATACAATCAAGCCACTGTTAATCACGTACATCGTAATTTTCTGGATAAATCTTTCTGATTCTTCCTGATTTTTATCTTCTCAATGTTAAATTGTTGGCCACAACTTTTTTTTTGAAAAGATTAATATTTTGTACGTAAATGTATTGTATGGAGTGAAATGACGACACATGTTTCCCATCTTGATAAGTTGTATAATACAACACCTCATGTTGAAGAGCACAGAAAAGTACAGCACGTGAACGGGCCCTTCTGCCCACAAAGTTTATGCCGTACATGATGTCTGGTTAAACTGATCTCATCTGCCTGTACCTCATCTATACCCCTCGATTCCTTGCACTTCAATATGCCTATCTAAACGCCACTATCCTATCTGCCTCTTCCGCCACCCTGCCAATTTGTTCCAGACCCTCACCACTCTTTGTATCATCTTCATTAAACTTTCCCCATTTCACCTTATCGCTATGCCCTCTGGTGTTGAGCATTTACATCCTGGGAAAAGGGTTCTGACTGCCTAGCGGAGTTGGTCCTTACCCTCAACAACTTCTCTTTTGACTCCTCCCATTTCCTCCAAACGCAAGGCGTAGCTATAGGCACACGCATGGGCCCTAGCTACGCCTGCCTCTTTGTCGGGCACGTCGAACAATCTTTGTTCTCGGCGTACCAGGGCCCCACCCCCGACCTTTACCTCCGTTACATTGACGACTGCTTTGGTGTCACCTCCTGCACCCACGCAGAACTGACTGACTTCATCCATTTCACCACCAACTTCCATCCGGCACTCAAATATACTTGGACCATTTCCGACATTTCCCAACCATTCCTTGACCTCACCATCTCTATTGCAGGTGATACACTCCTGACTGACATCCACTACAAACCAACTGACTCCCACAGCTACCTGGACTACTCTTCCTCCCACCCTGCTTCCTGTAAGGACTCCATCCCCTATTCCCAATTCCTCTGTCTACGCCGCATCTGCTCCCAGGATGACGTGTTCCACACCAGGTCATCGCAAATGTCCTCGTTCTTCAGAGAACGGGGTTTCCCCTCCCCCACTATAGATGAGGCTCGCACCAGGGTCTCCTCCATACCCCGCAACACTGCCCTCTCTCCCCATTCCCCCACTCACAACAAGGGCCGAGTCCCCCTGGTCCTCACCTTTCACCCCAAGCATACAACGTGACCCCTCCACTTGCCCCATCTTCCCATCTCCCCCCCGTCTGCCTTCCGCAAAGACCGCTCCCTCCGCAACTCCCTCGTCAATTCTTCCCTTCCCTCACGCTCCACTCCTTCCCCGGGCACTTTCCCTTGCAACCGCAAGAGATGCTACACTTGTCCCTTCACCTCCCCCATCCACTCCTTTCAGGGACCCAAGCAGTCATTCCAAGTCCGACAGAGGTTCACCTGCACCTCCTCCAACCTCATCTACTGCATCCGTTGCTCCAGATGCCAGCTGATCTACATCGGTGAGACCAAGCGGAGGCTGGGCGATCGTTTCGCCGAACACCTCCGCTCGGTCCGCAATAACCAGCCGACCTCCCGGTGGCTCAGCACTTCAACTCCCCCTCCCACTCCGTATCCGACCTCTTGGTCCTGGGCCTCCTCCACGGCCAGAGTGAGCAACACCGCAAGTTGGAGGAACAGCACCTCATATTCCGCTTGGGGAGTCTGCATCCTCTGGGCTTAAACATTGAATTTTCTCAATTCTGTTAACCCAGACTGCCTCCTCCCCACCCCTCCCTCAGTCCTCGGGCCCTGACATTCCTTCCCCATCTCCCCCCCCCACCCGTCGCACTAGCTTCTCATGTTCACACCACAAACAGCTTACAATGGCCTGCTTCCTTTATCACCAATACTTTTTTGCATATCTTTCACTCATTGTTCTTTATCTCTCCACATCACTGTTTATATCTCTCGTTTCCCTGATCCCTGACCAGTCTGAAGAATGGTCTCGACCCGAAACGTCGCCTATCTCCTTCGCTCCTTAGATGCTGCTGCACCCGCTGAGTTTCTCCAGCTTTTTGTGTAACCCCCCTTCTGACTGCCTATCCTACCCTAATATTTGCAGACATCAGCTGTAACCATGATCCAAGTTTTGAAATGTTTCTCGCTCCTCTGGATAAGTAAGAGGTTCTGGTGCTGATATCTTTTAATCTCTGCCACAACGTGGTGAGTTATAAATGAGAACAGATTGAGTTCAAACCTCCAGCTCTTCTGCATGATGGCCATTTGGCTGAGTTATTGGATGGCTGCTGATATGTTGAAAATTTATGTCTTCAGAATACAAGCAATAAAATGAGAAGAAAGTGGTTTGCTGTGGGAAAAAAAGTAACAAAAACAAGCAGAGGTCATGCAATACTGTACCAAATATGCCTCCCATTATAATAGTAGTAAGAGGCCAAGTAAATCATATATATATATATTAAAACTGTGTGGCCGACTGCCGACAACCATCTGCCTCGTCTCCGCCCTTTGATGTCGCGCTCCGCCGAAACAGGACCCTCGGACGCCGCCGTTTCTCCCACCGGCCCGGACGTTACGCTCGCGCTTTCCCGACGGCGCTCCCCGTCACGTTTGGACGTCGTTACCTACACCGTTTTAAGAAAATCCGTCCCCTCCCCACCCTTTTTCGAAAATCAAACTGCTCTCACCCATAGAATGTTGGTAAACATTCCATCGTGCTATGTCACAATGCCCAAGGCTCACAGATGGCCAATCGGAACGGATCTCATTTACATCTGCCTCAGCCCCAGCCCCCCCATACCCCGCCTGATGTTCCAGCACGTTCCCATTGTGTGATGTCACAATGCCATCCCTCACAGGTGGCCAATCGGAATGGATCTCATTTACATCTGCCTTGGCCCCAGCCCCAGCCCCAGCAGCCTGTGTGGAAGCACTTGTGGGAACAGAGAAAGAGGATTTAGGGTGATAGGGAGTGGGGAATAGATGGACTGCCCCTACCCCTCCCCCTCCCTCACTACCACTCCATTCTTTCCCCTATCTCCCCCCACCCCTCTCCCCCTCCCTCCACACTCTTCCACCACCCTCCCCTACCCCATCTCCCTCCTCCCTATCCCTCCCCCTCCCCCATCCCCCACACTTCTCTCACACTTCCCCATCCCTCTCTCTCTGCCCTCACTCTCTACGCCCCCCCCCTCTCTTTAGATGCGCCTGCGAGGTGGGGGCTATGCGTCAGTGGATAGGGCGGTTATGGGGTAAAAGGAACAAATCAATAATATTAATATAATATCAAGGGGGGGTAGTTAGTGTGTGTGTGGGGGGGTGGTTGGTGTGTGTGAGACGCTGCATGCCACCCCGCTCCCCCCTCCTCGAAAACCAAACGCAAAACATGCGTAGGGATTTAACTTATGAGTTCAGAAATACACTCCTTGGACAATTATTTCCCCAGATTTTTAAGTCACAAAACTTAATTTTTAACATATAAACGGCGCTTGCCAGCTGCTGACGTCACAATGCCCACATGCCCACCAATCCACGCCCATCTGCCTCCAGGCCCCGCCGCGGATTAAAGGCGCAGAAAGATCGAGAAAGTTCTGCAGAACAAAAGTTCTACAACTCCGTTCCGCTACAGCTTCTTTGTTCTACAGATCTCGAGGCAGCGATTGCTCACGCGCTGAATCTACTCATATGTTCTGCAGAAGAAATATTCTATAGCTCCGTTCCGCTATTGGATCACGCGCTGAAGCTTCTCATGACTGGTAGCGCAGCTGGTGACGCCCTGCGCGTTCATTGCAGCTGTGGGTTTCCCCAAGTCCGAAGCCTGCCTCTCTCTCTCTCTCTCTCTCTCTCTCTCTCTCTCTCTCTCTCTCTCTCTCTCTCTGTCTCTCTGTGTCTCTGTGTCTCTGTGTCTCTGTGTCTCTCTGTCTCTCTGTCTCTCTGTCTCTCTGTCTCTCTCTCCTCCCCCCTCCCCCACCCTCCCTCCCCTAAACCCCCTCCACACCCTCCCCTCCACCGCCACCTCCCCCCCTGCAACCTCACTAGACCAAGTGCAGACCCCAATGGGTCTGCACTTGGTCTAGTAATATTTAGATTTAGACTTTAGAGATACAGCATGGAAACGGGCACTTCTGCCCATCGAGTCTACACCGACTGCCGATCACCCCATACGGTAGCACTCCTACACACTCGGCACAATTTACTTTGTTACAAAGCCAATTAACCTACAAACTGTATGTCTTTGGAGTGTAGGAGGAAACCAGAGCTCCTGGTGAAAACCCACACGGTCACAGGGAGAATGTAGAAACTCCGTACAGACAACACCCATAGTCACGATCAAACCCAGGCCTTTGGGTCTGTAAGGCAGGAACACTGCTGCTGGGTCACTGCGCCGCCAAGAATTTTCAAGTCTCAGGTGATTCACTGCTCTCTGCATCACCAGGAGCTTGTGGCTACAGTGTGGGTGCTGTAGACTCTTCCACTGAAATGGTCGGAGGTTCCCAATGGGGTGTAATAAAAAGGAACTGCAGATGCTTGTTTATACCAAAGATAGACACAAAATGCTGGTGTAACTTCATGCATCTCTGGAGAATTTCTCAATTTTCTCCAGAGATGCTGATTGGCCCACTAAGTTACACCAGTCTATCGCTCATGAGGTAGGTAATTTATGTTGATGCATTCCTTGTACTCAAGTACCCCCAAAACTTTGCAAAAGAGGATTACTGAGTGTAACGTTGTCTTAGTCCAGCAGAACTTTATAGGCAGTGAATCAGTCGGTTAACAGAGGCAAATCTGCATGCAGGGATTCATTAGGCTTGATTTTCAGGCTCAGAGCAGAGTCCAAAGAGTGATTCTAGGTCATAAATGGGAGAAAAAGAAGTTGGACAACAGTAGGGTCCCGACCCGAAATATTACTTATCCATTTTCTGTAAAGATGCTGCCTGACCCAGGGAGTTACTTCAGCATTTTGTGCTTTGGTATAAGCCAGCATCTGCAGTTCATTTTTATTACATTCGTACGTTGTCTACGTTGGATTTCTTTGGTTTGATTGTGTGTATTCCCAATAATTTCTTTCCTCCACCTAAAACTGTTGGTTGTTGCCAAATTGATTCCTTCTGAGCTTTGAACCCCTTTCCCATTGATACGCCCCTTTAACCTTCAAAGGATAGGATTTGATGTTTGCCTTGAAATTGGCATGCTGATTTGAGGTTGGTTGATTACAAGTAAAGTGACTTTAAATGAAATTGACCTTGATATTTAGTCAAGATTAAAGTCCGATGTGTAAATGTAAGACCCTTTGTTTACTATTGGATGTAGAGAGCTACAGCAAGGACATGGATTTCTACAACTGGGATGATCATACTTGATAGTCAGCACAACTCGGTAATTACATACTGCAGACACTTTCTGGGATGTATTTGATCGGAATGTTTATTGTGGCTCTTGGGCTAGACACGGTGTGAGATGTATTTGCACTGCAAGGATGTTGCGGGCTGCAGTTTGTGCATTCTTGTCACACACAAAGTTGTGCGTCTTGAGATTCTGTGATGTAGTGCTTTTGAAAAGAGGAGGGGGTAGTCGCTTTGCTTAGTTCTATGCCAGGAACAGTACTGCAGTATTTCTGATTGCAGAGAAATGAACGAGTTCACTTAAGCTGAGAAGATGTAGAATTTGTGTGAGATGGGAGTTATGTGAGATGAAAACTGATGTGTTCATTTCTGTGGAGTGGAGCATTGGTCCGTGTACCCTTTTCTGCAGCAAAGTTGTTCCTTATAAGAATTAAAAGGGACATCTGCTGCTGCATGTGTCCAATATATTGACAAATCGGGTTGCAATTTCTGATGGATCGAATGCGTCTGAAAAGACGTTTGCTGTACTTCTGTTCAAAATCGTGTACATCTGAGATTTCAGGTAAAGTGGAGCTAGGTTTTGTGTTGGTTTGGCAGCGTGACAGTTTGCATTTGTAATGTATAATGATGCATGGTTAATACCTAAAATAACAAAACTTAACCTAAATTTTTTGATGGGACAGCAACCATGCAAACTAAAATATAACTGATGCAGTTTGCACAAATTGTATAACCTGAGAAGTAGCACTGCTTGAATGGCAACGTTGGAAATGGTTTGTTTTATCCAGTTCAGATAACTGATTAACTCATGAAGCACCAATTTGTTATCTGTATAGCTGTTCTAATAATTTTTTGGAGCTTGAATTCCAATTTCTCATGCTTAGATTTTTAATATTTGCTTTTATCATTTGTTCGATTAATAGGAGGCTATTTGGATATTATCTTTGTACGTCAAATTCACCATTTGATTCCTTTGATAGATTCATATTGATAATGACAGCATCTTTTGGACAATAACACTGCCCACTGTTTTTCTATTGAGATTTTTTTCCATCAAGGTTATCCCAGTCATGTCACTGGCTGCAATGATCTTTTGACAAATCCACAAACACATGATTGATCCTGTGATCTGCATGTGCAAAATATCATCATTTCCAAAGATGCATTCCTGCAGCAAAAACACCATGGTTGATAGATTAAAATATATTGCTAATGCAGAGATTTATTGACATGAAAAAAACCATGAAATCCCTCAATTAATCTTTGGAAAATTATTTTGGAATTATTATTTATTAAAACTGAAAAATCCAAGCCTCAGAATCAGGTTCAGAATGGCGCATTAAAACCATTGAGGTAACACGGTTCTGCTTTCATGATTTCCAAGTGCAGTCATGTTTGAAATGTTCTTCTATGTAAATGACAGCAGTATATTTTAAGAGGCATGCAAACAGTTTGGTAACATTTTTGAACTGGTTTGAAAGGAGTTGGAAAGACCAAGACCTATCTGATTAATCTCATTAATCTGGAATACCACGATGTAAAATCATCTGTTTTATGTATTTTCTAGCTAATTGCAATTTTTTGAAGAGAGCTATCGATTCTCTACACCTGTTTACGTTTACGTTTACGTAAACGCTGTTTACGTTTTCCAATAATAATTTTTTTGTTCAATTAATTTGAAATAATTTAAATTCCATTAAAAATAAACCTTGAGGGTGATATTGCTGCAAAACACCACACTCATAACATGCATGCTTATCTGGACAATGATACCATATTTTAAAACATTCCTTTACATTGGATTCCAGAATTCAGATTCTTGTTGGAAAGCTTCCAAGTCAATGAAAGTAACTAACTTAATATTTGGAAAGAACACAATACGTTCATAAGTGATAGGAGGATAATTCGGCCATTTGGTCCATCAAGTCTACTCCGCCGTTCAATCATGGCTGATCTATCTCTCCGTCCTAACCCCATTCTCATGCCGTCTCCCCAAAACCCCCCACACCCGTACTAAGAAATGCATCCGCTTTTGAAGGACTTGCGGGTTTAATATTTGGTATTTTCTGTCAGATTTATTTAAATAATGGAGAAAGGATGCACTTAAGGGAGAAAGGGTACCTCATTTTATTGTGAATGTTGATGATGTGTGTTGGAATTTCACTTGAGCATGTTATTTTTGTTTTTAAAACAAGTTTATTTTATAATCTGAATATATGGCCACCCATACAAATCATAATTAAACATAAAGGGAACATGATGTGTCACGCAAAAGGTGGCACACAACTTGTATTTGTATGCAAGAATTAAGAATCTGTTTTAAATGCTTTTCTCAATGTTTGTTGGAAAAACATTTGTAGTTTGTGCTGCTCCGAGAATTTGAGTGAATTGAGATGGATGCTTCGATATTTCATGCATTGTTCTGTGGTCAAGAGGCACTTAACCTTGCTGCTGTAAATTTTGTTCTCAAAAGCTTTTATTGTGTTTGAAAAGTATACTGCAAATTGTATCCAGCCAATTATCAAAGAGTTGCGGGTCTGTCACTATAAAACCAGTTTAAGGAGATGAATGAAGTGCATGATAGGATGGAAGAGCATATTAGCTGTGGGTAGCATTTGAATGTTGATTTAATTGCATTTTCTTAACATAGCTCCTTCACAAGATTTTAAGTGGTAAATGTGGACCTCACAAAAATCTTAATATTGTAACAGTCAATGATCAAGAAGTGATCTCTCCGCTCGCAGTCCAGCATTCACCTGGGTTTTGAACGATCTTGATGTTCTTGTCACAACACAGCAGGTGTACCATAAACAGAAGGACATGACTGGTTCAAGAGACTTGTTCACACAATCTTCTAAAAGGCAATTACGGATTAGTATTAAATGAGGGCTTTGCCAGAAATTTTCACAATCTATCAATAACAAATAAAAATGACATAGTCTGGCAATTTATTCTAAACTTCTCTCGAGCTGCTGGGTTTTATAATTCCTTTCCATAAGTTTGAAACAATGATCTATGATCCTGACAAACTGAACATCCAAGCATTTGTTATTAAAGGGATAAAAACAATTGAGCGGAGTGTGGATGGAGAAGAGACATAACAAGGGCACAAAGCAGTTCTGTGAGTGGTATATTGCCCCCTAAATAATAATGATAATATATGCGTTTATGTATATCAGGAAAATCGATGTGCTTTTTAACAAGGGGAATACAATAATTACAAGGCACTTTGGTCTTTATGTTGACTGGTTGTAACTAGTAGATAACTTGGTGTTTTTGGACTCAGAATGTCTTTGATTAGATGTCCTTTGAGCAAAATTAGAGCACATGGTATTCGCGGTTTAGTGGTAAGGAATGATGATTGGTTAACGGAATGGAAACTGAGTAGGAATAAATCATTCATATTCAGTCTCTGAAGCTCTCCCTAATGTAATGCCAAAATGATCAATGTTGGGTTCCCAACTGTTCATAATCTATATAAATGATTTGGTATGATAGACATGGAGTTTATGGGTTAACGAATGCTATAAGAGCAATGGCAATGTAGGTTATGGATAAATGCAGAGAGGCTTCAGACCAGTGAAGGACATTACAGATGGCATATAAAGTGAAAAATGTAAAGCCATTTACTTTGGTAGAGCAAATGGAAAGAGAGATATTTCGTAAATGGTGAGAAATTGAAAGGTGTCGGCATTTCAAGGGATCACACTGTCCTTGTGACAATTACTATGTAGGTTCAGAATTCACAAGAAGGAAGACAGTATATTTGCCTCTATTGCAAAAGCATCTGAGTACAGGACTAGAGATGAGTTAGTTGTTCTAGTTATATACAGCTCAAATGAGAGTGCATCTGGAATGTTGTTAGATCCTCATCTGATCTTCAAACCTGATCAAGGATGTACTTTGATGGAGGGAGTTAAACAGCATTCATCTAATTAATTTCTGAATTGAACATGAATTTGTCATGAAAAGAGTGAGATGGAGTGAATACCTTCCAGATTTTAGAAGGAATTGGTTATGGAGTGTATTTTTTTTGTAGGGGGCTCAATAGCATAGATGTGGAAATTATGTTTTGCCTGGCTGTAATATCTAGAAATGGGGTTCACAGTTTCTAAGTAAGGTGGTCAACCTTTCAGGATAGAGATGGGAAGGATGTGTCAGGGTACTGACTCTTTTGGAATTCTCTTCCCAAGCCGGTTGTGGAGGCTTACTTGCTCAGGAGAGTTAGGAGGAATATTATTTTAATATTAATGGGTGAATAGTTATAGGAGACTGTAGATGCTGAAATTTTGACCAAAAAGAAAACTGCTGGAGAAACTGCTGGCTGGAGGATCTCAGCCAGCATTTGTGGGAGGAAATCGATAGATGATGTTTCAGACCTAAAGAGGGGTCCTGACACAAAATGTTTGTCTGCTATTTCCTTCCACAGATGTTGCCTGAAGATGTATAGGGCTGGGGTAGATAAGTGATACTGAGGAAAAAGTCTGCCATGATCATATTGTATGCGTGAGGGATAGAATGCCTAACTCCTGCTTCAATATTTATTATGTTCATATATTTTGTATATCTTGCCCTTCTACCTAACACTAGAACTAGACTTCTTATTAATTCTCTTGGGAGTTACCAATGCATTGTTGAAGATTTATATTCTGAACCCTAAACAGTTTCAAAATATTTTTCATCTGGTGGGAGAGGAGAAGTTGTTCTTCCAAGATAAATGCTGGAAATATGAAGTGTGTTTAGGCTATTTTTGAGTTAACAGAGACAAGCATTTCATTCATTCTGTGTCTCTTTATTTGCAGACGTGAAAGGTCCTCCAACACACAGACTGTCGTGTGGCCAGTCCCCGTATGCAGAAACAGCCTGGGATCAGAAATATTGTATGCTGACTGACAGCCAGATGATCCTTCTGAATAGGGACGAAGAGGTAATGATCACAAACCCTGAATTACCAATGGACAAAATGAAAAATAGTTTGTGTATTGTACAAGAAATGGGAGCCTTTATACAATGCCCTCCATAATGTTTGGGACAAAGACCCATCATTTATTTATTTGCCTCTGTACTCCACAATTTGAGATTTGTAATAGAAAAAAATCACAATTGTGGAATATAGAGGCAAATAAATAAATGATGGTTCTTTGGCCCAAGCATCATGGAGAGTACTGTAGATTTAACATATCCCATTAAAAGGCCAAATATCAAGCTTGCCAGCCTGATGCCTGCTTAAATCTTCTCCCCAGAGCAAATCCCACAGAGTGAAAATCCCTGTGGGGTCAGCCTCATAGTTGATCAAGGAGGTTCAGCTCAAAGCAAGTCTTTCCAACCCTTAATTGGAAACCCACTGATAGAATTGCTGTATAAACTGATGAAATTGTGCCCTGACACTCAGAACCATGAAGTTCAATGAAGAATTATACATAAAAACCTATAATTTTTTCATAAAATAATAATGTAAACATTTATAGATATGCTTATTAGATAAGCGTATTTAAATTAACTTAATTCGCATTAAAAAAATGGAAATTACTGGATAATTTCTACCTCATTACTCTTTGTCTTTAACTGAATGAACTTGCTCGACAGTCAGCAGGCACATTAACCAGCATAATAGGAGGAATCTGGGGAAGTTTGCACTCTGCAGCATGGTAAGTCCACAATTGGAACATAGTCAGAAAATCACCAACAACCAGCTATCACAAATATGAGGATTGCAGTCCCAAACTTCTGCAGAATTATGGAGGTTAATGATCCATGTGATATTTCAGATGAAAGGGCCTGTCCTACTTGGGCGTCATTTACGTGAGATCATTTACGTGATGCGTGCATGGCATGCATGGCGTGCATTATGCGCGCATGGCACGTGGTGTGGCATAGGCAGAGACCCGTGGTTGCGCGCGGCCCCCCAGGATTTTGGGATTTGCAAAATCTTCGCGCCTCACCTGCGTGACACGCAAATGACGCCCAGGTGGGACAGGCCCTTAAGATATCGTTATTGTTTCGATCTCAATGATGTAGATTACTGCTATAGTAGTGTACATGCTAAACTGAGCATGCCTGTCTCAAACTCTGAGACTGTAAAGGGCAAACTGATTGGACAGTAATTGGCTGGATTTGATATGTCATGAATTCTATTAAACAGGATTTACTGGGGCAATTTTCCATATTGTCGGGTAGATACAAGAAATGTCATTATGTTGGAACAGCTTAGCTGGAGGTGCAACTAGTTCTCAAGCAGAAATCTTTAGCACTACTCCTGGGATATTGCCTGATCCTTAACCTTAGCTGGATCCACTGCTCTCCACCATTTTTTGATATCACGTGGAATGAATTGAATTGACTGAGATTGGCTTCTGTAATTGTATGGATGTCATGGGATGTTGTCTCCCCAGGAATTGTACATGATCACTATTACAAATGCTGTCATGGACATTAGCACATTCATATTGGTGGAGTTGTATTCAAGCAGGTTTATCCCTCATGTTGAAAAGTGAAAACTACAGATACTAGAAATCCAAAATGAAAATAGAAAATACTATAAATAATGTGTAGCTCACTGAAGGGAGAGTCAAATCAAAATTGTTATATGTACTATATATAATGATATGTACTATATAGCATATATAACATAAAACTCTGATCTTCAGAATCAGAATCACACTTTATTCGCCAAGTATGTTTTGCAATATATAAGAGCTCATTGTCGACTTCAGGAAGCACAGCACCGACTTAGCCCCCTTATACATCAACGGCGAGTGTGTGGAGAGGGTCCACACCTTCCGGTTTCTCGGCGTCCTCATCTCCGCTAACATCTCCTGGACAGACAACATCACAGAATTAAATAGCCTTTCATCAGAACAATTCATCAACCTGAAAGAACAGGCAGGATGGTGGAACAACTCTCAACACTGGTGCCTGGTCCCCTCCTATACTCCCTTCACTCTCACAGTCATACAGCTAAATCTGAATCACTTTCATCTACAAGTTCGCTGACGACACCATTGTGTTGGGCCGAATCATGAACAATGATGAGACGGAGCACGGGAAGGAGATAGAGAACTTAGTGACATGGTGTCAGGGCTGCATGAGGTGTCAGGACAATAACCTCTCCCTCAATTTCAGCAAGACATGGAGTTAGTTATTGACTTCAGAAAGCATGGTGGCGTACATGCCCCAATCAAGATCCATGGTGCAGATGTGGAAGTGTTTGACAACTTCAAGTTCCTTGGCATTAATTACCAATGATCTGTTATAAACCAACCACATTGATGCGACAGCCAAGAAGGCAAACCAACGCCTCTATTCTTGTAAACTTCAGAATGATATAGACAGGACATAATTATGGCAGATGGAGTTCAGGAAGCAGTCTGAAATGTTGCACTTTGGAAGGACTTGCATGGTACGGCTATACAAGAGTCAAATCAAAATTGTTATATGTACTATATATAATGATATGTACTATATAGCATATATAACATAAAACTCTGATCTTCAGAATCAGAATCACACTTTATTCGCCAAGTATGTTTTGCAATATATAAGAGCTCATTGTCGACTTCAGGAAGCACAGCACCGACTTAGCCCCCTTATACATCAACGGCGAGTGTGTGGAGAGGGTCCACACCTTCCGGTTTCTCGGCGTCCTCATCTCCGCTAACATCTCCTGGACAGACAACATCACAGCGGTCATCAAGAAGGCTCAGCAGCGGCTGCACTTCCTGAGGGTCCTCAGGAAGCACAACCTGGACTCCAACCTGCTGCTGACCTTCTACCGCTCGTCCATTGAGAGCCTGTTGACATACTGCATTACAGCATGGTACGTCAGCTGCACCATGGCAGACAGGGAGAGGCTTCAGAGGGTAGTTAGGGCAGCACAGAAGATCATCGGCTGCCCTCTCCCCTCTCTGATGGACATTTACACCTCTCGCTGCCTCAGCAGGGCGAAGAACATTATCAAGGACAGCTCCCATCCTGCATTTAGCCTGTTCAACCTGCTACCCTCAGGGAGGCGCTATAGGTGCATCAGCGCAAGGACAAATAGACTCAAGAACAGTTTCTTTCCAAAATCCATTATCTCCCTGAAGTCACACATGCACTGACTTCACAGCCTAACACCCGGACTTTCATCTATCCACCTACTGTAATTTGTACTGTAACTGTAATTTCCAATATGTGCAATAACCCATACTGGATATAGGAATCCATTCTATTTATCCATTGTCTTTTTATAGATATGTATATAGCGCTGCAGAATATAGCGCTGACCGCTGCACCTTATCCCCCCCCCCCCCCCTTTTTTTGTTTTGTTTTGCAGTAGGAGCAGCTTTTAATCTCATTGTACATGTGTATAGTGACAATAAAAGGCATTCTGATTCTGATTTAATATACGAGGAATTTCATTGGCCAGGTCAGTCATACAATTAAAAGCAACAGATCACTCAAAAACACATTTTAACATGAACATCCACCACAGTGACTCCTACACATTCCTCACTGTGATGGAAGGCGAAATAAAGTTCAAGTCTTTCCTTTTGTTCTTCCTCGGTCGGGGGCCTCGAGCCCTCCGTTAATGGGACGATCTTGAGGCGTTCAGCTCCTGCATCGGAAGAATGTCAGCTCCCTCACGCTGGGCGATCGAACCTCGCGTCAGGGCTGGTCAAGCCTTCCGCGGTGTAGGAGCTCCCGACTAGCCTCTCCCGAGACTGCGAGCCCTTAATGGTAAGCCCACTGTGGTCGCGGTGGGAGCGATCCCAGGCAAGCGATTCCCTCCGATGTTAAGTACGCGCCCCGCGGTGGGGCTCATGACAGTCCGAGGAGGCCTCCAGTTCCATCGACAGTAGGCCGCAGAGCCTGGAGAATGTGAACGGAAAATTGATCACATCTCCGGGAAGGTAGGAACTTGAAAAAAAGTTTCCCCTGATCCCCTCCCCCCTCCCCCCATAATACATACCGAAGAACATTAAAACAAACTTTGAACGCACTAAAAAATAACAAAAAGAAAGAAAAAACGAACAGACTGCCGGCAGGGCTGCCATCACCCCGGCGCTCCTGGTGGTCTTGGATGTTTACTTGGATGCTTGCTTGCTTGCCTGAACTTTTTCTTTGAATCACATCTCCTAGAAAACCTGACGCGGTAACGGTGAAACTTTTACATATTCTGGTAGAGATTTTCCTCGTGATTTCAAAAATCACCTCATCTAAAGATTTGATTCATTATTTCCCGAGTTTTTAACAAAAATTGTTCACCAATCTGACATCTTTTTAAAACCTAACGGCTTGATATGTCGCAATGCCTTTGCTCCTCGCGGCAAGCTGCGCAGAAATTTCAACGCGCAGGGGTATTGTTTTCTACGAGCTGCGAGTTACGTGTCTGCCCCCTCCCTCTCTGCTCCCATCTCTGCCCCTCTCTCCCTCTGTCCCTCTGTCCCTCTCTTCCCCCCCTCCCCCCCTCTCTGCCCCGCTCCCCCTCCCTCTCGAGGGAGTGGTCAATATTGGGACCTATGGGTGAGTGGTGATTGCGTTCAGGAACCAGCCCTCCCATGTGACGCCGCGCCCCCCCCCTCCCACCCCTCAATCTTTACCGCCCTCCCACTCTCTCTCTACCCCCCTCCCCTTCCCTCTCCCCCCCCCCCCCCCCAGCCGTGCCTGCGCAGTTGGGGGTTATGCGTGAGTGAATAGGGCGGGGGATGGGGTAAAAGGAGCGAATGAATAATAATATAATATCAATGGGGGGGGTGGGAATTATGTGTGTGTGACGCCGAATAACGCCCACCCCCCCCACCCCCGCAACCGCTCGTTGAGGGGACAGGGCCCAACGGGTCCCCCTGGGTCTAGTAATATGTAATGATCAACAATACAATAAATTAATAATCAGTTATAGGAGGTAACCGGACCATAATAGTGCAAACCTAAACTACGTCGTGCAACTAAAACAAAGTCCATAGTAGTTCATTGTTGCCGGGTAGCTGTGGTTGGTTTTGTGCAATGTTCACGAATCTGATGGTTGCTGGGAAGAAGCTGTTCTTGAACCTGGAGACCATGCTTTTCAAGCTCCTGTACCTCCATTGTAATGAGATGAGAGCATGCCAGGGTAGTGATGATACTAGCAGCTATTTTTGAGGCATCGCCTCCAGTAGATCCCTTCGATGGTATGGAGGTCAGTACTCAAGATGTACCGGGCAACTTTCTGCAATCACCTTTACTACTGAGCATTCAAGTTATCGAACCACGCGGGGATGCAGCCAGACAGTATGTTCTCTACATCGTACATCTGTGGAGATTGGTTAGAGTATTCGGTGACATACTGAATCTGCTCAATCTTCAAAGGAAGTTGAGACACTGATGATGTTCTTTATGATTGCATCAATATGCTGGGCCCAGGACAGAATTTCAGCAATGTGCGTGTCCAGGAGCTGTTGACTCTTTCCTCCGCTATCCTGTTGATGAAGACTGGTTCATCGATCCCTGACTTTCCTCTCCTAACATCAAAACTCAGCCCCTTGGTCTTGCTAACTTTGAGACCAAGATTACTGTTCTGCCACCATTCAATCAGATTATAAATCATCCTCTTGTTCTCAGACTCATTGTTACCAGTTATTCATTTGACAAATGCATAGGCCAAATTTTAAGAGTTTAGATGAGCTGTGAAAGTTAATCATTTAGAAATTCATGGCAAAGGAAGTATATACGATGATTATTTATTGTGGATACACAGGTTCAAATTGAGTATAAATGAATTGATGGTAGAGAGTTTTTGGGAACTTCAGATATCACTGGTTAAGTCTTAGATCACAAATCATGAACAGTTCTGGAAACCACATTTATAGCAGCATGGACTTGATAGGCTGAATGGCTTTTCTTACCATCATGGTCCTATGAAATCTCTAAAGACCATAGAATGAAACTATAAATTATTTTTATAAATGATGTTAGAGATCAAGGATAGACACAAATTGCTGAAGTAACTCATAGGGTCAGGCAGCATATTTGGAGAAAAGGGATAGGTGACTTTTTGGATTAGGAACGTTTTTCAGACACTTGATCAAAGATCAACGACTTTGGTTTTGATAAAATGGTTGGTAACATTAGAAATGTTTCATTAGAAAATGTCCAGTAATACATTTTTTACTAAATCATGTCCACACTATAATAGGATCTATCCACCAGCCACCCAGCTCAATCGAAGTGAGTTTTAGGCCATTTATGAACTCTGTGAAGAGCAGTATATGCAGCCTCCATTTCCAACATTTCTACAGCATTAACCATCGCAGTCAGCACCAATTATCCTGGTTGAAATGGCCTTGTTACAAAATCTGTTGCGTTTCTCACCTTCTACCTTTTAGGTGAATTTCTGCAATGGAATAACTGTTGCTCAGGAACTTCAGATAACTTATTGTCTTTTATCACTTACACGTCAGAGTTTCCCATAGATAGAATGCCCTCATTGAGGACTATGGATACTCTCATCATTCGGGAAACATCAAATAATCAAATAATGGGTGGGATGTGAATATAGGTTTTATGAATAAGTTTGTAATTGATATGTAAATTGATGATGGTGTGGATAGTGCAAAAGATAGCAGGATATCGATTGAGAGCTGTGTGAAAAGTTGGCTGAGTTTGATCCAAACATGTGCGAGATGATGTGTTTTGGGAGTAGGACCTGTAGCATAAATTGAAGGGCATTGTTGAGTGAATCAAACATACTCACTGATCTGGTCCTACACACAGATTAGCAAAACGGCATTATGTTTCAGATCCCTGATGTACTTTTCCACAGGCTCACCTTGTTGCTGGTTTCGAGCAAAACAATTAGTACGTTCCAGTATGGAGTTGGCTTGAATGTCAAATAGCTGTCTGAATTTAGTGAGCAGAACCTCGGGATTATCAATAGTTTTAGCAGGTACCACGATCTGATTGTTGTGATCCAGAACTGCTGGAGCAAAGTTGAAACGCTCTGCTTGTTTAATAGCTTCTGGGCCAGCGACATTGAGAAGTATAGAGGCACGGTGTTCTGGTGGAACATTGCGATGAGCAGCATGGATGTAATGGTTGAAATCACGCTCGAAAATCCGCCAATGTTCAGCAAGGTCTGAGTCAAAAATCAGAGGATCAGGTTTACGGAATGAGCTGGCCATAACAACATGAAAAGAGGGACAAAACGGGTGAACATAAAACGCTGGAAATACAATAAAAAACGATATACTTAAACGCGGAGTGGGTTGACCAAGTCTGACGCTATGTTGAGTGAATCAAACATACTCACTGATCTGGTACAACAGTATTTATTGAGTAATGCATACAACACACAACAGCATGTTACTTCTACTGTGCAGCAGCACTGACTGACAGCACATGTCGGGTTGCGATAATATGAATGGTGTGATAGTAGGTGGAGCTTATAATAATAATAAAGCACTACATTGGTTAGTAAGTAAAGTAACCAATCTACAGGCATGAAGGGATGTGGATGAACAGAGGGATTTAGGAGTCCAAGTCCTTAATTCTGTGAAACTGGTTACACAGGTACATAGGATGGTGAAGAAAGCACATGTTATACTTATCTTAGTAGGTCTGGGCATAGTAGGTTGGGTGGTTGCAACTTGGAGTTTTGTGTTCTAATTGCCATGTTATTAGTAGGATGTGGATGCCCAGGAAACCGTGCAGAGGAGATTCCCCTACATTACCTATATTAGAGGATTGTAGTTATGGCAAGAAGATCGTTCTCCCTGAAGCGAAGGAGGCTGAGGCTGATAGAGTTATACAAAATTATGAGGCCGAAATAAGGTAAATGGTCAGTATCTTTTTCCCATGATAGGAGTTTCCAAAACAAGAGGGCATAGGCTTAAGGAAGACGTTTTAAATAGGATTTGAGGGTATAAAGTTTTTTTTAAAACACAAGTGGTTGATATCTGGAACCTGCTTCCAGAGGAGATGATGGAATCTGATATAATCACTATTTTTAAGACATTTAGTGAAGCATTTTAATATGCAAAGTATAGAAGGATACGGCCTTGTAGTTCTTGTAGATGCATGGACGTGAAGAGGTGAAGGGCCCGTTACTGTGCTTTACGACTCTTGACTCCATTCAAGCTACATACTCCGCATCAGATGAACTCTTTTAAGACTCCATCAGTGTATCAATGGTTCAATGGTTTTATTATCACATGTACCAAGGTACAGTGCAGTTCTTTTTTTTGCACACAGTTCGGTAAGATTATTGCCATACATAAGTACAATCCCCAATTAAGTACAGAATGCAAAGGAACAGCCCACTGAGTCCATATGCAAGAGTCGCCAGCTTTTGGCGCCATTTTCAAAGTCCATGCTGCACCTGACCATAAAGGCCTGCTGCAGCTGTCTTCAACATTCGCATCATCCAGCGAACCATCGTTCCCTCTCCTTGCCTTGCCACCTTATGCCTATGTGCCCCAGGGGTGCCTCCTGCAGCTGGCCTTATGTGCAAGGAAGATAAGACACCCGGTTCTTCTTGTGTAGGAAAGAAATGCAGATTCTGGTTTAAATCGAAGGTAGACACAAAATGCTGAAGTAACTCAGCGAGCAGGCAGCATTTCTGGAGAGAAGGAATGGATGACGTTTTGGTCGAGACCCTTCTTCAGACTGATGTTAGGGGAATGGGCGGGACAGAGATAGAATGTAGTCGGAGACAGTAAGAATGGTGGGGAAACTGGGAAAGGGAGGGGATGGAGTGAGGTAAAGCAAGGGCTATCTGAAGTTAGAGAAGTCAATGTTCATACCGCTGGGGTGTAAGCTCCCCAAGGGAAATATGAGGTGCTGTTCCTCCAATTTGCGCTGGGCCTCACTCTGACAATGGAGGAGGCCCTGGACGGAAAGGTCAGATTGGGAATGGGAGAGGGAGATAAAGTGCTGAGCAACTGGGAGATTAGGTAGGTTAAGGTGCCCACTCCCTGATATCAGTCTGAAGAAGGGTCTCGACTCGAAACGTCATCCATTCCTTCTCTCCAGAGATGCTGCCTGTTCCGCTGAATTATTCCATCATTTTGTGTCTACCCAGTTCTTCTTATTGGCCCTTTATTCTAGCGTTTTCCCACCATTGTTGACTCCCTTCACCCTCCTCTGCTTTTCCCTTCTCTCGGGGATGAGGAGGAGCTTGGCTCAGCGACTTTCCACTCCAGACGGGGTTCCATGGCGAGCGAGCCAGATCTGCTGCCGGTGTAAGACATTGCCGCATGGCCCGTGGGGAGCTTCTACCTGTATCACTATCTGTACCTTGATTACACATTAATTCAATGATAAAAGTGACCCATGTTCATTGATCTGTTATTTGGCAAACCTCTCACTCAGGGCATTGTGGAACAGGGATAATCCCGTTAATACTGCAGATGATGATTCTGATTTCTGAAATCACTCAATTGACTTCTGGTCTCTGGTACTTGTGTAATCTACTGTTTCTCATCAACCCAACTTGTTTGTACCATCAATGTGAATCAGTTGACAAAAATGTGCACCACTTTTATATCTCTGCAGGGTTGCCCCCTTTCTAGTCTTGATTGTTAAGTCTGAAGAATGTTTTTCCTCATTCTTCAGTGCCCATTCCATACACTGTGCTATCTTGCATCTGTCTGTCTGTCTGTCCTCTCATCTTCATCACATCTGCGTTCTGATTACTTTTGCGCAAAAATTATCCCCCATAGAGCTACGATTTTTCGCCACCTTACTCACCATCCTCCTGTGCTGCAAGTCAAATACGTTTTGTTCTGATCGATCTCGATCGATCCCGATCGATCTTGATCTCTCTATCTTGATCTCTCTATCTTGTTCTCTCTCTATCTATCTAGTTTGATCCATCTAGTTTGATCTATCTATCTGTCTGTCCTCTCATCGTGACCACATCTGCGTTGTAATTACTTTTGCGCAAAAACGATCCCCCACAGAGCTACGATTCTTCACCACCTTACTCACCATTCTCCTGTGCTGCAGGTCAAATACGTTTTGTTCTGATCTATCCGTCTATCCGTGTCTCCGTCTATCCGTGTCTCCGTCTATCCGTGTCTCCGTCTCTCGATCTCTCTAGTTTGATCTATCTCTCTGCCTCTCCTCTCATCGCGACTACATCTGCGTTCTGATTACATTTGCGCAAAAACTATCCCCCATAGAGCTACGATTCTTCACCACCTTACTCACCATTCTCCTGTGCTTAAAGTGAAAAATGTTTTGTTCTGATCGGCCAAATAGTACAAAAGTTATGAAGATTTAAAAATTCCCCCTTCTGGAACCCGCTGTCAATAATGCAGCAAAGAAAATAAAAAGCTGAAGGAGCGGAGTGTGTTGAGCAGCCCATGCAGAGTGTGCAGCCCGCGGGGAGTGTGCAGAGAGTGAGTAGCGTGCGGACGGCTTCTGCGACGACCAGCACAACCAGCTGGAAGCTGCTGAGTTGAACCGGAAGCCTCTGAGTGAAGCCCGAGTGGGACCAGGAACTGCAGCGTGAGGCTGAAGGTGTGGGGTGAGCACAGTGCGGGGTGAGCACAGAGCAAGCTGCCACGCAGATTGGTCTCCTCTCCTGTCACTCAGGAAGGGGCGTCGTCGGGATGACACATGGCACCATCGCCGAACTGATTGCATTGGGGGGGATCAGGCCTCCCATGTGACTGGGATCCAATGTGTCCTACTGAGTTTAGTAATCCCTTAAATGCCAGACGACTTTGCTTGGATTCTTAAATTTGCCAGCCCATGTACATATGGTTTGATTGTAATCACGCATGGATGATTTACCTTGATACCATGCGGATCAAAATCTTTCACTGTATCTCGTACGTGACAATAATAAACCAATACCAATATTACCAACCAAAAGATCCAAGTCAAGTCTAGTAATGAGTCAACTCGAGTTTATTATCTTATGCACAACTATGGTGAGATACAGGCACAACAAAAATCTTACTTGCAGCAGCATTACAGGACATACTGAGAGAACACATAAAATCATCAATTATAATAAAATTCTACAATACGGTGAAAAGAAAAAGACCTTGCAAAAGTAAAACATTTCTACAAAAATATACAACTGGAAAAGCAAGTAACTTTTCATGAACCTAGTGGTGTACAACTTCAGGCTTTTGCACCTCCTGCTCTATAGTAGTAGCAAGAAGATAGTAAAGCACGAATGGTGGGGATCGTTGATGATAAATGACACCCGCCTTAAGGCAGTGCCTCATCTTAATGCTTTTAATGGAGGGGAGTGCAGTGCAATCTCTCTGCAATCTCCTTCGTTCGTGTGTGTTGTAATTTCCAGAGCAGATCAAGATGCAACCAGTGAGAACACCTTTTTACAGAACTTTTCTAGAAGTTTGTTAGAGTAATCCATGACATGCCAATTCTCTTTAAAGTTATTGGAAAGGGAGACGTGGCTGTGCCATCTAAACTGAGCTTCGTCGCACCATCTTCATGATGATAATACACAGTGCCCTCCATAATATTTAGGACAAAGACCCATCATTTATTTATTTGCCTCTGTACTCCACAATTTGAGATTTGTGATAGAAAAAATTACATGTGATTAAAGTGCGCTTTGTCAGATTTTAATAAAGGCCATTTTTATACATTTTTACAGCACTGTTTATACATAGTCGTCCCCCCCCCCCCCATTTCAGGGCACCATAATATTTGGGACACAGCAATGTCATGTGAATGAAAGTAGTCATGTTTAGTATTTTGTTGCATATACTTTGCAGGCAATATCTGCTTGAAGTCTGTAATTCATGGACATCACCAGTTGCTGGGTGTCTTCTCTGGTGATGCTCTGCCAGGCCTGTATTGCAGCCATCTTTAGCTTATGTTTGTTTTGGGGGCTCGTCCCTTTCAGTTTTCTCTTCAGCATATAATAGGCATGCTCAATTGGGTTCAGATTGGCCACTCAAGAATGTACCACTTTTTAGCTTTGAAAAACTCCTTTGCTGCTTTAGCAGTATATTTGGGATCATAGTCTTGCTGTAGAATGAACCACCGGCCCATGAGTTTTGAGGCATTTGTTTGAACTTGAGCAGATAGGATGTGTCTATACACTTTGGAATTCATTATGCAATGAGTTTTCTGCTGTTAAATATTGGAAAGGAAAATATGTTGGTTGCACATCAGCAGTTGTATCATTAATGAAGATAGGTGAACCAGTATCTTCAACAGCCATACATGCCCAGGCCATAAAACCCCCACCACCGTGTTTCACAGATGAGGTGATATGGTTTGGATCTTGGCAAGTTCCTTCTCGCCTCTATACTCCTGAAGAGTGTTTCTGATCTGTCGGACAGGTGTTTGGGGAGCTTTATTTATTACCGGACCAAGTACAGACCTGTTGGGTCTGCTCCTCCAATGCAAG
Source organism: Raja brachyura (assembly GCA_963514005.1). The sequence goes on from OY740790.1 coordinate 27,059,274, forward strand.
ATTCCATTGCACCGACACCCACTTCCACCAGGTTACCCAAAGACCTGATGCCATATTACATGCATGGCGAGAGTGAGCAGCATGAAGGTGGTGTGAGTACCGGGCTCCCTGGCCTGTGAATTCCTGCTATTCCTGCAGCTTCAACCAACCCCCCTCCATCCCCCCATCTCCATGTTTCTTCCCACCCGGAAATTAAACTGGTTAATACTTGCCCCCATCACACGGTTATAGTGGACGGTTACACAAAAAGCTGGAGAATCTCAGCGGGTGCAGCAGCATCTAAGGAGCGAAGGAGATAGGCGACGTTTTGGGTCGTGACCCATCTTCGGTTATAGTGGACAATCGGCAATAACGGACACCATCCCTCCCCCTGTGGTCCCCCTGCGAAGGTTTTCTGTATATCAAAATTCATACCACAGGATGCACACAATTCTTCGAACTTACACACGCATTTAACATGTACAGTACAAATGCATGGATCACTCGGCTTTGTGGAGTTTTCCGCTGTTAAATATTGGAAAGGAAAATGCGTTGGTTGCAACTGCTGAGGCCATTTGTGTGGGAATGCAATCATAGCAATTACATGTAAATTGCAGCTTCAACTTCCATCTCACTTGTTTCAGTGTGGAAAAGTGTCTCAAGTTTCGATTAGTCCTGCATCGGCGTGGCGGCGCCTTGTGGCAGCGGCTCAACTGCAGTCCGTCTGTCTTTTCTTTCTTTTTGTCCCGTTAGTTGTATGTTTTTGGTTTTATTTTTTAGATGTGTATATGTGGGAGGATGGGGGAAACTTTTTAAACTTTTTAATCTCTTCCCAGTACGGGGACCTGACCTTTTCCCTGTCGGGTCTCCGTTGTCCTTGGGCCTAACATCGTGGAGCCGGCGACCTCCAAACGGATCCGACCTGAGGGTTCCAGTCGTGGAGCCTGCGGACTCACCATCGTGGAGCTGGCTGAATTCAGAGCGTGGAGAGCTGTAGTGGCACGCGGCTGTGACCCGACTTCGGAGCTTCGGAGGCTCCGGCTTCAGGGCCGGTGGACGGTAACATCGGGAGCTCGCAGGTCCCTGGTGGGAGACCGCTTTTCAGATCTCCCACCACAGCAACTTCTCCCGCCTGAATCGCGGGGTCAAACGACCCGGAGCAGGGCCTTACATCGCCCGGCGCGGCTTTAACGGCCGAGGGACTTACCATCGCCCACCGGGGGCCCTAACATCAAGACCCGGAGCAGGGCCTTACATCGCCCGGCGCGGCCTTAACGGCCGCGGGACTTATCATCGCCTGCCGGGGACTTTAACATCGTGAGCCCCGGTCACCTTGGGAGAAGAATAAAGAACAGGGAAGAGACTAGAGGGACAAGACTTTTGCCTTCCATTACAGTGAGGAGGTGTTTGGAGACTCACTGCGATGGATTTTTATGTAAATTGTGTTAATTGTGTGTCTTGGTTTTCTTTTTGATGTTATGACTGCAGGAACAAAATTTCGTACGTACCATGTCTGTATGACAATAAATGGTATTCTATTTTAGCTGATGCATTTGCTTTGAAGGGTTGACGTTGTGGAATTGACCGGTGTTATTTTTGCGCAGGTGAACGTTGACATGCTGCAGGATCAACAGGTGGGGTCCTCAAAAGGACGAATGCTGCGGCGCACAGTCAGTGTTCCGTCCGAGGGACAATTCCCAGATTATCAGCAGGACGGGAACGCTAAACTGGGTGAGTTCAACTTCAGCAGTACCAGGTTATATTGGTTCACTGATTCCCACTGGTGTTCACATTCTTATTGTCATATTGTCTTTAATGTTGGCGCTCTCTCGTGGACAAAAATAAGAAATGTGGAGTCATTTGCAATGGGAAACTCTCTTTCCATTGATTCAACTAATGCTGCCATCTCCTGGCGGCTATGAATACTACTTGCCCAAGATCAATACAGTTTTGGTCAATAGATTTGCTTGGCCAAATAAAAAGAGAAGTTCTCTACATTTTAGTCTAGCTGTACTGACATGTAACTTTTTTCATTTGTGCATTATAGAAAGGTACTTGTGGCAGGTAAGAATTTTTCCAGTGAGCAGCCTGTATCGGCAGAGTCACTTTTCTGCACTCTTTAAAGATTTCCTTTTTGGGAAATATGACCTCTTTGGGAAAAATGGCATTGGGAACACAAAATGAATTGGTTGGAATGAGCCTTCTTTGATAGAAACACAAACCCATTAAAAGAAGTAAAATCTTGTCTATTTTTGGCATTATAGCTGATTACATTAAATTTCAAAGCAGAATGGAAAATTTTAACTGAGATTTGGAAAGCCTGGGGACAAAATGAAAACAACGATGTCCTTTATTATGGGAAATTTCAGTGAATTTGAGAATTAGCCTACTCTTTGCTGTTTTCACTCCGATTCCCTTTCCCAGGACGGAAATAACTGCATTACTTTTATCTGCCATCATTCCAGCAGCTTGGAGTGTCCAGCATATTGTAATCATATATAGTTGTACCCATTTACAGATCAGGTTTGTGTCATTGTAGAAAGCCATCCCGAGACTTAAGTTTAATTGTTTCTGCATTGTTAAGAAATGGTATCTGTTTTCCCATGTATAGCCCACAGGCGAATTAATATGTATAAGAAGGAACTGCAGATGTTGGTTTCAACCGAAGGCAGGCACAAAAAGCTGGGGTTACTCAGCGGGACAGGCAGCATCTCTGGAGAGAAGGAATGGATGACATTTCTTCGAGACCCTCCGTCAGACTGGTTAGGGAATAGGGAAACGAGAGATATGGTGATGTGGAGAGATAAAAAACAATGAATGAAAGATATGCAAAAATGTAATGATAAAGGAAACAGACCATTGTTAGCTGTTTGTAGGGTGAAAATGAGAAGCTAGTGTGACTTGGGTGGGGGAGGGATAGAGAGAGAGGGAATGCCGGGGCTACCTGGTGAGAAAAATCTATATTCATACCACTGGGCTGCCCAAGCGAAATATGAGATGCAGCTCCTCCAATTTGCGTTTAGCCTCACTCTGACAATGGAGGAGACCTTGGACCAAAACGTCTGTGGAGGAATGGGAAGGAGAATTAAAGTGTCCAGCAGCCGGAAGATCAGGTATCTGAAGAAGGGTCTCTACCCGAAACGTCATCCATTCCCTCTCTCCAGAGGTGAATTAATATGGGTTATTTCTCGACTGGAATCATTCCTGGTAGAACCTAAAACTTTTTTTGTCACCTTTACATAGGAAAAGAAAAGCGGGTCCTAACACCAATTCTTGCATCATCCCACTGACATTTTCTCAGTCCAAAAATAACCAATTTATTCCTACTCTGTATTTTTCCTTTGTTAACTAATCCACAGAGTACACTTACATTATAACCATATAACAATTACAGCATGGAAACAGGCCCTCTCGGCCCTTCCAGTCCGTGCCGAACATTTATTTTCCCCTAGTCCCATCTACCTCCACTCAGACCATACCCCTCCATTCCCTTCCTGTCCATATACCTATCCACTTTACTTTTAAACGTTAAAATCGATCCTGCCTCCACCACTTCTGCTGGAAGCTCATTCCACACAGCCACCACTCTCTGAGTAAAGAAGTTCCCCCTCATGTTACCCCTAAACTTCTGTCCCTTAATTCTCATGTCATGCCCTCTTGTTTGAATCTTCCCTACCCTCAATGGGAAAAGCTTATCCACGTCAACTCTGTCTATCCCTTTCATCATTTTAAAGACCTCAATCAAGTCCCCCCTTAACCTTCTGCGCTCCAAAGAATAAAGACCTAACTTGTTCAACATTTGTCTGTAACTTAGTTGCTGGAACCCAGGCAACATTCTAGTAAATCTCCTCTGTACTCTCTCTATTTTGTTGACATCCTTCCTATAATTAGGCGACCAAAATTGTACACCATACTCCAGAATTGGTCTCACCAATGCCTTGTACAATTTTAACATTACTTCCCTACTCCGATATACAATGCTCTGATTTATAAAGGCCAGCACACCAAAAGCTTTCTTTATCACCCTATCTACATGCGATTCCACCTTCAGGGAACTATGCACAGTTATTCCTAGATACCTCTGTTCCACAGCATTTCTCAATTCCCTACCATTTACCATGTACGTCCTATTTTGATTTGTCCTGCCAAGATGTAACACGTCACACTTATCAGCATTAAACTCCATCTGCCATCTTTCAGCCCACTCTTCCAAATGGCCCAAATCTCTCTGTAGACTTTGAAAATCTACTTCATTATCCACAACAACACCTATCTTAGTATCATCTGCATACTTACTTATCCAATTTTCCACCCCATCATCCAGATCATTGATGTACATGACAAACAACAGTGGACCCACCACAGATCCCTGAGGCACCCCACTGGTCACCGGCTTCCAACCTGACAAACAGCCATCCACCATTACTCTCTGGCATCTCCCATTCAGCCACTGTTGAATCCATCTTGCTACTCCGTCATTAACACCCAAAGATTGAACCTTCTTAACCAACCTTCCATGGGGAACCTTGTCAAAGTCCTTGCTGAAATCCATATAGACAACATCCACTACTTTACCCTCATCAATTTCCCTCTTCAAAAAATTCAAGAAGGTTTGTCAAACATGACCTTCCAGGCACAAATCCATGTTGACTGTTCCTGATCAGACCCTGTTTATCCAGATGCTTATATGTATTATCTCTGAGTATCCTTTCCATTAATTTGCCCACCACTGACGTCAAACTAACAGGTCTATAATTGCTAGGTTTATTCTTTGAACCCTTTTTAAACAATGGAACAACGTGCAGTACGCCAATCCTCCGGCACTATTACCGTTTCTAATGACATTTGAAATATTTCTGTCATAGCCCCTGCTATTTCTACACTAACTTCCCTCAATGTCCTAGGGAATATCCTGTCAGGACCTGGAGACTTATCCACTTTTATATTTTTCAAAAGTGTCAGTACTTCCTCCTCTTTGAATCTCATAGTTTCCATAACTACTCTGCTTTTTTTCCTTACCTCACAGAGTTCAATATCCTTCTCCTTGGTGAATACCGAAGAAAATAAATTGTTCAATATCTCCCCCATCTCTTTTGGCTCTGCAGATAGCTGTCCATTCTGGCTCTCTAATGGTCCAATTTTATCCCTCGTTATCCTTTTGTTATTAATATAGCTGTAGAAACCCTTTGGATTTACTTTCACCTTTCTTGCCAAAGCAACCTCATATCTTCTTTTAGCTTTTCTAATTTCTTTCTTAAGATTCTTTTTACACTCTTTATACTCCGCTAGCACCTCGTTTACTCCATGCCTCCTATAAATATTGTAGATATCTCTCTTTTTTTCGAAACAAGTGTCCAATTTCCCTTGAAAACCATGGCTCTTTCCAATTTTTACTGAACAGGGGCACAAAGATTCTGTACTCTTACAATTTCCCCTTTAAATGTCCTCCATTTCTCTTCTACATCCTTCCCATAAAACAAAATGTTCCAATTCACTCCTTTTAAATTCTTACGCATTCCCTCAAAGTTAGCCTTTCTCCAATCAAAAATCTCAACCCTAGGTCCAGTTCTGACTCTCTCCATAATTACATTGAAACTAATGGTATTGTGATCACTGGTCCCGAAGTGCTCACCAACGCATACCTCCGTCATCTGACCTGCCTCATTTCCTAACAGGAGGTCCAGCACTGCCCCTTCTCTGGTCGATACCTCTATGTATTGCTGCAAAAAACTATCCTGCACACATTTTACAAACTCCAAACCATCCAGCCCATTTACAGAATGTGTTTCCCAGTCTATGTGTGGAAAGTTGAAATCTCCCACAATCACTACTTTGTGCTTACTACTAATATCTGCTATCTCCTTACATATTGCTCTTCCAATTCTCACTCCCCATTTGGCGGTCTATAATACACCCCTAAAAGTGTTGCTACACTGTTCCACCTCCACCTTACATATTATCTTATCTTACATATGTTATCTTACATATGTTTAGTGTATCGGAGTTTCTAAATCCCCTCATCCAAATCATTGCCATAGAGTGACAGGGGCCCAGTACAAAGTCCCACCGATGCAGCCAAAATTGGTCCTGGGGCCCCCGACAATCTATATCAATGAGAATTAAATGTAACTACCCTAAACGCATCGACTATCTCTACAGCCATCTCTTTGAAAACATTTGAGCATTTCGAACATTTAGTGACTTTCAGTCTCATTAATCTGCAATACTAGTTTTTCACTTATGTTAAGATACTAAGTGTATTGTTGCCATGTTTGATTTTGATTCCTAGCTACAGGGAAAAGCCTATGGTGGGTGGATGCAAAGTTTGCAACGGTATAATGGATTGGTTTAAGCAAGTCAAAAATTGTTGACACCTAAAGTATAATCTGGGGATCTATGAGGTTTTCAACTGTGGACAGGAGAATAGAAAAGCAATTGGTTAAATGGTAAGAGAGATTGTAGCAGGCTGTTTTAAAGAGGGATCTGGGAGCCCTTGTATATGAAACACTCAAAGTAAGCATGTTATTAAAACATTTACTTAGGAAAGCAAATGGGGTATTTGCCTTTATGTGAAATATAGAAGTAGGGAAGTCTTGAAATCCCATTTGGAGTGCTATGTACAGTTCTGATCTCCATGTTTAAGGGTATATATTGCATTGATGTCAGTGAAACTATTGAGCATGTTGGGTCTATAACTAGAATTTAGATGAATTAAGGTTGAAACTAGGAAGGTTATGAGGCTTGACAAGGCAGATATTGAGAGGAGTTTTTTGCGGAAATCCAAAACCAGGGAGTAGAGTTTGAGATAAGATTATTCTGGGGCAAACCTTCTCACGAGATTTTGAATCTCTGCAATTGGGTACCCCACAGATCAGTGCAGTCTGAATCATTGTATGTATTTATGGCTGATCTGGGCAGGTTTTGGACTTAAGGAATTAAGGGTTTTCATGAACTGGCAGATAAGATTGAATCAGTCGTGGCTTTATTGACAGGCGAAGAATGCTCATGGGGATGATTTATTTTGTTTAAAAGTGACCAAGTTACTTGTTGTACAGTAACTCCATAATATTTGGGACAAAGACCCATCATTTAGTTATTTGCCTCTGTACTCCACAATTTAAGATTTGTAATAGAAAAAATCACAGGTGGTTAAAGTGCACATTGTCAGATTTTATTAAAGGGTATTTTTAAGGACCTGTCCCACTTACGCGACTTTTCAGCGTACGGTACAGTGTACAGTAAAAGAGCAGGTAGGGGGGTGGGAGGGGAGCAGGGGAGAGGAGGGGGTAGAAGGAGTGGAGACACTTTTAAAAAGCCAGACAACTTTTAATAAGCTAGTGATACACAGCTGTGAAGTTCATTAGACATTTAACATTACCGATCGGTTTTCCTTGGTGCTGAAAACTGATGCTTGCGTTTTTTTTCCCCCAATGAGCCAATTAAAATGCCCGGTCAGCAGAGGAGATTACCTACGGCTACCTCAACTACCTACAGCGACATGGTGACCCCACTACCACAGCACCACGAGTTCAAAAGTATCGATTTTCTCCATGCCGACCAAATTTTGGTCGCAGAAAAATTTTCAACATGTTGAAAAATTTTCCGCAACCAAACTGAGGCTGCGAGTAGTAACCACTATGCAGGAACTCCTCTCGACCCTGAAGGAGACTTACCAGAGACCACCTACGACCATGCCGCGAGCTTGTGGCGAGCGCAGAGTCTCCTTAACTTGCCAATAAGGTCACCTTAGTGGGACAGGCCCTTTATACATTTTGGTTTAACCATGTAGAAATTACAGCTGTCTATACATAGTCCCCCTATTTCAGGGCACCATAATGTTTGGGACACCGCAATGTCAAGTAAATGAAAGTAGTCATGTTTACTATTTTGTTGCATATCCTTTGCAGGCAATGACTGCTTGAAGTCTGCAATTCATGGACTTCACCAGTTGCTGGGTGTCTTCTCTGGGCACCATATTGGGACACATGGCTCCACAGGTGATTGTAATTGCTCAGGTGTGTTTAAATGACTCCTTAATGCAGGTATAAGAGAGCTCTCAGCACCTAGTCTTTCCATCACCTTTGGAAACTTTTCTTGCTGTTTATTAACATGAGGACCAAAGTTGTGCCAATGAAAGTAGCCATTATGAGACTGAGAAACAAGAATAAAACTGTTAGAGACATCAGCCAAAATCAACTGTTTGGAACATAATTAAGAAGAAAGAGAGCACTGGTGAGCTTACTAACCGCAAAGGGACTGGCAGGCCAAGGAAGACCTCCACAGCTTTCCCACAACCGTCGCCGACACAAAACGTCAAGTTCCTTTTCTCCAGAGATGCTGCCGGACCCGCGGAGTTACTCCAGTTTTTTGTGTCTATCTTTGGTATAAACCAGTACCTGCATGCCAAGCCGGGAAAATGACTCACCGTTTAGGTTGCCCAGCGGCACTTTCGATGGTCAGTGGCACCCGGGCAACCGCTAATTTCGAGCCCTGTAATAGCATAATGAATTCTGAAGTGTATAGACACATCCTATCTGCTCAAGTTCAAACAAATGCCTCTAAAACACCGGTGGTTCATTCTACAGCAAGACAATGATCCCATACATACTGTTAAAGCAACAAAGGAGTTTTTCAAAGCTAAAAAATGATAAATTCTTGAGTGGCCAAGTCAATCACCCGATCTGAACCCAATTGAGCATGCCTTTTATATGCTGAAGAGAAAACCGAAAGGGACTAGCCCCCAAAACAAGCATAAGCTAAAGATGGCTGCAATAAAGGCCTGGCAGAGCATCACCAGAGAAGACGCCCAGCAACTGGTGATATCCATGTATCGCAGACTTCAAGCAGTCATTGCATGCAAAGGATATGCAACAAAATACTAAACATGACTACTTTCATTTACATGACATTACTCTGTCCCAAACATTATGGTGCCCTGAAATGGGGGGGGCTATGTATAAACACTGCTCTAATTTATTTGGAGCACAACAGGCTGAGGGGTGATATTATAGAGGTGTACTCACGAGAGTAATTGATAGGGTGAATGCACAGTTATTTTCAAAGGATAGGGAAGCATGAACTAAAGAGCATAGGTTTAAGGTGGTATGTGGAAGAGAGAAGGACCTGCCCAAGATCCAAAGCATACCACCTCATCTGTGAAACACGGTGGTGGGGGTGTTATGGCCGGGGCATGTATGGTTGCTGAAGGTACTGGCTCACTTATCTTCATTGATGTTACAACTGCTGATGGTAGTAGCATAATGAAAATTGCCTTTATTAAAACCTGACAATGTGCATTTTAACCACATGTGTTTTTTTCTATTACAAATCTCAAATTGTGGAGTATAGAGGCATATAAATAAATTATGGGTCTTTGTCCCAAACATTATGGAGGCCACTGTGTAATAACAAACAATCTGCTTGAAGAACTTGGCAGGTCAAGCGCCATCTGTGTGTGGTGAGGAATGGTTGACTGATGCAGGGTTTTGACCTGAAATGTTAGCCATTCCTTTCCACCCACAGATGCTGCTCAAGCAGATTGTTTGTTGCTCCACATTCCAGCATCTGCAGCCACTTGTGTCCCTGCTTGTTGATTGAACTACATAATGCAAGCATTACATTTTAGCTCTTTGTGAAAGATATAAATATATCACTTTTAATTTGATCAGTTATGATATAAATAAGTTTATGTGAAGTGGGACAGAAACAGAAATGCTGGAAGAGCTCAGCCAGGCAAGCAGTATCTGTGGAAAATGGGAATCTTTCCACAGATGCTGTGTGATTAACTGGGTTCTTTCAGCATTTCTCTTCTTGTCTGAGATTCCAACATCTGCAATTTTATTTGTTTTCTCTATATGATATGGATCTGACTTAATCTGAGTCATAGTCATAGGCCCTTCAATCCAACCCATCCATGCTCACTATGATGCCCGATCTAAGCTCGTCCTATTTGCCTGTGTTTGGCCCATATTCTCAAAACATTTTACTATTCATGTATTTATCCAAATGTCTTTTAAATGTTGTTATTGTATTGTCCTCAACTACTTTGGGCAGCTTGTTCCATATACCCACAAGCCTCTGTGTGAAAATGTTGCTCCTCAGGTTTCTATTAAATCGTTCCCCTCTCACCTTAAACCTATGCCCTTTAGTTCATGGTTCCCTTTCCGTTAAAGAAGACTGTGCATTCACCCTATCAATTACTCTCATGAGTGCATCTCTATAATATTACCCCTTGGCCTGCTGTGCTCCAAGAAATAGAGTTTGAGCCCGTTCAACCTCTCCTATGGCTCATGCTCTTGGAGTCCTGGCAACATTCTCGTAAATCTCTGCACTTTTTCCAGATTAATAACATCTTTCCTAAAGCAGGATGACCTAAACTGAATGCAATACTTCCAAATCTGAACACAATACTCCCAATACATTGAAGAACTTTTAAAAGATTAAGAAATCCCTACCAGGTAAAATAAATGTGGATACAAGGAACTGCAGATGCTGGTTTGCAAAGAAAGACATAAAGTGCTGCAAAAACTCAGCAGGTCAAGCAGCATCTCTGGAGAACATGGATAGGTGTTGTTTTGGGTGGGTGCCCTTATCTTCTTAATAGCCAGTCTTCATTGCTCATCTGGAATGAATCCATCAACCAATATATTTGTATTTGTAGACAAAGTTTGCCATGTGTCTTCTCAAAAGAATAGAGCTGAGACATAAAGGTGCCGTATTATAATATTTGTTTGTGTGATTTAAGTAAATACCACAAGCAATAGTTGGCTAGACTCATTGCTTATGCCTCAAACATCCGTTGCAGTTGCCTTGCATTACAATCTTTCTACCAATGAAATGAACTGGCAGAAAAGATTGTAAAACAAAAATAAAGTAAATGGAGCATGCATTTTTTTCAAAAGCATATATTGAGATATTTTGGAGTTTGGAACTGAAGGTGTGCTTGGCATTTGTACAGAAAATAGATTAATAATGTTTAAAACTGAAGAAGCTAAAATTCCTCTGCACAAGTCTGGGACATAAAGGGTGACATGCAGCTGAAAATAGGCTCGTCAACGTTGTAGTTAATTAGTAATCAGGCAACGTTGTAGTTAGTAATCAGGCAACAGTGTTTTTTAGTTTCCACAAAGTTGCGACTGATATTAACAACACTTGCTTCTATTTACACTTGTGTTATGATACTCTATTAAACAATGTTACATAGTATTTTTAGAATACAGTAACAAAACAATCAAGGCTATTAAAAAGTCCTTTTTTTTAAATTCCTGCAGAGAACAAAACTTTGTTATTGTCAGTCCCTTATCACAATTATCACCTCATAGTCGAACTACCTGTACCTATTTAAAGGCCTCTGCAGCGGGTTGATACTCCTGAAAATGAATATTCCTTATTAATATTTCTTAACAGCGGAGCAAATAACCAGCTTTAACTAATCTTATTTTTTGTGAAGCCATTGTGTTTGGAGGGAAAAACTCATACTCCATTCTCTGCCCCCAGAGTCCAGTAGCTCCCTGAGAAGTCAAATACAGGTTCACCAAAATGGGCTGCTAAACACATTGGAATGTTCTCGACTCAGGATTATTCTGGGATGCTATTGGGATTTTTGCTATAGTTTGGAAGGAGTGGAGGGGAAGAGATTTTTGCTATAGTTCAGGGAAGGAGTGGAGGGGAAGAGAAATCACCCAAGTGCACATGCACATGCGCACACACACACGTAAGCTAACGTACGTGCACAGATATCGACACAAGCACACAATGGTAGCAGGAAGATGTGAGCATAGCCTGTTTGATGATGCTAGCTGCTGCCTTGGGGCAGTATTTCCTGCAGATTCCTTTTTTGGGGGAGAGGTCAATACCTGTGATAGACTGGGCAATGTCCACCACTTTCTGGATTTTTCTTTGTTCTTGGGAGTTTAAGTTCCATAACCAGGCCATTATGCAACTAGCCAGTCTGCTTTGTTAGCCTTCCTGTCCCTTACGTGGAAGAGTACAGTACCCATGTCGGTTTGATTATTATTTCAGAACTGAGAGTGGAAGCTTAGTACCACTCATCCCATTGCTTAGTACCGACCACTTTCTTAATATATCAATAGGTCATAAGAGTGACTTGCACTGAAATCAACGCAAGGAAAATCCATTAGCATTCTTCTGGCAATCTCATGATTGAAAATCCAGATGTATACGGAACATTTAAAAACCTGGGAACACAAATACACCAATGTTTAAGACCATTTAATTACATTTTATTGGAGTAATTTATTAGCTTCCGCACAACAATGTTTTTTTTTGTTATAATTGAACCCCATTACTTACTAACCTTAATACCTTACTTTTACATGAAAAAGCAAGAAAAAGTTCCTCTACTTTGCTCAGGGAAAAAAAACTATTGCAAAGAATTCATCTTATTCGTTTGGTATCCAAATTCCAATGGTAGAGGTAAAAGAAGCAAGGAAATAGTCAGCATCTGAAATTGAATGGGGATAGTCTGAATATAATAAACTATCTTCAAAGTCCAGGATAGCTGAAAGCCAAGGGAAATACTCATTTGCTAGTTAAGTTGGTTGTGTTTTCTCTCTGGTTGGTTGACATTTTTTTGATCATGGAAAATGAGTTAACTTTGACTGGATGCTGATGAGATAATACCAGTGGGTGTGCAGTATTATAGATGGGGGAAGGGGGAGGTTATCTTTTCAAGCCAATCGGTTATGCTGCTACTAAAATACCCTCATGGACTGCATGGTTTGAATCTGAACCGGTCAGACAAGAAAGTGCAAATTCCCAGCTATCAGATATATTTTAATTGATGTAAAAATTCTATAGTTAGCAAAAAGACAAATTATCTCAGATGAGCAATTCTGGAACTGAACATTCTGATGAGTGCTCTTTCTCAGCAAATGTGTTCAGCTTATGTTGTACTGCTTGTGAACATTCACAGTTTTGGCTCTTCAGCTAAAACTGAAAATTGTTGGGGTATAATGTGTACATGAGATTGATACCATTATAGTTATGTTAGAACCTTGAGTATTTAGCTGTTGCGGGCTATTTTGTGCTATTTTCCCACAGCAAAAATAAGGTATTGGGTCATTGTAAGTTAGAACAGACTTCAGTTTAAAAGCAAAAGTTTTGGATCAGATTGCTACTGAGCAGATGGATGCATTGCATGTGATCAGCATTCCATCGTACATTGAAACTTTGGGATAAATAAGCTCTTTGCATGTGTGTCCCACAGTTAGGAAATAACTGAACAAGTGGGTGACTGGAATTATTCTAGACTGGGCACTATTAGTTATGAAATGACCGGAAAAGAATGGAGTGGGTTTGAATTGCATTCAACCAATTGTGTGTATTCAGCATAGCCTAGAGCATAGAGCCCAATACATTTTCCTTGAAAAATTCTGGAATTTATTCTTGGCAACCTGACTGGCCGCAGAAGGGTCATGGCTCCTGCTGGTGTCAGGAAAGCTGCACTGTCCTTCAGTCTTTGATTTATTTGACTCTGCAGCTTCTGAAGTCGTCTTTAGTCAGCTGTCGTCGAATACAGTGTGTTTTATGCACTTACTGGACATTAACAGAGTGTAATGTGCCAAGGCGATCCAAGGAAGATATGATTTACTTACCACGGTATTCGTGTGATTGGGAAAGCATGGAGCAGATAATCAGGATCATCAATTCTGGTGAGATGTTTCTGTCAACAGTTGTTATGTAATGGCTTTAATTAATGCCATTTATTCATTTCATTCTCATGCATTTTGAAATTAACACAATCCATTCCTTCCATGGTGTAGAAAAAGATCAGAAAAAGTCACAATAGACTGAAAACTGAGCATCTTTTCATGGGATGTATTGTTATCCTTTCCAACACAATTAAATCTTTGTAATTTTACTGTTGATTAGAAGGAAGGAAGGAACATTCAATAACGTTGTTTTGTAACTTTTGTTGAGCAAGAATTGTCAGCTTGTGCCATGTTTTGCCTTCCAGGGTAAATATTCAATTAACATTTCCAAATAAGTATTTCAACATTTTTCTTCACCTTTTTAGGATATGCGCTCTAGTTCATACCCCCTGCTTTAAAAAAAGATACTCAACTCTACCCACCGCCCTTTTCCCTTTTCTTTTGTCAGGTTTTCCCAAGTGCACAAAGGCCTGACGTTAACAGGTTTATACTGGAACCTCTTTTGACTGAACTTGTAGCTACTCCTACATTCAAGGTGAATTTTAAAAGGTGTAGTCATTAATACCCTTATTTCATTTAGTGAACATGGTACATTTCAATTGGCCCATGACAAGTCATCATTGAGTGGTATTAATCTTTAAGTATCTCATCTGACCCCCTGGCTAATTTCTTTGCAACTTTCTCTATTGTGACAATGCCAGCATTCTCTGTTGTGAAGGCCAATGCAAAATATTTAATTTATGCTTTAACAATGGCCCTTGGCCTCCAAAACATTTTTTTGTTCCCACTCTTTCTCTTTATATATGTTTAGTATTAAATCTTTTCTCATCCATTCTTGTTGCCCCTTTATTCCTTTGCCAAGTCTGCTCTGCACAATTTATATTATGCTTGATTTGCTCTTACGCACATGACAAAGCCATAAATTTCCACTTTCCATTGTAATCATGCATCAATACATTCATCATCCTAGAAATAAGGAACTGCAGATGCAAATCAGCGGGTGAACATGGATAGGTCTTATTTTGGTTCAGGACCCAATCTGAAGAAGGTTCCCGACCTGAAACATCACCTATTCATGTTCTCCAAAGATGCTGCCTGACTCGCTGAGTTACTCCAGCACTTTGTGACTTTCATCATCCTGTTGATTCAGTTCTCTTTCTCAGCATGTGCCAGACCTTATTGCAGCCTTCTTGCAAACCTGGATAAAAGAAGCTGAAATTGCTGAAATGAAACTGGTTGCCTTTGTTAGCAAGGCGCCATTTGACCAAAAAATAACATTGAGAAGCAATAGAAAAACTGAAATTGGTAATCAGCTGTAATTACCAATGTGTATGTATTCAAAAGCATTAATGATTTCTATCCTCTTTATATTATTGCCTTTTACACCATTGCATATGTTCACCATTTTAGGATAGGATAGGCTTAGAGGGATATGGGCCAAATGCAGGCAGGTGGGAATAGTGTAGATGGGGCATCTTGGTCAGCGTGGACAAGTTTGGCCAAAGGGGCTGTTTCCACACTGTTTGACTATGACTCTATACTAATAAATCCCTAATGCGCTGTCATGGATTTACACCTGTTGTGTTGTGAAGTGTAAAGCAACTGAAAATGGCCAACATAAAACTCATATTTATCTTTTGACTGTCAGAAATTGACCAGAATGTTTTACCCAATAAACTACAAAAAAAAATTAAGATCCCTGCAGAAGCAATAATCAACAGTTTGTGGTTTTGGTTGAGGGACAGATGTTGATTAGCACATAAGTAGGGCTGCTATGGAAATCTGTCTTCTCTGAAAGTGATTCAGGGCTGAAAGCGTTACTGACACAAGTGGACAGTGCCAACTCTTTAAGCTTTAATTAGATTGTCATTGTATAATTTTGAACAGAAATCATTCTTCAAACTTTTGTTTGGTGAAGCCTTTTTGTTACACAATGAATTTCCATCACAAAGTATCAGTGAGAAAAGTATCAAGCTGTTGGCCAGGATTGAAAATGCTGATTTTGGTATTTAGGGACAAGGTCACTTCTGTTGGTGCATATAAACCACATTGCTTGAGTATTGCAATGTAATATCAAGCATCTCAGATCATTTGTTCAGGATTAAACGTTTTAAATCGGGAAACTTTGATCGCTTTCCTCAGATCAGATATTTTGTTGAAGATTTTGGCACAAATTGATGTAATGCATTTTGTAGATTGCGTAAATGCTGCAGGCACAGTGTACCGCGGCAAAGGTGAACATTTAGATTGGTTATATAATAATCACACAAAGAAGAGCAGAAAATGCTGGTAATACTCAGCGGGTCAAGCAGTATCTGTGAGAAGCAGAGTCAACATCAGTTTCATTGGAAGTAGATATTTGCTTTGAAATGTTAACTCTGTTTCTCACTCTCTCAATGTTGCCTGATCTGAGTAGTATCAGCATTTTTTCATTTCAGATTTCTGGTATTTATATTTATATATGTTTTTAATGTTATGTAAGTTCATAGCTCTCTGAAAGTGGCACAATGAGTAGGTAGTGGTAACGAAGACGTATTGTATACTTACATTCATTGATTGGTGAGTTTAGTATAAGAGTCATAATGCAGCTTTGCAGAAGTTGATAGTTATCACCTCAGAGAGATTCTATGTCTATGTTGTAGAAACAAACAACTACAGATGCTGGTTTATGCTAAAGGTGGACAAAGTGCCAGAGTAATTCAGTAGGTCAGGCGACATCTCTGGGGGGAGGGGGGAAGACGGGGTGGGGGGGGGAGGGGGGAAGACTGGACTGGCTCTCATCCGCAGCCAGGACCGTCCCTGGTTTCTCCCCCCCCCCCCCCCATTGAGTGTCCCATCCCTGTCCGGGGGCGGCCGGACCGACAGGACACCGGCCCCCTGCTCCACCACCAGCACGGAGTACCCACAGACCCACAGCCAGCGCCAACTCCAGCCCAACCCCGCTCCAACTGCAGAGGAACCCGCTCCCCGATGGGCCGTTACGGCGACAAGTGCCAGTTCCCCTTGCACACCACTGGCTCTGCCCCTATGGTACCCGCTGCCACTTCATCCACAACCCCGAGGAGGAGCAAGGGCCCCGGCCTCGCCTGCGCCAGAGCACCAGCCTGGGCTCAGCCTCCTCCGGCCCAGCGCTAGACTGTGCCATGCTGCGAGCGGCCTTCAGCCCCAACCTGGAGTTGGAGCTGGCCCGGGCTTGGGGCTGGGCAAGGGAGGGGGAGGAGGTTGCTGCTGCCACCAGCACCACCAACAGCAGCTCCAGCGGGCACCTGGCCTGCCCATGGCCGGCAGGAGCCCGTCCACAGACTCTCTCTCCAGAATGACTCCAGCAGCAGCAGCTCCGAGTTGCCTGATTTCGAGCAGGGCCGGCGGCTGCCCATCTTTAGCAGGATCTCAATGTCGGACTGAGGGAAGGGGGGTGGAGGTGGAAGGCTGCCGGACAACCAGGCAGGACAGGCAGAGCCGAGCTGGAGCCAGCGTCTGCAGCGCCGGCTGCAAGTCCAGGGCCGCCCCTCCAGCCCTGGGCCGCCCCGGACACCTCCGGACAGGGACAGGACACTGGGGAGGGGACGGGGACGGCCCAGCACCCGCAGCGACGGTGAGCCGACGCTGACCATGGACGAAACGCAAGTCTGCACAAAATGCAGCACCACCGTTGCTGAGACTTTATTGACCTATGACGTGGGCATGCGCAGTCGGAATACTTAACTTGCTTATTGCTTTATGTGCCAAGTCTGTAGCGCTGTGTATTGCTTTACGTGTCGGTCAGCGGCTGATAGCGCTTTGTTCCCAAGAGGGGGGGCAGGGGGCCTCGCTCGGATGCAGTTCCCTGCCATTGGTTATAGTTTGAATTTGGGAGCTGCACTATTGGCTATGACTTACCGGCAGTTATTTCAACAGCTGATTTCTTACCTGTATAAAGGCAGGCGCCAGTAAGCCAGAAGTTAGTTCATGTACATAGAGGGATTCACCAACAGGTTGAGTCGAGATCAGCATCACGGAATAGGCAGAGGGAGAGGTGTGCTGCTGTAAAATGGACCCCGCGCATACCAAGACAACTATTGTTATTGTTCTCTCTCTAGCCAATAAAACTGATTTGTATCTAAACAGACGAGTGAAACTTTTTTTTGTTCTACTAGTCAGATCCTTGAACCTGTTCCTTTGGAACAGTGACTAAAATCTCCCTTCTACAGGTCACCTGCCCCAGTGCCTCACCTGCTTTTGTTAGGCATAAGTTCAGAGAACTTCCTGGCAGCTGTGATGCTGTCAAATGGGCGAATCACATCAAAGAGTTCCAATTCAGAAACCATGGTACAGTTTTTATTAAAGTCACGTTTGAAATGTCTGCCAGAGATCTAAACAAAAGAAGGATTGGGAAAACCACCTATCCCCACCCATTTATATTGATACTAGTCCCAAATTACCTATAGCTAGTGTGAATGGGTAATTGATGGTCGGCAAGGACTTGGTGGGCCGAAGGACTTATTTCCATGCTGTATCACTAAACTAAATTAAACTTGCTAAAGTAAGTTTGAACTTGCAGTAGATTTCTTCTTAAGTACTCCAGAGCTGACATCTATCCCAAGCTGACATCTATCCATACACTAATTTAAATTGAAGTCAAATTATCTTCAGAGCCACGTGAATGTAAGGTATATCAGAGTTCAAATAAAGTTTATAACTGGGAGTGGCCAGGCAAACCTTGGGGCGATCTCCAAGTCAAGTAGAGCTTGTCAGTACACAGCTGTTAGGAGCTGAATGGCAATAGCAAAATCCTAAAACATGCTCAAATGGAAGTACATAAAGTATAATAGCCACAAAATCACAGGTCACCTGCCCCAGTGCCTCATTGCTAATTCCAGCGTGGGAAATCAACAAATTCTGAAATAAAACAGGACTGCCAACTCTCACGCATTGAGCATGAGAATCACGCATTTGGCCAAATTCTCATCCTCTCATGCTAATCACAAATTTCTCACACTCTGTCGTGAGAAATTCTGTGATCAACGAAAATTTCAAAACTCGTATCAAGTGCATGGGCCGCGGGTGTTGGAGAGCCGGGGCTGAGGGAGGGATGGAAGCAGAAGCAGCGGCGGCGGCTGATGCGGAAGGGGAGCCGGGGCTGGCAGGTGTTTGCCGGGCTGGTGAGTCGCACGCTGCAGCTCCGGCCATGGAGCAGCCTCAGTGCAAGTGTCCCGGGCCGTCGGCGGCGTCGGAAGCATTGCGCTGCGGCCGTTAGAGTCTCTCTGCCGAATTCGCCCTGGTGACTGGCATGGACCAGGCTGCGGCTCAGTGCATCTTGGAGGACCCGGCAGTGAATGAATGTCAACCAGCGCAGCAAGTAAAGCCATGTCTTGCTCCCGGCGGCAATCGGAATTTAAGGATTTCTGGGAAGCGGCTGACATG
The DNA here is from genome assembly GCA_963514005.1 of Raja brachyura. The sequence continues at coordinate 27,078,329 of OY740790.1, forward strand.
AGCGAGGCCGGCGAGCGGCAGAGATGTTCACATGGGCTGCGGAACCGGGGGAGCTGCAGCCCCCCCACTTTTGTGGCCGGACATGTTACCATACCTCCGGCTTTGGATGAGGCACTGCTGTGCTCTGAGCAACCTGGTCATGGGTTTTGGAGACAGAGGGATGGAAGCAGAAGCAGCTGCGGGGGCAGATGCGACAGGGAGCCGGGGCTGGCGAGTGTTTGCCGGGCTGGTGAGTCGCTCGCTCCAGCTCCGGCCATGGAGCAGCCTCAGTGCAAGAGTCCCGGGCTGTCGGAGGCGTCGGAAGCTTTGCGCCGCTGCCGTTAGAGTCTCTGCGCCAAATTCGCTCTGGTGACCGGCATGGACCAGGCTGTGGCTCGGTGCATCCTGGAGGACAACCAGTGGCTGCTGGAAGTAGGTACCAAGCACAGGGTAGAAGCGGTGGAAGATAGTGGCCTTCAAATGGGGGTGGTTGGAGAAAGCATCCTGCTTGCCTGCTAGATTTTCACTTACTGTAACTGCAGGAAAAATGTTCAGGATAGAATAGGGGGTCAGGTGTAAGGCTGGACCCTGAGTCAGGAATGAGAGATGGTATGCAACTGGAGTCTGGGTCAGGAGCAGTACCAGGTGTGCAGTGAGACCCAGGTTGATCAATATGGGCCAAGTGCTTGATTATAATCTGATTTCCATACATGAATACACTAAGATCATTCGTGTGCTGCACCTGTTGATCAGAGCCTGGCCCTACTGTGGAAGGTAATTAGGAATGCAATTTAGCCTAACCTTATTCATAGCTAATCCAATTTAAAGCATAAATATTGCATTGAAGTGTATGTTAAAAGACTTGCTACAGTATGCACCAGATTGCACAATTTCAAGCTGAAAAATGCAAAATCTCCATACCAATGGGAGGGGTGCACACCCCTCACTTATCCACCCCCCCCCCCCCCCCCCCCCACCTGGTCGCTCTGCTCCCTTGGGCTTGGTCTCTCGCAATTTCTCACTCCCAATTCTCACCCAATGTTGTCAGCCCTGATAAAATCACAAAATTCTGGATAACTGCAGGTAAGGCAGCATCTGTGGAATGAGAAACTGTTAACATTTCAGCTCAGACCTTTCATCAGAACTGAGAAAGAGTCAGAAATCAGCTCAATTAACAGAGAACGTTAAGAAGCCACTAAGAAGCAATTATGCTTCATTGTCTTTTTAATGTGTTGCTAATGTTGTCAAGTCAGTTGTAAATCTGAGGGAAATGCCCAGAGGCCTGATTTAGGGGAATATTTGTCAGATGTGGGCAAATTGTGATTAGTTTAGATGGGCATCTTGGTCGGCGTGAAAGAGTTGGGCCAAAGGACCTTTTTTCCTCCGTTGTATGACTGTATGACTTACAGTAAACGCAGCAAGCCATCTTTTGCCAATGTTTAAGTCCAAAGTGTTTATAGAATCTGTTCATCAAGTCCAAGAGTTGGAGTGATTGGGCAGATGTTACTGAATTAAAATTGTGTTTCAGTTCATACTATATACGAAATTAACTTGAACATTTTAATTTCATCAACACCTCACTGTCACACAGCACAGAAATAGATCCTCCATCTCATCTAATGATGCTGATGTTTATGCGTCCCTTCACTCTGTTTACTTGCCCCATCAACATCTCTTCCTCTTCCATTCTCCATTTTATACCTGTTAATGTTCCATTTAATGTTCCATCTGCTAGATGACGTTCCACTTTTTCTTCAGTACTGTATTTAACTGCACTGTCATTTTTCACTCTCCTCGCTTTCTCACATTTTGATCATGTTCTTTTTTTCTTTTCCTTTTGTTGCAGTCATGCTGTTCTTGAAGATAAATTGTTTTTCCAAATTCCACCTTATTAACTGAATAAAATATTCATTAGTGAGTGAAACAAATGGCTTGGACACTGTTAAGTAGAGGCTTGACAGAACCATGTGAGGGAGGAGGAAATAGCAGATTAAGATGATTTAGAGATAAACATCAACAAGGACTAGTCGGGTCTAATGGCCTGTTTCTTTGCTTTATACCCCACGTACATAATTGTGCATTTAAAGCAGTAGCCTTTAGAAAATATAGTGACATAAGCATTGTCATTTTGAGGGACATAAGCATTGTCAAGTGACTGCAGATGCTGGAATCTTGAGCAATAAACAAAGTGTTGAAAAAACTTATTTTAGACATACAGTGTTGAAACAGGCCCTTCGGCCCACCGAGTCCATGCAGACCAGCAATCACCCTGTACACTAGCAGTATCCCACACTAGAGACAGTTTACATTTTGCAGAAGCCAATTAACCTACAAACCATTGAACTATTTTAGACTCAGTGTCTGCACCGGCCAGCAATCACCCCGTACACTAGCACTATCCTACACACTAGGAACGATTTACAATGAACAGAATCCAATTACCCTACAAGCCTGTACGTCTTTGGAGTATGGGAGAAAACTGAGCACCCGGAGAAAACCCACGCGGTCACGGGGAGAACGTACAAACTCCGCACAGTCAGTATTTATAGTCAGGATCGAAACCAGGTCTCTGGCGCTCTAAAGCAGCAACTCTAACGCTGCACCACTGTGCCGCCCCAGACAGATCAGGATGCTGTCTGATCTGCTGAGTTCCTCCAGCAGTTTTTAATTTTGAGGGAACGATGTGTTACTTTCATACCACAAGTCTTTGATGTGGTCTGAGAGACTTTTTGATTGTAATTATGATTTAGTAAGAATTGCTTTGTATGTGAACAAATTAATCATCTGGAATTTGGAAAAAACAACTGGTCTCAGCAATAAATTCCATTAAAAATTTATGTAGGAAGGAACTCCAGATGCTGGTTTAAACCGAAGATAGACACAAAATACTGGAGTAACTCAGCAGGACAGGCAGCATCTCTGGAGAGAAGGAATGGGTAACTTATCGGGTCGAGACCCTTCTTCAGTCTGATGAAGGGTCTTGGCCAAAACATCACCCATTCCTTCTCTCCAGAAATGCCACCTGGCCCGCTGAGTTACTCCACCATTTTGTATCTATCTTCCATAAAAAAATTGCCAGGTTATCATAAAAGATCATTTAGTTCACCAATATCTAACACAGGTGGTAATGTCATAATCTCTTAGGCTGACCTACAAGCAAATATCCTGTTTAGTGATACCCAAACTGCGCGGATTTCAGTGTACAGCCCAATCACAGACCCATCGAAGTAATATGCAGAAGCTTCCCACAACCACCATTGAGCTTACTTCTGTGGATGTTGTGGCTATGGAGAGAGATGACGACAGCAGCTTATATTGCATTCCACAGATGGTGATCAGTGATACCAAAGGATTTATTCAGCCTGCCAGCACATGGAGCAGCTGCTGCCAATCCCCTACATCTATCTACGTTCACGTTCACTGTTGACCAAGGTGCTGCCCTGAGCCTGCATCTCAGCATTAAACAGCCATGCAACCTGCCCCAACCCACCCAACCTCAGCCCTCACAAGTAGCCAATGCAAACTGCCCGTCTGCCTCCCTCTACACTGAGGTTACATCATCTGTGTCATTACAGTGGGAGCAGCAAGCTGATCCTTCATTCCAGTTCTTGGCACAGCAATGCCATCAGTAACTCATCCCTCTGTGTATAATATCAGTCACAGTCAAACAGCACGGAAACAGGCCCTTTGGCCCAACTTGTCTATGCCAACCAAGCTGTCCCATGTACACTTGTCCACTAATCTGCATTTTGTTCATATCCCTCTGAACCTTTCCTGCCCATGTACCTGTCCAAATGTCTCCTTTTCCTTTGAGAAATTGATTCCATTTGTGTCATCTTGAGCGCTCATCCAATTCGTATAGGAGGGTATGTAATTCCAGAGCCATCCAATGTGGTTGATGCGTAAATGTTTTATGATGTGACCAAGCCAGCCATTCAGTCATGCCATTCCCTCCATGTTCAAAGAGAGAAAGAATAATCTTGATCGGGCCATCTGCTATTAATCTAGACATCAAATTCATACATGGCAACAGCAAAGTCATCCCTTGCATATTGCATTAAGAGGAGTGAAGCAGAGAATGTGAGATTCTTCACAGGTCAAACAGCACCAATTGAGAGAGAAACCATTATTGTTTCTTCATAGGTTCTGCCTTACTGCTGAGTACCTCTGCCAATTCCTTTTTGTTTAAGAATTCTAGTTACTGCAATTTATGTGTGCATTTCTATTACACGAGGTGTATTCATTTGCCAAATTCGGAGATGCTGTATTCATTTGTCTGAAAAGTGTACACAGTTCACTGTCATTTCTATGCAAATGCTCGGGCCGTGGAGGGGGAGGGTGGTGTCAAACCATTTCCTCCTGAAGTCGCCACTACTGTGCTCAGTCAGAACAAGCTTAATCTTGAGGTGAATATAGAAACTGACCTTCATTTGAGATTTTGTTGACTTGGTTTGTGAAACCAAGAGGGAGGAAAAAGTTTCTGGAACAGGCTTTCCTGCATGCTTCTGTGCATTCCTTTCAGCTGATTGAAAATGAGTAGTTCTTTCTTATTTTGTTCAGTGCAGAAGAAGCTTGAAAGGGAGCTCTGACCATGCAATTCACAGGTGAGTTTCAAACTGAATGATTTTTGAGACATGGGTACGTTAAATAAGTGATATTTTGGGAATTTGTCTGTTACTTGATCCATTTATTCTCTCTTTCCCTTTTGACGTAAACCATAAACTGTGTTGCCAAAATTTTCATGTACTACACTTCAGAACCCGTTAGGTGCATTTTCTTTAAAAGCTCATTAGTCATCGTTAAAGCTTTACTTAATTTCCATTTTATGCCAGTCGCCAAACTAAAAGTTTACAATTTTAATTGTCGTCGTTTTATAGAATGAAATGTGTGATGTAGGGTAGATTTAGCAATTAACAGAGGGAGGTGTATTGATATGTAAAAGATGAGAGAGTCAGGGGTCATTAGAAAGGCCAGGAAAGAGTGGCGCTGTCTTCCTCTTCCAACAAAGGAGACTCTGTAATGCGATGGAGACATCACTCAGCTTGGAATTAAATTGCAGGCCGAGCCGGCTAAAAATAGTGAACCTTTCAACATGGATCATATGAGCTGTGACTACGCATGATTTAAACTCTCAATGACGAATAAAGAACCAGCTCCTTACTGCTGTTAGAATTAAAAGAACTATGGTGTAAAGCAGAACAATTAATTATAAACAAAGCTATACAAAGTTTTCAACATTCAATATAATCTTTTTTTCTGTAAAGCTGTAGCAGATAGATTGTTCTTAATTTGTACGAGAACTTTCTCCTCCCTTTCCTCCCAGTCTTTCCCAATTTCAGTTGTCTTCTTGGGGGTGTCAGTCAGCCAGAGAACCATAGAAATCAATGGCCTAGAATCAAGCTATTTGGCATCTCGTTTTCATACAAGCCATCAAAAGTTACTTTGGTTCATTCCAAATCGTGCATGTCAATACCTATTCAGATGCTCTTTTAAAAACGATGATAAATATTTTCCACCCTTCTCTCAGGTAGTGTTCAGACTGCTGCCACTCTTTGGATGAGAACAACTTTGCTCAATCTGCTTCTTGTCCTTCCAACATTTAATGTCCACTAAAAGAAATAGATCCTTCCTGGTCACCTACTTTAGGCCACTTCTAATTTTATATATTACTATTAATTTTCCCTCAGTCTCCTTTATTCTATTCTAAATTACACCAGCCAAATTAAAATACTCTAACTTTCGTAAGTTTTTTGTAAACGTCTTCAGCAACTTCACTAATTATATTAATGTAACAACATGCAGTTTAGTTGTCGCCATATCATTCTAGCATTCCTGCACACCAAGGTTTCCCTGCAGTACCCTACAATATATTGTTTTTATTTAAAATCAAAAGACACAAAGTGCTGGAGTCACTCAGCGGGTCAGGTAGGATCTCTGGAGAGCATCGATAGGCAGTGTTTCGGGTTGGGACCCTTCTTCGATCTGTATTGTTTTCTGATGCCTTATTTGCCAAATACATTTCATTTCAGTTTAAAATTCATTTGTCACTCGTATGTCTACTTGAATCTATAGATAATTCCAGAAGCCTACAGTTTCCTTTTTCATGATCATGCAGACTGCCATTTTTTGTGAATAGTCCCCAAACCTTTGACATGGTTCCAACATTTAAATACAAATCCGTGATACTAATTTACTATGCAAATCAATTAATTCTTAAAGCCATTCATTCATTGAAACTCTTACCATAACAAACTATGACCCTTTGCTCTCTATCACTGAACCTATGTTTGGTCCATTGCCATTTTCCCTTGGATCATGTTTGCTTTTATCTAATTTGTCGCCATAGACCCACAGAAGCAAGCTCTTCAACCCACCTTGTCCATGCTGACCGGGCTAGTGGGAGGTCCCATTTTCCTGCACATCGCCCATTGGCCACTTAACCCTTCCTAACCATAAATCTTGCCAAATGATTTTTAAAAATCGTAATTGTATTTACTTCTATAGCTTCCCCCAGCAAAGTCTATGTGGGACCTTGTTTAATATTTTGCCAAATTCTTTCTAAAGGTATCAAATATACTACCCTCATCAGCCGTCCCTGTTATCTCTTGAAAAAGTTACAACACCCGTGTAAACTGGGATAAATGATTGTCAGACAAAACTGTAACTGAACAATGCAAGACCTTTAAAGTAGGTGTTTCAGGCACAGACTAGGCACGATCTCTTGAGGGAGAAGTGTAGATAAATTAAAGCCTGAGCTCCAGTGATGACAAAAAGGAGCTGAAAGGAAGAGCACATGACAGATGCCACATGTTAAATTGGGCTAATTACAGAAAGTTCAGATGAGAAGCAAAATAAGTAACCAAATAAGTAAGGCCAAGAAATCCTGAGTATAAATACTGGCAGTAAACTGAAAGGATAATTTGAACAAGAGAGCAGGGAAATAGAGAGACAAGAGACTGCAGATGGGGGAATCTGAAACAAAAAACAAACTTCTGGAGGAACTCACTGGGTCATGCAGGTTCTTTGGAGGAAAAGGGCTGCTCGATATTTTGGGTTGAGATCATTCGTTCGAAGCTCCTTGATTCACCAATCTTCCAGCACTTTGTAAGATTTACAGAAAAATGTTTGTCAGATGAGAAGTGGGACTAACCAGCAAGCAAAAGAAAATGTATTCATAAAGAGGGTAGGCACGGCAGAAATATGAAATGACTACTTTGCATCAGTCTTCACCAAGAAATAAGATGCTGCTTGAAACCCTGCAAAGAAAGATATAATTGAGATTCTGGATGGACTTAATTAATGATGACTGAAACATAGAAAATAGGTGCAGGAGTAGGCTATTCGGCCCATCGAGCCAGCACCGCCATTCAATATAATCATGGTTGATCATCCAAAATCAATACCCCGTTCCTGATTTCCCCCATATCCTTTGCCTCCGATAGCCTAGAAGCTACATCTAACTCTCTCTTGAAAACATCCAGTGAATTGGCCTCCACTGCCTTCTGTGGCAGACAATTCCACAGATTCCCAACTCTCTGGGTGAAGGTTTTTTCTTGCCTCTGTTCTAAATGACCTATCCCTTATTCATAAACTGTGACCCCTGGTTCTGGACTCCCCCAACATCGGGAACATTTTTCTTGCATCTAGGCCGTTCAATCCCTTAAGAATGTTATAATTTTTCTATGATATCCTCTCATACTTCTAAATTCCAGTGATTATAAGCCCTGCCGATCCATTTTTCATCATATGTCAGTCCGGCATCTGGGGAATTAACCTAGTGAACCTACGCTGCACTACCTCAATAGCAAGAATGTCCTTCCTCAAATTAGGAGACCAAAACTGCACACAATACTCCAGGTGCGATCTCACCAGGACCCAGTACAACTGCAGTAGGACCTCCTTACTCCTATACTCAAATCCTCTCGCTATGAAGGCCAACATGCAATTTGTTTTCTTCACTGCCTGTTGTACCTGCATGCTTACTTTCAGTGACTGATGACCAAGGACACCCAGGTCTCACTGTACCTCCTCTTTTCCTAATCTGACACCATTCAGATTATAATCTGCCTTCTTGTTCCTGTCACCAAATTGTACATTTATCCACATTATACTGCATCTTGAATGCCTTTGCCAAGGCATACAGCGCCATAGGCCCAGCCTTAAATATCTCGAGACCCAGGTCCTACATCAACCTCTATCCAACCAGCCTTCTACCCACCCCACTATAAAAGTGAATGTCACCTCTCTTGAAAACCTTGACCACTTCCCCTACCTTGGCAGCATTCTTTCCCCAAAAGCTGACATCGACTCTGAGGTCAACCATCGCCTCAGTTGTGCCAGCGGAGCCTATGCCAGACTCAGGAAAAGAGTCTTTGAAGACGGAGACCTAAAGGCTCAAACAAAACTGCTGGTCTACAGAGCCGTTGTCCTTTCCACCCTGTTGTATGGAGCTGAGTCATGGACCACCTACAGCAGGCACCTGAGAGCCCTTGAACAATTCCATCAAAGATTCTTACGAAAGGATCAGCTGGGAGGACAAATGCACCAACATCAGCGTTTTGGAGGAAGCAAACATGACCAGCATCACCACCACAATAATGCAGCACCAACTTCGTTGGACTGGCCATGTCATCCACATGTCCAACACATGTCTCCCTAAACAAATCCTGTACTCTCAATTGAAAGAAGGTCGGCGAGCCCCCGGCGGGCCAAAGAAATGCTTCAAGGACAACATCAAGAACAGTCTGAAGAAATTCCACAACGAGCAACTGGGAACACATTGCACTGGACTGGCACTCCTGGAGAAAATCCGTGCAGGAAGGAGCTGCACGTCACGAAATGGAGCTACGCATGTCGCAGTGACAAAGCGACAGCACCGTAAGGAGAGAGAGAAGGGGGCTCGACAACTACCAACCACTGCCAGTATCCATTGCCCTCATTGCACCAAGGTGTGTGGATCGCGGATCGGCCTCTACAGATATCTGCAGACCCACAAGTAGATGACCCTATGGAGAGGAGAGGGCAGTCATACTTGATTCGAGTGACTGCCGATGATGATGACTGCATCTGCCATGTATCTGCCCACTCACCCAACTTATCCAAATCACCCTGCAGCCTCATAGCATCCTCATCGCAGCTCACAATGCCACCCAGCTGTGTCAGCTGCAAACTTGGAGATGTTACATTTAATTCCTTTCAGTGAATCGTTCATATATATTGTAAATAACTGGGAACCCAGCACTGCGCCTTGTGGCACCTCACTAGTCACAGCATGCCATTCTGAAAAGGACACGTTAATTCCTACTCTTTGCTTCCTTTCCAGTTCTCTATCCATGTCAATACCCTACCCCCAATATCATGTGCTCTAATTTTGCACACTTATCTCTTGTGTGGGACCTTGTCAAATGCTTTTTAAAGTCCATAATGATGATGATGATGAGGTACTAGAAAATGTATCTTTATAATACGGTACGATACAATGATAGAACTTTATTTATCCCAGGAGGGAAATTGATTTGCCAACTGTCATAAAAACATAAAAACACAAAATACATGAAACATATCATGAAATACATTTACTTAATGGATAAATCCCCTGATCCAGATGGTCTGCATCCTAAGTTGCTGAAGAAAGGAAGTTATCCAAGTTTTGGCCATAATCTGCCAAGACTTTCTAATTCAGGGGTTGTGTCGAAGGATTGAAAATTACAAATGTTACACCTTCATTCAAAACACAATGCTGTAAACTGAGTTACAACTGACTCGGGCGGCATGGTAGCGCAGCGGTAGCGTTGCTGCCTTACAGCGCTTGTAGCACCGGAGACCCGGGTTCGATCCCGACGACGGTTGCTGATTTTACGTAGTGTGTACCTTCTCCCCGTGATAGCGTGGGTTTTCTCCAAGATCTTCGATTTCCTCCCACACTCCAAAGACGTACAGGTATGCAGGTTAATTGGCTTGGTAAATGTAAAAATTGTCCCTTGTGTGTGTAGCATAGTGTTAATATGCGGGGATCGCTGGTTGGCGCGGCCCGGTTGGCCGAAGGGCCTGTTTCCGCACTGTATCTCTAAAATAAAACTAAACTAAACTAGTCCGTTTTACCTCAGTGACATTGAAGGTCGAGATATCAGCGACAGAAATTTGTTGACACTTAAATGGATTGATTATGGAAGTATATGTTTTTTTTTAAACAAAACATACCTAACTAACATATTATGCATGTGGTCCGAGGGTGATGGGGAAATGTGGGTGCTATGTTATATATGAACTTCCAAAAGCAGTGGATTAGATTGTACATTTTTTTTTAAATCAAAATTGAAACCAATGGAAGAATATAGTTAGAAACAGTCACTATTGGAACTGTTATTCATGGAAAGGACGTAAAATTAAAATAATTGATTAAAGACGCAAAAATGACATGAAATATTATTTTGAAGAGCAAGTGATTAGTCTGTAATACATGCCATGAACACTTGTCGAGGCAGATTTGCTTGTAGCTGAAAGGAAATAATTTGTAGGGGCCAATGGAGAAAGGGCAACAAATAGGAATACCTGGTTTGATTTTGCATTCAACCAGTGTGGACTTGATGGGCAAATTGCTTCCTCCTAGCTGCAATGACTGTGATTCCGTGAATATCAGTGACAAGCTGTCTGGGTTGTTAATCACTTGGTCGATCCTTCTTGTTTCTTATGAGCAATGGTACCACTTGAATAACCTCCCTGTCCTCCAGCACCATGGCAATAGCCAAAGATGAATGATGGCCCAAGCATCCACTTTGTTTCTTAACTTCCTTAACTTCTTTGAACTGCCTGACATGCAGGTTATCTGGGTCAGATAACTTATTTACTTTTGTGAGCTGGAACCTTTAATATTTTAATTAAAATATTTAATGTTTTTATTCTGCTTAATATTTTGCATGCCTCTTTGATTTCATTATTTGGATCATCTCCCTCTACTATAAAGTTAGCGGTGGGAGGTTTCAAAGGCTTATGCTGTTGGTAAAAACCCATGCTTCTGGGTTAAATGCCAGCCTTCAGAGAATACAATGAGTACAGTAAAATTGTTTATTGTGGCTTCGCTTATTTACACTGCAGTGCAGCATCCTGGAGTGTCACGCTGTCCAGTACATTTTTTGTAAATTTTTGCAAAGTAAACATGACCTTGATCATTAAAAGCAAATTTAGAGACATTGAGAAACCGGAAAAAAATTCAAAGGAATGTAGAACCGGTGATCGGATAAATTATGAATTAAAAAAATCCTATCTTTGAGCAGTATATCTGTATAGCAGTATATCTGTTAGAATAAAAACACAAAAGGAAACATGAGCTTTTTTACAGAGCACTGCTAAAATGGTTAAATCGGCAAAGAGGTACACTCTTGCCATTTTGTTATGCAGGCCATTTTTTAAATTTAATGTTCTGGGAATGGAATTTTTTAATCACTTTCTCTAAATGGCTAACTGGATTTTAAGAAAGTGACGTAGTCACTGTGAGATTGGCATTCAAGCACAGAAGTGCAAACATACTGGCTGCTCATAGTTTATGAGAGGAATTCATAGCATTCATTAAATGAGCAACCAGAACAGCATTTCAATGCAGATTAAACTAGACTTCATCAGAAATGCTTATGGACATATGACTTGGCATTTGAGGCTAAACACTAAAAAACTAGAGTATTTAAAGGAATTAAAACCCCTGGTATACAGTGGATTCTTTCAATTAGAAATTGTTGTGGCATCTTTAAAGAGTGGTTTGCTCCTCATGTCTTGATGTCTGTGCGAATGAAGAACTTGCTGCAAAAGGCTCCCTTGCTGGTGTTTGATGCCTCTTGCCTTCTTATATCAAATGTTATCATTTTTGTCAATTTTTTACTATCAATTCTGATTTCTGTGATCCAATCTATGGATCAGGGAATAATTGCTTGCATTAAAAGGATTATTGATCTGGATTATAACAAAAGGATGTTATTGAGGGGAATGATTTGAAATCTCTTTGGAACCTGCTTGTTAGTATAAGATTTTTGAAATGTTGAGAGTTTGTAATGATATCAATCATTCTGTTGAGATCATGGAACAGAATCTTTTCTGAGCCAAGTGGTGAAAATAACTTGGATGAGGAAAGAGTTTCAGCAGCAGGCTATCAAACACTATGCAGAAGACAAATGGGGGTGAAAAGGTTGATGTGGAAATTATTGATGCGTGACTGGGCATTGATTGCCATGAACTGAGACGGAAGTTGTTTTCTAACAATAATATTGCACAGCATATATGCTCAGACCAATAAGCTGCGCAAAAATGATGGAGGGATCCGATTCTAAAATATCAGGGTTTTTCATAATGAAGGCCATACTTGTGTGGAGACACGGCTTGAACATGAGGAACTCCAAGGTGCAGTGTCCTTGAATGAAAATCTATCCCTGTGGGTGTTTTACATAAATATTGAAAAAAGGCAAGTGAATCACCGGGACAAGCAAAAACAACCGTATATTATACTATGGTTTAGATTTGTTATTGTCATGTGGTAAGAGATATCGTGAAAAGCTTTATTTGCATGCTATTCAGACAGATCAGATATACCATACATAAATACAATCAAATCAAACTCATGTACACAAAATACACCAAAATGGAAGAAACAGAGTGTAGAATATAGTTCTCAGTCTTTTAGTGCGTCAGTTCCATATCCTCAGTGGAGTAACGGTGAATCAGACAGTACCCCAGCTTATGGAAGGATCGTTCAGAGACCTGATAACAGCGGGGAAGAAGCTGTCCCTGACTGTGGTGGTGCGTGTCTTCAAGCTTCTGTACGTTTTGTCGCACGGGAGCAGGGAGATGTAGGACTGACCAAGGTGAGACAATTCTTTGGCAGATGAAGTGCAGAAGGAGTTAATGGTGGGAAGTCTGGCCTGTGAAATGAACCGGGCTATATTTACACCTCTCTGCAATTTCTTGTGGTCTTCAGCAGAGATGTTCCCAAGCCAAGCTGGGGTGCAACTCAATGGCATGCATTCTACAACGCAGAGTGAGGAAATAATAAATTAAAATGTTCATGAAACATTTACTTCCATGTTGCCTCATTATGGCTATCTCTGTATGGGACCAATATCAAAATCTTCGGTGTAGTTTCTTTGAGATCAGAAGATCTATTGAAAGTCATGTTGCTTACTGTTTAATTGACAAGCCATGTTGAATACATTGGTCTTCATCAGTCAAGATATTGAGTAAAGACGTATGTTACAGTTGATGAGTCTTCTTGAGTACATTGGCCTTCATTCGTTCAGGGTATTGAGTATAGAGGTTGGGATGTTATGTTACAATTGTACAAAATGTTGGTGAGGCCACATTTGGAGTATTGTGTTCAGGTTTGGCCTTCCTGCTATAGGAAGAGACTGCAGAGACAATTTACGAGGATGTTGCCAGGACATAAGGGCTAAGCTATTAGGAGAGGTTGGGCAGGCTAGGACTTTATTCCTTGGAACGCAGGAGGCTGATGGGTGATTTTATAGAGGAGTATAAAATCAGCAAGAGAATAGTGAATGCATAGTCTTTTACCCAGAGTTGGGGAAACAAGAACCAGTGGGACAAAGGTTTAAGGTGAGAGGGGAAAGATTTAATAAGAACCTGAGGGGGAACTGTTGCACACAGAGGGTGGTGGGTATATGGAACGAGTTGCCACAGGAGGTAGTTGAATACAACATTTAATGTACATTTGGACAGGTACATGGATAGGAAAGGTTTAGAGGGATATGGGCCAAATGCCGGCAAATGGGACGTGTAGTTTGAGCATCTTGGTCGGCATGGGCAAGATGGACCAAAGGGGCTGTTTTCATGCTGATTGTATGAACAGAAATTTGAAATACATTTGGCACAAGTTGTGTGTTATATTAATCGCTACATGGCTGCAATTTTATTTGTAATATTAATCGTTTAAAAAAATTAAATGGGAGACAACTGAGTTGAGACGCCTGTAGTGAATAATAGCTATAATTGTCATGCTAATATTGGATGGCTTAATTTCAATGTCACTAGAACTGTGTATCTTGAATTAATGACCAGCTTGGCACTGTGTCATACTACGTGAATTTAAATATATCTGCATAATCCAGACAATTTACAAATCAAATCCCTAATCCTTCAACCCACCTAATATTTTTGCTCCAGTTAAGGTTATAGTTACAAGAACAAAAATGCCTTTCTTTGGCTGACATTTGTTCACTTTCATGGAATGGAACCCAAGATGGCCTTCATCTCAGCTTTCAGCGATTTGAGAAGTCTTATCTTCAAACTGAGCTATTGCTTTCATTCAGCCAAATGGGAGAGATAAATTCAAAATCTGCAGCATATTCCCAATCAAAATTGCATTTGGAGGTACAATTACTTCCAAATTAGTTGAAGAATAAATGTTTCCCTTGTTTGACTCTGTGATGCTGATGGTGATGCTGACAGAGATGAGACTGGTGGGGTTGAGAGTAGTAGTATCAAGTTACCACATTAAACAAGAGTCAGGCACCTATCGTGGAGAAATGAGTGGTGATTGAAAATAGAGAAAAAATACTTGGTCATAGAGGAAATAGTAGAATCGCTGTGATTTTGTAGCTGTAGAAATGGCTCATAGTCATTTAATTTCTGCCTGGTTATGGCTGAACTTTCTTCAATTTTTGATACCAGTTGGTGATACCAGTTGGTGACATGATTACTTTAGATCTTATGGCATTATTTTCTGCAGTGAAGGGTATAATTGCTACTTCTGAGGAGAACAGCAATGCCAGCTGTGACAAATTATAGCCACGTTACTTGAGTGTGTTGGAAAGAACTGCAGCTGCTGATTTACACCGAAGATAGACACAAAATGCTGGAGTAACTCAGCGGGACAGGCAGCATCTCTGAAGAGAAGAAATAGTTGTTGTTTCGGGGCGAGACCCTTCTTCAGACTGAGAGTCGGGAGCGTGAGACTAGAGACATGGAAGGGTAAGGTGTGAAAACGACAGATCAAAGCAGACGATGCTAAAGGAAATGTAGAATGGGTCTGAAGAAGGGTCTCGACCCGAAACGTCACCTATTTCCTTCGCTCCTTAGATGCTGCTGCACCCGCTGAGTTTCTCCAGCTTTTTGTGTAACCCTAGAATGGGTCATTGTTAGCTGAGGGGAAGGTGACAAAGAGGCATACAATCAGTAAAATTAATCAGGAGGACAATGATACTAGTTGGAGAACTAGGGTGGGGGAGGGAAGAGAGAGAGGGAAAGCAAGGGTTACCTGAAGCTCGAGTGTGATATGCTGGCGGAACAAGGAAGAGTTGTTCGTTCTTGCTCCTTAAGATTTTTTTTAGCAATAACTACATTTACCTTGTTATAAGATAAGTTTTGCTCGCTATTAGTTGACTCTTAATTGAAGCGGCCAAGCAATAGTTATAAAAATAAGCTTTGTCTGATATCAACCCAAGGCACTAGATTCAAGCACAGGAAACTCAGTAAATTCTGTAAGAACCTCTTTGTTAATATCTGTGGGCTGTAGACAGTTGTATCGGCTGACCTACAAACTGGTCAAGAGACAGTCACATGTGGTCATAGGCTTGTGTTAATGGAATGTTTCAATCAAGATTCAGAGTCTCTACTGGGAAACATCTTGCTCAGTAGTAATAGATTCCCATGAGCCAAAGGGTGTAAAGTTAGGAGGGAGAAATCCTCTGGAATATTAGACATTGACACTTTATGTTTTCTCATGACGTTGGGGTAGGAATCGTCCTGCTGATAATCAGCTTTCCTCAGTTGATTATGTCATGTCACTCCATATTGAACATGAAATAGTATTCTTAAGAGCAATACTCATCAGCAAGAGTGGCTTGATGGTATAATTACAGAGGAAGTTGGCCAGACCTGGAAGCGCATACCTGCCAGACCGGCCTGTGAGGGCAAGACGACCAAAACCTCATTGATTTCTGCCTCGGATGCCTACCATTTGTTGATGTATCCATTCATGACAGTATGGGTAGGAAGAACCACCACAATGTACTACTGCAGTCAGATCTCATCTTCAAACGGAGGGCATTGTCCTGTGTTCTACAAACATTTTCTGTGTTTTTTAAGAAAACGTGCCTCTCAAATCTCCTTTAAACATCCCCCTCTTATCTTGACCTATGTCCTATAGTATTTAACATTTCCACCCTGGGGGGAAAAGATTGCCTATCTTTCCTATCTGTGTCTCTCATAATTTTATAAACTTCCACTCAACCTCTGACACGCCAGAGAAAACATTCAACCTTGTCCAACCTCTCACAATAGCTAATGCACTCCAGCTCATGTAACATACTTGCAAACTACTTCTGCACCTTCTCTAAAGCCTCCATATGCTTCCCACAGTATAGCAACAGAACTGCACAATATAATCCAAATGTGGCCTAACCAAAGTTTTATGCAGCTACAACTTGACTGGTCAACTTTTATACTTGGTGCAGTTGTGTAACTTGCAAACACATAAGAATCACTAATTTGCAACTCCTGATATTCTACCTTTGCCCATAGTTGTGGCCTGCAGTAATTGTGACATTGTTTAAAGCAATCATAAGAATGCAAATCACATTCAGTTGATTTAGCTTTGTGTTTATCCTAATAATGTCCTTATTTGAATCACTAAGCATTAAACCTTGAACTTTGTCACTTGAAACCATATACAGTATGTTTCTAATGCTGAAACATTCCTTATGGTTCTGTACTGATGCACCCTTTCCTAATTTCCACATACTTTCAACTTTCTGCATAATTGGAAGTGTAACATGCTTTTTTTTCTAACACTGCAATCAGCAATATGACTTGAACTCTTCCCGATCAGTGTAAAACAAAAAAGCACAAATGTCCTGTATTTGAAGTGACAGCAATGGAGATGCTTGATCATTAGATCTATGATTCATTTCAAAATAATGCTGAAAATATTTGGATTTCTAATGGAGATCGTCCACTGCATTTGTTATGTCACGTCTCATTGTTCAGTGTTTTATATGGTTCAGTGCAACTCTTTGAAATGCTAAATGAGAGCAGGTATTCACTAGGGAGTAGATTTCGCAATGTTTTGACAGGTCTCGTTATTAAACCTTGTGTTTTCAATTGTAAAAGAGCTGCAGATCGCCTTATCGTTCATTTGTTGCAATTCTGTCCTCCGTGAACTTATCCCAATCTTGTTACCTAAATTCTAATTTGCACAGAGTTGTGATCACCCAAGTCCTGTGCTTGGAGACATAAGAAGCTGCAGAAGCTAGAATTTTGAGCATAACTGAAGGAGAGTACTGACCCAAAACGTCACCCATCCATTCCCCCCACAGATGCTGCCTGACATGTTGAGTTCCTCCAGCACTTTGTGTTTTGCATCTTCTGACTATGTTGTTCCCCCAATCCAAAATGGTTACGTTTTACAATTACTTCCATGGCCACATTCTGCTGATCGATCCTGCTGCAATTTTTCACAACCATCTTCATTATCTGCAAAACCACCCACTGTGTATCATTTGCAAACTTGCTAATCTTGCCGTGTATGTTTCCATCCAAATCATTGATATCGATTTCTACAATATGTGATATTCACTTTCCAACTTGTATGTGAATAAATGCTGGCAAAGTAGGACTGTCTTCGCCAGAGATTAGTGATTAAAAATAAATCAAATGACCGTCACCTTCTTGAGGGCAACTGGAGATAAACAACAAATGCTGGCCTTGCCAGTGCAACTAGATCCCAGAAATTAAATAAACCTTTATTGGCAAAAGTAATTAGAACTACCAACAGTCATTAGACTGTTGGTAGTTTTCATTATGTATCCCAGTACACGTGATTCCGTCCTGGAATATTTGGGATGGAGAATAATAGAGCCGATCTTCTGTTGCCCTGAAACTTCTGGTGATACCAGAGTTTCTGTTCGGAGTCTCGCTCTCAGCATTGTAATGTAACGGAGTACAGCATAGGGGCATGTGGCAGTGCAGTCCGTCTCAGTGTCTGCAGAATGGTTTTGAGAATCAATCGGTCACTGACCAATGAACGGGCTATTGAGTCTGTACCAATACTTAGGACATTTCAATCTTTGTGAGTATGTTTTATTGGATGTATGCAAGTATCACCTTTGGAAGTTGATTAAAACATTACATTCAGTGACTTGGAGCATGTGCATTGGTGCAAAATCGGAAAAGCTGTTCATTCTATTGTATTTTTGAGCTCATCTAGATGACATGTAAAACGTCCATCATTTAGTTTTTGGCATACAGAAATTTTGAAAATAGTCTAATCAGGATTCATCTGCTATTAGCATCATTTATAGATGCATCACTGTTTCCTGTGGTCTACATAAAAAGGGCTCTTCTTCCACTGAAACATATTGCTGCTTTTGAATTCTTTATTTAGCAGTTTACCAATAGATTTACTCGTAGTTCCTTTACTAATGGATATTAAAAAATCATTTGGACATATTCTGGCTCATTTATGTTGGCACCCTAGGATTCCTGTGCTTTGCATTGTGTTGGTGTAACTGGGACACTTTTTTGATGTGGTATCGATACTAGTGAACTAGTTTTGCACAATATGAAAATATGTTTGGGGAAAATATGTTTGCGTTGCTTTGGTGGAATGTGCAAACTCACAAAAATGGTCGAAAGTTTTAACAGTTTCATCGCAGGTTCGCCTTGTTGCAAATAATGTTATAATAGCAATCTGCATAATATCTTGAACTTGGAAAATATTTCAGATTGGTTGAGGTATGCAGTGGAGGATATGTTACGGTTTGTGGGTGACCAAGGGAAGGGTTAGATGTACACTAAAACAGTGTGATTGAATTTTTCTAATCAGGACATTTTTTTATGTTATTATGGAAGCACTCCAACCCCTTGATGAACAATAACTACAATTTTCTTGTCATTTTTAGAAGGTGTAAGAAAAGTTCACACCTGCCTTTTCTGAGATGATCTCTAAATGTCTCTTATGTTTGGTGGACTATTTTTATTATCGATGCTGGTGATTAGATCACACTTTTATTGTCTACCAGCTTCTGGAACTTCCAGTTCATTGTTTACGGTTACAAGATATACTTATGGAATAGGAACTTAAGAACATAGAATGAAAGCAGGAGATGCCTTGCTCTACCATTAATGCTGATCATGTCTGATCGTCTGCCTCTGTGTCATTTCCTGCATGAAGCTCACAGCCCATGAAACTCGTAGTCCCCATTGATTTAACCATCCATTTTTCCATGGGAAAATTTGCAGTAGGTAACTAACCTACCAATCAGTACTTCTTTGGGATGTGGGTGGGAAACCAGATCACCTGGAAAACCCCCCTTTGATCAAAAGAGGAACATGCAAACTCCACAAAGATAACTTCCAAACGCCCTTGTGTCTGGCGACAAAATCCCTCGATACTGCTATGATGTTATATTCCGGACGGCAGAATGAATATCAACTTGCACGCAGGTTGCCAGGATCACGAGAGAGAGGTTTATTACCCAACATTCACTGCTTATATACAACACCAACTCATTAACACACACATGAATATGCAGGAATACATTACATTGCTCTCCTTTTTAAATGAATTTTAATAATTACACAGTTACAGTTTTGTTGTTGTGATACTTGATTTAAACCAGTATTTATGAAATCTTAAATGATAAACATAATATATTTATTTTACATATCTACACATTTTTGTTTTACTTATACAGTGAGTTACTTAACTTACAAACCTAACCTGACTACTGGTTTACGGATCCTGCCTGATCGTCTAACTGTAATAGGTGTAACAGGTTTAGGTGTTGACTCAACTGTTGGCTTGTTTGGCTCTGCTTTAGTACCCTGACTTTGACCAGAGGAATCTGTTTCTTTGTCTCTACTAACTGAACTTTGTGTTTCAATCACAGTGGTCTTTTCCAACTTACTTTCAGATGAAAACTCATGGTTTAGGACTTCATGCTCAGTTTTTGGTTCATCTTTGGCTGGAATCATTTGATCAACATGAACACTTTTGATCCTATCTCCAACTTCAACTAAGTATCTTTTTGTTCCACACACTTCCACTATTTTCCCAACATCCTATTTGTCTCGACTGGAGACAGTCAATGGCGTTTTTGACTGTTTTTGCTCAACTCTCAAGGCCAAATTGGGTTGAACTAGACTTAGGCGTATTCTTAGCCTTCTCTTCATCAACAGTTCTGCAGGCGAGTAACCTGTTGTGTGATTCTGTATTTCAGCAAGAAACTAGCCAAACGATGTTTTATGCTGAGCTCTGAACTACCCTGCAAAACCTGTTTCTTGAGAGCATCTTTGACAACTCTAACAGACTTTTCCGCCACCCCATTGGAGGCTGGATGGTAAGGGGGAGCAAGTGTGTGCTTTACACCATTCTGCTGCATGAACTCTTTGAACCGTTCTGAACGAAACTGAGGCCCGTTATCAGAAACCAGTTCTTCCGGTAAACCATGGCATGCAAAAATGGATCTCAACTCATCTATGGTACACTCAGTAGTAGTGCTTGACTCCATATGCTTAACCTCAATCCATTTGGAATGACTATCTACTAGTACCAGAAAGTGATCATTACTCTTTTCACAAAAATCTACATGAACTCTCTGAAAATGTCTACATGATAATTCATGGCGTTGATTATGGAAAGGCTTCAGCTCTGAGTTCAGATCTGAGTTCAATCCACTATCGAATTCAGTCCAACCGTTCAATGTCTGCTTATAGACCCACTTCAGCACAGTGTCTTTCTCTGTTTCTGCTGCAATTTCTGTTGCAGTCACCGAAAAGTCTTCATCTATGACTTGCAGTGTGTAGATTGAGTTCTCATTTCCCACATCAGAGTTCTCATGGGCCAACCAGGACAATGCATCTGCCAATGCGTTGCACTTGGAGCTTCTGTACTCCACCTTGTATTCATACTGGGACAGTAAAATTGCCCGGTGCTGCATCCTTGATGCCGCCATGGAAGGTATAGCTGACTTGGGACCAAGTATCACCAGTCATGGATTGTTATCAGTCACAAGGGTGAATGGTCTGCCGAGAAGAAACTGATGGAATTTCTTGATTTCAAACACGATGCTGAGTTCTTCCTTTTCTATCTGTGCATAGTTGTTTTCACTCGGTGATAGGGTGCGGGATGCAAAAGCAATAGGCTTTTCCTGTTCGTCATTCATTACGTGGGCGATCACTGCACCTACACCATAACTTGAAGCGTCACTAGCAAATTTCATCTCGCGTGTCGTATCGTAGTCAACAAGGAGTTTGTCACTTGTCAAGTTTTCCTTGCAAATCTCATATGCACTTTGCTGTTCCTTTCCCCACGTCCATTTAACATATTTTTGCAGCAGATGATGTAGTGGCTTTAGCACAGTTGCTAAATCTGGAAGCAATCGTGCACAGAACTGCACCATCCAAACGAATGATCGTAGCTCTGACACATTGTTGGGTTTTGGAGCATTCACTATTGCTTCCACTTTCGCTTTTACAGGGCGAAGTCCGTTGGTGTCTACTTTGAGTCCAAGGTAGGCTACCTCTGACTGCGCAAATGGACATTTACTTTGTCACAGTTTTGACATTGTGGCAGTTCAGTCGTGTGAGAACTTGCTCGAGAATTTCCAGATATTCTACCATGCCCTCTGTTAATATCAGTATATCATCCTGGTTGCACACACAGTGCGGAATGCCTTGTAACATTTTGTCCATGACAAATAGAAACAATTTCAGGGAGGATTTCACATCTTAGGTCAACTTTGTATATGAATAGAAGCCCTTATGTGTGTTGATAGTCAAGTACTGCAGACTTTCCTTGTCGACATTGAGTTGGGCGTAAGCATGAGACAAATCCAGTTTAGTGAAGACTCTTACTCCGCTAAGTTCTGCATACAGATCTTGCGAGGTTGGTAAAGGATATTGTTCGTCATCAACAGCTTGGTTGATTGTGACTGTAGTCACCACGTAGTCGAACAGTTTTGTCGGCCTTGGGTACGGCCACGATTGGCGATGCCCAGTTACTCTGGTTTGTCTTCACGAGTACTCCATTCCGCTCTAACCTGTCGAGTTCTTCCTCCACTTGTTGCTTTAGTGCATATGGTACAGGTCTTGGTCGACAATACACAGGTCACACATCTTGCTTAAGTCGAATGTGTACCCTTTTATTCACGTGTAACAGTCAGCAAAAATGTTTGCATGTTTGCTTATGACGTTTTCAATACGTTATTTGGACAAATCGACACTGAAAATGTTCTTCCAGTCTAACTCTATTCTACTCAGCCAATCCTTTCCAAGGAAGGTGGTTTATTTCTGTAGCTGGCCACTATGATGAGCAGTGTTACTGACTGACCATTACGCTGAACTTTACAGTTCATTTGTCCACATGTCTCCAAAACTTTGCCCGAGTAAGTTCTGAGCTTGACCTTACTCTCAAACAATGGCATCTGTGGGAACTTTGTTTCGTACAGGTCTCTGCTCATGACTGAACAAACTACTGCTGTGTCAATACACATATCGATTAACTGTTCATTAATCAATAGTTTAGTTCGAAAGTCCTTGCCCTGGCTGGTTGTAGGCTTATCGATGTTGGTTGCATAAATGGTGTACAACCCAAGTTCATTTCCATCTGGGTTCACCTACAAGTTGTGAACTCCTCTCTGGTGTTGTCGCTTGATTCCCGCAGATTGTAGGTTTCCTGCTTTATGCTTGGCCCGACATGCTGATGCGATATGGCCTTTCTTCTGGCAGTTATAGCACTTGGCCATTTTGAACTGACAAAATTGGGATGAGTGATTACCATTGCAATGATAACAACTGGCTGAACTCCCCACCATACTTGGTTGTGGTTTAGCGCCTCTTGGTTTGACCATTGGCACTGACTTGTGACTGTAAACGGCCACTGCAGTCCGTGGTGGACGAAACTCACGAGCATTCTTGCATGCTTTCTCGAATGTAAGAGCTGGAGTGTTCATGAGTTCATGAGTTTGGACTAAATTCGTTCATCCACTAGACCACAAACAAATCTGTCGCGTAGTGCGTGTCCGAGAACCAAGTTACAGTGCAAAATAAGTTTTTCAAGGCAACAATGTACTAATTGATTGTCTCATTCTGCTTCTGGTTTCTAGTGCCAAATTGATAGCTTTCTGCAATTTCCAGAGTCTTTGGGTTGAAGTGCTCCTCCAACTTCTTCATAATGTCATTGAATGGCACGTCTTTTGCCTTTAAGGGTGCAAGGAGATTCACGAGTGTTCACTTCAGGACCGATCTCCGTGAGCAGAATCACTTTCATGAGTTCGCAAACAGCTTTATTTGTTTCAGTCACTATCTCTCCTTCACCACTAACCTCCATTATGTTGTTTGCCATGAAAAACATGTTAGCTCTCTCCATATAGGAGCTGAACGGCTCTCTACTCTTGTCAAAAGCGCCAAGGTTTCCAATGTAGCCCGTGGACGCTGCCATCATGTAATTCTCTCTTTTTTTTAAAAGTCCATTCAAAAACCCCGATTTCCTGTCTGTTCTGGTGTAACAATTCACATAAAACTCAGCTGTACAAAAGCTATTCAGCTTGAGGAATTCGACAAAAAAAATCTTATACAATCCCAACGACAGCATCTTGCCACTTAGACACAACATAGAGATAGCCTGACAAACTCTCGCCGATTTGTACAGCTGCTGTTTTAAACTACAGTCCTCTGCATAGAAAGATCTGCGGCTTATCGTGTCCAGCTCGCAAACAACTGCGACACAACTCTGTATTTACTGTTTAAAATATTAAACAATACTGCGTGTTGCGAAACAGTCCTGCACTGTATTTAAAGGATGAGTTCACAAACTCTATCCTATCCTCGGCACCAATTTTGTTATATTCCGGACGGCAGAATGAATAACAACTTACACGCAGGTTGTCTGGATTGCGAGAGGGAGGTTTATTACCCAACATTCACTGCTTATATACAACACCAACTCATTAACACATACATGAATATGTATGAATACATTACAGATGCCTTATAGGAAATTAATTTGTAAACTTTCCCATTTGTCTAGCTGTAGAAACATGTGAATCAGTAGTCATTTAATTTGGGAACGTTCTTTGGGATGCTCTTTGCTCTAACGAGAATTAACAAACAGTCCTTCATCTTTAGTCAAAGCAATCTGAGAAACTTTACATATCATGTGTGTTTGAGCTCTGATCCTGTTCATGTTTCTACTCATTACGTAGTTACATTACATGCCTGTAATGCATAACTATTCTTGATTGGTATTTTTAAAATTGTCCCAGACAAATTCCAGATGTTTATTTCCAGTTTGATGTTATAGTCAGATGGAGAAATTAAGATTAAAAGAGCAAAAATTAATTATTTGAATTGTTCCAAAGGACAGAAGACAGAATGAAAGTGTTGAAGCAATAATTTTATTATCATTTGCCTGAGTGTCGTTAATGTGTTTGTAATGCCGTAGACTTTGACAGTCATTATACAAAACCCCCTGGGCTTCTTGTTATAAAATGCAAGCTGTCCCTAGTTAATGAACGGTTTTTGTTTAGTCAGATGTTGATTTTGTCCATAATCCTAAAAATACATTAAAACTCGCTCAATATGGTAATCAAAGCTCCGTGATATTGTAATGAATTACTTCAAAAGTGCATATGACTGATAAGAAAGAACAATTGCTAAAAGTGGAGAGGAGAGTGAGAGATAAAAAGAGAAAGACATTTCACTCATTGAAATGAACATTTGTACATAAGTGTATTGGATTTATTAATATTTTGGGAGATTACAGTATGTATGTATGTCTGTACGTATTTAAGTAAGCTTGTAACCCAAAGATGGCCAGTACAGCATATCCACTTTTCCTCTGCTTGGATCTTTTATCTTAAACCGAGATGTGACGTAAATAGGTGTCTTATCCAATAACCAAATATTCTTGGGATAAGTATGTTAGGTCAGCTTTGATCTATGGATTCTCTGTCCACGTTTAAATCTTTCCTGTCCCTCTCATTAGTTGGAGAAAGATGTGGTAAGGATTTTGTTCAACATTCAACCCCCCCCCCACCAACCAAACCAGGAGATCAATAGGCAGTTTACGTACACCTTTTTGTTCTATTCTTCAAATAATTAATAATGAGCCTATACACAGTGCATGCCGGACACAGAAAACAATTTCATCATGAAGCTTAACATTAAGAGGCTGTATTTCCAATGCAGCTGACATGCTGTCAATCACAACTGGCACTGCCAAGCAGAAAAGCTGGTACCATTGTAGTACACGTTGAATACCGTGAGCAAATATTTGTAATGTAAAGTTAATTTGTAACCAGGTGGTGTCTGGTTTCTGTCTGATGCTTTCATTTTCATTAGTTGAACTGTGGTTTGTTAAAGTCTCACTGCATGCAGTAAGTTATATTTACAGTATAGCATGAAATTCAGTGAAAAGCAGAAATCATATTCTAAGTGAATTTGCGGTATAATCGGTCAACAGGAGGTGTAGATAAATGGTTTTGTTTTTCTTTCCTGGCCATTAATCTGCAAGTGAAAGTTTAAAAAAATCTTTATTTTGTAACATTAATAGGCACAACAGGAATCAAAGTGTTATTGAATACCACTGAAAATATGGAGCTTTCGCAGCTGAACAGACAAGAAGAGAGAGATATTTATCTCTGGGACCTTCATTCGAGCTCAGCAGGTGTTTGAGTGGTGTTGTCTGAAAGATTTGGGGCCGTGGTTTTCAATCCCTAGTGGCCATAACCTTGCCCAGTTGTGACTAATCCTTGAGGCATGCAGAGAGTATACAGGCAATATGAGTGACTTCAGACATCCAGGAACACAGAGCAATACAATGGAGTGTCTGTCTTCTTTCTGCCAGTGAGGTACGTGAAGAGTTTCAACAGCCGACCCGCCTTCCTTCATTACATTCAGTCATGAGCGGAAGGCAATGTGATGTTGCTGCACTTTCTAAAGAATGTGATGCAAGTCGTTCCTCCAGAAGTGCAAATCAGCGCATGGTATTGATACTTAAAAAAAAAGACAATAGGCTGAGAGTGGACTGTTGAACCACTGCTAATGATGAGAACTAGCCTCATCCACCCATAGCTGCTTTCATTTCCAATCTGAGGGCTATTGAGTGTCGTGTCCATTGCAAGGAAAGTGTGCTTATAGAAATTCTTACTCCATAGATGCTTGTGCTGGAAAAAAAACCTCATTAAGCAGAATCTAGATTTTGAAGTAATACAGAAAATACTTTCTGATCAATTTCATTTTACTGATTTTGATACTAAAGTTTTAAAAATGTTGTGTACTAGACATGATTGATGTGGAATTTGCATTACAACACTTGTAGGTGGTGCTGTAGCTCATTTGGGCATTCCGACTCCAAACAGAGCAATCCCATCAGTTCAATTTCTGCTCATATTTCCTCGTAAAGTCATCATTCTCACACGCCCACTAACTTCTCTTTGATTCTGCTGTTATTTATCTCTACTGAGGAGTATTTTACATAATAAATGTATCAATTAACCTATGACCGTTTGTATGGCTTGGAAAAGGAAATTGGACTACCCAGGCTGCCACAGTGACAATGTGCAAACTTTACATCAACAGTATCAAGGTGTGAATCCAGCCTGGGTGACTGGAGATATGAGGCATCAGCATGCTGTTTCAAAGCACTCCATTTAGAGTCCAACATTAGAGCACAGTCAGGGAGTCACCAGTTATGTTGCCTGAATTTACTGACATCAGACAGGTAGGTAGTGAGGATGATCGATTGTAGGGGAAATTGGGATGGTATAATGTGATGTGGATTTTTGCAGCTGAATAATTGTTACTTGATAGCAGAACTACAGGCATTTCCAAGAAACTTCCAATATGTTCGTGTATGAAGAAAATAACAAAAAGAACATTTTCTGATGAAAAATTATTTTGTATTTGGATTAATTTATGATGTTTATTGATATTTTCATTTTTAATATAAACTTGCAATATCGTCTCAGGGTGTATTTTATATTTGTGCCCGTTTCTGCTTTAAAATAAATTAATATGAAGAATAATTTACTTCCGATTTACATATCATCATTTATAAATCTTAATCAATCTGTTTTCTGGATTATGATTATATACTGAATGCAAAAGCCATGTAATTTACCACCCTGGGAGTGTAGAATTTACCCAAGAGGTTATGTTTTAAATTATTGTTTTGAGGGGAAATTCCTTTGAATAGTATTGTTTAAGCCATGGTTCTTGTAAAAGTCACTCACAATGGCAGGCATTACATTTTGCTGTTAAGTTACACTTAATTTGGACATGGTATTGAATTTTATAAAAAATAATTTTGAAACAAATTGTCATTAGTGCTGAAGCTGATTCTGGCCGGTATTTTGTAGTGCAGTGCACTTATGCAATTGACTTTGTACATAAATGGAGCACCTTGTGTTTCTGATTTGTTAAATGGAGAGAATTCCTATTCTCTGCCAATGTTCCCTACCAATGCTCTCTACTGATTTTCACTGTGTCTGCAGCATAGAGAACACAAGTAATCCTTTGATTTTCTTTCCAGAAGGTATTTATCATGGATCATTCACTTTGCATTTACCCTTACAAGTTCTGGAACTATTGTTTGCTTCCTGCAGCCTTGTTGGCTGTGAAGGCATTGAAAAACACAACATTACTGATGTGGGAGGGGGGGCAACAGTCACACTGTCTCCATTCCACACATCACTGAAGCAGGGGGATATGTGCACAGACATGTTCTTATGTCACTCTTTAATGCAATGGATTTCCTTGCAGAGAGTTTCGGTGAATAACAGTGGTCTGTGGTCTTTTCATTTTACTTACCATCTCTCCAGATGCACTCTTGAATCAACACGTTCCTGGCAAACAGGCATTTTGTGTAAATTCCATCAGTCGCCTCCGTAGGTCTGGAAGCCCAGGCCGAATTGCAGTTGGGATGTAGCTTCTCCTTCTTGTGCCGGAAGATGGTTGGGTTCCGGTGGGTGAGCTAGTTCTGGTGGTCTTCCATCTTCAGCACTCCTCTTACTGGAATCACTATAATTCAGTGAAATGTTTGCCAAGATGGAACAAAATGTACATATGTATAGGCAGCAAAGACAAAGATGTGTAAAATTGGTTAATATAGTTTCTAATTTCACAGTTTAATCACCTGGTAATCACTGTCTTTGGAGTACTACCAATGTCCTTGACAGAAATGGGAAACAAGGGGATTAGATGGGGGAAGGTAATTTGAAGTGCTACACAATGAAGTTGCCTTTCTATTTCCTTTTTGTAACAACTTCAAAGAGGACCTAATTAGGGCAGCCTTAATCCATCTGCGGTACACTGGTGTTAAAGAAGGAACTGCAGATGCTGGAGAATCGAGGGTTACACAAAAAGCTGGAGAAACTCAGCGGGTGCAGCAGCATCTAAGGAGTGAAGGAGATAGGCGACGTTTCGGGTCGAGACCCTTCTTCAGACTGAAGAAGGGTCTCGACCCGAAACGTCGCCTATCTCCTTCACTCCTTAGATGCTGCTGCACCCGCTGAGTTTCTCCAGCTTTTTGCGGTACACTGGTGACAGCTGACTTGTCTCTCGAAAAAAGAATGCTCTTGCTATTTTGGTAAATTATCTCAGTGTTCTGTATGATTAGTTCGTTGATAAACATTTCTGGCTTTTCTAGTCGGGCAACCGAGATGGATCAGAGTTTCTCACAAACTGTTACCTAACACTGAAACTGCAAAATGTAATGATTAGTTTAAAATTTAGCGTGTTGTGCAGATATTTATGTGCTGCTCATCTGTGAACCTGGGACAATAAAAGGATTATGGAAACTTCTCTATCCAAATTAACTGAAGTTGCATTTCTGAGCTAAGAATATGTAAAATTCTGTCATGGAAAAATGGGCCATTCATCTTTGGAATTGTTCTCCCAATGAGTTATCTGTTTATGAATGGTGAGCATGGTAATTATCCTTGTCTTTCTTGATATCAGGTTTTTTCTCTCCAGATATTTTTCTATGAGGTAATTTTTCTGATTAACTTTTTAAAATATCTTTATTTAATTTGTTGTTTGATTCAATTTGACATGTTTGAGATTGCTTTGGAACTTGTTCATTGAAAAAAAAAACATAAGACTAAAGTCTTTCTGTATCCTATTTCTCAGCCCTGAATCTCTCAAATTGTTGTCTGTTTTTGTCAGGTTTTGATGTCAGACTGAATGCAGAATTTTATAAAACCCTTGGGAAGGTCAAATATCCTTGCCAAATGCATTTGTTTCATCTCTGCATAATAATGGTAGTTATGCATTAAACAGTAGATGTGTCTCCCTGAATCATATGTATATTTTGTTTTAGAACGTAGAATAAGAATAGCATAAGAATTGGCCCTTTGGCTCACATGTCTGTGCAGAACATGACACCAAGACCAGCACTTATTTGTCTGCACATAATCCATATCCAATTTCTATTCGGCATTTTTCCAATTTGTCATGAAGCATATCTTGCTAAATTGGTTCCTCATCTGGGCGGACTTCATTTTTTTTCTTAATTTGTGTTGGATTAGTTCAGGGCTCGAAATTAACGGTTGCCCGGGTGCCAATGGCGACCTAATGTCCTGTCGGGCAACCTAAAAGCCATGCCATTTTGCCCGGCTTGGCAAACACCTATCGTTCAACTCTGAGTTCAAACTCTGAAAAATAACAGCCTATTGCACTTTATCTTTATTTATTGTGTATATAAATGGTCTATGGTATATAGATACACTGAACCTTTATCTCCTGTTTTATATTATGTTTACATATTCTGTTGTGCTGCAGCAAGCAGAATTTCATTGTCCTATCTGGGGCACATGACAATAAAACTCTCTTGACTTGGACTGAAGGAAAAAGGGTTCTTGGGGAAAAAAGAGCTACCTTAAATTTAGTTGCATCTGGTTGGGTAACTATGGTAGGGTGAAGACTATTCCATGCTTTAATTGCGCGGGGGAACTCCATGGAGCAGCCAGTATCTCTGGAAAGATGAAATTGGGTAACGTTTCAGGTAAAGACATTCTTTAGATTTCCTCTGGTTTTAGTGTTTTTAGTTTAATTTAAAGATATAGCGTGGAAACAAGCCCATCGGCCCACTGAGTCCACGCCGACCACCGATCACTCGTACACTAGTTCTATACCACACATAAGTCAAGAGTCGAAGAGTGTTTTATTCTCTCTCGTCCCAGTTAGATCAATGAAAACCTTACTTGCAGCAGCACAACAGAATATGTAAACATGGTACTCTGTAAACAATGTCATAAACGAGAAAACAAAACTGTATATATATAAAAATAAGCTGGAGTAACTCAACAGGTCAGAACGAATCTCTGGACAAAAGGAAAATATTACGTGGGTACGCAAAAGGCTGGAGAAACTCAGCGGGTGCAGCAGCATCTAAGGAGCGAAGGAGATAGGCGATGTTTCGGGTCTCGAAACCCGAAACCCGAAACATCGCCTATCTCCTTTGCTCCTTAGATGCTGCTGCAGCTGCTGAGTTTCTCCAGCCTTTTGTGTACCCTCGATTCTCCAGCATCTGCAGTTCCTTCTTTAACAGGAAAATATTACGTTTTGGGTTGGGTCTGAAAAAGATTCCTGCACACCTTTGGAATATCGAAGGAAACAAGAGCACCCGGAGGAAACCCATGCGATCAAAGGGAAAAGGAGCAAACACCATACAGACAGCACCCATATTCGGGATCAATTTCGGGTCTCCGGCACTTTTAGGCAGCAACTTTATGGCCAATGTACTGCCCCATAGTCTTGAACTGAATTAAAACATACAATAGCTGTAAAGGGGAACATAGCATCACTTAGGGATTTAAGACTGAAAATGGATAGTTTCTTTTTTTATAGTAATCAAAGTTATCAACGCATAATTTTTTGTGTGTTGGAAAACAAAATATAGTGGCACTGCTGGTGGTCTTGCTGCCTCACACACCAGAGATCTGTGTTTGATCCTGTCCTCTGGCACTGTCTGTGTTGAATTTGCACATTCTCCCTGCAAGCATGCGGGTTTCCTCGCACATCCCAAAGACGCATTGGCTTTGTAGGTTAACTTGTCTCTGTAAAATTTCCCCTAATGTGTAGGGAGTGGGTGTGGAAAGTGGGATAACATAACTTGTGTGAATGGGTAAACAAAAAAGCTGGAGAAACTCAGCGGGTGAGGCAGCATCTAATGAGCGAAGGAAATAGGCGACGTTTCGGGTTGAGACCCTTCTTCGGACTGATGTGAGGGTGGGGGAGGAGGGGGTGTGCAGGAAGAAGAACGGAAGAGACGGAGACAGTGGGCTGAGGGAGAGTTAGGAAAGGGAGGAGAAAGCAAGGACTACCTGAAATTGGGGAAGTCAATGTTCATACCGCTGGGGAGTAAACTGCCCAAGCGAAATATGAGGTGCTGCTCCTCCAATTTGCGGTGGGCCTCACTCTGGCCATGGAGGAGGCCCAGGTCGGATTCAGAATGGGAGGGGGAGTTGAAGTGCTGAGCCACTGGGAGATCAGGTTGGTTATTGTGAACTGAGCGGAGGTGTTGTGCGAAGCGATCGCCAAGCCTGCACTTTGTCTCACCGAGGTTGATCATACGCTGAATAATCCAACCACATTTTTGTTTGGACATGGAAAGAAATAATAGAAATTGCATTCATTTGCAACGTGTAAAAAGAGTTGAGATACTTTATATACTTTATTATAATTTTGCTGCATGTCATTGTGGTATATATCATATCTTGATTGGTGAATACTTTGTGACTTTATTTGAATCAGAAATAATATGTGAATGCTTAATTGAGCATAAGTTCGTCCGAGCACATTATCACAACCTAAAAAGCTGCCGAAGTTGCCCGGCTGTCAACAGCGAAAAAAAGTTAAGTGAGGGCCCTGTAGTTGTCCAAAATTATTATTTGCCACAGAAGGCTGTGGAGGCCAAGTCAGTAGATATTTTTAAAACAGAGATAGATAGATTATTGATTCGTACTGATGTCAGTGGTTATGGGGAGAAGGCGGGAGAATGGGGAGAAATAGATCAGCCATGATTGAACGGCGGAGTGGACCTGATGGGCCGAATGGCCTATTTTTGCTCCTATTCCTTATGACTTCATGATCAATTGCAAGCTCCACATTTAAGAAGGCATCAATTTAGAAAGATTTCTTTCTATATGCTCCTATTGCATTTTTAACATTCAGATTACAATTGTCTTGGTTCTCTACACATGAGAATTGTGATTGCTAGACTCTGTTTAGGCTGAAGTAACACACTGCAACTTCTGGTGGCAATTTCTAAAGTTAATCTATGGTTTTACCGTCTCCCCAAGGCAGCTGAGTGAAGTACATAGATCAATTACCTTTAGTATAATACATCTGTACACAATGCATTATTTAATGATCAATTCAGAATAGCCAAAAACAACAATGTTGTACTATTATTTATACTACTGGGATGTAAAGGACAAGGTCGACTGACAAGGTGATGATCTTAATCAGGTTGGAGACCACATATGGAGAGGTCGGATTGGGACTGAGGCACACAATTACAATGATCAGAAATCTGAAATACAGGAATGAACTGTAGTTTAAATGAGGGCAGCCCACAAACATCATGGGATATGGACCAAATGCTGGCAGGTGGGACTAGTGTAGCTGGGACATGTTGGCTTGTGTGACGTTGGGCCGAAGGGCCTGTTTCCACATTGTATCACTCTTTGACTCTATCACCCAATCTGTGTTTGCTCTGCCTTTGTATAAAAACATATTTTTGAGCAGTGAATACTGACAGAATCACAACTATTTCAAAAGGAAAGAATATTTAATTTTATGGCATTGGGAAGGCAAGAGGTAAATGGGATTGTTTTGCCTCTCGTTCTCGTGCACCACCAATGCTATAAGAAGGAAATGGGCAGTTGCAGATGAAGGGAGAGGAGGTTTGGAGAGTGATTAGACAAGGAGATGTTTCTGGCAATGGTGTTGAGTTGGATGTTATAGAATTGACAGCTTAATCAGCTGATAGGGGATGAGGTATTGAAAGTGGGTATAAGAGGATGCCTTTCATGTTTCTGGGAGGGAGGGAAAGGCCAGAGACAGGAATGTGTCTACATATTTTCACATGCTTTTTGATTTGGTGTCTGTTCAAAGAAGGAATGGGGCATTGTCAGAACAAATGGTGTGGAGGTACAGTAAGTACAGTACCTGGAAACAAAGGGGAAGCCTCCATTGTGTCCGGAAACGTGGCTGATGGGCAGGACATAAGGTCAGACTGAAGTGCAGGAGACTTCGACCCCCTCTCCCTACCATCTTACTGGCCAACGTTCGGTCCCTTGAAAATAAAGTGGAGGACTTCAGGGCAAGACTGATTTATCAAAGGGAGGTGAGGGAATGCTCTGTGTTCTGTTTCACAGAGACATGGCTCACCCCCAGCTCCCTAGACTCAGCGGTCCAGCCTGAAGGGTTCTCCATCCACCGAGAGGAGGGGGCGTCTGCCTCATGGTCAACTCTGTGTGGTGCTCAAACGTGGTAGTCCTGTCCAACTCCTGCTCTCCACACCTCGAACATCTGGCAGTGAAGTGCCGTCCCTTCTACCTTCCGAGGGAATTCACCTCCATCATCCTGACCGCGGTCTACATCCCACCCCAGGCAGACGTCCGTCTGGCACTGGAGTAGCTGCACGCCATGGTCAACAAACACCAGACGTCTTTCCCCGAGGCATTTACCACCATAGAGGGGACTTCAATAAAGCAAACCTTACGAAATTGCTCCCTAACTTCCACCAACATGTCTCCTGCTGCACCAGAGGACCTAACACCCTCGACCACTGCTACACCACCATCAAGAATGCCTATTTCTCCATGCCTCACCCTCACTTCGGTAAATCCGACCATACCGCGGTGCTGCTTCTTCCTGCCTACAGGCAGCAATTAAAGGGTGCACCCCCAGAGGTGAAGACTGTACAGAGCTGGTCGGGGGGGGGGGGGGGGGGGGGGGCGAGCGGACAGAGGAACAACTCCAGGACTGTTTGGAGTCTGTAGATGGGTAATGCTCAGGGACTCGGCAATGGACCTGAACGAATACGTTAGTCGTTACAGACTTCGTAAAGAAATGTGTGGAGGACTGCATCCCGATAAAAACCTTCCGAGTGTTTCCCAATCAGAAGCCTTGGATGAACTTTGAGATCCGCACTCTCCTGAAGACCAGACACCGGGCATTCATGTCTATTGATACAGTGGTCTATAAGAAGTCCAGATACGACCTTGGTAAGGCCATTAAAAAGGCCCAAAAGGGACTTCTGCTCCAACCTGGAGGATGGGACAGATGTTCGGCAGCTGTGGCGGGACCTGAATGCAATCACCTCCTACAAAGCGAAATCAGGAGGTAGCTCGTATGTAGGCGTAGCATCACTCCCTGATGAGAATCCGTTTTACGCACGCTTTGATAGGGAGAACACTGATGTGCATTCTCGAGCCCCCATTCGCTGTGATGGTATTTCAGTCACAGTCACAGAGGCCGGCTTCAGAAAATCCTTCAGGGGGTGAACCCTCGAAAAGCGCCTGGACCTGATGGTATACCCGGTCGTGTTCTTAAAAACCTGTGCAGACCAACTGGCTGGAGTTTTTACGGACATTTTCAACCTCTCACTTCTGAGGTCTGAGGTTCCCATCTGCTTTAAAAGGGCATCAATAATACCCGTGCCCAAGAAGAGCAAGGTGACGTGCGTCAACGACTATCGACCAGTGGCACTAACGTCGGTGGTGAGGTGCTTTGAGAGGTTGATCATGGCGCAAATCAACTCCTACCTCGTCAAAAACCTGGACCGACTGCAGTTTTTCCTACTGCCACAACAGATCAATGGTGGATGCGATCTCGCTGGCTTTCCACTCCGCTCTGGACCACTTGGACAACAAAAACTCCAATGTGAGGCTGTTAAGGGCCTGTCCTACAAGCATGCAACTCTATGCGATGAACGCGATCAAACTAGAAGCGGGGGCCACGCGGAGGTCGGGTGATCCTCTGTACAGGGCCGTTCCCAGCAGCATGCGCCTGCATATGGCAAGCGCGACCAAACCGGCAGCAGGGGCCGCGCGGAGGTCGGGTGAGTGGCGCAACGCGGCGCAAAGTGAGGCGAACTTGGAGCGAAGTCGAAGGTAAGTTCACCAGGACAGAGAGGGGCACACAGAGAGGGGCACAGAGGCACACACACGCAGAGGGCCACGGAGCCACACACATAGAGGGTCACGGAGGCACCTACAGATAGGTTCACGGAGACACAATGTCGGGGCGGTGTGTAATGCGTCGAGGCGACTGCGAGCCGACAAGCGGT
Organism: Raja brachyura; assembly: GCA_963514005.1. The sequence continues at coordinate 27,113,604 of OY740790.1, forward strand.
TGTCGCGCGGAATTTTTGAACATAGTCAGTTTTTCGGAGTTTTTCAGTTTGTTGGGACGAACTTCGCACAATTCCGCACGGCTTCGGCGATTGAAGTGGGAGCGGCCCCGCGACGCCGGACGGCTCAAGCGACCACGTTAGGTCGCGCTAATCCCATAGAGTTGCATGTTTGTAGGACAGGCCCTTTATTCATTGATTACAGCTCGGCATTTAATACAATCATCCCCTCCAAGCTGGTTATCAAACTCGCAGAACTGGGTCTCTGCGTATCTCTCTGCAATTGGATCCTCGACTTCCTCATTCACAGACCACAGACTGTTCAAATTGGTGGAAAGGTGTCAGCCTCGATAACAATCAGCACGGGAGCACCTCAAGGCTGCGTGCTCAGCCCCCTGCTGTACTCACTCTATACTCATGATTGCGTACCTGGTGCGAACTCCATCATCAGGTTAACTGACGACACCACTGTTGTGGGACATATCACTGTTGGGGACGAGTCAGAGTATAGAAGAGAGATCGACCAACTGACCAAATGGTGCCAGCACAATAACCTGGCCCTCAACACCAGCAAAACCAAGGAACTTTGGATGAGATAGGATGGGGACCCACAGTCCCATTTATATCAATGTGTCAATGGTGGAAAGGGTCAAGAGCTTCAAATTCCTGGGCGTGCACATCTCTGAAGATCTCTCCTGGTCCGTGAACACTGATGCAATCAAAAAGAAAGCACATCAGCGCCTCTACTTCCTGAAAAAATTACAGAGAGTCGGTATATCAAGGAGGACTCTCTCTAACTTCTACAGGTGCACAGTAGAGAGCTTGCTGACTGGTTGCATCATGGCTTGGTTTGGCAACCTGAGCGCCCAGGAGCGGAAAAGACTGCAAAAAGTAGTAAACACTGCCCAGTCCATCATCGACTCTTATCTCCCTACCATCGAGGGGATCTATCGCAGTAGTTACCTCAAAAAGGTTGGCAGCATCATCAAGGACCCACACTATCCTGGCCACACACTCATCTCCCCGCTACCTTCAGGTAGAAGGTACAGGAGCCTGAAAACTGCAACGTCCAGGTTCAGAAACAGCTTCTTCCCCACAGCCATCAGGCTATTGAACTCAACTCAAACAAAACTCGAACATTAATCGCCCATTATCTGTTTATTTGTACTTTACTGTTTTCTTTACTCATGTGTGTATATATTTATACAATGGTATATGGATACACTGATCTGTTCCATATTCATGCCTTCTATAATTCTGTTGTGCTGAAGCAAAGCAAAAATGTCATTGTCCTATCTGGGACACATGACAATAAACTCTCTTGACTTGACTCTTGACTTGAGGTAGAACAGCTGGAAGGATGCTTCTTACAGAGACAATTGGAGAAAGAAGTGCTTTCAAGATATTTGTGGGAGTTGGAATTACAATGGGCTTTGTTGGTGGTCTATTACTCTTGATGAAGATAGAACAACTGAGGAAAGGAGCATGTAAAAGCAAGATTTTGTTATAGAGATACAGTGCAGAAACAGGCCATTTGGCCTACCGAGTCCGTGTCAACCAATGATCCCTGCACACTAACACCATCCCACACACCAGGGGCAATTTACAATCTTTTTTTGACCAAAGCCAATTAACTTACAAACCTGTACATCTTTGGAGTGTGGGAGGTTACCGGTGCACCCGTGGAAAACCCACGTGGTCACGGGGCGAACTTACAAACTCCGTAAAGACAGCACCCGACAGGATCCTGCCTGAATTGTGGTTTGCTCAATATTGGGTCTCTGCTGTGATATTTAGGTCTTGGTCATCATTGCCTAGTGCTGTCTTATTCATTCTCTCAAACACTCTTTTCTTTATCCTCCTTAATGACTCTTTCTGTTCCAGATGCTTGGCCCAGCAAAAAGAGAAGCAGTTTGTCGAAGGCAACAGCACAAAAAGGAAGGGTGCACACCCAAATTAGTGACCATCAGAGAGATAGAAAAGTGTACTCTCTGTACAGGTTTCAGGGCAGTCGGACAGTCAGTGTGGAACTGCTCCGGGGCTGTATCAAGGCATGTGTTAAGGCCATGTCTCCCCTGACCTGGCTGTGAGAAGGAGTGAAGCAATCTCAAGCACCAGTGTCGAGTTCTGCTCCACTTGATTTATGAAGTATGATGGTTCAGAAAGGGCAAAACTGCTCCACCACCAAGTGCCACAGGATGTACTTTGCTCTCAGCCCTGAACCAGGCCACCCATTTTTCACATGCACTTCTCTGATATCAGTTGGAGGCAGTTAGGTGACATCTTAGTTTCCCCTCCCCCACCCCCCCCCATACCTTGCTGTGTGCTAGTGCATTGTATTCATGTACTTGCATACAATTAGTTGTGATTTTGAATTATTTGTGTTTCATTAGAGGCAAATCTTGAATCTGCAATATTTTGTACCTGGTATAAATAGTCCCTTATTCCTTTGTTATAGAATATTTACCATATAAACTGCAACATGCCACTTATTCATCTAATTTTATCTCGGATTGATTAAAGTAACTTGATGGAATCTATCCACAAGTGCAGTAAATCTTGGACTGAAATATTGTTTTGATTATTGTTCTCAGTGCTGTGTTTTTTCATTATTTTCTTTGGTGCTTACTTTTACATGGACAAACAGTTTCTTGTGGGGGTGATTTTCTTCACTCCATAATTCCTTTGTGATGTCTGTACAGTAATGCAAGTTATAGATTGAGATTCAATTCTATTTGTAGTGCTCAGTAGACTGGGAATTGATTCATCTGCTGTATTGCTGAAAATTGACGAGTGTATTTGACCATGGAACAGTATAGCACAGGAACAGGCCCTTCGGCCACAACATATTTGCCGAACATGTTGCCAAGTCTATCTCTTTTTTTTTACTCCATTAACTCCATCCTTACCCCCAAAAATAGATTAGTCACAGGAGAAGGGCAGACATTTAGACTCAAATATTTATCCTCAGATCTCCGACTTGTTTTTGATACACTTGGGGACTTATTTGGTATTTCTCATAAGGTTGTAGTGTGTAAGTTCCACAGTTAATTCCTCTTTTACACGAAGAAATACATTTTTTCAAAAACTAGGATTTTGTTTATTCTCTTTCTGTCTCTTTTGCCCTCTCTGCTTTTTTTTTCTGGCTCCCTTTCCATCTCTGAGTTTCCTTTCCATGATATTCAACAATATAATGCTTATAATCCGTGATGAATTAGGGCTATTTGAACTATTATTAAAATTAAACTATTATGAACTAATTGAATTACTCAGGCGAAATTGATTATATCAGAATTTTGATCAGGAACTGAAGAACCATGTAAAAGTTACCTTGGAAATTGGCAAGCGGGGAAAGAAGCTGTCTTTGAAACAAAAACAGGCCAGAGGGAGAAATCTATTTCCATGTAACCGCCCTGCAGTAATCAGACATCATTGTTGCTTAACGCAGCTGCTATGTAGCATGTAGCCTTTAGTCTTTTTAGCTTGCAGTAATAAAAATTAACTTATTGCTACAGCTGGTGGCGGTGCAGTGGCGCAGCGGTAGATTTGCTGCCTTACAACGGCAGATTCTGGGGTTGACCCTGATTACAGCTGCTGTGTGAATGGAGTTTGCACATTCTCCCTGTGACTCTGCGTTACAAGAGAACAGGTTCAAGGATCTGACAAGTAGAACATAAAAAGGCTCGTCTGTTTAGTTACAAATCAGTTTTATTGTCAAGAGAGAACAAAGAACAATACCTGTCTTGGTATGCGCGGGGTCCGATTTACAGCAGCACACCTCTCCCTCTCGCTCTGCCTCCATCTGCGGCGCTGATAGCGACTCAGCCCATCGGTGAACCCCTCTCGTATATAAACTGCTGGCGCCTACCTTTATACAGGTAAGAAATCAGCCGTTGAAATAACCGCCAGTAAGTCCTGGCCAATAGCACTGCTCCCAAATTCAAACTATAACCAATGGCAGGGGACTGCATCTGAGTGAGCTCCCCCCCGACCCCCTTTGGGAACTTGGCGCGTAAATCAATACACACAGCGCTACAGACTTGGCGCGTAAAGCAATACACACAGCGCTGCCGGTTTGGTGCACCAAGGTTTAAACAAAGCGCTGCCGGCTTAGCGCGTGGGTATTTAAACAAAGAGCTGTAGCCTGTAGTGCTCTGGATTCTAAATATTGCGCTAACGGCCGCAGCGCTATGGGCTTTAAATATAGGGCTATGGGCTTTAAACATCGCTCTGTAGCCACAGCGTTATGAGTCACAGACTGTTTGAGCAAAATTCTCGTATAACATTCCACCCCTCGAACAGTCTGGTTACCATCATATCTGGGCCGCAGTTGTTACCTCGTCACATCCGGCCCGTAGGCGTTACCTCGTTGCATCCGGCCCACAGGCTGTAGTAAAGTCCACAAAGTCGTGAAGCCAATCCGCACATACAACATCGTAATATGTTAAAAAAGGAACTGCAGATGCTGGAGAATCGAGGGTACACAAAAGGCTGGAGAAACTCAGCGGGTACAGCAGCATCTAAGGAGCGAAGGAGATAGGCGACGTTTCGGGTTGAGACCCTTCTTCAGACATCGTCATAACATCGTAATATTATGGGAAACAACAATGGTTAGTTCCCAGTGCACCACTGTTGTCCACCATCCTCACGAGGGATACTGTTCTCCAGCCCTTCGAACCTTCTCTACGGCTTCCTGGTTGTGGTCAGCGAGGTTGGTGATGTTCTATTTTACTCCACTCAGGGTCAAACCAGTCACCGAATCTGTATGACCACCCATGGTACAAATTAACTTGTTTTGGAGGTCCCAAACCTTAATGCCTTTATCAATACCACCAGAAATAATCTGAATGCTTGTGTCATTAAACGTTGCTGCCAGTACTTGGTACGTGTTTTGAAACTTATGGATTGCGGCCTTCTTCCGAATGTCCCATAGCTTCACTGTTTCGTCATCTCTTCAGACCAACTGTGGACCCCATCGGGCTGGATAACATCAATTCTCTTGTTTCACTCATTTCACTGTCCCACACTGCTATAGTTTTGTCTGTTAATGCTGGAAAAAGCATGACGGCATCTATGTTATAATGCAATTCCATTGCTGCTCCACTGTGACCTTCCAATGTAGCATAATTATCGCAGTTACCATATATATTCCAAAACAATACGAGTTGATCAAATCCTGCAGATGCCCATTGTTGATCCATTCGAGTGGAAAACAATAAACTTCTCTCTCGTGACCCGTTAAAAGCATTAGAGGAGCTTGAAGACTCGAGGTTCTTGGTCCCACCTGCAGCACGGTCTGCTGCCGGATCCCCTGCACTGAGGGCAGCAGTTTGTTGCGGGGGTGCTTGGCCTGCAATGCCATTTCCTATTCTATTCATCAGATCCTGCCGACTACTGTGCTATAGGGAACAGGTTCAAGGATCTGACTAGTAGAACAGCATAAGGCTCACTCGTCTATTTAGTTACAAATCAGTTTTATTGGCAAAAGAGAACAAAAACGATACGTGTCCTGGTATGCGCGGGGTCCATTTTACAGCAGAACATCTCTTTCTCTCTCTCTAGCGATGCGACCGGTGGCGCTATAGGCTTTAAACATAGCGCTATGGCCACAGCGCTGTGGGTCACAGACTGTTCGGGTAAAATTCTCATATAACATCGTGTGGGTTTTCCCCGGGTGCTTCAGTTTCCTCCCACACTCCAAAGACGTACAGGTTTGTAGGTTAATTGGCTTCAGCAAATTGTAAAATTGTCCCTAGTGTGTAGGATAGTGTTAGTGTATGGAGTGCTCTCTGGTCAGCGTGGACTCAGTGGGGCAAATAGCCTGTTTCCATGCTCTATCTCTAGTCTAAAAAGTTTATTGAAAAGACCTTTATCTTTGAAAATATTGCAGGAAACATAACTTTGTTACTGTGAGTCTTATACGCTCTAGCACCAACCACTTTCCCCTATTTACACATTTGTTTTTATAACACAATTTTCTAATTAGGAATGCAACAATCCCGTTATTGCAGAGAGTAAAGTCCGCAGGCCATGGTTGGAGCGATCCCAGGCAAAGGATCGACTCCGATCTTAAATCCATGCCTCGCGATGGGGCCCAAGGTCAGTCCGAGGATGCCTCCAGCTCCATCGGTGGTAGGCCAAGAGCGACCGGAGAATGCGATCTGAAAATTAATCTCCGGCAAGGTATTCATTTGTATTCATTTCAGACAATTTGCAGAGATGCCAGGATGAGATGAGATAATTCCCCGAAGGATGCAACTATATTCTTTATAGGGATATCTATATGGGATAGACGCAAAAAGCTGGAGTAACGCAGAGGGACAGGCAGCATCTCTGGAGAGGAAGAATGGGTGACGTTTCAGGTCGAGGCCCTTCTTCAGACTATCCCATATCTGTATGGGATAGTTCTGCTCTTGGCAGCTGGTCTCATTGTAGGTCAGACACGGACTTGGGTGCACATGGCCTGTGGTGTTGTCACCTTATTGGTCAGTGCAGTGCAGTGATAATGCTGATAGTACTGATAATAATATATTAAAAGTATACTTTTGCAGAACCCTGCTTTCATGTTAATAATGTGAAATTTATCACTTCTTGGGTTTCTCGAAAATAAAATGGTATTAGAAAACAAGCCACGATGATCAAATATTACTACTGATTTTTATTTTGTTTGATAGTGATAACATTACTTCAAAAAAAATTGCTGTGTAAAATCAGCTGGTAATCAGTAACATTGCTGACTGTAGATGTCGGGGCACAGAAAGTACCTTATCCAGGAAATGCACTAAAAGCTTTAATGTCTCTCTTGGCAGCTTTTAAATAATCCATTAAATCCATCAATGTGAGCTGTGTTGTGCTCCAATGAGAGAGGCCTGTGATCAATAAAACACTTTGCATACCCATTTATTGGAGGGCTGTCTCTATTCTAATTTATGAGAAAGGATAATAGAGCTGTATGAAAGGTGTTGGTATATTCCGTGCAGCCGTTGTGGCCAGTGTCCAGATTCTGTGGACAGACAATGAGTTCCTTCCTCCATGGTAGAGCAGAGTGGTCAAACTGCATTGAAGATGAGGAACAGCTTCTTTTGTTGCTCGGTAGAAAGCAGACTTTACCTGACCCCTAAACCCCTGGCAAGGTCTTTTGTCTTGTGTGGATTTGATCAAAGTGGCAGTTGACAGTGGGTGATGCAGGGCTAATTGGGATGTTGAAGCTTGTTTGGGTGAGAGGCATTGTGTCGGATCGGTTTATGAGAATTGCATGGGGATTGTGGTGCTGCTTGTCATTGTCAGCCTCCGCTCTGATGCTTTGCTGATTCGCACACTGAAACGCTGCTACAGGGTGTGCATGTTTGCTTCAAAGATTTTCTCCTAAAATAGAGATGAAGGAATTGTGAATAAAGTTTTGTGATTGCCAGTTGGTGCTATTACCAGGCCTCTTTTTATTTAGCATGTGAAGATGGGGCATTTTATTTGTGGTATATTTTATAGCTGGGCAGGAAACTGCTTCATTTGATGGTTTTTTTAATCCAAATCCAAATTCTTTCTGTGAAATGTGCAGTGCAGAATTCCATAACCAAGTATAATGAGGTTAATCAGAATAATGGTGTAAGGAATAGCGTTGTCTAAAGTTAAAAGTGCTGAGTTTCTGCAAAAGAGATGCTGATCTGAACCAATTTAGAATCTTTGTACCGTGCGAATGAACTGCAGACAAAAGAGTTTCTGATTTCATAAGTATTGAAAAAAATGTTTTTTAAGCATTTGAATATGGTTGTGTTTATGGCAAAACGGGAACATTTTGACATGTCCAATTTACAGTAAGAAAGCAGCATTGAAATGTAATTCTACAAAACAGGAAAGTTTATTTGCAAAATATAACCCTGCTGGACTTTAGTATAATTGTATTAACTCAGAATTGGTGCTTGATTACTGGAGAATGCAGAACAAAGGCATATTTGTGTGTGTGTGAAGGTGCTTTGCCTATTTGCGGCAGCAGAGTGCATTATTGCTTACATTAAGAGGACTGAAGGGTAGGAGGTACAATCAAAGCAAAGACTTGGTTTCTTCTGCCTTGTTTTCTAAAACAAGAATATGCTTCTAATGATCACAAGCTTGTATGCTCACTTTTAATTTGATGGTATCTGCAAGCATATTTGTTCATGGCCTGTTGTTGAGGCAGTTGTTGAGGGTTTGTACTGCAGTCTTTGCTGTTGTATGGTGATCATTGATTTGCTATTTTATTCTTTCATGGAGCAGAGAAGATCTTGAGCAAAGGAAGGGATATTTACTGGGCTAATTAATATAAGTGCTCTGAATAAATATTGTGATGGATTTCCTTGGCTTATTTGAAGTTCAGGAGAAAAACAGGATCAGCTATTGGGAGAATCAGAATTAATTACAAGCGATCAATTTTCTAATTAGATTAACTGACAGCATGCATAATGTTAGTGGAGTTTTTTCTGACTGTACAGGGAGTGGTATGGAGATCATGCAGTATTTTGTGGATTTACATTTTTTCACACTTACCCGTGAGACCATTTGTTTTTTTTTTAATTATTTTGTTATTAATTCTTTGAAGAGTTAAAACTTGTTTTTAATGGGCATCACAGTTAAGGCTATTCTTCTGTATTGCTTCTTATTTGTGATTTTTTGTTTCTGTTTGGACAGGAACCCAACACTACCTGTATGCATTATAACTAAGCAAGTTAGCGTTGAATGTGCTCAACTGGTCAGCCAGTATTTGTGGTGAGAGAAAGGTAGAATTAATTATAACTGTTGTCAGACTGGCAGAGGTCTATTGTGCTTGATAAAATCTTCAAAACAATTTTGATTTTCTTGAATGGTGGCAGATATGTATGCTGGTTTGGATTGTGGGAATGGAATTAGCATAAATATTAGTCAGTTTTGTCTTTTTTTAATGGCAAATTGTCACAATTGAGGTAGAACGACCATTAGCTCTGGGTCTTGAATTTTAATCTGCGGTACATACCATTCTGTGTTTCACTAGTTAGGTTGGTAAATGCACTGTCTGGTTTGATAATGAGACTGTTGCTGGAAAATGAAGCTGTGTGAATGAATGCTGAGTGGGGTCAAGATCGGGCATTGCAAGGTTGGATGGTCTGTCTCACTTTTGAAGATCTTGGAAGAAAAAACGCTGTTTGGATTAATTAAAACAACCCAGAGTTGAGGCAAAAATTGTACTTTGTTTGAGACTGTGGTTGTCTTGAAAGAAAATATGCAGATTCTTAACTGTTAAAGCTTCCTGATAAATAGCATGGCTGAAGTATGATTCTAGAAACGTAATTGTGACCAATCTTTGAATGTGTGGGAACACAAGGCAAATTTGATCATTGCCAGAAGCAGAAGTCAGCATCTTCAAAGTAGGAAGTACCTGAAGAGATTGTGAAAGATTGCAAATAGCAGATTTTTGTATAACATGTGTTGATCCACCTTTAATTTGACAATTAAACACAAATTGTTGGTTTATGTAGGTGGAGCTGCTGGCTTTGCTTCATGTCTTAGATGTACCCAATCACTCAATAGAAATAATATAATCAGACATTCTGAGATTTGTATTACTAAGAAATTAGTTGAAGGAGATGAACTAAATATTTTTTTCCTTCTTTCAGCTTAATGTTTATATAGACAGTGGATTGTTAACAAAATGGTGCAGATCTGCATAACTGTCTAAGTTGTGGCTCTGAAGAGAACAGATTTTCAGTAATGACGGTTTGGTATTTGTACAAAACTATAAATAAGCTGATTCATTATTGCTTGGAAGAAGAACCTAAATCTCAATTGCCTAATACTCTACCATGTACTGTAATTTGTCACATCACAGTGGTTGTAACTTGCATTTATTTGCATCACCAGCCACTCTTTGCATCGGCGGGCCAGCCTCACCTTGGTGCCAACTCGGTGCCAATGCAGTCATGCTCGATAACATCTCCCTTGTCAACGCTAGTGTTTTCATTTTGTCACCAATGTACAGTACAGTCTTCCGGCGAGTATGGCTGTCTCGGAGATCAGCCAAGTCCCAGCTCTCCTTTCAGCACTAATGGTAAGTTGGTGGAGTTTCGCAAGTTTGCGTTTCAAAGCTTACATGTTTAGTATCCCAAACACATTGCTTGACTATAGACACAAAATGCTGGAGTAACTCAGCGGGTCAGGAGGCATCTCTGGAGAAAAAAAATAGGTGACATATCGGGTTCAGACCCTTTTTCAGACTGAGAGTTGAGGGAGAGGTAAACCAGAGATATGAAAAGGTACAGAACAAATCAGAGTTGGCACGGATGACAAAGGAAAGGTGGAGCCTACAATGGTTCATTGTTGGCTGTGGTAGAGGTGATAATGAAGGGATGATTAGGGAGGGGGAGGGATTTTTTCTCCAGAGATGTTGTCTGACCCACTGAGTTACTCCAGCATAATGTGTTTATCATCAGTGTAAACCAACATCTGCAGTTCCTTCCTGCACACATTACTTGACTAGTAGGGTTGTTGCAGTGTGACAATTGCTTGCACTCCAGTTCCTCATGCTTTCCAAAGTATTTCCTTGCTAGAAAATGAGAGAGGTTGTAATTGCAATAGGTAGACAAAAATGCTGGAGAAACTCAACGGGCGAGGCAGCATCTATGGAGAGAAGGAATAGGCGACGTTTCGGGTTGAGTCCCTTCGTCTGAAGAAGGGTCTTGACCCGAAACGTCGCCTATTCCCTCACCCGCTGAGTTTCTCCAGCATTTTTGTCTACCTTCGATTTTTCCAGCATCTGCAGTTCTTTCTTAAACACTTGTCATTGCCTAGGTCACTTGATTGTGCAACGGATATTTAGTGAGAGATTTGATGTTTATAGAGTAGCGGTTTCAGGTTAACCACTGGCATCTGGTCCAAATCACAATAGAAATGGATGGAATAGGCAGATCAAAAGAATCATGATTTAAATTATTTCATTCATTTTTAAATGCAAGATTTTTGTTTAACATGCACTATTTTATTTTGATGTTTAAAAAAAAAACGTTCGTATCATTAATATTTGAAGCAAATCATCCTGAACTTGAGGGGAAATACAAACCTTGTTTGAACATCTGGATTTCTTCCAATTCAGAAACTTCAATTCCCAGTTCAAAACAGAACTGTTGGTTTACCCTTGGAGTTTGTAATGACTTCTGCAAAATGCCCACTATTAAGTGATAAAATTCACTTATCAGTATGAGTCAGGTGTGATTTCCATTAAGTCGACTGATGCGTGCTTCCCTGCATACCTACACCCCCATCCCTCCCTCCCACAAGTTCTCTTGTTCCATTCAATTTCAGTTTTTATGTCTAAAGATACAGATTATGAATTGCCTGAGCTACATTTCTGAAGAAGGGTTTCGGCCCGAAACGTTGCCTATTTCCTTCGCTCCATAGATGCTGCCACACCCGCTGAGTTTCTCCAGCAATTTTGTCTACCTTACATTTTATTGGGCTATTTAATACAGGTTACTTTGTGAGATCAAGTGTACCTAGGGTCATCTTGAGCTTACCCTGTGCACCAAATGTGCATGTACATTGCAGAAATCAAAAAAGGCATGAAATGCATAGCTATGTGTCTTATGCATGGACACACTGCGGCAGGTATATTCAATGATGAACCATGGACTACATACATTGATTGAACTCTGCTCATCTAACAGCAGTCTAAACAATTTGATTCCAATGGCCCATGTACTTATTGATTTACTGGCGTGTTCAGTTTGAATCACTGAGATGGGATATTATTGTCTCACTACTGGTTAAAGAAAGGAGTATATGCATCGTCACAGAATCAGAATTATAAAAGTTATAAATTGACAGAATGCAACATAATTTTAGATTTGCAAAATTGCTTACAGATTAATAGAATTCTGGATTTCAACTATTCCTGACACAAATTGGGTCTTGCTGAATAACTTGTTCTATACTTGCTGCACATACACAAGAAATCTGATCAAAAACAAATGCAGATTAACAACAAATGTCTTGTTTATTATTCCTGTATCTGACTAATATAAGCCACTCAATCTGGCCATTTCCTGTGATGGTCACTGAATTGTATTAGCAGTGAAAGATTAGAGAAGAAATGTAGTTTATTAATTATACAAACAAAAGGTTTGATGTTTTGTATAAGGCCAGTGACTTTTCACAATAACTGAGCCTAGTGGCAATAGTGACCTGAAATTTTAATTTTGTCCCCCTCCGCACAGACAGCGTTTGCCCTGGTGAATATTTCTGGCAGTTTCTCGTTTTATTTCAGATTTCCAGCAATTGTAGTATATTTTACTTTTCGGGATTTCTATGATTTTGATTAAAATTTGTTGAAAATTATATTGGGTTATTAATTATGTGTAGTTAACTGTTGGCAGCTGAGATCAGATTAATAGAATTAACAGTGGTTTATATGCATAACTTATTTATTTATATTCTGATAGCTACATTAACTAAGTTATGTTGGTATGGTGTGGATGTAGAAGATATGAAAAGGGTCAAGATGGGAAGGGTTGTTCATTCATGTGTTTTACATGAAATACTCTTCTTGCAGTGAGGCTAAAGAGTGAGAATTATCTTGTTTTCTGCTCTATCTCTTAGAATTCTAATTACGAGTTTCCTATAATTTGTCTCCAGGAAATGATCTTGGTGTTTTCCCCATATATATTGATGTAACTATGAACATAACTTTAAATATACTATAATAACAATTTTAAAATAAAATACTAAAACAATAAACTATGTTCAACCTATTCAGAGGACTGCTGATTACCACTTAAGACAAAAGTCTTAATAAAATGACGATTTGTAAAATAACCATGAGAAATACCAACATTTACAGCAATAGACAATAGGCGCAGAAGTATGCCCTTCGGCCCTTCGAGCCAGCACCACCATTCAATGTGATCATGGCTGATCATCCCCAGTCAGTACCCCGTTCCTGCTTTCTCCCCTTATCCCCTGACTCCGCTATCTTTAAGAGCCCTATCGAGCTTTCTCTTGAAAGTATCCAGAGAACCATCCTCCACCGCCCTCTGAGGCAGAGAATTCTGCAGACTCACAACTCTCTGTGAGAAAAAGGATTTCTTCGTGTCCGTTCTAAATGGCTTCCCCTTATTTTTAAACTGTGGCCGCAGGTTCTGGACTCCCCAACATCGGGAATATGTTTCCTGCCTCTAGTGTGTACAAACCGTTAATAATCTTATATCTTTCAATAAGATCCCCTCTCATCCTTCTAAACTCCAGAGTGTACAAGCCCAGCCGCTCCATTCCCTCAGCATATGACAGTCCCGCCATCCCGGGAATTAACCTTGTAAACCTATGCGGCACTCCCTCAATAGCAAGAATGCCAATCCATTACCTTGTTCTGTCGCTCAAACCGCATTGTGATCTGACTGAACATTGAACCATGGTTTGCTGATTACTTATGATTTAATTGTAAAGTAATCTCCAGCACTTTGTGCTTTCCTCAAGATTCCAGCTTTTGCAGTTCCTTGTGTCTTAAGACTAATTTCTTTGAACGTCCTAATTGCATTGAATTGATGGAGAGATTCATTAGAGTCTTAGAAAGTGACAAATAAGTTGGTGTCAAGCTCATGATGTATTGAATCTTGGCTGGAAATACATTTCAGTCAGCACTGGTTCCTGAGCCATTTGTCTGACCCATCGACTTCAGGGAACAGTGAGCAATTACTCGTTCGTAATCAGCTGTGAATAATGGTAGTTTGTTGGGAGATAAAAGCCATTAATTGAATAAATCGGATTAATACATTACACTCATCTGGAAATGGCAGACTGAACTGTTGAGCAGAGGAGGTAGCAATATTGGCTCAGACAATGCCGTTGTGTTCCAGATCCATTAAGGCTATTTGTTCAGGCAGAAGAAGGGTCTTGACCTGAAACGTCACCCATTCCTTCTCTCCAGAGATGCTGCCCGTCCCGCTGAGTTACTCCAGCATTTTGTGTCTACCTAAGGCTATTTATAAACTATTTTTGCACTATTATACTCATGTATGATTTGACCATGCTCATGCATGGTATGATTTGCTGGATGGTGCGGAAAACAAAGTTTTTCAATTAGATGTGACAATACACGTGACAATTAGTACACGTGACAATAATAAAGCAATATCAATACCAGTCAATGCCAATTATTTTCAGAACTTCACTTTAAATAATGAACCAAGAAAATCTTGACTGAGCAAATATACATTAGGCATTAGCAAAAGGTACGGCTCAAACTGACAATAGACTATGGCAATAAAAGTGACATGTTCAAATTGAGTGACATTTTCAATTTTTGGAAGTAGCAGACCACCAGAATTTTAGAACAGACAGACAACTGATCAAGGGTCTCGACCTGAAACGTCATCAGTCCATTTCCTTCCACAAATGCTGCTCAACCCGCTGAGTTCCTATCACTGTTTATTTATTGCTCCAAATTCCAGCAATCTGCAGTTTTTTGCAGTGTGGCTCTAAATGTTCCAGACTATTCGACGTCATGTCTATTAATATCCCAAATTTAAAAAGATATATATTGCATGTACTAAATTTTGAAGCCAGCTCAAAGTAAACATGATGACCTTGGCTCAAGCCATAATCCTGCTCACGATCCCATCCCAAGTTCATAAGTCATGGGGAAAGATATAGGCCATTTGGCCCATTGAGTCTACTCCGCCATTCATTCATGGATGATCTATCTTTTTCTCTCCACCCCATTCTCTTGCCTTCTCTCCATAACCCCTAACACCCTAACTAATCAATAATCTGTCAATCTCCACCTTAAAGATACCCAAATGAGTTGGCCTTCACAGATGCAGAATCAGTGAGATTTTGGTCCATTAGGACAACTGAATAATTGGAATTTTACTATGTTTTGTAAGTTTGGTCTGGGAATTGATAAACAGTAAGTAAAACGTCACCACAGTTTTTCAAGTAAATATTTCATAGATTTTTACATTTTTTTTAAAATACAGCGGTTTGGCCAGGGGACTCTATAAATGCAGGAAAATGGAACTCATGTTGATGGGTCTTCTTGGTCTGAATGGACAAATTGCACTAAAGGGCATGTGTCTGTGCTATATGACTCAATGACCATGTGATTCAATGTTCATTGTTCAACTATTTAATCCTGTAATCAATTTGTGTGGTGGATTGAGATGCAGGTTCATTGGCTATTCATGAGGCAATGGCAGGTTACATCCTTATTACTGGGTAAATGAAATAAAATGTTTTGCATTGAATTAAGGTTTTCTTGCAACTATTTGGTACAAACAAGATATTATTGAATATTTTAACATTTTTATTCCAGATTCCTAACCTGGAAAAATTAATTGTCAGAAATTCTACACTTCTTCACACCCTGTTCCATTTTCACAATGCACTTTCCTCTACTCTTCCCAATCTCAATGCTATTGCAGTCATTATTGCTGCAGAGTTGCAGGCAGATGTCCTACCTGACATATTCACAGATCAGCTCAAACAACCACTAACATATGAATGGGCTGTTGAAAATGCATGTCCCACCTTGATCTGTTCACAATAACTGCAACTGATTTACACCTTTTACATATTATTCCACATTGTAGTGTCCAGGCACACACTCACACACAAAATCCTCACCTTTGGAATTCCCTTCCATTTTATTTTATTTTTTCATAGAATGTGAATAATGCTGGCAAGAAAATATATTTTTGCCTATTTGCCATGCTGTTCTTGTAAAGCTAGTAAGATCAGCTGCTATCTTGAATTGCTGCAGTCTTTGTGTTGTTAAGAAATTAATTCCAAGATTTTGATCCAATGTTGATAAACAAAAGGATTATTATCAGTCTCAGGGAGGGATGGTGACTAACCTGGAGGGGAACTTTAAGGTGGTTTTGTTCCCATTCATCTGCTTCACTTGGCCTTTTCAGGACTTACAGTTCCTAGAGTGTGAATTGCTATCCAAAAACATCAAGTCTTAATAAGGTGACAAATTGAATTTTGAAGTTCCTTGGATTCTGCACAATGTGTATCTTTTTAAAAAAATAAAAATCACTGATATTTACCATATCGACAATGAATTATGTGTAGGATATCACCTTGGTGTAGGGTATCACCAAGGTGTTAAAGATTAGGTGGAGCTGGCTAAGTATAGAGAGTCTGGAATAGAGAGTAATCTCAGAGCACAGTGACTAGGCTTGGTGCCGCACTAATCGAGCAGCATAGCTGATAATCAGTCTGGTGCATTGCCAAGCATTTGCAGCTGGCTGAATTGTCCTCTATATTTCAAAATAAGTTTGGAATATTTTTGGGTCATTTCAGATTATGGGCAGCCAGATCTGCCTCATAACTGCAAATGCTGGAAATCTGAAATTAAATAAAGATGCTGAAACACGCAGCAGGTCAGCAACATCTGTAGAGAGGGAAAAATAATTAACATTTCTGATGAAGGGTCTTTGAACTGAATACTAACTGATTTTTAATTCCCCTTGTGTTGCTTGGCTTGCTGCTGTCTGGCAAATTCTGCTTGTATTTAAACGGAACAACCTGGCTTTTCGCTGAGCACCTTTGTTCAATGCCCTTGGATCTACGTGATCTCCCGGTCGCTGAACACTTAAATTTCCCTTCCCATTCTCATACTGCCCTTTCTGTCCATTGTCAGAGTGAGGCCAAACACAAATTGGAGGAACAGCACCTCATATTTTGCTTTGGTAGCTTAGAAAACCCAGTGGTATGAATATTGTTTATCTAACTTCAAGAAGCCTTTGCTTTTCCTCTTTTTCTGTCCTTCGCCCACCCTAGTTCTCCTACTAGTTTCACTGTTCTCATTCATTTTACTGTTTGTATGCCCCGTTGTTACCTTCCCCTCAACCAACAATTAACAATTGAACATTTCCTTGATCATCGTCTGCTTTGATCTGTGCTTTTTGTACCCTTCCATATCTCTAGTTTCCCTCTCCCCTGACTCTCAGTCTGAAGAAGGGTCTCGACCGGAAACAACACCTATCCCTTTTCTCCAGAGATGCTGCCTGTCCCGCTGAGTTACTCCAGCATTTTGTGTCTAGCCTGATATAATGGGAATCTGAGAACTCGTCCCTTTTTTAATAATATTTTATTAAAATATGTGCAATATTTTTCATAATATTCAACATGAGTCTGAGGACTTGTAGTTTAAAAAAAAACCCAATTCAAACAAAATCCAACTCGTATAACGATGACCTGTCCAACTCGACATTATTCCCCTTAGTTGTTGTGATCGTGACCCATATCCTCAGACTGGGAATCAAGAAATTTGATTGAATAAATATGCAATATAGTATCAACAGAATTAATTCTACAAAAAGGTATTTTGGCTGCCTTTCCAGCCATTCATTATACATGTATTTATTGAAAGTAGAATTATTAAAGGTTGCTGACACAATCTTGGTTTTAATATAATTAGTCATATCCTTGCCAAGCACTTTTAAAATATTGCTTTTAGAGTCTTGGCAACTTTCCCAGTGATGTAAGAATGAGCAGTATAAGAGTGACCTCAGCGGAGGGTTTGGCTGGGTAGACATTTTCTTAGAATCTCAGAGTTGTTTGTTATGAATGCAGAGGATCAGGTAGATAACTCTCCCTTAATTTGTGAAGAGAAAAGGATAATAAAATGTTTCATCAAAAATTGGGGAAAAAGCTAAATAATTCAAATGGTTCAGAATAAAAATTGTAAAAGGTTTATAATAGAATTTCAACGGGTGGTGATAATTATTAATGGATGTTGATAAAATAATTATTATCTGCATGAATGTAAAAACAGTAAAAAATGTCTCCACAAAATGTTTTTATCATTTATTTCAATATTTTCTGTAACAATAGTAACACTCAGATGGTTTGAAGTGGGGATTTTATCTTTCTAATCGATGTAACATGCTCTCATTCTGGTCACTGCTCCTTGCTGTCTGTTCCACTTTTAAAATGACATTTTTTGCCTCCTTTCATTGAATCCAAGCTCACAATGACAACAGCCTTCACTTCATTGTTCTTTCATACTGCCATATATATAAATGTGGAGTATTAAATTCCTGGTGTAGACAGTCCCATATTTCCCTCCATTGTACTGCGATTTTGCCTCTGCCATTTAAAGTTGGCAGGAGAAAAAAATGCCAGTGTTGTCTGATTAGGGTTGCCAACTTTCTCACTCCCAAATAAGGGACAAAAGGTCAAAATAAGGGACAAATTCCCGACAGCAATTCGTTGACCGACTCGGCTGTGAGTGGGTGAATGATGAGTTGGCCCGGGTGCTGGACTGCACATGAAGCCCAGCCAGCGGGCCAGCTGAGGAGCTGTGTTCCGGGGGCGCACGACATCGTGTGCAAAGTCCGGCACCGCATCCAACTCATGAACCGATGATTGCCCATAAGAAGGAGGGGTGGTGGTAAGCGATGGTCCGAAGGTCGCACAGGCAAGGTTCAGCTGCTGCACTCCATGGGCTGCACTACGTCGGGACGGGTGAGGAGGGGCCGGATGCAGCACTCCGCCCGACAGTCCCCTCGACCCGAGTAGTAGCAGTCAAATACGGGACAAAGGCGGTCCCTAATGGGACAAACCAATTTAGCCCAATATAAGGGATGTCCTGGCTAATACGGGACAGTTGGCAACCCTATGTCTGATGTACTTTTCACCAAACAGGTGAGAAAAATCTGGGCGAATATCTGTGATGAATCAGGAAGTTTAGGGCATAACATCAGTCTGAAGAAGGGTCTCGACCTGAAACGTCACCAATTTCTTCTCTCCAGAGATATTACCTGTTCCACTGAGTTACTCCAGCATTTTGTGTCTACTCTTGATTTAAACCAGCATCTGCAGTTCTTTCCTATACAGGAAGTTTAGGGGATATGGCGTAGAGATAAACAAACATGGTTCCTGTGTTGGCTAGGTATGTGGCTAACATATATAACTCCATTGAATAAAGTAAGTGTATTCACTGAAAAGATTGAAAACGTGATTAATTGAATTGCAAAATTATGTTAAGTTTTGAATAATGGGGTGAAAAAAACCCCATGTTTTATTCCCGAACTCAGTTGAAAAGGCCTATGACAGTGAGCTTAATTGAGCGACCATTCTCTATAGCACACAATCACAACTCATTGGCCAGTAAGATGGCCAGAGGAGGTGGTCCCAAAGCAAAGTAAAAGCTGTTTTTCAACACTCTTTCCTGGGCAAGTTAACAAACCCTTGGTCTCCAGTTATTCTGTGACCAATGTTCCTTCCTGCTGTAATTTAGTCTATGCTACAAAATGCATTTCAATGTAATGATACTTTTGGCAAAATAGTTTGTTTGTGCCTGCTGAGTGTGCTACTGCCGTTTTTCCAGTGAGCATTTGGAGAATTGGCTCTTACAAATATTAAGGGTTCAGCAAAAGCAGACTTAATTTCTGTGTTTCTACTACAGAGCTGTGCTTAAATGAATGAAAAGCTGACTTTGAACACTTGATTGTTGCAGAGCCACCTGGAGACCGCTCCCCCCGTCGCAGGAGCATATCAGGGCCAGGATCATCCGATAAAGCAAATGGGATGGAAGACTCCACATCCCCTTTCAAGGTGAGGTATCCTTGAGTCAAATAAACTTACTTTTTTATCCCCACATATGCTACAATAAACACACAATCCATTTACTATAACCAAACAGATTTGATGCACAATAATTCATAATTATGCCACAAACAATGAATTAATTTCCATTGAGAGTTGCCAACAATACAGTTACATATTTCCAGAAGAAGGCTGTTGAGCAAGCTGAGAAAATTATTTCAATGTTTCATGATCATTTTTCAATTTAGCTGACTAAGATAAATGAGCAGAGCACTTTATGGTCACATACAAAAACACTTTATTTTTGTAAAACTATATATAACATTATTAATTAAATGCTTGAATCACATTACAAGTGCAATTGTCGAAATATGCCACTTTTAAAAATAGAGGATTAATATTGAAATAATGTGATTATACAATGGTTCTCTGTTGAATTTTCATACTAGAATGACTTGTTTCTTGGCTCAGCATAAAGGGAAACTGAAGACAACATAACAATAATAATTTCATTATTTTGAAGCTGTGATTATTATACAAAGTATAATTGACCTGGTATCTGGCAGATTGTGAAATATTTTAGCCTATCTCCTTGTATTCAGTAGCCATCTTCCAATAGACCTCTTGATGGTGCCCAACCTTGAAACATGGTTGCTATACATTGACAACCAATGTTTTGGTTTTGGTGCCATCAAACTAAGTCAACAAATTGATTTATTTTTCAAGAGCCACACATATGATATCAGGTTGGTGTAAATTGGGAATTTCTTGTCTGGGGCATTCCAACTCTCCGGCCCACAATATTTGGCATAACTGTGTTTTCTTTTGAAGGGAGTTGGAACAAGCAGTAGCATGGCACCATAAGGATAATGAACAATGACAGACTAATTTACCATTAGAGTTGCCCCACCTCAGTCCATACTTACCTTCATCGAAGCACAGAAGCATACCAAATCGTTCCCCTTGGCCCCCAAATATTCTTGTATAGGACAGAACTGCAGATACTGGTTTAAATTGAAGATAGACACAAAATGCTGGAGTAACTCAGCAGGACAGGCAGCATCTCTGGAGAGAATGAATAGGTGATGTTTTGTCTTGAGAGTCTGATAAAGGGTCTCGACCCAACACATCACCCATTCCTTCTCTCCAGAGATGCAGCCTGTCCTGCTGAGTTAGTCCAGCATTTTGTGTCTACCCCAAATATCCTTCATATATTAAGTTCCACTGTTCCACTTGTAAGATGGAATATTGATCCGGACTCCTTTAAAAGCATTATCAATATGACTCATTGACTTTCATAAAGGAGTAGACTGGGGAAAAACAAGACATAATTCCGAAGATGATTTGGTGTACTTCCAGGAATTAGTATCATTGAACAATGGTCGAAGCACATTGTGGTACTGACAAATTGGTTAGATTTAGTGTAAATTTATTTAAGTTTTAATTTTTAATTTTGGATTGTTACCTTTGAAAGCAAGAATGCGTACAGGATCAGTTGTACAGTCGCTAGTCGTTACGGAAAGTATTTGTTCTGTAACTGTGAGCTTAACCAAGTATTAGGTATTGTCAGGAAATGCTGGAATAATTCAGCGAGTCAGGTAGACCCGCCGAGTTACTCCAGCATTTTGTATCATTTGTGGTAAATCAGTATCTGCAGATCCTTGCATCTTCCAAGTATTGTCACACAGGGAAATCCATTGCAGTCAAATCCAGTTCTGCCTTTTGCTGATTGTTCAATCAAATCTAGATACATCTTGGATACAGATGGATTATTGATAATCTGGATGTCTTATTCTTTATTCTCCCTTATCAACGGAATCATAGTTACCATTTTAGCTAAGTGTTTCTTTGGGTGAGATTAGCTGGAGCAAGACAGACCAGGGGTTATCATTGGAATTATGTTTGGAAGTTATGTAAATATTGCTTCGTAAAAACGCAGAGGACTGTATATTTGCAGTCATCTTCACTTCTCCAAAATAATGAGGCTTGTATCTTGGCAGAATTCCATGCGTCAAATTGCTTGGCATTTGGGAAAAATAACTTTTGGTTCCAATGGAAGGTCCCTCATTTGCTGACACCATCTGAGTTTCCTAGAAGACACAAGACTCTGTAGATGCTAGAAAATTGAGCAAAATTCTTAAGGGTCGTGGTCTGAAAAAGGGGCCCAACATGAAACATTGCCTGTCCATTCCCTTTACTGATGCTGACTGACCCGTTGAACTCTTCCAGAGATTTGTGTTCTGCACAAGATCCCAGCAGCTTGTCCACCACTACCACAAAACTATTCCATGTTCTGACATTGCAGAAGCATATTCCATTATAAATATTTTGGAAAACAATTTAAGTCCGCAAAATTTCTCAGTGACTGAGATATTGGTTTGCCTCACAAAAGTAAGTTCCAAACATGAAATAAA
The DNA here is from genome assembly GCA_963514005.1 of Raja brachyura. Next base: position 27,135,566 of record OY740790.1, read on the forward strand.
TAACATCACGATGGACCTTTCACCAATAATTACTTTAATGTCAGTGTATTGTGTCAATTCAACCTTATCATTCGATGGAGAGATCAACTTTCACAGAATTTATTTGAGTGGAACATCTGTTGTGTGTTAAATCATATGATACTCCTGTACTTTAATAAAAGTGTATCATCTAAATTCTTGTGAACTACATCATGGGTAGTTGTTCTTTACCATATTGCATTAAAAAAATTAATCCCTTTTGTGATAGGCACAGATATTTTCTGTGTTTTGGACATATTAATATTTATCTGAATTGCCATACTATACATAAACTAGTGTGGTAAATCTGTTTTTATACATACAGATTACTGATTTTAAATGCCCTCTGTGCTGAGTTGCAAGACTGAGTTACTTAAGGGCCTGTCCCACCAGCATGCGACTGCATGCGGCGAGCGCGACCTAACGTGGTCGCTTGAGCTGTACGGCCCCGTGGGGCTGGTCCCACTTCGATCGCCGGAGCTGTATGGAGTTGTGCGTGGCTGGTCCCAACATCGCACGGGGCTCCGAAAAACTGAAAATGTTCAAAAATCCCGCGCGGCAGCGGCATGTTGGCCCACAGCTGCATTGAGGCCGCACGCAGCGTCTTGACGGCGTATGCCTAGCACGTGGCGTTGCGCGATGAAGTCACCGCCCAGCGTGCCGTTGCGTGATGACGTCACCGCCCAACGCCGTGCGACATCCAAATTCAGTCAGCCCGCCTCCTGCCCAGCTGATTTGTGAGTATGATGTCGGGACCAGTTCCATACAGCTCCGCGGTTGGAAATGGGACTGGCCCCGCGAGGCTGTCCAGGTACACCAGATCCACTGGCTCTCCCGTGTCCATTACATCCTCAAAGAATTCCAGAAGATTAGTCAAGCATGATTTCCCCTTCATAAAAATCCATGCTGTCTTTGACCAATCCTGTCACTGGTTTCCAAATGCGCTGCTATAACATCTTTAACAATCGACTCGAGCGTCTTCCCCACTACCTATGTAAGGCTAACTGATCTATAATTCCCTGTTTTCTCACTCCCTCCTTTCTTAAAAAGTTTGGTTACATTGGCTACCCTCCAGTCCACGGGAACTGATCCAGAGTTGAGAGATGCATCCACGATTTCTAGGGCCACCAGTACTCTCGGTTGCAGACCATCAGGCCCTGCGGATGTATCTGCCTTCAGTCCAAACAGTTTACCTAACACCATTTCCTGACTAATGTGGATTCCTTTCAGTTCCTCCCTTCCACTAGATCCTCGGTCCCCTAGTATTTCTGGGAGATTGTTTATGTCTTCCTTAGTGAAGACAGACCAAAGTACTTGTTTAACTGTTCTGCCAGTTCCTTGCTTCCCATTATAAATTTACTTGTCTCTAATTGTAAGGGACCTACATTTGTCTTCACTAATCCTTTCATTGTTACATATCTAAAAAAGCTTTTGGAGTGAGTTTATATTACCCGCAAGCTTTCTTTCAGGCTCTTTTTATCCCCTCATAATTAACCCCTATGTCCTCCTCCATTGAGTTCTAAATTTCTCCCAGTTCTCAGGTTTGCTGCTTCCTCTGGCGAATTTATATGCCTTTCCCTTTTTTTTTTTAACACTATCCTTGATTTCCCTCGTTAGCCACGGTTGAGCCGCCTTCCCCGTTTTATTTTTTCGCCAGACAGGCATGAATATTTTTTGGAGTTCATCCATGCGGTCTTTAAATCTTTGCCTTTGCATCTCCGCCGTCCACCCTTTAAGTATAATTTGCCAGTCTATCCTGGCCAATTTAAGTCTCATAAAGTCTCCTTTCTTTAATTTCAGGACTCTATTCTCTGAGTTAACTGTGCCACTTTCCATCCTAATGCAGAATTCCGCAATATTATGGTCACTGTTGCTCAAGGGGCTCTGCACAGCAAGATCGTTAACTAATCCTTCCTCATTACACAATACCCAGTCTGAGATGGCCTGTCCTCCAGTCGGTTCTTCTGCATATTGCTTTAACCACTTATTTGAATTATGTAAGCTGCTCACAAAATTGTGTCTCCGGGACATATGCTGAGGCCTGCAATAGTGCATTTAGTGAGGTTGTAGTCTGAATTTTATGTATATCCAACACTTGGTCATCCTTTACTGTGCTATTTAGTTTACTCCCCATTAAATTATTGACAAGCAATAACGGCTTTTGCCACTTCTGGTTTATAATGTGGGGTTTTGATCAACTACAATAATCTGGACTACACAGGTTAATACAAAACAAATATTTAAAAACATTGTGATTTAAATGGGAGAAATATTTACTGTAAACCACATACTCCATTATTAAGGGCTGTCCCACTTTGGCGTCATTTGCGCGTTATTTACACGACATCCTAAAAATTGGTTGCCGCGTTGTGACACGTGCATGGCATGTGGTGAGGCGTGGTGGCGTATGCAGTGATGTGCGGTAACGTGCGGCGCCCCAGGATTTTGCAGTGCTCAAAATCCTCACGTGCCACCTGCGTGACGTATCCCTAATGCACGCTGACATGCTGATGGCGTACGCTGACGTACTGACGGCATACATCTAGCGAGTGGTGACGCATGGTTACGCTCAGTGGCACACAAACGTTGCCTATGTTAATTTATTATGCATCACTGTGTGTCAACGTCCGTAACCATGCGCCACCCGTACGACATCGGCATTTGAGCGCCGCACCATGTGACCACCCGGGTATAAAGCACGCGTAGTTTTGAAAAATTTTCACCACAGTATCTTTGATTTTCACTGGGAAAATCTTTGTCACGGAGATTGGACTAAGTATGAACTACATCACAAATGGCTCCCAAAAGAAGCAGGGCCCTTAAGAGCACTTGGCGTGCGACTGTCGTATTGCTAGACGATTTTCACGCGCAATCACTACCGGCTGTCGCGTAAATGCCGCCCAAGTGGGACACGCCCTTTACTTACTTTTTAAGGTCCCGTTAAAAGACAAGACATTACATAGAATAAAGTGCATACAAAAGCACAATAAAACAATAAATTACATCCAAAGCACAGTAAATTACTTACAAAAGCACAACAAATTACATACAAAAGAACAATACATGGTTTAAGGTCATGAATAAAAAAAATCAATGTCCTACAATGAGGTAACTATACCAATGTCAGGGCTCACGCTTAATTTTTTTTCCCTGTTGCCAGCTTGGCAGCTTTTTAGGTTGCCAAATGACAGTTTAGGTGGTCATTTAAGATGGCTTGCATGACGCATGGGATAATGTGCTCGGACGAAGTGCTTAGTTACCAGTCGGAATTATACTCAATGAAGCATTCACATATTATTTCTGCTTCAAATAAAGTCTCAAACTAAACATATTCACCAATTAAGACATGAAATATACTACAATGACATGCAGCAAAATTATAAGACATTTGTCCAGATTACACATTGCAATTAATGCAATTTCTATTAGTTCTTTCCACTTCCAAACATTGTGGTTGGATTATTCAGCGTATGATCAACCTGTGTCAATAAATCCTGGACCATGGGAACATATATGCGTACGTATAGTTGTGAATGTTGCTCATTAAATAACTACAGTACTGACACTCCATATTAAGAGCATTGATTTGCCATTAAAATGAATTCTGTAATAACGTGTCAACGGCAGCAGTGACAATCGAACACTGCGATTTTAATGTTTCACATGTTCACAATTTAATTAATCCATCTTTATGGATTAAAGCAAATAATAACATTGGGAATTAAAACACATTTGATTGCATTCCGTTATCAAATATAGTCAATTTTTGCTCTGAAGACATTTCCAGCGCAATAGGGTCAGGTAGAGGGGTGTGTGTGAATCAGTGCGGGGTGGATAAATGGCGGGGGTTGGGGGTTAAGAAGGCAGTCAGTGCAGAATGGATGGATTGTGGCAGGTGAATTAGTACGTGTTGGTTGGAGTAGGTAGAATTATGAGGGGAGAGCATCGGGGATGTCAGTGGTGTTGAATGGGGGGGGTTCAGTACGGGATGGATGGGGGTAGACAAAAGTGCTGGAGAAACTCAGCGGGTGCGGCAGCATCTATGGAGCGAAGGTAATAGGCAACGTTTCGGGTCGAGACCCTTCTTCAGACTGTCCCCCCCATTCTTCTTGAATGGGAGGATCAGTACAGGATGGATGGGGGGGGGGGAGATCAGCGCAGGATGAATGGGGGGGGGTCAGTTTAGTGTGGAACGGAAGGTCTGTGCAGGATGAATGGGGGATCACTACAGGATGAATGAGGGGAAGGGAAGAAGGTGCAGGGTAAATGGAGGGTGGGTCAGTACGGGATGAATGCGTGGGTTAGAACAGGATAGATGGGGGATCAGTACAGGATGGATGGCGGAGAAGTGCAGGATGGATGGGAAAGGGGTAAGCACAGGGTGAATTGGGGAACCAGTGATGGATGGTGGGGGAGGGGAGTGGTGGGAGAATCAATGCGAGATGGAAAGGGTGATCAGCGCAGGTTGAATAGATGGGGGGGGGGGGTAGATGGGGAGGGGAGCACAGGGGATGTCAATGAGGACTGAATAGAGGCGGGGATGGAGAGGAGGGGTCCCAGGATAAGGGGGTGGAGGGGGCGCACGAGAGAGAGAGAGAGAGGTGGGACAGTTGGGGAGGAAGGAAGGTCAGCGCTCCTCGGACAACATCGCCCGCTGCCTTGGACGTTGGGAAATCCTCGCCACCGCCTCCCTCCTCCCCCAGCCAACAGCGAGGTGCGGGGCCGAGCCGTGCAGCTCAGAGATCCTATAGATATAAGATCTTTGGTGCAGCTGCTTCAGATGAATCGGAGCGAATGACGGGCTTCGCACAGCGGCAGCAGCAACAGCGGCTCCATCTCCCCCTCCTCCCGCACCCCGCCCGGCCTCATAACGGCCTCTGCTTGTAATCCCGCTTACCGAGCTTTCAAAACAAACCCTCCAGCACGCCGACGCCTCCCCCTCCCTCCCTCCTCCCGGCCTCGGCATGCGGGAGGGTTTGTTTTGAAAGCGCGGTTAGCGGGTTTACAAGCAGAGGCCATTATCAGGGTGGAGGAGGAGATGGAGCCGCTGTGGTGGCCGCTGCTGCTGCTGTTCGGGACCCTTCCTCACCCCGCATCTAGTATCTTTGCCCGCACAGCCGTTGCCGACATGAAACATCGCGTTCCTTTTCTCCAGAGATGCTGCCTGACCCGCGGAGTTACTCCAGTTTTTTGTGTCTATCTTCGGTACAAACCAGTATCTGGTTGCCAAGCCGGGCAAAACGACTCGGTGTTTAGGTTGCCCGGCGGCGCTTTGAGTGGTCATTGGCACCCGCTAATTTGGAGCCCTGAATGTCTCCACAGCTGGGAATGGTAGCATGTAGTGCTAAACCTTATGTTTGATAAGGCCAAGATAATTTCATTTTCAGAGTCATTAATCCGGCAAATAAATGTATACATTAGATTTCTTAAGACAGTTTTTAAAGTATTGACTCCTGCAGCCACAAACATTTCACTTGCACTACACCATCTAGATCTCTTAAGTAATATTCTCATGGCATCATTATAAGCTACTTTAAGTCTCTGTAAGCTTGCTTTTCTGTAGTTTGACCATAGGTGTGCAGTATAGTGGTGTACAATATGCTCTGAACACAGACAAAACTTCACTCCATCTGTACACGCACTAAACCTGCGTAAGAGAATGTTTGCTTGTGCATACATCATATGGCGTTGCCTATAAATATCCTCCTCATCTGTCATTTGTTCTGTCAAAGGACCTAAACTAGTTATTAAGTAAATGGAAATGTGACCCAAAACAATTGTTCTGTGGACAGATGAGTGTTGGAATGTAGAACATAGAATAGTGCAGAACAGGAACAGGCCTTTCAGTCTACAATGTCCATGCTGAACATGATGCCACCTTAACCTCATCTCCTTCATCTGCATGTGATCCATATCCCTCTATTCCCTACATATCCATGTGCCAATCTAAAATCCTCTTAAATGCTACTATTATATCAGTCGTCATCACCAGACGTGGTTTCGCTATCACTGATGTGAGGGCCGCCAGCCTATAAATTCCTGGATTCTCTCTATTTCCAATCTTAAACAATATAACAGCACTAGCCACTCTCCTGTCCTCTGAGATCTCAACTGTGGCTAAAGATGATACAAGGATCTTTATCAAGGCCCCTGAAATCTCTCCCGACTCTCTCTATAATCTGGGATAGATCCCATAAAACCCCAAAGGATTTATCCACCTTTATGCTCTTCAAGAGCCCAACACCTCCACCTCCTTGATCTCATACTTCCCTAGCACAGTAATGTTCCTCACACTGATTTTACTGTGCTTCATATTCTTCTCCTTAATGAATACAGATGCAAAGTATTAATTTAATATCTTGACTGCATCCTTTGACTTCAAGCATTAAGGGTGCTCCGTCATCTTTGAGCAGTCTTGCCCTCTTCCAGGTCATTCTCTTGTTTTTAATATACATATAAAAAGCATGGGATTTTCTTTAATCCGACTCGCCAATGATATTTCATGGACCCTTCTAGCCCTGATGTTCCAAAAACTTCAACTTAAACATGTCACCCGTCCAGGCTAGTTTCCCAATAGAAGTCCTGGAATGGCATAAGCTAAAGATGGCTGCAATATAGGCCTGGCAGAGCATCACCAGAGAAGGCACCCAGCAACTGGTGATGTCCATGAATCGCAGACTTCAAGCAGCGATTGCATGCGAAGGATATGCAACAAAATATTAAACATGACTACTTTCATTTACATGACATTGCTGTGTCCCAAACATTATGGGGAGAACTATGTATAAACACTGCTGTAATTACTACATGATGAAACCGAAAGGTATAAAAATGGCCTTTATTAAAATCTGACGAAGTCTACTTTAACCACATGAGATTTTTTTCTATTACAAATCTCAAATTGTGGAATACAGAGGCAAATAACTAAATGATGGGTCTTTGTCCCAAACATTATGGTGGTTGCTGTATGTGCACTAAGTCGCAATTGATCTTGGAGAAATTGAAGTTGCCCTATACAACAACCTTGCTGATTTTGCATCTTTCCGTAACCTGTCTACATATCTGTTCCTCTATATCCCTCTGGCCATTGTGAGGTCTATACTATAACCGTGTCATTACACCTTTCTTATTTCTGAGCTCTACTCATATTGCCTTAGTTGACAAACCCTCCAGCATGTCCTCTCTGTGTGCTACCGTGACATTCTCCCTGATTAGTATAGAAACTCCTCCACCTCTTTAACTTCCCTCTCTATCGCATCTGAAACAAGGAAATCTTGGAACATTGAGCTGTCAGCTCTGTCTCTCGTAACCTAATCTCTGTAGTGGCTACAACATGAAAGTTCCAAGCACTGAATCAGGCTCTGCTCACCTGCTTTACCCATCATACTTCTTGTGTTGAAATAAACACACTTGGTTTTGCCATGTTCATTTACCTTTCCCTATCTGTCCTTTGAGAATTACTAATCATAACCTCTTCCATTTGCTGAGTTCCTGCTCTGGTTCTCAACCTCTTGCCACTATTGTTTAAACCCTGAAGATATTTGTCTCCCTTCAGTTCATGTGCAATCTGTTCCTTTAGTACAGGTCACTTCTGCCCTAGAACCCCGCTGATGATTACTCAATAACAGCAAAGGATACTCCTGAGATCGATGGAGCACAGAAAAGACATAATTCACTTACTTGATAGCTCCTCTCAAAGGTCAATGGGAATAAGAAAAATTGAACGCGTTTCCTTGCATTTTGTTTGGAAAATATTGTGCAAGTCCATCCTTCTGAATCTTCCCTATAGCCCAGAATCTCTTTTGTTTTACTGGAATTGATTGCATTGCTGCTGTAATTTAAAGCAGCAGCAACACAATGAGAGCATATCATAGTTTGAAGAAAATATTAGTTTTCTAAAGTTCTTTTAAAATTAACTTATTTTCTGAGATGCTTAGGAATGTAAGAACATAACAAATAAAAGGCCATTGAATCCCTTTTCACCTGATACATATTAAAAGAATAGCTGATCTTTAAACTTGACACTACTTTCCAATGTTAACTCCACATAACCCGATTCTCATAATATCCGAAAGTCTTTCCATTTTCTATCTTGATAAAATTCGATGACTGAGTTTTGTCTGCCATCTAGAGGAGGGAATACCAAAAAAAATGCTTGACTTTGGGTAAAGAAGTTTCTTCACATCACGCTCCTGAATGACTGACACTATATTTTGAGTTGATGTCACCTGGTTCTCATCACACCAGCTGGAGGAAGTGTCAAATCTGCATCGACCTTATGAAGTTCTGAAATTTTTCTAAAATAAAAATGAAAAAGATTGAAATTACATAGAAAGTTGATCAGTACGTATGGATTAACGAACAGAGTTGATGTTTCAGGCAAATCTTTTTTTCAGAGCTAGGAAAAGTTAAGAAAAGATGCATGTTTTAAGAAACACCAAACAATGTGCTGGAGAAACAGGAATGCAATGGATGACATTTTGGACCAAAACCCTGTATTGGGATCCTGCATCTTTCTACAAATAAATACTGCTCCACCTGCTGAGTTCCTCCAGCAAATTGTTTGATGCTCCAGATTCCAGCTTCTGCATTCTCTTGTGTCTGCATATTGCAAGAAAGTTGGGTCTTTTTGTGCTACCTTTGTGTCTGTCCATTCTTTGGACAGGAGTCTTCAGTCCAGACCAGGGCACTTTTCATCCATCCTCAGAATTATTGATCCACCTGGACCTCTCAATCTGGTCTCTTAACTTCTCTAGAATCATCATTAATTGCTGCCATGACATTGACCATCTTAACTTTTACTCACCTTAATCTAACCCCTCTGAACTTTCAGTTCTCCATTTACTAAAGACCAACCCTAACATTGTCATTAAACATACTGATAAGGATATTTTCCCCACGATTCACTGGCAAATCTTTATTGCACCCTCTCCATCCCAAGTAGGAAGGGACACTGGATTTGTATACAACTCTCAAGGTGCAGGTCCTCTCTGGGTTGGCAGAATTCTATTCCTGAAAACTGTTCATAACTCAAACATGTTGGAAATGTGGTCACAAACTGAGTTCCCACTTGGTAGAAGATACCTGCAAAGTTGTGTTGTCAAAAAGGCCCAACTGAGGATGTACTTCCTATAACCATATAACCATATAACAATTACAGCACAGAAACAGGCCATCTCGGCCCTTCAAGTCCGTGCCGAACAACTTTTTTCCCTTAGTCACACCATTATCCCCCAACACCTGATAAGCAAACTGGTTCCATTGGGCCTCGGCACCCCCATGTGTAACTGGCTACTGGACTTCCTCACTGACAGACCCCAGTCTGTGAGGGTTGGAAATAACACCTCCAAAACCATCTCTCTGAGCACCGACTCCCCTCAGGGCTGTGTCCTGAGTCCACTGCTGTTCACCCTGATGACTTACGACTGTTGTGCCAGGTTTAGTACAAACCACATCATGAAGTACGCAGATGACACAACAGTGGTGGGCCTCATCAGGGACGACAATGAGCTGGCTTACAGGGAGGAGGTGAAACAACTGGTGGACTGGTGCAATACGAACAACCTGATCCTGAATGTCGAAAAAACAAAGGAGGTTATCGTCGACTTCAGGAAAACCCGGCACAGTCTCACACCACTTCACATCAATGACAGCGATGTGGAGGTGGTCAGTAGCACAAAGTTCCTGGGGGTGCAGATCACTAACAGTCTGACCTGGTCGAATAACATCTCATCAACAGTTAAGAGAGCGCAGCAGCGGTTGCACTTTCTGCGCCGGATGAGAAGAGCTCATCTCCCCCATCCCATCCTCACTACTTTCTACAGGGGCACCATAGAGAGTATTCTGACCAGCTGTATCTCTGTCTGGTTTGGGGACTGTAGAGCCTCCGACTGGAAGTCTGTGCAGAGAGTGGTGAGGACAGCGGAAAAAATCATCGGGACCTCTCTCCCCTCAATCGGGGATATTGCGACCAAACGTTGCGTGTCTAAGGCCAGCAGTATTATAAAAGACCCCACACATCTCCATCAAGGTCTGTTCACTCTGCTGCCCACGGGAAAAAGATATCGCAGCATAAGGAGCAGAACATCAAGGTTCTGCAACAGCTTCTTCCCACGAGCCATCAGACTCCTGAATGCCATGTAATGGGCTGCCACCATTGTCTATTTATCCTTTTTATCCATGCCTATCCTTCTGTTAATTTATCGTGTTGCGCAGGAAGCCAAATGCAACGTAATTTCATTTGGAACTGCATATATCAATGTATTTCTAAATTACAATAAAGTTTGTTTGACTTTGACTTTTGACTTTGACTAGTCCCACCTGCCTGCACTCCTACCATAACCCTCCATACTGTTCTCATCCATATGCCTATCCAATTTATTTTTAAATGATACCAACGAACCTGCCGCCACCACTTCCACTGGAAGCTCATTCCACACCGCTACCACTCTCTGAGTAAAGAAGTTCCCCCTCATGTTACCCCTAAACTTCTGTCCCATAATTCTAAAGTCATGTCTGTCCCTTAATTCGAAAGTCATGTTTTCTCAGCTTCCTGCGGCAGCTGAGAAAACACAATTTGCCACAGGCAACGATGGTCCAGTTTTATACTGCCATCATAGAGTCTGTCCTCACCTTCTTCATCATGGTCTGGTTTGGCTCAGCCACCAAGCACGACACCCGGAGGCTGCAGCGCATCGTTCGATCACCCGAGAAGGTTGTTGGCTGCAACCTTCCCCCCCATCAACAAACTGTACACTATAGGGCCAGGAAGCGAGTGGGTAAGATAATCTCTAACCCCTCTCATCTCTGGCCACAAATGCTTTGAAGCACTTCCCTCTGGAAGGCAACTCTGGACTGTCAGCCACCACAGCCAGACATAAAAACAACTTTCTTCCACTAGCAGTAGCTCTATTCAATAACCAAGTCTGTAGCCTCCTTTTGCTCTGGTATTTTTCATTCTTCACATGTTTAAATTATAACATTGTATTCTTGTGAGCAAAGCACCAAGGCAAATTCCTTGTATGTATACATACTTGGCTAATAAAATGTATTCAATTCGTTAAATTCCTAACATTTACAATGATAACATTTATTTCTATTTGAAGACAAGAGTTTTATCATTTGCTCTATTATTTTCCCCCTCTACGTAAAAAAATAAAGATGATTCCCACTGCATTGTCTCTGCTTCTTGCTTCTCCACCTGACCATCTTTTGGCTGCCATGGTGTACATGTTGGCTTTGTTTTTTGTTTTTTTTAAATCAGGACATTTCTGAGTGCATAAATACTAACTACAGTGTACCTCTGGCATTTTGCTTGAGTTTGCCTTATTTGTACCGGAAGTTCAATGGTGATTTGTGACCAACTATCCAATCTTGGATATTACAGAGCCCAAACCCATACTCTCTCACACTTTATTAAATGCATTTGTATTTGAAATATCAATAAGAGTTTGGGTACCTTAATTTTTCAACTTGTCAGTAGCACTGGTATTCTGTCAAAGGGCAGGGAATATCACAAGCTTGTAAGAGTAAACTGAAAAAGGCCTTGTCTATCAAGTTTACTCTTTAATTTTGCTGAGTGGTTGTTGCAATAAAGACTGGAATATATTGAGAATCATATTCTTAATTAGAGACGAGACATTGTGACTTGAACTGGACTCTTTAAGTTTTCAGCTTAGTGCTTCTTTTTCTTGCTGAGATGGCAGATTCTTCTTTGTTTGTTGAAAACTGACAGGTATTAACTGTGTATGGCATCACAACAAAGACAAGCGTTGTCTTCCTCATACTGGAAGAATGCATCACCACCAACTCTAAGAGGTGAAGTAATTGAGCATAGAACAAGGAATTTAACTTGGTCAAAGTCCTTTAGATCCATTTTGGGCTATAATTTATGTGTTATACAATGCCCAATCAAGGGATGAACATTAAGGACATTTTCATGCACATGATCATTTAACCCAATGGTTTTGGGTATGTTGGTCCCAAAAGGTCTTCAATATTTAGTTACACAGCATATCAGTTTAGAAAGCTTTTCTAAAAGTGACTTGATACCTTATCAAATAAATTCTCAGCCTTAAAATTACACAGATCTATAAAATTCAGAGTCAAAGAGGGGAAGTGTAGCAGGTCAAGGAGCACTCATAAGGAGTTAAAATTTCAGGACATTGACATGAAAATATAGCCTCCTCTCATGTCCAATGCTGCCTGACATATAGAGTATATTATTTCCATTTTACTAGCAACTATTGGTCATGTGGGTTCATAACTGGCTTACTGATTGAAGACAGAAGGTTGTGATGGTAGGACAATATTCAAGCTGGGGGTCTGTAATTGGTGGGGTTCTGCATGGATCTGTGCTTGGACCTCTGATGTTTGATATAAATCATTGAGATATATATATATATATCTCAATGATTATATATAGAAAGAGAAAGAGACATAAAACTAGGATGGATTCATAGTATGTTTGCAGGCAAAATCAGGATTGCTGGGGACTGTGGGTAAGGCTGTCAAACAAATAGAGAGAAAGAGTTCAGCTCCAAAAATGGGTGGCAAAATGGCAGGACGAGTTTAATCTGAGCAAGTGTGAAACGTTGCACTCTAGGGGGTTGAATGTAAGTGGAAAATATACAATTTATGGCAAAACCCTGTACAGCATTGTTGTACAGGGGGATCTTGGGCTTCAAATCCATAACTCCCTGAACGTGGCAGCACCAGCAGATAGAGTGGCAAAGAAGACATATGGCATGCTTGCCCTGACTGGCCAGGACATTGAGTACACGGTAAGAGTGAATAAGTTATTATGTAATTTTATGGGACTTTAATTATGCCTCATTTGGAGCACATGTAGTCTGGTCACCCCAAAGTAGGAAGGATGTGGAAACTTTGGAAAGGATGCAGGGGTCGTTTGTCGGAATATTACCTAGATTAGGGGGCATTAGCATTTGGAAAATTTGGACAAACTTGAATTGTTGGCTCTGGAATGCCGGAGGTTGGGGAGATTCCTGATAGAAGTATATAAAGTAATGAGATAAGGTAGATAGTTGGAATCGTTTTCCTAGGGTGGAAATATCAAATACTAGTGGGCATAGCTTTATGATGAGTGGCGCAAAGTTTAAAGGAGATTTATTTTATTTAGAGAGTGGTGAGTGGCGGGAATGTGCCACGGCGGATGATGGTGGAGCCAGAAACAATCGTGACATTTAAGAGACTTTTTTGTAAAAGCACATGCGGGTAATGGAGAGAGATATACATTACTAGACTAAGTGGGACCCATTGGGTCCCAGTCACCACGGGGGGAGGGTGTGTGGGAGGGAGTGTTGTGTGCGAGGGGGGTATGTGTGGGCAGAGGGGTTGTGGGGAGGGAGGGAGTGGGGTATGTGTGGGGGAGATGGGTGTATGGGCTGGGAGGGAAGTTGTGGGGGGGAATGGTGTGTAGGAGAGGGGTGTGTGTGTGGGCAAGGGGAGGGTTGTGAGGGGTGTGTGGGGTGGGGGGGGAGGCTGTCGGGTGGTGTGGGGGCGGGGAGGTCATGGTGGGGAGCGTGGTGTGGTGGGAGGGGGGATGGGTGCGGAGGCAGGGGGGAGAGCTCGGAGAAAAGGCGGCAGAAGAGTGCAGTATCACGGGAGAGGGGGACCAGAGGGGAAGAGGTTGGCAGTGCAATGGGGACTCACAGCGGGCGCTGGTCGCTCCGCTGGCCGCTGGTCGCTTCGTTGGTCACTGGTCGCTCTCCTCTGCCGGGATCAGAGTATCCACTTTCCGTTGGCGACATTGGCGCCATCTCCGACTCCGCACTGGACTGGGCCGGGCTGGGTGGGGCCATTTCTGGTCCTTCCCTCTTGTGTCCGGTTGGAGACCTCCGCCGGCCATCCAGAGCCTCTGCAGCTGCAGTAAAGACCCGATGGCGCAGAAAGGGGCAGACCGTCCCGCGGAGTGACAGTAGAAGGGACCAATCCGCGCGGCGCTGAATGGCAGGAGAGTCAATCGATCTGCGTACGTGCGGTTTTTAAGATTTTTAAACCTCGATAACTCTTACCAGCTTCCACCGATCAGAATGAAGCTTGGTGCAATCGCAGCACAGGAGAACAGTGAATAAGCTGACGAAAATTCGTAGCGCTATCGCGTACCGTTTGCGCGCAAATAGAATGACCGCCAAACCGGAAGATAACAAGATCAGAGTTTTAGTTATGTGTAGATAGATAAATAGATAGAAGATGTGCTGGCATATAAGAGTTGGTCTTGGCATCATGATGGGCATAGACATTCTGGGACGAGTGGTCTGTTCCTGTACTGTACTGTTCTATGTTCTGTGTTCTAATTGAATTCAACTATATTGCCTTTACAGGTTTTAAATTCCACATTTTCACACAAGGTTTGTTTTACTGGAAATGTTTAGTTTAAAATGAAGAAGAAATGAATCGTTCAAACCATATTAAAATAATGGCAAAGAACAAGTAGCATCTAAATATCCTGCTTTTCTTTCAGTTTGTTTCAGTGAATGGTTCTCGACCAGATTACATTTTTTTAGGGCACCGCACAAAATTAATCCAGAGTCAAGAACTATGAACATTATTTTGACTTTAAAATTTAAAGCACAGTATTATTCCTATTATTTTGGGGCCATAGCTTTCAGATTGTTTTATAATACAACAGTTAAACTGGATTTGTTTTCTATGCCTGTGAGTCACGGTCGAAATTCATACCTGAGGCTTGTTTTAGGAGAAGCATAGTTGGGTAAATAGTTAACTTGAAATTCAACACTGGCTGTGCATGGATAAGCTCCTGGAGGGTTAAGGTGGATAGCAGTGATTGTATAGTTCAACCCTGCCCATTTAATCTACACAATAATCATTTAAAGCTGTTGCATTTTTTACTAGTGTGTTAATTATTTTATCCAGCTATTGAATGTAGAACTAGTTTCTTCATTGATTTGGGAAAGTATTTTAAAACAGGTTGGTCTCTTTAAAAGAATGGAGGTGATTTTTTGTTACTCTGTCATTGTTGAATTCCCTCTTCAATTACACTGAGAAGCTGTCGGGAGGAATTGGGCACCTGGTTTGACCTTAAAAGATTGTACTGATAGGCTCCGTATGGAAAATGCATGTTGCTAAGGAGGGGTCCCCAGCCATGGCAACATCTGAGAGAGAAATATGTATCTGTTTAAATTAGCAGACTTGTAGACTTGAGTTTAACTGAGAGTGGCAGAGTGATGGTGGAAACCTGATCAGGTGACTTGTGATTTTCGACCTTCCCCTGTGGACACAGTGAAATTCTTGTTGACGGTGTGGGTTTTCATTTGGAAATCTTATCTGCTGTGCGCATTCGGTAAAATGTGGTTGAGAAACGATGCATTTACATGCTACTTTGTTACTAAACCAAAAGATTGCTGGTTAAATCATATTTTGCATAATTACACCAGTCTATACAATAAGGATTGACTTGTTTGTTTTTCCTGTTCAGGTAATGGGTTTGTACTTATACCTACCTATAAGTGTGTGTTGCCTTCCATTGTTTGCAGCCTTTCTTGAGTGTACATTTCTTTTTTTCAGAGTTTCATTTGAATCAGGTGAATTTATTTGTTTGTGATAATAGATGTAAAGT
This sequence comes from Raja brachyura, assembly GCA_963514005.1. The sequence continues at coordinate 27,151,182 of OY740790.1, forward strand.
CAGGGGGGAGGGAAAAAACGAACTTATCAGCCTTGCAATCAGATGGATGAGTAGTATTTATCATGTTAAGAATACGATTTTGTGAGATGTTCAGCAGCAAGTGCAGCAGAAAGGAATGAGAGGAACTAAATATGCTTGTTGCGTATGCTGAAGGTACAAAATAATATTTTGGACTGCTGGGAAAGTGTTTAAATGAAGTAGCCCTCTGAAAGGAGTCAAGTGATTTGATAACATGGAGCTTCTGCAACGCATCTAATGTTTATAGCACTTTGGTTGGGCTGCATTTGGAGTACTGTATTTAGTTTTAGCTGCCCCATTGCAGGAAGGATGTGGAGGTTTCGTAAAGGACGCAGAGGTTGACAAGTATGATGTCTGGTTTAGGGGGTAATAGCCACAGGGAGAACTTGGACAGACTTGATTGTTTTCTCTGGAAAGCCAGAGTTTGTAGGGAGATCTGATAGAATTATATAAAGTCATGAAAGGCATAGATATGAGAGACAGTCAGAACCTTTTTCCCAGGATGGACAAATCAAATACTTGACATAGCTTTAAGGGGCTGTCCCACTTGGGCGACCTAATCTGCGAGTTTAGAAGAGTGTCTTCGACTTTCAAACTCGCAGCATGGTCGACATGTGGTCGCTGGAATTCTCCTTCATGCACGAGGGAAGTTCTCAAACACTCGTGACCTCAGCTAGGCTGCGGAAAACTTTTCAGCATGTTGAAACATTTTCCGCGAGTAAAATTTGGTCGGCATGGTTCTTTTTAACTCATAGTGCAGTGGAGAGGGGTTGCCAGTCGAGGGTAGCCGTAGGCAATCTCCTTCACTGACTGGGCATTTTAATTGGCTCATTGGAGTTTTCAGGACCAACGAAGACCTGTGTGTGTGTGTGTGTGTGTGTGTGTGTGTGTGTGTGTGTGTGTGTGTGTGTGTGTGTGTGTGTGTGTGTGTGTGTGTGTGTGTGTGTGTGTGTGTGTGTGTGTGTGTGTGTGTGTGTGTGTGTGTGTGTGTGTGTGTGTGTGTGTGTGTGTGTGTGTGTGTGTGTGTGTGGTCGGTTGATCCAGCTCGTGGTTTCAAAGTGGACGATCAAACCAGACTCGGTTTTCCAGGCGAGTGCCCTCGAGATTGAAGGTCGAAGACACTCTTCTGGACTCGCGGATTACGTCGCCCAAGTGGGACAGCCCCTTAAGGTGAGAGAGGCAAAGTTTGAAGGTGATGTGTGAGGCAAAATTTTTTTGCACAGAGCGTGGTGTGTGCCTGGAACACGCTGCCAGAGTTGGTGGTTAAGGCAGATATGATAAAGGCACCTAGGAATCTTTTGGATAGACATATGAATATGCAGGGAATGGGAGGAAATGGGTTATGTGCAAGCAGATAAGAGTTGGTCTTGGCATCATGTTTGGCACATACATTGTGGAAGGGACGGTTATTGTGCTGTACTGTTCCATGTTCTATGTTTGTTGCAAGCACTTGGCTCGCAAAGTGAATAACCTGGGAAAGTCGGTCCAAGCAGTTTCTCAAATATAAAAGGATACTTTTGCTGTAACATTATTTAATTTTTTTTATCCTATCTTTTATTGCAAACCAAAAGATTTATTTTATTGTATCTTTTTGGAAATGTTCAGTGACCTTGGTTCTGGCAATCCATGTCGCTGATCAGGCAACGTGATTGATCAATCTGCCAATGATGTATCAACTGCCCCTCTACAAAATGGAAAGGACTCTTTTTTCTCTCTCATTTGATTTTCAACCTGTCTTGTTCATCCGCCAAAATTGTAACGTACGCCAACATTATGCAGAAAATGAATGCTTATGTCAAGAATATCTAATGGCATCAAAATGTATGTGCAGATAATGTATATAGTTACCGCAGCCCTTGCACATGTTTATTGTTTGGGTTAAGCGCACTGCTGCCTGTAGCACTCACAAGCATTATGGTTTTAACTATTTTGGTTCTGCTTTGGGATATAGTGTAGAGGGAATTTCAATACTTAACTATTTTCATCAATTCAATTTGAAGCCATCATGTTAAAATTTAACACTTGTTAGTAGAGACTGACAAATGATTGTTATTTTAATCTAATTAACTAGGTAATGTAATGGGCACTTTTGGTTGGGCAAGGAACTCTCTCTTTATGCCCAGGATCATTTTTACAAAGGATGATATAGAATATGTATATGGGATAATCTTTGCATGGAATAAACAGTGCAATAGCTTTTGGTCATTTCTGCTGGCATCTATGAGCATAAATATCTTAGTGTAGCCCTTTATTCCCTTTTCATTTATATACGTCTGTCATCCCTATAAGTATATTTGTTGTGGTTGCTGCAACCACTACCTGTGATAGGGGGTTGTATGTTCTTGTCTCGATAGAACTATTTATCCCAGGAGGGATAAGTTACCCCTTGGGTAAAGAGGTTTCCCCTGAATTCCTTACTGGATTTCTTGACAACAGTCTTTTAATTTTGACTTCTGGTTTATAAAGTCAAAAGTCAAACAAACTTTATTGTCATTTAGAAATACATTGATATATGCAGTTCCAAACGAAATTCCGTTGCATTTGGCTCCCTGTGCAACACGATAATTAACAGAAGGATAAACATGGATAAAAAGCATAAAAGGATAAATAGACAATGGTGGCAGCCCATTACATGGCATTCAGGAGTCTGATGGCTCGTTTATCAAGTCAAAATGCTTTCTTCACAAGTGGAAATATTATCTCTATATCAACCCTCTCCAAATGTTTAATATATTTTTAAACTTTGATTTGATCACCTCTCAGTCTTTCCTTTTCCATAGCAAATAAGGAACCTAAAATAAACATAAAATGCTGGAGAAACTCAGTGGGTCAGACACCATCTCCACAGAAAATGGATAGGTGATGTTTCGGGTCAAAACCCTACTTCAGACGAATATTAAATAGGGAAAGTGGGGGAAGAAAATTGAAAGCGAAGAAAAAGACAGGTTAAATCAGGGCAGGCAACAGATGACCTCATGCAAGGCACTTCCTAGATAGGCTGCCTGTTGGCTAGAGGTGGGTGTGCGCCAAGAGGGATGCATAATTGCAAACTGTGGAACTAGTTAACTGACTTTTAGTGGAGGAAGGGGGTGAGGGGAGTGGGGGGGGAGGTGTTTGTAGAAATTACCTAGTGTTAGAGAATTCAACGTTCATACCGCTGGTTTGTAAGCTACCCAAGCGGCACATGAGGTGATGTTCCTCCAAATTGCGTGCAACCTCACACTGGCAATGGAGGAGGCCCAGGACAGAAAGGTCAGTATGGGAATGGGAAGCGGAGTTAAAGTGTTCAGTTGCTGACCAGCTGAGTATTTGAAGTATTTTATGATTTTATTGTGTACAAATCCATTTGCATGCTTCCCAGTGATCTAATGATTCTCTTTCTCATGGGGTGGCTTAAAGATTAGACACTGTTGATCCCATAGTTGGCTATACGTGGCTGCTCCTGGAACTATTGATAAAGATAACATAAATAAACAAGAGTGCAGGACTAAAATTCTGATATTAAAATAGACGATTCAAGATACTCGAGGTCAGTTTGTAACTGTTAAGAGAAGCAGAGTTGATGTAATTTGTCAAAGTTTTTCACAAACCAACTAAACAAAGGCAAAGGCTCCGAACATCTTCTCAGCTAATTACTGATCCTAGAACAGCTGGGCTCTACAGAGGGTTGAAGGCGGAAACCCTCCATGCAATTAAAAAAAACACATTTGAAGAGCCTTGCCTTGTAAGAGCTGAAGAGTGGCATTATTCTTGCCATCCCATTTTTCACAGCATGGACATAAAGGGCTATATAATCTCCAGTGCTGTGAATTTCTGTGCTTTTCTGTTACTGTGACTCATGGAGTCCAGCAGAGGAACATAAAACATGCAGGTTTCGCAGTAATTTAGGCTGAGAAATCTGCCTGCTGAACTAGTGCAAGTTGTATAGGCCCATCAGATACATGCAGGGGAATAACATACAGAAACTAAAGTACAATATAATTTACATTTTTTATTCAGTTGGGGTGATTTAAATATAATACATTGTTTGATTTAATTCTTATATGTGGTTTGGTTCTTTTAGGGAAAAAAATATTTATTTTGTAACCATTTTTTTAGTTTTTTATTTTGTTGGCTTTGATATCACCAATTTTCAAACAGATTCAATCTACTTGATAGCTTTGAAAGCTGGTAAGCCTAGACACTTGGCTTAACTGGCTTATATATTGATCAGTCCACCACAGACACATAGAAATGGTTATTCATGCCAGTTACATGTCTTTTGTATCCATCTTTGTTTCATAATTTGCCCCATTACAAACCTTTTTGTCTTATGGCATTATTATCTCTATTATTTAATTAGATGCTCGTATGACCATGACACAGAACTTCCTCTTTTTATTCTTTCCATGTCTGATCTTTTGATGACAGGGAAGTTTCGCCAAACCCCTGCCTTTCAGAGACATAGTCTCCAGACAATGTTATGCTGGGAAGCCAGCTCCCAGCTGATCAGTGAGGTTTTCCAATCAAAGGCGTCAGTCTCTGTTTTCTGAGTACCCGAGCCAGTCTAGCAAACCCCACATCCTCCACGCATTTCCACTTACGAAGCTTCATTTTTATAAAGGTTTTGACCCAAAATGTTGATCATACCTTTCCATCCATAGATGCTGCTTCATGTTCCTTCAGCAGATTTTTTGTTGCTCCAGATTCCTGCATCTGCAGTCTCTTGTATATTCATTTATAGAGCTTCTCTAATTACACTACTGTAAGCCATACTGGGAAGCTTTAATGTGGTGAAGATACAATGTAAATGCAGTTACAGCAATAAAGATGCAGATTCTGTAAATCTAAAACAACACCAGATAGTGCTAGATATATTCTGCAAGTCAGCCAACATCAGTGGGAAGAGAAACAACATTGACATTTCAGGTTAACCCATCATCAGGACTAGTTAAGTAAGAGGACATTTTTTTTTTCAATTGCAGAAAGGGGGATGAGTGCAGAAAACAGAGAATATCCGTGATAAGCTGCAGACCAAAGTTATCAAGGCTACAAGTGCTTAAAAGCAGGCAGTTGGAGGCATAAAAGAAAAATGAAAGAAATTGGAGCAGGAAGGTACTGCCATGTCCATAGAAAGAGAGAAATTATGTTTAACGCAACTGCCGTCACCTTGACCTCCATGCATATTTCTTCAGCTAGGAGTCTTCCCCACGGGCACTATGCCTTTTCTCTCCACGACACCTGATCCAAGTGGACTCCTCCTTCCAGCCTCTAACCCTCTATAATTTACTTATCCAGCTTTGGATGCAGCATTGAACATCTCAGTAATTCAATTGCTCTTACTCACTCTAACCCAAGCCCTTTTGAACTTGTTGCTCTCTGCTCAATAAGACCAGCTCTAATATAATTATCAAACCTGCTGACAAGGTCAGTACTGTTGCAAGTTGGTGAACAAGCCTTTAATTTGCTAATACCAGTCTTCGGACACTTGTACCTCCCACAATGGCATAACTCCACCACATAAAATCAGGAATTAGATCAGTTATTGATCTAATTCCTCAAGAGATGTTTCCTTCATTGCCTCCAGTTTAGTTGTCATGCAACCCTGCCTCTTTAGTAGTCTGCCTCTTTGATAATTTCTGATTTCCTGGACTCAACCAGCTTATCTTCACAATTAATATCCAATGCCTCTATATCTCCATCCCACTTGAGGATGTTCAGTCTCGTTGTCCAAAGGCCCAACCTGTCCCACCACCTCTCTTCTTCAACTGGCAGTAGTCATTCTTCCATTCAGTAACTTCTCCTTCAACTCTACTCACTTGCTCCATAGTTCAAGCTACATCAATTTCCTTTGCTTGATGCATGGAACAGTCCTCAGGCATCCTACCGTAACTGTTTTCCCTTGCAGTGATGATATATTGATGCTGCTTCTTCCATTTGTGCAGAAATTGCTTGTGCTACCAATTTCCAGTATGCTCTCCTTATCATGTGGTCTATATATGATTCTACACTGCTTTTTTTCTCAACATCTCTATGACCATCACAACAAATGGTTTGGCTGCCGATAAGCATTCAAAGTCCATTAATTACCACAAGTATCCCGACCACATCTACTCCCACACCTGTGAAGATTCCATTCCATTCTTCCAGTTTCTCCATCTGTCTGTTCTGATAATAGGACTTTTCATACCAATACCTTTAAGATGCTTTTCTGTAGTTAAGGTCAGGATTGAACCCAGGTCTTTGTCAATGTGCCGCCCCAATAAGAAAGGGAGAGGCAACCTTTTCACATGGAGAATGTTAAGTATCTGGGACGAGCTGCCTGAGGAAGTAGGAAGAGACAGGTGCAATAATAACATGTGGACAGGTACATATAGGAAATGATTGGAGAGATACAGGCCAAACAGTTGCCATGATGGGGCATCTTGTTTGGCACAAACTAATTTCGCCAAAGGGTCTGTATCCGTCTCTATGACTCCACCAGCAGCCTTCAAGATGGGCTGTCCAAATATTCAATTTTTGCTCCTGTAGCAACCTGAGGCTCAGTGGAAGATATATATTTTCTTTTAAATTAGTAATCTGTTTTGCAATTTCATAATAGATTCCAATCTGATGCTTTTGTGCAGCAGGAGAACAATTGTTTTCCTTCCAGCAATAACATCCTAAGGATAAGATGTTAAGACTGGGTTTCCCATCTCAACTAGATGCGAAGGATCCAATGGATGTGTTTCAAGAACATGGAGGTCTTTTCATTCTCCCAAACCACATTCATCCCACACCCAACACCACTAAAATAGATCACATGATCAGTGTCACATTGCTGTTCGTGGTAGAAACATAGAAAATAGGTGCAGCAGTAGGCATTTCCAAACGCAGGACTGAATGATCATCCAAACTCAGTTCTGGCTTTTTCCCCATATCCCTTGATTCCCTTAGCTCTAAGAGCTAAATCTAACTCTCTTGAAAGCATCAAGTGAATTGGCCTCCACTGCCTTCTGTGTCTCTGGGTGAAAATGTTTTTCCTCATCTCAGTCCTAAATGGCCTACCCCTTATCCTTAAACTGTGACCCCCTGTTTCTGGACTCCCCCAACATTTTTCCTGCATCCACCCTGTCCAATCCTCTTAAGAATTTTATATGTTTGCTTTGTGTTTTGCTTTGGGCAAATAAGCTTTATTTTCTTTCAGGGACTACAACTGATTGAAAAGGTTGCTTATATAAGGACATTTGTTTTATTTTTGCTGTATCTTTAGTTATCAATCATTCAGATACGATACTGAAATATCCACTTGTATTAGTGGTTGACAATCATAGTACCACTTTTCAATGTGGAGCTACTTGTAGTTGCAATACATTTTAAAATATTATATTCTTTCCCATCAATAATGGAAGACTTATGAATTAATAAGTAGTCCCACTTCGGTCCTAGGATGGTAGCTGAGATATGGCTTAATATTCTAGTAAATCAATACATGGATATGTATACTTTTGATACGTCTGCAAAAGTAGATATATGTAATAATGCAGGCTAATGGAAGCGGATCTTTTAATTGTTTTTTTTATATAGAAACATCTTCATCTGTAAAAGTGTGCATGAATGCTGTCACTTTAAGTGATACATAGAAAATAAGTGATTTTAATTTAATAGTCCTGAATCTAATGCAATCCAATTACTTAATTTAATTTAAGTAATTTAATAGTCCTGATTCTAATGCAATACAGTAATTATTTTTGCTTGTTTGCCAGAATGATCACAGGCCCATTGACGGCAGTCTAGGAGCTTCACTAATAGGAAATTATTAAAATTCAGTGATAAAATCTATACATAACTAAAACTCTTATCTTGTGCTCTTCCGGTTTTCACGGTGTTTCTATTTGGGCAAAAACGGTACACGATAGCGCTACGATTTTTGGCAGCTCACTTACTGTTCTCCTGTACTGCAAATGCAACAAGTTTCATTCTGATCGGTGGTTTATTGTAAAAGTTGGCGAGGTTTAAAAAATCTTAAAAACCGCGTGTGCGCAGATCGATCTCCACTCCTGCCAGTCAGCGCCGCACGGATTGGTCTCTTCTTCCGTCACTCTGCGAGACGGTTCGCCATTTCCTGCGCCATCGCGTCTTTACTGGAGCTGAGGGACACTGTGGGTGGCCTGCGGAAGTCTCCAACCAGGCACAATTTTCGGAGGGACCGGAAGCAACCTGGCATGGCGCGGGAGATGTTGCCAAACGGAAAGCGGAGAATATGATCTCGGCGGAGGAGAGCGTCCAGCTGTGAGTCCCAAAGGCACCGACATCATGACGCCACGCAGCTCCAGCCCCTTCCCTTCTGCTCCCCCTCGCTGGTTCCTGCCCCCCTCCCCTGTGATACCCCCATCTCCCCCATGCCTCTTCCCCCGTCTTTTCTCCAAGCTCTCCAACCCCCGCCCACACGCCTGCACGGCCATAGCTGCTGGTGCTTTCGGGATGAGCTGAGGATCCACGCCGACGACTGATGCTCCTCCGGGACACGCAAGAAGAGAGAGGAGCAGCAACCTTGCGATCCTGGGGAGGGAGAGGAGGAGAGTAGGGAAGGGAGAGGAGTTATGGAGGGAGGGAGGGAGTGACTGAGGGCAGGGGAAAGGAGAGGTGAGGGAGAGATTGGGGGAGGGTAGGAGGAGAAGGAAAAGAAGAGAGAGGTGATGAGGTAGAGTGGGGGATGAGGGGGAAGAGAGGGAGAGGAGGGGGGAGTATAGAAGGGGGTAAGGTAGGGAGAGGGGAATAGAGGGAGAGGAGGGCAGTGGGGGAGGTGAGGAGGGATAGTGGGGGTGATAGGGGAGGTGAGGAGTGGGGAGGAGGGGGATAGAGGGATAGGAGGGTGTAGGGAGGGGAGAGGAGCTAGGGAGGAGTGACTGAGGGTAGGGGAAAGGAGAGGGAGAGAGAGGTGAGAGAGGGATTGTGGATGGGAGGAGGAGAGGGAACAAAGAGGGAGGGTGAAGAGGAGGGGTAGAGAGTGCTTGGGCAGAGGGGGAATGAGCTGCACCTGTGCAGTTGGGGGCTATGTGTGAGTGGTCGAATATTACGTCGGTGGACCAAGCCTCCTGTGTGACAGGGACCCAGTGGGTCCCACTTAGTGTAGTTAATAATAAAATTCACCTGTTTTTCGTAACATTTGTTTTCTTCTGTGTGAATTAATGAGGTAAAAAAGAATGCAGAATTATGGAATGTAGAAAAATGTTGGAAACACGGAGAAGTGCCTGATAAATTGAGAAGTAGTATCTGCAGTGTGTGAATGTCTTGTCTCTCTCTTCATTTTAAAGTTAAGCCATTTCATTTGATCTGTGTATATAAAGTCCCCAACTTTATCATTTTGTCCTTTGCTCTATATCTTATAACCTCATCTAAGGCAAGGCAATGTTGGATCATTGATCAATTTGAGGCAGATTATTCATTGTGGCTCATTAAAAAGGATTGAAAGCAGGTCACGTGATATACGTTGTAATATTTTCCCATATATTTATCTGTTTTTCCACTGCCTGTAGGATTAGACTGATATTTGACCCTTCCCCCATTTGACCTTCCCATTCTCACTGTCTTGTGCTTTGCCTGTTTTCATTGCTGCCATCACATCAAACCAAGGATTGGATTTAATACCTTGTTTATGTCTACCTTTGAACAGTATAATAAAGTCGGTGCCTGGGTTGTCAGGCTATCAAGGAAAGGGGGATTGATCATCATTGATATATAGCAGGGCTGCCAACATTGGGTGAGAGTTGGGTGTGAGAAATTGCGAGCGATCAAGCCCGAGGGAGTGCAGCGACTGGAGGGGGGGGGGGGGGGGGGGAGGAGGGTGTTGCATACCTTCTCTCATTCCTGTCCCTAAGTCCAGACTTACACCTGGCCCCCTATTCTACCCTGATCATAGCTTCTTACCTGCTTAGGTTCCCAGTGCTGAACACACCCCTCATCCCAGCTTTGACTGCACGCCTAGTATTATTCCAGACCTTGACTCTGGATGCACACTTGGCCTTGCTCCTAGGCCCTTTGCACTGACAATATATCTGGCCCACACATAAAGCCCCATATCTGAACCCCTGGACTTAACATATTACGTTCAAGTCCACAGGTGCTTATCTAATGCAGTACTCCTTTATGGGGCACTTCACATACCAAATTATGGATAATAACATTTGCTACATTCATTGGCTTCCTTGTTATCTAACATAGAAAATAGGTGCAGGAGGAGGCCATTCGGCCCTTCGAGCCAGCACCGCCATTCATTGTGATCATGGCTGATCGTCCCCTATCAATAACCTGCCTGCATTCTCCCCATATCCCTTGACTCCACTAGCCCCTAGAGCTCTATCTAACTCTCTATAACGTGCTAGTTACTTTGTCAAATAAGTCATCAATTGGTTGAACACAATTCCCATCCATAAAATTAAAATCACTCAGCTGTATAAGTATTCTGATACAATTTCTTTCATTTTCATAACAAACTGCCCTGAAGTCATTTTCACCCCCAATATTTTCAGTATTTTGCTGTCTTCCTCTCAGCTGGGACTTTTCCGAAATGCAAAGTCCAATAACTATATATTTAAGCAATATTAATCTATTAACTGTGATCTTGAGAGTATATAATATTTTCTGTGGTATTTAGAACACAACAATGATAAAAAAGATGGGTGGTACACAAAAGGCTGGAGAAACTCAGTGGGTGCAGCAGCATCTAAGGAGCGAAGGAGATAGGCAACGTTTCGGGCCGAAACCCTTCGTCAGCAAGATCTTTCTTTTGATTGCACCTACCAACATGCATACATTATTACATTACAGTTAATATGTACCGAGGGCAAATGTTTGTTCCAATGCTCCCCATTCCCAATTACTTTTACATTGAAGTGATTGAAATCCAAGTGAAATTTAAATGGCATCATAACAGTAAAACCTCCAGAATGGATGATATTCATTACATGGTTGATTGGGGTCAGTATCAGCACAATTAATATATTAAACTTTGAATCTTTAGATGTCCTGGTTCAAGCTAAAACTAAAGACAAATAATAATATCCTCACACATTCCCCTGCAAGTATCTCTGTAACTCCTTTAAAATGTGCCCGTTCTTTGAACAAACTCTTAAATATCGCATCTGAATCAGTTTCCATCTGATTACACTCCTTGAGGATGTTCATCTACGTGTTCAATTAATAAAACAACGAGATTGGTGACATTTCTATTCAACCTGTCAAAGGAATTGGGGGGTGGGGGGGGGGTTAGAAATAGCCAGTGAGGTAAACAAACATAATAATTGAGTGGCAAATGACAATGGTGCTACCTTCCCAATATTTAACTGAAGGAAATAATGGGTTATCAGGGCTGTATGTTGTGACAGACAGCCTGACACCTTGCATGTAATTTAATATTACACTTATCCCATCCCCCTAGATATTCCAGATTAATAAATTAAGGTTTTGTCAAGTAATTACAAATCAGGCTAATTACAAATCAATAACATTAGCCAACTTCGAAACATGAAGCGCTGAACATTGGGATCCAGACATCACAGACAACTGGCCTCAGTTTCCCGCTCACATCTGGCAGTGTTCTCCGTCTGAACCAGAAGCTACGGAGCGTTTTCGAAAGTGGGGAGGCAGAGCGACCACTGATCACTGGCCTTAGGGGTACCCAGTGAGGGAGTGGAGCAACCGAGTGGGGAGAGGGTGTGGAAGAAGGGTGTCCCCCTTCCCAGGGTAGGAACTTTTTGAAATTTGATGTATTCAAATCATGTTTTAGTGCATTGTAGAAGTATGATTTCAATGTTTTTTGTATGAAATATTTTTAAAAGTAACTTTTTAAGGGGTAACTTTATCCACAAGGAACAAGCTGCCAGAGGAGGTAGTTGAGGCAGGGACCATCCCAACATTTATGAAACAGTTTGACTGATACATGGATAGGACAGGTTTGGAGGTATGGACCAAAAGAAGGTAGCGTAGCTGGGATATGTTGGCGGGTGTGGGCAAGTTGCGCCGAAGGGCCTGTTTTCACACTGTATCACTCCATGACTACATTATACCTCCACCATGCATGAATGTTTCAAAATCAATTGATCGAGTTTTATTGCCATATACTCAAGCATAGAAACATAGAAAATAGGTGCAGGAATAGGCCATTGACCCTTCGAGCCAGCACTGCCATTCAATATGAACATGGCTATTCATCTAAAATCAGTACCTCTTTCCTGTTTTTTCCCCATATCCCTTGATTTTGTTGGCCCCAAGAACTAAATGTAATTCTATCTTGAAAACATCCAGTGAATTGGTCTGCACTGCCTTCTGTGGGAGAGAATTCCACAGATTTACAACTCTCTGCGTGAAGAAAGTTTGTCCTCATATCAGTCCTAACTGCCCCCCCCCCCCCCCCCTTTATTCTTAAACTGTGACCCTTGGTTCTGAACTCCTCCAACATCGGGAACATTTTTCCTGCAGTTACAGTAAGTGAAAGTCGAGCAGGCAAGCAGGATGATTTCTCCAACCACCCCCATTTGAAGTCCACTATCTTCCACCGTTTCTTCCCAGTGCTTGGTACTTACTTCCAGCAGCCACTGTTTGTCCTCCAGGATGCCCCGAGCTGCAGTCTGATCCATGCTGGTCACCTGGGCGAATTTGGCACAGAGACTATCACGACAGTGGCACAACGCTTCCGACGCCTTGCACTGAGACTGCTCCATGGTCAGAGCTGCAGTGAGCGACTTGCCAGCCCAGCAAACACTCGCCAGCCCCGCTCCCCGTCTGCATCTGTCCCCATCGCTGCTTCTGCTTCCAACACCCATGGCCCATGCAGTTGATATGAGTTTTGAAATTTTTGTTTATCACAGAACTTCTCACGTTAGAGCGTGAAAAATTTGTGATCAGCGCGAGAATTTGGCAAAATGCGTGATTGTCACGCTCAATGCATGGGAGTTGGCAGCTCTGCCTCTCTATCGCCCTCTCTCCCCTCTTTCTCTCTCTCCCTCTCTCTCCCCCTCTCTCTCTCCACCTTTCTCTCTCCCCCTCTCTGTCTCTCCCTCTCTCTCCTCTAACCCCCCTCTTTCCCCTGTCTCCCCCCCTCTCTCTCCTTCCCTCTCTCTTCTCCCCCCCTTCTCTCTCTCCTCTCTTCCCCCCTCTCTCTCTTCCCCCTCTCTCCCTCCCACCTCACTCTCCACCTCTCTCATCCCCTCTCCCCCTCTCTCATCCCCTCTCTCTCACTTTCTCCCTCCCTCCCTATCTCCCCCTCTCTCTCCCTCTCGCTCCCTCTCCACACACTCTCTCCCATCTCTTTCCTCGCTCTCTCTCTCTCCTCTCTCTCTCTCTCTCCCCTCTCTCTTCTCGCTCTCTCCTCCTCTCCCCCTCTCTCCCCTCTCTCTCCCCCATTTCTCCCTCTCACCTCACTCTCCCCCTTGCTCTCTCTCCTCTCTCTTTCTCCTTTCTCTTTGCTCCCCATCTCTCTCTCTCTCTTTTCCCCATTTCTCTCTTTTTCCCTCTCTCCCTCTTCCCCTCTCTCTTTTACCACCCCTCTGTTCCCCCTCTTTCTCCCAACCTCTCCTCCCTCTCCACCCCTCTCTTCCCCTCTCTCTCTTCCCTCTTTCTTCCCTCTCACCCCTCTCTCTCCCCCCCTCCCACCTCCCCCTTCCCCTCTCTCTCCTTACCTCTCTCTCTCTCTCCCCCCCTCTCCCTCTCACTCTTCTCTCTCCCCATTCTCTCCCTCTCTGTCTCTCCCCTCTCTCTCCTCTCACCCCCTCTCTCTCTCCCCCATGTCTCTACGTCTCCTTCCCCTCTCTCTCTCTCCGCCTCCCTTTGAGAGTCTCTGTCCCTTCGGCACAGAGACTCTCGCGGCAGTGGCGCAACGCTTCCGACGTCTCCAACGGCCCAGGACCCTGAGGCTTCCACTGGAGCTGTTCCATGGCCGGAGCTGCAGCGAGCGACTCGCCAGCCCCGCAAACACTCGCCAGCCCCGTTCCTGGCATCTGTCCCCGGCAAACATTCGCCAGCCATGCAAACACTCACCAGCCCCGCAAAAACTCGCCAGCCCCGCAAACACTCGCCAGCCCCGCAAACACTCGCCAGCCCCGCAAACACTCGCCAGCCCCGCAAACATCGCCAGCCCCGGATCCCCGTCCGCATCTGTCTCCGCTGCTGCTTGTGCTTCCATCCTTCTCTCAGCCTCGGCTCTCCAACACCCGCGGACCATGCAGTTTATCTAAGTTTTGAAATTTTCGTTGATCACAGAATTTCTCACCACAGAGCGTGAGAAATTTCTGATCAGCGTGAGGGTATGAGAATTTGTTAAAATGTGTGATTATCACGCTCAAAGCGTGAGAGTTGGCAGCCCTGTATATAGGTTTTTTAACAACAGATTAAATGAAGGGAACAATGTTCTATAAAAAGAGAAATAGGTGCAAATGGAACTGCATGACTTTGTAGATACTGTACGGTGAGATAAAGATTAAGATAAAGTACAAAAAACATATCCTCAATTTTGATGTCAATAGTTAGTATTCACCCCTGTCATCAATAACAATGGGTATATTTTTTTATCCAGTTAAAATTAACTGGATGTGAACCTGCCCTATATCTGTTATTGAGTTCTCATTGCATTAGGCTAGCGGCTACATTGTGCTATTCTTTGTCCTTTTTGTCCAGTGCAGAGTACGTTGTTTCTTTTCATCTGGTACGTCTGTCATGTGAAGTGATTACTACAATTGGTGATGTAGCATTTTGAGAAATGATTGATAATTAATCATTTTCTTTGGTTATTCTTTACCAAAATGTTTCAGTGCCTTGATCAATACTGCATAAAGGAAGACCCTTCAGCCCACTGAGTCCATGTACTCAAATCCCAGTTTCATTAGTGATACAATGTGAAAACAGGCCCTTCGGCCAAACTTGCACACACCGGCCAACATGTCCCAGCTACACCAGTACCAGGTGCCTGCATTTGGTCTATATACCTCCAAACCTGTCCTAACCAAGTGCCTGTCTAACTGTTCCTTAATGTTGCCAAGTCCCTGCCTCAACTCCCTCCTCTTGCAGCTTGTTCCATATACCCACCACCCTTTGTGTGAAAAAGTTACCCCTCAGATTCCTATGACATCTTTTCCCCTTCACCTTAAACCTATGTCCTCTGGTCCTTGATTCACCTACTCTTAGCATGAGACTCTATGCATCTACCCGATCTATTCCTCTCATGATTTTATACACCTCTGTAAGATCACCCCTCATCCTCCTGCGTTCCAAGTCCCAGCCTACTCTCCCTAAAGCTCAGACCCTCTAGTCTTGGCAACATCCTCGTAAATGTTCTATGTACCCTTTCTAGCTTGACAAAATGTTTCCTATAGCATGGTGCCCAAAACTGAACACTACTCCAAATGTGGCTTCACCAACGTCTTATACAACTGCAACATGACCTCCCAACTTCAACATTCAATACTCTGACTGATGAAGGCCAATGTGCCAACCTGATCACCATTAAGCCAATTTTCTATCCATTCAGCTATCTCCCCTTGGATCCCATGCGATTCTGCCCCAGTTCACATCCATTTACTTATCAATCAATCAATCAATCAATCAATTTATTCATCACATACACACTAAAGTGCAGTGAAATGAATTTTGCCAGCAGAGGTACAATAAAAAAAAATCACACAATACACAACAACATTTTAACACAAACATCCACCACAGCATACTTCACTGTGGTGGAAGGCACAAAGTTCAGACAGTCCTCCTCCATTGCTCCCCCGTGATCGGGGCCATAAACCTCCGCAGTCGCTGCTGCGGGTGGCCAGATGTACAGGCCCTCTTGTCGGAACGGTAAGTCCCGAATCGGCACTTCCCTACCGGAGCCCGCGGCTTCAGGATGTTGTAAGCCGCAGGCCGCTGGACAGAGCTTCTGCGGGGATCCCCGGTGAGGGATCCCGCTCCGGATGGTAAGTCCATCCCGCGCCCGCAGCTAGAAGCTCCGCAGACCGCGGCTTCTGAATGTTATAGGCCACGGGCCAGCGAACGGAGCTCTTCTCCAGCGAGGGGTTCCAGGCTCTGGACGCCGCGCCCACGGCTAGAAGCTCCGCAGACCACGGCTTCAGGCTGTAACTGTCCACGGCCCAGCAATAGGAACACTCCTTTATGGTGACTCTGGCAAGGGCTCTCCCGCTCCGCGGTGAAAAGTCCACGATGCACCCACTGCTGATATTCTGGACCCAACTCCGGGAAAGGCCACACCAATCCATGGTGTTAGGCCGCGAGGGAGGCGACATGGAAAAAGTCGCCTCTCCATGGAGGAGGCGACCGAAAGCGGTTCCCCCCTTACCCCCCCCCCTCACCACCCCCCACACAAGACATACCATGAGACATTAAAACACACATTTGGACACACTAAGAAAACAAAAAAAGTAGAAATGACAAACACGCTGCTTGCAGGGCAGCCATCTCGCAGCGCCCCCACCGACCGACTCTAGATACTAAGAGTAAGTAACCTATTAACCAGCACTTCTTTGGAATCTGAGAGGAAACTCATATGGTCACAGGGAAAACGTGCAAACTACACGGATACTGGATATCAGGTTGAACCTGTGCTGTTATAATTGTGATGCAGCAAACCCTTCAGCTGTGCCAATGTGGGAGGGAACCCCCAAGATCACAGGACTGAGTTTCTGGAGCTGTTAAGCAGCAACTGTGCTGGCGACTGTACTTATTAGTACTACATTGTTCTCAGGCAGACAACCTGACAAGTGGAGTGAGTTTAGAACAGTTGAATCGTGGTGGTCGCATTGTAAAAACAATAATCTTCTTGGTTGCTTTACAGCAAGGGAAGTTTACCCCCATATTCTAAGGGGCCTGCCCACTTTCACAACCTAATTCACAACCTTTTTTACTTGTGGACATTTTCCATCAGGCTAGAAAAAACGCCGTGACCTACTTGATGCCACAAGTACCTACGACTAGCATCACGGCCTGCTACGACCTCCCTACGACCTCCTATGACCTCGTGATGACCATGCTGCGAGTATGAGTCAAGGGCAAACTCGGCAGAGGTCGTGAATTAGGTTGTGAAAGTAGGACAGACCCTTAACAGTCATTGAATATATTTGACACTTTTCTCCTTTGAAATTATATAGCTGTGAATGTCCTTCATTTTCCACTACATGCATCTCACTTGAACATAAACATAGTTTTTAGAATAATTAAGTCTGCCTTTGGCTTCCCCCCCTTATCAGCACTTAATGATCCAGATGTAGGTGGGGTTGTCTTTTTGGCCAAACACGCCTGCATTCCAGTGGTACAATGGCTTGAACAAGAGTAGGGACTTCATTGTCAAAGTGATGAAACCTGTTCCTAAAATAGTAAGATTAAATGAGAACTTACCAGTTCGAAGTTTGATCTGTATTTTATGAGGAGTTACGATAAGGGACTATGTGAAGACCCCGTCCAGCACGCATGCGCGACATTCTTCAAAGCAGCGGTGTGGATTCACAGAAAAAACACCACAATTGAAATTAATATAGTAAAGAAAAAATAAGAACTTAATTACCAGTTGATCTGTGTAATAGAGGGTGGGAGAGCGGAGGGCACATAGTCCCTCATCGTAACTCCTCATAAAATACAGATCAAACTTCGAACTGGTAAGTTCTCATTTAATCTTACTATTCTATTTCGGAGTCACGTGAGTGACTACGTGAAGACTTCAAATTCTGTGATTCCGAACCGTGTACCAGCTCATGCTTCACTCACTGTCTGAAGACCTTTGAGGGAGGAAGTATGTTATCACAATCAACAATAACCTGTTTGTGAACAAAAAAGGTTTATTAATAACAACAAAAAACAGAGAGCTCCCCCGGGCTTAAATTAAATATTATCTGCAGACTCTAAAATTCTGTCTGCAAACGTAGCAGGTACCGCCAGCGGCTTATTATAAAACCTTTGAAAAGGTCTTTCCGAGGACCATCCTGCTCTGGCCAGAATGTGGTCCATAGGCACGTCTGTTCGCCTAGCTGCCGATGTGGATGCAGCCCTGGTGGAGTGAGATTTGTAAACATCAGTGTTGACTCCCGCAGACTTAAGCACCTGCTTGAGCCACCTTGAAATGGATTGACTCACCTGACCATGGGGCTTCTTGTGGCTTATCCATTAGGCTTTTTCTCTCCCTCTTAAGTTGTATGTTGTGTCTATGTATACGGCGAGATGGGTCTTGGCACACAGCCCAGGGTCAGATGAATATGCCCGGAACTCCATGACTGGAGGCGTGGTTCCTGGTGTAGTTCGTTTGACCAGACCCTGAATATGGAATGTGATACAGTCCAATGACTCTGTCATGCTGTCCAGCCTCAGAAGGTGGAGAGACTGTACCCTTTGAGCTGACACTAGTGCCATGAGCATGACTGATTTCAGGGTAAGTTGTTCCAGCGTGAGTGACCTGGGTGGTGGCCATCCCCTAAGGTACGTCAGCACAATGCTGACATCCCAGATCTGAGTGTACCTTGATCTGGGGGAATTAGTATTAAAAATACCCCTCATGATTTTGACCACCAGTGGATGGGACCCCAAAGCCTGTTGTCCTGCTGCTGGAACCAAATAAGCTGACAATGCACTCCTGGCTGTATTGGTAGTGCTGTAGCTGAGTCCATCCCGTTGTAATCCAACCAGGAACTCCACAACACTGGTAGCTGCTGCAGTTGTGTAGGTAGTTCCTGTTTTGGAGCAATACCGTTCCCACTTCCTTATGTTGGTCAGGTATTGTCTCCTGGTGGACTCCCGGTGGGATGCGGTCATCATGTTGATGGCGTCCTCAGACAGTCCCAGGCCCAGTAGAGGTCTTTTTAGAATCTGCAAGCCAGGAGATTGACTCTATCATGACACGGGTGAATAATGCCTGACACTGGGTGGATTAATAATACTGGACTGCTGGGGAATTCCAACTGGGAACCAGTTGGGTATTATCAAGATTCCTGAAGCGGAATCCAATTGAATCTTGCGTAATACCCGACTGATGAGGCAGAAGGGAGGAAAAGCATAGAAGAACATTTTCCCCCAATGCAGCGTGAATGCATCAACTGCTGCTGCCTCAGGGTCTGGTTCCCAAGCGACATACGTTGGTACCTGGTGTTACAGCCTAGATGCAAATAGATCGATATCTGGTGTGCCATATTGCTTTGTAATTTCAGCAGATACTTTGGGATTTATAATCCATTCGATGTTATCGTTAAATTTGCGTGACCTGGTGTCTGCCACTGTATTTTGCTTACCTGGTAGGTAAGTTGCTGATAACCAAATATGTCTTTCGACACACCATTGCCAGATTTGGTTGAGCAAATTGTCACATGATATCGACTTTACACCACCCATGTGGTTGATATAAGCCACCACCGTGGTATTATCTAATAGCAACCGGACATGTGCGTGATGCGTATTAGATGAATATGCTTTTAAACCATAAAATGCACCCAACATTTCTAAGTTAATCATAAGATGATTCAAAATTAGTCCATCTGCCCCCTGTGCTGGATTGCATGTTAGTTGCTCCCCAGCCCAAAGCACTGGCATCCGTTTGAATGCTTAATACTGGGTTGGTGATTATTATGGGACTGGAACTAAGCTTAATTGTCCTTGTCCACCATTGTAACTCTGGAATGGATTCAGCAGTTAAATTCATAGCTCGGTCAAAGTGACCTGATTTTTTCTTTAGTGCGTGCACTTTTGCTCTTTGTAAATTTTGATAGTGCAAAGGCCCAAATTGTACAGCTGGAAAGGCTGCTACCATTTTCCCAAAAACACTAGCTACCTGCCGTATGGTTGGCTGATGATTAACCATTAGTTTGTTGCATGATTGTGCCAACTCTGATGCTTTCCCCTTCGGCAGAGTTACAATCATGCGAATAGTGTCAATCGTAAATCCAAGATAGTCCATGGTTGTGGACGGTGTCAAATTGGATTTATCTGGATGTATGACAAACCCCAAAGTTTCAAACAAACGTTTGGTGGCTGCTACTGCCAAAATGGCTGTCTCCAAGGTTTTCCCTACTATTAAAATGTTGTCTAAGTATGCCATGACTATATGCTTTTGTTTCCTCAATAATGCCAAAGCAGGTTTTAAGATTTTTGTGAACAACCTTGGAGCTGAGGTTAGCCCATTTGGTAAGGCTTTACATTGCCATAGCTGTTTCATCCAGATAAACTTTAGGTATTTACGATGCTCCTTGTGTATGGGTACTGAGTAGTAGTCATCTTTTAAATCAATGCTTGCCAGAAAGTACCCTCTAGAAAACAATTGTCTGGCTGTTTCAAAAGTTTCCATCTTGAAATGTATATACTTAACAGTTTCGTTTAAAGAAGTTAAGTCAATGATGATGCGACATCCACCATCGTTTTTAGTTTTAGTGAAAATATTAGACACAAATTCCAAAGGTTCATGTTTTGTTATTTCAATGACACCTTTTGCTAGTAGCCTCATCAGTTCAGCTTGACCCTCTTGTTTCTCTTTGACTGAGAGAGTGAATACCCTTTGGGGTATATGCTGAACTGGCAGCATGTTTTCATGAACGAAGTCAATTTTATAGCCATGAATGCTGCTGAGTATATATTTGTCATTAGTGATAGACTCCCATGTATCCATAAACAAGTGCAATCTCCCCCCTTTTAGTATAGAGCCCCTACTACTCATATGCTGAGAGGAACTAGACCCACCTACCTCCATGGTTACTGGTGCTTCTTCTGCCTCTTCGCTGGACGATGAGGTGTCTGCTGGGCTGTAGAGGGCTGCTGTTGATGTTGATGTTGGGGGTGGCGCATTTTCCATGGGGTCTGCTCTGGACTGGCCTAAAAAAGGCTTACGGGGAATGGTTGCAGACCCCGAGCTTTCACCAGTCCCATATCGTAGTCGACGACTGGTGGACGTCGTGGAGTACTGCCGCCTGGGTTTGTTAGGTCTGCTTGGTCCCAAACCTGCCCTCACGAGACCAAAGGTATTGGACTCTTCCTCCAGGTCTTTCCCCTTTTTTGGAAGGTCCTTTCCAAAGAGCAGAATTGGAGGTTCTGAACCCGGTGTTTTGCAAAGTCCTGCAAACTTGGGGTTGAGGGCAGGCTTGATGATTTCCTTCCGTAATTTGTTAATCTCATATTGAGTGGTGCACAGCAGAGCTAATGTATCTTGCTGATTTGTGGTGATGTCCACACCATCTATGGACCAAGCATATGATGTTATTCCTGCTGTCAGGAGTTTTAGGGTTTTCTGGAGCTTCAACTCCAGGTTCCTGATGTTCTGCCCCAAATGTCTGCAAATTTGGCTGTTTACAGCTGGTACATTCAATGATGTACAATTTTCTGGGGCTGTATATAATTCAAGAGCCTCATTGACCACCCGTTCTTGTAGGGATTTTGAGGACAGGTGGTCATTGCTGGCTGCAAGTTTCGGCTCTAAAGGCCGACCTGCTCGTGGAATGGCCACGTAGCGGTTGACCACACCCAGCAGCTCTTCCTGATCATGTACACCCTGCGTACTCCTGACATCTTCAGCCAATGACCCCTCTTCTTGACCAGCCCAGACCTGGTCGCCAATGCTGCCTTCAATAGAAGGTGAAGCAATGGTCAGTGCCGTAAAGGGCACTGCGGGAGTGCCTGAGCTCCCTAGACGAGTCTGCTGCTGCTCTCTCAGCATATCTCGCTGGAGCAATTGCTCCATAAGCTGTTCCATTGGGCTTAGGCGGCTGCCTTTGCCACTCTCGAGCGGTGAGGCATCTTCATCCGAATCGTCGGATACTACCGCCCGGTTCTGGCTGCAGGTACCTTCAGCCCGCTGCTCAGGCTGCACTAGCGGTGCTGGGCTCGGCTCGGTAGTCAATCCTGTCGCCTCTTGCCCCCCCTCCAAAGAACGCTCCTCCACGGGAGACAAACGGGGCGGAGCTGCACATTTCTTTCCTCTGGTCTTGCTCATTCTTCCTGGAACACAAAGCAGACCACAGAGAAAATACTCACGGCCACGGTAAAAACACTTACCTGTCGGCCCGACTTTAAAATTATAGTGGGAGCGCCTTGAACTCCCGTTCGTCGCGGGTGCACTGCATGAACGCTAATGTCGCGCATGCGTGCTGGACAGGATCTTCACGTAGTCACACACGTGACTCCGAAATAAAATACCCTTGAGGACTTTGAGCGCCACTGAAGTCCTGTCCCAGATTTGCCAATATTCAAAGCTGTAAACATTTAACTCAGATGAGCTAAAAACATGTGTAAATTAAAATGATTAGTAAAATAAACTTATCGGATTTTTAAAAATGTTAATTACATTCCTCTGGCATTTCAATCGCCATTGAGAACTAACTGGTAGGTGCAATGTGCCAAATCTGCTCGTAATTTCAGCTTCTGCATTTGAAAACCAGTGTATAAAAATCCTGAATTTGTTTCCAATTACATAGGAAAATGCAAGTGATCCTCACGATCTGGGCCAACGTCTCTTCTGAAAGTTCTCATTTTGAATTCTTGAAAATGCAGTGGTCTTTCTCCTCAGGGGCCACCAATAGTAATTTGGAGGTTTGAGTATTACAGAAATAATATTGTTTTTCCTGTGTAAGGGAGACCTATTGACAAGTCCTGTCTCCCATTGCAGATATATAGCTGCAATAGAGGCAGAGAACAAAGGTTCACCAGATTGATTCATGAAATGGCAGATTTATCCTATGAGTTTAGAATAAGCAGGATTATTCCAACCTTGTAGTCGGAAGAGATATTGAAATATACAAATTTCTTATGCAGCATAATGCAAATATGATATCTCTGTGGCAGGGGTGCAGTCTATTGAACACACTCTCTGCCTACGAAGCCCGCTGCATCTCCCATTTGCTAACCATTTTCACTTCCCTTCCCATTCCCATACCACCCTTTCTATAGTGCCCTCCTTAATGTTTGGGACGAAGACCTATCATTTATTTATTTGCCTTTGTACTCCACAATTTCAGATTTGTAAAAGAAAAAATCACATGTGGTTAAAGTGCACTTTGTCAGGTTTTAATAAAGACCATTTTTATACATTTTGGTTTCACCATGTAGAAATTACAGCAGTGTTTATACATAGTTCCCCCCATAATGTTTGGGACACAGCAATGTCATGTAAATAAAAGTAGTCATGTTTAGTATTTTGTTGCATATCCTTTGACTGCTTGAAGTCTGCGATTCATGTACATCACCAATTGCTGGATGTCTTCTCTGATGATGCTCTGCCAGGCCTATATTGCAGCCATCTTTAGCTAATGCTTGTTTTGGGGGCTAGTCCTCTTCAGTTTTCTCTTCAGCATATAAAGGCATACTCAATTGGGTTCAGATAAGGTGATTGACGGCCACTCAAGAATTGACCATTTTTTAGCTTTGGAAAATTGTCTTTCTGTAGAATGAACTGCCGGCCAATGAGTTTTGAGGCATTTGTTTGAACTTGAGCAGATAGGATGTGTCGATACACTTCAGAATTCGTTATGCTACTACCATCAGCAGTTGTATTATCAATGAAGATAAGTGAGCCAGTACCCTCAGCAGCCATATATGCCCAGGCCATAACACCCCCACCACCGTGTTTCAGGTGAGGTGATATGCTCTTGCCATCACTCTGATATGTTAATCTTCATCTCATTTGTCCACAAGACCTTTTTCCAGAACTGCGGTTGCTCTTTTAAATCCTTCTTGGCAAACTATAACCTGGCCATCCTATTTTTGCAGCTAACCAGTGGTTTGCATCTTGCAGTAGCCTCTGTATTTCTGTTCATGAAGTCTTCTGCGGGCAGTGGTCATTGACAAATCCACGCCTGACTCCTGACGAGAGTTTCTGATCTGTCAGACAGGTTTTTGGGGATTTGTCTTTATTATAGAAATAATTCTTCTGTCATCAGCTGTGGAGGTCTTCCTTGGCCTGTCAGTCCCTTTGCGATTAGTAAGCTCACCAGTGCTCTCTTTCTTATTAATGATGTTCCAAACAGTTGACTTTGGTAAGCTTAAGGTTTGGCTGATGTCTCAAACAGTTTTATTCTTGTTTCTCAGTCTCATATTGGCTCCTTTGACTTTCATTGGCACAACTTTGATCCTCGTGTTGATAAACAGTAATAAAAGTTTCCAAAGGTGATGGAAATGCTGGAAAAAAGACTAGGTTGTGAGAGCGCTCTTGTACCTGCATTAAGGAGGCATTTAAATACACCTTTGCAATTACAAACTCCTGTGAAGCCGTGTGTCCCAAACATTATGGTACCGTGAAATGGGGGACGATGTATAAACACTGCTGTAATTTCTACATGGTGAAACCAAAATGTAGAAAAATACCCTTTAATAATATCTGACAATGTGCACTTTAACCCCATGTGATTTTTTAAATTATAAATCTCAAATTTTGGAGTACAGAGGCAAGTAAATAAATGATGGGTCTTTGTCCCAAACATCATGGTGGGCACTGCACTTGCAGCTGTAGATTCTGACCTTTGAAATTCTACTCTTAATTTGGCACCAAGTTCCTCCTGAATGTGCCAAATCTGTTTCTTTGTCCACCCAATATCTTTGGTACCTACACATGTCGCAGTGTCTGGATCATCCTGATCCCGTTGCTAACATTCTCTCTATTTCTGACGCTGCATTTACAACTCGGCCTAATGGATTTTTACAGTGGAGAACAATGCTAATCATCCCCACTTTTATGTCCCCTATCAGCACATTATTCTTCTATGATCCTCTCACCTTGAACTTGAACTTGAAGAGCATCATAGCACAGGACCAAGCCTTTGGCCCACAGCATCTGTGCTGATCATGATGGCAAGACCAACTTTATCTGTCCGCACATAATCCATATCCCTCCATTCCATGCATATCCATGTGTCCATCCAAATATCTTTTAAACGCCACTATCGTCTGCTTCCACCATCACCCCTGGCAGTGCCCTTTATCACACTGTCATAATTATTTAGCTCATCCACCCTATAGCCACCATCTTCATTCCAACAGGCCTGAAAGACCTCATAGTCAATGGACAATTGTGAACGCTGAGGCTCCTGCACTCATGCTATCCAGGTTCCCTAATCTACCTCTAATGAAATCACACTCCACTGTCTTTGACCATTAACCATAATCAGTCGATTTTATCTTCTGGATTGTGACCTTGAGCTGAAACTCTTCTAACTGCAAGTACTGAATGCAGATGTGTTTGCCCTGGATCACACTGGTGTTCAGGAACAGTATGCTTCAAATGTAGAAAGTGCTGACTGTTAACTTTATTGCAATTTTTGCTCTCATTGATGTACATTACCCTAATAGTAAAAGTTTGGGAGATTGGATTGCATTAAATCTTGAGTGTGGTTTTTAATAAGATGCATTATTTAGGCCTGACCACTTTTTCACTTAAATTAGACAGCTGGAAGGATTTATTCTGCCGTTACAAGGATGATGTGATTCTTTTGTGAGCAAATGAGTTCTTAATTTTGGATATTGGCTTTCAGGTTTTGTGATTAGTTAGCTACCCTAGATTCAAAGAGCATTTTGTATAGTTCTCAGCACACCATCAATATGTGCAAACAAGCCTGCTTTGCAGTATCAGCAGTATATTGCGGAATACCAATAATCTCTGCACCAAAGCTTTCTAATGGTATTTATCAGACAGAGAATAGCAATAAGAGTAAGTTGCTCCACCACCATGCTTTGATTCTGAACTACCATTTTGTTTATTGCTGCCATCCATTCTTATTAGGTGGAAACAGTGTCAGGGGTCTTAGGTTACTCTGTAGCTAATCCCTAAGAACTGTAAATCAACAACTGGGGTTGGTGGCTTGCTGTTTGGCTGAGTTAATGGCTTACTTTCTAACTCTGGAAGTATTCAGTCTTCCCTGCATGGATATGACCAACAGATAAGCAGCTACAGCAAAAAAACTGCTGAAGCTGAAACCCCACAGCAAAATGCAGAACACTGAAAGCAGTCAACAGGTCAAGCACCATCTTTAGGGAGAGAAATGCAATTAACATTTCAGGCCAAAGACCAGCCATTTGAATGAGAAAAATAAGAAAAGCATTGTTATAGATCGCAGAGAGTGAGCGGGTGGAGAGTACAGAGGGAATGACCCATCAATGCAGACCAAGGGTGTCCAGGAATTAATTTAAAAACCAACAGTGAAAGGCAGAAGAGAATAAATAACCAAATTGAACAGAAATGCACAGGTACAACTGTGGGGAGGAAAGAAAACTTACCTGATTATTGCAATATCTGCAATAAGCCCAGATGAAATTGGCAGGCAGCTAGTGTCAAATAATTAATGGACCTCACCTTTTTACCATCACATTACTCTAGAATGCATTTTTTGGAGACATAACTTGATATGGTTAAGGTCTTGTGGTTGATTCTGTGCTACTTTGGTTATGGAATTTCTGCCTCGCATCATTTTTTAATTTTTTTTTGTTTTGCTATTAATATTTTCAAGCCATTAGCTCTTTTAGAATGGACTGTTTTGGATTATAATAAATGTTAGCAAAGATCAAGCTTGACTCAGGAACTCATGATTTGATCGTGGGACTGCATTGAATTTGCTGCTCAAGCAGGAGTAGTTCATCTTTTTGTCTGGGGGAGGTGGGGTGTTAGGTGCAACCGCATTGCCATTCTCATACTTTCTTGCAACATATGAAATCAGTTCACTCATTGAGTCAATGCTGTCTTACAGAAAATGCCCATCAGTCCCATCCTACACATATTTCACTGAAACCTTTTTCACATGTCCATCAACTTCATCCTAATTCACACACAATTCATCGACTCCAGCAGCAACTGACACTAATTTACCTAACAAATGTCTTTGGGATGTGGGAAGAATCCGGAACACCCAGGGGAAACCCGTCTAATCACAAAAAAATAAGCAAATGTCATACAGATATCATTGAAATTCAATGTCAAATGTGGGTTGTTGGATATGTGGGAAAGCTGTGCTAACTGTTTCACCACCCTGCCCCCATTAAGTAATCCTGTCCAGCATATCTCTGAATTTAACTTGAGACATTATTGGAATGTAATTTATATCTGATGTTTCGGTTTGCCCAAGACTAAGTTGACAGCTAACATTGCTGATACGTAGATTACTGTTTCGCCTGTACCCACCACTTATGGTACCATGGTGTGTGGGTGTGAATGAGGTGTGGCTATGTGTTTACAACATTGGCTATAGAAAGGATATTGCAGATAGAAAAAATGCGGGGAAAATGTCATCCTCTGAGGCAGAATAAGTTAAGAAAAGTTATATTTTCTTTGTATTGAAATATTGAAAATTGTAGATGCTTTGAAGATCATCAGTTTTCTTATATACAGATGTAGATACACGTAACAATTAGGAAGGCAAATTGTTTGGGTATGGTTTAGCGTATTTGGGGAATTAAAGAATATAGGATCAGCACAGGAAAGTGGTGCTGCAGTGAAAGTCAGCCATGATGTTATTTAATGGTGGAACAGGCAAAAGAGGTCAAATGGATGACTCCTGCATTTATTTCTTGTATTGTTATGAAATTGAAAAGAAGAATTGGAGGAAGTTTTTCAGATTCTTCTTCTTTCTTTAGTTGGTCTTCACTGCCTTCACTGAAGTTCTCTGGGTTTTGAAGTGACGCAGGAGTGCACTGTGGAGCTGGCTGCATGTTCATGGTGGAGTTGACTGGTGGGGATGGGGAGGTGGTGTGTTCTTTCCATCATGTACTGCATGCTCCCAGTGCATGGCTTGTGGTTCTCTGTGCCATTCTGATGATCCTTCTACACTTTCAACATCTGTGTGAATGTTATTGGGCATTATGCAGTTTTTCAAAGAGGTTTTGAAAATAGCCTTCAATCCTTTCTTCCACCACTTTCAAATCCCATCTTGGTGTTCAAGGTTATATTGTAAATCTGTAATGAGTATTGGCTAACAACCAGGAATTGACAAGTAGGG
The DNA here is from genome assembly GCA_963514005.1 of Raja brachyura. The sequence goes on from OY740790.1 coordinate 27,179,096, forward strand.
AACGGGTAGCACTTTTATTTTAATAACCTATAAGCAGTGGAACCGCACAGGTAATAGGCATCGGTACTGGGAACACAACTATAATGCATACTAATGACTTGGAAGAAGGAAATGTACAATAACTAAATTTGCAGTCACTCAAAAAAAGGTGGGAAGGCAAATTGTGAGCGTATAGTTGATAGGTAGACATTGATAGGTTAAGTCATTGGACAAAAATCGAGTATAATGTAGATAACTGTGAAGTCGTTTATTTTCCAAAGAAGAATAAAATAACATATCACTTAAACAGAGAAAAAAGGCAGAAGGCTGCAGAACAACAGGATTTGGAAGTTGCATGAAAAGCTGAAAACTAGTATGTAACTGCAACAGTTGGTCAGGGGGCAAATTGAATGTTGCCCTGTATTTCAATGATAGGGAACTAGGAGTACAAAAGAAGGGAAGTCTTCCTGTAATTGTACAAGCCACTAATAAGATCGTATCTTGAAAATTGTGATAACATTTGTTCCCCCTAGTTAAGAAAATATATTACTTCATTGGATATGGTTCGGTGAATGATCACTTAAATGATCCTAGAAATTGAGTGGTTGACCGATAATGAAAGATTAAATCAGTTGGGTGTTTACTAACTGGGGTTCAGAAAAATTAGATATTTTTGAAAGTCAGAGTTTGGAGCAAGACACTAGAACTGCTGAGAGGATATTTCCTTTTAAGATAGAGCCTATGGTCTCAGAATCAGGACCACCTTTGAAGAGTGAGATAAAGAAGGATTTATTTTCTCAGAAGGTTGTGTCTTTGTAATTCATTGCTGCAGAAAGCTGATGGAAACTGACTCTTGGTATATATTTAAGCCTTGCATAGATAGATTCTTAACCAGTGAGAGGGTTCAGGGAGATGGGGAAAGGCAGGAATGTGAACATGAGGGATTCAGATCAGCCATGATTTGATTGAATTTTTGAAAAGACTTGTTGGGTTGCATGGTCTACTGCAGATCTTGCTTGTTGGCTCAGGGCAGATACTCAAATCAGCCTCAGAAAATCATTGCCGCAGTTGCTCAAGACCGAATCTTGGGCTCAGCTATCTTCAACATAAAAAAAAGAATGTTCCATTAGATTCATGGGGTGTAAACATTGCAGACAAGCCCAGTGCTCCTCAATTATCTACTGAGCTATCATAGAGTCCTAAAATCTATAGCACAGAAACGGCCGTTTGAACCCCTTCACAAATGCTAACTATAATGCCTCTCTGTGCTATTCCTATTTACCTGCTTTAGCCCACATCTTCCTAATTAGCTGTTCAAACACCTTTTAAATGTTATAACTGTATGTGCCTCCACTAACTCTTCTGGCAGCTATTTCTAGATATTCACCATCCTCTCTACCGCGTTTAGATTCAGCCACAATGTTGAGCTGCCTATAGACAAGGTAAAAGTAGCAGATTTCTTCCTCTTGAGGACATGAATGACATAAGGTGCCTTTATTATAATTCAATATGTTTATGCTTATTATTATCACTATTAATAGTTGTATATTACAGCTTTATTTAAATACTTGAATTTAAAGTCCCTGGTTGCCATTGGGGATACAAATTCATGTCTTCTAATTATAATTTCTGCCTGTGGATACTACTCCAGGCTATGGGGAAAGCGCAAGGTAGTGGAATTGATGAATCTTGGATTAACCATAATCCGAATGAATGACAGAGCTCATGATCTTATTTATAGTGAACTTGGGTTTGAAAAGAGTGGCTGTTTCAGGAGCCTGGTGTTGTGTACTCTCATAGGTAATTTATAATTTAAAAGCAAGGTATTCATTTTATATGGTTTCATAGCATTCAACCCTGTTAACTATGCATTTTTTCGACCCTACTGGTGTGGGAATCACTTCATGGGCAGGAATGTTCTAGAAATGCAGTAACATGCATTTCCTGGCAATGAGGTATTCAAGCTTGGAGCTGTTTTCCTCTGCACCAGTGTTGGCAAGCTGATCAATTTAATCCATGATCCATGCTACCACTGTAATAATAAGTATCCTAATACACTGTCGGTATAGGTCTAGATAGTTCAGTTTATTGTCACATGCACCGAGGTACAGTGAAGTGCTTTTTTTGCATGCTAACCAGTCAGCAGAAAGACAAGACCAGATTACAATCGAGCCATCCACAATGCATATATACATGATAAAGGCATGTTTAGTACAAGCTAAAGTCCAGAAAAGTCAGATTAAAGATATTCCGCATGTGTCCAATGAGGTAGATAGTAGTTCAGGACTGCTCCCTAGTTGTTGTTAGAATGGTTCAGTTGCCTGATAATTTGCTCATTACTGTCCAGTATGGATTTACTGCTCTTTTGATATTGGTGCTTGTCCCTGCAATACACCTACAACCAGCTTTAACTTTGCACTGCATATGCAAATACCACAAAGAAAACTAGGTGGACCCACACTCCTCACATGCACAATTTTAAATTCAACCTCTGCATGATCCTTCAGGATGAGCTTTTCTGCATGGAAATGCATATTCTATATTTAGACAATCACTGGAGGCTGTCCTGTGATCATAGTACTAACGTAACTTTCCACAACCTAGTTATTTTGCTACCTGTGCAAAGTATGTTATTTTCAACCCCGAAGATTACTCTCAGCATTGCTGTTTCTGTTAAGTATTTGTAACTTTTTAGATATATGTACTTACTATTTTTTGGGGTTTTGCACAAATGCTGTTAACCATCTTACATTGGAAAAGTCATGCAATTTTAATTCAGCACACACAAATGTTTTCACATCCAGGAGTCACGCAGTGTTTGATGTAGATGAATGCTAGTGGCCTTGACCAGAAGATTGAATGGAATGTTGGGAACAAATGCAACATATTGTATTTTCCTATTTTTAACAACTAATATTCCAGATAATAATTTCCTCAGCTTCATTTTGACTTTCATAGACCATCTTAGACTTACCTGAAGCACTAATTGTATTTTATTCTCTCTTTTAATGCAGGGATTTTTCAGTAAAAGGTTAAAAGGCTCTATCAAACGAACCAAGAGCCAGCCAAAGCTTGACCGTAACACCAGCTTCCGTCAGATACTACCATCATTGAGAAACTCAGAGAGTGAACGGTAAAACATTATTAGTTTACTTATCTCCAATTTGAATATTGAAGTGGTTAAATGTAGAATGTTGCATATGTAAAAAATTCTGGCCCTCAGTCAAGGTGTCCCATTCCTTGTGGAAGTGCAATGTATCTGTACGTCACTCTGTGGGCTGCACATGCACTGTGTGTGTGCGTGCGCATGTTTTTTACTTGTCTATTCATTGTTGAATTCATGTCATGAATAAAGGGCATTGTTGGAAGATTTAATTTCTTTTCCAAGACAATACGATTTGACAACATTTATTTTGTCGTGCCACAGAGAGCCACATTCTATAGTGTGGTTTAGTTGTTATCTTCACACTGAATGTCTCAATAGAAGGAGAAACACAGATTCTAATTATTAACTGTTTTTGCTTTGTGTAAATTGTATAATAATATAGTGCAGAAAGAAATATGCCCCTAAATTCTAATTGGCTCATTCCAAGAAATAAGTTAATTCCACATTCCTGCCTTTCCTGTATTCCTGCACATTTTTCTCTCTTTAGTCTTTAACTGATTATCTTTTGAAATTGTAGCTACCATGCTAGCCACTTGGTAAATAAAAACACTTTTCCTTGTGTTTCTTATACTTGTGGTAATAGCTTGCATCTGGTTCTTAGATCACTAAAAATAGTACCTCTCTATTTACTCTTTAAACCCTTCATGCTTTTATTCCTCTCCACCTCCTAAAATATGTTTCTTTTGCTGTAAAGTTTGCAACCCAATCTTCTCCCGAGTATCTATGCAATCCCTGAAACCATTTCACAAAATAGCTTACATAACCTCCCCAAAGCCACCATGATCTCCTTAAACTTGGATTCCAAGACTTGCAAACAAATTTCCACTGAAATGCCAACTAGTGCTTTACCTCATTGATGAACTTTCAGCCTTTGTTTATAAAGTTTAGTGATTCATATTTTTGTTGACTGCTTGTAAGCTGTCCTATCCCCTGCAAAGATTTGTACGACAACTCCCTTTATTTTTTCCACAATATTTATTCAAACATTTGTCAATGCTAAAATGAATCTTCCATTTGTTCATTCTTTACACTTGATCTTCATATCTATTCCCTTCTCTTCCCTTGTTTGCTTTTCAGTCTTGTGTCATTTACAGATTTTGAAATTGTTCCCAAGTCCAAGTCATTAATGTATATTGGGGAATGTCACTGTGAACGTTCCTCAGTAGCAAACAGCCTTCAACACAAGTGTCCATTCTTAACCCTTCTGCAGTTCTGTAATAATTCTGCCATTGCCCATATTATCACAAGGTTTCACATTTTACCAACAAGCCTGATACTTTATCAATCACTTTTTAAATTTCATAGTTGCAAATTTGAGTTCTACTTTGCCTGATCGCTTTTTTTTGTCGAGATAAGATTGAATTAGTGTCGAGATTGAATTAGTTTCTAGAATGTGAAACAAACAAGACTAAACGGATGGAGTGTTGCTTCCCTAGTGCCATGGTTCAGGGTGTCTCTGAGCAACTGCAGACCATTCTCAAGTGGGAGTCTGAGCAACTAGAGGCACATTGATATCATAATATCAGTATGAAAAGTGATGAGGTCTTGGGGAGTGAATATATGAGGTTAGGAAAGAGGTTAAAAAGCAGGAGCTTGAGGGTGGTAATCCCTGGACTACTCTCAATGCCAGGTGCTAGGCTGGACAGGAATGGAAAGATAGGCCACGTGAGTGCATGGCTGAGGAGTTGGAGCAGGGAGCAAGGTTCAGGCTTTTGTGAATTGCTTGCACGGTGGCTCAGATGGTAGGGTGCTGAGGCTTTATAAGGCTCTGGTCAGACTGTATTTGGAGTATTGTGAACACTTTTGGGTCCCATATTATTGAGGAAGGATGTGCTGGCAATGGAGAGGGTCCAGAGAAAATTTAGGAGGACAATCCCAGGATTGATTGAGTTAACATATGCCGGCACTGGGCCTGTACTCGCTGGAGTTTAGAAGGATGTGGAGAGGATGTTTCCACATGTGGGAATTTCTTTAGTCAGAGATCAGGCAAAATATGTATGATTCATTGCCACAGACTGGAGGCAAAGTTAATGGATATTTTTAAGGCAGAGATTGACAGATTATTGATTAGTAAGGGATTATGGGTGAAGGCAGGAGAATTGGATTGAGAGGGAAAGATAGATCAGTCACGATTGAATGGTGGAGTAGAACTGATGGGCCGAATGGCCTAATTCTGCTCCATGAACTTATGAAGCCCCCTTTTTAGAATGAGCACATTTTTTAATCAACTTCTATCGTATTATATGTTCAGTTTGAGAAAGGCTGGAGTAAAGACAGATTTTCCGAATACATTTTCTTTTATAGTTTAAATGTTCTTACATTCTTCAAGTAGCAGTGGAGAATATTTTTGATGTCTCATTTAAACCATGTTATTTAGTAAATACTTTAAAATGTTTTCATGTTGATTGGCCTGGTGAGTTTGAAATGAACAGTGTCATAAAAACAAAATGACAGCAACCTTATTCGTTATGCTACTCGGTTTTAACGTAAGAAATTTCAATAAGCACTTAAATCTTTTGGCATGTGAATTGCCTTTGGGAAATTTCTTATGTTCAAAAAATCATTGGATAACATGAAGGATTTTTGAATTACATGGCGTGTTTTTATACAATTGTGACTCTGGATTATCAGAGGAAGGGGCAGTCATCTGCATTACTTTATTGTTTTAAATTATGTAAAGGCAGAAATATAATGGCTGCTAATGTGTATCTGTCTTTCCCTTTATCCTCTTATGGTTATTGCTTCTTGTGTAATTGCCTTGCTGTCCCTGAGAATGTTAATTAGTTCTTAAAATCATAGGTATGCAAAGAATGTGATCAAATTGTGGTGGAAGAGAAAAGAGCACATTGTACAGGGTTTTACTCTGTCACAGCTTTGATAGTAAATTTTCAGAAGCCACTGGCCACAGTTATTAACTATTCTGTTTTTGGGATGTTCTCAGAATTCAATGGCAAAAGAACAAGAGGGATGGCTTCTCTTCAAAGTATTTCATGTTATGCCACAAATTGGATGAAATCAATGAGTAGAATTGAACTTCTTGTGCATTCTTTGAGTAATTAAACCGGAGTTGTAGTTGAAGAAAAAAAACAGTGATAGTGAGTAAATTTGAGTAAAGATGGTAAATCTGAGCAAAGGTGGAGTAAAACATCTTTGTGAATTGCTGCTTTGTGAATGGTAGAGCTGCTACCTCAACGAGCCAGAGATCCAGGTTCGATCCTTCCCAGTGCATGGGAGTGCGTTTTCTCTGGGTACTGCACTTCCCTCCCACATTCCAAAGACAGACTGGTTTGTAAGTTAATTGGCTTCAGTAAATTGCCCCTAGTGCGCACCATATAATTTATATATGGGGGGGGGGGGGAGAATAATTGGTTAGCATGGACTCAGTGGGCCAAAGGGGCCTGCTTCCAATCATTGCCTCCAAGTTAAACATGAGTATCATAATTCAGCAGTTTTATTGGGTTGAAGATGATGTGGCTGCAACGTGAGTGGGAAAAGATGGGAGAGAATAATCAATAGAATTTGGATTTGGATAGCAATTAAACACTTAAGGTACAGGGAAATATGGCAGACTAAAGGTTCAAAGGTCTGTTTATTGTCACGTGTACCAGTTAAGGTACAGTGTAACTCAAATTGCCATACACCCATACAAAGAAAAGCAACAAGCCACACAACTACATAAAAGTTAACATAAACATCCAACACAGCAGATTCTCCACATTCCTCACTGTGATGGAAGACAATAATGTCTAAACTTCTTCCTCTTTATTCTCCCGCGGTCGGGGCAGTCGAACCATCCGCAGTTGGGGCAATCAAAGCTCCCTCAGCCAGCGATCGAAGCTCCCACGTCGGGGCAATCGAAGTTCCCGCTTCAGTGTGATCGAAGCTCCTGCGTCAGGGCGATCGAAGCTCCCACAGCGGGGCCGTCAAAGCTCCTGCGGCTTGGAGCTCCCAAAGTCGGTGTCTAACTAGGGACGCGGGCCCCACCATGTTGAAGTCGCAGGCTCCCGCAATTGGAGATCCGAGGTAAATCCCCGACAGGGATTGCCAGGTCCACAAAAGTGCAGTCCTGCAGGCTCCCATGGTTGGAACTCCAGTAAAGGCCGCCAACTCCACGATGTTAGGCCACAGTGCGGACGGAGATAGGATATGGAAAAAAATCGCATCTCCGTCGAGGTAAGAGATTAAAAAAAGTTCCCCCCCCCCCACATAAAACAAGCTAAAGAACACTTAAACATCCATTTAACCCGTACTAAAAAACAATAAAGAAGGACTGGACAAGACAGGCAGCTAGTGTGGAAAATAGATATTGTTCCAGAGAAATGGAATATTGGTATGACATGGAAGGCGAATAGAAGGTTTGGAAACCAGATTCAGTTTGTTGAGGGTAGCATGTAAGAAACAGAAAACAGTCATTTTGAACATGGACAGAAAATGAATTTCCAGCATTAACTGATAAGAGAGTAGATATTGATATTAATATTTCAGTTCCATGTGAGTTTGAGGAGTGGACATTTTGATGGAGAAAGGGTAGGGAGGTTTCCAGGAACAAGTGAGTCACAGTGGAGTGGGTGGGGGAATGGGCACCGAAATGAAGGGAAGGGATGTGTGGCAGGCTGTTCTGTTGGATATTGGGTATATCTGTAAATTACAAATCCTCTTCATTGCAGATATAATCAAAGGTGCTCTTAAGTAATTGAAGTTTAAGGGTCTTTGCAAGTTAGTTTAATAATTATTGGGATGCCTGTGTTAGTTTGCCAGCATGACAAAACAAACTGTTAGCTTCATTTCTCTCCACAAATGCATATTCTAAAATAGTCCTTTCTCTTGTGTTGAATTATTGTTTGGGCAAATTCAGCATATTGTTCAATATTGTTCAAAACACGACACTTAATGCAGTTATCACTCATTCATAACAGGTTGCTTATCCCTCTGTGGTGCCCAAGTGCCCAGTAGGTCGCAGTTAGATGTTCTCTGAAGGCATACAGTGCCCTCCATATTCCATCAATTATTGATTTGCCTCTGTACTCCACAATTTGAGATTTGTAATAGAAATAAATCACATGTGGTTAGAGTGCACATTGTCAGATTTTATTAAAGGCCACTTTTATACATTTTGGTTTCACCATGTAGAAATGACAGCTGTGTTTATACATAGCTCCCCCATTTTGGGGCACCATAATGTTTGGGACACATGGCTTCACAGGCGTTTATAATTGCTCAGGTATGTTTAATTACCTCCTTAATGCAGGTATAAGATAGCTCTCAGCACCTAGTCTCTCCTCCAGTATTTCCATTACATTTGGAAACTTTTATTGCTGTTTATCAACATGAGGACCAAAGTTGTTCCAATGAAAGTCAAAGAAACCATTATGAGACTGAGAAACAAGAATAAAACTGTTGGAGACGTCAGCAAAACCTTAGGCTTACCAAAATCAATTGTTTAGAACATCATTAATAAGAAAGAGAGCATTGGTGAGCTTACTAATCGCAGAGGGACTGACAGGCCACGGAAGACCTCCACAGCTGATGGCAGAATAATTCTCTCTATAGTAAAGAAAAATCCCCAAACACCTGCCGGACAGATCAGAAAAAGAAGACTTCATGAACAGAAATACTGAAGCTACACTGCAAGATGCAAACCACTGGTTAGCCAGGTTACAGTTTGCCAAGAAGTACATAAAAAAGCAACCACAGGTCTGGAAAAAGTTCTTGTGGGCAGATGAGACGAAGATTAACTTATATCAGAGTGATGGCAAGAGCGAAGTATGGAGGAGAGAAGAAACTGCCCAAGATCCAAAGCACACCACCTCGTTTGTGAAACACGGTGGTGGGGATGTTATGGCCTGGGCATGTATGGCTGCTGAAGGTACTGGCTCACTCATTTTCATTAATGATACAACTGCTGATGGTAGTAGCATAATGAATTCTGAAAGGTATATCTTATCTGCTCAAGTTCAAATAAATGCCTCAAAAATCATTGGCTGGCTGTTCATTCAAGACGATGATCCCAAACATACTGCTAAAGCAACAGAGGAGTTTTTCAAAGCTAAAAAATGGTAAATTCTTGAGTGGCCAAATCAATCACCTGATCTGAACCCAATTGAGCATACCTTTTATATGCTGAAGGGAAAACTGAAGGCGACTAGCCCCCAAAACAAGCATAAGCTAAAGATGGCTGCAATACCGGCCTGGCAGAGCAACACCAGAGAAGACACCCAGCAACTGGTGATGTCCATGAATCGCAGACTTCAAGCAGTCATTGCATGCGAAGGATATGCAACAAAATACGAAACATGACTCATTTAATTTACATGACATTGCTGTGTCCCAAACATTATGGTGTCCCGAAATGAGGGGACTATGTATAAAAACTGCTGTAATTTCTACATGATGAAACCAAAATGTATAAAAATGGTCTTTATTAAAATCTGACAATGTGCACTTTAACCACATGAGAATTTTTCTATTACAAATCACAAATTGTGGAATACAGAGGCAAATAAATAAATGATGGGTCTTTGTTCCAAACATTATGGAGGGCATTGTACTTGGAATATTTGTGCGAATTTCTAATTGTCTGCTTTAACAACTCGAAGGCTATTTTTACAATTCATTCATCTCATTTGAATCATGAGCTGGTGGGGAGGACTCTCTTCTTTGGCACCAACTATTATTTGCAGTATGTGCTGATCCCAATAAAATTAGATAAAGAATCAAAGGATGTACATTTTTTGCACTACCATTTGACACTGTAACAAAGCTCTGTGATGCTGGACACCGTTTGTTGTTTCCTCAACTATTTGCTTTGGCAGTGAGATAAATTATGGGGTTACTTTCTCTATTTTGGAATTATTATTCTTCACTCTGGTGACTGATCTTTGTCATTTGGAGACGTGGTTCATGTTAGTCGAGGATAGCAGACTCAGAAATAGGCTGCTGTGGACAGCTGGATTAAAGAACACAATTAAGCTTTTTGCTCTTTGGACGCCACAGCTGATCTGTCTCACTGAAGAATTATGGAAATGTTGTAACTGAAGGAAAGAAGGCTTTACAGTATTAGAGGAGGCTGATTGTGAATAAGCAAGAAGCTTGTCCTCTGCAGACAGCATGAAGGAACTTTATCTATGTGCTTTGTTAAGCAAGGTCTGCTCACTTCCTTTACCAGCAGGACAGATTTAATAAACATCCAGCATCTAGTATTGACAAATACAAGATCAGAACAACTGTGTGTTCTTGTATATTATTTTAAAAATAAATAGTATCTAACACGCATAGTTGTCTGTGATGAAAAGGACATTCCATTTTTTAAACTTGATTTGACCTTAATTCTCCTTTTGCGTGGAGGAAGGCCATGGGATATTAAAGTGATCAGGTGGTTAGAATGCTTCTTGGTATTGTGTAATGAAAAAGATAATCTGCATAAGCCTTAGACATTTCAAGTACATAGACTTTCCTTTATCATGTGGGAATCACAGTAAAAGCAAATTGGAAATGGGGTGTTTCTAAACAGTTTTATTCCTGAGGAAAATGCCAGGTTTAATGGATGTCTCCATCGAATATTGTTATCTGTAACAAGCCATCTGTACAAAGCTGGCAATTTGCTATCTCTAGTGAAAATATTTATTTACGTTGAGCTGCAGGCAAGTGACCTATTTCACATTTCGCTCTTGGTTCAAGCTGAAAAAATGCAATTACGGGTTATTTTTGAATAGTAGAGCTCAGCATAGAAAATGGAATGCCAGTCCTCTTGTTCCATGGTGTGGTGACAAACAAACTAGTACTTGTTATTGTTGATGATGCTGCCATGTAATTATGATGTATAAAATCACAATTTGTTGGGATAAACTGAATGGGAAGGCAATTTTCTATTGGCTTTAGAGGTTGCTAGTTGGGGCTTTATTCTTACAATGGATTGAAGGTTTATAATCAAGTTTGAAAGTACTGTCTTTTCACCTAGGGTAGCAGGGGTCTGGAATTCACTGCATGAAAGACCAGTAGAAGATAAAACCATCAACATGTTGAAAAAGGTGTTTAATGTGTACAAATGCTGAAACCTGCAAGATTGTGAGAGAGGGATAGAGATATGCAAAACTAATGAGAAATTTGGATTTGCTTCATCCAGCTAAAACAATGTGCTAAATATTTACTTCCTATGCGATAAACCTCAGATTCTACACTGTTGGAATCAACTAAAAATACATTTTTCCACTGCAGATTCTTATTTGACGTGCTGTGGAGAAAGTTTATGTTAGCTATTATTGCTACTGTTTGGATTCCAGAGCAAAGAGATGTTGCACGAGTATTGATTAAATACATAAAAATAGGTTGTTCATGGTTTACAATAAGTTAGCATCATGAATAGGAAGCTATGTCTTAATTTGTAATCAGAGCATGTAATCTATATACAATCCAGTGATTTGTTCAGGGTAAGCAAATGCAATGGTCTGAAGTCTGAAGAAGGGTCTTGACCCATATCGTCACCCATTCCTTCTCTCCAGCGATGCTGCTTGTCCTGCTGAGTTACTCCAGCATTTTGTGTCCACCTTAAGCAAATGCAATGTTTTTTTTTGATTGATTGATTGAAAGACGCAGCATGGAAATAGCCCTTTCACCCACTGAGTCCACGTCGACCAACGATCACCCGTATACACTAGTTCTATGTTATCCCACTTTGGCATCTAATCCCAACACATTAGGGGTGATTTACAGCAGCTAATTAACCTATAATTAGCACATCTATCAAATGTTTGAGGGACTCAGAGGAATCCCACACTGTCACAGGGAGAATGTGCAAACTCCACACAGACAGCACCCAAATTCAGGCTCAAACCCAGATCTCTGGCACGCTGAGGCAGCAGTTCTGCGCCACTGTGGTAATGCAGTAGTTAAGGATAAATGTTGTTAAATGCATAGAGCATTAATAGAAACTTTTAATGTAGAAATTACCCGGAGTTACTGCAAGTCATTTACATCTCTAGAGCTGTGCAAAATAATGAAACAGTTACTTAGAACACTGCAAATCTGAAATAAGGCTAAAACTATATTTGTTCAAATTTCAATGTATTTGATTTACTGATAGCCACTGAGGGCATATCTTTATGCAGTTGAGGAACCATTGCAAGTTTGTTGAGTGATGTGCAGCACAGATAATGGGAAACAGAAAATGTAATATTTGAATAGGTCAAAATTAGCGTCAAACATTTTTAATATAGCTGATAAATACTGATCCTTAGTTGTCCAAAGATGTACCTGTCAAGTGTGTTCTTTGTGATTAGAAGTACGTCTAGACCAAGTAAGACCTGAAGGTTACCTTGTTGAATGAGATTAGGGCATTATTTGGTCTTCATTGAGAATCTGTCAAGTTTCACTGGAGCTTGTTATGATACCAGCCTTCCAATTACCAATTCAATTAATATAGTTTTACAATTTATTGTTGAGGAATTTGAATCCTCAGCCTTGCAAATCCAGGTAACCATTGCAATCCAGACTGTTTTTACAGAATTCAAAATCTAATTTAAGCTCAATTTAATCACAGTTGTGTGAAAATGTCACTAGTCAACGGCAATTGAACCTTGCTGATGGGACAAAGCTGAGTACATGTTTTCATTGTATCTGCCCAAGAGATCTAGATGCAGACATTAGCCTTAAAAAAGATATTGTATTTATAAATTTCATTAATATTGACTGCTTTAATCAAATTTCACTATACCTTAATTGGTACAGGTGACAATTAAATTGAATCTTGATCGCAATAATATTATTTGTTGAGAATGTATAGATAGTGTCAAAGATTTAATTGAATTTGCCATACACATTGCAATCAGAATGCCTACAACCTATATCATCAAAACTAATAACATGGAATGCCCTTTAAGGCATCAAAAGTCAATTTTGAATAAGAGTTGCATTCTTTCTGGAAAATAGGACACTTTCTGGAAAATAGGAAAATAACTGGGCAGATGAAAGGGAAAAAGGATGTGTGATTCCATTTTTAAAATAGTTTAGAAAATGGAACAAAAGGTTTCCTCTTGAAGCTTTTTGCAAATATTTGTATATTTTTGTTTAATTTATTTTAAGATAATTTACAGATACAGAGTGGAAACAGGCCCTTTAGCTTACCAAGCTCACACTGCCCGCCCTTCACCCGTACATTCATTATATGTTATAGAGTCATCATAGACTCATACAGTGTGGAAATAGGCCCTTCGACCATACTTGCCCACACTGACCAACATGTCCCATCCACACTAGTCCCACCTGCTTGCGTTTGGTCCATATCCCTCGAGACCTAATCTATCCATAATCCATGGAATATCCATGTTATCCCACTTTTGCATCTTGCACACTTGGGGCAATTTATAGAACCAGCATAACTTACAAACCAGCAGCATCCGGAAAAATATCATGTGGTCACAGAGGGAACGTTCAAACTCTGTACAGACAGCACCCGTAGTAAGGATTGGACCTGGGCCTGTGGCGCTGTTAGGGAGTAGTTCTACCACTGCGCCACTGTGTCGCCGCAAATAATACTTTGTTCACATCCCTGAGGAGGTCAAATATCTTCACTGCCCTAAGTGTCGTGAATTGAAATAGATCGTTTGTAGAAAAAGGTTTAATGGGTTTTACAAGTTTGTCTAATTACTTATTATTTATATCATTTAATTGGTGGAAGATACCTTAGATTTCTATTATGTCAGGTGAGTGGCCAGACATAATGGAAATCTAAGATACACACTAGTGGCCAGAGGTGACGGAGGAACTGAAGGAAATTCACATTAGGGAGAAAATGGTGTTAGGTAGACTGATGAGACTGAAGGTTGATAAATCCCCAAGGGCCTGATGGTCTGCATCCCAGGGTACTTAAGGAGGTGGCTATAGAAATCGTGGACGCATTGGTGATCATTTTCCAATGTTCTATAGATTCAGGATCAGTTCCTGTGGATTGGAGGGTATCCCACTTTTCAAGAAAGGTGGGAGAGAGAAAACAGGGAATTATAGACCAGTTAGCCTGACATCGGATGTGGGGAAGATGCTGGAGTCAATTATAAAAGATTAAATAGCGGCACATTTGGATAGCAGTTACAGGATCGGTCCGAATCAGCAAGGATTTACCAAGGGCAAATCATGCTTGACTAATCTTCTGAAATTTTTTGAGGATGTAATTAGGAAAATGGACAAGGGAGAGCCAGTGGATGGAGTGTTCCAGGACTTTCAGAAAGCATTTGATATGGTCCTACATAGGAGATTAGTGGGCAAAATTAGAGCACATGGTATTGGGGGTAGGGTACTGACATGGATAGAAAATTGGTTAGCAGACAGGAAACAAAAAGTAGGGATTAACGGGTCCCTTTCAGAATGGCAGGCAGTGACTAGTGGGGTACCGCAAGGCTTAGTGCTGGGATCACAGCTATTTACAATATACATCAATGATTTAGATGAAGGGATGCAAAGTAACATTAACAAATGGGCAGATGCATCGCAGATGCAGTTTAATGTGGATAAATGTGAGGTTATCCATGTTGGTGGCTAAAACAGGAAGGCAGATTAGTATATAAATGGTGTAAAGTTGGGAAAAGGGGAAGTACAAAGAGATCTGGGGTTCCCAGTTCAACCGGCACTGAAAGTAAGCATGCAGGTACAACAGGCAGTGAAGAAAGCTAATGGCATTCATAACAAGAGGAGTTGAGTATAGGAGCAAAGAAGTCCTTCTGCAGTTGTACAGGGCGCTAGTGAGACCACACCTGGAGTATTGTGTGCAGTTTTAGTCACCAAATTTGAGGATGGACATTCTAGCTATTGAGGGAGTGCAGCGTAGGTTCACAAGGTTAATTCCCGGGATGGCGGGACTGTCATATGTTGATAGAATGGAGCGGCTGGACTTGTATACTCTGGAATTTAGAAGGATGAGAGGGCATCTTATTGAAACATATGGAATTATGGTGGTGGGGGGGGGGGGAAGGGAGTGGAGGGGTGGGGGTTGCAGTAGTCAGACATTGTCGGTAGATTCGGTAGGAGTATTGTTCTTTGGAAGGATGTATAAGACATTCCCTGCAAAGCCATTATCCTTGATAGTTGATTTGAAGTCTACAGTTTTGCAAATAGAATACTGCTACCAGTGGATTTGAAAAATGAAACTGTGATGAAATGTCATCACAAGCACAATTTTCCCTTGTGGAACATTGAGCTGTATTCATCATTATGATCCCACGTATAATTCCTGCCCATTGATGAGTTTGCCTCCGATGGGGCAAAGACTAACTCAGCAAACGCACAACTAATAAGGGAAAATTGTGATAGATTTGCTCCTCCTGATTAGTTATTGATGCTAGAAAATGAGTGTTTCTGAACACAGATAGGTAGTGGAGAGTCTCTGGTTTGCGAAAGATTAAAAAAATTATCATGGTTCTTCCTGATTGTCGTATATCAAATCCATGCAAGAGATGCTGATTTTTGTGAACAAATTGATTGAGCATGGCCCTGTTGACCTTTAGATAATTATTTTGATCTCTATTTCGACTCATATATGGTGTGTCTTCAAAAAAGACGTTTCAGTCGTAAACAAATAGCCCTATTTCCTCCAAATTCACCTCTCTCTGTTAAACAATTTGAGTTGTAATGTTTGATAGTCTCTACTTGTAATTCACAACTATTTATCTCTGTAATTAAGATGGTTAGTTCTGTATGCACATCAGAGGTAGAGATTCGTTCAGATTATCCTCCCAACCTGTGCTGTCAATCAAGCTGCTACATTCGATCCATTCAAATGTATGAGCATAGGGAAGGAGTGATGTATTTATTATTTAAAGATATCGATCTAATTGGACAGAGAAAAATTGTTGTCATAAAATCCCATTCATCTAGCACAAGGTTGCGAATATTCAGTGTTGTAGACTTTGACGTGTACTGATTTCCTTGCAGTTTCAATCCCTGGTTTAACACAGTTACACTAATGTTCCTTCTGCTAATTTATTAATGTTCATTAGTTGGCACCTTTTGTTATATTAAGCATCAACAATTTCTCTTCCCCATCTCTGCTGTTTAGACTTCCTTTTTAGCAACCTGATAGAAATCAAATATCTTCGACTTCAAGAAGAAAGCTTTGAATGATATTTTCTCCTGTCCAAAAGAGGCCATTCAGCGATAAATTGTTCCACAGGCTTCCGTAGTAAATGTACATTGAAGTAGATCAATGTAGCTGTTTTCAATTTCTGATTGAATATAATTTTTGTTAGTTCTGGTTGTCCTCTGGCTTTTTACCCAAGCAAATAATTTGCTACTTGAACTTGGCTGATCCTTCAGCCAATATTCACGTGTGACCTTTTTACCATGTATTACTGAAACCACTCAACAGCAGCATGTTTCTTTCTCATGCTCCAGACTACATTTATGGAGGCTAATTGTGGATGATTTGTACCATTTTGGACACAGACAAATTTGGGCTTATAGTGGTCTTTATGCCATGTTATACCATATTACTGATCTTGTCGAATAACTGATATGTAAGTTTAAAAGGTCAAAGTCCTGTTTCAAGTTGTCTCACTTTCAAGGAACAAAATTGAAAGTCATATCCAGATGGAAATATGGTGAATAATTCAAAGCTAACAGGAGGAAAAGGTTAACATATCAGTACAAAAGTCAAGGATTTCCAATCACCTTCAGCCAGAAGCACCTTGTGAATGATCGAACTTAGTCTCTTCTGACAATCTCCATCATCAAGCTAATTTGATTCACTTTGCTTGATATCAAGAAATGTCCGAGTGCACTACATGTAACAGAGGTAATAGGCTCTGACTGCCTCCTGGCTGTAGTGATGTAGGCATATTTTTCACAGCTGTCTTTCACTTGAGCCAAGCTGTATCTTTGCTCAGAAACCCTCGAAACTGCCCAATGGTGTGCAATATTGCCCAGTTGCATGTGGGCTTTTATACCATCTCTGACCTCATCTTCTGCATCTGGTGTTCCCGATGTGGGCTCTTGTACATTTGCGAGACAAAATATGGACTCGCCGACTATTTCACTGAACGCTTACACTCCGGCCACCAAGGCCTACTGGATAGCCTGGTTTACTAACCATTTAACTCCTCTTCCCATTCCCTTTCTGACCTGGGCCTCCTCCATTGTCAGAGTTAAGCCAAACGTAAATTGGAGGAACAGCATCTCTTATATTTCCCTACATCATGCAAGGAGACCAGTTCCTAGAGCATCATTCTCATTGCCCCATATATTTCCTTGTAACCTATTTAGGGATGGCAGGATAAGGGAACTCTGGCTGACGCTGGATATTAAGGCACTGGTCAAGGAAAAAGAGGCACTTGACAGTTATAGGCAGTTGAGATCAAACAAATTCTTGAGAAGTATGTAAGATGTACACAAGAGAGAAATGAGCCGGGCAAAAAAAAGGACATGAGATAGCTTAGATAGAAATAAGGTGAATTCTAAGATACTCTACAAATATATTGAGCAAAAGGATAAATAGGGAGAGAATAGGTCTCCTTAAGAATCAACGTGACCACCTATGTGTAGAGCCACAGGAGATGGGTGAGGTGTTAACTGAATATTTCTCATTGTATACTGTGGACAAGATCATTGAGGCTAACAAATTAAGGGAAATGAATAGTGATATATTGGAATTACAAAAGAGGAGTTGCTGGATGTCATAAGGGCTATTAAGTTGGATAAATCCTTGGAGGCTGAACATGTGTATCCTGGGACATTGGGGACAAAAAAATTACAGGCCCCGGACAAAGATATGTGAATCATATTTAACCATGGCGGGGGATCAGAAGACTGGTAGGTGGCTAATGTGCCTTTATTTAAGCAGGGCTGTAAGGGAACTTCAGCCTGGTGAACCTAACATCAACGGGGGGGAAGGTTACTGGAGGGGATTCTGAGAGACAGGATCCAAGTGCATTTGGACGGCAAGGACTGACTAGGTATAGTCAGCATTGCTTTATGCTTTGGAAATTGTGTCATAAATATGATTTAGTTAATTGAGGATTGGTGAGGGCAGTAGTCGCTGTCTTCATGAAGTTTAGCTAGCAAGGCTTTCGACAAGGTCCCATGTTGTAAACAAAAGTACTCAACAGTGCTGGTGGAACTCAGCAGGTCAGGCAGCATCCCTGGAGAACATGGATAGGTTACGTTTCGGGTCGAGACCCTGTTCCAGTATGAAGAAAGGTCTCGACCCGAAACGTCATCTATCCATGTTCTCCAGCCATGCTACCTGACCTGCTGAGTTACTCCAACACTCTATGTCCTTTTCTGTATAAACCAGAATGTACAGTTCTTTGTTTCTCCCGTGTTGTGGGCTGGTGTGCAAGATTAGATCACATGGAATCCAAGGCGAGCTGACTAACTAGATACCAAATTGGCTTAATGGGAAGGGGTGGTAGTGGAAGGTTGACATTCAGAATGGAGGCCTGCTGGATCTGCCATTGTTTGTCATGTATATGAACAATTTGGATGACAATGTTGTTAACAATTTGCATATAAAAGCAAAATTGGTGGTGTGGTGGCAATGAAGAGAGTTATCTAAGATTACAAGTGGTTTAATATTTTCTGTGTCATTCCTAATTGTCACTGTATGTCATGTTGTCACTTGTGGGTGGAGCACCAAGGCAAATTCCTTGTATGTGAATACTTGGCCAATAAACTTATTCATACATTCTAGATGAACGGGGGAAGTGGGCCAAGAATGGAAAATGGGTTTTAACATGGACAAGTGCGAGATGTTACAGTTTGGTAAATTAAGCCAGGGCAGGACTTGCACAGTGAATGTGAGGGCCCTGGAGATTGTTGTAGAACAGAGAAACCTAGAGATACAGGTGTATGTAGTTGAACACACACACGTTTTGAGGCAAGAGGCTTGGAGAGTTGCAAATTGTGTAGCTGGAGGATTGACGAGGTGAGAATGTTTAGGAATGTAGGTGGAGGAGGAGGAGGAGGTGAGAGATTGTTGCAAGGTCAGCCAGGGTCTGGGGGGGGGGGGGGAGAGTGGATGTAAAAAGGGGGGGAGGTTATGGTGGTGAAAGGGGAGCGGGGACTGCTTTGTAAAGGTAAAAATTGGAGATTTCAATGTTCATAATGTTGGTATACGAATATTCTAATGCAAATTATATGTGTTAGTTTTACTAAAGATACAATATGCTGAGTAACTCTGCGAGTCAGATATCATCTCTGGAGAAAATGGATAGGTGACTTTTTTGGCTTGGGACTCTTCTTTAGACTGATTGTAATAGGGGAATGGTAAAAAAAACTGGAAGCATAAAGATGGAGGACAAATCAGGGCCAGCAATAGCTGACCCCAGGCGAGGGGGTTCCCTGATAGCCAGATTGTTGGACAGATATGTCGCCCAAGAAAATACATAGTTACGAATTGTGACGCTGGTTAAGGACTGTTGGTGGAGGAGGAGGGGGGGGGGGGGAAGAGGAAACTGGTGAAAGCTCAGCCAGGGTTCAAGGGAAGGGAATGGGAGGGGGGGGGGTGGGTAAGTGGGGGAGATGTAGGAGATGTAAGCAGGGGGAGGGGGGAAGAAAAGAAGGGATATGTTTGTAGAAGGTCCTATATTGGAGAATTCAAGGTTCGTACTATTGATATGTAAGTTACCCTTGTGGAATATGAGGCACTGTTCCTCCAGTTTGTGTGTGGCCTCACTCTATCAATGGAGGAGGCCCAAGACTAAAAGGTCAGTATGAAAAGCGGCGTTTTAGTGGTTAGCAACCAGGGGATCGAGTAGGCCTTGGCAAAACATGCGCAACCTTTCAGCAAAGTGGCACGCCGAGTCTCCACTTGCTCTCACCAATGAATAGCAGGGCACATTGGGAATACCGGGTGCAGTAGATGAGCTTCGATCATGAGCATGCAAATCTCTGTCTCACCTGGACAGACTGCTGGGGTCACAGGATGGAGTCGAGTGAGGAAGTATAAGGATAGGTGTTACATCTCCTCCGGTTACAGGGGAAGGTACATGGGAAGGGGTGGTTTGGGAGGGAAGGGATGAGTGAACCTAGGATTTGTGGAGGGAGTGGTCTGCGGTAAGCAGAGAAGGGTGGAGATAGAAAGGTGTGATTTGTAGTGGGATCACGTTGAAGGTAACAGACATGTCGGAGGATTATGTGTTGGATGCGGAAGCTGGTGGGGTGAAAGGTGAGGACCAGGGGAACTTTGACCTTGTTGTACGTGCGGGGCGAGAAGCAAGAGCAGATCTCCAGGACACAGAAGAGATGCGGATGAGGGATCCATCTATGACAGCTAGGGGGGAAACTAAAGAATGAGGACATCTTGGGAGCAAATGCGCCGGAGACAGAGGAATTGAGAGGTCATCTGTTACCAACCGTGATTTGGCCTGCCTCTTTTCACTTCCAGTTTTTTTTTCCCCACTCCCCCTTTCACAATCAGTCTGAAGAAGAGTCCTGATCTGAAACGTCCATCACCTATCCATTTTCTCCAGAGACGTTGCCTGGTTTGATGAGTTAATCCAACATTTTGTGTCTATCTTTGGTATGAATCAGAATCTACGGTTCCTTGTTAGTACATGTTAATTTTACATTTTCATTTGAATGTAAAAACTAGATAATGAGGCAAAATTGTGTTCGTCCTTCATCAGTTTGAAGAGGGGTCCTGACCTGAGACATCATCTGTCCATTTCTCTCCATAGTTGCTGTCTGACCTGCTGAGTTCCTCCAACAGTTTGTTTTTTAACTAAAAATTCCAACATCTGCAGTCTCTCATGCCTTTGAGATGATTTGTCACTTCAATTCTAAGTTGCTCATCTGTTTTTTAAAAGTATTTTCCATGAATATGTTAATTTCCTTTTTCATATTTCTTTCTTTAAATAATAAAGCATTTCCCTACTCTCTGTAAAAGACTAAATGGCTTCCAGTCTCATGCATCTTGTTTGGAACAATATTTAGCACCTGCTAAATATCAAAATTAATCCATGAAAGTCACATATCTTTCTGGAATTGCTGAGAATAGATACCAATGTGCAAACATTATTCTACCATCCTGTGTGGTTGCAATTCTCATCTGTTTTGTTCAATTTGCCATTTTCCATTTTGCTTTTTTCAATCAGTTTCCTGCGTTGCTGTAGTTAATTAAAATTTTGTGGCCACCTATGCACACAACTCATCCTTGCACAATATTTTAATAAGGCATAAAATGGCTTAAAATTTTTCAAATCTTTTTTTTCTCTCCTGTTGTTTTAAAGATAAATTATGATGGTGTATATATCTTGTCCCTTGTTCCTAGTTTTCCACAATGAATAACCTGTGTTCTGGCCAGTAAATATATTTTATTGTACTCCTGACCATCCATCATTCTATATTTAATCCCTGTCACTACAGTTTGACTTGGCCAGAATCCAGATGAAAGCATCTGTATGAGAACATTTTACGCAGTGGGCTGCTGCACTCGAGCTCACTGCTCAGCTGGAGTGTGCTCAGAGAGGCTGAAGATGTCATGTGATGGACAGTCCTTCTGGAGGTGAAATTACTATTGTTCTTCTTAAGGGTCACATTGATTTCTACTGCTGTGATCGGTGTGTGATTCAGCGAGTGCTGCAGTAAGGAAGCAGCATTCAAGTGACTCTGCTGCTCGTGGCCCCTGCTGGCTTCAGTCACTAATCTTTTCATAGGTGCATTGCCATAACAACTGCCCCAGGTGGGACAAAACAGTATACGTCAGGCCCATGTTTACGTTGTTTAAGAGCCAGTGATGAATTGTTAGTTTTATTTGGAAATCACTTTCAGTCCCTTAAACAGTATGCTGCCCTGTGCTCTGCACATTGCTGATATATGAAAAGAACAATTCGCTGCTTCTTGTGCCTGGAAGGGAAGAAAATCACTCTAACACCATTGTGTACCAGGAAGAAATGGGAGTGTTTTGACCTGATCTAGCTGTACAATTGCAAGGAGATTTAGTAAGCTTGCTTTTTCAATCCGTGTGATAGGTAGAACGGAAGTATCTTGTCTTCATTAACGAGGATTGCTATCAAGTGAAGATATTTGGCATGTTCAGCAAAGCATTTTAAACAAGGGGAAGAAAAGTGTCCATCCCTCAAGATCAGAACATGGTGGACATTTGGCCCTGCTCTTTCAGGAGAAAAATCTGTATGTTGCAAGGCTTTGACTAAAATGAAGATAATTACTTTGTTTATCTTATGGGTGAAGGCATAATAACTGGAGTTGGCCTAAAACACAGCCTGTTGTTGCGAGGAGGTTACCATCCTTTTGTGTGGGATATCTCAATTGTTGAAGTTAAAGTCTGCTCGAAGAAGGTTTTTTATTCTCTTTTCTCGTTGGAGTTTGTGAAGTGTTCATCCGTGCAATGTGGAAACCACCAGGATAGTTCATTTTAACAGACACAATGTTTTCAGGAACAAAACTATCCTTGATGGAATTGAGCTGTGAAGATTTGTAGGCCACGTGAGATCTTGAAAAAACTGGACAACCATCCAACTCGAGGTGTGTTTTGAAGATTGTGGCAAGAATTGGCTTTATTTTTGGTCTTGGGAGAAGGTGGAACGTGGAATCACTTTTTACCCAAAGTGGTACCACCTATCATCATGATCTGGGGATGTTCTATTAAGTGGCTGCGTAGCTGTTTAATGTAAGTATCGTATCATGTTTATTTATGTAAGCAGTTGCTGGGCTAAACAACAGAATTTTGAAAAACAATGTGGGCAATTTATGTCTTTGATGATCTGACATGGGCATTGCATCTTTTAAAATAAAAAAATCCCATTGCTGTTTTCCTTTGCTCCCCCTTGTTTCAATGCTGATTTTATACTTATTACCCGATGGAGTGTGCCCCATTGACATGCTGATAAACCTTCAGCTTTGATGCTTGTAACCTACTACAAAATGATGAATGGCATAAGTGAATCCTATTGTTTTATTTGTTTCTAACTTCTTCGCTTTGCCCTGGCTGATCACATAAACATGTTCTCCATGCCCATAATTGAAGAGCTGGAGATGCAATTCCAACTGTGATGGTCTTACCAAAAAAGTGATTAGAAATGTAACTTCAGTTGCAAGCATGTATATATGTTGCAGTCTTTGTAAATTCACTCATACACCAAGTAACTGTTGCATCGTGAGAGTATTTAGTTTAGCAATGAGGCAAATTTTAGTGACTGTCAGCTAAATCTATCTGTACACAGGAATTTCAAGATATCAGACGCTGGTCTAAATCTGTCGCATTGATGTGACCCTCTGGGTCGGTGTTTCTGTGATGAGGAATTCAGTGGTGTCAGAGCTGAAGTGATTTCACAGCATCTCATACAGCCTCCTGTATTCTTATATATTAACCCATAGCTGCATATCAGGAATGAGTGCCTTGCTTTGTGTCATATTTCTAGATTAGTCAACTTCCCACACATCAATGGAACATTTTATGTAGATTAATGAAAGTGTTCTATGAACTCTTATGAATAAACTATTTTTTGGAATGCAGATTCATTGGTTTAAAGAAAATGGTAGTGAGTGCAGTTGTTTTGTCCCTGCGTGCACATTTCTTTGAATCGTGGAAAGAGATATAGCTCCAGAATTATTTCAAATAATTTAAATTGCAAACATAAATATTATGATACTGCACATGGAGATTAAACCACCATCTCAGTGCGAACCATGAAAAAATTGCACTTTGCACGTTATTTCATGGAGCACAGTGAAGTGAGGAGGTTTTCTAGTGAATGAGGAAGTCGTTGAATCCCCTGTGTCTGCAGGGGGCATTGAGGTATATCCATAGTTGTGCATCTTGCATACATTGACCTTCCGAAAGGACTTGGTGAGCTATGTTTTTTTTTGTACTTATGCTGTCCTTATACTTACGCTGTCCTTATTCTTATGCTCAGAAGGTTTTGCCAAATAAAAATTGTACTAAAGCAAAACAACAGTGTTCATTACTTCCTCTGAGTCAAATCTAACTTTGCATTCCCTGGTAAAGCACAATTGTTGGAGATTTTAAGCAGAATGCCTTTTATGTACTATTTTTAATCAAGGTTGTGGTGTCCAGTGCTTTGTCACATTCCCAATGTGTTTATTGATAGGCTGCTTGAAAAGGATTGGTTTTGCAGCATCTGTATTCATGCTGCAGCTTCATATATTGTTTTGCATATATGCTGAGGTGTCAGTTTCCCAACTGAACGGAAGCATTGCCATGGCACTCTGTCTGTATATGTCTATTCTCTGCATCTTTTTTTGCTGGAGCAACAAAGGTGCTTGGTTAGAGCTAAAACATTTCATGTTTTCCTATTTGTCAGCAGAATAAACTTAAGAGCTGTATCAAGAATTAATTTCTATTTTCAGTTATACTATATTTAAGGGAGTCTTAGCTGTGGGGGATGCTCGTCAGCTCCTGAAATTTGTCTGTTGGGAATTGCCAGGCACTTCTATATTCAGTTGAAAAAATATAGGGAGCAGATTTTATCTCTTGCATTTACTTCGAAGCACCTATCTCGAGAATCAAGCGTGTTTAATTGTCATATGTACTAGCAGTGGAACATTGACATTCTTACTAGCTACAATTTTACCGGCCCATTCATGCAATAACACACAGATATTATACAATGATCAGTAATACGATAAATTAATAAACAGTAATGCTGGGTTACCAGACCATAATAGTTCAAAATCCAAAGTACATAGCGCAACCAAAACCAAGTCCAGAGTAAATCATTGTTGGGGAGTATTGTAGTGTTCAAGAGCATGATGGCTGCTGAGATGAAGCTGTTTTTGAATCTTGAGGTCGCAGTTCTCAGGTTCATGTACCTCTTGTACCTTCTTTCCTCTGATAGTGAGATGAGAGTGGGGCTTGGGTGATTTGGGTCTTTGATGATATTTGCTGCCTTTTTGAAAGAGTGGCTCTTGTAGATGGTGGGAGGATTAGTAACCTTTATGGACTGGGAAATGTCTACCACTTTCTGCAGCTTTCTTCGTCGCTGGGCATTTGAGTTACAAAACCAAACAGTGATGCATCAATATTCGGCGACGTATTGAATCTCTTCAAGCTTCGAAGGAAGTAGAGGTGTTGATGAGCTTTCTTTGTGATTGCATCAGTGTGCTGGGCCCAGGACGGATCTTCAGGGATATGCACACGCAGGAACTTGAGCTATTACTTCTCTCCACTGCCCTTCCGTAGATGAAGACGGGTTCATGGATCCTTGGCTTTCCTATTCTAAAGTTAGCAATCAGGTCCATGGTCTTGCAAATTCTGGCACAATTGGATTTTCAATCTCTCTGACCCATTGTTACATGTTATTTCATTAAACAATGGTGGTATCATCAGTGAATTTAAATAAGGCATTGGAACTGTGTCTGGCAACAGTCATGGGTATAGAGAGAGCACATAGCCATGAGATGTTTCTGTGTTGATGGTCATGGAGGAGGAAGTGTGACCAATTTGTACTAATTGTGGTATGCCAATGAGAAAGTCTAGGATCCAATTGGCGAGGGAGATGCAAGTACCCAGATCTTGGCGTTTGATGATGTCCATTAGCATCGCTTTAATAAGCAGGCGAGGCATGGTGGCTGCAAGTGTAAAGAGAAAGCATAAATATAGGTGATTTTTACAATGTCAATAATTGCTAAAATATTGAAGATAATTTTAAATCTGCAAGGTTACCATGTTTTTATTCTCTCCCAACTTCTATGCTATTTGACTGAAGTTGTAAACCATTAAGTTTGTCATATGATGATAACATGTTTTTCCAGTTTATCATTGGAAATAAGTTATGCCAACTAACGACAGTGGTTTATCCCTTCAGCAAAATGCAAATTGATTCTTCCCATAAATTAGCAGATTATCAGGCGTTGAGCCAATACAGTCGGAACATTCCCAGGTTTGGTCGCTGCTCGGGTGGATTTGTCATAGAGTCATAGAGTGATATAGTGTGGAAAATCCCTGTGGCCCAACCTGCCCACACCGGTCAACATGTCCCAGCTACACTAATCCCACCTGCCTGCACTTGGTCCATATCCCACCAAAACTGTCCTATACATGTACCTGTCTAACTGTTTCTTAAACGATGGGATTGTCCCAGCCTCGACTATTTCCTCAGGTAGCTTGTTCCATACAACCACCATCCTTTGTGTGAAAAAGTTACCCCTCGGATTTTTATTAAATATTTTCCCCTTCACCTTGAACCAATGTCCTCTAATCCAAGAGACCCAGCCTACTCAGCCTCTCCATGTACCTCACACCCTCTAGTCCTGGCAACATCTTCGTAAATCGTTATTGAACCATTTTAAGCTTGACAATATCTTTCCTATAACATGGTACCCAGAACTGAACACAGTATTCTAAATGTAGTCTCACCAACGTCTTATACAACTGCAACATGATCAATAGTCTGACTGATGAAGGCCAATGTGCCAAAAGCCTTTTTGACCACCTTATATAGCTGCGACTCGACCTTCATGGAACCATGCACCTGCACACCTTGATTCCACTGCTCTACAACACACCCTAGAGGTCTACCATTTACTGTGTAGGTCCTGCCCTTGTTAGACGTCCCAAAATGCAACACCTCACACTTTTCTGTATTAAATTCCATCAACCATTCCTCAGCCCACCTGGCCAATCGATCCAGATCCTGCTGCAATCTTTCACAACCATCTTCACTATCTGCAAAATTACTCACTTTTGGTGGTTAAGGATTGAACCATATTTTCTGCCACTGATGGCAATTGGAATTTAAATTACACTGCTTACATTTTGCAACAAATGGTGAATTTGTTGGCTGTCATTTTCATGCCCTGCCCTCAAGCTGAATAGCCACCTCGCATTTTCTATCATGGCTGATGTATAGAATCACTAGTGGAATGAGACATTGAAGATCTACTGATGCCAGTTTTGGGTTGCGCCACTAAAAGGAGGGAGAAAAACTGAATGGAAGCAAAGAAGGATGCTGTATGTTCTTTCATGTTGTAAAGTTATTTGAAAGATAAACGCTGCAGTTAAGTAAATAATTGGAAGGGAAAACAGACTGCTGAAGGAACTCAGCACATCAAGGAGCATCTGTGGAGGAAAATGGATAGATAACGTTTTAGGCCGGGACCTTCCTCAGACTTGATATTTATTGGGGAACTGGTTAATATTTCAGAAAATAAATGACCAGCTGGTAGAGTGTAGAAAAGATAAGTGATGTACATATCTTGATAGGAAGTGAGATTCATATTTTCTTTAGCAAGTTCTTGTTTTCTTTAGCAAGTTTTTTTGCTTTCCAACTTTTGTCTCGGCTGTGTGCAATTTTTTGCGACAGGACGGTTCATAGAAATAGTGCCTACACTGGGATTTGTCAGGTACTTTCAAATTGCAAATTCTCTGACTCCCAACATCTTTTACTTTGTAGCATAGATTAGCATACTGCGTTATATTCAATTTAGAACAAAAGGAAATAAGCTTTTGAATTTTTTCCTTTGTCGTCTGGCTTTGTTAAGCACAAGTTTTCTATACCTAAATATTTCAACAATGATGTGTACTACCCTTGCAATAAGATGATAAATTATGTATGGACATTAGTTCAGCATTATACCTTGTTCATTTGTCCATAAGGTACCGCCCTACCTATATTTATATTTGTATAGTTCTCTCTATGAACCCTGCCTACAGCACATTGTACTTGTGTGTTATTTTCTTGTAGATCAATAGTTTATTTATGGTTCTACTCTTGCCACCCACTTAAATCCTTTGTGATTGTTTATTGAATAGATTCAGGCAAGACAGAAGTATTTTTTTGTGTCCTATATGATGCACTTTTCCATTAATTATTTATTGTTTCTTGCAGGTCTCGTGCTTTACCAAAATTGAAAGAATCGCGTTCCCATGAATCCCTGCTGAGTCCTGGCAGTGCAATTGAGACTTTGGAATTAAGCATGGAGCAGGATGTCTTCATTAAACCTTTGCACGGTAGTATCCTGGGGCAGGACTTCTGCTTTGAGGTACCATTTTATTATCTAACTCATGAAAGAACTTTATGATCTATGATTTTATCTTTGATCAGAAGAATCACACTTTCTATAAGGATAAATGACTCTGAATTAAGTTGAGTGTGCAGTGGAGGTTAAAGATCTGTTTGGGTATTAGATGCATTGCAATGTACACGTACCCACTTGTTTAGTCACAGCCGGCATATTAAAACATTTTCATCAATTCAATTTGAACTCGAGGAGAGATCACCACCTATACTTTTAACAGCCGAACTATTAAATCTACTGCTTTTGTCCCCATGGTACTCATCTGAAGAGCATTTGTTTCTGGAATGGAATGAGAATGTGACTATTTCTGGGTCAAATCACACCAATCTGAAAATCTTAGCTGCCGTTCTGTAATTTCTGGACATATAACACCCTTGTGTACCTGGCACACTTTTCATTTCAGCTGCGCAGAGGATGGCTTAATTTGGAGTAATGCCCAGGAAATTAGGTCACATTCCCAAGAGTGCTACATTGTTGGCCAATCTGAGAACAATTATGTTTTCGTAGCACTGTTGCTTCAAGAAGGCCAACTGGAGCAGGTCAACTAGCTCAAAACTAAGAGCTCAACCCAAGCGATCCTCCATTGATTTTGATTTTCTGAGACCGTTGGGATGGGGATAGCTAGGCATTTCTCTACCCACCTCCTGCATTATATCAAAGCCTCTCCTCCCCATGAGCATGCGGTCGTAATATGCCAATTGTCTCCCTTTGCAATGAACTCCCATGTCCCCCCACCCCCAGTTCAACAATACTTAATCTCAAACTTCCACCCCAGAATGAGGCTTGACTTTTGCCTCACACACCCCAAACAATGGCAATTTCTCTCTTGCCCTTTCCCCAACTCTTTTTAAGGAAGACCATGGACAGAGTGACATTCCCAAAAATGTGCTCCTAAAATGTAGCAGAGAAATGCTGCCGCCTGGCAATAATCTGGGAATCTTCAGAGCTTGTTTCAAAGCAGTTAAAGAGCGTGTGGTTTCTTATTTCTGAATCAATGGTTGAATTGTACTTTATTTTCACATGTACTGAGGTTCAGTGAGATTATTTGTTGCAAACAGTTTAATAAAAGTATTACTATATATATATATATATATGTGTGTGTGTGTGTGTGTGTGTGTGTGTGTGTGTGTGTGTGTGTGTGCGTGTGTGTGTGTGTATAGGTATATAAGAATAATGCACTGAGACAGTACATAAGAGTCTTCAGGTTTGGCACCATTTTCAAGCCCAAGTTGTTATACGTGCAGAGTTCTTAACCTGGCCATGAAAGTCAGTTGACCTTCGAGCAGGCTTGAAGGGCTGAATGGCCTACTTCTGCACCTAATTTCTATGTTTCTATGTTTCTATGACCTGGCATCATTGCAGGGTTGCCTGGCCAAGCGAGGCAACTGGTGACAGCCTGCCCTGTGAGCTGGATAGTTTTTTAAGGTAATAATTCTTCTCCACATCCAAGTTAACAGACACCAAGAATAAACTGAGCAGGAAGGCATCCTGTAATCACCTGTAGCACACTTTTGTATGTTTACCTGGTTGCACTTTAGAATGTCACATGTGACCATATTCAATCAAAGTCATCGCATTTAAGCTGCAATTGTTGCCAATCATCCTGAGCTCAGGTACAAACTGCTTTTGGTCCTTTATTTTTAGGAAAGGCAATAATTTAACTTCTCAGTTTTAATAGTTTATTGTGTTTGATTTCAGACAATGTCAGGATAATATTAATAGATGATTTGTGCACATTTATTCAGAAATATTTAGAATGTACCTGACTTAGTCGCATGTCCAACAGCTTTCATTGGCAAATTGAATATTTTGAAATTCTGTTGAAATGATCATCTATTGAGTCTTTGGTTGGTTGCATTATGAAATGGGATGACACAAATTCATGTCACTCACCAAGTTGATACCAAGTTGATAACTATTCTGTTACTGTTCGTGTTTTTGCAAGTACAATAAAGCCTCGCTATAACGGACCACTCGGGGGGAGATGGTGTACGTTATTACCAATTGTCCGCCATAACTGAATAAGGGAGTTAATATGTACATTACTATTGGAAAAACAGCCAAAAACACACACTACAAAGTAAACAGTAAAGGACACAAAATACACAATCCTTGGGACGGCACAATGGCGCTGCAATAGAGTTGCTACCTTATAGCGTCAGAGACGTGAGTTCGATCCTGACCTTGACTGGTCCCTGTGGCAGTGTTGGTTTCCTCCAGGTGCTCCAGGTTCCTCCCGTGTTGAGGAGACATGCAGGTTTGTGAATTGGCTTCTGTGGGTTATGCGGGTTCTATGGGACGTTGATTAAGCCGCTGTCTGGTGGCGCTGTGGACCCAGGTTTGATCCTGGCCTCGAAAGTTCCATGAGGCCATGTGGATTTCCTCCGGGTGCTCCTATGCACTGGTTCTATCTGACACACTGTGAGTTATCCCTGGTGTGTTGGGTGGAGCTTGGTCACTGGTGCGCCCAGGGTTGGGGACCCACACGATCGCAGGAGGGTGGTCGAGGTCTGGGTCGGGCCTATGTTTCTGCTGCTGTGACCACAGTTTGCTGAGGTCAGTTGAACTGCAGACCTGCATGTCTTTGTGGTGTGGAGGCACAGAGGCCTCTGTGCATGAGGGAAACCCATGCTGTCACAATGTCTTTGTATTTACTTAATGGGAGGAAAGATAAAATCACTACTGTAGTTATGAAGAAAGATAGGGAAGAAAGATAGAACTGCTGCTGTAGTTCTATTGTACACACTCAGGACAATTCACAGTGTGTAGGATAGAACTACCACAGTGGTTTTATCTTTCCTCCATCATAGAGTTTATGGGTGATCGCTGGTCAGCACGGATTTGGTGTTTCCATTCTTCATCGCTCAAATAAACTAAGCGAAAATGATTAAAAAATACAATTTTCTCTCATTCATTTACTGGTCATTCCACGAAGCAACAAATTCAGTCTACAACAGATTTGCTCCGCTATAACCAAAATTTGTTAAAACAAGGGTTTACTGTACAAGGCTTCCGACAAGGGAGGGAAAATCTCAGTACCTTCAGTTGAAGGTTGGAATCTCAAATAGAGTAATTTGTACTGCGGAGAAGACAATTAGGAAACTTATAAGATCAAATGTTTTAAGTGAAGCTGTCAAGAAGGAGAGCGCTGCATATTTTATTGGATGAATGTGAACAATTTTATTTTAACGGAGTATTCCTAATCCTTTTAACAAATGTCTGGGTCAACTGAAAGGCAGAAAGCAGCTGACTGTTAACGGGAATTAAGTTTTCTCTTTGAGCAAATTTAATCTGATGGGAACAAATTAAATCAGAAGGAAAAGAATTGGGTCATTTAAAAAAAAAAGATCCCTCCTTTAAGAATTTGTGCTATCATTCTGCTTTGATTTCACCAAATTCCTTAAACATGTTAAATCCTAATAAATACTATTGAATGTGTTTAAAGTTTCAGAAAAGATGAATATATGAGCCAATATTGAAAGATTTGAACATGGTGAATGACTTGATCTTTTCTAGAAAGTGGCTATGACTGAAATTTTAAGGCACAGGTAATCTCTCAATTTCACTTATGGACCAATTGTAATATCTGCCTCAAGGGAGTTTGGATTTGGATATACCAGACCACACATCATCTTATTAAACCAATAAATATATTGAGCAAATGAGAGCAGGTGCGCACAGAATTTTTATATAATGTTTTGGTGGAGCAGGTAATTTAATTAGTTTTCAGTTTTACTTCAACATCCTTTTTCAGTTAATGTGATCACGAGCTTCTTGTTCCCACTAGCGCAGTTGTGGTTAGCTGCCAATGGGTGCAAGATTTTAACGAACTTTAGGGGCTGCAGGTCATCACACTAACCAACCAGCCAGTCGACCACAATGGAGTTCTGGTGTCTCTGAGTGATGCATTTTCAATCCCTCGTGGGATTTCCCTTGTATGTATATTAGACACAAAATGTAATTCCTTTCTTTAGCTTGTGGTACCCATTATACCATATCCCCTTCATAACCTGTTGGAAATCAGCTGTCGCATGGAAAAGCAAAGTCTTGGTTCAATGGCAATGAGATTCAATACTATTGGAGACCAGGCTCTGCTGCAAGAACTTATGATATACTCACATAGTGTGCACAGACATATAGTGTCTGCAAAGATACTCATGGCAATGTCCTCTTTCTCTACACAACTCCATCCTTAATCACTCCTCTCCCTGAGATCTCCCTCCACTGACCCACTGGCAGGTGGTGAATGTAAGAGCAATAGAAGGAAGACGGTGGTAAAGAAGAAGAATGGGCAGAGGGGTACGGCAAAGAAACGAGGAAGGGGGATCATGGGTAGGGCAAGAGGAGTCCAAACTGAGAGTGCAGAACTGGAAGAGAGATTCCTGAATGACTTAATAAACATTAAGTAGAATTTTAATTGTGTGTCCTTCCTGAGATCAGTAACCTCCTGTAACCCCAGATATGCATCATATATGCATTAGCTTTGTTCATGGAGGTTTAGGTCACAGTCACAACTTCATTAACTGTGAGATCAATCCAAGTGTTGCCAAACCTCACAATTCACTGTTGTCCGCTGCATTTGGGAGGTTATTCAAATTCCATACTCAAGGAGAGAAGGATATATCAATGTCAGACCACAGGATTAAGACGAGTGGACAAGAGGTCTTTCTTGACTTGTGGACATTCATAAACGTCAATCTTGAGTCCTCCCTGACCCAGACCCGTCAGGAGTGATTACCCCTTGAGAGATTCTATTGCTATTTGTAAAAATAACTTGCCTCCTGGAGAAACTGTTCCTCATCAGCCCAGCAAGGTCCTTCTGGTGCCTGAGAGCAGTCTCTCATTTATTCCCACTTTCCCCACCCCTTGTAGTATCAAACATTAAATAGAAACACTTTGCCTGAACTGGAAGAGTGCTGTTTGCAATATGGTATGTCCAGTTATGAAATTGCAGCTGCTCGACCTAGTGCTAACAGCTGAGAAAACTTTTAATAGATCAATAGAGTGGTGTCACACAGAAGCTAACACACCACAGCATTCCACAGCGAAGAAACCTGACAATCTTGACTCCTACAGGACCTCCACAAATAGCACTGAAAGGCATTGTAGCTATTTCAAGGTTGGGGATATTGCTTTAAATTGAAGTCTAAGCTGAAAAATACATTTTGATATCATTTTAAAAGCATAACATTTTGAAATAATTATATGATGTATACTGAATGAACAAAATATTCTGTTTTCTGCAGCGCAAGAGATGGTATATTGAATGGTAATAGCAGCACAGTATGCTGTTTATCAGTGTTGAATATTTTCAGTATTTATACATTGTTAAAGTCCTTGGAAATACATTGATTCTGCTTATGACACCACAGCAGGCTATAACATTGTCAAAATGCAGCAAATTCAGGATTTCTCTAGTAACTGCATCAGTGTGTGCTTCAAAAGTTGTTTCATAATGTCTTCATTCTTTTCATAGATTTTGGGGCCCTTTTTTATTCCCGCGGTTTTAGTTTCTGCTCTCTACTGAAGCTATTAACTTCTGAGATACAGTTCTGTGAAAGTTATTTTAAGTTTTCACACTTTGAAATAAAATGCTACATTTTAATGCAGGGAGCTTCACGGTAGGATTCACCAAATAAATAAACACTCACTTTCCATTGGGGATCACTGGGGATTAGAGATCGATTTTCTAACTGATCATGAGAGTCTGATACCTACACTAAGTGCTCAAGGTGAAACAATAAATTCCTGCTGACTGAACAATGAGTTCCATTTCTGTACAAGTACTGCAGGAAAGCAAATACTGCATTCACATAGACTGGTGAGATATGAACTCAATTTTATTCATTTTTTGTTGATAATGTTGATCTTCGAAAGTAAAAAAAACCTGATGTTGATAGCCCAAATGTAAGCAAGGATCAATATTCAAATTCTATGTTACAGCATCTTTAGTGGAAATCCGTTGGCAAGTATTTATAGCATTTTATTTAAATTGACTTGTCAGTGTCTACAAAGAACTGCTGGATTGTTGGAGGTGCGAATCATTGATTGAAACATTAAATGGAACAGAACTGTTCATGCCACTATTCAAATAATTGGAAAGTTGTTCCAGCCAACACTTATCCATTAATTAATGCTGCTCAAAATATTAGTAAATCCAGTTGTCTGCTTTTTGTGGGATCCTGCTGTGAACACACTTGTTGTTGGCAAAGACAGACACAAAGACAGACAGCATCGCTGGAGAAAAAGAATAAGTGACGTATCGGGTCGAACTTCTTCAGACTTTGAATACGAAGGCTTAGCAATAAGTTCAAATGTTTCTTGACTCGAAACGTCACCCATTCCTTCTCTCCAGAGATGCTGCCTGTCCCGTTGAGGTACTCCAGCATTTTGTGTCT
The DNA here is from genome assembly GCA_963514005.1 of Raja brachyura. Next base: position 27,213,617 of record OY740790.1, read on the forward strand.
ATCTTCGAAGGTTGCTTGCACTTGGCTTCCCTGAGATGCCTCATTGGCATGGAATGTGCTACATAAAATAGCTCATATAATGAACCAACTTTTTCATGCTATCTTGAAATTTAAAAAAGTGTTTTATTTTGCCAGATTGTTAAATCTTGTGCACTATTGTTTTACAGCCACTGATGACTTTTCACTTACTTGTGCACAAGGCCATTGATCATTCGATCACAGTGAGCGAACATTTCAATTTAGTCTCTTAACAAAGTTTGTGATCCAATACCCGTTAAGGAAATGTGTCTGCAAGGTGACCAAAGATGGGAACAAATGTTCTAGGGTTTTAAACATTTACGAAAGAGAGGCAAAAAAGGAATGGATAGTCTAGCATGATTAGCAAGTGAGGAGACCAGGACAGACATGAGAAATTATCTTGTCTTGTAAAACTAGCATTCGTTTGGTTTGAGATGAGAAACAGCAAATGGAGAAAAAATTGATTGGAATTATTTATTGGCCACCAAATAATAGATTTTTAACTAATGCAGCATAATTCAGATAATATAAGGCATTTCTAACAGAGATAATCAAGTAATAATGAGAACATTTAACCTACATGCAGGTTGAGCAAATCAAATGTGTTATGTTATGGTGAAAATTTACTTCATGGAATGTAAATTAACGTTGAGCCCATGAAGGATAAAAGTTGTTCTGGATGTTGTTTTGTGCAGTAAGAAAGGGTTAATCGATAATTCTGCTGTTAAGGAGCCTTTGGGCAAGAGTGACTCTAATTTGATAGAATTAACATTGTGTTTGAAAGTAAAGTAGTTCTCTTTAAGTTTAAGTGTGAAACTGTCTTAAATCTAAACAAATGGAGGTTTGAACCAATAACAAGATAATTGGCTGTTGTTGATTGGGAGAATACATTGAAGGATATGACAGCAGACAAGTAATGGTTGTCCTTTAATTCGTAAATTGCCGTAGGAGTGGATGCATTTGGACTGCTGAGGGGAGCATTTCGGCAAGTGTGAGAGAATAGGTTGCAGGGAAGTAAGTGGGGGAATGGAATTGAACTGGGAAGAAGCATTGACCCACTCATATCATAAGGAAATTTGAGAACATTGTAACAGACTAATGAGAAATGTAAAATGAATTGTAAGTACTTTTATAAGTAAAAAGAATGGTGAAGTCAAATAAAACTCCTCATTCAAAAAATAGTGCTGAAGAAGTTGGTGAGCTTGAAAGCTGATAAATCCCATTGATTTATATCCCAGGGCTTTAATAGAGGTGTCTTTCGAGAAGGTGAATGGTCTGGTTATCATCTTCCAAGGTTCTATAGATTCTGGAAATGATCCAGTGGACTGAAGGACTGAAGGATTACAAATGTGACCTCAGTATTTAAGAAAGGAGGGAGGTAGAAAATGGGGGAACTTCTGGCTTGTTTAACACCATTGGTCGTAAAAGTTGAATCTGTAATTAAGTATGCAATAACAGAACACTTTGAAAAGAATGAGATTGAGCAAAGTCCATGTTGTTATAAAAGGAAAATCATGTTTGATTAATTGATAGGAGTTCTTTGATTATGTTAGTAGAATAGATAGGGAGGAATCATTGGAAGTGTCATATTTGGATTTTTGGAAGGCATTGATAAAATGTTGCATGGAAGATTGGACAACAAGATAGATGTGCATGGATGTGGGGTTCACATATGCAGATGTAGATTAATAATTGATTGGTTATAAAATGATTATGTTGGTAAGGCGTGAGGCATCACAAGACCTGGTGCTTGGGGCCCAGTTTTTCACAGTCCTAATCAACAATTTAGTTGATGGTAACCGCATACTATATTTCCAACGCTCCTGTCAGTACTACTGTCACCGGAATTGTACTGCAGAGTAGGATGTACAAGTACTCGAAGAACATGGGCATGGGCAAGAAAGTGGCAGATGGGATATAATGTGGAGAAATGCGAATCATTCACTTTGGTGCACAACAGAAAAACGGAGTATGTATGAAGTGATAAGAGATTGGAGAGTGGTGATATTGAAAGGAACTCTGATGTGCTGGCACATGTAACTGAAGGCTAACATACAGTGCAGAAAGCAATTAAAAAAGACAACTGGTAGTCTTTAAAATAAGAGGGTTTGAGTAAAGAGGTCTTATTACAATTCTAAGGGGCCTGGTATGAACTTCTGGAAAAATAAAATTCTAATGCATTACTTTGATTTCTGAAATATTTGCAAATTCTGGAAAAGTTTGTTACATTCATTTCAGGTGAGATTTAAGAAATAAAGCATTTAAGTAATCCATGGGATTGTTTTTTATTGGTACCTTTATCCACCTGCAATATTATGCTTTGATTTGGCTCCTTATTGAAGAAAGGATGTACTTGCCATGGAGGGAGTGCAGCAAAGGTTCACTAGAATGGTTCCAGGGATGGCAGGATTACTGTATGAAATACGGTTGAGTCAACTTGGACTGTCCCTATTAGGTTTAGAAGAATCAAAGGATATCACAATGTAACATGGACGTGTTTTAAAAGAGTTGACAGCCTAGAGGCAGGGATGTCTCTCATGGTGAGAAGTTTGGGACCAGGGTCCTAGTTTTAGAAGAAGGGGTAGGTTGATTAGGTTGAAATGAGGGGACATTTCTTCATTGAACCTTTGGAATTCTGGTCTCTGGAGAGCAGGAGTGTAGAAGTGTGTGGGCCTGCCCCATTTAAGCAATTTTTCAGGCGACTGCCGGCGACTGTTGAGTCGTTGCAGGTCGCTGAAAAAACGGCGACTGGAACGGTGACTGTCAGACTGGAACACACATACACACATCACTTCCTTCACCAGCCAGTTATGCAGGCGGGGGACAGGGCAAGCGGGGGAGCGCTGGCTCGGTGAAATTCACACGGTGTAAAGCCAATGTGATACAGACACACACCACGATGAACAGGAAGGTTGGTGCTGTAATTAAGACAGTGATAGCACAGTATGGGAAGTGTCACTTAAGTCCTTTAAAAGATAGGGGGGGGAGAAGGGTTAGACGGGATGGTGAGAAGGAGTGGAGACAACTTTTAAGAAGCCAGAGATACATGGCTGTGAAGCTCGGCGGATATTAACATTACCAGTCTGTTTTCCTTGGTTCTGAAAACTACTGTTTAAGTTTTTTATCCCCCAATGTGTAAATGAAATTCACTGTTCAGCACCGGCGACAACCTACGAGAATCTACAACCTCGTGGCCACCCACTACCACTGCACCTACTTCACGAGAATTCTTGCTACTCTCCATGGCGTCAAAATTCTGGTCGCCTCAGATTTTTCAACATGTTGAAAAATTAGCGGCGACCAGAATGAAGCTGCGACTAGTTACAAGAATGCGGGGACAACTCACCACCATGCAAGCAACACCCCGGCAACCTCCGCGGAACATGTGGCGACCTTGTGGTAACGTCATAGTATCCTGTAGTCGCCTATAAAGTTGCGTGAGTGGGTCAGGCCTATTAGTTGTTAAATTCATTCAAAGCAGAGATCAGTTGATTTCTGGCTAATAAAATCAAGAGATATGGGACCAGTGATGAAAAATGGCTCAGAGGAAGAAGGTAAGCATGATCTTGATGAATGGGGGAGTAACATTGAATTGCCAGATGGTCTACTCCTGCTCTTATTCCTATATTCTGAACTGAGCCATCAAGCAAGTGTTGTGAATTCCAAAGCGAAAACACTTTCTGAGGCATGTGGGATAAGAACATCAATATACAAAAGATCTGTAAAGCTCTGTGCAGTCTTATTGTCTGACCTTGAACAAATAAGTGATTAATTATTCTTCTCTGCCAGAAATGATTGTGCTACTTGCGCAGTGCCGTTCTTCCATGCCCTTGTTACCAAGCAGTCTGCAGGGAATACCATGAATGACAGTCAGTGACATGAAACAGCAGCAGATTAAGCCACATTAGCATATTAACTCAGTACATCTGCTCAGGACCTGGCCAATCAGTAAGCTTGCTTAAATTAAGATTCTAACACATTACTCTGCTCTGATTTCTAAAATATCCAAATATTCTGAAAACGTGTACTGCATTTTAGATTTCTAAAGAAAAAGACGTTAATAATCACACACCATTACTTTCCCTCGTTTGTACTGACCATCTGTGCAACTATTCATTGTGAGGTGACAAATCGTGCAGCAGCTCCTAAGATCGGTGGAAGAAATGGAACCTGGCTGTCAACATGAGATAAATGGAAACATTTATATTGCTAACTGCCACAGTGGAGCTTGTCATGTCTAAATGTCCCACTTGTTTTAGAACAATACCATCTTTCAGCACATCAATATAAAATATTACTGCTGCATTGTTTAGTTTTCCCCCATCTTATTTCCTCTGCTGTTAAAATTTTTATTTTCTAATTTCCTTTTGCCTTGATTTCAAAATGAAATGGCAGTCTTGATGAATAAATGTTTTGCCAGTCTATACAGTAGAGGAAGAAGATAACATACCTTCTGGGTAGACTAATAATCAATAAAGAATTGAAACTTAGTAATGGTAAAATTCAACAGTCCATCAATTACAAATGCATGTTGACTCTCTGTAATCATTTCAAATCTAAAGAACAAAATATATGCATGTAATGATTGACAAATCCCATGTCCTGTACATTTCGGTACCAGCATTTTAAGGGAAGTAGTGAAGAGTTTGCAGACCCTTTTGCTTTCATTTCCAAGTTCTGTTGATTTTGAAATTCTTGTTGAAAAATTGAAGTATAATAGAAACATTGAAATATAGCTCTGTTAATTTTCTCCTTGGAAAGAAAGAGTGGAATTTATAAAGAAGACTAAGTGACAGAGTACTTCGATAGATTTGATTTTTTTTTTAAACAAAACTAAATTAATATACACATGAATTGCTGTGAATTCGTTTTCATAGATGTCCAGAAGACATTCAGAAAGATTTCAAATAAGTTTATGTAAAGGTGACGACTTAAACTTGGATTGTGTGCACCTACGTATTAATGTTATTGGGTAGGTTGCTCAGGAGAAAAGTCAGTAAACACTTTAATATACCTCTCTCCCATAAAAAACAATATATTGGAGTTTAATTGATAAATATATATCTGCGATCAATAGATTTTTGCTACTGAATATAGAGCCAAAGCCTGCAGGTGAATATAGAATACAGATTAGCTACCTTCTCACTGAACAGTGAAACTGCCTTGAGGACTGAGGACCAGCCTTGAGGACCTGTGCACTCAGCAGTCTTGTTCTTGACCTTAAACGCCATCTGGACACAATGCAGTTGGCTATATTCTGTACTGCATGAATCCTGCATACCATTCATCTAGTCTCCAATATCCCAACTTTTTTTTCCCAGTACCCCATCACGTGAAATTAAAATGATTCTTATCCTTTCAATCCTATTTCACTCTATCCCTGCATTAATCTGTCAAATCGGCGAGTAAACAGTGGAAAGAGGAGCAGCGTGTGAGATTTTTCAAAAGGCATTAGTTTCCAGGAGTAACTGCCCCTAGTAGTACATAAAATAAAGGCAGGCACTCATGGAGTGGCCATTTTATGGGTGAGGCTGTGCCTGAGGTGCAAGTGCTGTGATTGAGGGTAAAGCAGCGGCTTCGGCTCGAGGAGCTTTGGCGAAAAGGCCGAGGTAAAAGGTAAGAAAAGGTGCAGTCAATTTTTTTTCTCACCAGTTCTTCATTGGTCTTGGTGCAGTGCATTGGAATTGGCAGTTGTGGAAGTGATGGGCTCCTATTGCAGGATGTGGGTGATCAATGAAAATTCCAGTGTCCCTGAGGACGCACTGTTGGAAGTGTGCTCAGCTACAGCTCATGACAGACTGTTTGAAGGAACTGGAATTGTAGCTAGACGTACCAAAGATCATCCGGGATGTAGAGGGCTACATAGATAAAGTGTTTTAGCTAGGTGGCTATGACCAAAGTGCACTTAAAAGTAGTTGGGTGACCAGCAGCAAAGGGAAAAGGAGTAAGCAAAGAGTACAGGAATCCCCTGCAGCATTCCCTTTGAAAATAAGTGTAGTCTTTTGGACACTGTTGGGGAGGATAACCATTCAGGGGAAAGCTACATCGGCAGTCAGGTCTGTGGAACCAAGACTGGCACTGAGGCTCAGCGAGGAAGGGTGAATTTATGCAGAGCAATTGTAATAGGAGTCTCACTAGTTAGGGGGACAGACACGAGATCTGTGGTCGCAAACAGAATTCCAGGATGAAGTATTGCCCCCCTGATTGTGTGATCCAGGATATCTGTATCCAGCATTTTTGTCTTCCTTGGATAGGAAAAGTGATGTGATCCTGCAACACTATACATGGAGTTAGGGAAAGGTCAAAAAGCAGGACCTTGGTGGTATTAATCTGTGGATTGCTCCCCATGCTAGGTGCTAAAGAGATAGGATTAAGAGGATAGGACAGACAAATGTGCGGCTGATGAGTTGGTGGAGGGGTCAGTGATTCAAATATTTAGACCATTGGGATCTTCTCTGGGGTAGATGTGACCTGAACGAGAGGGATGGGTTGCACCTGAACAACAGGGATGGGTTGCACCAATATCATGGCGGGCAGGTTTGTAAATCCTACGAGGAATGGTTTAAACTACATTAACTGGAGGATGGATTCAAAGCAGTATTGAGGCAGGTGGGAGGCTGGAAGTCAGTACAGGTTTATGACATCACGTTCAGTAGACAGGCAGGAACACGGGAGGAAGCAAGGAAGGATTGTTGCATTAAACTATATTTAAGGCAGATGAACCCAGGATATGGATAGGTACGTGAGTTTGGACATTATAGCCATTGCAGAAACCTGGCTAAGGGAGGGACAGGACTGCCTACTTAATGAGGCAGGGTAAAGGTGTACAGGTGAGGTAGAGATGGGGGTAAGAGAAGAGGGGGAGTTGCTTTATTGATTAAGGAGATTATGGCAGTGGGCTGAGATGACATTACGGGGATTATTGAGTGAGGCTATGTGGGTGGAATTGAGAAATTATAAAGGGGATGGTTACCTTGTTGGGATTGTGCTGTAGACCTCCAACCAGTCAACGGGAATTAGAGGAACAAATATGCTACGGGATTGCAGATAGTTGCCAGACTAATAAGATTGTCAAAGTAGGGGATTTTAACTTTCCTAACTTAGATAGGGACTGTCAAATTGCTAAAGGCATGGATGGGATAGAATTTGCCAAGTATATTCAAGAAAGTTTCCTCAAAGAGGGCCCTTCCACAATGGGCCCTGCAAGGGAGAGGGCACAACTTGACCTACTTCTTGGAAATAGGCCAGGCAGCAGTTGTGTTCAGTTTTGGTCATCCTGCATTAGGAAAAATGTTAATAAACTTGAAAGATTCTGAGATTTACAATGATGTTGCCAGGGCCTAAGTTATAGGGCGAAGTTGGGCAGGATAGAATATAGTAGGGTACAAAATCATGAGGGGCCTAGATCAGATAATGCACATAGTCTTTTTACCAGTGTAGGAGAATCAGGGTTAAAGTGAAAAATTTAATAGGAACCCAAGGGGCAATTTTTTAACCCAGAGGATGCTGGATTTAAAGTAATTTGAAAGGTACAGGGATATAAAGGTTTTGAAAAATATGGCCAAACACAGGCAAATGGAACTACTTAGATGGGGCATCTTGCTTGGCATGATGAGTTGGGGCAAATGGCCTTTTTTTCCGTGCTTAATCATTATTTCTCTAATTTCTCGTAGTGCAACATTGCTTCTCCATGCCTTAGCAAATGAGCTTTTAAATTATTCTTCATTCTCCCTCACCACACTGTCCCTGGGTATATACTGTGATGTTTGCTCATTTCAAGCAGAAGGGGAGCCTTAAGAACTCGATTAATAGGGCAATACAGGTGATTGACTGGCTGCAGCCGAGGAGATTAGCTTAAGGTCAAGATTTTACAATGGTCATGTCATAAAAAGGTTCAGTGTGAGGACAACCAAGGATTTGAAAGCAGACCCTCTTTATTCACGTGTGAAAGAATGATGATCTTTAAAAGGGACTGTGTCTTTAGTTCCATTTAATTGGCCAGTGTAAATGTGATATTAACATTTCTTCAATCCCTCGTTTTTAATAGGAAATACTGTCTTCAGAAGTACCATATTTTCCCAATATCATGGCAGTGGGGAAACTGCTGGCAAAATGTTCGCCTAATTATTGCATTAAACATTCACTATTGATCGTGCTGGTGTGAATACCAAGGTTGCTAACACACAAAAGCAGGCATCATTTGAATTTGGACCCAGGCACTGAGGATGATCACACCACTGTGACTCAATTGATACAGAGACCACTCCCTAAACAACAAAGGACATGGTTTCCTTTGTGCTGCTGCTGTAATGCTACCTCAGGGTATAAACAAGTTTCATTGGATGCTGCAGGCTGCCCTTTTGCCCTACCTGAAATGAGCCTCAAGCTCTCAGCCATGTGTTTTCTGTGGTATTTGAAATATTCCCTGACATGGAATAATATACATAATGAGGAGCTCTTATTTCAATGGTAGTTTTAATTGTACTTTTCAGAAATCCATACTGTGGTAAAGTTTAGTGGTTTAAACAGAATCCTTTGCAAGTAATGAGTGTCTAATTCTGGGAAAAATGCTGACCTTGCTCGGCAAGGGATTGAGTTCAATGCTGTCACTCTGTTTGTATTCCTTTGGCTACTTTGATTTATGCAACTGTGCACTGTTTGGTCATCCAGATAAACCCTTCCTTCCTAACACTGGGTTACAGCAGAGTGCAAATGTAATTGATACTTACAATCTTCTTCTGGATACAGGATTGCTTTAGTTCACAACACAACACATGACTCACTAACATTCCTGTAAAAACATGAAATTCAATTCATTGTCCAATGGTACATTAGAATGTTTCATTACTTCACTGAACTGGTATTACTTTAAACCCCTTATTACATCCTTTTACAGAAGGAAACAGCTCGTACACATTTTTTGTCTTGCACTTGTAGTATGTTCAGGCATAACCCTACACATTTTGTGTTGCAGGTTTCATACACGGGAGGAAGTAAATGCTTCAGCTGTTCATCTGTGGCAGAGAGAGATAAGTGGATGGAGAACCTTCGGAGAACAGTGCAACCAAACAAGGTAGTTATATAGTTATATTTCAGCAAGAATGTAAATGTAAACTGTGTTATAATAGTTCTACTTTTAAAGTAAAGGAACTCAACGTCTGGGTTATCAAATCTAGTTGATAAAAATTAAGTAAGAGCAAGTGAATATCAGGATAGATACAATATGATAGAGTCATACTCCACAGAAACAGCCCCATCAGCCCAACCTGTTATGCTGACCAAGGTGCCCCATCGAAGCATGTCCTATTTGTCCTCTGAATCTTTCCTATCCATTTATCTGTTCAGATGACTTTCAAATGTTGTCATTGAACTTGCCTCAATTATTTCAGCTGGCAGCATGTATCCCCTGTCCTCTGTGTGAAAAAGTTGCCCCTCAGGTTCCTATTAAATTCCTCCCCTTCACCTTAAACCTATGTTCTCTGCTTCTTAATTCTTCTACTCTGGGGGGAAAAGGTTGTGCATTTGCCCTATCACTCTCCAGATTTTATGTACCTCTATAAGGCTACCCCTCAGACTCCTGCATGCCAAGGAATAAAGCTCTAGTCTGCCCATCCTTTACCTATAACTCAACCCTTTGAGTCCTGGCAACATCCTCATGTCCTCTCTAAACTTTTACCTGCTTAATACCATCTTACAGCAGGGTGATCAAATCTAAACACAGTACTCCATGTGTGGCCTCACCAACGGCTTTTATAACTAACATATTGACTGATGGGATGTTAAACTAATTTCCCTGACTGATGCAGGCCAGTATATCAAAAGCCGCCTTCACCACCTTATGTAACCGAGATGTCTCTTTCAGGGAATGATGTACTTGTCCTCTGAAATCCTCTGTTCTACAACACTCCCAAGGCCCCTACCTTTTACTGTGAAGGACCTGCTTTGTTTTGACTTTCCAAAATGTAACATCTCAAATGTATCTGGATTAAACTCCAATTATCATTGCTCAGTCCACTTGCAAAGCTGATCAAGATCCCATTATGCTTCTTGATAACCATCTTTATTATTATGTGATGCATTTACAGTGTATTCAGAAAGTATTCAGACCCCTTCACTTTTTCCACATTTTGTTACGTTACAGCCTTATTTTAAAATTGATTAAATTCTTTTTTTTTAATCATCAATCTACACACAATACCCTAGAATGAAGAGGCAAAAACAGGTGTTTAGAAATATTGCAAAGTAATTAAAAAGAAATAACTGAAATATCACATTTACATAAGTATTCAGACCCTTTGCTTTGACACTCAAATTTGAGCTCAGGTGCATCCTGTTTCCATTAATTATCCTAGAGATGTTTCTTCAACTTGATTGGAGTCCAACAGTGGTAAATTAAATTGATTGGACATGATTTGGAAAGGCACACACCTGCCTATACAAGGTAGCACAGTTGACAGTGCATGTCAGAGCAAAAACCAAGCCATGAAGATGAAAGAATTGTCCATAGACCATAAGACAGGATTGTGGCGAGAGACAGATCTGGGGAAGGGTATAAAACAATTTCTGCAGCATTGCTGGTCCTGAATAACACAGTGGCCTCCGTCATTCTTAAATGGAAGAACTTTGGAACCACCAGGACTCTTCATAGAGCTGGCCGCCCGGCCAAACTGAGCAATCGGGGGAGAAGGGCATTGGTCAGGGAGGTGACCAAAAACCAAATGGTCACTCTGACAGAGCTCCAGAGTTCCTCTGTGGACATGGGAGAACCTTCCAGAACTATATCTGCAGCACTCCACCAATCAGGCCTTCATGGTAGAGTGGCCAGACGGAAGCCACTCCTCAGTAAAAGGCACATGACAGCCCGCTTGGAGTTTGCCAAAAGGCATGAGAAACAAGATTCTCTGGTCTGATGAAACCAAGATTGAACTCTTTGACCTGAATGCCAAGCATCACGTCTGGAGGAAACCAGGCACTGCTCATCGCCTGGCCATTACCATACCTACAGTGAAGCATGGTGGTGGCAGCATCATGCTGTGGGGATGTTTTTCTGCGGCAGGAACTGGGAGACTAGTCAGAATCATGGGAAAGATGAACGGAGCAAAGTACAGAGAGATGCTTGATGAAAACCTGCTCCAGTTCTGGACCTCCGACTGGACAACAGGACAACAAACCTAAGCAAACAGCCAAGACAATGCAGGAGTGGCTTTATGACAAGTCTGTGAATGTCCTTGAGTGGCCCAGCCAGAGCCTGGACTTGAACCCGATCGAACATCTCTGGAGGGACCTAAAATAGCTGTGCATCGACGCTCCCCATCCAACCTGAGAGAGCTTGAGAGGATCTGCAGAGATGAATTGGAGAAATTACCCAAATACAGGTGTTCCAAGCTTGTAGCATCATACCCATACACAACTTGAGGCTGTTATCGCTGCCAAAGGTGTCTCAACAAAGCACTGTGTAAAGGGTCTGAATGCTTATGTAAATGTGATATTTCAGTTTTTTTTAATTACTTTGCAAAAATTTCTAAACACCTGTTTTTGCTTTTTTATTATGGGGTATTGTGTGTAGATTGATGATTTAAAAAAATAATAATTTAATCCATTTTAGAATAAGATGTAACAAAATGTGATAAAAATGAAGGATTCTGAATGCACTGTACTTGGTTTTATTATCTGTAAATAATGTTGACATTTTTCAAAGTACTCTGCATTAATGAGGAATCAACTTAAAGTCATGTCTAAAGTGGTGATCACATTTTTCGTGATGGAGTGACCACATTAATTGCAAATTAAAATCATTAAGAATCTCCCAGAAAAAAATAATAGGAGTGAATAATATTTCAAGAACCCCTCAAATCAGCTCAATGTCCGATTTTATTAAGAAATCCTGAGTAACACGAGCAATCTACTGGTTTACATACTCATCAGGGCCCAGTAAAATACCAATGAAGTTTGTTAAAGCAATCTTCTTATAATAAACCTTTTTCGTGCAAGATTCATTTATCCTGCCTGAACAGTGGAATATGAGATCCCAATGCTCATCTCAAAAATCAAGGGTGTTTATTTGTGATATGCACCAGATTTGCATCGGAACAATGAAATGCTTAATTGCTGTAGCTTTACAGACCTATGAGATGCAACAATAACAAAACAATACAATAAATTATCAGTTATTCTAAATAGACATGACTATGATTGTGCAAATAACAAAGTACGCAGCGCAACCATTGTAGTACAAAGTCCGTAGAGTTTAGTAATGAGATTAGGTGTGTACAGGGTGGTTTCTGGAATCTGATGTTAATGGGTGGAACATGTTTTTGAATGCGGAGTTAAGGGTTCTCAAGCTCCTGTACCATTTTCCTGATGGTGGCAGCTGGAAGACAGAATTCTAGAGTGGTGTGGGTCTTTGATGATATTAGCTAGTGGTTCCAACATGCAGGTAGACTGGGAAAATCCGGTTGGTACTGGACCTCAAGAAAGGGAGTTTGTGGAGTGCCTCCGTGATGGATTCTTAGACCTGCTTGTACTGGAGCCAGCAGGGAGCAGGCAATTTTGGATTTAATGTTGTGTAATGAACCAGATTTGATAAGGGGCCATTAGGAGGTAGTGACCATAATATGATAAGTTGTAATCTAAAATTTGAGAGAGAGAAGGGTAAATCGGAGGTGTCAGTCTTACAGTTGAACAAAGGGGACTATGGACCCATGAGGGAGGATCTGGCCAAAGTTGACTGGATAGATACCCTAGCAGGGATGACAGTGGAACAACAATGGGAGGTATTTCTGGGAATAATACAGAAGGTGCAGGATCAGTTCATTCCAAAGAGGAAGAAATATTCCAAGGGGAGTAAGGGGTGACCATGGCAGACAAGGGAAGTCAGGGACGGTATAAAAATAAAAGAGAAGAAGTATAACATTGCAAAGATGAGCGGGAAGCCAGAGGATTGGGTAACTTTTAAAGACCAACAGAAGATAACTGAAAAGGCAATACAGGGAGAAAATATGAGGTACGAAGGTAAGCTAACCAAGAATATAAGGGAGGATAGTAAAAGCTTCTTTATGTATGTAAAGAGGAAAAAAATAGTTAAGACCAGAACTGGACCCTCGAAGACTGAAAAGGGCAAATTTATTATGGGGAACAAGGAAATGGAAGACGGGTTGAACAGGTACTTTGGAGAGTACACACAATGCTGGAGAAACTCAGCGGGTGCAGCAGCATCTATGGAGCGAAGGAGATGGGCAACGTTTCGGGCCGAAACCCTTCTTCAGAGATCTGTCTTCACTAAGGAGGACACAAATAATCTCCCAGATGTGCTAGTGGCCAGAGGATCTAGGGTGATGGAGGAACTGAGGGATATTCACGTTAGGCAGGATATGGCGTTGGGCAGACTGATGGGACTGAAGGCTGATAAATCCACAGGGCCTGATGGTCTGCATCCCAGGGTACTTAAGGAAGTGGCTCCAGAAATCGTGGACACATTGGTGATTATTTTCCAATGTTCTATAGATTCAGGATCAGTTCCTGTGGATTGAAGGGTAGCTAATGTTATCCCACTATTTAAGAAAGGTGGGAGAGAGAAAACGAGGAATTATAGACCAGTGAGCCTGACATCGGTGGTGGGGAAAATGCTGGAGTCAATTATAAAAGATGAAATAGCGGCACATTTGGATAGCAGTAGCAGGATCGGTCCGAGTCAGCATGGATTTACGGAGGGGGAATCATGCTTGACTACACTTTTGGAATTTTTTGAGGATGTAACTGGGAAAATAGACAGGGGAGTGCCAGTGAATGTAGTGTACCTAGACTTTCAGAAAGCATTTGATAAGGTCCCACATAGGAGATTAGTGGGCAAAATTGGAGCACATGGTATTGGGGGTAGGGTTCTGACATAGATAGAAAATTGGTTGGCAGACAGTAAACAAAGAGTAGGGATTAACGGTTTCCTTTCAGAATGGCAGGCAGTGGCTAGTGGGGTACCGCAAGGCTCGGTGCTGGGACAGCAGCTATTTACAATATATATTAATGATTTAGGTGAAAGGATTAAAAGTAACGTTAGCAAATTTGCAGATGACACAAAGCTGGGTGGCAGTGTGTGAACTGTGAGGAGGATGCTATGATGATGCAGGGTGATTTTGGACAGGTTGGGTGAGTGGGCAGATACATGGCAGATGCCGTTTAATGTGGATAAATGTGAGGTTATCCACTTTGGTGGCAAAAACAGGAAGGCAGATTATTGTCTTGTTATGAAGGCCAACATAATTCATGTTGGCCTTCATAACAAGAGGAGTTGAGTATAGGAGCAAAGAGGTCGTTCTGCAGTTGTACAGGGCCCTAGTAAGACCTCACCTGGAGTATTATGTGCAGTTTTGGTCTCCAAATTTGAGGAAGGACATTCTTGCTATTGAAGGAGTGCAGCGTAGGTTCACAAGGTTAATTCCCGGGATGGCGGGACTGTCTGTGGAATTCTCTGCCTCAGAGGGCAGTGGAGGCAGGTTCTCTGGATGCTTTCAAGAGAGAGCTAGATAGGGCTCTTAAAAAAATAGCGGAGTCAGGGGATATGGGGAGAAGGCAGGAACGGGGTACTGATTGGGGATGATCAGCCATGATCACATTGAATGGCGGTGCTGGCTCGAAGGGCTGAATGGCCTATTCCTGCACCTATTGTCTATTGTCTAACATCATGAGGCAGTGCATCGTGTAGATTCCTTTGATGGTGGGGAGGCCAGTCCCCTTGATTGACCAGTATCCTTCGTTCCCTGCATTTCTAATATTTTTTGCAGCATCCTTTGTTCCTGAGCGCTCAAATTTCCAAATCAAGTGTTGATGTAACCAGTAAATATGCTTTCCACCATACACGTTTAGAAGTTTGATGGAGTATTCAGCGACAAGCCAAATCTCCTCAAATGTTGAGGAAGGAAAGGCTTCTTGTCTTCCAATGTGTTGATCAACCTGCAGCTATTATTTGTATTAGACTTTGCACAATTGATTAAAACTGTTCTTTCTCACATTTTTAGCTTAAAATCCCATCATGCCTTTTGGCCTACCATGATACTATATTCTACAGATCTTACCACACAAGGGGATTTTTTGCATTTCAAAGGTTTAAGGATAGGTCATTTTCAGTTGATATCATCCACAGTTTTAGTAAAGATTTATATGGATTTCATTGCTGAGTGCTAATGTAAAACAGACATTACATAGATATATTCTAGACACATGTATAACAACATTTGCTATTTTATGGCATTAGTGTTCAGACAAATTGGATGCATATTTCAATTGACTCAATACAGTGCAAAGTGGTGAAGTAATGCTAACTCTAACAGTACGTCACTTTGAATTACCACATGAAACCTCCCGTAAACCTCATTGATTCATTGGGTCAGTTTTATGCTGCTAGGTGGTCAGGCTTATCTCAACTAGTTTTCGTATTCATATTTCAACAAGATGTTGTAAAACATTGTTCCTAGTCATGTAGCTCCACGGTCCCCCACAGTATTAATGTAAATGTGATAGGGATTATGCAGTGGGCAATGATATATTTCGGAAATCTTGGCAAATTCACTCTTCTCGAGTCTAGTATATTTTAGTGCCATGCTGATATTTTTTAACAGAAGTAAGGGTTTGGAAGTCTCATTATTCTTGGACTGCAATGTTCATAACTTCAATTAAGCATATTCATAAAGTTCCGTGTATATTCATCATGATGTTGGAAGATGCAGAATGTAATTAAGTGTATGCTCACAAGGTCTGAATAATCACATCAATCTTGCAGATTTAATCTGTAGCTTTCTGCTCCTAACAGTAATACTGTTATTCACCTCTCAGCCTTATATAATGCTGTTAGGACTCTGCCTTCTGTCTCCATGGACTGTAAAATCTGGAAACGGTGGGTGCACTCCAATTTTGACGGTGTTCACATCTGTGGCTAACTACGTGCTATCATTTCTGTGCGCAGTTCACTATCACATTCTGTTCTTTCAGGTGTTTTCATTGCTGCTTGCCGGCAAATCAAATGCTGGTGTGTTCTTCAGATAAATATCAATATGATGTACAGTTTGTGTGGTGTTGTGGGACTGCATGACGCAAGCATTGCTTTCATGTGAGCGGGGCTTTTCCAGAACTGCAGCACATTACAGTGTGCCTGCCTGTGTGTACGTGACTTCACTCTATGCACAGCCTTTGTTCATACTGTCAGTCTTGTGAGCAAACCGAATTGGGTCTATTTCTGGAATAATAATTCATGAAGTTATGCTAATGACCCCTACCACCAGCCCTCTTCCAATTTCACAATTATTGAAACTCCATTTCCTTACCAATTCATTCTTGTTCACAGTAAGAGTAGCAGTGAGCATGATCCTTTAATAAGATTACAATTTTAATCTTTAAGAAGATGATTAAGATTACTGAATTTCAATTGGATCCTTACTTGAAGTGAATTTTGATCACTGTAAGCACTCATTAATAAAGGATGCTTTAAATCTTCAATTCTCACTCTCAAGATTCAGCATTTGAAGAAAGACAAGTTGATTTGATAATGCAAGCTATGTACGGTACTGGTAACATTGACAATAACATTTATCTGACTTGCTGAGGAACGCTTGCAAGATTGACTCATTTTCAAGGTAAGGGAACTTTGGATGACCAGAAAGGGGGTAAATTTGGTTTAAAAAAAGAAATGGAAGCATACGTAAGGTTTAAGAATTTTAATCAGACATGGCTTTTGAGGAATATAAATCAAGCAAGAAAGAACTTGAGCAGGCAATTACAAGCACTCAAAGAGACCATGAATTGTTATTTACGTCAGATTAAAGAAAATCATGAGGCTTTTATTATATACACTAAAAGAAGATGGTAATAGGGTGAAGTTCAACCCCTCAAAGATAAAGGAGGGAATTTATGCCTGGAGTCAGAAGGCAAGATATCAGAATTCACCATGGAGAAAGCCGTGGAGGTCAGTGTGAGAGACTAATATGGAAGGGCAATTAGAGATCAAGAAGGAGGGGTCTCTTGAAAAGGATTAATGTGCATTAAATCCTCAGGGCAAAATGGGATCTATCCCAGGTTATTGAGAGAGGCAACAGGAAATTGTAGAGGCCTTGATGAAAAGCTTTGTCATTGGCAAGGTCCCGGAGCATTGGAGAGTAGCCAATGTTGCTCCATTTTTTTAGAATGGAAGTAGATATAATGCAGGAAATTATGGGCTGGTGAGCCTCACATTAGTGATAGGAATGCTAATGGAGAGGACTTCAGTATAGGATTTACTCGCATTTGAAAGCAAATGGGATAATTTGGTAGTCAGCGTGGGTTTGGCTGCGGCTGGTTATTTCTTACTAACATGATTGAGTTTTAAGGAGGTGATGAAGCTGATTTGTGAGGGAAGAGCAGTGAATCTATCTACATGGATTTAAATCAAGTATTTGACAGTACTGCATGGTAGGCTGATCCCTAAGGTTAAGATCCACGGATCCATGATGACTTGGTAGTTTGGATTCAGGAATAGGGTCCCGAGGATAGTGATGGAAGGGTGATATTATGGCTGGAGATCTGTGACCAATGGTGCTGCGCAGAGATCAGTACTGGGACCACTTTTGATTGCGAGGTATGTAAATGACTTGGATGAAAATGTAAATAGGTTGGTTTGTAAGTTTACAGATAATTCCAAAATTGGTGGAGTTGCGGGCAGTGAGGAAGGCTGTTAAAGGATGCAGCAGGATTACAGATGTGGGGGTAGAATCGGCAGAGGATGTTCAATTAAAGCAAATGTGAGGCTTTGCACTTGGAAGGTTGAATGTACAGGGAAAGTAACAGTTAATAGCAAGATGGCTAACAACGGCATCATTAAGTCCAAGTCCCTAGCTCCCTGAAAATAGGACCACATGGAAATAGGGTAGTAAAGAAAGCCTATGGTATGCTTGCCTTCATTATTCAAGATATTGGGTATAACAGTCAGGAAGCGATGCTGCAGCTTTTGTAGCAGTTTGGTTAGGCTGCATTTGGAGTATTACATGCCATTTTGATCAGAAGGATGTGGAGACCTTGGAGAGGGTACAGAAATGGTTTTAGCCTGGATTATGGAATATTAGCTATGAGGAGTAGTTAGACAAACTTAGATTATTTTCTCTGGCGAGGCATCGTTAGTGTAGATGGTCAGAGCTTTTTCCCAGGATGTAAATGTCAAAGACTAGAAAGCATAACTTTAAAATCAGAGGGAGCATGGTTAAAGGAGATGTGCAGGACAATCTTATTCACAGAGAATGATAACTGCCTGGACCTCGCTGCCAGGAGTTGTGCTGCAAGTAGATACAATATTGGCATTTAAGATGCTTTTAGATACGCATATGGATATGCAGGGAATGGACGGATATGGATCACATGCAGGCAAGGGAGTTTTGTTTAACTTGGCATCATGTTCGGCACAAACATTGTGGACTGAAAGACCTGTTCCTGTGCTGTACTGTTCGATGTTCTATCGATGAAACTTAACAACCCTGCAGTGGAAATTGGATTGCAGCAAGTAGGACTCTTTCTTTCTGATGCCTCATGGGATGGTGTTTTATTCTAGCTCTGTTGTTCGGAAAAGCCACCAAACAAGTCTCAGTCTATTACACATATTTTTAAAAATAGGGAATTAGAGGGGATAGTAAATCAGGCTGGAATCAAATGCCAAGCTTTTCAATTCCACCTATCATCACCATAATTATCAAATTCAAAATATGGCATGGCTTTGGACCAGGGAACCTGGGTGGGTCTGTCGCACAAATGAAAAAATGAATGGACTAAGAAATAATGATGGACCTACTGCTTTTATTTGCAGGACAACTGTCGTCGTGCAGAAAATGTACTCCGCCTGTGGATTATTGAAGCAAAGGACTTGGCCCCTAAAAAGAGGTACTTCTGTGAATTGTGTCTGGATGACACGCTTTATGCACGAACTACTAGTAAAATGAAAGCAGAAAACCTGTTTTGGGGTGAGCACTTTGAATTTTACACTTTGCCAATGGTCAGAAACATCACTGTGCATATTTACAAGGATATGGACAAGAAGAAAAAGAAAGATAAGAATAATTATGTGGGACTGATCAATATTCCGATCACCAGTGTCACTGGACGACAGTTCATAGAGAAATGGTACCCTGTCAGCACACCAAATTCCAACAAGGGCAAAGGAGGAAGTCCTTGTATTCGCATTAAATGCCGCTATCAGACAATTGCCATTCTTCCCATGGAACAGTATAAGGAGTTTGCAGAGTTTGTCACCAATAACTACACCATGTTGTGCTCTGTTTTGGAGCCTGTTATCAGTGTGAAGAACAAAGAAGAGATGGCTTGCGCTCTTGTTCACATCTTGCAAAGTACTGGCCGTGCAAAGGTAAGCAAAAACATAACTACTGCTGTAAAATCATGATGACTATATCATCTTTTTTCTATTGTAAAAAATCTTGTTAAAATATTGGCACGTTTTACCAGCACATTAGAACTCTCAAGTTCTCTACGTTGTTTTGTAATGTCTGACTGCTGATTTTTTTTTCAATTTAAGCACAAGGTTTTTTTGGGGATCTTGTTTAAAGTTCGACTTTAGTTTATTGTACGGTGAGAAGCTTTTGTTGTGTGCTCACCAGTCACCAGTGAAACATGATTACAATCGAGCCATTCACAGTGTACAGATGCATGATAAATGGAAAAACGTGAATAACATTTAGTTAAAGATAAAACTAGTAAGTTTGATCAATGATGGTCCGAGGGTCTCCGATGAGGTATATAGTAGTTCAGGACTGCTCTCTAGTTGTGGTAGGATGCTTCAGTTGATTACAGCTGAAAAGAAACTGTCCCTGAATCTGGAGGTGTTTTCACACATCTATACCTTTTGCCTGACGGGAGAGGGAAGAAGAGGGAGTGGCGATAGGGCGACTCATCCTTGATTATGCTGGTGGCCTTGCTGAGACAGTGTGAGCTGTAAATTGAGTCAATGGAAGGGAGGTTGGTTTGTGCGATGGTCTGGGCTACATCCACAATTCTCTTCAATTTCTTGTGGTCTTGGATGGAGCTGTTCCCAAACCATGATGTGTTGCATCCCGATAAAATGATTTCAACGGCGCATCTGTAGAAGTTGGTGAGAGTTGTTGGGGACATGTCAAACACCCTAAGCCTTCTCAGGAAGTGAAGGCATTAGTGTGCTTTCTTGGCCATTGCTTTAATATGGGTGGTCCAGGAGAATTTGTTGGTCATAATTTCTCCTCGGAATTTGCAGCTTTCAACCATCTCTACTTCAGCGCCATTAATGGAAACCAGGGTATGTGTACTGATTTGTTTCCTGAAGTTGAACACTATCTCCATTGTCTTGCTGACATTGAGAGAAAGGTTGTTGTCTCTCCACCAGTTCACGAGGTTCTCAATTTCCTTCCTGTACTCCGTCTCATCATTATTTGATATCTGTCCCACAATGGTGGTGGCATCTGCGAGTTCTGCGATATTAGGTTGCATTGGGCCAGACTGCCCAACTTGGCCGCTCTGTTTTTCACCAGCACTCCGGCTCCCAAAAATTTTCTGGTATTCCCCTCTTTTGAATTTTGCACGTTTTTGTCATCAGTAAAAAGTCAGTGTTAGTTCTCTATAACATTATCTTGTCTGCAGGTGCAGGCAGTCTTTTGAATCTTTCACAATTCAAATAATTCAAACTATCGGGATTTGTTTTTTTTTTATTTTTTTTATTGGAATGGCTCATTGTCTAATTTGTATTTTGTGATATTTATTGCTGAGTTTCAATTTCTAATCAAAAAAGTCACTAAATGCCAGAGTAACTCGGCGGGTCAGGCAGCATCCCTGGAGAACATGGATAGATAATGTATCTGACTTGAAATATTACTTATCCATGTTCTCAGATTGCTGCTTGACCCGCTGTGTTACTCCAGCATTTGTGTCTTTTTTTTGTAAACCAGCATCTGCGGTTCCTTGTTTCTACATCTTTAATTTCAGATACGTTCTTGCTCGTTTTTAAATCTCTTCTGCCTCTCTCGACTTGGGGAACAATGATAGGCAAATCATTAACAATTGTTGCTACTCTGTCTGCAGGAGAAAATTCTTGTTAAAGCTCAGAAGATAAAGAATCTTTAGCAGATTAAGGTCACAGCTTCTATGTTAGTCATTATGTGGAATGAGCAATTACAATGAAAGCCTTGTTGCAGGTGTGTTTCAGAACTTAGCCCCAGGTCAGCTGACTGTCAGGAGGCAATGATAGACTATGTGAACTCAGGCTGTATATCTGAGTGTTTAGTAACCAAGTCTACAAGAGCGACCTTCTGAGCTGCAGCAGTGGCTGAGTGACTTACTGTAATACATATTCTGTCTGATGTAGTCTTGAGACCTGGGGCTGACTCTATACCCTGGCATGTGGTGATGAAGGTCTCTCGCATGAGCTGTTAAAGCAAAGGTGTCTGCCTACAGCTGCCTCAGGTGATGTAGAAGATACAATGATACAGTTTTTTAAAACATGGGATTTTTATTCCTTCGCAGCCAATCCCTCAACATCATTGAAATAGTTTTTCAGATTATTTTCAAGTTGATGTTCGTGGAGTCTTGCTGTGCTAAAATTGGCTTCTGAATTTCCCACATTGCAAATTTGCTCACACTTCAATGAAATTGTTCTTTTGATTATAAAGCTTTTCCAAAACTACTAAAGTAATGAATGGCATCATATAAAAGCAAGTCAAACATTACCTTAAATGCATTACCTTGTTCTGCAGAATTGTAGGTTTGGCTTTCGTCTCTTCACTCTGCATTGAATGAGAGGGGTATAAAATTATCTGTTTTCAGATTAGCTGGGATGTTGTGTTTGGCTATTTTTGATATAATTTTGTTGCCTACAAAGTAATTTGTAGATATTTAAAACCATGTAATACTTGTTTTCCCAAGTAGAAATTTGTTCCAAACCTCAGCATGGAGTCTTCAGGGGAGCAAGCAATATATAGGAAGATAAATAATGTTGAATGTTGTGATTTCATTTACAAAAATCCAATCCTTTCTAATTCATTACATTTTAATTACAACATAAGGTAGCATAACTTTACATGTGGTTAAAATTTCACACGCATGTTCAAAGTTTTACAATATTATATATTGCATCGAAATGGGTTTTTCTCTAATTTACCCAGTTTCTAGAACTCAAGGAACTGAGTTAGAGGGAGAAATTAGGCAGGCCAGGACTTTACTACGTGGAGCATAGGAGACTGAGGGGTGATCTTATGGAAGTATATAAAATCATAAGGGGATAGATAGATGAATGCATTGTATTTTTCCAAAGGTAGGTGGATCAAGAACTAGAGAGTATAGGTTTAAGATGAGTGGGAAAAGATTTAATAGGAACCTGAGGGATAACATTTTCACTCAGAGGGTGGTTGGTATATGGAATGAGCTGCCAGAGGAAGGTACAATAACAATATTTAAAAGTAATTTGCATAGATACGTAGATAGGAAAGATCTAGAGGAATATGGGATAAACATGGGCATGTTTAATATTTAGTCATGATTCCAGCAGCAATATTTAATCTTGGTGTACAATCAAGCGTCTAAGAAATAGCTTTTCATTGCGCATTGACAACACCTTAAAGAGTTAAGCTGAACCTATGCCAGACATACAACAGATTCCCATATTGAATGTGTGTTAATTTCTTCTCCCTTGTGTGGCTCAGTGCCAGCTTCTGTGCATGGTAGGTAATGGGGAATGATTCACTCCCCTGCATTTCTGTTCGCCTAGATGTGCCTCATTTCCAGTCTCTATGCTTCAATAAATTGCTCGTAATCACTTTGGATTAAAGCTGTGTGTGAGTGCTCATGTCAATGAAGATTTTATTATTCTCCTCACACTTCAGAACATCAGCTGTTACCCGCCATTGAGGCTCTTAATTCTTTCTCCGTCCAGGATTTCCTTACGGACTTGGTGATGTCTGAGGTGGATCGATGTGGGGAACATGATGTTCTCCTCTTCAGGGAAAATACCTTAGCAACAAAAGCCATAGAGGAGTATTTGAAGCTTGTTGGCCAGAAGTATCTCCACGATGCCTTAGGTAAGATACAATAATAGATGAATTAATAAATTCATTTGATTGATGCTCGCTGATACTGCTGCTACTGCGACAGTTATCTTTCTGATGGAGAGTATTGATTTCTTATAACTGCTGACTCTAGTCTCTTTGAACAGAGGAGAAATACCCAAAAGTAGAGTACTGTGTCATCTGTAGAGTAAGAGAGAGGATGACACGCATTGTGGTTAAAAACGCCCTGTGCCCCTCCTCCACAACAGACTATAATCAACAACATTTGATGACATTTACCTGGGATATCTCTTGGGTATTTTTGGAAGAAAGCTTTTAATCTTCTTTCACGAGTCACAAAATCTTGCAGGAGAAATTAGTTAATTGGAATTTGCAGTTGAACCCATTGTCTTCAGACTCAGAAGCAAGTGCTAGCAATGATCATATCCAGATCATTTGTTAATTTCAAATCTAAAACACAAATGTACACAAATCTATCAAAAGTGTAAAGTTGCAGACTTGGGCCACAGATCAGGCCCATTCTCACTGACAGCAGAACAGGCTCAAAACACCTGTTCCTACATGCCAAAGCAGCACAATTATAAAGAGAGATATGAGCCAATGCTAAGTTTCTTGGATCTTTAAAAATGTAAGAGGAAAATGCAATAGACGTTTTAAAATTGATTTTGTTTTGATGTGAAAAATTGTGAATATCTATTCCCTGCATGAGTCAATGGCAAAGAAGTATAAACGTAAAATTGTTACCAAGGAAGTAAGGTGAAAGAAAGGAGGATGTTTTTGTTTTTGCAGAGTTGTTGAACATAGGAATGTTTAGCCACTGCTATTGATTCAGTCAGATGTGCATTAATATCTCAATAAAGGAATAAAGAGAATTTAAAAGAGAAATCAGGGATGTAGAATCTGCTTTAGAATCCAGCAGACAAGATGGGGACAGTGTGGTCTCATTCAGTATCTTATTCATATTCTGTGTTTTTGCTAATTAACAATATAATGGTGTTGGGAAGTTGCAGATACTGGTTTAAATCGAAGGTAGACTCAAAATGTTGGAGTAACTCAGCGGGACAGACAGCATCTCTGGAGAGAAGGAATGGATGATGTTTCCCTTCTTCAGACAGATGTCATGGAATTGGGTGGGACAGAGATAGCATGTAGTCGGACACGGTAAGACTGGTGGGAGACTAGTGAGAAGGGGAGGGGATGGAGAGAGAGGGAAAGCAACGGCTATTTGAACTTTGAAAAATCAATGTTCTCACCACTGGGGTGTAAGTGACCTAAGCAAAATATGAAGTGCTGTTCCTCTCATTTGCGCTGGGCCTCACTCTGACAATGGAGGAGGCCCAGGACAGAAAGGTCAGATTGAGAATGGGAGGGGGAAATTAAAGTGCTGTAATCTAAATTTAAAAAAAATAACTGTTGGTGGAAATCAGCGAGCCAGGCAGGCAGAGTAAATGTCAATGTTTCGAGTCAAGACCCTAGCAATGTTACAAAATTTTGAGATTTTAAAAATCAAGTCTGCAATTTATCCCATCAGATAAAGCATAAAAAGAAGTTTAATTTGACACCTAATTCACTTTCATATCTTCAGTATTAAGAAAGTTATGGCCATTTTCATACTCGGCAATTAGCATCTTGTTCCCCATTGCCTTTCAATTGACTTAACTCAAAAGCTGTGATCTGGATCAGTTAAAAGCCCATAACTTTCTAAAAAAATAATAGAACTCAATGAAATTTTCACTTTTTATAGATTGAAGCATTCTGAAATAAATATGAAACAATCTTACTTGGATGACCTGAAATTAAAGCATATAATTAGTTAGTTATCTAATTATAGCTAATTATAAAATTCAATGAGTAGATCTAAACATCTATCCATTTCTTAAGAAAAGATAAACTTTTTTTAAATTGCCTAAGTGTCCAAATAACATTCACACAATCCACAATATAACATAATTTTAAAATCTCATTTTCATGAATTTCTGGGCCAAATAGAAGGAATTTAGTGTTTGATTCCTGTAAATTAATGGCCATTTAAATGAACTAGCGAGTGGGTTTTAGTGGAATGCGGTGGATTGGAACGTTGTGGTTAGCGGTGAAGTCGGGAGGAAAAATACTGTTTGTTCATACATTTTTTTTGGACCCCATTTTGCAACATGAAAATATTATTAAAGCCTCCCGAAAAACCAACTTTTAATATAAAAATAAACCATTTACCTTTTTTTCTCCCCTACGCAAAATCCTTCCGGTTGTCAGTTCTCACGGGTTTTGAAGGTGATTTTTAAATTACTCTAGTTAACAAATAATTTAGAGTAATTTAAAAATACCTTCATTCATGAAATGTCGGAGCGATTTTTCTTCCGCAACGAAATCGCCCGACATTCATCGATTTTTCCTGCCTGTGGAAAAACGGACCTTTAAGCCCGCCCCCCTCTGAAAGGCGCCAAAGTCGCGCACACGGGGAGCGGCAGAACTGCAGTGCTGCTCAAGGTAAGTTTTGTAACATACCTAAAGACCCTGCATCAGGACTACATCAACGTTTACTAAAATTTCAGATTGTATACATTATTCTGGTTTTAAATTGTTTGTACCCCAGTAAATAAATTCCCCATCCTTCACTCAAAGATAAGCCCTCCTACCCAATTAATTAACCATAATCTTTTCACCCTTTTCGTAACTTACTTTCCACCTAACTTTATATCATCAGAATATTGAGCTTTGTTGCTCTCATTAACCTGATGTGTCATTGTTTTAAATGTGTTGCAGAAGCTCGAGAACTGTTTCTTATCACAAAGTCTACTAATTATAGCCAAAAATCATGTTTATTCTTGTTCTTGATTTTCCCCAATTTCACTATCTCGAGGTCTAATCTTCTGCAAGAACCTGTCGATGCAAAAAAATTCATACGAAATTCAGGGTTTGTTTTCAGAACAAACTCTTTTATAACAAATTGGCCAACTTGGACACATGTCCTGGGGCAAATGCTTTCAGATACAAAGCATACATCTCTTTTTATACTACGCCATATCTACATATCTCATTCCCTGGAGTCTGTGGAGGGTTTGCTCAGCAGTATCCAGGCATGGAGTTACTTAAGTTCACTTTATTTGCAACTGGTTGCTGGGACTGGTATAATCCATTTTCAACCAAGTTCCAGTGAGCCCCCCCACTAGGCTTGAGGATCTTCCATCTTCGGCTGATCTGCCTTAGTCCACTCTACACATTAATCCATTGTCTGTCTTGACCTACTGTCCCATTAAAAACGGCATTCACATTTTTCTCCAAAAGTACGTTGTGTGTTTCACCTCCAGAAGAACTGACATATGTCAGAAGCAATTTCCCTCCCTAAAACTGTAATGATTTAGCTGCTGGTCTTGGCTGGTGGATGAAACAAGCTCTGTTGCTGCTGCACCTTGATGCTGCAAATTATCAGTGTTCTTCCCCATTTCTTAACATTATGTTCCATGATGCAAAGATCTTTGAACAAATGAGGTGCCACTGTTATTTTAGAATCTACTTTTCCTGTAAATGATATTACTAACAGTGTCATCCTCATTCATTTGTCAATTCAATCTGCTTGCTTTCTGCTTCAGGTGAGTTCATTAAGGCACTTTATGAATCAGATGAAAATTGTGAGGTGGACCAGAGTAAGTGTTCATCCAGTGAACTGCCAGAACATCAGAGTAATCTCAAGATGTGCTGTGAATTGGCCTTCTGCAAGATTATCAACTCCTACTGGTAAGAACAGTCATTTGTCAAGAGTGTTTAATTGTCATATGTACCATGAACGGAACAATTACAATTTTCCTTGCAGCAGCTTAATAGGCCCATAAATGCAATACATATCAATAATATCTAATATTTTTAAATGCAATAAAATAATAACCATAATACCAGTACAGTAAATTCTAAACTTCTTAGTGCAAACAGAGACAGTCTATAGAAATTGATAGTTGCTGAGGGTAATGTTATGTAGTGTTCAAGAGCCTGAGGGGCATTGGGATAAAGTTATTCTTGAACGTGGGGGTCATGGTTTTCCAGTTCCTGTACCTTTGAAATGAGAGCATGGTGTGGGTCAAGAATGATATTGGCCACCTTTTTGAGGCAGTGTTACTTCTAAATACTTTCGATGGTGGGGAGGTCGGTACCTGTGAAGGATCAGGCATCTGTTCCAATAGATGATGTATATTGCACTTCCTTTTCTGCTCACAGACTCCCTGGTTCCCCAACTCCCTTTTCTATACGCAGGGGCCTGGATTCCCTGACTTCTTTCCCACTTTTGGGAACGCCTGTTTCTGCATTCCTCATTTCTCACGGGGTCTTGGTTTCCACAATCCCGATACTCTCATGGAAACCAGTTCCTATGCTCCCTTTCCAATCTCCTGGGCTCTGGTTCTCAGGCTCCTTTTTCCACTCACATGAGCCCTGTATTGTGCGCTTCCTTTCAACATCTGATTTACTGGAAAATATATTGTAATACAAATCAACATCAAAAAAAGAGGATTGATAAGTTGTTGTATTAATAAAAATGACAATCAACAGTCCAGAAAATCGCCCACCACCAAAGTCCCAAGTGTGTTGCATCATCAGAGCCTTACTATATAATTGATAACACAACTGAGTGAACAAGACTGAAGCCATTCAACAATCTTTGTTCATTCTCTGATAAACACATGTACCCGCTTCTTGAACTTTTGATAGCTGCTAAATGCATTTTATAATTTCATTGATCCAGAAATCCATTGCATTTCTTATATGACAAAAAATGTCCTGATATCAATTCTGAATTTGTTATTTGGCGATTTGATTTTTGTATTTATTATGTGCACTTTTTGACATTTTGATATCCCATCAAGGTCGGATTTGTATTTCCTCCTCTTACACCAACTTTAAAATAAGTATTTTGTGGGAATTATTTTGTGGAGAATTATGTAATTTGAAGAAAGTAACCCGAAGATAATCTCAAACTCAGTATGAGGAAATATAAATACTATAATTTTGATCTAACATGAGAAAAAACCTTAAGCAACTAAAGGAGGAAAACAGATTAATGATCTGGTTAAGACACTTGCTCGGAACTAAAATAGTAAGTGAGTGGAACCCTGTGGGGATGTCTGCTACATCCATGATTGATGAGGGAATAGACTAACTTGTGTGGGCCAAATGCCAGCTGGTCTGTCACTTGTTCATTTTTTCTCTGGTTCTATTTCAGTGTGTTTCCGCGGGAACTTAAAGAAGTCTTTGCCTCGTGGAAGCAGCAATGTTTAATCCGTGGGAAGCACGAAACCAGTGAGCGGCTGATCAGTGCCTCACTCTTCCTGCGATTCCTCTGCCCTGCAATTATGTCCCCCAGCCTCTTTGGCCTGATGCAGGAGTATCCAGATGATCGCACGTCTCGCACCCTCACCCTCATCGCCAAAGTCATCCAGAATCTTGCCAATTTTACCAAGTATGTTATGCAGTGCTGCGTGTGCCATTTTAGCTCCAGTTGTCTACGTCTATTATTGCTTGAGTATTAAGTGGGTCAAAGTTGATTGTTTGTTTACATATAAATGCCAGCCCTAATTTGTATTTTGTCATTTTTAACGTCTGAATTAATATCCAGGAGTGAATAATTTAATTGAGGGGATCAGATGGTTTATAGTGAATTGTGAAGAAGGTAATTATAGGCACAAATTGAAAAAGGGTTTCAACTAAGTTCATGAGTGCTTTCAGCATTCTGATTTTCTGACTGCGTGAGTGGAGGTGACACTTTACTTTCTGCTGGAATGTTAAATCAACATCTACATTTCCGCCTAGTAATGTAACTAAATCTGTATCAGAAAGTCTGTTAACTGTTTTCTGCCATGTCTTGGTTCTGAGTATATTAAACTATTTTTAGTTGACTGTATTCTGCAGGCTACACTGAAAACAAATGCTTGAAACCGATCATTCATTTCCCACTGAGACAGTCAGCATTTTATTTTTCGATCACTTCTAATGATTTCCATAGGTTTGGGAACAAAGAAGAATACATGGCATTTATGAATGATTTTCTGGAACATGAGTGGAGTGGGATGAAACGTTTTCTGGTGGAAATCTCAAACCCAGACACGATATCCAACACGCCGGGATTTGAAGGATATATTGATCTTGGCCGTGAGCTCTCTGTCCTGCACTCTCTGCTCTGGGAAGTGGTGTCACAACTTGATAAGGTACCTTGAAGTCATTTATTTATTAACTATTAAGCACAGTAGTTATGGGACAATACTAAGCTTTTTAATAATCTAATATTTTTAATCAATTAAGCGTTTTTATCCAGGTTTTAATACTTTACTACTTCAATCATCCAAACTTCACATTTCTGATTAATAATGAAGTTGTGTTGAGGCAAACATTGCTGCTTCAGTGTTTTAAATGTAATTGTTTTCATTTCACCAAAGCTTTCCATGTAAGTTTAGTTTAGAGGTACAGTGCGGAAACAGGCCCTTCGGCCCACCGAGTCCGCACCGACCAGCGATCCCCGCACATTAACACTATCCTACACTAGGGACAATTTCCATTTATACCAAGCCAATGAACCTACAAACCTGTACGTCTTTGGAGTGTGGGAGGAAATTGAAGATCTCGGAGAAAACCCACGTGGTCATGGGGAGAACGTATAAACTCTGGACAGACAGCACCCGTAGTTAGGATCGAACTCCTGACGCCACTGTGGCGCCGACCCAGAGACCGGCCGCAGGGATCCGTCGCCCAGCTTCTTTGTGGTCTCCTGGGAGTCATCTGCCACTCCTGGGAGCCTACGTCTCTCCAAGGGGAAAGGACTTTGATCTTTCAACTATTTTTCTATCTCAACCTTAAGCATACCCAATGATCAGGGTAAACTTAAATTGGGACACGGAATTCCAGAGATTCACTACTGTCAGCAAAGGTCTCTCGCCATTAACTCTAATTATCCTTACTCATGATGTTCGCAGATGGATTAGCAGGGTGTTTTTGTTCCGTTTTATTTCTGTCTATCCTGATTAATCAAGTGATTTAGCTCAGAGCATATCAGCATGAGCAAGTTCTGCATGTTTCAAGTAATGAAATCAAATACAAGCAAATTAAACAAAATAAATACAACTAATTAATTAGAATTGGTGGCTGGGCAGATGTGTTCTGGTTGGGAACTACTGGACCCTAGGGTTGTTAACAGTGACCACATCTGCACTCATCCTTCACTCAAATTCACTTGGTAATGAGTCTGTAGAAGGGTCTTGACCCACAACGTCACCTATTCCTTCTCTCCAGAGATGTTGTCTGACCCGCTGAGTTACTCCAGCTTTTTGTGCCTATCTTCGGTTTAAACCAGCATCAGCAGTTCCTTCCTACACATCTGCAGTAGGTGTTGGCTGCTCCAGGGTATCTAAACTAGCAAGCAGAAGAAGGTAATGCAAAAACACTTTTATTTATTCATAGAAATATATTAAAACAGGAAGTTCTTTCATTTACTCACTTGAAATATTGGTTGCTGTACAGTTCATTTGGTCCCCATTGGCAATCTAGTTTGTCAGAGTTGGCAGAACTCAGCAAATGGCTTCAAGTTCTTTGGTGAAGGCAATAAATAATCTCCCTTGATGAGGACAAAAGTATTGTTGTGCTTGGGATCGTACTCCAGCAGAAGTTGGTTGGAAAAGTGGACAAAATTTTCAACCATAGAAGGCTTGCAGTCTATTTAGTTTCGCTTATATCCTACCTATAAAAGTGTAATCCATTTTTTCACTTTAAGGAAATTGAGCTGATTAACCTTGGCTAAAAGAATGTCCCAAACAAATAACTGCTCTCAATTATCTTAAGACTGAATTTAGTCTATACTATTGCACTGTATCTTGTTTCTGTTATATTGTAAGTAGAAGTAATAATTTACATTATGAACATCAAACTGACATTACAATTGTTTGTATGCATAAACAGTTTGGTTTTGCTCCCATTTTCAGTCTCTTCTTTTGCCAGTGAATCCTTTCCAACCATCCTTCCTTCCTCCGGGTGGATGCGAGTTTTTTATTTAAGTTGCTTTGTTTTTAGAATTATTTAAGATATTTATTTTGCATGTTTTGTGTGTTTGAATGCTATGTTGGAATGGATAAGTTTGAGAGCACATTGAGTTACGTTAGTTTTGTTCATAATTTATTTATGTCCCCTTTCTCCTCCTTTCCTTCCATTCATCCCTACCCCACGCCTGCACCATTTTTGCTGCCTTCCTAACCACAATCATCATGGTTATGTTGTTCGGCGCATCTGCA
Organism: Raja brachyura; assembly: GCA_963514005.1. The sequence goes on from OY740790.1 coordinate 27,244,941, forward strand.
TTCTGCTCCGTTCACATCAATCGTCATCCTCCAACCAATAAATTGTGGATGTTTCCATGGTACTGTCCAACCAGGGTGAAAATTCATTTCTACAGGCGACAGTAGCGAAGCTTGGCCCTCTCCCACGCATACTCGGCGATATTACCAAATCACTAACTAGCCCCACACCAATCCAGCAGCAGGTTCGTCGATTTGGAGAGCACGTCAGTTCTTCCCCAAATGTGAGTGGCAGTGTGTCGTCTGGACTGCAGCGGATATTCGAGGATCCCAGTGACGGGTAGGAATTTGTTGCTGGATTTTTTCACATTAGCCTCAGTTTTATTTGTTGTTCATCTGCATTGTCTGAGAAAGCTACACTTGTAATCCCCAGAAAATTATTTTCCTTTTGGACGAGTTTGTGAATAAAAACATTACTGTGTTCAAAGAAAGGGAATGGGGAGAGAGAGAGAGACTTTTGCCCCATTCAGTGACAAGAGTATTGAGACAGGTTTGGGCTCTTCCAAACTGTCCAAAGTTCATGATGCATGCACCTAAATATAAACGCTTGAGGCTGATTGAGCCTGATTGAGGCTGTCTGTCTGAACGCTGTTGCTTCCACCAGCTGCAGTCAGCATGATTCATATGAATATTTTTCTTCCCTCTATTTTTAATATGACCAATATTTCACATTCTGTCCCCTTAATCACAGTGTCAAGAGCCGCATTTTTTTTATGGTTCAAAAGGAATATTTTTGGAATGCCTTACTTGTTGATAGACAATAGGTGCAGGAGTAGGCCATTCGACTCTTCGAGCCAGCACCACCATTCACAGTAATCATGGCTGATCATCTACATTCAGTGCCCCGTTCCTGCCTTCTCACCATATCCCCTGACTCCGCTATCTTTAAGAGCTATCTTTAAGATTTCCTCCTTCACTTATTTTACGAAATGTCCTGGTTTATCCGCCATAAATCTTTATTTAGCTCTTTTGCCTTCCTAATTTTTTTTTTTCTAATTTCACCCCTGCATATTTTTGACGCTCAAGGCCTTCTGCAAAATTGAGCACTCATTATTTGTCACAGGTGTCTTATTGGATCACACATGCTCTTTGAACTCCAGTGAGTCCAGAATTTGGCTTTCTATCCTTTTCTAAGCGGAAAAATATTTGCCTTGGATCCTTATTGAGGTAATTCTTGAATCCCTACAAAAGTTCTGACTTTGTCCACTTTTAAATGGTTGTTTCCACTACATTTAGTCAATCAAATCTTGGGCAAAGAAAATTGGCATTATGTCGGTTGAAATCTTGCACTCTTGAGTCTACAGGAATCTTTGTCCTTTTGTATAATTAAACTAACTAACTTAATTATGATCAATCACCATGACAAAATAGTTTCCCTATGCCAATCCTTTCACCTCAACTTTAATTCCTGAAACTAAAGCCTGAATTGTCGTATCTCGTGTCAAGCAGCTATATACTGTTCATAATCATTCTCTTGGATGTATTTTAAGAATTTTACACTCCACATTTTAATACTATTTTTGTCCTGTTCAAAATTAGGGCAGTTGAAATCTCCTGCTGTTGCTGCTGTTTATACAGCACATCAAACATTATCCCACCTACTTGATCTTCAATCTCTCTCTGTCATGGACTCTGGCACTGGCAAGGTCTATACTTTGCTCCCAACAGTATGATAGCTCATTTGTGATCCTCAATTCAACCAGTTTAGATTCATATGTTAATCTTCGGCATCCGATCTCTCCTCAGCTGCATTTATTTCATTAACCAATATTGCACCACCTCTCACCCCATCCTCAGTTTTATCCCTATCTCAATGATACCTTTCTGTAATAGTGATGCCATGCGGACACATGTCTACTTATGTTCTTGTTCCACTGGACCTAATTTTGATTCATTGATGCTTGTGATCATGAAATAATCTATTGCATTTTGTTCATCCTTTGTTTCTTTTGGCAAGTTTATTTTACTTCATAATCATAATGTCCTTCTGGTTTAAATCCTCTCTAAGTGGTCCAGCAAACTTCCCAGCAGTGATATTGACTTCAGTAACTCAGCGTGTCAGGCGGCATCTCTGGAGGCTGTGGATGTACATTTCCTCTGCAGATGATTTGGCGAGGATTTGAGTTATTAGCTGCTGCTGAGTCACAGCTAGATGCTGCTGAGACAATGAACTTAACCCAGCAACGTTGACTCGCGCTTTGAGTCCGTGTTATCAATGAGTTATTTTGGATAGGGGAGGAAAAAGGCACAGAGTTGGTGATTCTGAATTACATAACATCTGACTTGCATATGGGCTCATGGAAAGTAACCATTGCGTAAGTTTGGGAGTGCTCATACCTCTTTTACCCCTCCTCCCCTCATACCCAGTCATTGAAAGTATTCCCTATTGTTGCAGCTTTCCTGCTCACACCTTGTTCAGCTGAGCCATGGAAAGTGCTGTAGAATTGGTTTCAGTTGCATATCACCAAGGAATTACTGCATTCTCCGGTGTCTAGGGTGATTAATTGACTACTGAAAGGTGGTATATGTTTCTGCTAACTTGTGTAATGCACGATTATCTGAATTGCAATTTTCTATTAAAATTAGCATATAGATAACTTGCCTCATATTAACAATTACTTATGGACCACTTTACCAGTAGAAATCTATTTCAGTCCGAACATTAGTCTTTGTGTAAAACGCACAATAATCTGAATGGTCAAGAGTAAAGTACATCTAATTCTTCTATTTTCTTGCTTGTTGTGGGGAAAGCAGTGGTCAGCAAACTGGTCGATTGCATGGCATCCTGACCCAGTAAATCAATCATACCTGATGTAAGAAAGATAACTCGTTCCTCTGCGTATAATATTAGAGTCATAGAGTCATACAACGTGTAAACAGGCCCTTCGGCCCAACTTGCCCTCATCGACCAACATGTCCCATCTACACTAGTCCCCATCTGTGTACGTTTGGCCCGTATTCCTCTGAACCTATCCCATCCATGTACCTGTCTAATTGTTTCTTAAACATTGCAATTGCCTTGCTTCAACTACCTCCTCTGGCAGCTCGTTCCACACACCCATAACCCTCTGTGTGAAAAAGGTACCCCTCAGATTCCTATTAAATCTTCCCCCCTTCACCTTACACGTATGTCCTCTGGTTTTATATGCCCCTACTCTGGGCAAGAGACTCTGTGCGTCTACCCGATCTATTCCTCTATTGATTTTATACATCTCCATAAGATAACCCCTCATCCTCCTGCGCTCCAAGGAATAGAGTCATAGCTTGCTCATCCTCTCCCGATAGTTCAGGCCCTCAAGCCCTGGCAACATCCTCGTAAATCTTCGCTGTACAATTTACAACTTGAAAACATCTTTCATCGAACCTGGTGCCCAGAACTGAACACAATACTTTAAATACGGCCTCACCAATGTCTTATATAACTGCAACATGACCCCCCCCAATTTCAATACTCAATACTCTGACTCATGAAGGTCAATGTGCCAAAAGCCTTTTTGAAAGATGAAGAGTTGGGTAGAGAATAAATGTAAATAAAAAGCAAACTTGGAAAGTAAATATTTTTGTAAGAAATGTAAATATGCAAATGGTAAATATATTTTTATTATATATTTCCAGCGACGTACAGAAATTGCAGTCTCCAACTCAAGAGAACATTGAAGCGTTTTTCCATAGCAAGCCGCACTTTCCAGCTCAGCCAGCCTCCACGCACAGCATGACTTACTCCGACAAGGATGAAGAAGAGTCCACCCTGCATAACGGCAGGAGTGTATCACTTGTAGATCTGCAGAGCACCGCCGTGACTCAAGGGGCGAGTAGCGTTCCGGTTATTCCCAGTGTTCCTACACGCCACCCTGGCAGCCAGGCCTCAATTACACACATAGCAAACACCAAACAGCCGCGGGAGGTGCAGAGCGGGGCGCAGAGTGTCCCTCAGATCCGCAGGCCTCTTCATCCAGCTCTGAGCCAACAGAGCAGCCTTCAACCTCTGTCCTTCCAAAACCCCGTTTACCAACTGAATAACCCCCCAGCAGGAGGCAGTAAAGCTGGCATGGACTCTAGTTCTGAGAACCTGAGCTCCACCAGCTCCCGGAGTCACACTAACAGTGAAGAGCTGATCAGCAAGCTGAGTGGCCCCAGTAACAGTAGCATTGAGGATTTTGCCAAACGCAGTATTTATAGCGAAGACTACTCCAAACGACACACCATGCCGGACAGGAGCAATCTCCCGGTGGCATTGCCTCGACAGAATTGCGTTGGACATTCACAGCTCCGCAGGACAGAGCTTTCTGGGTCCAGCGGTCGAGTGAAAGCATCGCATTCATTACCACTTAGTGCATCGCAGAGAAGCACAGGCAGCATGACCGGATTACCATCGACATCACCTGAGCCACCGCACAGCGAAAACCGGTCACGCCAGCCATCAACATCATCAAAAGGGGAAAGCCCTGTGCCCAAAGTCAGGGCAGTACATAAACAGCAGCAAACACACCAGGTGAGAAGCTTCTCCAAGCTATTGTAACTCGAGTTATGGAAATGCTTTTCTCTTTATCGACTACGAGTTCCTTCATCCTGAGGATTATGACAGTTTCTGCTAGAGTGCTGTTCTGCATTCTAGAATGATGTTTCAACTAAACTGCCATTCGTCAATGTTGAAGGTTGGCAGGCTAATTATAGCAAGCAACAGGTGCTGCACTCAGCACGGCTGCTTTAGTGTGATGGAAATTGCTTGACAGCAGCAAGAATGGGTTTCGTTCCATGTGCTTCCTCCTGCCTGTTCTCTCATTCATGTGCATCCCAATTCTCTGGAAGGGACACATATCTTAATGCCGCAAGGCCTTTCAGTTCAAGCATAGAAATACATACCAGACCAAGTGATGAAAGGCGTCATGTATGGCTGTAAGGATCCTATTCCCGATTTCAATGAGTGTGAGCAGATTTCCACCCATGGTGGATGTTGGCTCAGAACTATCATGTGTCTGGAAATGTGATGCTGGTGCAGGGAGTGGGAATGTTACACTGGTGCACAAACAGTGCCTGTCTAAAAATCAAGTTGTGGCACTGTATTTCATTTTGTACTTAACCCCTATTTCACTTGGTTTGAGAACGTTGAAACTTCTTCAGCCAGAGTGGTGAATCTGCGGAATTCATTGTCACAGACGGTTGTGGAGACCAAGTCATTCAGTTTTAAAGGTTCTTGATTAGTAAGGGCTTCAAAGGTTACAGAGAGAAGGCAGGAAAATGGAGTTGAGAGGGTAAAATAGATCGCCCATGATCAAGGACGGCACAATGATAGAGTTGCTGCCCTACAGTGCCAGAGACCCGGCTTCAATACCGACAGCAGGTGCTGTCTGTACAGAGTTTGTACGTTCTTCCTATGACCGCATGGCTTTTCTCGGGTTGCTCCGGTTTCCTCCCACACTCCAATGACATACAGGTTTGGAGGTTAATTCACTTTGGTAAGTTGTAAAATTGGGATTTAGAAGGGATTGGTCATGTCAAAAGCAGCCCTCCAATACTGATACAGGGTGACCACACAAGCTTCCCTCCCCACCTGAGGTTCACAACATGCATTGTTGATAACTGATGAAACAGCACATATAATTTCAATGTTACTTTGTTTCTGTTGACAATAACTCAATGCTGTAAGGATAAGTGTCCATCTCTTATTAGCCTTTCCAATTATCTGAGGAAGTGATGATCACAAAATGTTTGCTACGTCTCTTTGACATTATTTAATTAATTTGTAGCCAATGCGTAAATCTGTAACTTCCTCAATGAGGAAGGGAGACTAACTGCCTGTGCACTCTAATCCTGGCACCAGCTAATTTAGACTTTGGACTTTAGAGATACAACGCTTAAGATACCTTCGGTCCATCAAGTCCGTGCCGACCAGCAATCACCTCATACACTAGCACTATCCTACACACTAGGGACAATTTTCAATTTTTACTGAAGCCAATTAACCTACAAACCTATACATCTTTGGAGTGTGGGAGGAAACCAGAGCAACCGGAGAAAACCCATGCAGTCACAGGGAGAACAAACTATTAGGGTTTGAAGGGATAGTAGGGACTGAACCTGGGTCTCTGCCACTGCAAGGCAGCATCTCTACCGCTGCGCCACTATGCTGCCCCGTGTGATTATTGCACTCTGGTAATGTATAGAGGTTTAAGCTAGTGACCTGACTTTATTTAATGCAGGTTCAGTCACCGGTAGAGACTGCCACCATGTCTCCAGTAGAGAGAACAGCTGCCTGGGTGCTGAACAATGGACAGTACTTAGAAGACGACGAGACTGACCAGATCCGTGAGGAGAGTAAACACGCAGAGAAGGTAGGTAAAAGTTGCTTACTTCTTCCTTAATCAGTGGCAGGGATAAAAAAATCTCAGTAAGCCATAACTTCAATCGTGTAATGTAAGTGAAAGGAGCAGAATATTTTCCCTTGGGAACAACCTGATTAATTTTTTTTACAAAGAAAACATTAAAAACAAATCTGGTTCTTCCGAAAACAAAATATTCTGCACCTTTTACTTGCATAGAAACATAGAAAATGGGTGCAGGAGCAGGCCATTTGGCCTTTCGAGCCAGCACCACCATTCATTGTGATCATGGCTGATCATCCCCAATCAGTAACCCATGCCTGCCTTCTCCCTATATCCCTTGATTCCGCTGGCCCCGAGAGCCCTATCCAATTCTCTTTTAAATTCATCCAGTAAATTGGCCTCTACTGCCTTCTGTGGCAGATAATTGGATCCTCGACTTCCTCATTCACAGACCACAGTCTGTTCGTATTGGTGGAAATGTGTCAGACTCGATAACAATCAGCACGGGAGCACCTCACGGCTGCGCGCGCAGCCCCCTGCTGTACTCACTCTATACTCATGACTGCGTAGCCGGTCATAGTGCGAACTCCATCATCACGTTCGCTGACGACACCACTGTTGTGGAACGTATCACTGATGGGGATGAGTCAGAGTATAGAAGAGAGATCGAGCAACTGTCCATATGGTGCCAGCACAACAACCTGGCCCTCAACACCAGCAAAACCAAGGAACTGATTGTAGACTTTGGAATGAGTAGGATGGGGACCCACAGTCCTGTTTATATCAACGGGTCGATGGTTGAAAGGGTCAAGAGCTTCAAATTCCTGGGCGTGCACATCTGTGAAGATTTTTCCTGGTCCGAGAACACAGATGCAATTATTAAGAAAGCTCATCAGCGCCTCTACTTCCTGAGAAGTTTACGGAGAGTTGGTCTGTCAAGGAGGACTCTCTCTAACTTCTACAGGTGCACAGTAGAGAGCTTGCTGACCGGTTGCATCGCAACTTGGTTCGGCAATTTGAGTGCCCTGGAGAGGAAAAGACTACAAAAAGTAGTAAACACTGCCCAGTCCATCATCGGGTCTGACCTTCCTTCCATCGAGGGGATTTATCGCAGTCGCTGCCTCAAAAAGGCTGGCAGCATCATCAAGGACCCACACCACTCTGGCCACACACTCATCTCCCTGCTACCTTCGGGTAGAAGGTACAGGAGCCTGATGACTGCATCGACCCGGTTTAGGAATAGCTGCTTCCCCACAGCCATCAGGCTATTAAACTTGGCTCGGAACTCTGAACATTAATATCCCTCCATCTGTTATTTGCACTTTATTAATTTATTAATTAATGTGTGTATTTACATATATAATTGTAGTCAATGCCTACTATGTTCTGTTGTGCTATGCAAAGAAAGATTTTCATTGTCCTGTCAGGGACACATGACAATAAACTCTTTTGACTTTGACTTTTAATTCCACAAATTCACAACGCTCTGGGTGAAAAAGTTTTTTCTCATCTCAGTTTTAAATGGCTACCCCTTTATTCTTAGACTGTGGCCCCTGTTTCTGGACTCCCCCAACAATGGGAAAAGTTTCCTGCATCTGGCTCGTCCAGTCCTTTTATAATTTTATAAGTTTCTATAAGATCCCCTCACATCCTTCTAAATTCCAGTGAATACAAGCCTAGTCTTTTCAATCTTTCCTCGTATGACAGTCCCGCCATCCAAGGGATTAACCTTGTGAACCCACGCTGCACTGCCTCAATAGCAAGAATGCCCTTCCTCAAATTAGGAGACCAAAACTGCACACAATACTCCAGATGTGTTCTCACAAGGGACCTGTTCAATGGCAGAAGGACCTCTATACTCCTATACTCAAATCCTCTCGTTATGATGGCCAACATGCTATTAGCTTTCTTCACTGCCTGCTGTACCCGCATGTTTATTTTCAGTGACTGGTGTACAAGGAAGGACACCCAGGTCTTGTTGCAATTCCCTTTTTCCTAATCTGACACTATTGAGATAATAATCTGCCTCCTTGTTCTTGCCGCCAAAGTGTATAATCTCACATTTATCTGCATCTGCCCACTCACTCAACCTGTCCAAGTCACCCTGCAACCTCCAAGCATCCTCTTCGCAGTTCACACTGCCACCCAGCTTTGTGTCATCTGCCAATTTGCTAGTGTAACTTTTAATCCCATCATCTAAATCATATATAGTAAATAGTTGCGGCTCCAGCACCGAGCCTTACGGCACTCCACTTGCCACTGCCTGCTGACAGGGATCCGTTTATTCCTACTCTTTGTTTCCTGTCTGCCAACCAATTCACTATCCATGTCAATAACCTACCCCCGATACCATGTACTCTAATTTTGCCCACTAATCTCCTGTGTGGGACCTTAACAAGGCTTTCAGAAAATCCACTATATCCACTGGCTCATCCATTTTACTTGTCATATCCTCAAAAGATTCCAGAATATTAGTCAAGCAGGATTTCCCCTTCATAAATCCATGCTGTTCATAAATCATGCTGATCATAAATCCATGATTGAAGTTATTTTTGTAAATCTGCCCATTACTAAATCCAGCCTGTTCAATGTCAGTAATGTCATGTTAATTTATTTTAAATGGTATATCCTAATGATAGACATTAGGCAGGAAAAAAAAATGTTTGCATTTACAAGTAGTATGTAGAGGAGAAGAATTTGGATTAGTATTGCTGGCTCTATTCAATTTGTCACAATATCATTTTGTTTTCTTTAAACCCTCATGGAAGAAAGATGGCATCAGCATGGTCACTAAAACCCCCTCATCTTTTCCATTAGTTACTAAATGCTGAAAGACAATACCAATCAGCTTTTTTTTCTCCGTTTCACATCCTCCAAATAAAAATCTCATGGCAATGGTTATGTAGTCAAACTGATGCTAGTTTATTGAGCATGTCACACACTGAATCTGTGAATTACCTCTTCCTTGTGTTTTTCTACAGTTAGAACTCTTGTTTTAGATGATTCCTGTTAACTGCTGAGTATCTGGGGCAGTTGATGAGTGAACAGCAAAGCAGGGGAGTGAGTCATTGGTTCTTCATTGAAATAACACACTTCCAGTGGCAAATTGCAGATTTTTTTGGCTTCTCTACATTTGCAACAACAACAAAAAATCATTGTGACATTGTTTGAATTCCTAGCTTGCCTACAAATTATGATAGCGGAATTAAAACCAATTTTTATTTGTGACATTTATTTAAAATTTGCAAATACTATGGGGTATAATGAGAAAACTAGTATTCGATTCAGGTAGAGATCTGGAAATCTTTTAAGTTTAGAAGGTGAAAAAGCAACCGAAAGCCAGACAAACACACAAAGAATAAGAGCAGAGTATTTAATTTTGAAATTTTATTTGTTGCCTAGTGCCTAAATTAGGCTTGGGATTCAAATCCACATCTGATATTATTATTAGCTTTCTGAATATCATCGGTTCTTGGTTTCTTGGTCCTCCAAAATATTCCAAATGGAATGTAAACTGGAGGCAGGGAGAAGATCTGAGTTCCTCCCCTCTCAGATCGTCTTCTGATTCCACAAGAAGTCAAACCAATGCAAGACCTTCACAGTGAATGTGGGCCGTGGGGGGAGTTGTGGACCAGATGGATCTAGCAGTACAGGTACATGGTTCGTTGAAAGTGGCAACACAGGTAGATAGGGTGGTAAAGAAGGCTGCATTGGCTTTCATCAGTTAGGGTATAGAATATAGAAGTTGGGATTTATGCTACAGTTTTACAAGACGTTGGTGAAGCTGCAGTTCAGTTTTGGTCACCCTATTGGGTGGACATCATTAAGCAGCAGAGACGTTTTGCGAGCATGAGATCCTGAGCTATAGGGAGAGGCTGGGCAGGCTTTATTCCTTACAATGCAGGAGGCTAAGGATTGATCTTGTAGAGGTGTATAACATCACAAAGGGAATAGATAGGATGAATGCACAGAGTATTTTACCCAGGGAAGAGGAATTAATAACTAGAGAACAGCGGTGAGAGGAGAAAGATTTAATAGGAACATGAATGGCAGCTTTTTCACTCGGAAGGTAGTGGATATATAGAAAGAGTTGCCTGTGGAGATGGATGAGGTTGGTACTATAACAGCAATTAAAAGAGATGAGACGCATAGATATGAAAGATTGAGAGAGATATAGACCAAATGCGGGCAAATGGGACTAGCTTCAATGGGACAACTTAGTTGGCATATTGAGCTAAAGGTCCTGTTTCCATTCTGTATCACTATGACAAGAAAATAGGGGCAGGAATAGGCCACCAGGCCCCTCAAGCCTGTGCCTCATTCAATGGCTGATCTATGTTCACCTCAACTCCTCTTCTGTGCCAGTTCCCCTAATCTCTCGCAACCTTGATCTTTCAAATGCTTATCTTCCACCATGGTAAATATTTCTAATGATCTGACCTCCACCACTCTTATCGGCAAAATAAATTCCTACACGCTTCATTTGTAATTGATTGCCCCCTTATTTGCAACTATGTTCTGTTATCTTTCACACCTACATCAGTGAAGCATCTCAATATCTATCCTGTCAAACCATCTTGTATATTTGAATAAGTCTTCTGAACTCCAAGGAATGCTGGCCCAAATTGTCTAACCAATATTGAAAGAACAATCTTGTTATCCCAGGCAGTAAGCTGGTAAATCACCCTGCTGCAATCTCCTTTGGACTGCTCCCTCTGTTGCTATATCCTTGTTCAGGTAAGGAGAACAGAAATGTGCACAATTCTTCCCTTATTGGAATATACCTTTGCTGAGATTTTTGAAGTATTTACAAATGTCTGTCACTGCTAATTAATTATTTAATCTATTTCCCTATCATTTTAGCCAGTTCTGTTCACATACCCACTAGTTGAAGACATATTTCTGACCCTCTGACTAAATTAGACATTATGCAGTGTCACAATCGTTCTTTCCAAAGGGACCCCATATTAATTAATCCCGTCTTTAATTAATCCAGTCTCATTACATAATACCAAATCTAAAGTAGCCTGCTCCATGATTAGTTCTTCAACATACTGCTATCAGAAACCATCTCTTGTGAACCTGTTCACCCGTACCAACTTGATTTGTCATAACGTCATCCCAACGCATCCATGCCAAATTAGATGCCCAACTACGCTGGTCTCATTTACCTGGGTCTTACCTGTATCCATCCAAATCTTTCCCCTCCATGTACCTGTCCAAATGTCTTTAAAATGTTGTCATTGTATCTTCCTCAATCACTTCATCTGGCAGCTCATTCCATACCGCATATGTGAGGTGTTGCACATTGGAAGGGAGAATGTAAGGGGATACTACACAATTAATGGAAAGACCATTAACAGAAGCACCTTGAGATTCAAGTCCAAGGTGCCAACACACATAGATAGTGGTAAAGAAGATGCATGGTATGCTTGCCTTCATTAAATTGGGCTATTAGTAGAAGAGTAAGGAAGTCATGTTGCAGCTTTACAAGAGGCTGCATTTGGAATATTGTGCAGAATTCTGGTTGCCTCCAATGTAGGAGATGTAAGATTGTTAAGGGCTTGGACACACTGGAGGCAGGAAACATGTTCCTGGTGTTGGGGGAGTCCAGAACCAGGGGCCACAGTTTAAGAATAAGGAGTAAGCCATTTAGAACGGAGATGAGGAAACACTTTTTCTCACAGAGAGTGATGAGTCTGTGGAATTCTCTGCCTCAGAGGGCATTGGAGGCAGGTTCTCTGGATGCTTTCAAGAGAGAGCTAGATAAGGCTCTTAAAAATAGTGGTGTCAGAGGATATGGGGAGACAGGAACGGGGTACTGATTGGGGATGATAAGCCATGATCACATTGAATGGCGGTGCTGGCTCGAAGGGCCAAATGGCCTACCCCTGCACCTATTGTCTAGGAGAATATGGATACTTCGGAGAGAGTGCAGAAGAGATTCACTAAATGCGTCTGGATTAGAGGGTGCCCCCTAAAAGGAGAGATTGGACAAACTTGGATTGTTTTCTCTAGAACGCTGGAGGTTCAGGGGAGACCTGATAGAAATATATTAAATTATTAAAGTATACAGTCAGTACCTTTTTCCCAGGGTGGAAATGCAAAATACTAGAGCGCATAGTGGCAACGTTTATATGGGATGCGTGGCAAGTATTTTACACAGGGTGGTAGAAGCCTGGAATGCGCTGCCTGGTGTGGTGGTGAAGGCACATATGACAGTGGCATTTAAGATGCTTTAGATAGGCACATGGATATGCAGGTAGATATAGATCACGTGCAGGCAGAGGAGATTTGTTTAACTTGGCATCGTGTTTGTCTCGGACATTGTGGAACAAAGGGCCTGTTCATATGCTGTGCTGTTCAATGTTCTGTGGTTGAATGACGACACAACAACAATTTCTTGATTAACTTCAACAAGACTTTTTATTGGTGGGTCGGTAGTAGAAAGAATTAACAGCTTCAAATTCCTGAGCATAAACATCTCAGATGATCTGTCCTGGGTCCAGCACATAGATGCAATCACAAAGGCGGCTTGCCAATACCTTTGCTTTCTTGTAAGTTTAAAGAGATTCAGTACACCTCCAAATACTCTGATAATCTTTTGTAGATATGCTGTAGAAAATATCCTTACTGTTTGCATCATAGCCTGCTTTGGCAATTCTGAGTCTTTGCTTCTGAGTCCTCCAAGTCATTTTACACATTCCAAAGTCTTCTCCATCCTTGAGGAGCTTTGTTCAAAATGTTCACAGAGGGAATTCTGCAATCAGCAGCCTTAAGGAAGAGGATGGCTCAGTTATGTCCTTGCCCCTTGACACATTAAAGATCTCCAGATCCGTATGCTGGGCTCTATCAATTGAAGGCCACAGATAGCACAGTTTCCCAGAACCCGCTGGCCTCTACCTTGGATGTTTTAAATGACAAGCAGGAAAGTTATTCTCAAGACTGGAAATTCAAGTTACTCTGACGGCCCATATTAAATCCCCCTGTGGTTACTGTGTTAGCCCTGTTGGAAGTCTTCAAGCCATTGTTTTCTGCCCCCTTGTGGAATATATCTGAAGGAACAATGTGTCAATATGACAACAATTTTCATTCAGGTTTATTCCACAAGGGTGCAGAAAACAATGGCTTGAAGATGTCCAGCAGCGGTAACACAGTAATTTTAATATAGTCAGATTTTAATATAGACTGCCAGTAGTAATTTGTACATAGATGGAATACTATTGCTTCTGTAAATGCAATATATGAATATACTGTATCTTTATCACGAATGAAGTATATTTTTGGAACACAAAAAATTAACATTGTGGTTGTATTAGAGGATATGCAATTGAGGCAGCATGATTGTAAAGAGAGGAACAGCCACTTGTAAAGGGAGGAGCAGCCACTTTTATACAGCACACGGTGGCCTGGTCGTTCTCTGTCTCTCTCTCTGTCTCTCTCTCTTTTTTCAAGATTTACAGTAGACTTGACCACATACTATTTCATTTTGAATTGACATTGTGACAAATGGGGATATAAAGAAACGACAGGGTGGTGCTTCTGTCTGGTTGTTTACCCCCGGTTTCTCTTCCAGTATGAGCAGGAGATCACAAAGCTCAAGGATCGGCTAAAGGTCTCAAGCAGGCGGCTGGAGGAATATGAGCGGCGTCTGCTTGCCCAGGAGCAGCAAATGCAGAAGCTGCTGCTTGAGTACAAGTCCAGGTTGGAAGACAGTGAGGAGAAGTTGCGGCGGCAGCAGGAGGAGAAGGACAGCCAAATGAAAACGATCATCAGCAGGTCAGCCATGTTACAGTTTGTGGGAGCCGCAAGCCTTTCTCTAAATCAGTATCATAGCACGTGAAATAATGTTCCTTAATTTCCTTGATGCTATATAGGTCCCTAATAACTTAAGTGGTCAGATCGAAAAGCGGTCTTGGATAGGCAACAAACATTCCAAGGAATTATCTCCAGGGATTCTGGTTCAATCCTGACCTCGGTTGTTTTTGTGTGGAGATTGCACATTCTCCCTATTACGTCATGGGTTTCTTCCTGGTGCTCCGGTTTCCCCTCACATCCCAGACATGCGGTTGGCAGGTTAATCGGCCACTATAACTTTTCCTTAGATTGGTGGTAAGGATAAAATCTGAGGGGAGTTGATGTAACGATGGGGAGAATAAAATGGGAATGGTGTAGATGGGTACTTAATGGTTGGGGCAGGCTTATTGGGCTGAAGAGCCTGTTCCTGCTGCATTGTGTGACTTTTTTCTACAAGAAAAACATTGTTTATAAACAATAACAAAATTGTCTGAAAATTTAGGACTTTGGGTATTAAGGTCCTGCCTCTGTTTATGATTGAGTGACAGCATTTCATTCTGAGAGATCCATTTATTGTTCGTTCGCACACTGCTGGTGCTATTAGTACTGCAATTGAAGTTGCAATTCCAGTCAGATCATTATCGGAATAGGCAACACAAGGTTGCATTAGTGAGCCACGTCCTGAAAAAACTCACAAAGCTCTGCAATCTTCATGACCCATATTGGCTTTTTGTCAGAACATAGGAAACAGTAGGAATAGACCTAACTGCTCTGTGTTAAAGAAGGAACTGCAGATGCTGGAGAATCGAGGGTTACACAAAAAGCTGGAGAAACTCAGCGGGTGCAGCAGCATCTAAGGAGTGAAGGAGATAGGCGACGTTTCGGGTCGAGACCCTTCTTCAGACTGGTCAGGGATCAGGGAAACGAGAGATATAAACAGTGATATGGAGAGATAAAGCAAGAACAATGAGTGAAAGATATGCAAAAAAGTATTGGTGATAAGGAAAGCAGGCCATTGTAAGCTGTTTCTGGTGTGAAAATGAGAAGCTAGTGCGACTTGGGGGGGGGGGGGGGGGGGGGGAGATGGAGAAGGAATGTCAGGGCCCGAGGGCTGAGGGAGAGGTGGGGGGGTGGGGGGAAAGGAGCAGTCTGGGTTAACAGAATTGAGAAAATTCAATGTTTAAGCCCAGAGGATGCAGACTCCCCAAGCGGAATATGAGATGTTGTTCCTCAAACTTGCGGTGTTGTTCACTCTGGCCATGGAGGAGGCCCAGGACCAAGAGGTCGGATACGGAGTGGGAGGGGGAGTTGAAGTGCTGAGCCACCGGGAGGTCGGGTTGGTTATTGCGGACCGAGCGGAGGTGTTCGGCGAAACGATCGCCTAGCCTCCGCTTGGTCTCACCGATGTAGATTAGCTGGCATCTGGAGCAACGGATGCAGTAGACGAGGTTGGAGGAGGTGCAGGTGAACCTCTGTCGGACTTGGAATGACTGCTTGGGTCCCTGAAAGGAGTGGATGGGGGAGGTGAAGGAACAAGTGTAGCATCTCTTGCGGTTGCAAGGGAAAGTGCCCGGGGAAGGAGTGGAGCAGGAGGGAAGGGAAGAATTGACGAGGGAGTTGCGGAGGGAGCGGTCTTTGCGGAAGGCAGATGGGGGGGAGATGGGAAGATGTGGCGAGTGGAGGGGTCACGTTGGAGGTGAAGGCAGATAGGGGGGGAGATGGGAAGGCAGATAGGGGGGGAGATGCTCGCACCAGGGTCTCCTCCATACCCCGCAACACTGCCCTCTCTCCCCATTCCCCCACTCACAACAAGGGCCGAGTCCCCCTGGTCCTCACCTTTCACCCCACCAGCCAGCGCATACAACAGATAGTCCTCCGCCAGTTTCGCCACCTCCAACGTGACCCCTCCACTCGCCACATCTTCCCATCTCCCCCCCTATCTGCCTTCCGCAAAGACCGCTCCCTCCGCAACTCCCTCGTCAATTCTTCCCTTCCCTCCTGCTCCACTCCTTCCCCGGGCACTTTCCCTTGCAACCGCAAGAGATGCTACACTTGTTCCTTCACCTCCCCCATCCACTCCTTTCAGGGACCCAAGCAGTCATTCCTAGTCCGACAGTGGTTCACCTGCACCTCCTCCAACCTCGGCTACTGCATCCGTTGCTCCAGATGCCAGCTAATCTACATCGGTGAGACCAAGCGGAGGCTAGGCGATCGTTTCGCCGAACACCTCCGCTCGGTCCGCAATAACCAACCCGACCTCCCGGTGGCTCAGCACTTCAACTCCCCCTCCCACTCCGTATCCGACCTCTCGGTCCTGGGCCTCCTCCATGGCCAGAGTGAACAACACCGCAAGTTTGAGGAACAACATCTCATATTCCGCTTGGGGAGTCTGCATCCTCTGGGCTTAAACATTGAATTTTCTCAATTCTGTTAACCCAGACTGCTCCTTTCCCCCCACCCCCCCACCTCTCCCTCAGCCCTCGGGCCCTGACATTCCTTCTCCATCTCCCCCCCCCCCCCCCCCCCCCCCAAGTCGCACTAGCTTCTCATTTTCACACCAGAAACAGCTTACAATGTCTGAAGAAGGGTCTCGACCCGAAACGTCGCCTATCTCCTTCATTCCTTAGATGCTGCTGCACCCGCTGAGTTTCTCCAGCTTTTTGTGTAACCCACAGCTTACAATGGCCTCCTTTCCTTATCACCAATACTTTTTTGCATATCTTTCACTCATTGTTCTTGCTTTATCTCTCCATATCACTGTTTATATCTCTCGTTTCCCTGATCCCTGACCAGTCTGAAGAAGGGTCTCGACCCGAAACGTCGCCTATCTCCTTCACTCCTTAGATGCTGCTGCACCCGCTGAGTTTCTCCAGCTTTTTGTGTGACCTAACTGCTCTGTTGTTCAGTAAGATTGAATGGTGCCTCAGTGCCACTTCCTTGCACTAAACCTGTATCTTTGATATTGTTAACATCCAATATCTATTAATCTGCTTTGCATATAATCAACCACTCCACAGTCCAACATGGTGCAGAATTCCAGTATCACTTTCCTCGGAGTGAAGATCCATTTATCATGTCAGTCCTTAACAGCCTACCTCCTATTTTCAGCTCTTAATTTGGTATTGGTTTATTATTAGCATGTGCACCAAAACACAGTGAAAACATTTGTGCATATCCAGTCATGAATAGAATCAAGCTATTACATGTACAACAAGTAGTACAAAAAGAAAATACAAGTGTACACAAGAGAATGTTACAGCATTATAGTGTTACAGTTACAGAGAAAGTATAGATTTGTTTAAATGCAAGTGCCGCAATGAGGTTGGTTGTAAGATCAGTGCTACACTAGTACACTACACTAGGACCGTTCAGTAGTTTTATAGGGAGAAGAAGTTGTTCTTGAATCTGGTCATACATGATCTTAAGTTTTCTCAATTATAAATAATATACCCTTTATTCTGTATCTGTATACTGTGGATGGCTTGATGTTGCAGGGTGGCGTTGGAACATGGTGACACTTTCCATGCTTCCCCAGAAGATAATCTACCTTTAATCATTTTACTCTTTTACTTGTGTATGATTGGACTCGTGTATAATATGATTTGGCTCAGCACGCGTGACAATAACAAAACTAAAGAAATGTGCATTTGCCCTTTGTGTTCTAATACTTTGTCCCTCCTCTGGTTTCCAGACTGATGGCAGTGGAAGAAGAATTGAGGAAAGACCACTCTGAAATGCAGGCAGTAATTGATACCAAACAGAAGATTATTGAAGCCCAAGTGAGTACTCTTCAGTGTTCAGACAAATGTTTTTATTGCAAATATGTCAATGCTCGCACTTCATTTTGATTCACTTTTCAAATATTTACAGCATAGGCACAGAATATGGCTTTGTACAAAGTGTATTTATATTATCAGATCTGGAAACTGAGAAATCCAAAGGGAATAGAGAACATTTGTTCCTGAGAACCAATGATTAAGGAATAAACAGACTACCACCTGAGAGATAATGGTATGTAGTGCAGAGAGAATCCTAGGGGTAAGATTAAGTTAATTACACGGTGAAGAAAGGTGTTTAATTGAGAATTATAACAAAACCCATGATAGCCACGCAAGCTCTGAAGCTGTTGGGAGTTGCTATGGAGTCAGCAGAAACTCTGATTATAACAAGAAACAAAATACAATGGAGAACAAATGTATCTTTAGTTACAATTTTGCAAGTTCAGTTCCTTCAGCTGGTTGTCACAGATCTGTGGGTCAATGCTCATCACAAAGTGGAGTAGGACAACAAGTTAATGAGACCGAGTGTCTCCTTCAGCTTCAATTCCGGAAGTGGGGGAAGAATGGAGTCGGTAACCGGGATTCAATGACAGTATCCTCTGAGGTTGATCCAGAGATAATAATTAAAATTTGAACTTGGAATCATTTTAAAAAGAAAGTATAATTTCAGTAGGTTCATCACCAAACTGAACATTTTAAACATCTATTGAGTGCAGAATTTAAGAAAGAATGTACAACTGCTTTCTATGATCAATGCTATATTCTGCTATATTTTTTTATAAACTAATCCATAATGAAACAAACTTGAAATATAAGCAAATGGAAAATTCAGAAGTAAACATGCAAAGCAAACAAAAAATGATCATGAACTTGGTTTCAGTTTTCACATCACACACCATGCAGCTGTCACCCTCCACCTTCCTGATCTCAGCTACTTTGGAAATTACTCTGTGATGTTGGGGAAGTCCAGAACAAGGGGCCACAGTTTAAGGATAAGGGGGAAGTCTTTTAGGACCGAGATGAGAAAATCATTTTTCACACAGAGAGTGGTGAATCTGTGGAATTCTCTGCCACAGAAGGTAGTTGAGGCCAGTTCATTGGCTATTTAAGAGGGAGTTAGATGTGGCCCTTGTGGCTAAAGGGATCAGGGGGTATGGAGAGAAAGCAGGTAGAGGATACTGAGTTGGATGATCAGCCATGATCATATTGAATGGCGGTGCAGGCTCGAAGGGCCAAATGGCCTACTCCTGCACCTATTTTCTATGTTTCTATTAGGCTCTGAGCATTTGCAGTGGCTGTCATCAATCATTGCAGTTGCCTTTCTGCCTGTCTACATCCTCCAACCACAGCCCTTTAAAGAGCTATAGCAAAACAAAAATAAGGGTTCCCTCCAAAGCTCTGATATCAGTTGTCAACTAAACCACCAAATAAAGATACATTATGATCATCAAAGAAATGAAGGAAGCATATTTGACCTAAAGTTAATCTGTTCCCTTTATTGTTATTAATTGGTCATAATATGTGGAAGTTTAGTCCAATATTTAGTGCAATTTCTGTATCCCATATTTTACTTTTCTTTGAGAAAATTAAAAGTATGTTAATCAATTTCTTAACATGTTCTCATGTCATTTCCTTGCAATTTTATGAGATTCATAAATGTTCCAACTTCTGAATGGATAATTGCTCGAATGATCAGTGTACCGTTGTAAGCCTGCGTTTCATATTGATTTTTAGTTAGCATTTGAGAAATTGGTCTTCATATTTGTTATTTTACGTACATTCTTCATGTTTTGGGAACTGAGCATCACTAGCAAAACCAGCATTTATTGCCAATTTGTCACAGTGTACCAATATGTTTGACAACCATTTCTATGCTTGTGATGTAGCAAGAACAAAAGACAGCTATAGACCACGGTACCAAGCACCAGTTGTTAAAGCAGAAAGGATAGGCAAATGGAAATGTGGCAACAAAACCAAATTAAAGTAGAAATTATTTTCGATCATTTAATTAGCTGCTCAGTGAGATACTGATTGTCAAATAATCAGAGGAATTGCTTGCATGTACTGATCTATCAATGAGCAGAGAAGGCAAGAATGTTTTTTGTCATTTCCTTCATGGGAAGGTTGGTCTGAGCTGCCTAAAATTCCATATTCCTGGTTAGTTTAGTTTTAGTGAAGTTTATTATTGCCATGTGTATCTAGATTCAGTAAAAGCTTTTTCGTTGTGTACTGTCCAGTCAACGAGAAGGTTATACATGATTACAATCAAGTCGTCCACAGTATACAGATACAGGATAAAGGGTATATTATTTAGTGAAGATAAAGTCCAATTAAAGATAGTTCAAAGGTCTCCAATGAGGTAGATGGTAGGTCAGGGCTGCACTTAACTGCCGAGAGGACATTTCAGTTGCCTGACATCATCTGGGAAGAAACTGTGGTGATTATTGAATAATTGCAAGGAATATTACCGGTTAGGGAGATTAATGTAGTTCCATGCACTAATCCAGGCTCTATGCTATTGTTGCCATTACTGACACTTGGTTGAGAGAAGGACAGGAATAGAAGTCTGAGTGTTTAGAGGCTTCACACCCAACAGAGAGAGATGTTAAAGAGGTGGGGGAATTTTACCGCCGATCATGGCAAATGTCACAGCTGTACTAAGAGAAGACATCCTGCATGGCTCATCCAGACAGGAAATAAGAAAGGTGCAGTGACTGTGATTATATTCTCGGCCTCCCAATTACCAGCAGGAGATAGAAGAATGGATACATAGCAAATAGTTGCAGGAGTGGGCCATTTCCCCCTTCGAGCCAGCACCGCCATTCAATATGATCATGGCTGATCATCCAGAATCAGTATTGTGTTAAAGAAGGAACTGCAGATGCTGGAGAATCGAGGGTACACAAAAGGCTGGAGAAACTCAGCAGGTGCAGCAGCATCTAAGGAGCGAAGGAGATAGGCGACGTTTCAGGTCGAGACCCTTCTTCAGACCCGAAACGTCGCCCATCTCCTTCGCTCCTTAGATGCTGCTGCAGCCGCTGAGTTTCTCCAGCCTTTTGCGTACCATCCAGAATCAGTATCCCGTTCCCGCTTTCTCCCCATATCCCTTGATTCCGTTAGCCCAACTCTCTCTTGAATACATCATAGGCAGATCATGGAAAGATGTAAAAGCAAAATGATTGTTGTAGCAGGTAAATTTACTTTCCCCAATGTTAACTGTGACTTCCTTAATGCAAGTGACTTAGATGGTGCGGAATTTGTTATGTGATTTTGTTGCCACAGACATCATGAGTCGAAGGGCCTGTTCCTGCGCTGCATTATTCTACGTTCTAATAGGATTCAGAAGCTGTTTTTCTCTTATTTTTTTTAAACATCCTTCCGTTAACTGCTAATTACCTAACTTTTTTCTCTGAACACAGGAACACAAAAATAGAAACAAGAGTAGGCCACCGGGTTCTTCAAGCTTGCCCCACCATCTAATATAATTATGGACAATATATGGTGGCCTTCACTCCACTTCTCTGCCAGTTCTCCATACCTATCTGTTCCACGATCTATCAAATATTTATCCTACTCCATTTAAAATACTTCTAATAATCACAACTTCCACCACGTGGTAGGGGCTAAGCATTCCAGAGATTCAGCACATTCCGCAAAAGTACTACTTGCTGCATTTTTATATGTCCGGCCCCATATCTTACCATTATGTTCTTGTGTTCAAGACTCTCCCACTAATGGAAACATCCAAATATCTACCCTGTCAAGCATGTTTAGGATCTTATATGTTTGAATAAAGTCTTCCATCATTGTTCTGAATTCCATGTAATGCAGACCTAAATATTTAGCTCTGTTGGAGAGACAACCCTTTCATTCCAGTAATTTGCCTGGTGAATCTCCTCTGGTGAATCTACCTTCAATGTTACCTTCAATCCTCCTTTAGAGAAGGGGGCCAAAACTGTAGGGGAGATTTCCAGGTGTGACTTCACGAACATCCCATACAACTGCAACAGTGCAGGCCCAAATGCTATTTGCCTTAACTACTTGTTTGAGCTGCTTGCTAGCTTTTTGTGATTATGCCCTAGAACACCAAAATACTGCTGTACATCACTCACTTTCAGTCTCCCTCCATTTAGATAATTTACTTTTTGATTTCTCTTGCTGAAGTGCATGACTTTACATTCCCCACATTAAACTCCATTTGCCAGCCTTTTGCCCACGCATTCAATCGATCTGTATCTGCTTTAGTCCTCTCCTCGTGTGTCATTTCATCCCTCGTTATTCCGTTTGCTCGCAATTCTCTTTCCATTCTTTCTTGGGGTTTTCTCTTGCTCTCTGCTCTTCTCTCTAATTTCCTTCCCAATTTCCTCCAGTTACTTTCCATCCTTTCCTTCCATCCCAACAAATGCCACTTCCCAGTGGTCCAGCTGAGAATTGGCATGTCGCTTTTGGTGAGGTCAGTGGCTCTAAGGTCACTCTATCTACACTCCCACATTCACCCTGCTTCAATACTTGAAATAGTTAACAGCTACATTGACACTACCTTTGGCCACCATCATTGATCATTTGGTAGCCTTCTGAGTGATAATGGATAAAGATATGCTTTATTCCCTCATTTGTGTAATTATCACAAAACTGACGTGTCTTCAGAAAGTAGCTAAGATTGCCGAATATTGCCCGTGACGTGTTCACTGTATTGATTACAGGTCAATTGTGAGGATGGGATGAGCATAACAGGCAAGTAAGATTCTGTTTTTTAGCCAAGCAGTCACAGAGATGAGAAAAACCTACTGGTCCCTCCCCTCTCTCCAGCGACCATTGTACAGCTTGTCATTGCACGTTCTGACAGCCTTTTTTTTTCTCTCACTGCACCCAATCTTTTTTTTTTAAGAAGAGCTACAACGGCTAGGCAGTGAAATTTCAAAGCTGTAGGTGAAGCGTCATTATGCAGTAGTTGATTTAATCACGACTTAGCCATATGGAGTGACATGTTTTGCTATGGTAAACACATAACAGACCAATTTTCCTTTCTCTTCGAACTGTTTTCCCTTAATGAGAAACAGCTCAGTGTGCAGGTCCCCTTGGCATTGATAACTCTTTGGTCAAGTGGCTATTTGTCACTGAGAGCAGAGCAAGTGAATGCACACAGTTCAATTTTGGGAGATCATGAATGCCAAGTGTAATTCTTTCGAGGAGACACTGTGAATAGCCATGAGAAATGGGCTATGGGTGATATCAGTTAACCAAGGATTTAACCAGGACCCTTTATGGCATACATAAATCATTAACAGGGCTTGAAAGGTATTTGTTCACGACATCTATTCAGGAGTCCGGCTAATTTCTCAATGCGTTCAGTAAAGCATTGAATTTTAGTTCCAAGATTCCAATTGAATTTAGTTTCCTTTGGATAAAATGGGAAATTTGTTAACATAAGCATATCATAAAGCTTTTGAAGTCAGGCTCAATGTGGTTAAACAGAGTGAAGTCAAATTGCTATATTCTGCCTCATTGCCCTTAGTTTGGGAAAGGCATAATCCATTGTTGAACCAGCTCCCAACGGCTATTCAGCGACAGGTGTTGGAAATAATTAACTCTCATTTCCCTCGATCAAACAGCGCAGCAGCTTTCAGTGCACAATACCTAAAGGTATGAATAATAAAGTTTCAAGTTGATAAATACAAGTTCATTTTTAGTCGAATGCATAATTTTATTGGAATGACAGTTGTTTTTCTATGTCTATTCTGAAAGTGCGCCTCTTTTTTCCAAAAAAATATGTTGTGCATCAAATGACATATTGATACATGCCATCTATGAACAGTTTTCCCCTCTAAGTGAAAGGAGCACATGTAAGAGAGATTGGATACTGAACTAAGAGTATGCTATCTACATGCAGGGTTCCTTCCACTCTGGAGGGAGAGCATCATTTTGGTTGTTTTTAACTGTTTTCTCATTCTTCTTGTCTCCACTTATTGTCTTCTAAATATGCATATTCTCATTTTCCATGCCAACCAGTCAACAGAGTGCTTGGATAATCATGACTTCTTCAGGACAAATCCAACTGCTCCCTGCTGTAGAAATACAGTTTTCCAATATGCTCTTGTGCAAATAAAATGCATTGTTAATGCAGTCAGGAGAATTTAGAATCCTTGCATTTCCTTACATTTGCTGCCTTTGGGATTTGTGGAAAAATGGCATGTCATGAAAGTTGTGTGTAACTTCTCTGTAGGCGAGGAGGCCATATGCATTTAGATGGTGCTTTAGATGCGGTCTGCATAGTTTCCTGTAAAAAAAGAACTTAAACAATGGAAGAAAAAATACTTGAACCATTGCAGCAGACTGCACTTGGGACAGAGTTGGATCAGAGGATTTTTTCAGGCCTTTTTAGATTCCAGCTTTGGCCGCTTCCTTCCTCCTCTCTCTGTGTTGTGACTTCTCCCTGCTGATAATCTCAAACAATAGCTTGGTTATTTGTTTTATATTTTTTACTGCTTAAAACCATCCTGCTGTCAGTGAAATTCAGTTTCCAGTACTTGACGTGCTTTGGTTTACTCGCAGGAGAAACGAATCATCACCCTGGATTCTGCCAACTCTCGGCTGATGAACGCTCTAACGCAGGTCAAGGAACGTTACAGCATGCAAACTCGCAATGGGATCTCCCCCACCAACCCCACCAAGCTGTCAATAACAGAGAACGGCGAGTTCAAGAACAGCAGCTGCTGAGGGAGAATCTGGATGTTTCTGGCCAGACTCACAAGGACTTAGCTTTCTGAATTCACTCTTGATTTATTCACAGGTGCTGCTAAGACTGTTTTTTTTAATGCTTTGGATTGTAAGAGAATAATGGGACAATGCCTAATACACTATGTGCACTCTGCAGAAGTCTTACTCCACTGTGGAAACTGTATGAAACTTGTACAGAAATGAACTGTAAGATTGTATTGGGGTAAATAATTGTAGAATTTAAAGCGACTTTTTTTAATTATTTCTGCCAGAATTCCTGCTCTGGAAGATGTTCCAAAGAAAAAGAGTAGAGAATGGAACAATTATTTTACAAGAGTGGAATTTTCAATGTTGTGTATTTTCAAGTTTAAATTCCTTGGCTAGAGGGTGTATATATCTAACTAAGAAGCACATAGAGTGAATATAGTCTGTAAACAAAAAAATAAGATAAGGGTATCCGAAGAGTCTGCTTCTTTAATTAATACACTACAAGTTGGTTACTTTCAGGGTAAAATGTCCCATGGTCAAACTGAGATATTTTACATGAAGGTGAAAGATCCGTCATGAACAAAAATAAGTTGTAGATCATATCATCTTAGAACAAATTCTGTTTTTAAAATCAAACTTTTATCACATTGAAGTATTCATGAAGACTACATTGGACGAAATGTTTAAAAATACTTGTTTTAGAAAACTAATTAAAGCTGCCGTGTGTGTGCACGTACGTGTATACGTGCGTGTATGCACTTGTGTATGTGTGTGTGTGTGTCTGTGAGAGAGCAAAAGAGAGAGGGGGAGATGATCACAATCACCATTGTCTATGGTTGTACAAAGAGAACGATTTTGGAAAAGCAAGTGAATGTTGGTGGACTGATGATGTTGCCATACTGGACAAAGGGAACGATAGTAATGCAGAGCATGAGTTGCTAGCATGCTTTGCTTTCTTAAATCCATTCATTTTCCAAATGAATCTCCTTAGTTTTTTTAACTCAACTTTACTAGAATAATGTTTCGCCAAATTTCGTACCTAACTAACCAATTTGAATGTCTCATGGAGCTGTTGTGTAGGAATGTTCAAGCTACAAAGTTGCCCCTCTCCTCCAACCAACTGCTGGTGGGTTTCTGACAGTTGCTGCTGATGTTTTTGTTGATTGAAGATGTGAAGAGTGTGAGTTGAATCCCAAACTATTGACTCACTTTTGATGAGAACTGTTGCAATGAGACAAAGAAAATAAAATATTGTTCAAAAATGTTTTATTTTTATTTTTAATATCATTACCTTTGCTGTATGCATTGTTGCATGCTGATTTGAAAGAAAAAATGACTCAGCAGGCATACGTTTATCAGGAAAAGGGGACAAAAGTAAGCTGCATAAGATCAAAAACACAGACTAAATTACATTTAACCTGGTATGTGATAATAAAACACTGCAGATGCTGGTTTATACCAAAGATAGAGACAAAATACTGGAGTAATTGAGCGGGTCGGGCAGCGGCTCTGTAGAAAATGATTAGGTGACATTTTGGGTCGGGACTCTTCCCACGTAAGCTCACCCATCGATTTTCAACAGAGATGCTGCTTGATTGCAGAGTTACTCCAGTGTTTTGTGTCTACCTCTAATCCAATTCTGTCTGCAGTTTCCTCCAAGCAAAGCATTCACACACTCTGATTTGTAAATAGAATCACAGCCAGCCAATACAAATATCTCCGAAAAATTCAGCGAGTAAAGGGCCTGTCCCATTTACGTGTCCTTGGCACACAAATTATGCGACCTCATGGTCGCGTTGAGCCGCGACGGTCCCGCGAAGGTCGCGCGCGATTACATGCGTACGCACAGCCATCTGGAGCGTTTGATGTCATTTGAAGATGGACACAAAATGCTGGAGTAACTCAGCGGGACCGGCAGCATCTCTGGAGAGAAGCAATGGGTGATGTTT
The DNA here is from genome assembly GCA_963514005.1 of Raja brachyura. The sequence goes on from OY740790.1 coordinate 27,271,491, forward strand.
CGTGTCGAGACTCTTCTTCAGTCTGAAAAGAAGGGTCTTGACGCGAAATGTCACCCATTACTTCTCTCCAGAGATGCTGCCGGTCCCGCTGAGTTATTCCTGCATTTTGTGTCTATCTTCAATTTCCTTGGCCCCGCTCTGGGAGTAGAAGTGGGGGGCGGATCCGGATCCGCAACGGCCATTAGCCCCAGTCCGAGCTCGGCGATTGTTTGTCTGCTTCTGCTGCTGTTGAAGGTGAGACGTTGCGTCGCGCCAGGGTCTTGGGCCTGTCCCACTTTGGCCGTCAGTTCTGCACAGGCCGGTGGCGTGCGAAGATTTTGTTCGCTACAAAAATGTCGGAGCACCGTGCGATGTCGCACAAAACTACATACCCCTCCGCGCTTCTAAGTGGGACCGGCGCGGCCATATGATGCCCGTGCGCCTCAACACAACCATGAGGTTGTGTAATTTGCGTGCCAAGGACACGTGAGCGGGACAGGCCCTTTAGGCAGCACCTATGGAGGGAATGGGCAGATGAAGTTTCAGGTCGAGAACCTTCTGGATTAGGTGGAGAAAAATGGAAAAGAAAGAGGTGGAACTGGAATGAAGCTTGACAAATGATAGGTGGATACTGGTGGGGGACGATAGGCAGATGGGTGGAGTAAGTGACAAAGGCTGGAGGTGAAAAAGAGACGAAAAGGTGTCAGATAAGGAGAGGAGTGAAATGTAAAGTTAGAGAAGGGAAAGATGGGGGATAAAAAGGGAATTGGGGATGGGAGAATTGGACGAAGAAAGGGGAAGAAGCAGGGTGACTTGGGGGGAGATGAGGGATAGTGGGAAGAGGGCGTGCACACCCGGGAGGAGGGGAGGCAAAGGAAAGAGGCAGGGGTATTGAAATTGAAGAAGTCATTGTTTATACTGTTGGATTGTGAAAAAATACCCAAGTGGAATATGAGGTGTTGTTCCTTCAGTATGGAGGTGGCCTCACTGGCAGTGGAGGAGGCTAAAAATAGAAATGTCAGTATGGAAATGTGAAGGAATGTTAACTTCTATACTAACTGTTCATACTATAAGATTTACTTTGCCTCCATTTTCATTGCTTTGCGAAGTAATTCCCTAATGGACAGTGAAGGAAAGAAATCTGTTCTAGGATGTTCTGGAATGTAGGTTTAGGTGTAACCAGGGATGAGCAGTAAATGCTGGCCTGGTGGGAAGGTAAAAAATAGATGCACATTCAGTGGTGTTAAAGTGATGTCCTGAATAAACACCTAATTGAAGAGACAACACGGGAATTATCTGGCTTCAACTGGTGGAAAGATAAACTGTATACGCAGGTAACCTCTTGTCAAATGTGTAATGAAAGATGAATGTGATGTGAATCTGTAGAAACAAGGAACTGCGGGTGTTGTTTGCAAAAAAGGACACAAACCCAGCAGGTCTGAAAAAGGAATATATCCATATGATTTAGAGATGCTGCCTGGCCGGATGAGGTACTCCTCATCCGGCCAGGCAGATGAGGAGTACCTCATCTGCCTGGTACTCCTCATCTGCCTGGCCGGATTGTGCCCTTTTGTGATGCAAATCTATTCATTTTGATCTACTGCCCCCACTGGTTTAAACAGAAGTAACCAACATTAATCATCTCATAACTGCTCACATCAATGAAACGGTTGTCATTCTCAATATTTAATTAGAACAATTTGTCATATGAAAAAATTGAGACACAGGATTATTCTGTTGCTCATCTGAAGCAATATTTAACTAACCTATCCTCTTGAAGAATCTGAGAATTCTTGTTCAGTTTTTTGTTTGAGGAGGAATTCTTTGTGGTTGGCAGGAGCTGATTGAAGCTGGAGCTGACTGAGCTATCGTTCTGAAAACACAGCTGAAATATGTTTATTTTCTAATACTTACACAAACGGTTCAAGGACATTCTCAAAATATTATGTATAAATGGAAATTGCATTGTACTGCAATACACCTCATATTATTCAAGAAAAGTATGATTGACTATATGGTCAGAGTTGAACAAACTGAAATAAAGCCTTCAAAGCTGGTAATGCAATATTACCTATGTTTGTAAAATGTGGTTTTAATGCTTGTCATTTAAGTGTGTTTTGTTACCTGTTTTAAATATCTTGTTTTACAGAAAAAAAATTTACAAATATATTTACATCCTATTCACTGAGTACATTCAAACAGTACTACAAAAGTCATCGTGCTACACTAACCTGACACTGGCAACATTGCAGGAGTTAAAACTCTCTGGCCTGAAGGGCATTTATCTATTTTGTGGAACAAAGGGCCACCTGTGTCAAATTGCCTTTGTCTCCATTGTGGGAACAAAGTCTGAGGATTTTATTGAAAGGAGCAGATTGATATTGACGGAGAATTCTGCTTGTAGGCGTTCACACTAAATCACATTGAACTAAATCAAAGACAGAAGCAACAAGATGAATTTCAACAGAAGTACTGGATTAATGAGATCACCAGGTTATGGAAGCTGAAATTGGCATTTCCAAATAACCATAACCACATAGAAATGAACATGCCTCTTCTTATTCTGCCGTAATTGATAGCAAATCTTCACAAGGATAGGCTTTGTAATTATTCCATGAAGAAAAATAAGAATATTGGGTAATATGGGTATAATGCATCAGACTATTTTAGGAAACACTTGTGAAGTAAACTGGTCAAACATAATGTGAAGTCTGAAGGTGTGATGGGTGCTCCTTGTGAAAGCAAACTCAAGATTGTAGAAACTGCAGCAAATACTCAGCAAGTCATGTAGCGTCTGTGAGAAGAGAAACACAGCTCATGTTTCCCTTTTTTTAGTTTCAGATTTCCAACAGGTGTCATTTTTTAAATTTAAAAGAATGTAACAAATTAATTTAGCGACAACAATTAAAAATAGCATAAGGTAAAATTTTGATTACAACTGTTAAATCGAGATCAACACCAGAGAGAAAAGTGTAAATTTCACTACCCCTCATGTATGCATTGACACTATTCCTTCGCTCTATCGATGCGGCCTGAGTTTCTCCAGTACTTTTGTCTACCTTATGCGTGGACACTGATAGGTTTGAGTCATACAGCACAGAAACAGGCCCTTTGGCCCAACTTGCCCATGCTGACCAAGATGTCCCATCTATGCTCGTTTAGTTTACTGTCATCGAGCTACAGTGAAAAGCTTTTTTTGTTGTGTGCTGTGCAGTCAGCAGAAAGACTACGTGATTACAATCAAGCCGTCCACAGTGTACATATACTAGCAATGTAACAAAATGTTGCGAATCAAGTGCAATGTATCCCATCAGATAAAGCATAAAAAGAAGTTTAATTTGACGCCTAATTCACTTTCATATCTTCAGTATTAAGAAATTTATGACCATTTTCATACTCGGAAATTAGCATCTTGTTCCCCATTGCCTTTCAATTGACTGAACTCAAAAGCTGTGATCTAGAACCGTTAAAAGCCCATAACTTTCTTAAAAATTAAGAGAACTCAATGAAATTTTCAGTTATTATAGATTGAAGCATTCTGAAACAAATATGAAACAATCTTACTTGGATGACCTGAAATTAAAGCATATAATTAGTTAGTTATCTAATTGTAGCTAATTACAAAATTCAATGAGTAGATCTAAACATCTATCCATTTCTTAAGATAAACTTTTTTTAAATTGCCTAAGTGTCCAAATAACATTCACACAATAATCCCCAATATAACATAATTTTTAAATCTCATATTCATGAATTTCTGGGCCAAATGGAAGGGATTTAGTGTTTAATGCCTGTAAATTAATGGCCATTTAAATCAACTAGCGAGTGGGTTTTAGTGGAATGCGGTGGATTGGAACGTTGCGGTTTGCGGTGAAGTCGGGAGGAAAAATACTGTTGGTTCATACATTTTTTTTGGACCCTATTTCGCAACATGAAAATATTATTAAAGCCTCCATAAAAACCAACTTTTAATATAAAAATAAACTGTACCTTTTTTTCTCCCCTACGCAAAATCCTTCCCGTTGTTGGCGCTCACGGCTTTTGAAGGCGATTTTTAAATTACTCTAGATAATAAATAATCTAGCGTAATTTAAAAATACCTTCATTAATGAAATGTCGGAGCGATTTTTCTTCCGCAACGAAATCGCCCGACATTGATCGATTTTCCCAGTCTGCAGAAAAACGGCACTTTAAGCCCGCCCCCCTCTGAAAGGCGCCAAAGTCACGCACACGGGGAGCGGCAGAACTGCAGCGCTGCTCAAGGTAAGTTTTGTAACATACCTACATACACAGGATAAAGGAATAGCATTTAGTGCAAGACAAGGCCCAGTAAAGATAGTATCACTTGCCCACGTTTGGTCTGTCTGTCTGTCTCACTGCCTCTCTATCTCTCTCTATCTCTCGCTTTCTCTCTCTCTCTCTCTCTAAAACTCTAATCTTGTGTTCTTCCGGTTTGCATGGTTTTTCTATTTGTGCAAAAACAGTACACAATAGCGCTACGATTTATTTGCCACTATACTCACTATTCTCTTGTGCTGCAAGTGCAACAAGTTTTGTTCTGGTCGATGGTATATTTTAAAAGTTATTAAGGTTTACAAATCTTAAATAACTGCGCATGCGCAGATTGGTCTCTTCTGTCAGACAGCGCCATGCAGATTGGTCTCCAATCCTGTCAGTCAACGCCACAGCTGGGTTGGCAACACCCCTTCCTGCACCGCTGCCTCTCCCACCTCACTCACAAACTCCTCTCTCCCCTCCTCAATGTAACTTGTCCACCGTCTCCCCCACCATCGGCGGGGCCACCCCCCCGGCGGGGTCGGTGGTTCAGTGGAACCCTGGTCCCGTCTCTCTCTCTCCCTCACTCACCGCTCTCCCCCGCCCGCCCTCTGCGGCAATGGCTGTCCCATCTACCTGTCCCCCCAGGTGAATAGCTGAGACCTTCCGTCTCCTCCGCCACCGCTGCGGTAACTCACCCTCATGGCCCTCTCGGAGGAGATCTTCTCCACCAGCTCGTCGAAACACGTGGTGCCCACTATGACGAGCACCGACTCCATCCCCCCCCCCCCCCCCCCGTGGCTCGGCCTGGCTGCGGCAGCGAGCTAGTAGGCGGGTGGGCAGGGCGGGAATGGGCCGATCGGCAGCATTGGGCAGGCAGTACAGGGACGGGCTGAGCGCCGGCTGTGCCGGAGTGGGCAGAGGGAGGGAGGGAGGGAGGGAGAGTCAGGTTGCAGGGTGGCAGAACAGTTTGCGCAGAGTTTAACTCACACATGCATGCACGCATACACATACTGCAAACTGGTCCAATCGTCAAGTCAACGGGATCTAAACCACAGGTAACCTGTGGAGGAAGGAACTGTAGATGCTGCTTTTTATGGAGGGAGGGAGTGACTGAGGGGAGGGGAAAGGAGGGAGCGGGAGAGATGATGGAGGGATTGGGGGAGGGGAGGGGGAGAGGAAAAAGATCCTGGGGAGGTGAGGAAGGAGTGGGGGGATTGAAGAGAGGAGATGGTAGGGAGGGAAAGCGGGATAAGTGGTGGAGGTGAGGAGGGAGTATGGGGGAGGAGGGGGAATAGAGGGAGAGAAGGGGGGAGAAAGGGAGTGGGGAATAGAGGGAGAGGGCAGTGAGGGGGAATAGGGGGAGGTGAGGAGTGCGGGATAGAGAGATATGAGGGGGGTAGGGAGAGGAGGGAGGGAGGGAGTAACTGAGCATAGGGGAAAGGAGAGGTGAGGGAGGGATTGGGGAGGATGAGAGAGGAAAGAAGAGGGAGGGTGAAGAGGAGGGGGAGGGAGTGCTGGGGAATGAGGGGAAATGAGCCGCATCTGTGCAGTTGGGGGCTATGGGTGAGCAGTGGAATATTGCAATTGGGGGAATGGGTTGCATTGGGGGAACTGGTGAGTAGTGGAATATTGCGTTGGAGCAGACCCAACGGGTCTGGACTTAGTCTAGTATCCCACTAAACCTTGCTATTCATGTACCTCTTCAAATGTTTTTGGGATGTTCATATAGTCCCTCCCACAACAACTTCCTCTGGCAGCTAATACTATATACCCACCAGCATATGTATTTAAAAAAATGCCCCTCAGGTTCATAATAAATGTTTCCCCTCTCACCTCAAATCTATGTCCTATGGTTCTTGATACGCCCACTGGGCAAAAGACTGTGCATTCACTCTATCCCTTCCCTTCATGATTTTATACATCTCTGTAAGATTATCCCTCAGCTTCCTATGCTCCAAGGAATTAAGTCACAGTCTGCCCAACCTTGCCGTGCAGCTCAAGCCCTGGCCACATCAACATGAATCTTTTCTGCATTCTTTCCAGCTTCACAACATCCTTCCCCATAGCAGGGTGACCAAAACTCAACACAATACTCCAGGATTAATTATTTTAATTTAGGTTATATGTGTGTTTAAAGGGAAAAGAGAGAGAGAATTTTACCCTTTTTTTTCCTCTTACACCAAAGCTGAGCAGCTATTAATGGAGACAAATTCATCAGAGTATTGCCTGGAATGGAGACCTTTACTTCTGCAAAGAAATTGGATAGGCTGCGGGAGTCTAAACGTAAAGGACATTGGTTGCTGAGAGTGAACTTCAAAGGAGATCTAAGGGGCACATTTTTTACATCGAGTCATAGTCATATAGCATGGAAACAGGCCCTCTGACCCAACTTGCTCATGCTGACTAAGATCGCCAATCTAAACTGGTCCCAACCTGCCTGCATTTGGCCCATATCCCTCTAAACGTATCCTTTTTATGTACCTTAGCAAATTTATTTTAAATGTTGTTGTAGGACCAACTATCTCCACTGACAGGTTCAGGCCTTGTCTGAGTGGAGTCTGCATTTTCTGCCTTTGACCCAATAGGTTTCCTCTGGGTGCTCTTGTTTCCATCTACATACCAAAGACATGCAGGTCAGTAGGTTAATTAGCCACTGTAAATTGCCTCAAATGTATGGTGTGTGATAGAAACTTGGGGAATTGATGGGACTGTGGGAGGAATAAAAGAATCTTGTAAATGTATGATTGGTGGTTGGCAAACACTTGGTTGGCTGACAGGTCTGTTTCTATGGAGTATTTGTTTATTTCTGGACATTGTAGTTTGGTTGGTGTTTCAAGAGTCTGATTGGGTAAAAACTGTTCCTGGACCTGAAGGTCACGGTTTTGGTCACACCTATACCTTCTTTCCAACAGATGAGAGCATGGCCAGGATGGTGAGGGTCCTTAATGATGCTAGAGCCTTTATGAGGCAGCGCCTCCTATAGATCCCTTCGATGGAAGGGAGGTCAGTACCCATGGTGGACTGGGCAGTGTCCACCACTTATTGTCATCTCCTTCACGATTGGTGTTTGAGTTGTCGAACCAGTCCATTATGCAACCAGTCAATATGGTCTATCATACGTCGTATTTATTTAACAGAGTATTTATTTAACCGAGTATTTATCGACACACCAAATCTTCTAAGGAAACAGAGGCATTGATGGGATTTTTTAATGATTGCATCAACGTGCTGTGACCAGGATAGATCTTCAGAAATATGTTGCCAAAGAACTTGAAGTTGTTGATTGTCTCCACCATGTGTCGATGAAGGTTCATGGATCCTCGGACGCCTTCTGAAATCGCCAATCAACACCTTGGTCTTACTGATGTTGAGAGCAAAGGCTCTCAACACCAGCAAAACCAAGGAACTGATTGTGGACTTTGGAAGGAGTAGGATAGGGATCCACAATCCTGTTTATATCAATGGGACGCTGGTGCAAAGGGTCAAGAGCTTCAAATTCCTGGACGTGCACATTTCCGAAGATCTTTCCTGGTCCCAGCACATTGATGCAATTATAAAGAAAGAACATCAGCGCCTCTACTTCCTGTGAAGATTACGGAGAGTCGGTTTGTCAAAGAGGACTCTCTCGAACTTATACAGGTGCACAATAGAGAGCATGCTGACTGGTTGCATCGTGGCTTGGTTCGGCAACTTGAGCGTCCAGGAGCGGAAAGGAATCCAGAAAGTTGTTACCACTGCCCAGTCCATCATCGGCTCTGACCTCCCCACCATCAAAGGGATCTATCGCAGTCGCTGCCTCAAAAAGGCAGCCAACATCATCCAGGACCCACACCATCCTAGCCACGCACTCATCTCTCCGCTACCATTGGGTTGAAGGTACAGGTGCCTGAAATCTGTTACATCCAGGTTCAGGAACAGCTTCTACCCCACAGCTATCAGGCTATTAAACTCGCCAACAAACAGACTCTGAACTGTAACAGCCTATTGCACTTTATCTGTTTATTTATGTGTATATTGAACTGAACGGTTCTTTATTTATGCTTACAATATTCTGTTGTGCTGCAGCATGCAAGAATTTCATTGTCCCATCTGGGACACATGACAATAAACTCTCTTGACTTGACTTGAAGTTGTTGTTCTGGCACCACACAATCAGATAATTGATTTCCCTTCTCTACTCTTGAATCATTACCCATAATACGGCCAACAATGGTGATGTTGTCGGCGAATTTAAAGATGGAATTGGGACTGTGTCTGACTACATAGTCATGGGTATAAAGTGAGTTGAGTAACTCAGTGGGTCAGGTAGCATCCCTAGAGGAAAAGGATAGGTGATGTTTCTGGTTGGGACCCTGCTTCACTCTGAGCGGGGAAGTGGTGAAGAGTTGGTGGTGAAAACCCCCCCAGGACCAATCAGGGCTGGCAACAAATGCCCTCAGGCATGGAGGTGTTCAGGTAGGCCCATTGTTGGCTACGGAAAGTGTGATCTCCAGAGGGAGACAATATGGTGACCTATGGTTCTCATTTTCACCCTACAGACACCTTACAATGGCGTTTCCTTTATCATCGTTATTTTTTCGTTATCTCTCCACATCACTGTCTATATCTCGTGTTTCCCTTATCCCTAACCAGTCTGAAGAAGGATCTCAACCCGAAACGTCATCCATTCCTTCTCTCCAAAGATGCTGCCTATCCCGCTGAGTTACTCCAGCTTTTCGTGTCTATCTATGTAGGTATGTTACAAAACTTACCTTTAGCGCTGCTGCAGTTCTGTCACTGGCTGTGTGCGCGACTTTGGCGCCTTTAAGGGGGGGGGGGGGTTAAAATGCGGAATTCCCCTTGCCAAACGGAGCTTTCTTTTGTCGGAGTGCGATCTCTTTCTGCCGGTACGTCCATTTTTTTGTAATAAATAGCCCGACTACTTCATCACTGCAGTAAAATAAAAATTATCTCCTAATGCCGTGAACGCCGACAACGGGGACCGATTTTACGTAGGGGACAGGTAAGTGAAAGCTGTTTATTTTTACATATAAACTTGCTTTTATAGGGGACTTTAATCAATATTTCATGTTGCGAAACGGTGATTTAGTCCCCATATGAACCGGCAGATTTTCCCTGCCGATATTGGGTTTAAATTCACCGCATCCGCAACGTTCCAATACATCGCGTTCCAGAAAATCCCACTCGCAAGCTGTTTAAAATGCCCATTAATTTACAGGCATTAAACACTGAATTCCTTCAATTTGGCCTATAAATTAATGACAATTAGATTTAAAAATCATGTTATATTGTGAATTATTGTGTGACTGTTAATTGGACACTTAGGTTTTAAATTTTTTTTTTTTTTCTTAAGAAATGGATAGATGTTTAGATCTAGCTACAATTGGATAACTAACTAATTATATGCTTTAATTTCAGGTCATCCAAGTAAGATTGTTTCATATTTGCTTCAGAATACTTCAATCTATAATAACTGAAAATGTATTTCAGTTCTCTTAATTTTTAAGGAAGTTATGGGCTATTGACTGTCCTCATCACAACTTTTGTGTTAAGTCAATAGAAAAGCAATAGGAAGCAAGTTGCTAATTTCCGAGTATGAAAATTGCCCTAACTTTTTTAATGAAAGTGAATTAGGTGTCAAATTAAACTTATTTTTATGCTTTATCTGATGGGATAAATTGAAGACTTGATTTTTAAAATCTCAAAATTTTGTAACATTGGTAACCTGTGGAACTGGTTGAACAACTAAAGGTGGAGTCAAGGGCGGGGAGTGTTAGTTATTTAAAATGAGATAATTCAATGGTCAACATTTTTGTCCTGTGCTTTCTCCATTGCCCGGGTGGGGCCACACGCAAATTGGAGGAACGACATCTCGTATTTCGCTTGGGTAGTTTACAAGCCAGCGGTTTGAACGCTGTATTCTCTAATTTTAAATAACTCCCACTCCAGTCGCTGAGGCACCTCCTCTTATCGACGCTGGAGTGGGCAATGTCCACCGCTCTGTCCTCCTTTTCAATGCCACCGCCCAGACTATTTTAAAGACGGTTGAATTGTTGGTTTGCTCCCTCGGACAGTCAACGGTTTTTTTCTGCAAAAAATGTACGTCGATCTGAGGTGTTCACAACATAATTACCCGGCAAATTACCTCGCTATAAATAAGCATTGCCTGCCCCCAAAGATCTCCTCTATGATCATTGCTTGCCCCGAAGTGGAGGTGTGCGGAAGCACTTTGTGCCCCGCAGTCCGTCTCGATACAAGTCCCTGCTGCTCCGACAACGTTCCCACGCCCAATGTCGTCGGGTTGCAAACCAGCGGCGAATGTTTCCCCCCGCGGTTGCTGGCGGCTTCATGTCGAAGAGCGAAGGTGAAATGAGTGCCTGCTGGAAGGGTGGAGACAGCGCCTGTTGAAAGAATGGATGGACAGTGTGAAAGTGGAGGCCAGCAGCTGCAGGGTGAGTGCACGGTGGCTGGTGTTTGGTGTTCAGTCACTTTTCAAGGAGAACCCCCAAGGAGCATTAAGGAAGTTCCCAAGTGCTGGCGAGTTAATATTGTTTAAAAAAACTATGTAGCTAAAATGCTGAATGTTGGAAACCCTACATTTATGCATATTTGCAAGGATGCTGTTTCATTCGTGACAGTAAAAAGAAGTGACGGTATGTAAGTAGCATCAAACTACCCAAGTTTGTGACTTCACTCAGAGTTCAAAAGGCGCTCTTAGCGCCCGCCTTGTTGAACACTGTGTCCAAAGACCACTTTACTTGTTGCTTCCATCGTCTTCCATGTATCGGTCAGGTGCACAGGTGAAAGAAAAAGCGAACCAATACTTAGTCTCATCTGTAATTTGAGAAATTATAATCATTTTGTGAACAGCTGGCTTGTGTTTAATAAATGTAGAAAATAAATGCATACTGCGGGATTTATACTTGTGAAAGGTCAGAGCTAACCAATCAGTCGACCAATTTGTGTTGCACAATCTTGGATATTTTTACTGCCTGGTATTTATGGTAAATATGTCCAATGTCGATGGCTCCATGTCGACACTTTCGATAAGCATACCGACATAGATCATAGATAAGCATAGAAGAGAGCCATTTGTTTGTAAAATTGGCAATTTAAATTGCCATTTAATCTCCTTAAATGTATCAATGGATTGTTATTTAGCAAAGGTGAGATGTTCTTAGGGGTGAAAATCCCTCCACCGTCCCTCTTGGTCTTTGCCAATGATTTTAAGTTAATGATCTCTGGTTGTTGGCTTGACCCTGTATCCGGGGCAGAACCATTTCCCTCTGTTAAGCCATCTCATAACTTTCTGTTCCAAGAAAAACAGTTCTAACTTTTCCAATCTACTTGTAATTGATGTTACTCAATCTTATTAAAGTATTTTTTTCCCTTAAGAATGTAGTAGGCTAGGGGGTGATCTTATTGAAATACACAAAATCATGAGGAGCATGGCTCAGTTGAATGCTTGAAATGCTCAGTTTTTGAACGCTCAATGTTGAATGCTCAGTTTTTTCCCAGAAAGTAGAGGATTGTAAAACTAGAGAACATGTGCTTAAGCAGAGAGTGGGAGACTTAAGAGGGACCTTGGGGCCAACGTTTTCACTGAGAGGATAATCCTTTCTGAATGACCGAGGGAGCGTGGCAAGGTGACGCAGCAGTAGAGTTGCTATCTTACAGCACCAGAGACCCGGGTTCGATCCTTACTACAGGTGCTCACAAGTGATAGGAGGAGAATTAGACCATTCGGCCCATCGAGTCTACTCCGCCATTCAATCATATCCTGCCTTCTCCCCATAACCCCTTACATACAGGGGTTTAGAGATTCAGAGCGGAAACAGGTCCTTCGGCCCACCGAGTCTGCACCGACCAGCGTTCCCCACACATGAACACTATCCTACATACACTTAGGACAATTTTACACATACACTAAGCCAATTGACCTACATTGCTGTACGTCTTTGGAGTGTGGGAGGAAACCGAAGATCTCTGAGAAAATCAACGCGGTCACGGGGAGACCGTACAAACTCCGTACAGACAGCATCCATGGTCGGGATCGAACCCTGGTCTCCGGCGCTGCAAACGCTGTAATGCAGCAACTCTACCGCTGCGCCACCATGACCGCCCGTGCTCTTTGTATGTTCTCCCCGTGACATGTGTGGGTTTTCTTTGGAAACTTCGATTTCTTCCCACACTCCAAAGACGTACAGGTTTGTAGGTTAATTGGCTTGGTAAAATTGTAAATTGTTCCTAGTATGTGTAGAATAGTGTTAGTGTGCAGGGATAGTTAGTCCTCGTGGACATGTTGGGCCAAAGAGCACTGTATCCCTAAACTAAACGAAGGAAGCTACAGAATCCGATACAGTTCAGACTTTCAAAAGACATTTGGACAGATGTATGAATAGAAAGGACATTGATGCCATCTTAAAGCAGGTGGGGACCTCAGAAGTGAGAGGTTAAATATGTCAGGGACATCCTGACTACAAGAGCACCCCCGTCTGCCCCCACAGTGATATCACACTGGCCAATGAATTAAACACCTTCTTTGCATGCTTTGAAACTGGCAACACCACCAGGAGAGGAACAACCCCGGCCATGGCGGAGGGACTGGCCTTAACACTGAGCACCCAGGAGGTACAGTGCGCTCTGTGTAGGATCAATCCACGCAAGGCTGCAGGCCCGGATGGAGTCCAGGGTAGGGTACTAAAGGACTGTGCTGTACAGCTGGCGAAGGTATTTACGAGGATCTTCAACCTGTCTCTATCTCTGGCAACGGTCCCCAAGTGCCTAAAGACAGCTACCATATTGCTGGTGCAGAAAAAGTCTAAAGTCACCAACCTGAATGACTACCGCCCGGTTGCCCAAACTCCAATACCAATGAAGTGCTTTGAAAGGCTGGTCCTCTCCCACATCAAATTCAGCATCCCTGCATCATTGGACTCTCATCAATTTGCATACAGGGCAAATAGATCCACAGAGGATGCCATCTCGGTGGCTCTTCACACTGTCCTGACCCACCTGGAAAGACAGGGTACCTACATGAGGATGCTCTTCATTGACTATAGCTCTGCCTTCAATACGGTCATCCCCACCAAGCTCACCACCAAACTCCACCAGCTAGGCCTCAGCTCACTGATATGCGATTAGATCCTGAATTTTCTGACGGAGCGACCGCAGACAGTGAGACTGGGGCCGCACCTGTCCTCCACTATCACCCTGAGCACCGGCACACCACAGGGCTGTGTACTGAGCCCCATGCTCTACTCCCTCTTCACCCACGACTGTGTCCCTGCATTTGACAACAACACCATTGTCAAGTTTGCAGACGACACAACGGTGATCGGGCTGATCACCAACTATAGAGAACCTGCCGGACTGGTGCTCACGGAACAACTTGTCACTAAACACCTCCAAGACCAAGGAGCTGACTATCGACTTCAGGAGGTCACAGAATGGGGAATACGCCCCAATCTCCATCTACGGAGACAGTGGCGAGAGTGTCTAGCTTCAAGTTTCTGGGCACTCACATCTCAGAGGACCTCACATGGTCCACCAACACCGCTGCGCTGGTCAAAAAGCCACAGCAACGACTGTTCTTCCTAAGAACATTGAAACGGACTGGTCTGCCCCAACAGCTGTTGACGACCTTCTACCGCTGCACCACAGAGAGCATACTAACGTATGGCATCTCTGTGTGGTATCTCAGCTGCACGGAGGCGGAGAGGAGAGCTCTTCAGCACGTTGTCCACAGAGCGCAACAGATTATTGGGACACCGCTACCAGCCTTGGAGGGCATCTACCACACACGGTGCCACAGGAAGGCCGTCAGCATACATAAAGACTCCTCTCACCCTTGTAATGGACTGTTCGAACGACTCCCTTCCGTTAGACGTTACAAGGCCTTCTATGCCTGCACTACCAGACTCAGGAACAGCTTCATTCCCAGAGCTATAGCGGCTCTGAACCTGCTGAGTACCCCCCACCCCACCCCCATGGACTGTCTTCCCCGGCCTCGCACTTTAGTCTGTGTTGATGTTACTGGTCAAATGTTCGTTTTTACAAACCTTGTTCTCAGGGGTTGCAAACCAAAATCTCGAAGTTGCAAACCAAATCTCGTTGCACTTATGTGTAATGACAATAAAAGATATTATTATTATTATTATTATTATTATGTCCGCAAAAACTCCAGCCAGTTGGTCTGCACAGGTTTAGAGAACTCGACCGGGTATACCATCAGGTCCAGGCTCTTTCCAAGGGTTCACTCCCTGAAGAATCTTCTGACGTCGGCCTCCGTGACTGTGAATGTAATACCATCAAGGCGAATGGGGGCTCGGGAAGGCATATCAGTGTTCTCCCTATCAAAGCGTGCGTAGAACGCATTGAGCTCGTCAGGGAGTGATGCTTCGCTATTGTTTGAACTGCCTCCTGATTTCGCCTTGTAGGAGGTGATGGCATTCAAGCCCTGCCACAGTTGCCAGACATCAGCCTCATCCTCCAGCTTAGAGCAGCTCTCTTTTGGCCTTTTTGATGGCCTTGTCAAGGTCTTATCTGGACTTCTTATAGACCTCTGCGTCACCAGACCTAAATGCCCGGGATCTGATCTTAAGCAGAATGCGGATCTCATGGTTCATCCAAGGCTTCTGGTTAGGAAACACTTAGAACTCACCGGGTCAGGATGTATCTCAGGAGAGCATGGATAGGAGACGTTTTGGGTCTGGATTCTTCTTAAGACTGATATCTGAAGAAATATCCCAACCCGAAACGTCAGCTATCCATGTTCTCCTGCAATGCTGTCTGACCTGCAAAGCTACTCCAGCACTCCTGTGTCTTTTGCAAAGGAGATGTTCGCAGTTCATACTCACGAAAGCACTTAATACAGAGAACGTCATATGCAACAACTGTTGCTCTTGCGTGTCTTTTGCCATCTATTTTAGAATTAGTTTTCCTTTTTGTAGATGGTTTATATATGCAACCAATAACATAGTTACCTCAGTACCATTAACCCCGCCTAGTTAACATCAATCATAACGCCTTCCCCTTCCTGGGTACAGTTCAGTAGAAGAATGTAGCCAGTGCTTGAGGATGTATGTAATACCCTGTGCTATCATTAAAAGATGTTGCACACTTTAAGAGTTTGTGAATTGCTTATTTACATGGTGTCGAAGCTGGAAGACACTTGTGTCTCCTGTCTATCGGGTTTTATTTCTTTTTTTTGATTTGGGCCCTTTTGTGCTTAATCTCTCTGACCATGGCGTCCTCTTGCAGAAAGCCTGCGCAGCTTGTCTTTGATGCTGACATCTCTGAGCGCTGGGCCACATTTGAATTTGATTTCACCCACTTTGTCAACGTCGCACACCGCACTGATCCTGACTCCCTTAAAGCCTCCCTCCTACTCAACCTTGTCGGACCTGATGCCATGAAGAGAGCCAGAACTTTCACCTACGCTCCAGCGGTCCTGGACGACAACAATGTGGTGACTACTCCTGCAGAATCTGCCAGTGACCCCGCTTGCCTGCTACGTAAGTTCAGGGAGATTTGTGACCTGCCCTCGAACCGCATTCTAGAGAGGGCACGGTTCTTTACAAGGAAACAGTTGCCGGATGAACCTGTTGAATGTTTTATTGCTGATTTGCGTTATCTCGCCCAGCGGTGCCGTTTTGGTGACATGACAGACCAGCTCACTAGAGACATTTTAGTAACTGGCATGCGTGACCAGAAGCTGCGATGTGAGCTTCTAAGGGATCCGGATCTAACGTTGGAAAAAGCCATGCATGCCTGCAGATTGTCTGAGGTCGTTGTAATGCCAGATGACCACCGGGACTCGGGCAATAAATCTGTCAACCTGGCTGGGTTTAGGAGACCACAGCCTCGGATGGAAAACAATGCTTTTCTGCCGCGTGCCAACCCAGGTCCTGGTGAGGTGCCCCCAAAAAGGTGCCCAAACTGTAACTACATGCACCACAGACTGTCGACATGCCCCACCTATGGCAAGGCCTGTAACTTTTGTAAAAAACTGAATCACTTCTCTGCCGCCTGTCGTTCCTTCCGTTCCCGTGGGAGACGGGTACAGATTTCCAGACCCAGTCTAAACATGCTGAGACAATCTGATAGCTGTTACGACTCACAGCCCGACATAGCTGAATCCTATGATGCAGATCCAATTAATTCTCTCGAGGATTCAAATGTGTTTACCCTCCACCAGGCACCTGGCCAACATTCTGATCCCTACATATCTTTGACTGTCAATGATGTAACCTTCCTTGCAAAGTTAGACACTGGTGCGAAGGTCAACGTTTTGTCAATAAATCCTTTCAACAAGATAAGGAATAATGAGCCCCTGGTCGCTGACAATGCTACTCTTCATGCCTATGGTGGAGAAATTCTAAGGCCTGTGGGGAGGGCCACTTTAACTTGCGTGCTGCAAAAGGCCATGAGAAACCTGGTTTTCTATATTTTGAACTCTGACTGTGTAACCCTGCTGGGCAACCGTGCGTGCCAAGATCTTGGCCTGGTGTCCTTCGACCGCACGGTCCACAAAGTGCAACTGTCCTTTAACCCGGTTGCAGAATACCAGGACCTGTTCAACGACGACCTGGGAAAGTTACCACTGACATACCATATTTCCATTGACCCAAATATACAACACGTGGTCCGCGCACCTCACAGGGTGTCTCACGCCATGAAAGATGGGGCGAGGCGATGCTTAACAGCATGATCGAAAAGGGGGTGCTAGAAGCGGTTAGCGAGCCCACCGATTGGGTCTCCACCATGGTTGCCACGATAAAGAAAGACAAGAACGAAATACGTGTGTGTATCAACCCTAAGAACTTAAACCCTAAGAGTACCCACAGAGCATCGGCCTTGCTGAACGGGCCGTCCGCAGCGCCAAGCTTCTGATAGAACAGGCGAGACTGTCCAACTCTGATTTGTATTTGGATCTCCTGAACCTCAGGAATGTTTCCGGGGATCTGGCCATGGGGTCCCCTGCTCAGCGTCTGATATCCAGAACAACCAGATGTCCCGATTGCCCAGCGCCAGTTGCAACCTCGGGTGCTGGAGCCCGCCTCCGTGCAGAGGCGCATTCAAGAGAAACATGACAGCCAGCGGCGTTCCCACGATCGGTCGTGCAGACCACTCGATCCTCTGTTGCCTGGACAGGTTGTTCAGTTCCAGACCGCCGGTGGTCACTCCCATCTGGCTACCGTGGTTGGGGTGGCCGACTCACCTCGTTCGTATCTGGTCGACTATGAGGGATCCATCTACCGTAGAAGCCGACACCACCTGCTTGCGGTTAATGAGCCAAAGCTGCAACCCCCAGGGCCCTATGCCCCGCCACTCTCATACCAGCAGCCAGCTGCTGTCCCGGCCAGCGTTCCCTCCATGCCTCGATCCCCATATCGAGCGCCCGGTTCCCCTCTGCGCGGGTCACCTATTGCCGGTCGCGGTTCTCACTCTCCTGTTTCTTCCACCCCACCGCCCTTCCCTGGTTCCCCAGCTGCCTCGTGTCCTCCTGTTTCTTCTGCTCCTTCGGGGGAAGGGGGAGACATCCGTACGCACTCGGGCCAGATTAGTAAGCCACCTGTTCGTTATGACGATTTTGTTTAATTCTGCTGTTTAATTCTGTTTTTGTGACAACAGTCTGTTTTGATTTTCTAAGGGGAAGGATGTAGATGGTTTATATATGCAACCAATAACATAGTTACCTCAGTACCATTAACCCCGCCTAGTTAACATCAATCATAACGCTTTCCCCTTCCTGGGTACAGTTCAGTAGAAGAATGTAGTCAGTGCTTGAGGATGTATGTAATACCCTGTGCTATCATTAAAAGATGTTGCATACTTTAAGAGTTTGTGAATTGCTTATTTACACTTCTTGTTATTGAAATATATTGGGTGTGGCAGGGCTGGGGAGGAGAGGGTCATTAAATTTTTGCTTTAATTGCACAACTGAATAAAATTTCCTGGATTGGATTTCACCTTGCATTATCCTGCTAGTTCTTGAGGTTGCTGTAGTTGGCCAGATGTTAAATATCTTATTTTCTAGTTAATCACAATTTTCATTTAGTTTGGTCTAATTTTTGAACAGCTCATGTATCCACTGAGCAAAGTACCTACAATTTTAGTTTAGATTTACGTTTGGAGATACAGCGCGGAAACAAGCCCTTTCGGCCCACCTCTGCAGCAGTCTCACTCACCATACACCTCCAGCCGGACTCTTGCCAGAGTTTCACCTCCTGAACTTGTTCCAAAAGTCACCTCATATTCACCAGCGTCCTCTCCCTGTAGATCACGGATTAAAAGACTGAAATTCCTGCAGTGAAGAATTACCCGTCCTGTGTTATTGGCGTAATAGTATTCAATTTTCCTGATAATATTGGCCATTTTAGTGTCTGACAAAATGGAGGATTTCTGCCTTTGCAAAGCCTGCTTGGCATCTTTTTGCAAAAGCTGCAAAGACCATGAGGTTCATGGCTCCAGAATGTCTGAGTCCTGGGAGAAAGCTAAGTACAGGGTGGTGTCCAGATGTCCCCTCAATTGTTAATATATATGAGGGTTTTGCAGAAAGAGCTGAGCATTGCTGCAAATGCATGATCAGGATTGGTTGGGGAATGGTATGTTATAATACCACTGTTAACTATGTTGCATGGTCTTTGCACTGTTATCATGTGATTGATCAAGGCAATGGGCCTTGCCCGAATTGTTTATATTACCTGGTAAAAAGTTTCTTTACTTAGGGGAACTGTCTGCCATTTGGAACTTTATGTAGAAATAATGTAATGGGGTATATTGTGATTGGGTTAGGGAACTGTCAATTTAATGTATTGTATGATCTTTATTTATGATTGGTTTGTAGGAGTTGCCCTCCCCATGTGTTTCACGCCACAGGTCCGATATGGTATATAAGAGAGGAGAGCATATGAGTCTGTGTCGATCTTCTGGGGCAGCACTTGGGACCGTGCTGACCTGCTGGAAGTGTCTATTCGCACGAGGCTGAAGGGCTTGGAATAGTAGGGACAAGGATCGGACCCGCGGTGTTGGTTAGGTATCGTATAGGGTAGTGTTATTGTGATTGGAAATAAAGTTATTGAACCCAGTGTTTGACTCGGTGTTTTACTGAACCAGACTAACGGGTTGAGAATAGGAGCAGAATTACATTCCCATTCGAGTCTCGGCACTACCGCAGCTCACCATAGAATATTATACAGCTACCTATTATACCTATCTATTTGGAGCCAATCAATTAGGCACCAGCATTTCAGGCATTTAATATTTCCCTGTTAAGTTTGGTGGCTATTCTGGAGCCACTATTCTATCTTCTCTTTTGGAGACTGTGGCAAAATATATTATTCTGCAGTCTGAATCAATCTAATTCCAAAAGGGTGCCGATTCAACCCCAATCTTTCCAATCTCTAAGGACAATGTTTGCAATAGAATGGGAAAACCAACGGACACGTTGCTCCCACCTGGTAATATGTACCCGCTCAGTTCCTAAAGAAGCCAGTTTGTTCCCATGATTTAAAAAATCTGTATGTACTTTATCTTTTCGATTGTTATAAAGAGTGCTATTGGAAAGAAATTGATTGATGTTCTCTTTCTTCAAGAATCCTCAAGAGAAGAGTGGGGATACAGTGAGAAATCAATGGAGAACCTGGAAGGGGAGGAATCTGAGGAATCATTTGATCATGGTAAAGTGGTGTTTTGAGGAATGTGGTGCATGTGGGACCAAAATGCAAATTGCGTGTGGATTGGATCAGAATGGAGATGGAGGAGGGGAAAGAGTTCCTTTCACAGCTTGTGGGGAGTCTGGCCCGGGTCCGCACGGCCTGGGCGGCACAAAGTAGTAAACTTGGCTGGGCCGCCAGGGGTAAAGTTGCGGGGAGGGCAGGAGTGTTGAAGAGGAGGAGGTTGGGTATCTCACTCAGTAGCTCGGGTGGCTGCGAGCGGCCGCCGGGACCGGACAGTGGAACTGGCCGCCACCTCAGCGCCTTCTGCCGGCCTACCCGCCAGCCAACCACGGTGTCCTTCGGCACAGCTGCAACCAATGGAGGTGCTGGTTAGCGGGTAGATTGCCCCCTTGAAGGAGTTTCACAAATTCCTTTCTACTGACTAAACCAAACCCTTGATCCTGTCCCGCCAGCCTTTTTTCAAAATTTAGCAACTCAAAATGGGAGTGCATCTTCGACACGGGTGCGTCATCATTGCCGGGACATGCGGTAATTTGGGGGGAAATGTGAATTTTCCTACCTTGACCACAGATTTCTAGTGTGTACTGTTTTGCTTTAAGAATCTTCAAGGAATCTTCAGTACAGTGGCACAGCGGTAGAGTCATTGCTCTACAGCGCCAGAGACTAGGGTTCGATGCTGACTATGGGTGCAATCTGTGTGGAGTTTGTACGTTCTCCCTGCGACCCAGTGGGTTTTCTCAGGGTGCTCCAGTTTCCTCCCACACTCCAAAGACGTATAGGTTTGTAGGTTAATCGGCCTCTGTAAAAATTGTAACTTGTCCTTAGTGTGTAGGACAGTGCTAGTGTATGGGGGTGATCACTGGTCGGCGTGCCAATGGGTCTGTTTCTGCGCTGTATTTCTGATGTCTCAAGATCAGACGCAAAGAAAAATAAAATATTGTTCAAACTAAAAAAATAACAGAATGCTGCTGAACATAGGAAAATAGGTTGCTTTGTACATTGAAACATATTAAGTTAGCATACAGGTACAACAAGTAATTGTGAAGGGAATTGCACTGCCGGCAAATAAATTATATTGCAAAGGTAACAAAATCTTGAAACCTTACAGGGCATAGGCAAAACCGCAGCCATGAAAAAATGAACACTAATTTATTAAGGGAAATACACGTTCCACTTGGTTAATTCATGAGACAAAATTGTTGTCATTATGAGGGAAAAGTTGATCCTAAACTCATTCTTTAAAAGTTTTGAAGAGAATCTTTCTGAGCAGATTTGGCTAATACTCTTTGGCATCGAGGAGAATGGGAAGCGTTCTTATTGAAACACGTGAGATCCTGATGCAGTTGGTAAGATAAATGCTGATAGGGTTTACCCTCATGGCAAAATCTGGGACTTGGAAGCCTGGTTTCAAATAAGGATTGGCCATTGAAGGAAGAGACAGAAAGGAAAGTTCCGCTCACTGGGTTGGAACTCTCCACATCACAGAGCCATGGATTATTTATTTATTATAGAACTTTAAACAAGCTGCTCTCCATCCAGCTTTAGAAGAGGTAACTTGCCTGCAACATGTTATTACAAATCTCCAAGGCCTAACAAAATTCTCTACCTCCATTTACCTACTGTAATCATTGTGCATTTTTTAAATAATACATACAAATCATACTCGTCTCTGTTGGGCATTACTAATCCTCTTAATCGCTACTCCCTACCACTATCCATAACATTACTGCATATTCTGGTGCTAAAATTATTGACATCGATATTTTATTTAAAATATTTATATATGTGGAATGATCACAGAACAATCTTAATAATATTTATTTGTTTCCCTTAGAATCTACCAATGAAAAAGTGGGATGTGACAAGAAGTCAATGATAGATGCACAAGACTTGAAATATTCCAAGGATCCAAAAGAAATTCAAGTTGAACAGGAGAATAAAGGTAAAATGGAGAGGAGTTACAGGGCAGTTCTGAGATTCATTCCCATTTTTGAATCTGATATATATTGAAACAGGCCTCCGTTCTCATTTAATTATATGGTATAGAATCCATATTGATCCCTTACAAGATTCCTTGCGGAGCTCTCAGTGGACGAATATGGAAGGACATTTCATCCTGAGATCTCTGTCAAACTCATTTGAAACCCGGGGGTTGGGTGATTAGGGAGGATATTCTCACCAGTCTTCTTGTTTTCTTCTTGTGTCAACAAACAAGTTGAAACTATTATCTAGTTGGAAGCACTCAACTATAAAGCTGTGGATCTCTCCCATGCTTCTATGTGGGTCTCCAACCCTGGCTGTACACTCTTATCTCCTGAACTGTCACAAGCCCAGATAGCAACTCTGCACATCTGACATTGTTCATCCTGTGGATTAGACTATTGATTCACTTAATGTACAAACTCTGGTCAGCATTTCAAAGATACATTAAATTAAATTAGGATCGTTATAGATGGTTAAAATTAGTTTATGGCTTATCTGCATGCCATTTTTGATTCATTTATTTTTCTGGCCAATTTAATATTAACATCAGAGGAGCCAGTCTGTATTCAGAAGAGACACAAAATTGGAAACAAAGAAAATTAACTCTCAAATTAAGAAACCTATAGCTTCTCTCTCCTACAGTTAATAATCCGTCGTTTAAACCATCCATTATTGATAAATAATTTAACCATTGGGAAAGAATAGGAATTAAAATGCTTAGAGACTTGTATGAAACGGGAAATGTATTATCATTCCAACAACTACAACTCAAATACATCCTGAGAAGTAATCAATATTTTAAATATCTTCAAATCCGTGATTATTTGAAAAAACATACACAAGAATACCAAACTTTGACTCCAGACCTATTAGATGAAGCTATGAACAGAAAGGCGGACTCAACTAACTTAATATCATACTTGTATAATATCATCCTAAATATAGAAATACCATCATCTGATACAATTAGAAGAGATTGGGAACAAGAACTATCTATAAAAATCTCGAAAGAGAGTTGGGATAAATACTTGCTATATGTGCATAAATGCTCGATCAATGTAAGACTTATCTTGAACCAATTCAAAATTCTACATAGATTATATTATTCGAAAACTAAACAAAATCTTTCCAAATGTTTCCCCTATTTGTGATAAATGTTTATCTCAAGATGCAACTATAGCACATTCCTTTGTTTCTTGCATAAAAATCCAAAAATTTTGGAATGAAATCTTTACAAAATTATTTAAATTAAAATTGAAACCTAACGCAGAATTGATTATTTTTGGAACAATGGTAGTCGGCTTTGAGCTTACTTCGTTCCAAAAGATTTTCCTTAATTATGGCTTAATAACGGTAAAACTACTTATAGTTAAATTTTGGAAAAATGCACCCACACCAACGTTAAAAATGTGGATTTCAAATGTGTCCGAAATGTTACACCTCGAAGACATGAGATTCATCCTAGCAGGCAAATCAGTCCAATTCTTAAAGATTTGGTCTCCATTTACGGACTTATTACAAGCATAAAGTGCAACGTAACTCTGGAAATAAACGGTTTCAGGACCTTGTGAGGGGTGTGCAAAGATATGAAGCAGGTTATTCCCTTTAATCTTATTTTCTTTATATTTTCCTTTTTTAATTTTTCGTTTTCTTTCTTTTACTCTTTCTCGTGCTCTACGTCTTTATGGGCTCTTTCCACTTTTTTGCGTACTATTAATATCACTATCTTATCTAACTTTTTCTTTCTCTTTTTCTTGCTTCTGTTACTTTTCTATTATTAAAGTTTAAAATAAGTGGTACATTAAATGTATTATGTTATTTTTGGTTTATATTATTGTACATTACTTCTAATTTAAAAAAATGTAATAATAAATAAATAAAGAGACACAAAGCTGGAGTAACTCAGCAGGACAGGCAGCATCTCTGGAGCGAAGGAATGGGTGACGTTTTGGGTTGTGACCCTTCTTCAGACTGTTTAGAGATAAGGGAAACGAGAGATATAGACTGATGTGGAGAGATAAAGAACAATGAATTAAAGATATGCAAAAAAGTAGCGATGATAAAGGAAATAAGCCATTGTTAGCTGTTTATAGGTTAAACATGAGAAGCTAGTGCGACTAGGGTGGGGGAGAGATAGAGAGAATGCCAGTGTACCTGCAGTGAGAGAAATCAAAATCCTACCACTGGGCTGTAAGCTGCCCAAGCGAAATATGAGATGCTGTTCCTCCAATTTGCTTTTAGCCTCACTGACAATGGAGGAGATCAGGGACAGAAATGTCTGTGTAGGAATGGGAAGGAGACATTTTCGCCACAACACATAATCCTCTGAAATTTCCGCCACCTCCAACCGGGTCCCGCCACTAGCCACATTTTCCCATCTCCACCCTTTCCGCCTTCAGCAGAGACCTTTCCTTTGGTAGTTCCCTGGTTAACTCATCCCTTTATACCAAAACCACCCCCTCCCCAGGCACCTTCCCCTGCAACTGCAGAAGATGCAACACCTGTCGCTATACCTCCTCCCTCAACTCCGTCCAGGGACTCCGACAGTTCTTTCAGGTTAGGCAGAGGTTCACTTGTACCACCTCCAACCTCATCTACTGTATCCGTTGTTCAAGGTGCGGACTCTTATACATCGGCGAGATCAAACGCAGACTGGGCGATCGTTTCGTGGAACACCTTCGTTCAGCCCGCCTGAACCTACTTGATTTCCGAGTTGCTGGGCACTTTAATTCTCCTTCCCATTCCTACACAGACCTTTCTGTCCTAGGTCTCCATTGACAGAGTGAGGCTAAATGGAAATTGGAGGAACAGCATCTCATATTTCGCTTGGACAGTTTACAGCCCAGTGATATGAATATTGATTTCTCTCACTTCAGCTAGGCCCGTCATTCCCATTCTCTCTATCCCTCCCCCACCCAAGTCACACTAGCTTCTCATTTTCACCCTACAAACAGCTACAATGGCCTGTTTCCTCTATTATCGTTACTTTTTTGCATATCTTTCATTCATTGTTCTTAATCTCAACACATCACTGTCTATATCTCTCGTTTTCCTTATCCCTAACCAGACTGAAGAAACGTCTCGACCCGAAATGTCACCCACTCCTTTTCTCTATCTGTCTATCTTTAGTCCCAGTATCTGCAGTTCCTTCTTACACAGTCTGCATTAAATTTGACTCACTCTTGATCGCAAAACAGCTAAGAGTATTGGACACAGTAAAGGAAAGAGGTTCAGGGGGCATCCCAGTTGTACTACTAAAGACCTGGACCTCTACTAAGCTGTTCCAGTACAGTTGAAATACTAGTAACTCTTGACAATGTGGAAAGTTTCCCAGGTACGTTCTATTCAAAGGAGCAGGACCCACTCTACCTAGCTAATTAGCATCCAATTGGTCTATTCCCAAACCTCAATAGAGTGATGGAAAGTGGTGTTGACAGTGTTTCAAAGAGTCATTTGCTCACCATTACCTTGCTCGGCACTAGACCTCGTAGGCGCTTGGTCTAAAAGAACATCCTGGGGCAGCACAGTGGTAGAGTTGCTGCCTTACAGCACCAGAGACCCAGGTTCGATCTGCATGGAGTTTGTTCATTCTCCTTGTGACCGTGTGGGTTTTCTCCGGGTGCTCTGGTTGTCTCCCACGCTCCAAAGATTTGCAGGTTTGTAGATTAATTGTCTTCTGTAAATTGTTCCCAGCGTGTAGGATAATGGTAGTGATTAGGGTGATTGCTGGTCGACGTGGACTTGGTTGACCGAAGGGCCTGTTTTCACGCTGTATCTCTATGGTCTAAAGTAAAAGTCTAACTTAATTCCATCTTTTGATTTAGATATCTTGATGTTTGGAATGATCACTGAACATTGTTAACTGTATATCTTTTTCCTTCAGAAGATATAAATGGAAAAGAGATATCTAACGAGAAGCCACCGGGTGATGCACAAGAATTAAACTGTTGTAACACTTCAAAAGAAATTGAAGTTGAAGAGGAGAATAAAGGTAAAACAGAGAAGATTTAAGAGCTGTTTTTTTGGTGATACAGTGTTGGTCATTTAATCAAAAATACTTGGGTATGAATTCTGTATTTTCTGACTCTTCACCAGGTGCCATGTAGTGTTCTTAGTTGAAGAATGTAGAGACATGTTTAATTCTGAGAGCTCGCTCAATCTCATTTGAAAACTAAGATTTGGGAGCGCAGTAAGGAAATTCTCATTTCTGTTCACTGTCTTAATGTTCACTGTTTCCAAGCAAATTATCAAGTTCTGTACGTTGTTGTCCAGTTGAAAGTGCTTGATTTGTGTCGTATTTGATGAAAGTAATTAGAGTATCTTGGAGGTTATCCAATATTGGAAGACTTTAACAGATGATAATCAGAATTTCAGTCACACTGCAAGATCTCACCAAAGTCTGTTCATTGTTTTATGTTGTTTACACAATGTTGTTCAATGTCAATTACCATGAGGTTCAACGATATGGAGCATCATGTCACTGGCTTCACAATAGCATCAATCTTGTTTGTTAAGACTTTTTCATCAAAATTGTAAAAGATTTAACACAAGCAAGTAGTGAAGCAGTTTTGAAAAAAAATCTGACACCAAATTAATATCTGATTCCTGGTGGATTCTCACGCTATTCACCAAGTTGCACCTTCCTACCTCGGAAGCAGGCACGTGCCATCAGGGTAGGCAAGGTAGGCACTGACTAAAATTATAAAATGGTAATTATTAAATATAAATAGTAAAGGCATGGGAGAATTATGCCTATCTAAGAGATCGATCTCTTAGGTAGACATAATTCTCCGTGCCTTTCATCCGCAGTACTTGTAACACGAGAAAGTGTGTGCAGCTGACGTGCCGTCGGAGCTGCTTCAAGCCGTCAATGACACGGAGAGCTGAATTCAGCTGAAATTCTGCCTTTGCAGTACTGCGAATGCACAGCAGCCTACTGCGCATGCGCAGCGCAAGTTTCTTGGCGGATTTTTCAAACATGGATTGCCATTATCTTAAGAGTATCTTAGGAAACAAAGAGAGAAGAATGGAGTTTGTGTACCGATAATGTGGTAAATACATTTCTTGGTGCTATATGTTTTTAAATACCATATTTCCCAGGGTGGGTGGGGGGGGGGGGAAAGAGTTCCTTTCACAGCGCGTGGGGAGTGGCCCAGGGTAAAGTTGCGGGGAGGGCAGGAGTGTTGAGAGGAGTGTTGAGAAGGAGGGGGATCATGCCAGTAACCCACTTGCCACGCTCCGGGCGCAGAGCCACCGCATTGTGGCTGGGGGGAGAAGTAGCTCGGGTGGTTGCGAGCGGCCGCCGCAAATCCTTAAATTCCGACAGTGCGATCAAGGGACCAATTGAGGTTACTCGGCTGTGGGAATTTAAGGATTTGCGGGAAGCGGCTGACATGAGCGAAGCCGGCGAGTGGCAGATGAGAGATGTTCAGACGGAGAGCACTGGCAGAGGTGAGCGGGCCGGCAGAAGGCGCTGAAGTGGCGGCCAGTTCTGCTGTCCGGTCCCTTGAATTAGTATTAGTATAAACTAATTAATTCATTCATTATTGACATTCAATAAGATCACAACTGATTCAACTTGTCCCGGTGTGCTCCCGTTTTTCCCACCATCCTTTCTTTCTTTTAAAATCTTTTTATTAGTTTTTTTCAAACAAAAACAAAACAAAAAAATATAATGATAAACATAACAATGATATTGATACATAGGGATCAGGATTACATTAATAACAAGTATAACCTAAATATGAGTCCAGTGTTAAAATACACATTGAGTATAGACCTCCCGGTCCCTATGTAAATATAGTTAAATGTTTAAAAGAGAACTTGTATATATAAAAACAAAAAGATGAAAAGAAAAAGAGAAAAACAAAACTCCCTAAACTGGAAAAAAAAAAGCAAAACAGAATCTGGGCTGCAAAGAATTTCAACAATTTAAGTCCCTGTTTGTCATCAAGTCCGTTCCACCGTGTAAAGGTAAAATAATTATTATAACGGTTGGAGAGGGGACAATTTATATTGTGTGAAAATGTTGAATAATGCTTCCCCAAGTCCTATCAAATTTAACCAAGGGTTTAACAATGTCACTCCTAATTTTTTCTAAATTTAAACATGATATCGTTTCAGAGTACCAATGGAGTGTGGTCGGAGGATTAGATCTTCTGGCAATTAATGTAGTAAAAGCAATCAGCCGATGGGCGGAACGGGACGGATGAATAGAATCTAACATTGGTAGCCCAAAAATTGCAGTAATTGGATGTTGTAAATCAATACCTAAAACTACAGAAATAGAATCAAAAATGTATTTCCAATATTTTTCCAAAAGTGGGCAAGACCAAAACATATGAGTCAGTGAGGCCACTTCAGAATTATATCTGTCACAGGTAGGATTTATGTGACCATAAAAACGAGCTAACTTATCTTTTGACATATGAGCTCTGTGAACCACCTTGAATTGTATCAGAGCGTGTCTTGCACACATTGAGGAAGTATTAACTAATTGAAAAATCCTCTCATATTTCTCTATAGGTAGAGAAAATTGAAGTTCTCTTTCCCAGTCATTCTTCATTTTATCAAATGTATCTATTTGTAATTTCAAAATCAACTCATAAATAGTCGTTATTAAACCTTTCTGATAAGGGTGCAAATGTAATTTTTTTCCAAGATTTCGGTTTGATGTGGTAACGGAAAAAATGGTAAAATAGCCTTAAAAAAAAAAAAGTCTAATTTGTAAATATCGAAAGAAATGTGAGTTAGGTGGATTATATTTATTGGAGAGTTGTTCAAAAGACATAAAACAACCATCCAAAAACAAATCACGAAAAGCTGCTAATCCCTACCCCTTCCATAACAGAAAGGCTTGATCAGTACTAGAAAATTGAAAGAAAAAATTAGATATGATAGGGCTTGATAAGATAAAAATCATTAAATCCAAAAAACTTACGAAATTGAAACTATATTCGGAATGTATGTCTTATTATTGGTTAGTCGTATATTTATTCAATCTCGTAATTGTAAAAGGTAACGAGACCCCTGGAATAGAAGCCAATGATAGCCCTTGCATAGAATCACGTTCAAGATTTATCCATCCTGGGCATTGGGTATCTTCTAAATATTTTGTCCAAAACATTAAATAGAGAGCATTAACTGCCCAATAGTAAAATCTAAGGTTCGGCAGTGCCAAACCACCATCTTTTTTTGATTTCTGTAAGTATTTTTTACTTGGTCTGGGAAATAATATCAAAGAAAGATTTAGCAATAAAAATTGGTATCGTCTGAAATAAATACAAAAATTTAGGTATGATAAACATTTTAATAGCATTGATTCGGCCGATTAGAGACAAGGACATTGGTGACCATTTAGTAAACTGTAGTCTGATATGGTCAATTAGGGGCATAAAATTGGCTTTAAATAGATCCTTGTGTTTCTTGGTAATCTTAATGCGTAAATAAGCAAAACAGTCGGTAGTCAATCTAAATGGAAACTGTCCATAATTCGAAATTAGTTGTTTAATGGAAAAAGCTCACTCTTACTAACCTTTAGTTTATAACCAGAAAAACGACTAAATTGATTAAGTCGTGCTACTATTGCCGGAATAGATTTCTCTGGGTTAGAGATAAATAATAATAGATCATCTGCCTAGAGAGATAGCTTATGAGTCTTATTCTCACGGACAATACCAAAAATATTAGGGGATTCCCTAATAGCGGTGGCTAAAGGGTCCAAAGCGATAGCAAACAGTAAAGGACTTAAAGATCAGCCTCGAAAGAGCCTGAAAAAAGGGGATCTCTGATTATTGGTAAGTACAGAAGCCTGAGGTATATGATATATCAGCTTGATCCAAGAGATGAATTTTGGACCTATCTTAAATTTTTCAAGTGTATTGAATAAGTATTCCCATTCTACTTTATCAAATGCCTTCTCAGCATCAAGTGGAATGACACATTCTGGAGTTTTATTTGACGCTGTATATACAATATTCATTAATCTCCTAATGTTAACGTATGAGCAACGATTTTTAATAAAACCTGTCTGATCTTCAAAAATTTGCGGTAAAATATTTTCCAATCTCATAGCTAATATTTTTGAAATAATTTTGGAATCTATATTTAACAGTGATATAGGTCTATATGATGTCACTTCAGTAAGGTCTTTATCTTTTTTAAGAATTAAAGAAATAGATGCTTCATAAAAGGATTGTGGTAATATATTCTTTAAAAAGGCTTCTTTAAAAACATTGCATAGCCAGGAGGACAGTAAACTTGAAAAATACTTTTAAAATTCCACTGTAAACCCATCTAAGCTGGTAGCTTTACCACTATTCATCGAAACGATTGCTTTCTGTATTTCTTCCTCCGTGATGGGTTCATCTAACAACAGACTCATTATGTGGTAAATTTGGCAAGTTCAGTTTCTTTAAAAGCATGTATTATATTGGAATCAGTAGGAAATTCTGATTGGTATAGGGAGGAATAAAATTCCTGAAAAGATTTATTAATTTCATCATGGTCTACTGTCAATGTACCATCCCGTTTACTCACTTTAATAATCTGACTTTTGGCTGACACAGCTTTCAACTGACTGGCGAGTAATTTGCCAGATTTATCGCCATGTATATAAAATTGACTTTTGGTTTTAAGTAGCTGATTCTCAATCGGTGATACTAATAACAAATCATGTCTCAGTTGAAGTTCAACTCTATTCTTATAAAGCTCTAGGCTAGCTTTTGAATATTTGAGTAGCTTTTGAATATTTGAGTAGCTTTTGAATATTTTTTTATCAATTTCTTTAATCTCATCAGTCAATATACGTATTTCATTTTTAGTTTGTTTTTTTAATCCCGTGGAGTATGAAATAATTTGTCCACGAATATATGCCTTAAAAGCTTCCCAGACTACACAATTGGATATTTCTTCAGTAGAGTTTGTTAAGAAGAAGAAAGCAATCTGATCTTTAATAAAAATTAACAACATTTAGATCTTGAAGCAGAGTAGTATTAAATCGCCATTGTTTAGCTCTAAACTTGGAATCAGGTAGTTTACTTGATCGCTTCAATGGTGCGTGATCAGAAATAGCAATTGCATCATACTCACACGCAGTGACCGATGAAATATCTATTATAAAGTAGTCAATCCTAGAGTAACTATGATATACATGAGACAAAAAAGAACATCATTTGTCATTTGGGTGTAGGAATCTCCAGACTTCTAACATTCCAGAGTCAAGTAAAAAATAATTGATAAAACTAGCTGATTTATTTAGAAGCACATGATCAGGTGCAGATCTGTCCATCAAGGGGTTCAAACACCAGTTAAAATCTCCACCCATTATCAAACGATGTTCATTTAAATTAGGAAAGGATGCAATTAACTGTTTAAAAAGCTCGGGGTGATCAATATTAGGTGCATAAACATTCACCATAACAACTTTTTGGTTATGAAGAACACCAGTGATCATCAAAAATCTACCATATGGATCAGAAATTGTTTCATAATGAACAAACGAAATTGAGGAGTCAATAAAAATAGTCTCCTTTCACCTTTGCCTGTGAATTTGAATGAAACTGCTGTCCTCTCCAAAACTTAAAGAATCGTTGATTGTCGTCTTTCCTTACATGAATTTCCTGAACAAAGATAATCTGAGCATTTAGTCTGAGAAGAACTTTTAAACATTTTTTTCTCTTAATGGGATGGTTCAAAGCATTCACATTCCATGAAAGGAAGTTAATAACTTTATCCATATTGTTTGTAAAAATCATGTGGAATGTGAAGGGTTAATTTCGGAGGCCATAGCAGTTCATGATACTGGAAGGAGAAGAATCTAAGGTGGAGCCAGAAGTGACAAAATTTCAGATATTTGTGTAGTTCAAATTCTGCCCAGATAGAAAAAAATGAAGAGCAAAAGTCCCCCCCCCCCCCCCCCCCCCCCCCCCCAACCCATGCAAAGCCCGAAACTGACCCGTAGGCAGCCAGAAGGCTACCTGATCCCTCCCCTACCCCCATCTCTCCTAATGACAGCTTCCAACGTAAAAATAAGGCATATTTACCACTCAATAGCCAAACCAAATTAATGTCATGGTTAAAAAGTGCATGCTAACTGTGAAAAACAAGAGCTACTTCATATTGTTTATCCAAGGTCAAAATACATGCAAACTATGAAAAAGATGAACTGCTTCACTTTGTTTGTCTAAAGACAGGGGAAAAGATCCTTCGATGGACATTTTAAAAGTAGAAGAGCTAACAAAGAAGATCTTAAAAGTTACTATATAATACCATGACATTAAATTAACAATATCTTAGAGAACGTAAAAGTTATGGTTTGATACCATCATACTAAGATTCTAAAAAGTAATTAGAGAATAACTCATCCAATTAAATTCTTAATCATTTACAGAATGATATATTGTCAAAATAGGAACAATAAATCTTCAATTGTAACTTCTTTACTCAGAGTGGTGGCTGTGTGGAATGATCTTCCTGCAGAAGTGTTGGAGGCAGGATCGATTTTAACATTTAAAAGTAAAGTGGATAGGTATATGGACAGGAAGGGAATGGAGGAGTATGGTCTGAGTGCAGGTAGATGGGACTAGGGGAAAATAAATGGTCGGCACGGACTGGAAGGGCCGAGAAGGCCCGTTTCCGTGCTGTAATTGTTATATGGTTATTATATGGTTAACTTAGTTGACTATCAATAACTCCCCGTCGCGGCTTCAGCCCCATAAGCCTCCAGAAAGCTAGAAGCTTCCTGCAGATTGTTAAAAAATCGGTTGTTACCATTAAGGAGTCGTATTCGCTGGTTTGAGCAAGGCAGTCTAGCTGGTTAGAGCAAGGCAGGGCACAGCTTTTTCTTAAACAACTCAGACATTTCATTATGGTAAGGCATTCTCAATCCCATAAGCTCATGGCTGTAATCAGGGACAAACCGAAACTTGCATCCTTCATATTCTACCATGTCCAACTTTTTTGCTGCTCGGAGGATAGTCTCCTTCATCTGCAGAATGTGAAACCGAATGATCAAATGTCTCGGATTATATTGGAGACCAGGTTTCTTCCCGATCCTGTGTGTGTTATCCAAAATTGGAAGAGTTTCATCGGACTCGATGTTGAAAGTCTCCTTTATCATTTTAGAGGCATATTTTATAACATTATCCCCTTCTTGACCTTCAGGCAAATCAACAATTCCCAGATTCAGTCGACGACTCCTGTTTTCCAGATCCATATTTTTAGTCTTGTATTGCTCGAGTGCCCAAGTATTTTCGTTCATTTTCCTTTCCAGTATTTCAATCTTCAAATCTCATTCCTGGCCCAAAGTTCGCAAGTTATCAATTTGTTCCTTCTGTTCATGAGATTCATCTTGTAATATAATCAGCTGGTCTTGAACTTCCTTCAATTTGCTCGAAATTCCTTTAATCATTTCTTCCAAACTTTAGAATCTTGTGTTCATTTCTCCGTTCAATTTCGATATTGCTTCGAAGACACCGGAGTCAGAAGCTGCGCCTTCCTCACGCTCCTTCCTTGGAGAAGCTTTTTTTGCTCGTCTCCATCCTTTACACGATTGAAGCGTATAAAAGTGTTATCAACGTTTTAAAAAAGGTTAGACTGTGTCTTGAAATCAAGTAATAACAAGTAACATTGAAAGAGTGGTAAGCAAGAAGTTAAAAGTTAAGGGAGCAAACAAAGTTACAACCTCACAGCATGCTGCCACTAGGAGACTAACCATCTATCCACCTGTTGTTACCCTCCACCCCCCCCCACCCATTCAGTAACTCAGAATGAAGGAGATTTTGAAGCCTTGGGCAAATTGAATTGTTACTTTCATTATTATTATTTTTTATTTTTATGGAGAGGAGAACAATTTGCGGTTTAAGATTTTTTTTTAAAGCCGACTGACTGCCTACCCTGAGTAATTACTCACGGCACGTGCCTGCTCAGAAGTCAGAATATTATGCATAAACATTATTGCAGAATAGTGCACATGGTCAGCATGGTCTTGTGAGAAAGGTCCACTCTTCCTTCGCATTCAGCATTTACATGCATAAAATCTTGATTAGATTCTGATGTACGATCATGTTTAGCCAATGTTTTCGTATTTTAAGAGATTGTTCATTGATGTAAATCTTTTTGATTAAAAACGTCTTTATGTGGAATAATTACCGATAATTCTCAGTTTTATTTCTTCTGCATCCCCCAGAATCCACACCTGAAAAATGGAGACGAGATGAGAAACCAACAAGAGATGTGCAAGACTTGAATGGCACCAAGGATCAAAAAAATGTTGAAGAGGAGAATAAAGGTAAAATGGAGAGGAGTGGCAGGGTTGCGTTTTGCCCCTCATGTCTGTGTATGTGGGTGGGGGGGAGAAACATGTCTGGGTCTCTTCCTTCGGGGGGGGGGGGGGTGCGACTTTTTTGTCGTATTCCCCGTCTCCGTCTGCGCCGAGGCCTAATGGCGGAGCTGGCGGCCTCGGGCCTCGGGGCTGTTCCAGCGGCAGCAGCAGCGGCGACCGGACTCGGTCCCGGAGCGGTTCCAGCAGCAGCAGCAGCAGCGGCGACCCGACTCGGCCCCGAAGCTGTTCCAGCGGTAGCGGCGACCCGACTCTGTCCCGGAGCGATGGCAGCGGCCTGACTGCGAGCCCAGTGGACGACAACATCGGCAGCTCACAGGTTGGTGACCTGTTTTTACGAGCTCCCGCAACAACAGCTTCGTCCGCTGGTCTGGAGGGCGGCTGCTTCGACCACCCGGGGCCGCGGAGTTGAACCTGCCTGTTCGCGGAGCTCGGTTGAACCGCGGGACTGACTTACTTACCATCACCCGGTGGGGTCACAACATCTGAAGCCTGGATCGCCTCGGCGCAGAGGGAAACAAAGAGGGAAGAGACAGAGACATTAAGACTTTGCCTTCCATCACAGTGAGGAGGTGTTTGGTGAACTCACAGTGGTGGATGTTAAATTTGTGTTCATTGTGTGTTTCTGTCATTTTTTAAAATTATATGTATGACTGCAGGGGAACGCAATTACGATCAGACCAAAAGGTCTGAATGACAAATAAATTCAATTCAATTTCCTGCATTGGGTTTATGCCCCAAATCTCATATTTGCATATATATAGTCTATACCTTTTGATTCCTCACGAAATGACATGCTCAGTTCTCAGCAGAAGGATGTAAATTCATTTAATTCTGGGATCTCTGTCAATTTCATTTGGAAACCTGAAGGTAAGGAGAACAGGGAGGGTATTCTCACCTGGGCATTATATTTTCGTGACCTGACATATTTGTCATATTTGCACGGACATTGACTCTTATACATCCTCTGTTTTGGACTTTATCAACTCCACCATCAACAGTGTCACAACCCTCAAACGGATGACCACATTCCCGAATCAGAAGCCATGAATGAACAGCGAGGTCAGGCTACTGCTGAAAGCACGGGACACCGCTTTCAGGTCAGGCGATGCTCGAGCCTACAGTTCATCCAGGGCTAACCTGAAGAGGGGCATCAAGAAGGCCAAGCATAGCTACAAGCTTAGGATTGAGGAGCACTTCAATAACAACTCCGACCCCCGACGCATGTGGCAAGGCATCCAGGCCATCACGGACTATAGATCCACCAACACCACCCCCACATCTAGCAAGGCGTCCTTCCTTGAGGAGCTTAACCACTTTTATGGCCCCTTTGACAGGAACAATCAAGAGATGGCCATCAAGGCTGTGCTCCCTGTTGATCACCAGCCCCTCACACTCACCCCCTATGACGTGTATGTGGTACTGAGCAGGATTAATGCACGTAAGGCTGCTGGCCCTGACGGCATCTCCGGGCGCGTCCTCTTCAACTGACATCTTCAACCTGTCACTTGCCCAAGCAGTTGTCCCACGTGCCTTAAAACCACCTCAATCGTGCTGGTGCCAAAACACTCCACTGCGGCGAGTCTCAACGACTTCCGCCCAGTTGCAATTACTCCCATCATCACCAAGTGCTTCGAGAGGCTGGTGCTGGCACACCTCAAAGGCTGCCTACCTACCACACTGGACCCCTATCAGTTTGCCTACCGCAAGAACAGGAGTACGGAGGATGCCAGAGACACCTACGTGAGAATGCTGTTCATCGACTATAGCTCAGCATTTAACACCATTATCCCCTCAAAACCAATCACCAAACTCAGCGACCTGGGCATCAACCCCTCCCTCTGCAACTGGTTACTGGACTTTCTAACTAACAGACCCCAGTCTGTTAGGTTGGACAACCACACCTCTTCAACCCTCACCCTGAACACCGGCGTACCCCAGGGCTGCGTGCTGAGCCCCCTCCTCTGCTCCCTCTTCACCTACGACTGCACACCTGTACATGGTTCTAACACCATCATCAAGTATGCTGATGATACAACGGTGATTGGCCTCATCAGCGACAACGATGAGTCGGTCTATAGGGAGGAGGTTCAGCTTCTAGCAGCATGGTGCGCTGACAACAACCTGGCCCTTAACTCCAAGAACACCAAGGAGCTCATTGTGGACTACAGAAGGTCTAGGGGCTGCACGCACACCCCCATCCATATTAACGGGACGGAGGTGGAACGTGTTTCCAGCTTCAGGATTCTGGGGGTCAACATCCCTCATGACCTCTCTTGGACCCACAATATCTCAACACTGGTCAAGAAGGCTCACCAGCGTCTCCTCTTCCTGAGGAGACTAAAGAAGGTCCATCAGTCTCCTCAGATTCTGGTGAACTTCTACCGCTGCACCATCGAGAGCATCCTTACCAACTGTATCACAGTATGGTATGGCAACTGCTCTGTCTCCAACCGGAAAGCACTGCAGAGGGTGGTGAAAACCGCCCAACGCATCACCGGTTCCTCACTTCCCTCCATTGAGTCTGTCCAAAGCAAACGATGCTTGCGAAGGGTGCGCAGTATCGTCAAGGACTGCTCTCACCCCAGCCACAGGCTGTTTACCTTCCTCCCATCCGGGAGGTGCTACAGGTCCCTCCGTTGCCGGACCAGCAGGTTCAAGAATAGCTTCTTCCCTGCAGCTCGGTGATTGCCAGTCACCCCCCCCCCCCCCCCCGAGACGCTCCTTCCCCCAGTAAAATTGCACTACTGATACTGTTTGTACATTTTTTTTTTTGTAATATTTTTTTATTTGAAGTAATCAGTTTACAATGTATAGCTTACTTTATAAACTAACACCTTAATTCAATATTACTACAAATAACATATCAATACTTAATATCTTCTATTTTTTGGAAATAAATAAAAAGATATATAAGAGAGAAAAAAAAAGAGAAAAAAAAAAGGGAATAAAAAAAAATTTCCCACATACTTCAACCATAAAAAAAAAGAAAATTTGAAAAACAAAAATATTACATATATATAAACAAAACTAAATACATTATACGAAATACTATTTCATACAGTAATATCTATAATAAATGCGCAATAATATCAAATGTAAGTAAGTTATTCGCATCGGATTCCGTAGGGTGCCCGTCGAGCCGTGATTCCAAGAATAGCTACTTCTCTAAATACTGTATATATGGAGACCATATCGATTCAAAAGAATTATACCTGTCCAAAAGGACAAATCTAATTCTTTCCAAATTCAACGTCTCCAACATCTCTGCTGTCCACATTTTAATTGTTGGGGATAATGTTCCCTTCCAAAATTTAAGTATCATTTTTTTCCCTATTATTAAACAGTAATCAAAAAAATTTCTTTGATTTACTGTGAGTACCAAATTTGGCTCCGGGATTCCAAATATTATTAATTTTGGGTCTGGGTCGAGTTCAACCTTAAGAACTTCCGAAATAACTTTAAAAATTTCAATCCAATAATAATTCAACCGTGGGCACGTTACAAAACTATGTATTAAATTTGCTTCAAGATTCTTACATTTATCACAAATAGAGGAGAGACTAGGAAAGATACTTTTTAATTTGGTTTTCGAGTAGTGTAATCTATATATAACTTTAAATTGTATCAATGTGTGTCTGGCATTCAAAGAACACCAATGTATTCTTTGTAAGCTTTCTTCCCAAGTTTCTTTTATTATAGGTAATCCAATTTCATTTTCCCATGCTTGACGATATGTTTCAGTTGTTGGGTTCTCTTTATCTAAAATAATATTGTATATATAAGCTATAAGCTTATCCGTATTTGGATGTAAATTAAACAGCTCATCTAATAAGCCTGATTCTTTATTTTTATAGTCTTGTGTGTTGCATTTAATAAAATCTCTAATTTGTAAATACCTAAAATGGTGTTGTGAAGGTAGTCCAAAAATATCTTGTAACTCTTCAAATAATAAAAAATTTCCATTTCTATAAAGGTGTCCTATCCTTTTAATTCCTGAATCCTCCCACAGTCTAAACCCCGCATCTAAGATTGAGGGTTTAAACAGTGGGTTATTCCTAATTGGTAACCTAAAAGAAAGATTATCCAGATATAAGGTCTTAACTATCTGTTTCCAAATACGCCTATTATTATGAATTATAGGGTTGTCCCTATAAGTCTTTTTTTGTACTTCCTTTGGTGCGAAAATAATCGACTCTATATTGAAAGGTAAACAGTCTTCCTTTTCCATTTTTAACCACATTGGTTCATCATCCATATTTACCCACCAAAAATTCATATTCTTAATCTGGACTGCCCAAAAGTAGTATAGAAAATTTGGAAGTGCTAGCCCTCCATTTATCTTAGACTTACATAAATGTTTTTTACTTATTCTATGACTTTTGTAATCCCAAACAA
The DNA here is from genome assembly GCA_963514005.1 of Raja brachyura. Next base: position 27,310,152 of record OY740790.1, read on the forward strand.
AACTATTAACAATATTATCAATTTTTTTTAAAAAAAATTTTGGGAGAAAAAAAGGAATTGCCTGAAATAAATATAACAATTGTGGTAAAAAAATCATCTTTATAGCATTAATTCTACCGATCATAGATATAGGGAGTGTTTTCCAATATGAAATGTTTTTTTTAAGTTTCTCTAATAATTGATAATAATTAGCTTTAATTAATAATTTATAGGATTTCGACACATTGATTCCTAAATATTTAAATTTATCTGTAACTATTTTTAATGGGTATTTTTGTAATATTTATATTTATACCAGTTATAGGCATAATGTCACTTTTATTCCAATTAATCCTATATCCTGAAAATACGCTAAATTCATTTATAACATTGAATAGCTTGGGAATACTACATTCCGGCTTAGTAATATAAATCAGAATATCGTCTGCATATAAAGATATCTTATTATTTGTTGTGTCAGTATTATACCCATATATTTCAGGTTCTGATCTGATTCTTTCAGCCAGAGGTTCTATCACCAAGGCAAATAATAAAGGGGATAACGGACATCCCTGTCTGCATCCCCTAAAAAGTCTAAATTTAGGTGATAGTATTTGATTGGTTAAAATTCTTGCAGTAGGGTTAGAATATAATATTCTTACCCATTTACAAAATCCATCCCCCAGTTGATACTTTTCCATTATATTAAATAAATATGATCATTCCACCTGGTCGAATGCTTTTTCAGCATCCAACGATATAACTGCTAATTCTATATCTCTTCTTCTTCTCGAGTAGATAATATTAAACAAGCGTCTAAGATTATGTGATGAGTAACGTTTTGGAATAAAACCTGTTTGATCATAATGTATTATTTTGGAAATCACTAAACTTAGCCTCCGAGAAAGTACTTTAGTTAATATTTTTTGATCAGTATTTAAAAGGGCAATCGCGCGATACGATCCAGGATCTTCCAGATCCTTATCTAATTTAGGAATTAATGTGATTGTAGATTCATTTAAAGACTCTGGTAATTTTCCTAACTCATAGGTGTGTCTGTACACTATTTGTAATCTTGGTGAAAGTAGATCATGAAATTTTTTGTAGAATTCTGCACTCAGGCCATCGGGGCCCGCTGTTTTACCATTTTTTAACGATCCAATTGATTCTTCAATATCTATTACAGATATTTCAGCGTTTAACAATTGCCTACTCTCAGAATCTAGCTTATTAAAATGACATTTTTCTAGAAATGTTTCCATTTCATCTATTTGCCCTGTTAATTTAGATGAGTAAAGATTTTGATAATATTGTAAAAATGTGTCATTAATGTCTCTTGGTATAGTCAACGTATTTCCCTGTACCGATCTAATACTATGTATAGTTTTTTCATCGTCTAATCTTCTGAGTTGTCGTGCTAATAATTTTTGAGGTTTATCACCAAATTCAAAATGAACTTGTACATATATATTTTACTGTTCATTATTCTATGTTCTCTCTTCTGGGTGAGATGCTAATTAAAGATTGAATTGAATTCAAGTTTTACACACTCTTATCCTTGACCAGATGCCATACAATGTTTACAATACAATATTGTGGACATGCAATTTACAGTTAAATCTCTAAAGTATTAGACTATCTTACCAAACCCTACATATATCCTCTACACTGATTATTACGCAGTTCTGCGATTTAGAGAACATTTCAATGGTTTCAGAATAGTGTCAATTCTGTTTAAGGGGATTATTTCATTATTGATTAGATTAATATAGAGGACAATAGATGTGTTGAGCAGAACTGGGGTTGTCCCAGATAGATGGATTGTGGCACAGGAATCTATCTCCAGAGAAACACAAAACTGTAGACAGTTTTCTGGTCTCCTACGGTGTCAGTTACAACAGCAGCACAACAACCCCATGTGAACCTTCATGATTAGTTACAACTCAATTCAACTGATAACGGCAATCCTGTTTATCTGACAACAATCAACTTGCAGCTCCGTGCTAAGGTTTCAAAGGAATATAATGGGGACTTAAGGTCATCCAATATGTTTTATGTATCTTGGCTGCTTATTTACATTCTAGTTTCAATCCCACTTTGTTCTGAATCAATTTTGCATTGATACCTCACAATGAATGGTCTCCGTACACTGTAATAAGTTGCCAACCAATCTACCTGCCTCTACTTCTCCTCCAACCTCGTCTATTGCATCCGCTGCTCTAGATGTCAGCTGATCTACATCGGTGAGACCATGCGTAGGCTTGGCGATCGTTTCGCCGAACACCTCCGCTCGGTCCGCATTAACCAATCTGACCTCCCGGTGGCTCAGCACTTCAACTCCCCCTCCCATTCTGTATCCGACCTCTCTGTCCTGGGCCTCCTCCATGGCCAGAGTGAGCAACACCGGAAATTTGAGGAACCGCACCTCATATTCCGCTCGGGCAGTCTGCACCCTAGTGGCATAAACATTGAATTCTCACAATTCCGTTAGCCCTTGCTGTCTCCTCCCCTTCCTAGCTCTCTCAGCCCTTGGGCTCCTCCTTTTTCCTTTCTTCACCCCACCCTCCATCGGTTTCGGCCTGAAATGTTGCCTATTTCCTTCGCTCCATAGATGCTGCTGCACTCGCTGAGTTTCTCCAGCACTTTTGTCAACCTGCTTCCCAATAGCTCCTCTGGGATTGTCATAAATCACGTACAGAGATGCATGGTACAAAGAAAACCATGGATCCATAGAGGAAAATGAAGATGGGAATAGTGAGAAAGTACTAACTAGATTTTCTCTCTGCATTGGGCAGAACAGATAGCTCATGTGCATACATTCAAATCACATTCACTGCACATTATGTTTCTTGATAGAGGCCTTCCATATTCCCAATTCAAAAGCATACATATAATTTGGCAACTATGGGGAAAGTTCCATCAGGAATAGTGAGAATGTTCAGTTATATTGCTTGATCTTATCCAAACCTTCTGATTTATTTATATCCTCTAGGATATAATACACATATTGTAAGAAATAAAACACACTTACTGCCTTTCTTTATCAATTGTTGTGTTGTTGCCCAGTTTGGAGAAACATTTCAATGGTTTTGTAAATTGCACAAGTGAAGACCATAACATTGCTGATCCATGCAAAATTAGCATGGACAACTATTTCAGCAGTTTTGCTCTTGTTCTGGATAGATCCCTGTGCATCAACAGGCAATCGCTATCCTCTTTATTGGATTTCTGATTAACTTTAACAATAAATTCCGGTCAGCATTTCAAAGAAACCATGAAATGAAATTAAGATCATTACACACCGTTAAAAAGAGCCTTGCTGTTTGTTTATGTGCTAGCATAGTCCCTCTGTTTCTACACCTGCAACAAAAAATTCCTCAACACATATAACACTGGGCTTCAATTATAAGCTGAAAGAGTGGTCTCATGGAACAGAGTCATGTTGTATCACGGTAGACGTTGTCAAATGTTCATCACAAGTATCAAAAAATACACTTGTGGACACAAACTCCAATCTAGGCTGCATACTTTACACCATGCCTGATTCATTCCTTGGATGGACCCATATTGGAAATTATGAAATAACTCACAGAATAGTAATTTGGCTCAGGAAAATTAAACATTGCTGCTTTCCCTGTCATGCAAAAGATTGCCTGGTATAGGCTTTAATATTACCATTTCAGATGTGGTCAATTACCCCACATTTTGATTAATGTATGGCTTATATCAACATATTTGTATAAACATAACAACATGGAATAATGGTTAATACGGGCTTGCCACAAAATATATTCTGCCTTTACACCCAATATTTGTACATAAAATTAGGTTGTGTTCTTCTTTAGATTCCAGTCTGTAATCATGTTTTGCAAAGATTAAGTTTTCATTATTTATTTTCATGTGCATTTTTTACAATTTTCTTCTGTTCCTTTCAGAACCCACCCACGAAGACTGTAGAGACAAGAAACCAACAGGAGACGTGGGGAGTTTGCAATGTGACAAGAAGCCAAACCAAACACAGGCTGAAAGGGAAAATAGAGGTAAAATGGAGAGAAGTTGCAGAGTAGAATTCTGAGTTTTATTCCCTGTGTTGGATCTGTTATGGTGCTCACACAAGGCTCGAAATTAGCGGTTGCCCGGGTGCCAATGACCACCCAAAGTGCCGCTGGGCAACCTAAATGCCGACTCATTTTGCCCGGCTTGGCAAGCAAATACTGGTGTATACCGATAGACACAAAAAACTGGAGTAACTCCGCGTGTCAGGCAGCATCTCTGGAGAATAGGAGCGTGACGTTTTGTGTCGATGGCGGCGGCTGTATTCCTCTAGTATCTTTGATTGTGGGGCAAAGATACCAGGTGCGTGGTGACGAAGGGCCGGAGCGAATGACGGGCCTCGAACAGCGGCAGCAGCGGCCGCGATGGCGGCTCCACCGCCTCCTCCCGCACCCCACCCGGCGGAAGGAGAGCTCCCTCTCCCTCCCTCCCGGCCTCGACGTGCGAGAGGGGATATTTTGAAAGCGCAGTTGGTGGATTTGCAGCAGTAACTTTTGATTTGCAGGCAGCGGCCGCTATCGCCCTGATAACGGCCGCTGCCTGCAAACCCGTTAACGGCGCTTTCAATACAACCCCTCTTGTATGCCGAGGCCGGGAGGAGCGAGAGAGGGAGGCGGAGGCCTCCTTCCACTGATTGAAGCAGCTGATCCCCCTCCCCCCTCCCCCCTCTCCCCCTCTCCCCCTCCATCTACCCCCACCCCAAACTATTCATCACCCTACCCACCTTGCATTGATTCTCCTGCCACCCCCCATCCATCCTGCACTTCTCCCCCCCCCATTCATACTGCACTGATCCCTCCCATTCATCCCGTACTGACCCACCTTCCATTTACCCTGCACCAAACCCCCCATCCATCCTGTAGTGATTCCCCATTCATCTTTTACTGATCACCCATTCATCCTGTACTGATCCCCTCATTCATTCCATACTGATCCCCTCATTCATCCTGTAGTGATTCGCCATTCATCCTGCACAGACCCTCTGATCCACACTGCCCTGACCCCCCCCCCCCCCCCCATTCATCCTGTGCTGACCCCCCCCCCCCATCCATCCTGTACTGATCCCCCCCATTCAAGAAGAATGGGGGGAACAGTCTGAAGAAGGGTCTCGACCCGAATCGTTACCTATTTCCTTAGCTCCATAGATGCTGCCTCACCCGCTGAATTTCTCCAGCGTTTGTCTACTTCCATTCATCCTGTACTGATCCCCCCCCATTCAACACCACTGACATCCCCCTGTGCTCTCTCCTCACAATTTTACATACTCCAACCAACACGTACTAATTCATCTGTCTCAATCCATCCCTTCCACACCGATTGCCTTCTAAACTCGCCCCTCCCCCCGCCATCTATCACACACACCCTGACCCTATTGTGATTCAAAGTCTTCAGAGCGAACATTGACTATGTTTGATAACGGAATGCAATCCAATGTGTTTTAATTCCAATGTTATTATTTGTTTTGACACCTTTAAACATATTACCAAAAGAACATTTGCTGCAGTTATGTCCTTTGGCCATCTCTTGTCAGTTAGTGTAATGTTTAACCTGTCAGATGGGTATAGTCGGTTTTCACAGCTATTATCGTAAAATGCCTTTAGAAATTTCCTTGTAAACTGTATATTTTGTTATGGATAAATTATGTGGGAAGCCAGAGTGTTTCTGTGCCAATAGCAATAACGAGCCATGTCATGGTAATTTTTGGTCCTTCACAGAAACATGCTTGCATCAATCTATAGTGTGCATGGTCCAGGATTTATTGACACAGGCTGTTTATTTGCTGAATAATCTAACCACATTCCAACCATTTGTTGGAAGTGGAAAGAACTAATAGAAATTGCATTCATTGCAATATGTAAAAAGAGTTGAGATATTGTATTATAATTTTGCTGCATGTCATTGTGGTACATATGAAGTCTTGATTGGTGAATATGTTTAGTTTGTGAGTTATTTGAAGCAGAAATAATATGTGAATGTAGACAAAAGTGCTGGAGAAACTCAGCAAATGCAGCAGCATCTATGGAGCGAAGGAAATAGGCAACGTTTGGGGCCAAAACCCATCTTCAGACTGATGGGTTTTGGCCTGAAACGTTGCCTATTTCCTTCGCTCCATAGATGCTGCTGCATCTGCTGAGTTTCTCCAGCAATTTTGTCTACCTTCGATTTTCCAGCATCTGCAGTTCCTTCTTGAACATAATATGTGAATGCTTCATTGAGCATAGTTCTGACTGGTTATTATCACACGTCATGCAAACCGTCTTAAATGACCACCGAAACTGTCATTTGGCAACATAAAAAGCTGTCAAGGTTGCCCGGCTGGCAACAGGGAAAAAAAGTTAAGCGAGAGCCTTGTCACACCCACCCATATCTCATTTAATCAAAAATACTTGCTTATGGAGCCTACACTTTCTCATTATGCACCATTCAGTAGGCACAGCTCTCACTGGAGGCAATTAGACACGCATTTTGCTTCTCATATTAATCAACAGTAACATTTTACATGCTCTTTATTTATCAGGTGTCATTCAATTTCCACAATAAAATAATGTGAGACAGAATTTACAGTCTGAGACGTGCTCATACTATATTGTAGATTAGCAAATATTGGAAAAATTTCAATAGATAATAAAGGAAATTTTCAGTCACAGATTCTGATTGTATCGTAAGCTGTTAGCTTGTCAATACAAGTGCTGCATACTTAGCTTCAGTCCTCCTTTTGTTCAAGCCAGTCTAGTATTAACACATCACCGCAAATGCTTTCCTTGCAGTATTAAAGTTTGCAAGCCATCTCCTAGTCCCTGCTTCTCTAATGTCTTCTCAATAGATCATCTCAGATTCTATTGATTGCTCCCAGTTTTGAGCCATATGATCTTCCTAAAATCAGAAGAGATCCTAAATTAGATTCACCTTTGAGAAAATCATGTCAATTGTCATTTATCTGAGTGAAGAGTCGAACTATTGCCCTAAAATCATGGTACCCTTCTGACAATCAATTAAAACTTTCCCAGACTGTCCTGAGGGACAATGGAAATAGGGAAAAGGAACTATCTGAAACAAGAACAAAAAGTGGCGGAAGCACTCAGACAAGCAGCATGTGGAAAGATAAACTTACATTTCATGTCAAAGATCCTTTGTGGGAACTGGAAAAGAGAGTTTATTTTAATTTGTGAGAGGTTGGGGATGAATGGAAAGGAAAAAGGAATATCTCCTAAGAGGTGAGGTCAGGATCGTTGTGAAAATCTGCAAATGAGGTCAAAGATTAATGAAGGCAGTTAAAGAGAGAGAGAGAGAGAGAGAGAGAGAGAATTTGACAAGGAAATATAAATGTTAGGAAATCGAGGTCATTAGAGAACATGAACACAATGTAAATGTTGCGAAATCAGAGCTCGAGGATATGCCTGATGGATAGGTTGTGCGATTTGAGAGAGTAAAACAGAGGCAATATAACAAATGGGTGGCCAGCTGTGATGCAGGCAGAGAAAACAAGTTGAGATGCTGTTTCTCAATTTCACATTCAGTCTTGTTCTACTGCATCAGTTGTGAGACAGGTTAGAATGAGAGTGGTATGGAGTATTGCAATGTAGTTGTGGGAAAGGGCCTCCAACCTGAAATGTTAACTCAATTTCTGTCTGCTTACATGTTGCCTTACTTGCTGTTGCCAGTATTTAATTTTAGATTTCCATCTTCTTCGGTTTTTTTAATTTTCAGTTGTGAAAAGCCTCCTTCGTCAACATTACCAGCAACATTTAAACCCCATGCTCAATTGGAAATTCTTGCCTTTTACTCATTACCTTCCCGGGTTATCAAACTATTAATCAGGTTCTGCTACACTGAATTATCTAATTGAATGTGCACAATAGGATATCAGCGTTGATTAAGTCAGTTTGCTTCTGATGGTCGGCACAAGTTTCAAGATTTCCTAAACTGATTTTTGGGTTTGGGATTGTTCAACACTTAGATCATTGGACATGACAGTGATCTTTCCTAACTATTTATGTTGTTCTTTGCAGGCTTCATCTGTGAAAACCATGAACAGAAGGCAAAGGAAAAGATGCAAGAACCTCAGAGCACAACGCATCATGAATCTGATGAGGAAAATCACTCCGATAATGGTAAGTGCCAATTTTGCTTTTAGATAGTTAATTTACATTCATTTTTATTTCAAACCAATTCCCTAAGTGTGTTGTCCACTGACCACAATCCACACATTCTTCCCAGGGCAAGAATGTGGTCACAAATCCCTCTAAATATCCCAAAATGAAGGGATGGGACTGTAGAGATGTCATCCAGCACCTCTGCCTGCCGGTTTCCATGCATTTCCTATGTTACCAGCTATCGGTTTTACCTTAATGCATAAATCCTTTGATATAAGATCTTTGGCTAAGGATCATGTGTTTTTTGGACCTTGTAATTGATGTACAAATATTACCACAGAAATATCCATCGAAAACTGGGAACTGATCTTTTCAAGCTGAAATAATTTTTAGAAGGGCCATTATAAAGAGTGCTGATTTTGGAGCAATAAATGAGGGATTAAAACATGGGATGACAATGTAGACAATGGAGGGAGAGGGATTGAAATAATTGGATTTGCCAAATGGTGGCAGGTTTGATTTGTTGTTTGTATTGAAAGTTTAGTCAGATTTCTCCCAAGACGGCACAGGAGCACTGCGACTCTTTGCCTGTTCTTCCCAGAGAAGGATCTACTACCATCCAATATAACTGCTCTACTCTTCGAAACCTCTTTTCTCCCTTTTGCTCTATGTATGATATTTGAATTTGAACTGATTGTATCCATATATGGTACTAGTCTAAGTGGGACCCGTTGGGTCACAGCTTCACTGGTCCCCCAATACAATATTCCACCTCTCCACCAATTCCAATATTGCTGGCCAGTGGGGGGGGGGCTTTCTGGAGCACTAGTATGTGTGTTGTACGTCAAAGGGACTGGTTTCCAGAGGGCTAGTATGGACATTGTGGGCCGAATGGATTCTTGGGCTGGCAGCTCAGTCACTCTGGCCAGGCAGCTCAGTCACTCTGGCCAGGCAGCATTTTAGAACCAATAGACACTCTTTCAGCAAGCATTTTAGAACCAACAGACACTCTTTCAGCAACAATCTTAGACCCAATAGACACTTTCTGCAACCATTTAGACCCAAGAGACACTTTCTGCAACCATTTAGATCCAAGAGACACTTTCTGCAAGCATTTCGGAACCAATAGACACTTTTTGCAAGCATTTCAGAACCAATAGAGACACTTTTTACAAGCATTTTAGAACCAATAGACCCTTTTTGCAACCATTTTAGAACCAAAAAATACACTTTTAGAACCAATAGACATTTTTTTGCAACATTTTTAGAACCACATTAAGGGCACTCACAGATGAGACATGTGTTCAGTGCAATTCAGAGAGACTGAGTGAGGCACACCACTGGCTTCCTCCATCTTGCAGAGACTGAGTGAGGCACACAACTTCCTGGTTTTTTAGTCCCTCCCCCTCCCTCCAGCAGGGGCAGCAGAGAGAATGGGGAAAATTTTAAAAACAGTCATATCTCTCTGATTTTTCATCTGTGGGAAAAATCCTCTGGTCCTGGAAAGCGGAAGAGGGCTCTGAGCGAGGTGGCCAAAAATGACGGCCATAGGTGGCGGCATTCTCTCGGAAATCACAGCACAGTGAGCCAAAAGCAGACAAGATCAGACTTTTAGTAATATAAGATTTCTGATCAGATTAAATAGTCTGCAAAATAAAGCTTTTCACTGTACCTCGGTACACGTGACAATAATGAAGCTAAACCAAATTTGCAGAGCTATGAAATATTCAGAGCACTTGAAGATTGTTATAAAAAGAGAAGACCATTATCTCTAAATTATGGTAAACATACCAATCTTCCCTCACTGTTATGGAATACTTTAAGAGCAGACCTCTTCTGTATGAGCAATTAGTGATGGACAATTAATGCAAGTTTTGCAGTACTGCCTCTTGTGCTCATACATTTTTATATTTGTACATCATAATCTAATTAACATTCACGGAATTTATCTGAAAGCAATTGATCAAATTACAACATTAGGGTTTTTAATATGCGAGTCTGCCCACAATATGAGGATTAGCTAACCGTTTGATTGGAATTAATCATTTTGTTAATTTCATCCATTTCATTCAGAATATCCAAATGAAAAATTGGGACGTGGCGAAATTTCAATGAGAAGTGTGCGGAAGTCACAGACAAATGAAGATGTCAACAGACATCAGTCTGATAAAGGTAAATGTAATGTGGAAATCTGTTCTTGAGGAGGGTTTGGATGGATTTGATGTCCTATATACCAAATTTCAAGTTAGAAACATGGCATAAAGTAAGTTGAAAGGGTGGCAGGTGGCAGTACTTTATGATCCAATAGGACCGGGATTGTTGCACAGCTGAATCTATACCTCAAACCCACTTCATTGTGGGTTGGCCTTAATCTGGCTTCTGATATAGCTCCGATATTAAAGACGGGTAATAAATGCTAGCCTTGCCAGTGACACGTTGCAGACTGATTAGAATAGATAAAGCCAATCATAATAACAAACAAGTTTACGTTCTACTGGCAGCAGAAGTTTTAAATTAGCTAACATCCACATCATTCCTTCCAGTATCAGAAAACAAAACTATTCTTGCCCACCTATCGCAGGATCTGGTCAACATCCAAACATATTGTCACAGAAGTTAGAAATAACCGTTGGACAATATCAATGCCAAGCAATCACCAAAAGAGAGAACCTTTACTGGATTAGACACAGAATATTCTACCCTCAAGAGCAGGCATTTGTGGTCCATTTGTTTTTCAAATCCTTTCTGTCGCCCACGATTTGAAAGTCAAGAGTGTGAGGAAACATTCTCTTTTCCTTTGGATGGGTGAAGTTTAACAACACTCTAGAAACTCAGCACCATCCCAAACAAAATAGCTTATTCGAATGAGCAGCCCGTGCACACCATCTACTCAACAACCTCTTCGTGTGAATCATTTATAAGATGCACTGCAGCAACTTGCCATGGCTGCAGCCAGCTAGACAGACAAAGGTAATAGGTGCACATTGACACTACTGCCTGCCAGGTTTTCCCCTTAGTCATGCACCATCGTGACTTGGAGATACAGTATGGTTCTTTCATCACCACTAAAGCAAATTCCTGGAACTTCCTACTGAAGAATACGTTGGAAGTCCTCCAGAATACACCATGCAGTCAATGAGGAATGGAATAGCACTTTCTTAAAGACAGGCATGATATTCTTCTGATTTAAATCGGAATTCCGATTTTATTCTTTTCCTAACATTGAATCTGATTTTTCAATTTTTTGTGCCCGATTTTGACAGTTTAGTTGGCAAGACAGTAAAATAAAAGGGTCAATTATTTCATGAAATATTTATCTTTTGGGGTTATTTTACTGGTTATGTGTTAGAAAAATTCTAAGCTTGTTATGTAAACTGCCAGCAGAAAGCTTAGGAATTGCTTTCAATTTATTGAAAATGCTGGAGCCCCCTGAACCCCCACCGGGGCGCTGCCCCTGGACCCCGCTGGGGGCCTAGCCGGCCTCTAGGACCCTCGGCCAATACTGCCTACTTTTTTTTTGGAGGTGAATATCATGCCTGTAAAGACATATGGGATGTCCAATGAATACTGATGATTTTCCATGAACAATTCCATTATACCATGCTAAATATTCATTCCTTTTCCCTGTGGTTCACTGTCTGTAGTGGATACCATCTACCAAATATAATCCATTTCTTTGACATCCCCTCCAAAACTCACAACCCTGAAAGGCAAGGGCAAAAGACACAAGGGAGTAGCTTACAAATTCTTCTCAATGTGGCAGAATTGAGAAATAAATCACTGTTGTCATCACAGGGTATAAATACTGCTAAATAATTGCTCTACAAAGTCTTGAGCGCACTGGGCATCAACGTAATGGAGAGGACAAGAGCCATCAAGACCACATAGGCAGCAGAGAAAGCCTCGAGATGGCTCTGGATCAGGAGAGGCGGTCCATGGGGAGGAGCGAATGCCACCAGAACACAAGTCATGGTCTGATCAACCGCGGCTGGGTTGCCTGGGTGAGGGTGTCTGATGTTGAAAGACGCGAAACACCCAATGACCCCAGGTTACATCACTGATGATGTGTTCAGGAGCATCAATAGATGTATTTTTACCAACCTGGAATGCTCCTTGCAATAGGATGTGGGAGAGCTTCCATTATATGCACTGCATATTATATGCACTGTATAAATTATTACCATATTTACAATTAGAGATGTAATTAGAGAGTAATTAGAGATGTAAAATAATTTCCGACCTTCTCTAGAATACCATTAACATACAAAATGAGTTTGGTTGGGAAATCAGGGAGAAAGGCCAAAATGCTTGTGCTGATGCATCTAAAGGAGACAGGCAGCTAAAGCATAATTGCTGTCAGAACATAGAACTATACAGCACAGGAATGGCCCTTCAACCCACAATGATTGTGTCAAACATTATGCCAAGTTAAACAGCTTTCATGTGCCTGTATATGATCCATATCCCTCAATTCCTTGCATTTCCATGTGCCTATCTAAAAGCCTCTTAAACGCCGCTATAGAATCTGCCTTTACAACCACCCCTGGCAATGCATTCCAGTCCGCACCACTCTCTTTGTAAAAAGAAAACTTCCCCCGTATGTCTCCATTAGTTTTTTCCCCTCTCCCCCACCAGTGTTGGACATTTCCACCCTGGGAAAAAGTTTCTGACTGACTATCTGTCCTAGAATACTTGAGGTGAATGGGATGTTTCAATGCTCAGAAGTCTTTGTAATCTCCAGCATAATATTTCAATATTTGTTGGAATATCTCTTGCCATTTGCAACATATTGTCAACCTTTGTGTGCAATGTGATTTGTATCCCTGGTGTAACAGTGATTTTCTGAACATCTTGTTTTGATGAAGGATTTATTAATATTACCATGTTGTTAGAAATATTTTTCAACTTTACTGTTGAATTTGCTCATTATACAATTTGTTGTTTTATCCTTTACAACTTTCCATTATATTTTAAGTTGTTACTGTTGTGTGACTATTAACCCTGGTACCTGGATATCTCACTGAACAATTTTCATTTCTCCAAAGGGAAACAGTCCGATCTTGGTTTTCTCTGGATAGGAATCCTGTTGATACCTCTGTTCGCGTACCTTTGGTTGAATTTTCAGATCAATCAAGAGTCTGAAGTTAAAAAAGTACTCAACATATTCTTGCAGAATTTTGAAAAGGTGCAGAGAAGTTTTCCAAATCAGGAAGAACAGCTATGGAAAAGAAGCAAGATACTGTTGCAGAAACAGGTGAACAAGACTGTGCACTCTGAACCAGTCGTACTAATGTTTGCAGCTGCTTGGGATGCAGAGGAAACCATGCGTTGCCTCACAAGCAGGATTGCTGGAGCTCATGCCATGGCCCTCAGTTCCAGGATATTTGAAATTGATGGAAATGGTAAAAGATTTCTAAACGGCGATGAAGTCAAGCTTGATCTAGATAATCAATTGTCCTCAGGATTCAGAGAAGGCAGAAAGTCAGCCATTGTTCATCAATTCCAGGAGCTTCCACCTGCTTCTACACTTATGTTTTATAAGTACTGTGATCATGAAAACGCAGCTTTTAAGGATGTTTCTTTATTAATCACGGTTTTAATCGATGAGCCCAAACTAGATCCAGACTTGGGCCTTGATGCCCTGGAGGAGATGGTTTACAATTTTCTTGTAATGAAGTTCAATGTCTCTAGTAACAGTGCACAGTACAACATCCTAGACTTAGACAAATTCAGTGGGTTGTGGAGTCGTATAGCACATGCCATTTTGCCTGTTCGGCCTGAAAGGGAAATTGAAGAAAAAGGCTGTGGACAAGCAAAAATGGCCGGAAAAAAATTTAAATGAGTTGACTGAGTTTGACCAATGAGACAAAGTTTATGCTCAGGCACTAATGAGTAGGATATTCACTTTGTAAATAACATATCTAATGAATTCCAATCTAATTAATTTTGCAGTGTCTCACCTAAAACCAGTGTCTTTTTGATGGATGACTGGTTTACTATGTCAATTTTTACTCTATTGGGCATCAGACATCAGGCATTAAAGTTTCTTTATTTTTTATATATTAATCAATGAACCTCTAAAGAATATTTTTGCAGCTTGTATGTTTTCTGAATTTTTCTGTACTAACTTACATACAATTATGAAACACAGATTTGCTATTACAACAAGTTGAATCAGAATAAATAAATACATTGACTTGTGAAGCTGAATTATTAACAAACTTGTTAACTAGTTTGTTTCCAAAGAAATGTTGATTTAATGAATCATTTGGTTCAGGAATATTGATATTTACATTTGACAGTGACTTGGGTGGCATTCACATCAAACAAGATGCTGATCTGTTGCACGATTTGTTTGGGGCAGCTAATCTGGATGAAATATATTGTGAATGGAAATAATAACTAAGTGTAGCAGAAGATGCTATTCTTGTTGAGGACCAGGTGCAATGATGGACGGTGAACAGTGGATGGTATTACTAATGCATCTTATGGCACACCTCATCTACAATCCCTAATACCTGGCTTTTGATATGGTTGAAAAACAAATCCATTGTGTACTTTCACATAAAACAGAATGCGAGTCATTTTTATATTGGAGACAAACTGCAGACGCTGGACTCTTAAGCAAAAAAACAAAGTGCTGGAGAAACACAGCAGGTCAGGCAGTGGGCAGGAGCACGGCATCACTTGTCAAGTGGGAACGGAGATGGATTTCCATGAAGGAACAGGGATGGACTTCCGAGACCAGTACCAGGAGCGGGGATGGCGGTGGCACGACCATTCCTGACCGACAAAGGAAAGTAACCCTTGCATTCCCCCCCCCTCTCTCTCTCTCTCTCTCTCTCTCTCTCCATCCCTCCCCTACCCAATGTACCAGTTTCAAAATTGTCTAACAATGCTAATAATGGCCCGTTTCCTTTATCGTCGTTCCTATTTTACATATTGTCCATTCATCCCGAAATGTCACCTATTCCTTTGCAACATCTACAACATGTTGCCTGGCCTGCTGAATTACTCCAGCTTTTTGTGTCTGTCTAAAGGAAGCAAGGCCTATCTTCCATTACTGAGAGCCTGGCAACCACAATCAAAGATTTGCTGTCTCCTCAGATGAAGAATCTTTGTAATTTAAAAGATGAATTCAAGAATAACGTTTATTCAAAGTATAAAATATATATAAAACAAAAACCTGCAATATCTCTTCATGCATTCCCAGTGTCCACACTCGGTAGTGTCACATTCACTCAGTGACAGTCATCTTAACCAAAGCTCGCTATAGGATCCTTGATCTTAACACCAACACTCTTGTCTTAACACCAACACCCACTGTCCCCACATGCCATCGGGTAGGTATGTTACAATACTTACCTTAAGCGGCGCTGCAGTTCTGTCACTGCCAGTATGCGCAACTTTGGCGCCTTTGAGAGGGGGGCGGGTTTAAAATGCAGTTTTTCGGAAGTCTATTCAAATCGATCTTGAACAGGCTATTTAGTTGATGAAGAAAAATCGCTTTGACTGCCATTCTCTGAAGTGATTTTTAAACTGTGCTTGCTGTGTGAAAGATACATCTTCAAGATGCGCTGGGACACATTCTCAGTGATGTGACCTGGGGTCAGCGGGTGTTTTGGGTCTCACAACATCAGACACAATCGCCCAGACGACCCAGCCGGGGTTGATCAAGCCCCGACTTGTGTCCCAGCAGCATCCGCCCACGGATCAGCACTCTTAATCCAAAGCCACCTAGTGGCTTTCTCTGCGGCTTTGCTTGTGGATTGAATGGCCCTCTTCTTTGCCAGCCCCGTAATGCCCAACTGGTTGAGGACTTTGCAGAGTGAGCTTCCTGCAAAGCCTCTACAGCCCACCTCTATGGGCTCATAGTATGTCTTCCAGCCTCTGTCCTGGCACATCTCCACCAGTTCCTGGTCCTGCGCGATTCCTCTCATTAGCCTCTTCAATACGCTCTTCCCAGGGCACTGTCAGTTCCAGAATGATCAGCTGTTTTGTCACCGGAGGTGATGATCATGTCTGGCCGGAGTGATGTGCTGTGGAAATTTCAGCTGTTTACCCAGATCGACGTGCAGCTGCCAGACAGTGGCTGTATAGAGGAGGCCCGTACTTGTTTTTGGTTGTGGTCGAGGCTTCTCTCCAGCTTTGACAAAAGTGATTGATTTCTTTGGGGCATGGTGGTGTTTGCTGTTACCGATGGGAGTGGCTATGCTCTCAGCAACCACCTTGAGCACCTGGTCATGCCGCCACCGATAGCGACCTTCCCCAAGAGACTTTGGGCAGCTGCTGAGGAGATGTTCTAATGATCCTCTTCTGGAGCAAAGTGGGCAGGAAGGTGTCTCGCTCTTGCCCCAAGCGTGGAGGTTTGCTGGGATTGGTAGGGCATCATAGACAGCTTGGACAAGGAACCGGACGCGCTGGAAGTCTGCCTGCATAATGTTTGACCAGGGAATCGTGCGCTGCGGTATGCTCTCCCACCTTGTCCACGCTCCCTGCTGCCTGAGCCCCACTGTCCTGCTCACACGCTCTTCCTCCACACCTGCTCGGACCTCTTCCTGGATTAGATGGTGTCTCTCCTCGCCCTGGGCCTTGCCAACCGGTGTCTTAGGGAAGTATCCCAAACCCGCTCTGCCAGTTGCCATGACTCCCACCAATGCCTTTTGCCTTAAGCGTGACTCTGCCACCTCCACAGCTTTCGCCGCCCTCCATTTCCTCCCTGTTCTCACCTTAATGCCAGCCGATGACACCTTCTGGTCCCTGGAGTCCCTGTACTGCAGAGCTTCTCTTGTTCGCGCCACCATAAACTCTTCCGTGAGGCCACTGAATGGGAGCTGCAAGATGTTACTGGTCCCGTACAGGGGAAGGCCAAGCCACCTGCGGAGAAAGCCGCTGATCTTCCTTTCGAGGGACTCCACTGTGGTCAATGGAATAGCATAAACCAGCAGAGGCCACAGGACTCGGGGCTGGATGGAATGCTGATAGATCCAGGCCTTGAATCTGCCTGGCAGACCTGACTTGTCAACTTTGGTGAGCCAAGCTTCAAGGTCTTTGATGGACTTTTGAATGGCAGCAGAGTCTTTCAGAGTTGCGTCAAAAACCTTCCCCAAGCCCTTGACAGGTTGCTCAGTGATGGAGGGAATGGCAGTTGCGGATAGTAAGAAGTGGAATCTGTCAGTCACCTTCCCCTTCTTCAGCACCATGGACCTTGACTTTGTTGGCTCGAAACTCCTCCTTGCCCAGGTGATAAGTTTCTCAAGACTTTGTAGGATCCACCTACTTCCTAGGACAGATGTTGTGGCGATGTAAGGTCGTCCATAAAAGCTCTAATTGTGGGCTGTCGCACACCAGACTTGGTTAGGGGGCCTCTGCATTCCACCTCGGCTGACTTGGCCATCATGTTCATGGCAAGAGAAAAAAGAATAACAGAAATGGTGCATCCCGTTATTATTCCTTTTCCAAGCCGATGCCAGTCTGATGTTTCTGACCCAGAAGTCACCCTCAGCCTGAAATTATGGTAATAATCCAGGATCAGGTCCTTGATCTTGCTGGGAACATGGTGTCGGTGTAGTGCAAGCTCAACCAGTTTGTGCGGTATGGACCCATAGGCATTGGCGAGGTCCAACCACAGAACAACTAGGTCGCCTCTGCTTTCATGGGCTTCTCTAATGAGATGCGTGACTACTCCAGTGTGCTCCACGCAGCCGGGAACTCCCGGAATCCCACCTTTCTGCACTGAGGGGTCGATGTAGCTGTTTTTGAGGAGAAACTCAGTTAATCTTCAGGAGACAATGCTGAAAAACACCTTCCCTTCGACGCTCAGCAACGAGATTGACTGAAACTGATTGATGTTCTTTGAGTGTTAATTTAATTGCTCAAGTAAATTTAAAATCATCTTCTAAAGCCGTGAACGCTGACAACGGGACGGACCTCGCGTAGGGGACAAGGCAAGTGCTTCTTAGGATATCTTTAATCAAAATTTCACGTTGCAAGAAGGTGATTTATTCCCCACATGAACCGGCAATATTTGTCCTGTCGATATAGGGTTTAAATTCACCGGAACTGCAACGTTCCAATCGATCGCGTTCCAGGAAATCCCATTCGCAAGATGATTAAAATGGCCATTAATTTACGGGAATTAAACATTAAATTCCTTTCATTTGGCCTTTAAATTAATGACAATGAGATTTAAAAATCATGTATTGTGAATTCCTGTGTGAATGTTATTTGGACACTTAGGCTATTTAAAAATGTTCATCTTTTCTTAAGAAATTGATAGCTGTTTAGATCTAGTAATTGAATTTTGTAATTAGCTACAATTGGGTAACGAACTATATGCTTTTCTGTCAGGTCATTCAAGTAAGATTGTTTCATATTTGTTTCAGAATACTTCAATCTATAATAACTGAAAATTTCTTTCAGTTCTCTTAATTTTTAAGGAAGTTATGGGCTTTTGACTGTCCTCGATCACAGCTTTTGTGTTTAGTCAATGGAAAAGCAATAGGGAACAAGATGCTAATTTCCGAGTATGAAAATGGCCATAACATTTTTAATACTGAAGATATGAAAGTGAATTAGGTGCCAAATTAATCTTCTTTTTATGCTTTATCTGATGGGATAAATTGCAGACTTGATTTTTCAAATCTCAAAATGTTGTAACATTGCTACATGGGTATACCCTTCCCTTGTTTGAGGGGTGACCCTATCGGACTCGGCCCCTCAGTGCCTAGCAGCAATGAAGGATGCCCTCGGCTTATATTTTTATATATATATATATATCTCCCCCTCTCTCTGCAGAAGCGACCTGACCTTGTTTCTGCTTTTATTTCCCACCCTGAGCCAGCATGGAGCGGAAGCGCCCGACTCCCGAGTAAGCGGAAGTTTCGGTTGCCCCGCAAGGGGTCCCCTTCCCCGACAGGTCCGGAGGGAAACGGGGGCCGAGGGGAAGGGACGGCAGCGGGACGGCGAGAAGATGAGGCGGAGGTCAAATCGAAATAAAAGTGCGTAACCCAAAGCCTTGAGATCAAAATGTGTGATTGTAGAGTTCGCTGCTTTTTTTTAAATGAAAAGATGAGTGATTGTAATTGCTTAGTTTTTAGGGCATCTGTTTACGGTGCGAATACAAATTGAAAGCGATTCCGACTTCTCTCAGGCAGTCATGACAACATTAGCTTGTAAACGGCTGCGGGGATTTCCTCCTCTAAAGATTAACTGTTCAGAGATTTCCTGTCTCCTTAGTAAACTGGGAGAGAGAGGCGCTGGTTTTCTGTGTGAGCTGAGATTATTTCTGGCCCGCACAAGCTTTCACAAAGGTTGCATGTCCTGCTTTGTCTCGTCTCCCAGTTCTTGACTCGCTGTTAAAGCTCGCCGAGCCCTGAACTGGTCTAACATTTAATTTGTTTCTGCGGCTATTTGAAAGAGGGGAGTAAGGAGACTGCCGATGCTGGGGTCTAGAGAGCAAAAGACAAACTGCTGGAGGAAAACGTCGGCCAGATTCTTGGAGGGAAGGGACAATCGATGTTTAGGAACAAAGAACTGCAGATGCTGGTTAATTCACAAAGGGACATAAACGGATAAAATGCCAGAAATCACCGAATGGGTGTAACCATGGTCTGAAGAAGAGTCTCGACCCGAAACGTCGCCTATCCATGTTCTCCAGAGATGCTGCCTGACCTCCTGAGTTTCTTCAGCATTTTGCGTCCAGTCGATGTTTCGGGTTGGGACACTTTTTTTAGACTGATGGAGAAGAGAGGAGAATGCTGGTAAAAGAGAGTTGAAATAGTGAGGCAAGATAGGTGGATCCAAGCGAGGAGGAGTTGTTTGGCAGATGAGTCAAACGGGGGAGACAAAAAGGTGGAGTTAGAACCAAGCTTAGAGATGATAAGGCGATAAGACAAAGGGTGCAAAAGGGTGAATCTGGTAAGAAAGAAATGTAGTTTGGCCACGAAGGCCCACCCCATGTTATTTTTCTTGCTGAGTTCCTCCAGTAGTTTTATTTTACTTTTGCTGTAATATTGTGGATTAACTTTAATACTGCGTAATAGCTGAACGAGCGTAAAACTGCCATGATATGCGAGTCACAGCACACAATTGTCTCCAGTGTATAATATTTGCAAATATGCAACATTATTCCATAATTGTCATTTGAACTCTTTGATTAAAACCTGTTTTGGTTCGAATAATTGATAATAACAATAACGTGTTTGAAATACTGGAGAGGGCACTTGGAAAAAAATCTGATAGTCTTGTTTGTCTTTTATCCTCCATTTCCTTTCCCATCAACTTTTTCCTCTTTCTGCCATTATTTATCTTCTTTCCAATTAAATAGTTCTCCCATTTTCTGCAAAGTATTGCTATACTGTGATCAACACTTTGAAGTTTGTGAGGCTTTGGGCCCAGATCCTTCCCATTGCAAAGCTAGCTTGTCTGCTGCACATTTGCTGTCTGATTTATTGCAAGTTTATTTATGTTATCAATTTGTTTCTGATTTACTATCCAACAGACTTGTACAAATCCAATTTTATTCTCCCCACGTTCCATCATACATCCCATATTCTACTACTCACCTTTAAACCAGGGGCAATTTACAGCAGTCAATTAACAGATCTATAAGATGGGAACAATTTACAATGGTCAATAAACCCACAAACCTGTACGGCTTTAGGACATGGAAAACAAAACTGGAGTACTCAGAGAACACCCAGATGATCACGATGCAAACTATACATAGCACTGATGGTCAGAACTGAACCTGGGTTGTTTCAGTTGTGAGATGGTAACTTCAATTGCTGTGCCACTGTGCCACCTATTTCTTTGAGTACTCGACTGAATACATTTTGTGAAGATAATTCTTGTGTCTTAGGAGTGAAATGATGGGAGTCAGAGTGACTGAATAACGGTCAGACTGTTTAAAGATGAAGTGAGGTTTTTTTCCACTCGGAGGGCAGTGAATCTTGGGCATTCACGACCCTGGAGGCATAAACATTTAGTTCATTCAAAGTAGAGATTGACAGCTTTCTGGTATTTAAAGGAAATGAGATTCGCCAGGACAATGGCATTCAAAGTGGAGAAAAGCCATTATCTTGTTAATTAGCAGACTGATAAAATAGGCTGAATGGCTTACTCCTATTTCTTATGTCCTTTTGATCCAGAAATGCAAGGGTGGTACAACATTTGGCGGCATACATAGAAACATAGAAATTAGGTGCAGGAGTAGGCCATTCGAGCCTGCACCGCTATTCAATATGATCATGGCTGATCATCCAACTCAGTATCCCGTACCTGCCTTCTCTCCATACCCTCTAATCCCCTTAGCCACAAGGGCTACATCTAACTCCCTCTTAAATATAGCCAATGAACTGGCCTCAACTACCCTCTGTGGCAGAGAGTTCCAGAGACCCATCACTCTCTGTGTGAAAAAAGCCCTTCTCATCTCGGTCCTAAAGGATTTCCCCCTTATCCTTAAGCTGTGAAACATAGTCCTGGACCTCCCCAACATCGGGAACAATCTTCCTTCATCTAGCCTGTACAACCCCTTAAGAATTTTGTAAATTTCTATAAGATCCCCTCTCAATCTCCTAAATTCTAGAGAGTATAAACCGAGTCTATCGAGTCTTTCTTCATAAGACAGTCCTGACATCCCAGGAATCAGTCTGGTGAATCTTCTCTGCACTCAGCCTATGGCAATAATGTCCTTCCTCAGATTTGGAGACCAGAACTGTACGCAATATTCCAGGTGTGGGCTCACCAAGACCCTATACAACTGAAGTAAAATCTCCCTGCTCCTATACTCAAATCATATAACCATATAACAATTACAGCACGGAAACAGGCCATCTCGGCCCTTCAAGTCCGTGCCGAACAACTTTTTTCCGTTAGTCCCACCTGCCTGCACTCATACCATAACCCTTCATACCCTTCTCATCCATATGCCTATCCAATTTATTTTTAAATGATACCAACGAACCTGCCGCCACCACTTCCACTGGAAGCTCATTCCACACCGCTACCACTCTCTGAGTAAAGAAGTTCCCCCCTCATGTTACCCCTAAACCTCTGTCCCTTAATTCTAAAGTCATGTCCTCTTGTTTGAATCTTCCCTATTCTCAAAGGGAAAAGCTTGTCCACATCAACTCTGTCTATCTCTCTCATCATTTTAAAGACCTCTATCAAGTCCCCCCTTAACCTTCTGCACTCCAGAGAATAAAGACCTAACTTATTCAACCTATCTCTGTAATGTAATGGACTGCCACCATTGTCTATTTATCCTTTTCATCCATGCCTATCCTTCGGTTAATTTATTGTGTTGCACAGGGAGCCAAATGCAACGTAATTTTGTTTGGAACTGCATATATCAATGTATTTCTAAATGACAATAAAGTTTGTTTGACTTGACTTTTGACTTTGACTTGACTTGACTGTAACTTAGCTGTTGAAACCCAGGCAACATTCTAGTAAATCGCCTCTGTACCCTCTCTATTTTGTTGACATCCTTCCTATAATTGGGCAACCAAAATTGTACACCATACTCCAGATTTGGTCTCACTAATGCCTTGTACAATTTTAACATTACATCCCAGCTTCTATACTCAATGCTCTGATTTATAAAGGCTAGCATACCAAAAGCTTTCTTTACCACCCTATCTATATGAGATTCCACCTTCAAGGAACTATGCACGGTTATTCCCAGATCCCTCTGTTCAACTGTATTCTTCAATTCCCTACCGTTTACCATGTACGTCCTATTTTTATTTGTCCTGCCAAGGTGTAGCACCTCACATTTATCAGCATTAAACTCCATCTGCCATCTTTCAGCCCATTTTTCCAACTGGCCTAAATCACTCTGTAGACTTTGGAAATCCTCTTCATTATCCACAACACCCCCTATCTTGGTATCATCTGCATACTTACTAATCCAATTTACCACCCCTTCATCCAGATCATTGATGTACATGACAAACAACAAAGGACCCAACACAGATCCCTGAGGCACCCCACTAGTCACCTGCCTCCAACCCGACAAACAGCCATCCACCATTACCCTCTGGCTTCTCCCATTCAGCCACTGTTGAATCCATCTTGCTATTCCTGCATTTATACCCAACAGTTGAACCTTCTTAACCAACCTTCCATGAGGAACCTTGTCAAAGGCCTTACTGAAGTCCATATAGACAACATCCACTGCTTTACCCTTGTCAATTTCCCTAGTAACCTCTTCAAAAAATTCAAGAAGATTAGTCAAACATGACCTTCCAGGCATAAATCCATGTTGACTGTTCCTAATTAGACCCTCTTTATCCAGATACTTATATATATTATCTCTAAGTATCTTTTCCATTAATTTGCCCACCACTGAAGTCAAACTAACTGGTCTATAATTGCTAGGTTTACTTTTAGAACCCTTTTTAAACAATGGAACAACATGCGCAGTACGCCAATCCTCGGGGACTATTCCCGTTTCTAATGACATTTGAAATATTTCTGTCATAGCACCGGCTATTTCTACACTAACTTCCCTCAATGTCCTAGGGAATATCCTGTCAGGACCTGGAGACTTATCCACTTTTATATTTTTCAAAAGTGTCAGTACTTCTTTTACTTTGAAACTCATAGAATCCATAGCTACTCTACTAGTTTCCCTTACCTCACATAGTCCGGGACCTCCCCAACATCGGGAACAATCTTCCTTCATCTAGCCTGTACAACCCCTTAAGAATTTTGTAAGTTTCTATAAGATCCCCTCTCAATCTCCTAAATTCTAGAGAGTATAAACCGAGTCTATCCAGTCTTTCTTCATAAGACAGTCCTGACATCCCAGGAATCATCCTGACATTGCAGGAATTCCCTTACCTCCTTTTGCTATGAAAGCAAACATACCATTCGCTTTCTTCACTGCCTGCTGCACCTTCATGCCTACTTTCAATGACTGGTGTACCATGACACCCAGGTTGTGCTGCATCTCCGCTTTTCCTAATCGGCCACCATTTAGATAGTAGTCTGCTTTCCTGTTTTTGCCACCAAAGTGGATAACCTCACATTTATCCACATTATACTGCATCTGCCAAACATTTGCACACTCACCCAGCCTATCCAAGTCACCTTGCAGTCTCCTAGCATCCTCCTCACCGCTAACACTGCCCCCCAGCTTAGTTTCATCTGCAAACTTGGAGATATTGCCTTCAATTCCCTCATCCAGATCATTAATGTATATTGTAAATAGCTGGGGTCCCAGCACTGAGCCTTGCGGTACCCCACTAGTCACTGCCTGCCATTGTGAAAAGGACCTGTTTACTCCTACTCTTTGCTTTCCGTTTGCCAGCCAGTTCTCTATCCACATCAATACTGAACCCCCAATGCCATATGCTTTAAGTTTGTATACTAATCTCTTATGTGGGACCTTGTCGAAAGCCTTCTGGAAGTCCACATACACCACATCCACTGGTTCTCCCCTATCCACACTACTAGTTACATCCTCGAAAAATTCCACAAGATTCGTCAGACATGATTTACCTTTCGTAAATCCATGCTGACTTTGTCCAATGATTTCACTTTCCAAATGTGCTGCTATCCCATCTTTAATAACTGACTCTAGCAGTTTCCCCACTACCGATGTTAGACTAACTGGTCTGTAATTCCCCGTTTTCTCTCTCCCTCCCTTCTTAAAAAGAGGGGTTACGTTTGCTACCACCAATCCTCAGGAACTACTCCAGAATTTAAAGAGTTTTGAAAGATTTTCACTAATGCATCCACTATTTCCGGAGCTACTTCCTTAAGTACTCTGGGATGCAGCCTATCTGGCCCTGGGGATTTATCGGCCTTTAATCCATTCAATTTACCCAACACCACTTCCCGACTAACCTGGATTTCAGTCAATTCCTCCTTTGACCTACGGTCCCCTGCTATTTCCGGCAGATTATTTATGTCTTCCTTAGTGAAGACGGAACCAAAGTAGTTATGCAATTGGTCCGCCATATCCTTGTTCCCCATGATCAACTCACCTGTTTCTGACTGCAAGAGACCTACATTTGTTTTAACTAATCTCTTTCTCTTCACATATCTATAAAAACTTTTGCAGTCAGTTTTTATGTTCCCTGCCAGTTTTCTTTCATAATCTATTTTTCCTTTCCTAATTAAGCCCTTTGTCCTCCTCTGCTGGTCTCTGAATTTCTCCCAGTCCTCTGGTATGCTGCTTTTTCTGGCTACTTTGTACGCATCATCCTTTGCTTTGATACTATCCCTGATTTCCCTTGTTATCCACAGATGCACTACCATCCCTGATTTATTCTTTTGCCAAACTGGGATGAACATTTTTTGTAGTTCATCCATGCAGTCTTTAAATGTCTTCCATTGCGTATCCACCGTCAACCCTTTTAGAGTCTTTCTGGATTCACTTTACAAAGCAAAAGTAGAATCCAGAGCAACAAATGATATATCTAAGCTGAAGAAAAACACAAAAAGCTGAAGTAACTCAGCGGGCAGACAGCATCTCTGGAGAAAAGGAATAGGTGTCGTTTTGGGTTGAGACCCTTTTTCAGACTGAGAGTCAGGGGAAAGGAAAACTAGAGATATAGACAAGAAAGGTTGGGAAAAGGAGAAGTAGAACGGGATCTGGGGTTCCTTGTTCATTAGTTAATGAAAGTAAGCATGCAGGTACAGCAGACAGTGAAGAAAGCAAATGGCACGTTAGCCATCATAACAAGAGGAGCTGAGTAGAAGAGCAAAGCGGTCCTTCTGCTGTTGTACAGGATCCTAGTGAGATCACACCTGGAGCATTGTGTACAGTTTTGGTCTCCAAATTTGAGGAAGGACATTCTTGCTATTGAGGGAGTGCAGCGTAGATTTACAAGGTTAATTCCCGGGATGGCGGGGCTGTCATATGCTGAGAGAATGGAGCGGGTGGGCTTGTATACTCTGGAATTTAGAAGGATGAGAGGGGATCTTATTGAAACGTATACGATTATTAAGTGTTTGGACACGCTAGAGGCAGGAAACATGTTCCCGATGTTGGGGGAGTTCAGAACCAGGGGCCACAGTTTCAGGGGTAAGCCATTTAGAACGGAGATGAGGAAACGCTTTTTCACACAGAGGGTTGTGAGTCTGTGGAATTCTCTGCATCAGGTGGTGGAGGCCGGTTCTCTGGATACTTTCAAGAGAGAGCTAGATGGAGCTCTTAAAGATGGTGGAGTCAGGCGATATGCGGAGAAGGCAGGAACGGGGTACTGATTGTGGATGCTCAGCCATGATCACATTGAATGGCGGTGCAGGCTCGAAGGGCTGAATGGGCTACTCCTGCACCTATTGACTATTGTCTATTGATATAGAGAGATAAAGAACAAATGAATGAAAGATATGCAAAAAAGTAACAATGACCAAGGAAAAGGTCTATCATTGGCTGTGGGCTAGGTGTTAATGAAAGAGATAATGAAACTCACCAGGAGGAGGACAGGAAAACTAGTACATCGACTAGGGTGGGGGAGGGACGGTGAGAGTGGGGATGCAAGGATTACTTGAAGTTAGAGAGATCAATATTCATACCACTGCGTTGTACACTGTCCAAGCAAAATATGAGGTGCTATTCCCCAAATTTGCGTTTGGCCTCACTCTGACAGACCCAGGTCAGTATGGGAAGGGGAATTAAAGTGCTTGGTAACCGGGAGATCATGGAGGCCCAGGCGGACTGAGCGAAGGTGTTCAGTGATATCATCGCCCAGTCTACGTTTGGTCTCGTCGATGTATAAGAGCCCAGACCTGGAACAACGGATTTAAGAAGGAACTGCAGATGCTGGAAAATCGAAGGTAGACAAAAGTGCTGGAGAAACTCAGCGGGTGCAGCAGCATCTATGGAGCGAAGGAAATAGGCAACGTTTCGGGCCGAAACCCTCCTTCACACTGAAGGGCTACCGGAAATTGGAGAAGTCAATGTTCATACCGCTAGGGTGCAAACTACCCAAGCGGAATATGAGGTGCTGCTCCTCCAATTTCCGGTGGTGCTCACTCTGGTCTGGGGCTCATGCGCGTGCCCATAGCTACTCCTTGTATTTGGAGGACTCCTCCCATTTCCTCCAAATACAAGGCGTAGCTATGGGCACGTGCATGGGCCCCAGCTATGCCTGCCTCTTTGTAGGGTACGTCGATCAATCCTTGTTCGAAACGTACCCAGGCCCCATCCCCGACCTCTACCTCCGCTACATCGACGATTGCAATGGTGCTACCTCCTGCACCCACACACAACTCACTGACTTCATCTGCTTCATCACTAACTTCCATCCGGCACTCAAATACACCTGGACCATTTCCGACACTTCCCTACCATTTCCTGACCTCACTATCTCCATCGCAGGTGATAGACTTCTGACCGACATCCAATATAAACCCACTGACTCCCATGGCTATCTAGATTACACTTCTTTCCACCCTGCTTCCTGTAAGGACTCCATCCCCTACTACCAACTGCTCCCACGATGAGGTGTTCCACACCAGGGCATCGGAAATGTCCTCATTCTTCAGGGAATGGGGGTTCCCCTCCCCTACTGTAGATGAGGCTCTCACTAGGGTCTCTTCAATACCCCGTAACACTGCTCTCTCTCCCCATCCCCCTACTCGC
Source organism: Raja brachyura (assembly GCA_963514005.1). The sequence goes on from OY740790.1 coordinate 27,337,881, forward strand.
AACAAGGGCAGAGTCCCACTAGTCCTCACCTTTTACCCCACTAGCCATCACATACAACAAATAGTCCTCCGTCATTTTCGCCACTTCCAACGTGACCCCACCACTCGCCACATCTTCCCATCTCCCCCCCCCCCCCCCCCCCCCCGGTCTGCTTTGTGCAAAGACCACTCCCTCCGTAGCTCCCTGGTTCCCTTCACTCCGCACCACCCCCTCCCTGGGCGCTCTGCCTTGCAACCACAACAGATGCTACACTTGTCGCTTTACCTCCCCCCTCGACTCCATTTAAGGACCCAAGCAGTCGTTCCAGGTGCTACAGAGGTTCACCTGCATCTCCTCCAACCTCATCTATTGCATCCGCTGCTCTAAATGTCAGCTGATCTACATCGGTGAGACCAAGCATAGGCTTGGCGATCGTTTAGCTGAACACCTCCACTCGGTCCGCATTAACCACCCTGATCTCCCTGTGACTCAGCACTTCAATTCCCCCTCCCATTCCGAATCCAACCTTTCTGTCCTGGGCCTCCTCCATGGCTAGTGAGCACCACCAGAAATTGGAGGAGCAGCACCTCATATTCCACTTGGGCAGTTTACACCCCAGCTGTATGAACATTGACTTCTCCAATTTCCTGTAGCCCATTGCTGTCTCTGCCCCTTCTCACCTCTCCCTAAGCCCTCTTTCCTCCTCTTCCTTTCTCCTTTCTTCTCCCCCCCCCCACCCCACATCAGTCTGAAGAAGGGTTTTGGCCCAAAACGTTGCCTATTTCCTTTGCTCCATAGATGCTGCCGCACCCGCTGAGTTTCTCCAGCACTTTTGTCTACCCCGGAACAACGGCTACCGCAGATGGGGTTGGAGGAGGTGCAAGTGAACCTCTGCCTAATCTAAAATGTCTCTTATTTCAGTTTGTCCACATTTTTCTCTTTTCTATCAAGTTTCTACATATTTCTACCTGCTAGTTACTTTCTGCTAGTTCCTTATTATTTTTAAGACTGTTCTTGGATTGACAATGTTTTTTCTCCTCCCCTTTCCTGCCATCATTGTTTTTTTGTCATTGCTATAAGGATGGACAATGAAGATGAAAATGGAATTATTTGAAAGTAGTAATCTTTGCTATATTTGTATTGCATATTTCTTTGTTAGGTTATCAACAGCGTTCAAATTCATCAGAACCTTCCAAGAAGTCTCAGAAAGGTAATCCTTCGATTTGCTGATGAGATAATTTCTGACTTAAACAAGTGAGCAGTTAACCAGGCAAAATAACATGCAACTGGTGCCGCCCCTTAATTACTCGGCGCACCAAATTGCCTTAAAACTTAGGCCTGAAGATTCAAATGCAAAGTTCCCTGGTGCAATGTTTAAGATGTAATAAAATATCTGTTCCATTGGGGCCATTTTAATTCATCAATGTGATGTGCTCTTTGAAATGAATGAAGATTGCAAACTTTGGTCTAATTCCTGTGGGAAATCAGGGCTCTCGCTTAACTTTTTTTCCCTGTTGCCAGCTGGGCAACCGTGGCAGCTTTTTAAGTTGCCAAATGACAGTTTAGGTGGTCATTTAAGATGGCTAGCATGACGCATGCGATAATGTGCTCGGATGAAGTGCGTAGTTACCAGCCGGAATTATACTCAGTGAAGCATTCATATATTATTTCTGCTTCAAATAAAGTCACAAACTAAACATATTCACCAATCAAGACATGAAATATACCACAATGACATGCAGCAAAATTATCAGACAGTATCTCAACTCTTTTTACACATTGCAATTAATGCAATTTCTATTCTTTCCACTTCCAAACAAAAATGTGGTTGGATTATTCAGCGTATGATCAACCTGTGTCAATAAATCCTGGACCATGGTAACATATATGCATACATATAGTTGTGAATGTTGCTCATTAAATAACTACTGATATTCCATATTAAGAGCATTAATTTGCCGTTAAAATGAATTCTGTAATAATGTGTCAACGGCAGCAGTGACAATCGAACACTGCGGTTTTAATGTTTCACATGTTCATAATTTAGTTAATCCATCTTTATGGATTAAAACAAATAATAACATTGGGAATTAAAGCACATTTGATTGCATTCCGTTAGCAAACATAGTCAATGTTTGCTCTGAAGACATTTCCAGCACAATAGGGTCAGGGAGGGGGGTTTGTGTGAATCAGTGCGGGGTGGATAGATGGTGGGGGGGGGGGGTGGGGTAGAAGGCAGTCAGTGCAGAATGGATGGATTGAGGCAGGTGAATTAGTACGTGTTGGTTGGAGTAGGTAAAATTGTGAGGAGAGAGCATCGGGGATGTCAGTGGTGTTGAATGGGGGATTCAGTACGGGATGGACACAGGAAGTTCTTTTAGACCAAGGCTATATGAGGTTTAGCACTTCATTTTTCTCTATTGGAGAAATTCCCAGTGTTCAACCCATTGCCCTCAGCTTCTGTACTACAGTTCTGACGAAGGGTCTCAGACATAAAATGTTAACTGTTTCTCTTTTCACAGACTCTACCTGCCCTACTGAATTTTCCAGCATTTATTTTAAAATTTCCTTCATCGTCCTCAAACATTCTTCATTCTCCTACTTTTCTAATTGTTCCCCTCTATGGCAGAAAAGTAGCTTTAAGCAGCAGCTCGGTCCGGCTAAAGAACTATGGTGTAGGAAGGAACTGCAGATGCTGGTTTATACTGAAGATAGATGCAAAATGCTGGAGTAACTCTGAAGGTCAGGCACCATTACTTAAGAAAAGGAATAGGTGACGTTTCGGGTCGGAACCCTTCCTCAGACTGATGCCATATAATTAGTTTTGTGCCTCATCCAATAATCTAACATTTAGATCTAATGGAGAAGGGTCTCGACCCGAAATGCCACCCGTTCTTATTTTCCAGAGATGCTGCCTGTCCTGCTGAGTTACTCCTGCTTTTTGTGTCTATATTAGGTTTAAACCAGCATCTGCAGTTCCTTCTTACACATCTGACATTAATAACTTGTTAGCTCTGTAGAACACCAGCTATGTATAAAAGCAAAAAAATTACCATGGCAATGCAACGTAGTTGAATAAAAATTCAATAAAAATTGACTTGAAATTTAATTGAAAATTTTGAATAAAATTAATGCACTTTATTTCTTACAGAACAAAGTCAAGCCTTATCAAGCAAGGACTGGCCCACAGAGGGCAAAAGTTCTGGCCAAATACATCCAATAAATAGTAAGTGGTAATGGATCCACTTTGAGACCTAGCATTTCTTGCTGTGTTTGTAGAATGAGGTTGCGATTAATCCAATTTTAGAGTGGCAGGTTGTATAATTGCAGATAAATAAAATCAACTTGCTGTGATAAACTATGCAGCAGAGATCAGGCACATCATTCATAGGAGAGCAGTGTCGCTGGCCGGTGCAATATTTTATGATATAGCATTTCTCTTAAATCACGTTGTCTTTCCTGAATCTTTCTCTGACTTTCCCTCTCACAGTGCCTCACACAAATTATGGCTTGTGTATAAAATATGCTTGTTGGCATGTCTCAGAAGGTTCTTAAACCTGTTGATATCAGAATACCTCATGCACAAAGCCTGATTAGTTCTTGGATGGGAGATTCCCCAGGAATGCCAGTAACATTTAGCTTTGTCTGGAAACGAAATGGGCATCAACTGCCAATTCACTCTAAAAATCACCTCTGCTGTTGTAGATTAAGATGCTTCAATGGTTACGGCAGCTTCTTGACTACCTTCGACTTTAAACTTGCACCTGAATTCATACTGTGCTTAACAAAATGGCTACTTTTTAAAATTAATTTGCCTCATTCTGGAATTTCCCTCCCAAAGAATCATGTGATTTTTCCTGAAAATTGGAACATAACCTAATCCATGCAAAAATATTTAACATTAAACAGAGAAATAATGCAGGAAAAAATTGCTTGTCTGAGAGAGCATTGAAATAATTTAACAATTTGTATGATTTATGTTCTAAAGATTTCTCGTCCAAATTGGATATGCATTATTTTGATTTTTGAGTTACCCGATCACAGGGACAGCTAAGTTAATATTCAGCAGAACTTTCATCTTTACTTTCAAAGGTCACAATCAATAACTTGCACTTTCTCCAGTCTTTAACAATAATTTATTTTCCTTCAAAATTCAAACATTTGTGTACACCGGTTGTAGCTCCCCATTGAACTTGTGACTTTTATTTTGTCCTCACTATGATTCTGGAACTTTGGCTTGAATTTCCCCATTACACCAGCAATAAAGTCAAATTGGTTCCATAGAAATCAAAGGTAAATATTAATTAGCCAGTTACTCCATTGAGAAAATGCAAGGAGTTGGGCGATTATCTTGGCTGGTGTGAATGCATAATATGTACTGTTGGCATTAATCCAATGTGGAGTGCAGACTGGTTTGTATCATAAATTATTCCAATCTTTAATCAACAAAAAATATCATGAATTTTAATAATATTAATTTGACCAGTTGCAAATGCATAGTTTTTAACATCTGCCCTGGTACACACAGGTTCATCTATAGGAAATGATGGTGACCAGATGGTAACACCACGCCCTTCGATAAGGAATGCAAGAAAAAGAAATGTTGGTAAGCTACTCTATTTATATGAGACACATTCACCTCATCCTATTGACTCTTCAAAGCTGTTTATGCACTAGTCGAGAGACATTTGGTTGTAATAGTTTTTTCTGTAACATTTCTCACTAACTAAGGTCGATAGTCATGTTCAACTGTGTAAAGGATTCCAAAGCTAGAACGTAATGGACTAAATTCTAGATGGCAAGAGATTAAAGATTATAAAAAGGATCTGAGGGGCATTTGTTTTCGCAGAGGGTGGTGGGTATAGCCAAATATATGGAACAAGCCGTGGGAAGAAGCAGTCAATCCGGGTACAATGACAACATTTGAAAGACATTTGGATATGTGTATGGATGGTAACTTTTTTGAGGCATATGGGCCAAACACATTCAAATGGGACAGCTACGAAATACATCTTAGTTGCCATGGATGAGTTGGGCTGTGTTGTATAACTATGACCCCAGAAAACTTGCACTGCATTCAAATTAGGGTAGAAAGTTGCCTCGAGTAAATCTAAGTTCATTAAGGAAAGAACTGCAATTTTAATAGGGCTTGAATTTTTGTTTTTATTTTTGTTTCGATTAAAGACAATAGGTGCAGGAGTAGGCCATTTGACCCTTTAAGCCAGCACCGCCATTCATTATGATCAAGGCTGATCATCCACAATCAGTACCCCGTTCCTGCCTTCTCCACATATCCCTTGACTCCGCTATCTTTAAGAGGTCTATCTAACTATTCACGGGGTAGGGGTATTTTTAATTGTGTTATTGGGTATTCCCACTTAATACACTGGTAGATTGAAGTTTTTAAGTTTCAGTCCACATGAGGTATCATGGACTACATGCAGGTACTGAAGAAGTAATAATAACAAGTACAAGTTCAAAATCATATCAATCAAATGACATTTATCAAAAGCAGGTGACCTCCATAGTGTCTGGTTAATAAATTGGTTTGGTCAACACGTTATTTGGGAACATTATATTCATAATGCAGTAAACCCTCGTTTTCACGGACCAAATGAGGGGAATATAGTTCATTATTGATGATTGGCTGCTGTAACTGAGTAAGGGATTCGCTCCAACCACCTCTGAAACAAGAAGTTGTTTTCAAATACAAAGTTCTTTTTAACAGCTAAAAATGTATTTTTGTTACTCCTAAAAATACTAAAGGCTGCTTGTTACATTGTTTAATAGAGTTAAGTGTTAATTGAAGTGATTGCTTGTCGATTTCAATGCTGTGTTCATTTCAATGCCTTGTAAATTTCAATAGTCTCTAGTGTCACTAGCAGCATGTTCTTAAAGAGACAATCCACTATAACATTATAAAGAGGTCTGTAATAATGAGGGTTTATTGTATTTGTTTTTTTCCTCAGATCGTGCACTAGGCTTGGAATCATCAGACCCTGAAAAGAAGTCTCGTAAAGGTACATTCTTTCTGTTTGTTGATTGATTCATTTACAATTATGGGAGGTTTGTTCATGCTGTGTAAATCAAGTGAGCAGTGAATCAATCTTACAAAATACACATTTGATGTCCACCCACCTAGTCATTTGCTGGGAGGCAGATCAGCACAGTCAAAGTGACCTTTTCTTGGCAACTTTGCAAGTTGTCATGGAAGTGAGGAGAGCTGGGATGAAGATAGTTCAGGACCTCCAGAGCTGTCATTGCAATCCGAATAGATTCCATCATGGAATCATCACACATCCATATTATGTATTGGAGCCACAGTACTGCCCATCTGCAAAGGAGGGAGGGACTAATGGTGGGGATTGAAGTGAGAGAGGTAACAGTGCACAAGTCCCCAAATGGAAAATCACCAACAGGTTGAACTGATCCTAAACTATCAAGCGGAGTGGTGGTGTCAGGGCCAGTGACTAAAACTTCTGTGACTTGAAGTTGGCAGTGCACAGATACTTTAACCTGCTCTGAGAATTTTATTACATTATAAAAACAATGTTCCATTGAGACCACTTTAATTCAGACCTGGCTCACAACTTTCAGCAACTTGTTAAACTGATTGTCTAGCAAAGGTTGTAGGTGATGATCTTTGCTCCAATTCTGCTGGTGTGTTATTATTGTGTTCAGCACATGTTGATGATGTCATGATATGTATGAAACGTATTGTGAAAATGGCATCCACGCTGGGGCGAATCATAACAGGCAGTTGGTGGTCCAGTTTCCTGATGGTGGAGCTTTAAAAGAAGTGAATGCATACACTTTAAAAAAAAAAAGCAAAATTCCTTTTTATGAATGATGAACTCATTTGAAAGAAACAGGCTTAAATGTATTTAATATCTAGGTCTTATTATAAAGCCTTGTGATTAAAATTACATAAAATAGAGCAGTGAATTGGTCAACTTAACTCGAAGAGTAGAGACTGAAGGGTGACTAATGTACTTTTATTTAAGAAGGGCAAAAAGGAAGAGTACTACAGGCTGGTTAGTTTACCATCAGAGGCAGTAGAATTAATAAAGAAGATTCTGCAAGATAGGATCTACATGCATTTGCAAATACAAAGATGGATTAGGGATAGTTAGCATGTTTCTGAATGGGAAATTGATTGATCAGATCACAAATCTGAAGTTTTTTGAAGATGTGAGCATGGGTATTGATGAGGGACAGGGCAGTAGATTTGTCTACAAGATCTTGCACAAGGGCTTTGACAGCGTCCCACATAATAGTCTGATCCAGAAGTTGGGAACCACATGGGGTCCAGGGTGAGCTAACAAATTGGATACAACATTGACTTTGTAGAAGTCAGAGTGTGGTAATGGAATAAATGGGTTATTTTTCACATTGGAGGCCCGTGAGCACTTTTTTTATCAACTATATTAACGATTTGGATGGGAACGGAGTTGACATGGCTGGTAAGTTTGTGGATGACACTGAAGTTGGTGCTGTAGCAGATGGTGAAGAAAGTTACCTAAGATTGCAACTGGCATTAGGGCAGTGAGCCAAGTGGCAGAGGGAATTTAACTTGGGAAAGTGCAAAGTGTTGCATTTTGGTAGGTTAAACCATGGCAGGTCTTGCACAGTAAAGGGCAGGAACGTGGAGAGTCTTGTAAAACAGAGGGACCTAGGGGTACAGGTACATAGCTCCATGAAAGTGGTGACACCCGTGGGCAGATGAGGAAGGAGAATTTGGCATGTTTGCCTTTATTGGTCAGGGTTTTGAGCACAAGAGTTGGGACGTTGTGTTATAACTGTACAAAATGTTTGTCAGACCTCACGGAGTAATATGTGCAGATCCTGTCATCTTACTATAGGAAGGATGTCATTAAGTTGGAACGGGTGCTGGAAATAGAGAAAGATACTGGGATGGAAGACTTGAGTTATAAAGGAGAGACTGGATTCGTTGTACTATGGCGAGGATGTTTCTCCTCATCTCAGTCCTAAATGGTCAACCCCTTATTCTGAGACGGTATCTCCTGGTTCCAGACACCATCCAAACATAATCTCTGCATAATCTCTGCATCTCTGTCAAGCCTTGTCAGAATTTTGTTTTTATAAGACTACATCTCAGCTTTCTAATTGAAGAGGGAATAGGCCCATTCAGGTGAATCTCTCCCCAAACCTAGGTATCCATTTATTTATGGGCTGTTGAAGATATTCTGTTTTCATCCATTTCTCATTATCTGGACCTTGTTCTCCTTTACACTGTCTTCCCTTTTCTCTGCCTGCTATTTGTCTTCTGTTCTTTTTATTGTATTGCTATGCGTGCTCTTGCACACATTTAGCATTTTTATCTTTGTCTCTTTTTTTAAAGATGGAGCTGCAGCTGAGGTATATCCCCAGATTAACATGGACCATCGTGCTGAGGCACTGGAATCTCAATCCAACTCGGGTATTGGCACATCCAGAATCCACTGCAACTTTGGTTTTCACATATTTGCGTATATACAGTATGCCAGTTTTAAAATCCATAAAAGTTTGCATATCTGACTCGGGATGCCTTTCCTGAGTTCTAGTTACTTTTTGCCCATTCCCCAAGTTGATAAAATCATGAGGGGCATAGAATGCAGTGTATTTTTCCCAGGATATACGCAAAATGCTAGAGTAACTAAGCGGGTCGGGCAGCATCTCTGGACGGAAGGAATAGGTGATGTTTTTTGGGTGGAACTTGGGGAAGTAAGAACTGTAAGGCAAAGATTTAAGGTGAGAGAGTAAAGATTTAAAAGGAACCCGAGGGGAAACCTATTCACACAGGAGGTACTTATAGTGTGAATTTCTATGTTAGTGAATGAGCTGTGTTTGATCCAGTTTATTTCTGATCCAGAAATAAACTAATTTAATAAAAATCTGAGCTAATCATATGACAATGTGATATGAATTTTGTATTTCTGAGGAATGCACATAACTATATTCTCTGGATACATGTCATATGCATTTCTTTCTGCTTTTACAGTTTGTTTTAACGTGGATAAGAATATTTGGCAAGTAAATGATTCTGTTTGAGACTTGCACCATTCATTGTAACATGCTATCCATGTTATTTCCCAGAGACAAACAAACTGGGATAGGAGCTTTCACTTCTCAAATGTGAATAGTTGATAATTGAAATTAATCACAAAGTAGGAAATGTTCAGTAAGTCAGGCAGCATCTTCAAATACATTTTCTTTTACAATGAAGCTATTGTAATTGCTATTTTCCCCCACTGTTGATGCCTGATGCGTTGAATGTTAGTGTTGTTCACTGGTATATCACTCACATTATTAGAACCAATGTTTCAAAGATTTGTTTGTGCACTGCGTATCATGTCCTTTAATTAACAAATAGTCACTAACATTCCAGGAAATATATTTTGCGCTTTCTCATGACATTGGGCCCATCAAGTCTCTGTGAGCTCTCGGAGAATTCCTTCCCATTTCCCACTTATTTCACTATAACCACTGTCTTTTACATGCATCCCATGCATACTAAACAACTTACAAATATGTACTGCGCCCAACAACTCAAATAATTAGTCACGAGAGATCAAAATCAGATGAAAATGAACATCAGCTGAACATTTCATAAAATCATAGCAGTACAGCATATATTAGGCTATTCATAGTTCCCGTTGTCCTCATTAGGCTTATATTCTTCCATGCCTTTCCTATCCAAGATCCTTCCCCAACATATTTTACATGTTGTAATTGTATCCTCTTCCACCACCACCTCCTTCGGTTGTAAGTCATCAATTTGTGATATTGTATCAATTCTTCTCTCTCTATTAGCACAGCTTGATCTACTGGGCCTGACTCACAGCCCTGCATTTCCCAGCTTTTACATTCTTTTTGGTAGTATTCTCACTCCTTAACTGCCTCACATTTCTTAATTTTCTCTCTCTCAGTAAAGGGCCTGTCCAACTTGCGTGTCCTTGGCACGCATGTTACGCGACCTCATTGTCGCATTGAGGCGCACGGGCATCGTATGGCCGCGCGGGGCCGGTCCCACTGAGAAGCGCGGAAGAGTGTGTAGTTGTGTGCAACATCGCGCGGGGGTCCGAAATTTTTGTAGCGAACGAAATCTTCGCACGACAACGGCCTGTCGCGTAACTGACAGCCAAAGTGGGACAGGCCCAAGACCATGGCGCGACGCAGCGTCTCGCCTCCAACAGCAGCAGAAGCAGGCAAACGATCGTCGAACTCTGCTTGGGGCTCACGGCCGTTGCGGTCCGGATCCGCCCCCACTTCTAGTCCCAGAGCGGGGCCAAGAAAATTGAAGATAGACACAAATTGCTGGAGTAACTCAGCGGGACCGGCAGCATCTCTGGAGAAAAGGAATGGATGACTGAAGAAGGGTCTCAACACGAAACATCATCCATTGCTTCTCTCCAGAGATGCTGCCGGTCCCGCTGAGTTACTCCTGCATTTTGTGTCCATCTTCAAATTACGTCATGCGCTCCAGACTGCTGTGCGGTCGAAGTTGCGTGCGACCGTCACTGCTCAATCTGACCACGAGGTCCCGTAATTAGCGTGCCAAGGACACGTAAGTGGGACAGGGGCTTAACTGATTCAATAAACATTTAACCTGATGAGCCTCTACAATTTATCCACATGACCACTCTAGCTCACCCTATTCGAAATATTCCCTCTATCCTATCCATCTCTGTCATACATTCCCTGCAAATTAAAACTAACTTGCTCTCTTTCACAGTTCTAATGGGGGTTCTGAAATTATATGGGGGGGGGGTCCCTGTTTCCACAGGTGCTGCCTGGCCTACTGAATATTTTCAGAAGAATGTTCTGTCTTTGTACTAAAAGATTAGGTTCAGCAGTTGAAAGCCTAATCAATGATTGTGGGGCAAAAGTAGAGGAAATCATAAGAGACAAAACATGGAGGAACATAAAATTCCCTGTATTACAAGGCTGGTGGAGGATACAGGGATAGGGAAGTGCAAGACACTTGGATGGATTTAAAATGAAGATAAGATTTTTAATTGTTAGGTTAGGTTGCAATATAGCCATTAACGGCCTTTATGCTTAAACTAGGCGATTGGTGGCAAGGTCAGCTTGGGCGACATATTCGCGGTATAATTGTGATGACTTTCCCTGCTTGGTTGAAGTGTGATTTGTTGCACTAAGCATTGGGAAATTTTGTTTGATTTGTGCAACTTTGTCAATATATGTAAAGATTCAATTTTGCCTTTTCTTGCAGAATCAGAGAAGATGGACTGTTCAGATGATGTCAACCTTGATGCAGTACCGTGTGAAGGTGTGACATTTCTAAACTATCAGTGTTCTGAAGTTTATTCAGTTATTATTGCTGTACTATTGAAATGATTCTCAAAACTTCAGAGATGCCGTTTTGTTCTGAAAGACAGACAAACTGGTTAGGATCATGGTTATGGCATTACACAAACAGCTTTTAAGGTGAACATTTAACCCTGTCACATCAGGGGGGGGGGGGGGCTGGCTGGCATGCCTACAGGAATATTTGGTTTTGATTTCTAAATTTTATTCTGGTTTTGCCTTCAAAAATATATTTGACACTTCCTCCTATTGGCATTAGGTTGAATAATGTATTGAAATCTCTCTTTCATGTTATCTTTCATCCTTCTGGATGAATAGCAAGATGCATGTTGCTGTTACTTTTTATTATTTTCATTATTGTGACAAAGCTACTTTGGGGAAAAAAACGCAATATCCCCGCAGACGCCTCCCGGTGGGCCGCTAGGTTGGCGAAGCCGGAGCCCCCTTGGATTGGAGCCCGTGGCTGACAGAGCATGTGAATGACGGAGCTTGGGTTGGCGGAGCCTGAGGTCGGGGCCTGCACACCACGAGTCGAGGAGTCTGCGGTCGATGGAGCCTGGGTCGGCAGATCCCGCGGCTGGGTCCTGGGTCGGGTCCACGGAGGTGTCCAGAGAGGACCCGGCAGCGATAATGCAGTGGTCGGCGCGACGGTCGATGGAGACACCGACTGACAAATTAGGACGGACCACGTAGAATGAGGACGCCGCTGTCGAGGGAAGGAACAAAGGAGGACCCGGCATGGGGGAGGGGGAAGAAAAATGGCGACCAGGCATGGTGGGGGGGGGGGCACTGCCGTGAGGGAGGCGGAAGAACAACAGGGACCCGGTGTCGTGAGGGGGCGGTGGGTGCTTGGAGAACAAAGGGGGACCTGGCACGGATACTGCAGATACTTTGTAACTTTGTCAACACGCTTATGGGGCGACTATTTGCATACCTTGGGTATGCAAGCAAAGGATTTCACTGAGACTTGTCACATGTGACAATAAAATATTCATTCATTCCTGTGAATCCATGGCCCATGAACATTCAAAGTGAAGAAGGAGCAGTGGGATGATATTGTGAACCTTGCATCAGGACTGTACGGACGCTCTGTATAAATGGAGCAAGAAGTGTAGCACCGCATAAACTGCATTTACACCTGTGCCCATCAGCCACCGCTGCCCCATCTATGGAAGAGTGTACAGCTCTAACAATGGCCTCATCATTGAGAGAGAAGGAGCAGATAGATGGTTCAGAAAGCATATCTGCTTGCTATTTACCAAAGAGGAAAACCTCTGGAATTATTAAATCCATGTTTGCAATATGCTTTCAGATGGGAACCAGGCTGAAGAAATCAATGTACACGAGAATCCTGCAGATGAAGGTAATATGTTCCTGAATCCAGAAGTGATTGCATGCTTCTTAAATATATTGCTTGCAATGTTTACATTTTCCATGATTGCTGATGAATATCTTTCTTGAGAGGGGCAACTAAGAGCTTAATTCAAAGTTAACTCTTTTCCACTGTATTATTTTTAGTACTCCCACTACGTTAACTCCACGATGGCCAGTAAGTTCTCTGAGGGTCTCATAGGTGCCCCCGACATCTGCACTATTGAGGTTTCTACCCCCCACCTCAGTACCGACGACCTCATTTCTCTATTCAATACTACTTGCTCTTCCATCCTGGATTCTGTTGCTCCTCTTAAAATAAAAAAGCCTAAGCCTAAAGGCGAGCCATGGCTCAATGACACCACCAGAGCCCTAAGAAGAGAATGCAGAAAATCAGAACGGAAGTACAAATCTGATAAGCTTCAAATTTCCTTTGAACTCCTGAAAAACAACCTTCACAAATATCAGGAAGCAGTAAAATCCGCAAGAACAAAATACTTTTCCACCCTTATCTCCAAAAATGCTCATAATTCCAAGGTCCTTTTTAGCACCATCACCTCCATCATTTGTCCTGCCCCCAGCACCAGCTTAACCGGGTCCACGACTAAGTGCGAGGAATTTACTACATTTTTCACCACCAAGGTAAAGAACATAAGAACGAATATCTCCCCACCCACCCGTGACCTGGCTGTCTCATTGGTCTGTTCTTCAAAATTAGATTGTTTCCAACCTGTTACGCTACCCTCCCTTGTAAAACTGATCACCACCATGAAACCTACGACTTGCCCCCTCGGCACTGTCCCCTCTGCGCTCCTAAAGGACGTCATCATAACAGCCGGTCCCAGTATCCTCGCCATCTTCAACAGTTCTCTGGCCACTGGCACTGTACCTACCTGCTTCAAGCACGTGGTGGTCCAGCCACTCCTGAAAAAACCTAACCTCGACCCCACCTTGCCAAGCAACTACAGACCCCTTTCTAAACTGCCTTTCCTCTCAAAAGCCCTTGAAAAGGTAATCTTGTCAACTTAATGCCTTACATTCACCAAAATACTATCTTGGAAACCTTTCAATCAGGTTTCAGGGCTCACCACAGCACAGCGTCTGCCTTGTTGAAGGTTCATAATGACTTACTGCACACCATTGACTCCGGCGACTGTGCAATCCTGCTCCTTCTTGACCTCAGCGCAGCATTTGACACAGTCGATCACACCATCCTAATTGACCGTCTCCGGTACGGGGTTGGTATTGATGGCACGGCCCTGAGCTGGTTCATCTCCTACCTCAAAGGTAGGAGTTTCTCTACTAACATAGGCAACTCTTTCTCCTCCCCAGCTAGCCTCTGCTGTGGGGTTCCACAAGGTTCCATCCTTGGCCCCATTTTCTTCTCCCTGTATATGCTCCCCTTAGGCCAAGTCATTCAAAGGCACGGCATTTCCTTCCATTGCTACGCAGACGATACACAACTGTACCTCCCCCTGAAGCCCAAAAAACAATCAAATCTGCTTAACCTTACCCGCTGCCTTGAGGATGTAAAGTGCTGGATGGTCCAGAACTTCCTCCAACTAAACGAGAGCAAGTCTGAGGTCATCCTTCTCGGCCCCTCGGACTCAATCAAAATGATAGCAGGTAGCCTTGGAAGCCTTACCCCACTACTCAAAGTGGGTTTTGGGTGCCATCTTTCTCTCGTGGACTTCCTTGCGACACGAAAGGACAAAATAAACGGTACTTCCCACTATACATGGCTTCGCGCTTTGATTTCAGGATCGTACCCCACAGCGTGATATTTGACTCAGCACTGAAGTTTGACAAACAAGGCAACGCTGTGGTAAAAGCTAGCTTCTTTCAGCTTCGGATGATAATTAAAATAAAACAATTCCTCCAGTTTGATGACCTAGAAAAGATCATCCATACATTTATCGCCTCCCGCCTAGATTACTGCAACTCCCTTTACACTTGCAACAGCCAATCTTCCCTGTCCCGCCTGCAACTGGTCCAAAACGCCGCAGTGAGATTCCTGACGGGCACCCGAAAAAGGGACCATATCACCCCGATCCTGGCCTCTGTCCACTGGCTCCCTGTGCGGTTCCGAATAAATTTCAAGACCCTCCTTTTGGTCTACAAAGCCCTCAATGGGCTTGCACCCACCTACATTAAAAGTCTTCTCACCCACTAAACCACCTCCAGGTCCCTCAGATCGGCCGACTTGGGGTTGCTGAGTGTCCCGCAGTCTAGGCATAAGCTCAGGGGCGACCGCGCCTTTGCGGTCGCAGCTCCTAGACTGTGGAACAGCATCCCCCTCCCCATTATACTGCCCCCTCCATCGACTCCTTTAAGTCTAGTCTAAAAACCTATCTGTTTTCCCAAGCCTTTCCTGACGTCCTCTGAGTGAGGGCTATTTGTATATATGTATGTAGCCTGCTTGTGTATACTACTCTTATAACAAATGTAAAGCACTTTGGTCAACGAGAGTTGTTTTTTTAAATGTGCTATATAAATAAATGTGACTTGACTTGAAACTGGAGTGTGGCACAGGAGCTGAGTCCCATGTCTTGTTCACATAGAAATTAGGTGCAGGAGTAGGCCATTCGGCCCTTCGAGCCTGCACTGCCATTCAATATGATCATGGCTGATCATCCAACTCAGTATCCCATACCTGCCTTCTCTCCATACCCTCTGATCCCCTTAGCCACAAGGGCCACATCTAACTCCCTCTTAAATATAGCCAATACACTGGGCTCAACTACCCTCTGTGGCAGAGAGTTCCAGAGACTCACCACTGTGTGTGAAAAAAGTCTTTCTCATCTCGGTCTTAAAGGATTTCCCCCTTATCCTTAAGCTGTGACCCCTTGTCCTGGACTTCCCTAACATCGGGAACAATCTTCCTGCATCTAGCCTGTCCAACCCCTTAAGAATTTTGTAAGTTTCTATAAGATTCCCTCTCAATCTCCTAAATTCTAGAGAGTATAAACCAAGTCTATCCAGTCTTTCTTCATAAGACAGTCCTGACATCCCAGCAATCAGTCTGGTGAACCTTCTCTGCACTCCCTCTATGGCAGTAATGTCCTTCCTCAGATTTGGAGACCAAAACTGTAAGCAAAACTCCAGGTGTGGTCTCACCAAGACCCTGTACAACTGAAGTAGAACCTCCCTGCTCCTATACTCAAATCCTTTTGCTATGAAAGCTAACATACCATTCGCTTTCTTCATTGCCTGCTGCACCTGCATGGTCTGAAGAAGGGTCTCGACCCAAAACGTCGCCTATCTCCTTCGCTCCTTAGATGCTGCTGCACCCGCTGAGTTTCTCCAGCTTTTTGTGTAACCCCCTGCCTACTTTAAATGACTGGTGTACCATGACACCCAGGTCTCGCTGCATCTCCCCTTTTCCTAATCGGCAACGATTTAGATAATAGTCTGCTTTCCTGTTTTTGCCACCAAAGTGGATAACCTCACATCTATCCACATTATACTGCATCTGCCAAACATTTGCCCACTAACCCAGCCTATCCAAGTCACCTTACAGTCTCCTAGCATCGTCCTCACACTGCCCCCCAGCTTAATGTCATCCGCAAACTTGGAGATATTGCCTTAAATTCCCTCATCCAGATCATTAATGTATATTGTAAATAGCTGGGGTCCCAGCACTGAGCCTTGTGGTACCCCACTAGTCACTGCCTGCCATTGTGAAAAGGACCCGTTTACTCCTACTCTTTGCTTCCTGTTTGCCAGCCAGTTCTCTATCCACATCAATACTGAACCCCCAATGCCGTATGCTTTAAGTTTGTATACTAATCTCTTATGTGGGACCTTGTCGAAAGCCACATCCACTGGTTCTCCCTTATCCACGCTACTAGTTACCTTTCGTAAATCCATGCTGACTTTGTCCAATGATTTCACCACTTTCCAAATGTGCTGCTATCCCATCTTTAATAACTGACTCTAGCAGTTTCCCCACTACCGATATTAGACTAACTGGTCTGTAATGTGTTAGAATTACACCCTGCAGTGTGTTAGAATTAAGAGATGCTCCCTATAGTCTCACCTTTCCGAGGGGGGGAGGGGGGGGTGCTTTTCTGGACCAGTTGGGGGAGGATTTAAACTAATTTGACGGGGGGTGAGACATAAAAGAGAAGTACAGTAGGGGGTGAAGAACAGTCAAATACAGAATGGGAGCCACAATCTACGGGCAAATGGTACAAATGGAAGACTGGGTTGCACCAATTGTAATGCAAGGAGTCTAATAAGTAAGGCTGATGAATTGAAGGCAGTGATGAACATATGGAAATATGATATTGTTTCTATCACAGAGACATGATTGAAAGATGGATAAGGCTGGCGACTCAACGTTCCAGGGTATAAAATCCTCAGGTGTGATGGTGGAGGTGGGGTGAGCGTGGACATAACAGAGGATGTGAAATTGCACAATATTAATTAAGGCATCCATTACAACAGCAAAGAGGAGAACTTAGAAATGAAAAAGGGGCCGATCACTTTGCTAGGAGTGTACTACAAATCTCCAAATAGTCAGCTGAAAATCGAGAAGTATAGGCAGAAGTATAGAGAAGTGCAAAATAATTAGCTAATAATAGTACATGGTTTCAACCCAATGAAGAGTAGAATCACTTGGGTTTAAAGAAATTGGAAATTCTAAAATGCATCCATGAATGTTTTTTGCATCAGTACATGGATGCTGCAACTCAAGGAAGGGGAGTAGTAGATCTAATCTTGGGGGTCTGAGTGAAAATCAAAAAACTGCAGAGGATGGAAATTTAAAATTAAAACATAAATTCTGGTAAACCTCTTCGGCAGCCTCTCCAAAGCCACCACATATTTCCTGTAATGGAGCAACCAGAACTGCACACTATACCTCAAATGCAGTCAAACCAAAGTTTTATAAAGCTGAAAAATGACTTCCTGATTCTTATACACAAGGTCTTAAGTCAATATATCTCATCTGTATTCAATGCAGAGAATGACATTGCAGTTGGAGGATTCGGGTGGTGGAAACATGTTCTTGAATTTTGTTGAAAAGGAGGAGATATTAGATGTGTTAAAGAAGGAACTGCAGATGCTGGAGAATCAAGGGTTACACAAAAAACTGGAGAAACTCAGCGGGTGCAGCAGCATCTAAGGAGCGAAGGAAGAAGTCTGAAGAAGGGTCTCGACCCGAAACGTCGCCTATCTCCTTCGCTCCTTAGATGCTGCTGCACCCGCTGAGTTTCTCCAGCTTTTTGTGTAACCCAGGAGATATTAGATGTCTTAGCATATATAAAGGTGGATATATATCCCTGTGGCCTTCTACAGGCAGGCAACAAAGGAAAGTACCAGATGACTGGAGGATAGATAATGTTTGAGCAGTAAGGAAAGCTAGCTGCTTCCTGGTCAGTGACTCCAACACTGGGAGTGAAATTATTGGAAAAGGTTATGAGGGACAGGATTATTCAGTACCAGAAAAGTCGAGGATAGTTCTGAGATAGACAGCATGGCTTTTAGGACTAATCTGACAGACTCACTTCATCACTTCTTTCAAAAATTTACAAAGGATGGTGAGATTGATGTCGTTTATGTGGTGTTCATTAAGGCCTTTGATGAAGTACCACATGGACTTCATTGTCTGAGCTGGTAATTGATGCAGGTTCTTTCAGGGTCTTTAAGAAATATCTAACTCTGCACTTAAAGCATCAATGCATGAAAGAGGAATGGGGAATATTGAGGAATGGGAGAAGGGGCACTTGATGGATAGCACAGATATAGTGAATCCAAGGGTCTACTTCCATGCTTCTGATCGTGACTAATTGTTGTCAATTTTCAGATGTGGATGCAGAATCTGAGATGGAGTTTGACAGAGTACAGAAACGTTCGGGCTCAACACCGTTTACTGGTACAACGCTACATTTTTTTCTGTACAATGTCACAATGCTATTTTGTTCGCAATAATCTGTCGCAGAGTGAGATAAGGCCATAAGTAAATTCAGGCAGTTAGGAATGGGCATCAGATGATTTATAATTGCTTCACAATTTTGAAAATAATTTATTTTAAACAGTATGCATATTTAAAGTGGTCCAAGCCGATAATCCTGGGGGAGGGAGAGGGGAGGGTGGGTGGGAAAAGTAAGTGGTGGAGTGTTTGTTTTGTATTTGTATTTTTATTTGTGCGAGTGAGAAGATCTATTCACAACCAACTCGAGTACGAGTTTCGTCTTGGTGCTGAGTTGAAGCTTTGGACCTAGTTCTGCTCTGCTTTCAACCCAAAATAGCACAAATCACCATCAGTCTGCATCATTAATTGTGTCATCCATGTAATTAAAATATATTTCATCTTATTCCCTCTTTACATGCACAGGATTTCTTGCTTTTATCCTTTTTCATATTTGTAATGCTAAGGTGGTGGGCATCAAGATTTGTAAAGGATGTGTAGATTGGTTTTTCAACTTGTACTGTGGAAAAACTCAAAGAGGAGGTTTTAACTCAAGTATTTACTGTACTCAACATCCCATTTTATCCCTAAAAATGCAGGAAAGTTATTTATTGGCGAGTTGTTTTCCAACTTGTTGTATTGTGGAACAATTCAAACGATTTCATAGTTGGCAGGGAAGAGGTTATCACTCCATATAATCCACACCTCATTTTGTCCCTAAGAATGATGGAAAGTTGCCCATTGGTGAATGGCTACCCAAATGGATGATTTATTTACAGTTTTAGTGGTTTAGGTTATCTGCGTAGATGTTTTTCTTGGACGTGTACTTGTCATAAATGATTGGAGATCTTACTCATTGCCAATGGGAAATATAGAAGCTACTGAGCAGCCTAATTTGGGAGTGGGGGGTGGGGGGGGGGGGGGGGGAGACCACATTAAGCCAGTGAGAAACCTCTTCCTTGGGGGTCTCCTTCTCTATGGTAAGTTGTGTATGTTAAAAATAGATTTGTTCTTTCGAAGTGCCACACCTTATTTTGATTTGTGTGGCAGTGTGGAGTCCATGTTTTCTGCATGGCAATGTGATAATGAAAAGCAATATACACCTTGGTAACCTTTATACATTTCATTACTCCACTCAGCAACTGAATGGAGATTTATAGATAAATGGAGATGTCTAAATATTCATTGTTACATGCTTCAACTATTCTATATCTAGTGTTTTTAATATAGTTCAAAATCAAATTGTTGACGGTCTTGCTTCAATCAGCAGTTAACAGTGAGTGTAGTCCCATAAAACAATATATACCAAACGATATATTGGGGAAGAGACTTGAAATGTTCATGCTTTGCTCTGCTTCTACTTTATTCTTATTTATGTTCTCCCTCTTGCAGCTGATGTTCACTGCCACCCAAGTACTGGGGAGCCTGAGGACTGCACTGACTCAAAACAAAGTTCACACTCTATTAGACTGAATGCTTTTGGTAGGTATGAACAAGCCAAAGCTGTACAACCTTGGGGGTTGTATAGGTTCTTTACAGTCTAGTTTCAAATTCTGGTTTGATTAGGTGATGTTGCTTTTCTGTTTGCTATTAGATTTGGTTTACAAAATGCACCACACTTCACAAGTATCTGACGAATGGACCTCTCTTCTGCTTAATGATCACCTATTGACAGTTCACAGAGCAGCTCAGCACCAGCAGAACAGCCTTAGCACCAGCAAACTGTGGCTTCTGCTTACTCACATTTGCGTCAAAATGCATGTTGGCACTTGCTATCAAGGCCAACTTGTTATTAACCACACCATAGGTAAATTCTTGAAGGTGAACCTTTACATGTATGCAACAAGCAGTTTAGGTAGCTCAATGGTGCAGCAGTTCATGCTGTTGCCAAGAATCCACCTTATCATGGATTTGATCCTGACGTCGAGTGTTGCCTGCGTGCAGTTTACATGTTTGCCAGGCGGTCTGGTTTCCTCCCACATCCCAAAGATACGCTGATGGGTTAATTGGTCACGATACATTGCCCCAGTGTATATGGGTGACAGAATAATTTGGTGCAAGGCAATGAGAGACTATGTGGAATGGAGTTAAGTGGAGGAATGCCGCTGATGAGTATGCAGTGGGAACCGGCATTGACTCGGTGGGTCAAATGGCCTCCTGGCATCTTGAGGAAATATGTGAAAACAGATCTCGCTAGAGTTAAGCCACCTCATTTGGGGTGGCTGCGAAGAGATTAGTTTTTGGATCCCTTTTAGTAAAGGTCAGGGTTACACATAGTTCCAGAGAGCAATGTCATTTACAGGGGGGCATGTATGAATATCAGGTGAGATCTCTCGTGCATTATCCTCTTAACCTGTGGAAATCAAAGAGCACATTGGTGCCTTAAATAAAGATTCACTTACAAAGATTGTTGGAGGTATTGAAGGTGTACCATCGAAATATAGTCCAGTAAAGACAACTGCTGCAAGAGGAAGGATAATTTAGTAGGAAAACAAATTGTCTCCAATTTTAATAACTTGACCTACAAAGTTCTTACAATTATTCTGTGCCTCAACTGATCAAATGCGAGGGAAGTGATAATGCAATCTAACTAGTCTTCCAGTTGGCCTGTTTAAGGGCACCAAGAGTGATCTCAAAAACAAAATAGGCCAAGCACACTGGGAATTCTTATGACGCTGTATATTTGTGGAAGACCATTTGGTCTGTATTTTGGTCTGTAATTTCCTTTTTATTTTTTCCCTTTTGTAGTTGATGCTGACCAGCGCTTGAGTAACGTGGAACAATGTAGTTTCACTGGTACAACACAGAGTTCACAGTTTCCCAGGCAAAAAGCTTCTGGTAAGTTATAACAGTTATTTAAGGTTGCAAGGCAATGGCATTGAATTTTGGTTTGATCTGGTATTTTTGCTTTTCTATTTATTTATGCATTTGAAATGCAAAATGCAACACCTTATTATAAGTGTGTAGGAAGGAACTGCTTATACCGAAGATTGACGCAAAAATCTGGAGTAACTCGGTGGGACAGGCAGCATCTTTGGAGAGGAGGAATGGGTGACGTTTTGGGTCGAGACCCTTCTTCAGACTCCCACACATTATAAGTGTTGGGTGGAGGCCAACCATAATGTTGCTATAATGTAGCTCTCTCATACACTTATTAACGTTTATTTGCTGATATATCTCAGAACTTCTTTGACATGGAACATCATTACTGTTCCGTATGTTATCTTACAAGATTCCACAGAAGGTAGAGTAGGAAAGAGTACTTACATTTGCTGCACAATCCACTCTTCCATACTGTCCTGTAGAATGACAGCAAACTGCTCATGAATGGCCAGTTACTGGAAGACCTGTTGAGCAATGGACAGTCATTTCACTTTGTGCCATTACACCATTACCCAAAGTATTAAGGGATTGAAACATAAAGTTTGGATCAGCAGATTCAGTTTTAATTTGCCTGTAGCAAATAACTTGTTATTGTTGAACCTGAAACCTACTCACCAGTACTAAATTTATCTAAATAAATCCAGCAGTAGTTTTTAAATTACTATAGAGAATCTCTTAAAATTATATTAAAAAAATATTTTCAACAGCTATGGAGGCAACCAGTTGCATTTTGGAAAGGACATTGATTAGAATATTGTACATCAAAAACAGAGAATAGGAATAATGGACTTGCCAGATTGGGATACATGTATCTTAGTAATATTGACATTTACATTTCATTTTGTGAATTGTTATCAACGTGTATTTGTGGGAATGCATGTTAATGCTTCACTTTATTGCACCATGGAACAATTTTAAAGACGATTCCCTTGTGGCCCAAAATTACATTGGCCATTACATGTTTAAGAAGAAACTGCAGATGCTGGAAAATCGAAGGTAGACAAAAATGCTGGAGAAACTCAGCGGGTGAGGCAGCATCCCTAGATGCTGCCATTACATTCTGGTTTCCTTGAGCACAATTGCACGCATCAGTGTGTGTGCGCATTGCAGTCTTTCCACTTTTAGGAAACAGATAATGATATTGTGTCATTTCACTTTGAGTGAAAATTGAATTGATGTAATATTAGTATCCTGTGGATGATTCTGAGGATTTCTGGTGAGGCTCAGTCTACTCAGCAAAATAATCAACTTATGGAAGACAACAGTGACGCACAACATATTTTAATTGTTCACTTAGCTTCCAAGTGAGGCCAACTCCTAGTGTTTGCAAGAGGATTATTCAGAGATAATAGACAGACAGCTCATTGGATTTACAATATAAGTTATTCTGAATTGCAGCAATGGCAGAAAAAGTGAAGAGAGGCCAGCGTCCGGCACAATGCACCACAACTCTGTAGGGAGGTTGAGCATGATTGTTGCCAAAACAATTTGGTAATGCACCAGGTCTTTAATGGGTCATTTTCTTCAGATATTCAAAATCTCCTGGGATTTGGACATGGAATCTGTCGCTCACATATTCATGATAGTGATTCCACTGAATTGGCTAGTCCTTCGATCTGTACATTAAATATTAATTGGTACACAGCAATCATGCTCACCTTCCACAGAGAGTTGTGGCAAATAACTTTTAAGCTGGAAGTTAAGCACGGAATTACATTGTTCGTAGTTGGGATTTTCATATTTAATGATTCACTACAGTGCATTCAGAAAATATTCAGACTCCTTCACTTTTTCCACATTTTGTTACGTTACAACCTTATTCTAAAATGGATTTTTTAAATCATCAATCTACATATAATATCCCACAATAAAAGCGATAACAGCCATTTAGAAATTTTTGCAAAGTAATAAAAAATAAATAACTGAAACATCACATTTACATAAATATTCAGACCCTTTACTCAGTACTTTGTTGAGGCACCTTTGGCAGTGATTACAGCCTCAAGTCTTCTTGGGTATGACGCTACAAGCTTAGCGCACCTGTATTTGGGTAATTTCTCCCGTTCTTCTCTGCAGATCCCCTCGTGCTCTGTCAGGTTGGATGGGGAGCGTCGATGCACAGCTATTTTCAGGTCCCTCCAGAGATCAGGTTCAAGTCCGGGCTCTGGCTGGGCCGCTCAAGGACATTCACAGACTTGTCACGAAGCCACTCCTGCATTGTTTTGGCTGTGTGCTTAGGGTCGTTGTCCTGTTCGAAGGTGAACCTCCGCCCCAGTCTGAGGTCCAGAACGCTCTGAAGCAGGTTTTCATCTAGGATCTCTCTATACATTGCTCTGTTCATCTTTCCCTTGATCCTGACTAGTCTCCCAGTTCCTGCTGCTGAAAAACATCCCCACAGCAGCCACCACCATGCATCACCGTAGGTATGGTATTGGCCAGGTGATGAGCAGTGCCTGGTTTCCTCCAGACGTGACGCTTGGCATTCAGGCCAGAGTTCAATCTTAGTTTCATCAGACCAGGGAATCTTGTTTCTCATAGAAACATAGAAACATAGAAATTAGGTGCAGGAGTAGGCCATTCGGCCCTTCGAGCCTGCACCGCCATTCAATATGATCATGGCTGATCATCCAACTCAGTATCCCGTACCTGCCTTCTCTCCATACCCTCTGATCCCCTTAGCCACAAGGGCCACATCTAACTCCCTCTTAAATATAGCCAATGAACTGGCCTCAACTACCCTCTGTGGCAGAGAGTTCCAGAGACCCACCACTCTCTGTGTGAAAAAATTCCTTCTCATCTCGGTCCTAAAGGATTTCCCCCTTATCCTTAAGCTGTGACCCCTTGTCCTGGACCTCCCCAACATCGGCAACAATCGTCCTGCATCTAGCCTGTCCAACCCCTTAAGAATTTTGTACGTTTCTATAAGATCCCCCCTCAATCTTCTAAATTCTAGAGAGTATAAACCGAGTCTATGCAGTCTTTGTTCATAAGACAGTCCTGACATCCCAGGAATCAGTCTGGTGAATCTTCTCTGTACCCCCTCTATGGCAATAATGTCCTTCCTCAGATTTGGAGACCAGAACTGTACGCAATACTCCAGGTGTGGCCTCACCAAGACCCTATACAACTGAAGTAGAACCTCCCTGCTCCTATACTCAAATCCTTTTGCTATGAAAGCTAACATACCATTGGCTTTCTTCACTGCCTGCTGTACCTGCATGCCTACTTTCAATGACTGGTGTACCATGACACCCAGGTCGCGCTGCATCTCCCCTTTTCCTAATTGGCCACCATTTAGATAGTAGTCGGTTTTCCTATTTTTGCCACCAAAGTGGATAACCTCACATTTATCCACATTATACTGCATCTGCCAAACATTTGCCCACTCACCCAGCCTATCCAAGTCACCTTGCATTCTCCTAGCATCCTCCTCACAGCTAACACTGCCCCCCAGCTTAGTGTCATCCGCAAACTTGGAGATATTGCCTTAAATTCCCTCATCCAGATCATTAATGTATATTGTAAATAGCTGGGGTCCCAGCACTGAGCCTTGCGGTACCCCACTAGTCACTGCCTGCCATTGTGAAAACGACCTGTTAACTCCTACTCTTTGCTTCCTGTTTGCCAGCCAGTTCTCTATCCACAGCAAATACTGAACCCCCAATGCCATATGCTTTAAGTTTATATACTAATCGCTTATGTGGGATACTAATCGTTCATAGTCCGAGCATCCTTTAGGTGCCCTTTAGCAAACGCCAAGCGGGCTGTCATGTACCTTTTGAGGAGGATTGACCACTACCATAAAGGCCTGATTAGAAGGTTCTCCTATCTCCACAAAGGAACTCTGGAGCTCTGTCAGAATGACCATTGGGTTCTTGGTCACCTCCCTGTCCAAAGCACTTCTTCCCCGATTGCTCAGTTTGGCCGGGCGGCCAGCTCTATGAAGAGTCCTGGTGGTTCCAATGTTCTTCCATTTAAGAATGACGGAGGCCACTGCTCCTCGGGACCTGCAATGCTGCAGAAATTGTTTTATACCCTCCCCCAGATCTGTGGCTCAATACAATCCTGTCTTGGAGGTCTAAGGACAATTTCTTCGTCTTCATGGCTTGATTTTTGTTCTGACATGCACAGTCAACTGTGGGACCTTATATAGACAGGTTTGTGCCTTTCCAAATCATGCACAATCAATTTAATTTACCACTGGTGGACTCCAATCAAGTTGTAGAAACATCTCAAGGATAATCAATGGAAACAGGATGCACCTGAGCTCAATTTTGAGTGTCATAGCAAAGGGTCTGAATACTTATGTAAATGTGATATTTCAGTTATTTATTTTTAATTACTTTGCAAACATTTCTACACACCTGTTTTCGCTTGTTCATTCTGGGGTATTGTGTGTAGATTGGTGATTAAACACAGAATTTAATCTATTTTAAAGTAAGGCTATAACGTAACAAAATATGGAAAAAGTGAATGGGTCTGAACACTAATTGTGCATCGTAAATAGTCATGTATGAGAAAATTCTATTCATTTTTATTTTAACAATACCAATTTTTCAAACGAAAAGTTGTCAACTGGAATTCCCCTCGCCTGCTTCCACAGTTCTCCATTTTAACCGTTGCTTGTTCCTGATAAATAACAAAACAACAGCATCTAGATTAGTCATGTGAGGGACCAGACAAAATAAACATGATTTTAGCTGAAGGTAGACACAAAATGCTGGAGTAACAGGCAGCAGAGAAGGAATGGGGACGTTTCAGGTCGAGACCCTTCTTCAGACTTCAGCTGAGTTAGTTGATCTCTCCTTGGGGGGATGGCTGCAATGCAATTGTTTTCAGTGTCCCTTAATTAATAAAAGTCAGTGCTATACAGGGGTCGAGAGCACATAGTAGGGTTTACCACAGACTGGAACGTAGGTGAGATTTATGATGCATCACCTTGGCCGTGGGGATAAATAGCATACTAGCATCTGAACAAAAAAACCCACACTATAAGAAGTACCAAAGGTATACCATTGAAATGTACTCCAGTAAAGTCAGCAGCAAGAAGAAGATAACCTGTTCCCGCTCTCAGGATCAAATGACTTCACAAAGTCATGCACTTAATTAGCTTGGCACATATCACAACACAGTTTCAATTGCAACAATATAGCACACACAGAGGGTAGATAATTATTGTTTATTTCTAGGGTAGAAATGTCAAATACCAGACAGCATAGTTTATAGGAAATTTACGAGGCCATTTATTTACAGAGTGTGGGGGCTGTCCCTGTGCTGTACTGTTCTATGTATATTTTATGAGCAGCGTGTGATCTGACATTAAATCATCTGCCAGCCAACTGGAGAACTTTCATATTTTTGAATATATTGGGGATGACACTTTAAATGTCTATGTTTTGTAGTCCTCTAATTTCCTATTTATTTTTTTGCTTTTGTAGATGGTGTTCACCACCACTCAAGCTACAGAGAGCACCGGAGTTTCATTGATACAAAACAAAGTTCACAGTTTCCCAGGACGAATGCTTTAGGTAAGTTATAAAGACCTATTCGGGAGTGGCATTCTTTACAAGCTGGCATTTAAATTGTGGATTGATCAGTCCTTTTTGCATTTGTGTTTACTTGTGGATTTGGATTGCAAAATGCACCACAGTGCACAAATGTCTGGCAAATGGGCATCTTCGGGTGGAATGGAGCCAATGGATGTAACGATGGGTTCTCTCTTACACCTCATTCCTGTCCAAACTCTGACATTTCCCAGTATGTCCACAGAACCAATAAAAGATGAAACATTTCTTTGCTTTGGCTTCTTTAGACTTTAGAGATACAGTGCAGAAACAAGTCCTTCAACCCACCGGCCAGCGATTGCCCAAACACTAGCTACACATGAGCGACAATTTACAATTTTATCAAAGCTAATCAACCCAAAAACCTGTATATCTTTGGAGTGTGCGAGGAAACCGGAGCACCTGGAACAAATAAACGCGGTCACAGGGAGAACCTACAAACTCCAAATAGACAGCACCCGCAGCCAGGATGAAACCCATGTCTCTGGTGCTGTAAGGCAGCAGCTCTACCGCTGTGCCACTGTTGCTGCTCCAATGCCGCCACTGTTGCCACTCTCCAAATTTCAAATTTGACAGTGGACAAATTGGAGATTAAGCTCTGCACTATCCAATCTTCTATCCTGTCCTCGGGAATTCCAATAAACTGTGGAAGACCTCCTAAGTTTGTGTTTGCCATGTCATTTGGTGTCATTAGACTATTCCAACAAAGGTTAATGGTAGCCAGCAGAACTGCAGTCATACAGCTCCAGCGATGCAGATTCATCCTTGACCTTTAGTGCTGTTTGAATGGAGTTTCCATGTTCCCCTTTTGACTCAATGGGTTTCCTCTAGGGTTTTCCAGTTTCTACCACATCCCAAATACGTGCAGGTTGTTGGGTAACCTGGCCACTCTTGCCCCCAGTGTGGAGGTGAGTGGTAGAATATGTGAGGAGTTTGTTGGAAATGTGTGACAATAAAATGGGATTAATGTAAAGGATGTTTGATGCTTGTCATAGACTTGATAGGTTGAAAGATCTGTTTCTGTGACCCAAAGTCCCAGATTGAAAATAGCAGATGAATGCTGTCTGTATGATACATGTATTGTTAACTTGGGGTGTTTGCTGCTTGTGCCGAGTGCTTGAAAGGGCGAAAATGTATATTTAAAAACAAAAGAAACAAAAAAAAACAAGGAATCTATGACAGTTGTACCTCAAATTAATTTAGGCTTTCCAACAATCACCTAATAAAAGCAATGACTGTGCCTTCACATAATTAACATACCAGACTTGAGAACATTCAGTACCATGGGAGAATGCCGGTGGGAAAATAACCATTGTGCTTAAGAGAGCGATGGGGTAATTAAACAAATATTTTGCATTAGTCTTTACTGTAGAAAATACAATGAACAGCTCATTAACACTGAACATCACCAGGGAGGAATTAAATAAATCACATCGCAGGAACAATTGGACCAGATAATGTAATGGAGCTAAAGATAGCTGTCCCCTGGCCCAAGCACCTTTCATCTTAGTTTAGCTTCACTGTATCTTAATGGGTACATGTGACAATAAACTGACCTTTGAACAATAGACAATAGGTGGAGGAGTAGGCCATTAGGCCCTACGAGCCACCTGAACATCCACAAGCTATGACCACAGTGAATGGGGTGCTGGCTCGAAGGGCCTAATGTTAAAGTGAACATTGTCAGATTTTATTAAAGGCCATTTTTATACATTTTGCTTTCACCATGTAGAAATTACAGCTGTGTTTACACATAGTCCCCCCCCCCATTTCAGGGCACCATAATGTTTTGGGCACACGGCTTCACAGGTGTTTGTAATTGGTCGGGTGTGTTTAATTGTCTCCTTAATGCAGGTATAAGAGTTCTCAGCACCTAGTCTTTCCTCCAGTATTTCCATCATCTTAGCAAACTTTTATTGATGTTTATCAACATGAGGAACAAAGTTGTGCCAATGAAAGTCAAAGAAGCCATTATGAGACTGAGAAACAAGAATAAAACCATCAGACAAACCTTGGGCTTACCCAAATCAACTGTTTGGAACATCATTAAGAAGAAAGAGAGCACTGGTGAGCTTACTAATCGCAAAGGGACTGGCAAGCCAAGAAAGGCCTCCACAGCTGATGACAGAAGAATTCTCTCTATAATAAAGAAAAATCTCCAAACTACTGTCTGACAGATCAGAAACACTCTTCAGGAGTCAAGTGTGGATTTGTCAATGACCATTGTCCGCAGAAGACTTAATGAACAGATATACAGAGGCTACACTGAAAGATGCAAACCACTGGTTAGCCACAAAAATAGGTTGGCCAAGTTACAGTTTGCAAATAAGTACTTAAAAGAGTAACCACAGTTCTGGAACAGATGAGACGAAGACTAAATTATATCAGATGGCAAGAGCAAAGTATGGAGGAGTGAAGGAACTGCCCAAGATCCAAAGCATACCACCTCATCTGTGAAATCATTGAACCACGTCATCATTGGTGCCATGGCCTGAGCATGTATGGCTGCTGAAGGTAGTAGCATAATGAATTCTGAAGGGTATAGACACATTCTATCTGCTCAAGTTTAAACAAATGACTCAAAACATTGTCTGCCGTTTCATTCTACAGCAAGACAATGATCCCAAACATACTGCTAAAACAACAAAGGAGTTTTTCAAAGCTAAAAAATGGTAAATTCTTGAGTGGGCAAGTCAATCACCCGATCTGAACCCAATTGAGCATGCCTTTTATATACTGAAGAGAAAACTGAAGGGGATGAGCCCCCAAAACAAGCAAAACCTAAAGATGGCTGCAATACAGGCCTGGCATAGCATCACCAGAGAAGGCACCCAGCAACTGGTGATGTCCATGAATTGCAGACTTCAAGCAGTCATTGCATGCAAAGGATATATGCAACAAAATATTAAACATGACTACTTTCATTTACGTGACATTGCTGTGTCCCAAACATTATGGTACCCTGAAATGGGGGGGGGGGGGGTAGGACTATGTATAAACACTGCTGTGATTTCTACATGGTGAAACCAAAATGTATAAGAATGGCCTTTATTAAAATCTGACAATGTGCACTTTAACCACATGTGTTTTTTTCTATTGCAATTCTCAAATTGTGGAGTACAGAGGCAAATAAATAAATTATGAGTCTTTGTCCCAAATATTATGGAGGGCACTGTATAGTGTATAAGATCATGAGGGGAATACATAGTGTGTATGCACAGAGTCTTTTACCCAGAGTTGGAGATAATGAATTTTGATTATAATGGATGGACCAACCTACCGATATTTGTAATGCAGAAATAGATAAATTCTTGTTTAGTACGAGTGTTAGGGTTCATGGGGAGAAGCCAGGAGAATGGCGTTAGGAGGGAGTTTACTTGATGGGCTGAATGGCCTAAATCTGCACCTATCACTTATGACCTTATGATCTACACTGCCAGACCTGGTTACTGACCCCCACCCCCTGGCCGTTTCCAGGCCAGCCCACACTGCCACCCCTGGCTACTTCTGTCTACTATCGCCACGGGCAGTCCACACAACTTCATCGGCCACTTCCGGGCCGTGCCCGCTATTGCTGCCACCACCACTCATTAACTATTCTCCGGCCCCCACTGGGCTGTGACCAATCACTCCGCCGATCCTCACCTCGACCCACCTAAATTCCAGGCCCAGTTCCAGACCAAGAGTCTGACGAAGGGTCCCGTCCAAAACATCACATAACATGTTCTCTATAGATGCTACCTGACCTGCTGAATTAGTCCAGCACTGTGTGTCCTTTTGTATATTAACCAGCATCTGTAGTTCATTGTTTCTATTACATAATCCCTTACTCGGTTATAATAGATAATCGGCAATAACGGACACAGTTGCCCCCCCATGGTCTGTTATAACAAGCGTTTACTGGACACTTTTAAGGCATTTAATGAAAAGAAACGTTTTAAGGGATCTGATTCTTTGGAACTTCTTGCAACAACGGAGCTCTGAGTTCAGAATGTGCATATGTACAAGACTGAGTTTAAAAGATTTCTAATCAGAAAGGCAATCAATGATAATGGGGAAAGGGCAGGAAAGGCGAGGGGAAGGATGTACGGTTGACCATTGTCGTACAAATGGTGGAGAAGGCTCAAAAGGCTAAATGACCTCCTCCTATTTCCGATACTTATGATCATTGAATAACTTGTGGAAGATGCTTTAATTGTCCATGCATTATAGTCTCTTAAACTATTTTCCTTATTTTCTGGTAGTGGTTAGTCACCAGCTTTTCAGTCACCAAGAATCCTCGCGTTGCAGAGATAGAAAGCAAATTTCACAGTTTATTGGGCCAAATGTTTCAGGTAAGTAACACATTTTGGGAATGTCAATGTTGCACTAAATATTCACACTGGATTTTGAAATCTGGGTCTGTGTCTGAGTGAGTTTCTATTCACCTTGAGAATCAGATTGCGAAAAAGACCCAGGATCGCACCAGGGTACATCGGATATTTATGAGGATGTCACTCAGTATGGAAGGTTTGAGTTAAAAGGATAGTCTTGAGTCTTTCCCTGATGCATAGCACACAGGAGTGCCATGTAATGAAGGTTACAGTAAGAATTCAGCCACAATATTATTGAAGGTTGGTACAGGCTTTGGAGGGTTGGAGTGATATGTTGCTGAATGCCTTAATCCTGATCTTGTACCATCACACCTCCCATTCTGAAGAATGGTCCCAACTCGAAATGTCATCTATCCATGTTTTCCAGAGAAATTACCTGACCCGCTAAGTTACTCCAGCACTTTGTGTCCTTTTTGTAAACCATCATCTGCAGTTCTTCCTTCTACACCTTCCACTTGGTCAGGTTGCAAGGTTTCATTGTCGAGCCTACAATTGGACATGTAGTCATTACTGAAGCAGATCTGAAATCTCCAGTATATTAGAATGTCTCTTGATAATCCAACCCCTTACTTATCTTGAGCCAAAATGTAACTGCCGGTTAAGTTTTTGAGAGGAGACATGATAGAATGAAGTGGTGCATTTGGAAAGTCACAACTACCTTGTCTTATTTCTCGTGCTACGAAATCTTCACCACATCAGTAACTGCAAAGCACTTTTACATAGGTACAACATTACAAACAGCCGCACTGAAACAGCTAAAGAGCGAAACTTAACATCAACCACAGGTGAACCAAAATTAGGCCAATGAGGTAGATCAGGAGTTTTATAAGGGAAGAAAGAAGAAAATACATATTTGTACTGGTAGTGTTTTGTATTAGCTGAAGATATCATGTTGTTTCTGCTCACCAAGTAATGCTGTCTCCATTGTAAAACAGGGAATGTGAAATTAAAGGAGTAAAAATAGAGATATACAGATATTAGCAAAGGAAATTCCTGACCTGAGAGCCAAGATAGCTGAAGTTGCCAGAATATCGCAAGTGTGACAGGCCGAACAGGACTATGATCCCATAATGTCAAGCAGATGAATAAAGAAGTAATTTTACTTGTTTTATTTGATGTTATTATTTAATTTTGTCTATTATACTTGAGACTGAGAATCTGCAGTGCTGCTTTGCTAATATATCTTCAGATCTGTTGTAAGGCGTTGTAATCTATTATTTCAGGAACCCACAAAGGGGTATTTATTGTGCATTTGCTATCTTTCCTCAGGATCCAGGTTCCTTTTCTGGAAGCTTACAATTCCACTAATGGCACTGATAACAATTTTGGGCATCTTTGTGTGTTATCATTGGCCATCTGAGATTACTGTTGATCAACTGATAAATGAGAGAGAAGTTAATCTCCTGAACAATTGGAAAGAAATACAGAACAGGTTCCCAAATCAACGTCAGGAACTGTGGGCACGCAGTAAAACTTTGTTGCTGAAGCATGCAACCACAGTAACACACACTCGGCCTGTAGTTCTTATGTTTACTGCTGCTCATGATGCAAAGGAAAC
This sequence comes from Raja brachyura, assembly GCA_963514005.1. The sequence goes on from OY740790.1 coordinate 27,370,854, forward strand.
CTTGCGTTGTCTTGCACGTGGCATTGCAGGAGCTTATGCATCAGTCTTCAATTCCAGTGTGGTTGAAGTTGATGCATCTGAAAAGAAGTTGCTGAATAGCGATCAAGTGAAGTTAGACATGGACAACCAGCTATCGTCTGAGTTCCAAAAAGGAAGAAAAGCAGCAGTTATTCATCATTTTCACGATTTGCCACCAGCTTCTTCTCTTCTGTTCTACAAATACTGTGACCATCAAAATGCAGCCTTCAAGGACGTCCCAATGCTGATCACGGTATCATTGGACGAGTCAACTTTGAAGCCGGATTTGTCTCTTCTCACCATAGAGAAAATGGTGCAAAACTTCCTGAAGATGAAGTTCTGCTCTGAAACCCAGGGTAGGCATAATGGTATGGATGCAGACAAACTGAGTGGCCTTTGGAGCCGCATTGCCCATGTGGTGCTGCCAGTGTGGCCAGAGAAAGAAATCGAAGCCGAGGGTTGTCCACTTTTTTAAAAGAAATGTGTTGTACTTGCATTGCTAAAAATGTCTGCAGGTATTTTATAAATATTATCATTGCAAGAATTGGATCTAGTATTTTCTAGCATAGGTGGAGAAACTTTTTAAATAATATATTTTCAAGTTCAGCTGATGAGTTTGTATTGTTCTGTAATTTTTTTCTGTCCCTTTTTAATATAATTGTTCTCACTTTCCACCCCACTTTCCTGTTCCATAATAAAATGTTTGTAGGAATCTTATGTTTGATGTTTTGCTCTTTTATTTTATATTGGAGGGCTCTCTCTGCTTCTTCCACTTTCATAGTGGAATTCAGGTGCACACTGCACGAAGGCAGGGGAATAAAATGGGCCAGTGGCAGCAGCAGCATGGACGGAAAATGGGTTACGAAGCAAGAAACGGTGCAGTAATGAAAGGTTATATATTGGACTGAAGAGAATTCATTTTCAGAACAATTTTTACTACATTAGCCAGTAGGGGTGTCACTTTCCTGAATGAGTCTAAAGAAGGGTCTCGACCCATCCATGTTCTCGAGGGATGCTGCCTGACCTGCCGAGTTACTCTAGCACTTTGTGTCCCTTTTTCCCCTGAACGAATGTTCTCTGATCTGAAACTTCCATTATTTGTATACGATTTTAATCTATTAACCCCCCCACCCCCACCCCGTTTAATTCCACCCTTGCATGTGCTGCGAAGATATAAAGGCAAACCTTTTAGCAGTGCTATAGTTTAGCGTTTCATTTGCTACACAAGTCATACGCAGTTCTGCTTATACCCGGTATGTACAATGGGAAGCTCTCTGGAGGGTATGGGATAACTGTTATGCTGATAACCAGTCATGGGTTTACTACAGTTCACTTTAGCCCACAGTTAGTTCCAACCAGGCTTGTGGTGAGCCCTATTTATCCAGCCCCATCGTCATCCCACAGTCTCCCTTTACATTCCCACTTTTTGCCTTAACTTAGCCAGCAGTTGCAATGCCCTTTAACTTGTACTCGATTTAGTTGATCAGGCCTTTGGGAGGGTCTTATTATGTGCCTAATTAACCTCAAATGTAGAAACTCTCCAGGTTAGTTTACATAGCATAAAGCACAGGCAAGATCCCCTTGATTGGTTTAGTCCCAAGTTTATTCAACAATAGTTCTATAGTTATTTTATTAATAACAATAATTCTAACCTATTGTATCTATACCCACAATAGCAAAACATGATCATCAGAGGTAGCACGAATTGTACTGCCAGAGGAATGTGGGATATACTGTAATTCTAACTGGGTGGATGTTAACAGTTAATCCCCAGTTCCAGGCACCTTCTATCATGACGTCTCCTCTGCTTCTCTTGTGTGATTGTGCTTGTTTTTGAAGAAGGATCCCGAATCAATATCTCTCCATTCCCTTGACTGATTCAGCCAGACTGATTACCGCCATAGGGCCCACTGCTGAAGCCTCCGAAACCTTGTGTGTGTGTGTTTGTGTGAGTGTGAGTGAATGTGTGTGTGAGTGTGAGCGGCCGCCAAGGAATTGTGTCCCCCCTGTCCCCCGGTCCCCTACATGTTTTGATACCGATTTCCGTGCCTGGATGTGTCGATGCCCTCAACCACTCTGTGCTGTTGTAGACCGGATCTGTTCCACGCAATCAGCCACATGGGGTGGTGCCTGGTCTAATGGAGCCCCCTAAGATGCTTCCGGGCCCCCAACTTGACCTACTCTAACGTCTCCTCGACATTGGCTCGTGAACGTGCCGTCCATCACCTCCGATAGCCATCACTCAACCCCCATATCCTGGGGTGCATCCTGCAGATGACCCAGAGCACCCAGAGCGGGAGGCAAGTTCCCTGCCTGCTCACCGGCATCGATCTTTCCTTCTGTCTGACCCTGCCGCCGCCGCCATCTTGAAACTATTTGCATATAAACTTAGAGCATGTGCTCCTCTTTACCTCCATGTTTTAATTTCCTGCGCATCATCTTTTCAGTACACTGGGGTGATATCAGTCTCCTTGACATTTAACGCCCCACCTGTCCCTCTCTTCTGCATGGTTAATGATGGGTTTGTGGCTGCTGCTTTCACAGCCCTATCTGCATAGATGTTTCCTCATGTTTATACATATCCTGTCCGATCTTGTTTCTCTTCCCCACATTGGTTTTAACCTTACTAATATCTATTTTCTCATAGCCTGTACTAACTGCCAAAGCTTATTTCTATTTTTCACTTGTGGCTCATTGGTGGTCAAGAACACCCTCCCACCCCATGCTAGCATGTAGTCATGAAGGCATAACATCTATCTGTGTAAATATTAACTTCTTGTTTCTGGTTTCAAGACTCTTATGAGTGCCACCAGTTTAGCCACCTGAGTGGAGTTGATCCCGGCCATTGCTCCCTCATCTAGGATGCAGCCTTTCCCATCCACTATTGGACAATCTGTCCAAGGGGTCCCATTGTGATATTTTCCAGGTCCATCCACAGCATTTGTGCATGAAATGGACAGAAGACATTTGGGTTGAAATCCTTCGGGGGGGGGGGGGGGGGAGTAAAGTTTTAAAAGAGAGGTGGAGGTGAGGCAGACTGGAAAACAATAGATGAATACAGGTGAGGGTGGAGTTGAATGGCAGATGGCTGGAACCAGTAACAAAGGCCATTATTACACTTTTTTTCTTGTCTACATGGAGATTAAAAAGCCTCAATTTTTATCACCCAATATATATCTTCCATTATAACCACTTCTATCTTGTGGTTAATGTAAAGTGGCCTGTACATTATTCCCATAAGTGATTGTTATTTATTTTCTTCACCCAAGCAGTCTTTTTTTTGTTTTTTCTGAATGCAAGTCAATATTCTGTATTGCACTCAGACTGTTATTAGTTAACTGCCACTCCTCCATCTTTCACTATCTTCCTTCAATATTCAGGTCCTAATTTGTGTCATCCTGTAACTATGTTGCTTTAATGACTATCAGATCCTATTTATTGCTATTCGTGCTGCTCAATTTATTAGCTCCACCTCATTCATTTTTAAGCAGCCATTTCTTACACAGACATCATTCTTGTTTACCTTGAATTAAGTTTGACTTCCTTCTCATTAATTGTCAAAGTGAAATTGATTGAATTGATGTCAAGGTAGTTAAATCCTTAAGTCTTCTAACAGTAAATTCTTTAACCATCCATCCACAAGTTAACAAGGTAATCTTAACAATTCTACACCTGGGGGTAAAACATGGTTTTGATCTTTGTTCTGCACCTTCAGGGAGACTGATTATTAGTGTCGAATTTCACTTGAATGATGTGAGATTTAAACCTCCTGACTTGCAATATGTGGGTTTCTATCTGAAATCCTCTGTCATCCACAATGGAACGTGGCTGAGTCTAAAGCGATCATTCTTGTTCAGATTTCAGTCTGACTAAAAACTACCATTCAAGCTCCATTTCTGGTTTCAGTTCTATAAATCAAGCACTGCAGCTGTTACTGTCTTGACCTTTAAACATAATTATTGACCTACTCTTTTCAGTTGTTAACAGAAAATCAGCCACTTTTCCCTTTTCCCCTGGATAAGTTATTGGAAGGTCATCTTCATTAATTGTAGGATATAGACCTTACCATTTGGGTGTGGCACAGTGTTCCTTTTTGCCATAATCTATCTGCATTATTGTTGCTATACTTATAGAAATAACTTCCATTTTGTGTTCTGAATGCCCAATTCCTCAATCATGATCATATTAATTTGGACTGATACTTAATTCTCCGGAGGCCCTACAATAACCTGGGCTCAGCTGGAAGAGGCTGAGCGAGTGGACCACACGTGGCCTGCAACAGCAGAGAACACCAATGGCTACGTTTGGCCAGGCCAACCCTGCAACGCCGTCAGGACAACGGGCCTTCATGCTCAGATCAAGAACCCTGCACTGACAACAACAGGGACTTGGAATGGCAACAAACTGGTGACTTTGTATACTGTTCTGAAAGAGTTAATAGTCAAAAGTAATGTAGTACACAAAATGGAGGATAGGCTGTCTTTTCAAGTACTATAATAAAATGGAACCTTGCTGCAGAAAGCATGCTCTGCACAAGTTTGAAGAAAACCACGTGAAATTGTAGAGATAAATAATTACTTGTTATTGGATAAACTTGATGTGGGCATAACCTTTCTAGTGTTCTAAAAGGCTGCAGAGCTTTTCAGTCATGCCATATATATGCCGCTGAGTTTCTCCAGCTTTTTGTGTAACCCCCATATATGAACATGGTAGGAGTGTTTACTGATAAAATATTTGTATATCTATACTATCTCTCTTTTGGCTCGGTGAGTTAGGCCATGAGCGAACTGAAGGAATGTAATCTGTCATTCCAAAGCTACCGCCAACTCCCGCCTGGTGTTACAATAAAATAATCTTGCTTTACTTTGTGTTTGGTTGTCTGTGAAGGGTTAACAAACTTTAACATTTGGCGTAGTTGCCAGGTTTTAGCTGGAAACTATCTCTGAAGACTGAGTAAGAGGCTACTGTCTGACTGGGGCCTCAAGGGAGTAGAAAGTGCACTGATGGACCCCAGGAGCCTTGACTCCTGAGGGGTCCCGGGAACAATGTGGTCTCTCAGTCTGAGGTTGATCTGGTTCCCTGCCAAAATCCTTATCACAGACAACGTAAGGTAAGAATGTGGAGATTAATTGACTAGAACAGACCACGTGGGGTCTGTCGTAAATTTTAGATTGTGAATTTGCTACTAAGTAGTCAGTGATTGCATAGACTGTATTGTGAATTTGCTACTAAGTAAGTAGTCGCCAATTGCATAGACTGTATTGTGAATTTGCAACTAAAGAGAGTAGTCGGCGATTGGATATAGCAAACTAAAAAGGTTTGTCATAAATTAGAGGGCTGAGAATGGGACACGCCCTGGGTAAGAGTAATTGTGGAGCTCCGGTACAGCATTTGGATCCAATATGTTATTTGGATCCGAGAAAAATGATCAGGCGAAAAGATTTTCAAAAAAGCGAATATAAACAATTGTTAATGCGAAAATGGAATCCCAAGCAAAATATCCCCGGGAGACCCCTTGTCTGGCATGGCGACCCTGTTTATAGAAGAGGGGGATGTGGAACAAATTCGAGGGGAATGAGGAACAAAGTCAGGAATAGTGTTGACCACCTCCCCCATATGCCCTGGCCACCAGTCCCTAGGAGCAGGAGCTATCCCACTAAGATCCCGTAGGGTGGGGGGCTCCGGCACCCCTACAGGGAAGGGCATCCCCAGAAGAAAATGATACTGATAGCGACTCAGAGACAGTAAATGAATGTGAGAAAGATGAAGGGAAAGGGCTGAGGCAGAAGAGGAAGGAGGAGCAATATTGAATCCAGCAGTGAGAGTTAAACAACACAGAGCACCAGAGACTGGATAAATCAGACTGAAAAGGAAAAAAAACCATGATGCCGAGGCACAGTTCCCTGATGACCTCTGCCCTGACTCAATGCCTCAAATGACCTATTGATATGGGCAAAATAATTGAATGCAGACCCTTTACAATTATTATATTTGTTTCAGGCTATTCCTTTTTTTCTCCCCAAGACCTTTTTTAAAAAAATAGATAATATTATTAATAGTTTTATTTGGGATTATAAAAATCATAGAATAAGCAAAAAACATTTATGTAAATCTAAGATAAATGGAGGATTAGCACTTCCAAATTTTTTATATTATTTTTGGGCAGTCCAGATTAAGAATATGAATTTCTGGTGGGTAAATATGGAGCATGAACCAATGTGGTTAAAGATGGAAAAGGAAGATTGTTTACCTTTCAATGTAGGCTCGATTCTCTTTGCCCCAAAGGAAGTACAAAAAAAAATTTATAGGGACAACCCTATAATTTATAATAATAGACGTATTTGGAAACAAATAGTTAAGACTTTACATTTAGATAATCTTTCACTTAGACTACCAATTACGAATAACCCATTATTTAAACCCTCTATATTGGATGGGGGTTTAGACATTGGGATGATTTAGGAATTAAAAGGATAGAGCACCTTTATAGAAAAGGAAAATTTCTTTTATTCCAGGAGTTACAAGATATCTACGGATTGTCTCCGCAACACTTGTTTAGGTACTTACAAATTAGAGATTATATTAAATCCAATACACAAGATTATAAAAATAAAGAACCAGGATTATTAGATGAATTGTTTAACTTGCACCCAAACACAGAAAAACTAATAGCCTATATATATAACATAATTTTGGATAAGGAGAACCCAACAACTGAAACATATCGTCAAGCATGGGAAAATGAAATTGGTTTATCTATAACAAAAGAAAATTGGGAAGAAAGTTTACAGCGAATACACCGATGTTCGTTAAATGCCAGACATACATTGATACAATTTAAAGTACTATATAGATTACATTATTCAAAAACTAAATTAAATAGTATCTTTCCCAATCTCTCTTCAATTTGTGATAAATGTAAGAATTTAGAAGCAAATTTAATACACAGTTTTGTTACATGTCCCAAATTGAATTACTACTGGACAGAAATTTTTAAAGTTATTTCTGAAGTTCTTAAAATTAAATTGGACCCTGACCCAAAGTTAATAATACTTGGAATTTCGGATTCAAATTCGGTACTTACAGTAAATCAAAGAAATTTCTTTGATTACTGTTTGATAATAGGGAAAAAAAATCATATTGAAATTTTGGAAGGGAAAATTATCCCCCACAATTAAAATGTGGGCAGCAGAAATGTTGGAGACGTTACATTTAGAAAGAATTAGATTTGTCCTATTGGACAAATATAATTCCTTCGAACAAATATGGTCTCCATATATACAGTATTTAGAGAAGTAGCTGTTCTTGACATCACAACTCGGCGGGTACCCTACGGGATTTGGTGAGAATAATTTATTTTTATACTAGGATTAATATGCATGTCTTTATTGATATTATCATTTGTAATAGTTTTAGTTACAATATATTTTGTTGTTTTTCATTTATATATATATATATAATATCTTTTCACTTTTTGTTAACCTTCTTTCCTTTCTCTTTTTTCTTTTTCTCTTATATATAATCAAATTATTATTTAATCACATCTTTATTGATTTAAAACTGCTCTATTCTATCTTTATCTTTATTTCCAAAAAAATAGAAGATAATAACTTTCAACGTGTTATTTGAAAAAATATTGAATTAAGTTGATGTTTGTAAATCTGTTTACACTATTGTAAATTGTTTACTTCTAATAAAAGAAATTAAACAAAAAAAAAGAAAATGATACTGATAGCGACTCAGAGACAGTAAATGAATGTGAGAAAGATGAAGGGAAAGGGCTGAGGCAGAAGAGGAAGGAGGAGCAATATTGAATCCAGCAGTGAGAGTTAAACACAGAGCACCAGAGACTGGATAAATCAGACTGAAAAGGAAAAAAAACCATGATGCCGAGGCACAGTTCCCTGATGACCTCTGCCCCGACTCAATGCCTCAAATGACCTATTGATATGGGCAAAATAATTGAATGCAGACCCTTTACGATGCAGATACTTGCAGTCTGCACAAGGTCTATACAGGCTGTCCCACGGTTCAACAATAACACAGTGTGCTGATAAGGAGAAATATGACCTTCTGTTTGCCAGTATAGAGAGAAAAAAAGAAAGTTGAGGACACCAATGATTTGGACGAAGGCTTTGTGGCCAGGTTTGCCGGTGTAAGAGTCTGCCCACTGTGCAAATTACCATCGAACTTTGAATAACTTTTGGCACAGCTCGTCTCCCTGATGGGGAGAGAGGGAGAGTTTGTGAGTAACCAGGGAAATGTGGGGTGGCAAGACCCTAAACAGCATCTGAAGCACAGAAGTGTGTTGCTCACTGAAGGGGAATCAGACCAATCCCACTGTGAACCGCACCAGCCCGCCCTAAAGCAGATGAGGGCTTTTCTGGGCTAATTTCTGCCAGCAGTGAATTCCCGACGTGGCATTATACAATGAACTACTGTCATTTTAACGCTCTCATTCCAAGAAGAAGAAGACTTTCACAACTTAAAAACATCACTGGCTACTGCATCAGCCACTCTATGTGACGAACCTACTGCAAGCCTTAGCCCTCCCAGTCCATCTAGCTATTATTAAGTGCAATGCCGATATGAGTGGCCGCGACAATGCAGTCTCCCACGGGAATGCCCGTGCTGACATTACTACCCGCACGGCAGCTTGCAAATTTTGCACAGTGGTCCCCACAGAACCAAAGATTCTAGTAGACAGAATGGCTCTGCCAGACAGGGGAATGTAAAGTTAATACAGGGGGACGCCTCTGTTGCGTAACGCGATTTTTAGAAACGAGAGGGCTGTGCCGTTGACCCTTTGATGGGCCTCTGGCTCACCCCTCTCGGACAAGTTTCTGCACCTGATGCTTCTCTGCCTGTTCTTTTACTCTATATCCACTCCCTTACACATGCTGGTAAGGAGGGAAGGGAATGTGGAATGTAGCTTACACTTTGAAGCTTTGATGAAATGGCCCGTGTCTAAGAGGGGGGAGTAGCAACAATTGAGAGAGAGAAAAGGTCGAGTGGGATACAAGGGATGTGTAATTGTGTGTTTTGGGTCAAGACTGTTCTTCAGTATGTGTTGAATTTATGAACAAAGCATGAACGTATTTGGGTGTATTAAAGTATTTAGAGTTTGCATGATTTCCTTTAGGTAAGAGTGAGAAGACTGTGACTTGTTTATGGAACCAGTTCTGGATGAATGTTGAATTAATCCTATAATTCAGATGTAATAGGATATAATTGAATGAGCTTGCTCTTGAAAGGGCCTGTCCCACTTAAGCGATTTTTTTTTACAACCGCCGGCGACTGTCTCTCTCCCCCCCCCCCCCCCCATGACAATGTCTACGACAACCTACCACCTAGTCGACATCAAGCTACCGACAACCGGCGACCCGATCGTCGCGACTTAGGATGTCCACCTACGAAAACCTACCACCACACAGGCAACAACCTACGACCACCGAAGTCAACCTACGTCCACCCGCGACAAGCTACGACAAGCAACAGCCCTTTCGGCGACAACTGAAGACAATTCAGTCGCCGGTACCTGTCGCCGGTTGACTAGGTAGTCGCCAATGGAATTCACCGAGGTTAGCACCCGGCGACAACCAACGTCACCTGGTGTCATTCTGGCAACAACCTACGACAGCATCTACGACAGGAGAAGACAGGCAACATCAAGCCCACTGTCGCCGAAAGGTTTTGAACATTTCAAAATACAGCGGCGACAAGAAAGAAGTTACGACATTTGAGGAGACGACTCACGACAATACAGGCGTCACCCCGCGACCATGTGGCGACAGCCTATTTTCCCGCTGTCGCCGAAAAAAAATCACCTAAGTGGGACAGGCCCTTTATGTGATAAATGTTTGTAGAGTCTCATGTGTTTTAAGAGGTAGTGTTTCTTTAAGAGGTTGTAGTTGAATGGGGGTGGAGCCACACACAATTTTGTTTTCCTTTGTTCTTTGCAAATGCATTAGCAATCTATGAAAATTAACTGTTTATTCTTTCTTTTCCTTTTCCCAGGGTTTTGCTCTGTCTGTCTTTAGCTATTTGATCCATTGAGCGTTTAGCAAATTAGATCACACTGAACCTTGGCCATATTTCCTCTCATACATGTAAATATCTGATCGGGCTGGGGAGTTCTTAATTGTGTTGCCTGTTCATATTTTCATTCTCATCATACAGTTCCTTTGCAAAATGGCCGTTCCCAGACACCTTATCTTCCTTAAGGCCATACTGCCGAGCCATGAAGTTACTTGCAGCTCTGTTCTCACCAGATGTCCATCTAATGTCCATTTTCACAGTGTTTCTTTGTTCTCCGGGCTCCAGCATTTTGCTCTGTCTGTCTCTCGCTAGTAGCATCCTCCTAAAGCCTTGTTGGGATTGACATCCAGTTGCAGGCTATAGTGGAGAAATGCAAATATGCAGGTTGTCTTGTCTTATCGGTGTTTTAAGTTTGTTTTCTTCCTATATTTTACATTTTGAATTGAGTTCAAATAGAGACCTGAATTTCACGCTGGCCATGTGGAATCAAGGTTGATGAGATTGGTGATGCCTTTATCTCAGAAAAAGATCTGTTAATTTGAAATTGTGAATTTGGGGGGATAGATTGGAACAATTGGAAATAATGTTTAAATTGTTTTTTCTTTATAATGATCTATTGTTAAAGAGTCTGCCTTGTAAGTAGTTAAAGAGTGATCTCACATTCCCCACCACCCGTTGAGTTCTGGATTAATGGATGGAATGAATAGGACACTAAAGAATTTAAGTAAAGCCTTGACCGAGACTGGACAGGAATGGGTTAAGGTATTCCCGGTCATTCTGACGGTTCAGAACAACCCCAGCTAGAGAGACAAGGTTAATGCCTTTTGAACTGATAACAGGAAAAGCTATGAACCTACCTGAAGTTGGCCCTCTTTCGAATGAGGTGACCCCACGCTACGTACCCCCTGGGATGCGACTAGAGTGTGGAAGTTAATTTTGACCTACAGGCCCTCAGCGATTAACTAATTATGTGCGCACAGCAATTAACCTGAACCCTGTCAGTTTTGCATTCACAGGTATTGGAGATGCAGAAATCACTACCAGCTGATCATAACGGCGAATCCATACAACTAGGAAAATGGTGAAAGGGGCCCTTCCAAGTACTACTTACCACACCTACAGAAGTGAAGGTTGAAGATCATCCTCGTTGGATACACCTAACCGATTGTAAAAGGATTGGTAATCGGAGAAAGGACAATGAAATTAATGATTTTCCTCGGTGTTCTGGGAATGGCAAAGCAACAGGCAAATTTTTTTTTTAAACTTTTTGTCTATGAGTTTGCTTGCAGAGGGAATGGAAGCAACTGTTGGATGTGCACTTATGTTCCCCACAACAGCGAGGGGGGCATACCACTGGTGCCACATCCATAAACTTGACTGAAAGATTAGCCCTACTCTGTTTTCACAACACCACAGCGTCTCGCAGTTGCCAATAAACACCTCGTCATTTCAACTACCCAGAAAAAGGGATATATTTGGGAAACAGCTCATGCATCACAATCTCTCCTCAGGGACCACCACGACCAGTAAATGGAACATACTTTGTGTGTGGGTTATGGGCCTACCCGTGGCTGCCAGGGATGCCATTGGGAGACTACAGTACCTGGGAGAGGAGGTGGGGAAAAGAACAACCACTGGAACCGGTGTTGCTATTTAGCCTGCTGTTCCCTGCATGAGAGTGATCCAATCTTGCAGAGCTAGCTGGAACCCAGAGACTCAAAAGGGTTATCTCTGAGGCACAAAGGTTTTGGATGATCGCTTTCCCCATGTACGGGACAGCCAAGTCAGCTAGGGAGTTGCTCAATATGGCCTCCACCATGGAATCGCTGGCAAATGCAACTGTCGAAGCCCTAGCAAATGCAAAGACAGCCATAACGTCTCTTTCAGCAGCGATGGTTGACATCCGCACTAGGGCCTTGCAAAATCGTATGGCATTAGAATTTATCTTGGCAGAAAAAGGGGGCACCAGCACTATAATAGAACAAGAGTGTTGCATCTATATCCCTGATGAATCCTCTAATATCACTGACCTTGCTGCCCATATTTCCCAAGAAATTGAAAGGATCCGTAAGGTTAGCAGTGACATGCATGGACACGGTAAGGGATATGGGAACTGGTGGCCTTACAGTTGGGTTGGTGGACTTTGGGGTACTCTGATACATTATGGCTCTATCTTTCTGTCAATAACTGCTCTAATTTTTATTATTAAATGCTTGCGAGCATTGTGTACGTCCCGAGGACTGTGCATGTTAACTTGTTACGATAAAACGGAGAGAATTAAAGAGTTAATAGTCAAATGTAATGTAGTACACAAAATGAAGGCTAGACTGTCTTTTCAAGTACTATAATAAAATGGAACCTTGTTGCAGAAGCATGCTCTGGCCAAAGCTAAAAGAAGGAGACAGTGCTAAGTTTGTGGAAAACTGCGCAAAATTGTAGAGATAAATAATAACGTTATTGGATAAGCCTGATGTGGGCATAACTTCTCTAGTGTTCTAAAAGGCTGCAGATCCTTTCAGTCATGCCATATATGGACATGGTAAGAGTGTTTACTGATAAGATATTTGTATAACTATTCTATCTCTCCTTTGTCCCAGTGAGTTGGGCCACGATGGAGTTGAGGGAATGTAATCTGTCATCCCGAAGCTACAGCCAACTCCTTCCTGGCATTACAATAAAATAATCTTGCTTTACTTTGTGTTTGGTTGTCTGTGAAGGGTTAACGAACTTTAACAGTCTCAGTGTACTACTTCTACACACGAGTACTGTAAGTGATTATGTACAGTTATACTTGCACTGAACTCTATATAAATATAAATGTCACTTTAACTCGGTACATGTGACAATAAAGTACCATTGACCGTGTTCTTTCGTAATCCATTTCAAGTGGCTGCTTCAGACAAAATAATTTTTGCTATTGGAGAAAAAGTGACCAAAGGAAACTTACATCAAGTTTCCAGTCAAAGCCTGGTTGTGGAATGGAAGGAATATGAAACACTTGGTGCCAATGCAAAGTAGCGTGCCATAAAGACTTCCGTCTCTGACTCTGACGTCCACTATTAAGAAATGCTTTGAGAGGCCAGTCATGGTGTACATCAACAACCTGCCTCCCAGACAGCCTTAATCGCCTGCATTTCACCATCATCACCATATAGATCTATAGTAGATGCCATCTCCCTTGGGCTTACACTCATCTCTGGAGCATCTGGATAACAAGGACAGCTATATCAGACTCATTTTAGTGACAACAACACCACAATTCCAACCAAACTCATCTGAAAACTCCTTAACCTAGAATTTGGCACCCCCCGCCCCCCGGGAACTGGATCCTTGAATTCCTAACCCATAGAATGCAATCAATATGAACAGACAACTAAGCATCCTTCACAATAATTCTCAGCACTGGTTCCCAACAGGGCTGCGTTCCCACCACCTTGCTCTACTCCCTATAGACGCGTGAATGTGTGGCTAAATTCCACTCTAAAACTCTATTGAAACCACCGTAGTAGCCAGGATGTAGTAACAATGATGAGACAAACTACAGGAAGGAGGTAGACATGGTAACAGCTGAGTAACATGGTATCAACATCACTTTCAATGTCAGCAAAACAAAGGAGCTCCTCATCAACTTCAGGAAGTGGGGTGGACTAACTGCATTTGTTAATAGTGCTGTTGTGGAGAAAGTTCTCGTTGAAAATATCACCAACAATCTGTCCTGGTCCAACTAAATTGGGCCTACTCTCAAGATAGCATATCAATGCCTGTACTTCCTCAGAAGACGAAGGAAACTCAGCATGTCTCCAATTCATCTTACCAATTGCTGCAGTTGCATTATATTATTTCCGGTATGTATCACAACTTAGTTTGGCAACTGTTCTGTCCAAGACCACAGGATATTGCAGAGAGTTGCAGAGTTAGCCCTGTCCATCACACAAACTAGTCCATCCCTTCCATCTAAGTTAAAATTCAGTTTCTTAATTTTTATTCACAATATTAGCTTGGCCAAAGACATGCTCTGGGTTATGGCCATTGACTTCACTGAAAGGGTTGATGTTTGCAGCATTTCAGTATTTTCTCACTTCATCCCAGAAAAGTGCTCTGTCAGGGATGCTGATTCATTTGTCAAAATACTTTTCATTGACTGCTTTAGTAGTTTGTCAATGTTGGCATCCCAGTTAAATGTACAAAGTCAGATTAATGTTGTTGCCCTTAAGGTTTTATCATCACAAAAGAGAGCCGTGTTGTGGTGTCTTGAGGTTGATTGGAACACTTGAGTTCCTCGCTCAGCCTTGTTATAAACTCTATATACTTTTTACATGTGATCTTCCCTTTCTTAGTGTTTTGTAGTGGATATGAAGAAGAATCTTTTCACCAAGAGGATGGGTGGAATTTGGAATGTGCTGCCTTGGGGACAATGGAGGCACAGTTTCTCAAAACATTTACGAATGAGCACTTGAATCATTAAGGCCATGGGTATAAACCAAGTGCTAGTAAATGAGATTAGTACAGTTATTCTTGATGGCCAACATGTAGATAGCAGGCTAAAGGACAGTACAACTCTCATTTCACTTCGGCCTCAGCAAGAACTGCTCCATGGTGTTCATGGTGCATGCAATGCACAGTGATGAGAAGAATGACTTGTATCTTACATACCACAGCAGTGAGATTTACTGAAAGTAACTCTGTATTCAATCCATTGAAGAATGTCTAACCTAGGGCAACATCTAAATCAGTCTGAAGATGGGTCCCGATCCAAGACATTGCCTATCCATGTTCTTCTGAGATGCGGCCTGATCTGCTGAGCTACTCCAGCATTCCGTGGCTTCTTTTGTAAACCAGCAAAAGTTACTGTTCCTTGTTTTTACATTGATTTTCATCACATGCTTCAGAAATCCTATTCTGCTGCCTTGTCAGGTGCCATCATTTTCACTCCCCTTTACTTTGAGGTCAACCTGTTGACCACAAAGCGAGCATGTGTCTGCCCACTGGTGACATCAGGCGGTGTACGTGCACGTGGCAGCGGGCGGGAAGTTTGAACCGTTGGTGTTTGCGGGCCGTTGTCCGAGGTGGGAAATTACCGGTTTCACCTCGGCTGGCTGCCGACTCTTGAACTGCAGTGAGACGGGAGAAGTTAGAAACGGGCAGCATGAACGGCGCTGATGTGCTGTGGTGCGAGAAAGGCTTGATGGATGGACAGCGCCTGGCGATGGCCGCCCTTCACCAAGATGACTGCTCCTTCCCTTCGCCAAGATGACTGCTCCTTTCCTTCGCCAAGATGTCTGGTCCTTCCCTTCACCACTTCCCTGAACTCCATCCAAGGACCCCAACAGTCCTTTCAGGTGAGGCAGGGGTTCGCACCTCCTCTACTGTATCCATTGTTCCAGATGTGGATTATATATCGGCAAGACTAAACTCAGGCTTGGCGATCATTTCGCTGAACATGTCATCTCAGTCCGCCTAAACCCACCTGATCTTCTGGTTACTAATCACATTAACTCCCCCCATTCCCACACTGACCTTTCTGTCCTGGGCCTCCTCCACTGTCAGAGTGAGGCCCAGCGCAAATTGGAGGAACAGCACCTCATATTTCACTTGGGTAGTTTACACCCCAGCGATATGAACATTGACTTCTCTAACTTCAAATAACCCTTCTTTCCCTCTCTCTCTCTCTGTCCCTCCCCCATTCTGAGGACTAGTTGCGCGTCTTCCTGATTAAATGTTACTGATTGTATGTCTCGTTGTCACCAATGGTCCATTCTACATTTGTTAAAGAAGGAACTGCAGATGCTGGAGAATCGAGGGTTACACAAAAAGCTGGAGAAACTCAGCGGGTGCAGCAGCATCTAAGGAGCGAAGGAGATAGGCGACGTTTCGGGTCGAGACCCTTCTTCAGACAGATCCCTGACCAGTCTGAAGAAGGGTCTCGACCCGAAACGTCGCCTATCTCCTTCGCTCCTTAGATGCTGCTGCACCCGCTGAGTTTCTCCAGCTTTTTGTGTAACCGTCCATTCTACATTTCCTTGATCAACGTCCCCTTTAATCTGTGTTTTCACACCATACCCTTACATTTCTCTGTGTCTCCCTCTCCCCTGACTCTCAGTCTGAAGAAGGGTCTCGACCCGAAACGCCACCCATTCCTTCTCTCCAGAGATGCTGCCTGTCCCGCCCGCTGAATTACTCCAGCATTTGGTGTCTACCTGCAATTCTTTCCAACACTCCCCTTTACCAAGATGGCCTCGCCTCCCCTTTACCAAGATGGCCTCGCCTCCCCTTTACCAAGATGGCCTCGCCTCCGCCTACGACGGTTGAGTGCGAGGAGCACTTCCGGCCCCAGTCCGATTGCCGTGGCCGCCGTCTTCTTCCTGTTCCTTCTCCGGCTCCTTCTTCGTCGCTGTGCCCTGAACCGGCGAGATGAGGCGCAGCCCCATCACCCAGACGCGCGGTGGAACCGACGGTGAGAGCCCGACGGCGGAAGGAGGTGAGATGGGGCGAGCGGGCGGCGGTACCTGGGGCAGCCGTGCAGATGCTGCAGGAGGGGGTCAAAGCCGGCCATCCTCCTGCAGCTCGGCCGCAGGGTTTGCTTTCATAACGCAGGCAGGTTTTACTGGAAAAACTTTAAATCATTTTTTTGGAAAGAGAGGCTGATTCCCTTTAATGCCCCACTCGCCTCCTGACTCGGGTCCAACGCCCAGGTTCTGCTAACATGTTCGAGATTAATTCGTGAAATCCAAATGTAGAGTTTTACCATTGCTGCAGATGGTTGTCAGGAAAAATTGGAACATAAGATAGATGAACAAGAGATCATGTCGTTTCTCCAGCACTGTTGTTCAGTTAGATCTCCCTTTTCTTACCTGACCATTACCTTACCTCCCCTTTCACACCTGTTGTCCAAACATCTGTTTATCGCAGCCTTGATTACGTTCAGCAATTTAGCATCCACATCTAGTAAATAAGATAGAAAATCCAAAAGATTCATGATCATCTGAGAATAATTCCTTCTCCTCCCTGTTTTAAACAGATCATCTGTTGTTCTCAAACACGACTCATTCTAGATTTTTGCAGTGGGGAAACAACCTCTCACTGCTGAACTTTCAAACAGCCTTGGATCATTTGTACTTGTACAAAATTCCCTCTTTTAACATTCCAATGAGTATTGGCACGACCTGATTAACTTCTATTCACGTCAAACCTTTAATTGTAGGAATCAACCAAGTTGACTATTTTTAAGCTTTTCCCAAATGTTCTCTAACCTTCAGAATTGCTGCCAGTGATGTTGTAATTTGTCTGTGTTTTAAAAATCTGCTCAACAAGTCGAGCAGCCACTTGCAATAATAAAGGAAGAGGCGGAGACAGTAGGCTGTGGGAGAGTAGGGAATGGGAAGGGAAGGAGGCAGAAAGCAAGGACTACCTGAATTTTGAGAAGCCGATGTTCATACCGCTGGGGTGTAAACTACCCAAGCGAAATATGAGGTGCTGTTCCTCCAATTTGTGGTGGGCCTCACTATGGCCATGGAGGAGGCGCAGAACAGAAAGGTCAGATTCAGAATGGGAGGGGTAGTTGAAGTGCTGAGCCACCAGGAGATCAGGTTGGTTATTGCGAACTGAGTGGAGGTGTGCGAAGCGATCGCCAAGCCAGCACTTTGTCTCACTGAGGTTGATCATACGCTGAATAATCCAACCAGATTTTTGTTTGGAAGTGGAAAGAAATAATAGAAATTGCATTAATTGCAAAGTGTAAAAAGAGATGAGATACTGTATTGTAATTTTCCTGCATGTCATTGCGGTATAGATCATGTCGTGATTGGTGAATATGTTTAGTTTGTGGCTTTATTTGAAGCAGAAATAATATGTGAATGCTTTATTGACCATAATTCCGACTGGTAACTACGTATTTCGTCTGAGCACATTATCGCACACGTCATGCAACCCATCTTAAATGACCACCGAAACTGTCATTTGGCAACCTAAAAACCTGCCGAGGTTGCCCGGCTGGCAACAGGGTAAAAAAGTTAAGTTAAGTTGCGTGTGTGTGTGTATGTGTATATATATATATGTGTGTATATATATATATATATATATATATATATATATATATATATATATATATATATATATATATATATATATATATATGTGTGTGTGTGTATATATATATATGTGTGTGTGTATATGTGTGTGTATATATATATATATATTGTGTTTTTGTTGGGGCCTCTCAGCAATATTGTCTACTAAGACGATATCAGGTTCTAAATGTGTAATGGCAACACATACCTTTGCCTTCGTAGAGCTTCCTCCATTCTCTGTGAGTTTGTATCTGGGATCCTGTATTAGTTGATCAGAAATGTCCTCCAATCCTTTTTTGGGGAGCCAGAAGATACTGTTTCTATTGAAATCCACCTCTATGTTGCAAAGTGCATTCTCAAGAACAACTGTGCATCACTTTCTGTTACATAGCCATGCAGATGAAATTCTGAAATGATGATCGTACTTGTGAAGGACAGTGTATGTACAGATAATTATTTGAGAATACCTGAGCATTTGAAAAGAAAGTAGTATCTTTTTTAAGATTAAGATTGACTTAGTTGAAATGCGAAGGTCAAGTTGTGGTTAATGATTGACAATCAGTTATAAACCTCATTTAAGTATATTCAAAGTGCGACACGTTGCATTTATTGTTTGAACTGAATAGATCATGTCTGAGATTTCTATTTTGAAAGTTCAGAGAACAAAGTTCAGCAGATTTAGAGGGAATGGGTATTGAGAGATTGGCATGGATCGAGGTTAGTTTTAGCCGAGAATTCCATAGAGAGCTGGTGAATATCTGCAACCTGGGGTTTGGCGACTCTTGGAATTTTCTGTGTGGTCAAACCCCTCTGTCTTTCTGCTTTGACATGGGATTTGCAATTGAGCACCAATGTACAGAGAGGAGAACGGCAACCGTACTTATTTAAATGTGGTTTTACTAACCACATTAAAAAATATTATTTGAAGATAAATGGTTTGTTATTTTTATATATTTTATTTTTTGGCTGTGTTTTAAATTCAATTCAGTTACAGTTTCTTATTTTTAATTTAATTCAAACTTATTTGAATGTTTACATGTCTTTATAGTTCCAAAAACATACGACTAAGCTGGAAGGAGGGGGGGGGGGGGGGGGATCAGACCTCAGGATTTGACCTGTTAGCTGCTTGCTGACAGAATTTGCAGTGTCTTGCAGGACCTCTCTCAAATATGTTGGGTCTGTAAATGTATGTGGGTGTTGGCCATATTTGGGGTGATCCAGCTTAACAGCTTGATGTTTGCATTTTTGTATGAAGTTTGCAAACGTCTCAGATTGAGATGTTTCCTGACAATGGTCAAAACTTAAAGCACATCATAATCAAAGGAATATCAGATCATATGACCTGTGGATATAGTACACACTTATTGCACTGCAGCTAGTTTCTCTTTGGTTCTGCAAAAATAACTTATTTTAATGGCAATGTTGAATGTATTCTAAATTTGAGCCCAATTTATATATGGTAGATTTTTGCATGAACAGTCTACCTGCTTGA
This sequence comes from Raja brachyura, assembly GCA_963514005.1. The sequence continues at coordinate 27,390,468 of OY740790.1, forward strand.
ATGAAGTATGTGCCATATTATTTAAGAATTGTAGATCTTATCAATAAAACCATCATTCGTTTCAGTTGGAAATTGCTTGGGTTGCACATTTGAGTTACTTGAACATTGGAAGTGCCAGGCCCATTTGATAACAATTCAGTTGTGATCAGCACATACTGTTGTGTCTCTCTCTCAGGAAACAACATTTTTCTACATTTTGTTGCTTGAATGATTTAAGAACACAATACAAAAATATAGGAGGAGTACTGCACCACCAGCCCCCTCAAGCCTATCTGTCTATCAGACAAATAAATGCTGTTCTCTGCTCCTCTTCTATGCCATTTCCCCCAACCCTCAATTTTTTTAAATCTTTCAGATCATAAGGTCATAAAGGGCCTGTCGCCCTTAAGCGATTTTTTTAGTCGACTACCTGCAACTAAGCTGTTGCCACATGGTTGCTGGGGTGTTGCATGTATGGTCGTGAGTAGTCTCCTCAGTCGCCCAAAGAATCATAGTGTTTTTCTGGTCGCCACTGGATTTTGAAATGTTCAAAACATTTCGGCGACAGTTGGCTTGACGCCATTGAGCGTAGCTTGATTTCTCCTGACGTAGGTGCTGTCGTAGGTTGTCGCCAGGATGACGTAGGTTGTCACCAGGTGACGTAGGTTGTCGCTGGTGCTGACTTCGGTGAATTCCATTGGCGACCACTTGCGTCAACTGGCAACAGGTACCGGCGACTGAATTGTCTTAAGTTGTCTTCGGTTGTCGCCGACTGGGTCGTAGCTTGTTGCAGGTTGTCGTAGGTGGACGTCCTAATGGGTCGCCGTTTGTCGGTATCTTGCCGTACCTTGACATCGACTAGGTGGTAGGTTGTTGTAGACATTGTCGTAGACAATGTCGAAGGGGGATCCAGTCGCTGGTTTTTCGGCAACCTGCTATGACTATGTAGGTATGTTACAAAACTTACCTTGAGCAGCGCTGCAGTTCTGCCGCTCCCCATGTGCGCGACTTTGGCGCCTTTCAGAGGGGGGCGGGCTTAAAGTGACGTTTTTCTGCAGACTGGGAAAATCGATGAATGTCGGGCGATTTCGTTGCGGAAGAAAAATCGCTCCAACATTTCATGACTGAAGGTATTTTTAAATTACTCTAAATTATTTATTAACTAGAGTAATTTAAAAATCACCTTCAAAAGCCGTGAGAACCGGAAGGAACCGTTAGACAACCGGAAGGATTTTGCGTAGGGGAGAAAAAAGGGTAAATAGTTTATTTTTATATGAAAAGTTGGTTTTTCGGGAGGCTTTAATAATATTTTCATGTTGCGAAATGGGGTCCAAAAAAAATGTATGAACAAACAGTATTTTTCCTCCCGACTTCACCACTAACCGCAACGTTCCAATCCACCACATTCCACTAAAACCCACTCGCTAGTTCATTTAAATAGCCATTAATTTACAGGAATCAAACACTAAATTCCTTCCATTTGGCCCAGAAATTCATGAAAATGAGATTTAAAAATTATGTTATATTGTGGATTATTGTGTGAATGTTATTTGGACACTTAGGCAATTAAAAAAAAGTTTATCTTTTCTTAAGAAATGGATAGATGTTTAGATCTACTCATTGAATTTTATAATTAGCTACAATTAGATAACTAACTAATTATATGCTTTAATTTCAGGTCATCCAAGTAAGATTGTTTCATATTTATTTCAAAATGCTTCAATCTATAATAAGTGAAAATTTCATTGAGCTCTATTAATTTTTAAGAAAGTTATGGGCTTTTAACTGATCCAGATCACAGCTTTTGAGTTAAGTCAATTGAAAGGCAATGGGGAACAAGATGCTAATTTCCGAGTATGAAAATGGCCATAACTTTCTTAATACTGAAGATATGAAAGTGAATTAGGTGTCAAATTAAACTTCTTTTTATGCTTTATCTGATGGGATAAATTGCAGTCTTGATTTTTAAAATCTCAAAATTTTGTAACATTGCTGGACTATGACAGTCGCCGAAAAAGTCGCCTAAGTGGAACAGGCCCATAAGTAAAGTAGAATTAGGCCATTTGTCCCATCGTGTCTACTCCGCCATTCAATCACGGTTGATCTATCTCTCCCTCCTAACCCCATTCTCATGCCTTCTTCCCATAACCTCTGACACCTGTACTAATCATGAATCTATCTATCTCTGCCTTAAAAAATATCCACTGATTTGGCCTCCACAGCCTTTTGTGGAAAATAATTCCACAGATTTACCACCCTCTGACTGAATAAATTTCACCTCAACTCCTTGCTAAAATAACGTCCTTTAATTCTGAGGCTAAGACCTCTAGTCCGACTATCCCAGGACTGGAAACATCCTCTCCACATCCACTTTATCCAAGCCTTTCACTATTCTGTATGTTTCAATGAGGTCCCCCCTCATTCTTCTAACCTCCAGTGATTACGGGCCCAGTGCCGACAAACGTTCGTCATCGGTTAAACTACTTATTCTTGTAAACCTCCTCTGGACCCTCTCCAGAGCCATCACATCCTTCTTCAGATATGGTGCCCAAAATTGTAATTATTTGTTCAATATTCCAAATAAGCCTTGCCAGCACCTCATAGAGTTGGATGGAAGATCTCTACCGGTCTGATGCCAGGCACCGACTTTCAGACACCTCCTCCGACTTATCCTTGGACCATGACCCCACAGACGAGCACCAGGCCATTATCTCAAACACTATCACTGGCTTCATCACATCTGGCTCCCTGCCCTCCCAAGCCTCCAAACTCATCGTTCCCCAGCCCCGCATGGCCCGATTTTACCTTCTCCCCAAAATCCACAAACCTGACTGTCCTGGCAGATCCATTAATTCTGCTTGTTCTTGTCCCACCGAACGTATTTCCACACATCCATCCTATTTCCCCCCCCCCGTCAAATCCCTCCAAGACACCTCATACGCTCTTCGTCTCCTCCATGACTTCTGTTTCCCAGGCCCCCATTCCCTCATCTTCATCATGAATGTCCAGTCACTTTACACCTCCATCCCCCACCAGGAGGGTCTTAAAGTCCTCCGTTTCATCCTCGACCGCAGAACCAACCAATCCCCGTCTACCGATACTCTTCTCCGCCTAGCAGAGCTGGTCCTTGCCCTCAACAACTTTTCCTTTGACTCCTCCCATTTCCTCCAAAGGCATAGCTATGGTTACGCGCATGGGCCCCAGCTATGCCCGCTGTAGGGTACATCGAATAATCCTTGTTCGAGGCGTACCGTGGCCCTATTCCCGAACTCTACCTCCGCTACATTGATGACTGCATTGGTGCTACCTCCTGCACCCATGCAGAACTCACTGATTTCATCCATTTCACCACTAACTTCCATCCAGCACTCAAATTCACCTGCACCATTTCCGACATCTCTCTACCGTTTCTTGATCTCACTATTTCCATCGCAAGTAACAAACTACTGACCAACATCTACTCCAAACCCACTGACTCCCATGGCTATCTGGACTACACTTCTTCCCACCCTGCGTCCTGTAAGGACTCTATCCCCTACTGCCAATTCCTCTGTCTACGCCGCATCTGCACCCAGGATGAGGTGTTCCAAACCAGGGTATTGGAGATGTCCTCATTTTTTAGGGAATGGGGGTTCCCCTCTTTGACTATGGATGAGGCTCCCACCAGGGTCTCTTCTATATCCCGTACCGGGCTCTCACTTAACTTTTTTTCCCTGTTGCCAGCCGGGCATCCTAGGCAGCTTTTCAGGTTGCCAAATGACAGTTTAGGTGGTCATTTAGGACGGCTTGCATGACGCGTGCGATAATGTGCTCGGACGAAGTGCGTAGTTACCAGTCGGAATTATGCTCAATGTTCACATTCATATCAAACATTCACATATTATTTCTGCTTCAAATAAAGTCACAAACTAAACATATTCACCAATCAAGACATGATATATATACCACAATGACATGCAGCAAAATTATAACACAGTATCTCAACTTTTTTTACACATTGTAATGAATGCAATTACTATTAGTTCTTTCCAATACCAAACAAAAATGTGGTTGGATTATGCAAGCATGTTTTCTGTGAAGGACTGAAAATTATCATGACATGGCCATAGCATGGGTCGTTATTGCTATTGGCACAGAAACACTCTTGCTTCCCACATAATTTATTCGTAACAAAATATGCAGGTTGCAAGGAAATTTCTAAAGGCATTTTATGATAATAGCTGTTGAAACCAACTATACCAATCTGACATTACACTGACAAGAGATGGCCAAAGGACATGACTGCAGCAAATGTTCTTTTGGCAATATATTTAAAGGTGTCAAAACGCCACATTACTGGACATTCAGATTAGATGTATGTGTTGTTAACAGCAATGAAGATACCCAGTTTGTATGTACCAGGTTTAAAAAAAGCTATTGATAATCGCCGATTCCATCATTCCCACTTCAGAATTAACGTTAACATTTCAACTGAAATATCTCCTGACCAAATTTGTATATGTATATGACCGACTGTAGAAGTAAAACATGGATAAATCTAACGTATAGTTGTGAACGTTGCTCATCAAATAACTACAGTACTGATACGCCATATTAAGAGCATTGATTTGCCATTAAAATGAATTATGTAATAATGTGACACCGGTAGCAGTGACAATTGAACACTGCGGTTTTAATGTTTCACGTGTTCACAATTTAATCCATCTTTATGGATTGAAACAAATAATTACATTGGGAATTAAAACAGAATTGATTGTATTCCATTCCCGGGGGGGGGGGGGGGGGGGAGGGGAGGGTCAGGAGACAGGTGGGCCTGGATTGGCTGGCATGTGGGCATTGTGACGTCAGCAGCTGCAAGCGGCGTTAAATTGAGTTTTGTGAACAATTCTATTCAAAACCTGGTGAGATAATTGACCAAGGAGTGGATTTCCGAAATCATGTTAAATCACTACCGAAAAATCTCCACGTTTATGCATCTGGTTTTCGAGGAGATACGTTTCAAAGGCAAAATGGCGCGCACACACGCCTCCTCCTCCACGGAGATGCGACTTTTTCCATGTCGCCTCCCCCGTAGCCTAACATCAAGGATCGGGCAGCCTTTTCCGGAGACACGCCCGGGACTTCAGCGGTGGGCGCAGCACAGACTCTCGGCATGGAGCAGGCAGGCCCTTGCTGGGGCTCGCCGGAGGGGAGCGCTCCGTTCGTTGCCCGGTGGCAGCCTGATACCGCGGTCTACAGAGCTCGGCATGGCGTCCTGGGCCTGGGATCCCACGTGGGGACCCGGGGGAAGAGGAGCTCCATCTGCCGGCCCGCGGCTAACTTTTACCATGGGCGTGGCGGGGACTTACCATCAGGAGCGGGGTCCCTCGCCAGGGGTCCCTGGAGGGGAGCTTCGACTGCCGCCCTGCTGTCTGCGGTGCTTCTGGCTGCGGCGCGAACTTTAAATCGCCGGCCTGCGGCCTACACCAACTTGAAGCCGTGGTCTCCGGTGGCGAGGCACCGATTCAGGACTTACCTGGACTTTTTAACCTTGTCTGCACATCTGGACGCCCGCAGCGTCGGCTACAGAGGGTGGAGGACCTGACCACGGGGGAAAATGGAGGAGGACTGGCCAATTTTTGTGACTTCCACCACAGTAATGAATGCTGTGATGGATGTTTGTGTAAAAAAAATTTTTGTGTGCTCTTTATCATTGTACCGCTGCTGGCAAATTCATTTCACACACACACAGACAGACGGATGGACAGATGATATGATTCTCGCATCTGCAGTTCCTTGTGTCTCTCTGTGAATCTTATTTGTTTATCGCATTAGGTCACACCTCAATCTTCTAAACTTCAAGGAATACAACCCAAACTCTAGCTTCTCTTGGTAAGATAGCCTCAGAATTACCCTGGCAAATGTCCTTTAGACTATCTCCAATGCTACTTTATCCTTAGTAAAGGGACTAAAACTGTGCAGTACAGCCTCAGCATCAGCCTGTACAGCTGTAACAAAACATCCCTATTTTTAAAACTTCAAGCCCTCCGAACTAAAGACTGAAATACCACTGTCGCCTTGACTACTTGTTGGACCTTCAGGCTACCTTTCTATGATTTCATGCAGTAGAACACCAAGATCCTTCGACCCAAAACGCCACCCATTGCTTCTCTCCAGAGATGCTGCCTGTCCCGCTGAGTTACTCCAACTTTTTGTGTCGTCCTTCTTCTACTTGCAATGTTTCTTTATGTAGATGATCCAGCTTTTGATTTCTCTCACCAAAGTGATGCAATTTAGAAATGCAATGTGCACTTGGTGGCAGAATGTGCACTTGTTGAAGGATGACAGGTGATGTTGAGGCATTTTGTCTGCAGTGTGAAAATATATAACACACTATGTATAATTTGTTGCTCTGATTGCTTTTCCAGAGAGAAGCAGTCATTCGCCAAATATAAGAAAAACAGATGAAGTAGACAGCGGTTCAGCGAAGAGAAGTATGCATTGAAGTTTTTGATTTGTTATGCACCAAACTTTACAATGTTTTAATTAATTGACAATGTTTGGGACTCCTGCTATTTGCCTTGAATAAAACATTTAGAAGAAATTAATATTGTTATTCATAATCTTGATGTTCCAAAGTACAGTACAAGCAATAAAACAAAGTCTTTTATTGCTTGTGCTGTATTTCGGAACATCAAGATTATGAATAACAATTTTCATTGAAGTGGAGGAACCTGCTGTGCTGCGGGAAATGTCCCAGTTGTTTGGGAATAAGACAAGCTCCAGAAAATTGCAAAGGCAATCATCAGACAAATTTGTTTTGTGATTATTTTAAATTGGATTCGGGGTACCGCTGCCAATGCCAGTTTTCTTTGCTCCACCCCAAACATGCCCTTGAAAGACTGGTAGGGAGCTTACTGCTTTTCTGAAGAAGGCAACCATACAACGTTGTTGGTTACTAAATTAGATTGAGAATCGACAAAAGAATGATGATGCTATGCGACTTGGACAGGGAACATGCTGATGCTCTCATGTGCTTGCTGATCTCAACCTTGGTGGTATAGTTTGCAGGTTTACAAAATGATGAGTGTATAGCCTTGGTTAGTGACTACACTGCATTTTGATAATGGTACACCCTGTAGCCAGAAGCAGCACAGTGACATAGCGTTAGTTACTCTGAAAGTGCAAGAGACCCGGGTTAAACTCTGACTATAGGTGCTATCTGTACGAAGTTTGTATGATCCCCCTGTGACCGCGTGGTTTTCTCTGGTTTCCACGCACATTCCAAAGACATGCAGGTGTAGGTTAATTGGCTTCTGTAAATTGTCTGCAGTGTGTAGGATAGAACAAGTGTATAGGTAATCGCTAGTTGGCATGGACTTGATTGGCCGAAGGGCCTGCTTCCTCGATGTATCACTAAAACAAAAATGCTGGTGGTGAATATAATAATTTGCATTTGTGTACGAAGTGCAAAACAAATGGGTATTTGAGTAAAACTCTCCCAGATGTCTGCAGCGTTTTCCATCGTGCTCCTTTTATGTCTAGTAGATTGCTTTACAGAGTTAGAAGTGTGTCCACAGGATATAACTTTGTCTCCACTCCAAATAAGCTTGGATGCAATAGTGACTTCCATGATATTTATGGTGGTAAATAGGGAAATGTTAATTCCTCTGAATGTGATAGATACATACAGTGCCATCCATAATGTTTGTGACAAAGACATATCATTTATTTATTTTCCTCGGTACTCCACAATTTGAGATTTGTAAACATATGTGGTTAAAGTGCACATTGTCAGGTTTTATTAAAGGGTATTTTTTATGCATTTTGCTTTCACCATGTAGAAATTACAGCTGTGCGTATACATAGTCCCCTCCATTTCAGGGCACCATAATGTTTGGGGCACACGGCTTCACAGGTATTTGTAATTGCTCAGGTGTGTTTAAATGCTTCCTTAATGCAGGTATAAGAGACTCTCAGCACCTAGTCTTTCTTCCAGTCTTTCCATCACCTTTGGACACTTGTATTGCTGTTTATCAACATGAGGACCAAAGTTGTGCCAATGAAAGTCAAAGAAGCTATTATGAGACTGAGAAACAAGAATAAAACTGTTAGAGACATCAGACAAACCTTAGGCTTACCAAAATCAACTGTTTGGAACATCATTAAGAAGAAAGAGAGCACTGGTGAGCTTAGTAATCGCAAAGGGACTGGCAGGCCACGGAAGATCTCCACAGCTGATGTCAGAAGAATTCTCTCTATAATATAGAAAAAAGCCCAAACGCTTGTCCGACAGATCAGAAACACTCTTCAGGAGTCAGGTGTGGATTTGTCAATGGCCACTGTCCGCAGAAGACTTCATGAATAGAAATACATAGGCTACACTGCAAGATGCAAACCACTGTTTAGCCACAAAAATAGGATGGCCAAGTTACAGTTTGCCAAGAAGTACTTAAAAGAGCCACTACAGCTCTGGAAAACGCTCTTGTGGTCATATGAGACGAAGATTAACTTATATCAGAGTGATGGCAAAACCAGAGTATGGAGGAGAAAAGGAACTGCATAAGATCCAAAGCACACCACCACATCTGTAAAACACTGTGGTAGGGGTGTTATGGCCTAGGCATGTATGGCTGCTGAATGTACTGGCTCACTTATCTTCATTAATGATACAACTGCTGATGATAGTAGCATAATTAATTCTGAAGTGTATAGACACATCCTATCTGCTCGTTCAAACAAATGCCTCAAAACTCCTTGGCTGGCGGTTCATTCTACAGCAAGACAATGATCTCAAACATACTGCTAAAGCAACAAAGGAATTTTTCAAAGCTAAAAAATGTTAAATTCTTGAGTGGCCAAGTCAATCACCTGATCTGAACCCAATTGAGAATGCCCTTTTTATGCTGAAGAGAAAACTGAAGGCGACTAGCCCCCAAAACAAGCATAAGCTAAAGATGGCTGCAATTACAAGCCTGGCAGAGCATCACCAGAGAAGACACCCAGCAACTAATGATGTCCATGAATTGCAGACTTCAAATACTAAACTTGACTACTTTCATTTACATGACGTTGCTGTGTCCCAAACATTATGGTGCCCTGAAATGGGGGGACAATGTACAAAACACTGCTGTAATTTCTACATGGTTAAACCAAAATATATAAAAATGGCCTTTATTAAAAGCTGATAAGTGCACTTTAACCACATATGATTATTTTATATTAGCAATCTCAAATTGTGGAGGACAAAGGCAAATAAATAAATGATGGGTCTCAAATGTCCCAAACATTATGGAGGGCACTGTAGGTGGGGTTACATTCTTTATTGTTTGAGATGATCAACACTTTGCACTTGGGTGGCATTAGGTCACTTACCACATAATTCCTGTCTGAATGTTAATGGTTATTGTTGATTGCAGGCCTAAGGTGTTTCATTTTCTTACAATGGAATTGAACTTCATGCATTTATCAATATACATCCCCTTATATGCTTTATGATATAAGGAAGTCGCTGCAGAAAGTTGGTGTTGGACTGCCATGATGAATTTAAAATTTGTTGGCCTAATATTTGTAAATGTGAGGAATTGTTGTATTTGAATTTGGACATGGGGGTAGGGGAGAGGTTGGATGGTTATGGTGGAGGTTGTTCACTGAACTATAGTTGGATCTATGTGTCCACACAAAGTTAATGCACACTTGCATAGAAATACATTTAATACATTTAGTACAACCTGATTTCAATCCTGGGAATTGCCAGCAATTTTTTTAAATCAAGATGGATGTCTTTGAATGTATGCTGGCTGAGGCAAGCATCTTTCCTGTGGTTTTCAGCTCTAATTTTGCCTTAAATTCCCTAAGGTTTCATGATGAAATAACAAATAAATTGACTGGAGTTGATATGGTCTGCAGATCTTGCCTGTAAATCTGATTATCAATCTGAGATGAAATTGTTAGAAAGGTTGGGCATCAACTCTTACTAGAAATGGATTGTTAATATTGGTGAGAGTTGTCCATTCTGCAAATTGTGTAATCCAATTGTCCGCAGTTATTAAAACAACATGATGGTGGAGATTTTGTTCTATGAGTGGAAGCCTGTTGATGACTGATGTAGCCATTTTAGTTTGATATATATGCATTAACAAATGTTATGTGAATGTAGGGAATGTGTTAGTAATTCGTAGGGTGTTGACTGGTACGTTTGTAGTTCACACAAAATTTGTGGGTAGTGTTGAGAGTTCAGAGGATTGTCTAAATAGTCTAAAGTGCAGAATGATATTTGTGAGTTGGTAAGATGGGTGGAGCAATAACAGATGCAATCCTGATAAGTGTGAGTTAATGTATTTTGAGAGGGCTTATAAGGTTAGGCAATGTCTGGTAAGGGTTTGAGGAACACAGAAAAACAAAGGGACCTTGGTGGCAAGGCCAAGGATTATTGAATGTGGCGGTTCAGGAGGATAAAGTGGTAAAAAGACATATGGGATATTTGCCTCCATTCACCATGACATAGCACAGTGGTTCTTTACCCTTTTGGCATATGTATGCGCATACGTGAAGAAAAATACTGTATGTGGTATGTACCTTTGTTGGATTCCTAAATATGGGCTCAACAAATGGATATGTTATTTATGACCCCTTCATGTCCCCCGGTAAAGCCCCAAATGACCTCTCTTGGGGGTCCTGGCCCCCAGATTAAGAACCACTGACTTAGTATATAAGAGCAAGAAGATTTTTGTGAATCTTTATAAAATATTGGTTAGGCCACATCTGGAGAGCCCTGTGCAGTCTAGTTACCACATCAAAGGAAGAATGTCATTACTTTGGAGCAGGTGCATAGGGGATTCACCAGGATAATTGCCTGGGTTGCAGCAATTAACTCGTAAAGAGGGAGGGGGGTTTGCTTTCCTTGGAGTGAAGGAGGTTGAGGAGGAACTTGATCGAGGCCTTAAAAAAATTGAGAAGTGTAAGCAGTGTTGGTCATTCAGTACTCTTCCTCATAGCAGAGGTGTCTGAAACCAGAGAGCTAAGGTTTAGACCATAAGATATAAGAGCAGAATTAGGACATTTGATCCATCGAGTCTGCTCCACCATTCGATCATGGCTGATCTATTTTTCCCCATCAATCCCATTCTCCTGCCTCCTCCCTGTAACATTTGAGGCACTTAGCAATCAAGAACCTGTGCTTTAAAAATACCCAAGGACACAGCTTTCTGTGGCAATCAATTCCACAAATTCGCCATCCCCTGGCTAAAGAAATTCCTCCTCATCTCCATTCTAAAGGTACCTCCAATCTATTCTGAGGCAGTGCCCTTTGATCCTCGACTCTCCCGCTAGTGGAAACATCCTCTTCACACCCACTCTAACTAGGCCTTTCACCCACTCTACTAGTTAACTAGGTAAATTTCATTGCGATGCTCCCTCAGCCTTCGAAACTCCAGCGAGTACATAGAAACATAGAAACATAGAAAATAGGTGCAGGAGTAGGCCATTCGGCCCTTCGAGCCTGCACCGCCATTCAATGTGATCATGGCTGATCATCCAACTCAGTATCCCGTACCTGCCTTCTCTCCATACCCCCATGATCCCTTTAGCCACAAGTGCCACATCTAACGCCCTCTTAAATATAGCCAATGAACTGGCCTCAACTACCTTCTGTGGCAGAGAATTCCAGAGACTCACGACTCTCTGTGTAAAGAATGTTTTCCTCATTTCGGTCCTAAAGGAATTCCCCCTTATCCTTAGACTGTGACCCCTTGTTCTGGACTCCCCCATCATCGGGAACAATCTTCCAGCATCTAGCTTGTCCAACCCCTTAAGAATTTTGTACGTTTCTATAAGATCCCCCCTCAATCTTCTAAATTCCAGCGAGTACAAGCCGAGTCTATCCAATCTTTCCTCATATGAAAGTCCTGACATCCCAGGAATCAGTCTGGTGAATCTTCTCTGTACCCCCTCTATGGCAAGGATGTCTTTCCTCAGATTTGGAGACCAAAACTGTACGCAGTACTCCAGGTGTGGCCTCACCAAAACCCTGTACAACTGCAGTAGAACCTCCCTGCTCCTATACTCAAATCCTTTCGCTATGAATGCTAACATACCATTTGCTTTCTTCACTGCCTGCTGCACCTGCATGCCTACTTTCAATGACTGGTGTACCATGACACCCAGGTCTCGTTGCATCTCCCCCTTTCCTAATCTGCCACCATTCAGATAATAGTCTACCCTCATGTTTTTGCCACCAAAGTGGATAACCTCACATATATCCACATTATACTGCATCTGCCATGCATCTGCCCATTCACTCAGCCTATCCAAATCACCCTGCAGCCTCCAAGCATCCTCCTCACACCTAACTATACTCCCCAGCTTGGTATCATCTGCAAATTTGGAGATGTTGCATTGAATTCCCTCGTCCAAATCATTAATATATATTGTAAATAGCTGGGGTCCCAGCACTGAGCCTTGCGGCACCCCACTAATCACTGCCTGCCATTCTGAAAAGGACCCGTTTACTCCTACCCTTTGCCTCCTGTCTGCTAGCCAGTTCTCTATCCACATCAATACTGAACCCCCAATACCGTGTGCTTTAAGTTTGTATGCTAATCTCTTATGCGGGACCTTGTCGAAAGCCTTCTGAAAGTCTAGATATAACACATCCACTGGTTCTCCCTTATCCACTCTACTAGTTACATCCTCGAAAAATTCTATCAGATTTGTCAGACATGATTTACCTTTCGTAAATCCATGCTGACTTTGTCCAATGATTTCACCACTTTCCAAATGCGCTGCTATCCCATCTTTAATAACTGACTCTAGCAGTTTCCCCACTACCGATGTTGGACTAACTGGTCTGTAATTCCCCGCTTTCTCTCTCCCTCCTTTTTTAAAAAGTGGGGTTACATTAGCTACCCTCCAATCCTCAGGAACTACTCCAGAATCTAAGGAATTTTGAAAAATTATCACTAATGCATCCACTATTTCTGTGGCTACCTCCTTGAGTACTCTGGGATGCAGACTATCTGGCCCTGGGGATTTATCGGCCTTCAATCCGTTCAATTTACCCAACACCACCTCCCGGCTAACCTGGATTTCACTCAGTTCCTCCATCTTATTTGACCCCCGTTCCACTGCTATTTCCGGCAGATTATTTATGTCTTCCTTAGTGAAGACAGAACCAAAGTAGTTATTCAATTGGTCTGCCATGTCCTTGTTCCCCATGATCAATTCACCTGTTTCTGACTGCAAGGGACCAACATTTGTTTTAACTAGTCTCTTTCTCTTCACATATCTATAAAAACTTTTGCAGTCAGTTTTTATGTTCCCTGCCAGTTTCCTCTCATAATCTATTTTCCCTTTCCTAATTAAGCCCTTTGTCCTCCTCTGCTGCATTCTGAATTTCTCCCAGTCCTCCGATAGGCTGCTTTTTCTGGCAAATTTGTATGCCTCATCTTTTGTTTTTATACTATCCCTGATTTCCCTTGTTATCCATGGATGCACCACCTTCCCCGATTTATTCTTTTGCCAAACTGGTATGAACAATTTTTGTACTTCATCCATGCAGTCTTTAAATACCTTCCATTGCACATCCACTGTCAACCCTTTAAGAATCACCTGCCAGTCTATCTTGGCCAATTCACATCTCATACCTTCAAAGTTACCTTTGTTCAAGTTCAGAACCCTTGTTTCAGACTTAATTTTGTCACTCTCCATCCTAATGAAGAACTCAACCATATTATGGTCACTCTTGCCCAAGGGGCCACGCACAACAAGACTGCTAACTAACCCTTCCTCATTACTCAATACCCAGTCTAGAATAGCCTGCTCTCTCGTTGGTTCCTCCACATGTTGGTTGAGAAAACTATCCCGCATACATTCCAGGAAATCCTCTTCCTCAGCACCCCTGCCAATTTGATTCACAGTGCAGGCCTAGAGCCATCAAATGCTTATCATACGTTAACCCAATCACCCCCAGGATGCTTCTCATAAAATGATAAAGGGCCTGTCCCACTTTCACGACCTAATTCACAACCTTTTTTACTCGCGGACATTTTTCATCAGGCTAGAAAAACGCCCCGACCTACTTGATGCCACGAGTACCTACGACTAGCATCACAGCCTGATACGACCTCCTACAACCTCGTGATGACCATGCTGCGAGTACGAATCAAGGGCAAACTCGGCAGAGGTTGTGAAAGTGGGACAGGCCCTTGAGGGAGAGCAGGTTTAGAGAGGATTTGAGAAGGAATCTTTTCACCCAGAGGGTGGATGTAATCTGGAACGCAGTGGCTCAGGAGATGGTGCAGATAGAGATTCTCACAACTTTTAAGATTTGGATAAGCACTGGACTTGCAAACCATTGAAAGCTGTGGAGCATTTGCTGGAAAATTGAATTAGTATTGTTGGATACTTGATGATCAACATCCACAGGGTGGCTGAAGTGCCTGTTTCTGTGCTGAATGATTTGGACTCTAAACTCACATGAAGATGAATGGATGATGGCTGATGAACAAGGAGCGACTGTATAGACCCAAGGAACTGCAGATGCTGGATATTCAATGCTGGCGCAACGTACATGTCAACCACTCCAACAGCCTGTTTTGTCTTTTCCTTCTTTTGCTGTTTTGGTCTGTGTTTACTTGTATGTTTTTAGTGTACCTTTAGTTTTTGTATTATGTGGGGGTGTGTGGGAGGTGTTGGGGAAAACCTTTTTTATCTCTTTCCTCGACGGAGATGCAACTTTTTCATTGTATTTCCGTCTGCACTGCGGCTATAACATGTGGAGCTGGCGGTCCCTTTGTTAGGGATCGACTGCGGGAGTTCCAACCGCAGGAGCTTCGAACGCCCCGATCGCGGGACCTTCGAACGCCTCGATGCAGGAGCTTTGATCATCAACTGCGGGTGCTTCGATCGCCCCGACTGCAGAAGTTTCGATTGCCCTGACCGCGGGAGGAAAGAAGGTACAAGTTATTTGCCTTCCATCACAGTGGGAAATGTGAGGTTTGCCGAAAAAACAAGATGGATGTGCTGCCTGCAGCAGTGAGGACTCAGAGGAAGTGCAGTGATCTCGGTATTTTGTGGGGACATGGCTCCATGAGGACATCCCGGAGTCGAGTGCGAGTGTGGACGGCTTTCTGACTGTTCGGGCGGACAGGGACTGCAGGGAGAGTGACAGCGGTCAGTACAACTCTGGTCACATCATAGTGAAGGAGCGTGTGTGTGTGTGGCCCGGACATTGAACTGATGGCTGCGGGTCTCTGCTTATCCTGTGTGCCCTGGGGATTCTCACACACCGTTGTGGTGGCTGTTAAAGTCAATGTTTATTTTTTATGTTGTTATGCATCTTGTTGCTTTTTTGTATGACTGTTGGCAAATCAAATTCCTTGTATGTTTACATACTTGGCTAATAAATTAATTACAATTACAATTATCTTGAGCAAAGCACAAATTTCTGGATGTACTCAGTTAATCAGGCAGCATCTGTGGAGGGAATAGATGGACACCGTTTCCGATAGGGACCCATTCACTATTCATCATCAGTCTTGTGAGGGGTCCGCTAGAGATGTAATCTGTCCATTCCCTCCGCAGATGCAACCTGACCCATTGAGTTTCTCCAGCACTTGTTGTTTTGTGGGGGAGTGACTATATTTGGATTAGTGTTCAATAATTTTGGTTGACTAACAAAACGTACAAAACTTTGTAGACAATAGTCGAGTTATTTGGTTTTTAAGTTTTTGATGCAGGTAGGAGAAACTTCATCCAAATATGACCTTATATGGATTAAAATATTCAGTAATAAATGGTAATAATACATCAGTTAAAAAAAAAGTCACCTGCTTATCACCAATGCTCTCTTCTCTATCTACATCTTCATAAAACCTGGCATTTATGAGGATAGTTGTAATGTTTGGAAAGTCGGGTAAATTCCTCCCTGGCATATCCTTAAACTCTGAGATGGAAGCTATATTTCCATCACCTAGGCTATTGACAAATGCAGTTACATATGGAATTATGAATATATTATGTCAGCATTTAATTTTGCAAGAGAATATCTGATGATTCCTGGGTATGACAGCATCTGAAGTATATTTATTTTTTTCTAGATTGGAGTCCTAAAGATGAATCTGACTTTAGCCAATCAGGTGAAGGTAAGTGGATGTGCATATAATATTAAACTCTTAACCAAAGTTAACGAAAAGGTTTTGAAGTAATCTAAGAAAATCGTTGGCTTTAATTATTAATTTGATTTTGACGCTTGTTTCTTTTTTCTTCTAGAAGCCACTGACTCAGACGTGGACCTGGGAGCAGGTGGCGATTCACCGATAGTTAGCAGGACTCGTTCTCGGATTTCATCAGGTATAGAGTTCTCAGAGAGAGCACGTTTGGCCTCACACAAGAAAATCAGCTTTTCCATTTCAAACACATAGTATTTGAACGTAGTATTTGAAACACTTGAATATTTTTGATAATTGTGTGTGGTGTTTTTGGCAGTGGGTCAATGAATCGGACCCAAAAGTGATTTCTGACACAAATGGATACGTGACATTTTGGGTCGGGACCCTACTTCAGACTGATTGCACTAGGGAGAGTCGAGCCCACTCTCCCAACTACAATCTAGCCTGAAGAAAGGTCCCGACCTGAAATGTCACCTATCCATTTTCTCCATAGATGCCGTCTGACCCCCTGAGTTACGCCAGCATTTTCTGCGTATCTTTGGGATAAACCAGAATCTGCAGTTCCTTTTCATCATCAGAATAATCATAGCAATAATCATCATACTTTATTAGCCAAGTATGTTTTGCAACATACAAGGAATTTGATTTGCCATACAGTCATACCAATAAAAAGCAACAAAACACACAAAATGCATTTTGATATAAACATTCACCACAGTGACTCCTCCACATCCTTCACTGTGATGGAAGCCGAAAAAAAGTTAAAACTTCTTCCCTTCTTTGTTCTCCCGTGGTCGGCGGCCTCGACCAAGTTCCGCTGTCGGGACGATCTTGGCTCCTGTAGCGGGCGGTCAGGTCCTCTGCGTCAGGGCGATCAAACTCCCGCATCGGGCGGATCTCGGCTCCCCACGCCAGGTGATCGGACCCAAGGTCGGGGCTGGTTGAACCACCTGCGACTATGGAGCTTCCCGACATCGGCCTCTACCCGAGTCTGCAAGCTCTTCAATGTTGAAATTCTCAGGCAAGGGATCACAGGCTCCCATGGTATATCCACGGCCCCGCGATGGGGCTCAAAGTCAGTCTCGAGCAAGGCCTCCAGCTCTATGACGTTAGGCCGCAAAGCAACCGGAGATACGATCTGGAAAACAATCGCAAGGTAAGAGATTGAGAAAAAAGTTTCCCCCGCCACCCCGCCCCCCTACCCCCCACATAAACAAACCAGAGAACATTAACACATACTTTTAAAATTAAAACACACTAAAAATAACAAAAAAGATGAAAAGACAGACATACCGTTGGCGAGGCTGCCATTGCTGGTGATTACATTCCAAATGATTTTCCTCCTCACCCGATAAATGGACATATAATAGTTAATGTGCTTTGCGGCATGAGTAATGTGTAGCTGGTTTTAGATTTAACTGTTTACTAGACTAAGTGGGACCCATTGGGTCCCTGTCACACGCAAGGCCTGGTCCCCCAACGCAACCCCGTTCCCCAATGCAATATTTCACCACTCACCTGTTCCACCAATGCAACCCGTCCACCCAACGCAATATTGCACCACTCACGCATAGCCCCCAACTGCGCAGGCACGGCTCATTTCCCCTCATCCTGCAGCACTCCCTCCCCCTCCTCTTCATCCTCCCTCTTCTTTCCCCTCTCCTCCTCCCCTCCCCAATCCCTCCCTTACTCTCCTTTCCCCTACCCTCAGTCACTCCCTCCATAACTCCTCTCCCCTCCCTACCCGCCTCCTCTCTCTCTATCCCCCCCACTCCTCATCTCCCCCTATCCCCCCCACTATCCTTCCTGCCCCCCCCACTGCCCTCCTCTCCCTCTATTCCCCACTCCCTACCTCCCCCACTCCCCCCCTCCTCTCCCTCTATTCCCCCTGCTCCCCTACTCTCCTCACCTCCCCCACTTTCACCCTCTCCCTCCATACTACTTCCTCTCCCTCAATCCCCCCCACTCTCCCTCCTCGCCTCCCCAGGATCTTTCCCCTCCTCCTCCCCTCTCCCAATCCCTCCCTCACCTCTCTCTCTCCTTTCCCCTACCCTCAGTCACACCCTCCCTCCCTCCCTCCATAAAAAGCAGCATCTGCAGTTCCTTCCTCCACAGGTCATTCATTATTAGTTGTGGTTTAGATCCCGTTGACTTGACGATTGGACCAGTTTGCATCGTGTGTGCGTGTGAGTTACTGAAACTCCGTGCAAACTGCTTGGCCACCCTGCAACCCGACTCTCTCTCCCTCCCTCTGCCCACTCCGGCTCAGCCGCCGATCAGCCTGTCCCCGTCCTGTCCGACCAGCCCGCCCGCCTACCTGCCTGCCTGCCTGCTCGTTGAGTGGTGGGGGGGGGGGGATGGAATCGGTGTTCGTCACGGTGAGCTCCACGAGTTTCGATGAGCTGGTGGAGAAGATCTCCGAGAGGGCCGTGAGGGTGAGTTACCGTAGCGGAGGAGGCGGACCCGGAAGGACGGGTAGACGGGACCGCCATTGCCGCAGAGGGTGGGCGGGGGGTGAGTGATGAGGGAAAGAGAGAGACGGGACTAGGGCCTCCACTGGGCCTCCACTGAACCCCCTCCCATGGCCACCGCCGATGGTGGGGAGATGATAGACAAGTTACTGTGAGGAGGGGAGAGAGGAGTTTGTGAGTGAGGCGGGCCTATCCGCTGCCAGTGGGGCAGGAAAGGGTGTCGCCGTCCCGGTCGTGGCATGGACTGACAGGAGAAGGGACTAATCTGCGTGGCTCTGAGTGAAGGAATCTGTGCACGCTCGGTTTTTAAGATTTTTAAACCTCGATAACTTTTACAATATACCACCGAGCGGAACTAAACTGTTGCACTCGCAGCACAGGGGAACGGTGAGTAACCTGGCGAAAAATCGCAGTGCTATCGCGTACCGGTTTTGTGCAAATAGAAAAGCCCTGCAAACCGGAAGAGCACAAGATCAGAGTTTTAGTTATGTATAGATAGATAGATTTTCTCCCATTCCACCCCTCTAATCCCTATTTCCCTTTTCCCTCTTTTTAATGTATTTTTATTAGAGGCCATACATATTACAAATAATATAACAATTTTTTTCAGATTTCGTTAATATATCTTTCCAAAATTATATAAATATTAGCAAACCATATATAGGCCTCACTTTTTTTTATAGAGTGAAAAAGAGAATAAGAAAAAAGTATAAAGAAAGAATAGTGGGTAATTAAAAGATTATGATTATATTTGATTAATATAAAAAAAATTAAAAATAAAAAAATAAAAAAACAACAAAAGAAAACAAAAGAAAAAAACCATATAACTAGTAAACGGTTATTATACTTGTGGAAAAGAAAACACTATACATCTTATCAATGAATGGAGCAATTTCTCAATATTATATATAGAGATGAGTATATAAATCTGAAATTAAACATTTTTGTTTGATCTTTCCACTGGGTACTTATTGAGTTTCAATGCCGAGCCCAGCTACCCCTTCATATAATCAGTGAATGGAGACCATATTTGTTCAAAAAGCTCAAGTTTATCCATTAGGATAAACCTAATTCTCTCCAGTTGTAATGTCTCCAACCTTTCCACTGTCCACATTTTAATTGTCGGGGATAATGGTCCCTTCCAAAATTGTAATATTAATTTTTTTCCAATTATTAAACAGTAATCCAGAAAATTACTTTGATTTACTGTTAAAGTTTGGTTTCAATCTAAAACCCCAAATATAATTAATTTTAAGTCAGGGCTTAATTTGATCTTTAAAACTATGGAAATAATTTTAAAAATCTCAGTCCAATAGTTATTAAGTTTTGTACATATTAGAAAACTATGAGTTAAATCGGCTTCTATGTGCTGACATTTATCACATAATGGTGATATATTAGGAAAAATTCTATTTAATTTCTTTTTTGAGTAGTGTAATCTATGTATTACTTTGAATTGTATCAAAGTATGTCTGGCATTTAACGAACAGTGATGAATTCGTTGTAAGCTTTCTTCCCAAAAATCTTCTGATATAGGTAAACCAATTTCATTTTCCCATTTTTGTCGGAATAGTTCAGTTTTTGGCATTTCCCTGTCCAAAAAAATGTTGTATATATATGCTATTAATTTTTCTGTTGTTGGATGCTTGTTAAGTACTTCATCCAGTAAACCTGGATCTCTATTTCTATAATTTAGCGTATTTAATTTGACATAATCTCTAATTTGTAAATATCTAAATAAATTATTTGCTTGCAATCCATAAATCTCTTTCAACTCCTGAAATGAGAGGAATTTCCCATTCCTATAAAGATGTTCTATCCTTATTATTCCTAAATTTTTCCAATGTCTAAACCCCACATCCAATGTCAAAGGTTTAAACATAGAATTATTCATAATTGGTAAACAAAGTGGCATAGTTTCTAAATGTAAAGTCTTATTGATTTGTTTCCAGGTACGTATATTATTTAAAATTATAGGGTTTTCCTTATATGATTTTTTTTTTTGTACCACCCCAGGGGCAAGGAGTATTGTGCTTATGTCGAATGGGAAACAATCTTCCTTTTCAATTCTTAACCAAACTGGGTCCTGTTCCATCTGTATCAACCAATAATTAAAGTTCTTAATCTGAACCGCCCAAAAATAATATAAAAAATTAGGTAAAGCTAAGCCACCATTTATCTTAGATTTACATAAGTGTGTTTTACTTATTCTGTGATTTTTATAATCCCAAATAAAACTATTAACTATAGAATCAATTTTTAAAAAAAAATTTTTTAGGAAGATATAACGGAATGGCTTGAAATAAATATAATAATTGAGGCAAAAAAATCATTTTAATGGCATTTATTCTACCGATCATTGATATCGGTAATGTTTTCCAATATAAAATATATTTTTTTAATTTATTTAATAATTGGGGAAAATTAGATTTAAAGAGTTATAAGATTTTGATACATTAATTCCAAGATATTTAATTTGATTGTTAGCTATTTTAAATGGAAATTTTTGTAATTTATTCAATTTAATTCCTGTTATAGGCATAATTTCACTTTTATTCCAGTTAATTCTATATCCTGAGAACTTACTAAATTCATTTATCACTTCAAGTACTTTAGGGATACTAATCTCTGGTTTTGTTATATATAATAAAACATCATCTGCATATAAAGATATTTTGTTAATTGTAGTTTTGGTATTATATCCATAAATTTCTGGTTCTACTCTAATCCTTTCGGCCAATAATTCTATAGCGAGTGCAAATAATAAAGGTGATAACGGACAGCCTTGTCTACAACCCCTAGAAAGATTGAATTTTGCTGATAACATTTGGTTTGTTAGGATTCTTGCTGTGGGCCAGAGTATAAAATTCTAACCCATTTGCAAAATCCTTCTCCCAGTTGAAATTTCTGCATTATCCTAAATAAGTAAGGCCATTCAACCTGGTCAAACGCCTTCTCCGCATCCAGGGATATAACTGCTAGTTCAATATCAGTCATTCTTTTCGAGTAAATGATATTAAATAGACGTCTTAAGTTATAATTGGAGTAACGTTTAGGAATAAAACCTGTTTGATCATGATGTATTAATCTATTGATCACTAAACTTAACCTTTGAGATAAAATTTTTGTTAATATTTTTTGATCTGTATTTAAAAGAGCTATTGCTCTATATGATCCTGGGTCTTCTGGATCTTTGTCTTCCTAAGAATAAGTGTAATTGTAGATTATTTTAAAGGTTTCTGGAAGTTGTTCTTGTTAGTAGGCAACTTTGTACATAGTTTGTAGCCGTGGGACGATCAAATCATGGAACTTCTTATAAAATTCAACCCCCAAACCATCGGGTCCTGCAGCTTTACCATTCTTCAATGATCTAATTGATTTCTCAATATCTTTTGCTGATATTTCAGCATCTAATAATTCTCTACCTTCCCGATCTAATCCAGTAATGTGACATTTTTGGAGAAACGTTTCTATTGTCTCGGGTTGATCCATCACTTTTGATGTGTAAAGTTTTTGATAGTATTGTTGGAATCTATCATTAATGTCTTTTGGTAAAGTTAATATTTCTCCTTGTTCAGATTTGACCTTGTATATCATTTTTTCTTCTTCTGATTTTCTTAGTTGCCGAGCTAACAATTTATGCGGTTTATCCCCAAATTCAAAATGTACTTGTTTGGTCTTTTAAAAAAGTTTAATAAAATACTTTGATTGTATCTCATTTAATTTATATTTTAGTGTTACAATTTTATTATGTATAACCCTAGATGGAGACATAGCATTTTCCATGTCCAACTGCCTTATTTCATTTTCCAATTTCTGTTGAATCTTTCTATTTTCCTTGTTCAGATGTGCCTGCGCTGAGATTATAGCACCCCGTATAAAAGCTTTGAATGTGTCCCATAAAAGAGATGATGAGATTCCAGGTTTATCATTGGTTTCAAAAAATAATTCAATCTGTTTAACCAGATAATCTGAGCACACTTTATCATTTAATATATGATTTTTTTTGCCCAACTTTTCACATCAGATGACCATATCGGTACTTTCTCGAAGCTACAGGATAGCTATTGGTGTTTGAGTCTTGACCAATATTTTTATTTCTTCACTTCTGGAAGGCTAATATAAGTTTCAGTATCCTTGTAGGCTGTTTACACAAAAAGGTTGAAGTAGAGAGTAAGTTGCTATTGAGAAAAATCTGTAATAAATGCTTAATATGTGGTGTATGCATAGGAATTTGAATTGAAGTTGAGCTTGACGTGGTTGAACTTGTTTTTATTTTTTTGCAGATCAACTTCTACACCAACAGCCCATCGTAAGTCGAAGATCCCTTCGTTCAACCCAAGGTTAGTGCTTTGTTCTTTGAAGATGGGAAAATTAGGATTAGGGAGGATGTCACTGAGTGTTGAATTGACTGGACAAATCTCATTCAAGTGCCAGTAACATTATCTCAACTAATAGGAAGAGGCTATTTGGCATACTATGAATGTGGTGATTCTTTGAGGAACGTATTCACTTTTTGCTGATATATGCCAAAAAGTAGGTGTGGGCATCTCTGTATAATTTCACTCCATGTTTTTAGCCCCTAGCACTAGATCATGATCTAACCTTTCATTTAGTATATGAAAATTCAAATCCTTTCTGGATTTAGAAGAAGAATGTAATCTGAAGAAGGGTGTTAATCTGAAATGTCGTTTGTCCATTACCTCTGCAGATGCTGCTTGACATGCTGAATTCTTCCAGCAATTAGTATTTTACCTATACTGGTTTTGGCCTTTGAGTTATGGAAACAGGCTCTTTAGCCTACACGGTCTATACCAAAGATCAGCTATTAATTTACACTAATCATACATTAATTCCATTAATTTTCATTTTCCACACATTCTGATCAATCACCACCTCCTCTTTGCCCCAATCACCTAGTCATTTGGGACTATTTATTTCTCACCCAAGTAGTTTTGCCTGGTTAAAATTTGAAATAATCTATAATGTGCAGTATGTTTCATCTAGCTCTCAGCTTGAAATTGCCCATTAGGAATTTTGGGACAAAGTTTAAAATCTTATTTCATAACCATTATGTAATTTCATAAATGTATTTGGAGATGCTATTTTAACCAATAGTCATTCTTTTCCATAGGACAAAAGAATGACAGGACTCAATCAAGTAAAGCTAATATTAAACTTGAACCTCCAGGTAAAGTAGAACAACATTTTATTATAGTTTGTAGTGTTTCAGTCCGTGTAGTTTTTTTGAGAATACAGAATTAATCACATTAAAGTTATAAGACCACAAGGTATTGTCAAATTTTCTTGCAAAATGGCAAGGTGTGTTTGCATGATGTGGACTATCTGCCTATTGGCCTCATGACCATATGGCCAAGCAAGCACACAAATCCTCTATTTCTCAGAAGACTAAAGAAATTCAGCATGTCTCAAATCACTCTTATGGATTTCTATACCTGCACCATAAGAACCATTATATCAAGATGCATCACAGCTTTGTTCAGCAACTGCTTTACCCATGACTGCAAGAAATTGCAGAGTTGTCCACCCAGTTGTACATCACGTAAACCAGCCTCTCCTCCAAATTGACTCTATCCACAATTCACACTGGCTTGGCAAAGCAGCTAACCTAATCAAGGGTTACTCACACTCCTGTAATTTCCTCTTCCACCCTCCTGTCGGGCAGAAGATATAAAAGTTTGCAAGAATGTACCAGCAGATTCAAGATCAGCTTCTTGCGTAGTTATCAGACTTTTGAACGGATCTCTCACAAGCTAAGGATGCATTCCCCCCCCCCCCCTCCCCCCCCCCCACTACAACAATCTACCTCGTTGCAGGTCTTGTTCTTTTAACATCTGCACTTTATAACCATAACACGATATTCTGCACTGTTTCCTACCTCTTGGTGATGCCTGCTGTACTTGGAGGACAATGGTGGATCCAGCGTGGGGGGACTGCTGTGAGGGAAGTAGGGGGAGGACAATGGAGGACACGGTGCGGGGCGACCGCTGGGAGGGGAGAGGATAATGGTCAGGGAAGGATGTACAGTGCCCTCCATAATGTTTGGGACAAAGATCCGTCATTTATTTATTTGCCTCTGTACTCCACAATTTGAGATTTGTAATAGAAAAAAATCACATGTGGTTAAAGTGCACATTGTCAGATTTTATTTAAGGGTATTTTTATACATTTTGTTTTCACTGTGTAGAAATTACAGCAGTGTTTGTACATAGTCCCCCCATTTCACGGCACCATTATGTTTGGGACACAGCAACGTCATGTAAATGAAAGTGTCATGTTTACTATTTTGTTGCATATCCTTTGCATGCAATGACTGCTTGAAGTAGTCATCTGCGATTCATGGCCATTAAAATCTGACAATATGCACTTTCACCACATGTGATTTTTTTTTTTACCGTTACAAATCTCAAATTGTACAGGGGCAAATAAATAAATGGTGGGTCTTTGTCCCAAACATTATGGAAGGCATTGTAAATACATTTAGGAGAATTGTACCTTCGGTCATTATTGTAAGTGAGGAAGATTTCCATGTTCCCATCACAAACTCTGTCTCCTATTGTGATGAATATACTGTTACTCATTTCAATATGTTAAAAGGATTTGTTTATAAAGGATTTTGTTTTGAAGATACTGTAGTTAATTTTATTCCATTGTTGAGTATTTCTTAATTTTCAAGACACTAATGGAAATGAGTTCATCTATCTAATGTTTGTTGTGCTTTTGTTTTTTAAATACAAATGACAGTTATTCCAGATAACTGAATGGAATTGACTTGGTGATCTGAGTTCATCTTGCAGTATGATTAGGTTTGATGACTACATGTACAGTGCCCTCCAAAATGTTTGGGACAAAGACCAATAATTTATGAAGAGCACTGTATGCCTGCGTTAATGTTATCGTGGTGTTACTAATATCACTGGGAAATGGATATGTTCACTTCTTAGTAACTTTGTTTTTATCCCACAGTACTGTCTCGCACAGACCCTTCCCTGAAGAAAGGAGAAAAAGTCAGAAGACCTGTACAGGAAGGTAAAGGATTAATTAAATTGTTCAATATTGAACTTCTGCCTGCATGATGGCATAGTTGAAGATGCATTAAAAATGTTACTGAGTTTTACTGAGAACAGGTTAGAAAATGGAGCATAATGTTTAAAGTTTAGGGTGATAATGCAGTTTGTAGGTTTTTATGTACAGAAGCTGTTGACAGTTAATATGAAATTTTGCAACTGTACGAATTTCACCAATTTCTTCTGTCAAGATATATATATTCCTTTTGAAAAGTCTAAATCACATATTGATATTGTAAACTGTAAGATTTATAAAGTTTTGCGTCCCTCGCATGTTGGTTCCAAACAAACTTCTGGAAGTAATATCAGAAAATACATGCTATCTGATGCATGCTGCAGGAAAAACAGCATCAGGGGGAATGAAGCCATCAATGTTTTGAATCAAAGGTCCAAAAGATTTGGAAAAGTGAAAAGAGCTTTTTAAGTTGCAGAGGGAGAGAGAGGGATAATGGAGATGAGGGGGTACAGACCAAAGATGTAGAGATAACAAATAGGTTTAAACAAATATTTTTGACTTTAGACATTAACTTGTTTTTTTCAGCCTGATCTGTTGAATGTTTCCAACAATTTATGTTACCTGAAATTGTGTATTTGCCCCTGAGGCCTGTAATATGCTCGCTTGGAAGATGAGGTGCTGTTCCTTGACCTTATATTCGGCATTGTTGAAACTAAGTAGGAGGCTGAACTCAGACACAGCTCATGGTTGAGTTGTAAATTGAATGGAAGTAGTCTGCAAAGCAGTGATCCGAATCTGTATAGTTTTTTTCTGATGCAGAGGTGATGACATCATGAACATTACATACATAACTGCAAGTGAATTGCTACTTCACCTGGCAGGAGATTTTGAGCCTTTGAGTTGTGGAAAGGGAAGAGGTGAAACGGGATTTTGTGGCATTTTTTGAAATTGCAAGGGAGAGTTCTACGAGAAGGGGAGTGAGTATGAGTGGAGATGGAGTAAACTGAAGAAATGTAAAAGAATAAAGAATAGCTGGATGGTACACAAAAGGATACAAAGTGCTGTAGTAACTCAGCAGATCAGACAGCATCTCTGGGCTACATGGATAGGTGACATTTTAGGTCATCATGACCCAAAATATCACTTGTATATGTACTCCAGAGATGTTGCCTGGACCGCTGAGTTGCTCCAGCACTTTGTGTTCTTTTTTGAAGTGAACTGAGGAGTTTGCATGGAAAACTCCTCTTTGTATGCTAGCTAACATATTGCTGTATCATTTCCATTTGTGGTGTTGGTAATTTTTAGTACCTATGCAGTGACGTACAAGAGATTGGCTGACTGAACACTGGTTTATTTTTGTGTCCTTTTCATATCTTTGCAGAGAGTCTCGATACCTCAAACAAGTATGTGGCCTTGATTGTAATGATTGTAGTGCTAGTTTGCACTATGCTGTTCCAGCTCCTGGTGAGCAAGCCCCAGGCTGCTAGTTTCATTGAGAAGACACCACTAACTGTATTTTTGGACAAGTTTGAGCAAGTTGAAGCCCTGTTCTACGGACAACAGACGGCACTGTGGAAGAGAAGCAGGATCACACTGCGCAACCAGATTAATCAAACTAAACATGAGAAACCTGCCATCCTGATGTTTGCTGCTGCGTGGGATGGGCAGCAAACCATGAGGTGCCTCACTCGCCAGATTGCAGATGCTTACTCCGTAGCCCTCAATGCTACGGCAATGGTGGAAATCAACTCAACGATCGGTAGTGGCCGGGACAGTGACGTTGTGAAACTGGAGGTGGATACGCAGCTTTCATCTGGGTTTGACAAAGGTGGCAAGGTAGCAGTGGTTCACCATTTCCAGGACATGCCCCCGTTGTCCACCCTGATCTTCTACAAGTACTGTGACCATGAGAATGCAGCCTATAAGGCAGTTGCCCTGCTCATCACTGTTCTCCTGGATGAGGAGAAACTAGCACCGGACATTGGCTTGAGAGTATTGGAAATGAAGGTCCGTGATTTTCTGAAAAGGAGATTTTCCTCTGCCGAAGGTAGCAAAGGCATGGACACCGACAAACTGAGTGGCCTGTGGAGTCGCATTGCACATGTTGTGCTTCCAGTGGTACCAATACGTGAGATAGAGGAAGGAGGTTGTGATTCGAAAGAAGGTTAGAAGTAATCCATGGGGAGGGATGTCAAAGGAGGTTTAAACGATTGTACTTGATTTCCCGTTCCTCATTCCTTGACACCTGATCTCTCTCCATTCAGTTCCCTGTCTGGTGTGTTTGTCTCAGGTGTACGTCCAGGATTTTCAAATGGTGATTCTTGGGTGAGGGAGGCTGATCCAAGTCATAGATGTATCACTGTATGTGAAATAGAGTGAAATCCAAACACCTGAGCAGTATCCTTGTAACCAGTTCTCGCCAACAAGAATAACCATTCTCTTCTGCTTGTTGATGGAGGGGTTGGTGTGGCAGTTTGCAAATCTTAACTTGCAAGTAAAATGTTTTAAAATTGCGTTGAAACGGCCTTCAATGGAGCAGACCCCTTTTATGCAGTGACTCTAAAGAGGAAATCTTAGCTGCATTATTGCTTCATAAACTCAACAAATGCATGACTGCTTTTGTAGGATATGTCATAAAATATTGTCCAGAAGGCCTTCCATCAAAACAGTTTTGCTTTTGAAAATTCTGTGCCTTTCATTTTCTTAGATGCCTTAGACTAGATTCGCCGATAAAATGCAGTCAATCTATGTGTAAAAAAAGGTTTTGCATCATTTAATTTTGATCAGATAATCTTTGTTTGAGAGAGCAAGTGAGAGGATTTTGTGGTAGCTTAAGTAATATGGGATATCTTGTTTCCAGCTGAAGGAGAAGATGACATTTTGGTTTTGCTTTCTCGGTTAACAAGTGCTTTCACAATGCAGAACAGCAGCAGAAGTGCCAATCTAGATTATGTGCTCAAATCCCTACACTTGGACTCTACCTACAACCTTGTTACTCAAAGTGAGTGGTACCTTCTGAGCCACATTGTTTGCTTTCCTGCTGTTAGTTTGCTATTGCTTATGTGCCCAGCTTTAACATGCACCCATAAATCAGCATAGTTGAAACTCCAGGAGTGATCTTAAACTTGGTTTGCATTATATCTCCTTAACCTTTTGCTCAAGATGGAACATTACAAGGTGAAACCTGGTAGAATCACATAAACATCTTGTATTCCATGATATAATAGATGTGCTATTGTGAATTATTTACCAATTTCAAGAATAATTCATTATCTCTTCCACTAGAGTAACTCATAACTTGCCCTAGCCTGTAAGCTACTTCAGTGGAAGCAAAACTGTGAAAAAAATGGTTCAAAGTGGGACATTGAATGCCCATAGATGAAACTATCGGAAGGAATATTTTCTGTTAAATTTTCTGAACTGCACGTATTTATGAAATTGTCTCTTTCAAAGTGTACATCTCGATTATTTGTGGAATGGGCCAGCATATTTGAAGTATAATGTAAAATCAAGTTTTATTATGATTGGAAATTATATTGTTGAGAGTTCAAATGCAGGTTAAGATTAGTTTGGAATGATGTCTGCTCTACCACCCACCTTCTGTCCCCCATTTAGTGGGTCCTTTTGTACTACATTTTCTTTCATGAACCTGAGTTTTAATGCTATTGATGATCTTGAGTCCTCCTCTGAACCACAGAGACTGCTGCAGAGAACCTTTTTTCATTTGATCAGGTCTGGTATCACAATCTGGGCCTTCAGTAAACATACAGTCCTCTCCTACAATTTAAAAAAAAAATTCCCAACCAAGCGTGAAAATACATAGGCGTAAAATATAGCAAGTGCTTCCTACAAACATTTTTTTGATCTGTCGTGTTTTCTCTCCATGTATGGTCTTGTCAGACCATATATCATCACATATAGTTTTGGCAGACTAGTCTTATAGAAAGAACACTGGTTAACTTGAGTGCTACCCAGAATCTTCCATTTGCATTCCCCATATTACTGCAGTGACCACACTTCAAAAGTACTTCATGGACTATAAAAGGTCATTGGGCATCGAGAGAAAGTGGGAAAACATAACATAATTGGAAGATCTCTTCTCAACTGAATTAAAAGCTTAGCATTTTCTTCATGTTTCTTTTTACACTGACATAAAACTGAAGGACTCTAGTTTATAATAATGTATTACATCCAAGTTGTAATGTCTACTGTTATTTTTCCTGCAATTTTGTGTCATCAGTTTGTGGTTAAAAATAAAAATTGTATTTTTTAAAATTATGTAGATCTTTGTTCGTGAGCAAGTATCCATTTGTTAATTTCAGAAAGGGAAAGTCAACTTCAGAAAGGGAGAGCACATGCCGGTGGTGGGTCAGAGGTGGAGATGGTAGGAACTTCAAATTTCTAGGCATTAACTTCTCTGATCATCTCTTCTGGACCAAACATACAGATGTAATTGCCTGGAAGGTGCATCAGTGCCTGTACTTTTAAAGTCTTAAACATTTTAGGATGTCACTGAATACTCCACCAAACCTCTACAGATGCACTACAGACAGTGTCCTGACTTGTTTCATCATGACCTGCTATGGCAATTCCAATGTACAGGAATGCAAGAGGCTACAGAGAGTGGTGGACTCAGCTAGTCCTTCACAGGGATAGCCATCCCCACCATCAAACGCATCTATATAGTGCGGCCTTAAGAAAGCAATATCCATCATCAAGGATCATCACCATGTGGATCTGCCCTCTTGTTTATACCGTCAGGCAGGAGCTACAGAAGCCTACAGACCCACACCACCAGGTTTATGTAAAACCTCTTTTCGTACAATCATCAGTTTCTTGAACTGAGCTGCACAACTCTAATCCGATCTCGGCAATGAAACACTAAGGAACACCACCTGCACTACGAAGGCCTTGTTTTCTAATATATTTTGCACTAATGTCTTGTTTTTGCACAGTTTTTATTTTCACCGTTTTGTACATTTATGTATAATTTATGTTTTGTGTGTTGACTGAGTCTATCTGCCTGTGATTCTCTGCAAGCAAGATTTTTGTTGTACCTGCACCTCACCGTACTTGTGCATATGACAGTAAACTCATCTTGACTGCAGTGTTGATTCCTTAGTTCATGTTGATCTTCACAGGTTCCATCAGTTTCAGACACGAGGTAGCCAGCTGCTTCGACTATTTTTAAGGAGGATCTTTTGAAATATGGAGGTGATATGGAGAAACCGTGTTGTATCAGAGGAGTAAATGGGGAAACCATTGCTTCCCAGAGCTATGTTGTTCTGATTGTTGCTCCTCTATTGTTACTGGGCCAAATTCTTGGAATTGCTTAATTTTTCAGAGGCACCTTTTTGGGCTACAATGGATTAAGGAGACTTGTCATCACCTTCCAAGAGCAGCTGATGAATAGCTAATAAATGTTATCCTTTGCTAGTGATCCTTTGCTATTCTGTGAATTAATTTTAACGATATTTTTTTTAAAAAGGCTAATGGGCTTGTCCCACTTAGATGATTTTTCAGGCAACTATCAGAATGGAACACATACACACACACACGCAGGGACAGGCCAAGCGGGGGGGAGGGGGGGCACTGTCTGAAATTCACACGGTGCAAAGCCAAGGTGATACAGACACACACCGCGATCAACAGGAAGGTTGGCACTGTAATTAAGACAGTTAAAGCAGAGTGTATGGTAAGTCCTTTGAGAGGGGGGAGATGGAGTGGAGACAACGTTTAAGAAGCCAGAGATACACGGCTGTGAAGCTCGGCAGACATTACCGGTCGGTTATCCTTGGTTCTGAAAATGGCTTACATCTTTTTTTCCCCCAATGAGCCAATAAAATTCACTGGTCAGCACTGGCTACATCCCACAAGAACCTATGAGAACCTTCGACCTTCTGGCACGAGAGTTCTTGTTACTCTCTATGGCGGCTTTATTCTAATCGCCGCTAATTTTTCAACATGTTGAAAGATTCGCGGCGATCATAATGAGGCCGGGACTAGTTTCCAGAATGCGGGAACTAATCACGACTATGAAGGCGACTCCCCGGCAACTACCCACGAACTCGTGGCGACTGCATAGTTTCCTGCAGTCGCCTAAAAAGTCGCCTAAGTGGGACAGGCCCATTGGATATTTTTAAAATGTGCTAGCAAACATTACAACAACTTCTCCAACAATGCTGAACCTTATTATGTCTTTCAGTTGAGCAAGAGGAAATTAAGGATAACATCTTTAGTCTCTGTTGAAAACACAGTTCCCACCCTTGGATTCAATTCCTTATTGTGATTACTGTCTTGGATTGAACCAGAACAGTTCAAAATCTACGTCCAATTTGACTCCCTCAAAGCAATTTCTGGGTGCAGGAAGCAATCAGAACAACTTTTAACAACACAAAAGCCAATGGGTTCAATGGTATTTTGTTTTCACATAACTAGGTACAGTTAAATTATTTTTTTCATACAGTAAAGTTACAATTTTACTATACATTAGGCACTATCATACTCTAGTACAAGAGTTTAAAATGGATTACCCTGAGGCAGTATATGAGTTGCCATGTTGCCGATGCTATTTGTGCCGTCTAGTTCAGTGTTGCTATCTCCTTGTGATCATTATTGAAATGTGGAGGACCCATTGTTTTTAGTTGTGTATTACAAGGCTCTAATTAGAAAAGCTATTTACAGAAATTCTAAAGTAACTTGGTAGAGAGACACAAAATCCTAGAGTACTCAGCAGGTCAGGCAGCATCTCTGGAAAAAAGGAATAGGTGATGTTTCGGGTTGAGACCTTTCTTCTGACTGAAATTAATGGGAGATGGAAACTAGAGGTATGAAAAGGTACAAAGAACAAATTAATGAAAGGTATGTTGTGGTAGCGAGTCTGGATTAAAACTCTGTCAAAGA
Source organism: Raja brachyura (assembly GCA_963514005.1). The sequence goes on from OY740790.1 coordinate 27,423,013, forward strand.
GCTTGAGAGCAGGAGGAATCATGGGGGGTGCAGCGAGAGAGGGTGTTGCAGAACTTGTCAGAGAGAACGTCAATAGACAATGGGTGCAGGAGTAGGCCATTCGGCCCTTAGAGCCAGCACCGCCATTCAATGTGATGATGGCTGATCATCCTGAATCAGTACCCTGTTCCTGCCTTCTGCCCATATCCCCTGACTCTGCTATCTTTAAGAACCCTATCTAGCTCTTAAAGTAGTTTCTGTTTCAGGAATGTAGTGGGATAAGCAGGTTTATATTTGCTCAGCCATATAACCCTTCAAGTCATCTGTGCCCTTGCGATTCAAATCTATTTTTATCTCATATCCGAATTGAATTGTTCCACCACCGATGAAACCTTTCCATCTCAATCCTCCTCCTTTCAGGCTCTTTAAAACCTGCATCTTTGTTTAGGCATTTGGTCCCCTGTTGTAATATCTTCAGCTTTATCACTGTCTCCATCGATTTTATTTAATAATATTCCTATATGACTGGGCTTCATTAAAGGTGCAATGTAACTGGATTCTGTTGCAGGATAATCTAAGTGGTGGTATGCATGAAAACACCACTAAGTGGCACAATTGAGTTATGTGAGGAAGAACCCAGATTTCCAGCATCCACACACAGTTTGCTCAGAATGACATGTGGCCTTTCATTCTTGATACAAAATCAAGACTAAATATAATTAAATGTTCATTTGGTCTTGCAGTTTATTTAGCTTATGATGGACTTGCATGTGAACATTATGCTGTTAACTCTTGATGTTTGAAGATTAAGCCTATTCTATCAAGCTTCCAGTAAAAACAAATATTTCTTATGCAAGGAAGTTCGACTAGGAAAGTTAGCCTGAGCTCATTAATAAAAGTAATTCAGGCTGAGAAACTAATGCATATGTGCTTTTTTTAATCTGCAGAATGTGTTGTCCCATACCCATCATCAACATCCATTTAACATGCCATTCCCTTATGGTGTGTGTGCATATGCATGACAATAGTTGATCATGCGTATAGATAGGTGTAACTAACTTTATGTGTGCTGTAGTGTAGCTTACTCCTTGTATAACCACAAGTTGACTAGTTGGATAAACTAATATATACTGGTGTTTATACTCCAATCATCTACTGGAACCTTCTGGCATACCTTTTCACTCTCCGCGCCTAAACTTATTTAACTTCTTATTAAAGGTATCTGAATTGTTTACCTCACCTTGGTCTGAAGTGATCACAAGCTGATTTATTTAAAGCACCAAATTAATCCTCTTTGGATGTGATCTATATTTGCAGTTGATACTGGACATGTTGAGGGCTGGATCTATCTAAAAATAAACTCCTGTGCAATACCGCTTTCCACAGTCTGAAGATATCCCTTTTACTGTTATGTTATGCTTTCAATTTTTATCCAATCTACTCACTAGTGTTCCTGACTTTGCATGCCATATTTGTCATGAACTTAGATGTAATATACTTGGATTTTTTTTAAAGAAAAAATATCAAGGCTAGGAGATATTCCTGATATTGACCTGGGAACTTTGTCCGCTGGTACTGCTTAGGATAGACCTTAAAATGATTGTTACTTAATAGGATTACTTGGTCGACATGGATTCAGTGGAACAGGGAACCTTATACAGAGCTGTATATAATACAATGATTAACTACAATGACTTTATTTGAGACAGCACGCCTCTGCTTTGTCTGAAGAAAGAGTTGTATTTGTTTTGTCAGCAAGGGTGAGTCTTTTTCTGAACTCATGGGGTGACCTTTGTCTCAACAGTTTAGATGTCCCAAAAGCAATAAAAGCATCTTTATTGCTGCAATTGGATATCTGCAAATGGATCCTCGACTTCCTCATCCACAGACCACAGTCTGTTCGAATTGGCAGAAACACTTCATCCTCAGTAATAATCAGCATGGGAGCACCTCAAGGCTGCGTGCTCAGCCCCCTGCTCTACTCACTCTATACTCATGACTGTGTCGCCGGACATAGTGTGAACTCCATTTTCAAGTCCGCCGATGACACCACGGTTGTAGGACAAATTACAGAGGGTGATGAGTCAGAGAGCCAGGACAATAACCTGGCTCTCAATATCAGCTAAACCAAAGAACTGATTGTGGACTTTGGAATAGGACGGTTGAGGACCCACAATCCTGTTCACATTAATTGGACGATGGTGGAGAGAGTAAAAAACCTCAAATTCCTGGCCGTGCATATTTCCGATGATCTTTCCTGGACACAGTAGGTATGTTACAAAACTTACGTTGAGCAGTGCTGCAGTTCTGCCGCTCCCCGTATGCGTGACTTTGGCGCCTTTCACAGGGGGGCGGGCTTAAAGTGCCGTTTTTCTGCAGACTGGGAAAATCGATCCATGTCGGGCGATTTCGTTGCGGAAGAAAAATCACTCCGACATTTCATTTATGAAGGTATTTTTAAATTGCGCTAAATTATTTATTAACTAGAGTAATTTAAAAATCGCCTTCAAAAGCCGTGAGTGCCGACAATGGGAAGGATTTTGCGTAGGGGAGAAAAAAAGGTACACAGTTTATTTTTATATTAAAAGTTGGTTTTTAGGGATGCTTTAATCACATTTTCATATTGCAAAATGGGGTCCAAAAAAATGTATGAACCAACAGTATTTTTCCTCCGGACTTCACCGCAAACCGCAACGTTCCAATCCACCGCATTCCACTAAAACCCACTCGCTAGTTGATTTAAATGGCCATTAATTTACAGGCATTAAACACTAAATTCCTTCCATTTGGCCTAGAAATTCATGAAAATGAGAATTTAAAATTATGTTATATTGTGGATTATTGTGTGAATGTTATTTAGACACTTAGGCAATTTTAAAAAAGTTTATCTTTTCTTAAGAAATGGATAGATGTTTAGATCTGCCCATTGAATTTTGTAATTAGCTACAATTAGATAACTAACTAATTATATGCTTTAATTTCAGGTCATCCAAGTAAGATTGTTTCATATTTGTTTCAGAATGCTTCAATCTATAATTGAAAATTTCATTGAGCTCTTAATTTTTAAGAAAGTTATGGGCTTTTAACTGTTCTAGATCACAGCTTTTGAGTTAAATCAATTGAAAGGCAATGGGGAACAAGATGCTAATTTCCGAGTATGAAAATGGTCATAACTTTCTTAATACTGAAGATATGAAAGTGAATTAGGTGTCAAATTAAACTTCTTTTTATGCTTTATCTGATGGGATAAATTGCAGACTTGATTTTTAAAATCTCAAAATTTTGTAACATTGCTAGACACAGCACACTGTTGCAATTAGAAAGAAAGCACATCAACGGCTCTACTTCCTGAGAAGGTTGTGGAGATTCACTATGTCAAAGAGGATTTTCTTGAACTTCTACAGGTGCACAGTAGAGAGCATATTGATTGGTTGCATCGTGGCCTGGTTTTGCAACTTGAACGTCCAGGAGCGGAAAAGACTGCAAAGAGTTGTGGACGCTGCCCAGTCCATCACCGGCTCTGACCACCCCACCATCGAAGGGATTTATCAGAGTCATTGCCTCAAAAAGGCAGCTAACATCATCAGAGACAACCCTGGCCACATACTCATCTCACCACTGCCATCGGGAAGAAGGTACAGGAGCCTGAGAATTGTAACGTCCAGGTTCAGGAACAGCTTCTTCCCTACAACCATCAGGCTATTAAATACTAAAATCTCATAAGCTATGAACTCCAATAGACTACGATAATTATTATTATTATTATTGCTGCACTGTTATTGTTTTTTTTTAGTTTTGTTATATTATTTATTATGATTACATATTCTGCTGTGCTGCAGGAAGTAATAATTTCATTGTTCTATTTGGGACATGTGACAATAAAACATTCTTGACTCTCTTTATTGATTTGAGCTGTGTGATCAAAACTGCGCATTTCCAAAATGTCGACATACAATTTTCGATTGCGAATTGTGAGGTCGAAGGAGGTCGTCTTCACTCTCCACTATTACTGGTCGTGATTGTCATAGCCAAAGGGAGGTCAAAGGAGATCGACAGAGGTCGTCTTCACTCTCCACTAATACTGGTCGCGATTGTGAACCATTGTCTCATTTGTAGACTTTGGTGTGGTTGTTTGGTTACTTATTTACTCTTCTCAATTTTCAGTTGGAAGAATGCTGTGGCCAACTTTAATATATGTGTTTTTGCTTGAGTTTAGATCACGTAACTTAGTCAAAAGATCAATTCTATGATCATCCTGGATCCCACTTAGTCGCAGTGGTATATGGAGCCAATACCCAGGCCTTTAAGTGAACAGAGGGTAAAGAAGTCACCTGGCATGCTTGCCTTCGTCAGTTGATGCATTGATAAGAGAAGTTGGGAAGTTACTTGCAGTTGTATAAGATTTTAGTTGGGTTACATGGCCGTCCGAAGGCGGGGTGCGTTGGCTGCGACCGCACCCCCTTTTTTCCCCAGAGTAAGAAAAAATCCCGAGGGAAACAAAAAAAACACGGTAAAAAAAAAATCAAAGAAAATCAGCGTTTCCACTTTGTCGGAAAAGCACCCGAAATTCTGGTTCCCGCCGCTGGATGATTTGGGAGAAAAAAATGTGACGATCTGCACCTGCGCAGTTGGGGAAGCAACGCAAAGTGACGCCGTCTCTCCGCGCGTGTGCAGTGGGCCCGGGCGGGTTCAGACTGCCATTTGCACTCCACACATTGAGCTCGATGCCTTTGTGTCATCTACTCCAGGTAAGTAGTGGAATATTCCGTTGCAGATGGGGAGGCTGTTTTTTATCCTTGGTTTAAATTACCCATGAGGGGGTCTAATCTGGCCCGCGGGATAAGGGAGTGCCCATTTCTCCAGGCCCGGCGTGGGGTGCGGTGTCTGCCCGCCCGGTCCAGCATCTCCATCCGCGGCGTCGGAGCCTCACCAACGGCCAGCCTGGCGACCAGGAGACCGTTCTCCCGTCGCCGGGCGGAAGTGGCTGAATCTGAACCCAGCGGCTGTAACCCCAACCCCAAAAGAAAGTTCCAATTGTTTGATATTTGATGGAGGAGAAAATATAATAATAGTTCCAAAACCTACTTTAATTTTGCAATCTCACTAAAGATAATCCCCCTTTCCCTCTTCCCTCCCCCATTTCTCTCTCCCCTCCTCCATCTCTCTCTCCCCCTCCCACATCCCCCCCTTTTTCTGGTGGGGTGTGCGAAGATGAAGGTGGCACGGGCCCAGCAGGGGCCCAGCGGGCGGGGGGGCGATGAAGGTGGCGTGGCCAGATGGGGGAGGGAAGAGGGAAAGGGTGATTATCTTTAATGAGATTGCAAAATTAAACTGGATTTTAGAGCTATTATATTTTCTCCTCCATATGAATAATTTTAAACAATATCAAATAATATCAAACAATTGGAACTTTCTTTTGATAATACTGAAAATTATGAATTCCATAGTTTGTGACATAAATATACATTTTAATGGGATCATTATATACAGATGTAACATTTCCATTTCAAGATCGGGCGGGGGGGCAAATATGCGTCAAGCCGATAGCCTAATCGTTTAAGAGTTAAAAGATAGCCTAATCGACAAAGAGCTGAGAAGAGGAATCAGAGCTGCCAAGGAAAGGTACTCTGAGAAGTTGAGAAGCAAGTTCTCAGCTAGTGACTCGTCCTCAGTTTGGAAGAGCATGCAAGAAATCACCAGCTACAAGAGGACAACCCGTCCGCTCTTTGGACAATCGTCAGCTGACGAACAACCTGAATGAGTTTTACTGCAGGTTTGAAAATCAGAAACGTAACCCTGGTACCCCCTCCCCAACAAACACAGCCAGACCCCAGTCTGCAAAGAATGGACCCTGCACCCTCTCCTTCCCATTCACCACTTCACACCTACTTAAGGCAAGACTCCAGTGTGAAAAGAGTGGACCCTTTCCCACCTCAACCAACACTTCACACCCAATCACTCATTTTTAACCAGTCCCTGCAAAGACATACTGTCCCTGCCTGCTTCAAAGTCTCCACTATTGTCCCTGTGCCCAAAAAGGTAAGGATTACTGGTCTTAATGACTACAGGCTTGTCGCACAGACATCTGTAGTCATAAAGACCGTTAAAGGGCTTGTGCCGGCCAAGCTGAAAAATATCACAATCCCTCTGCTGGACCCTCTGCATTTTGCATATTGGGTCAATAGATCTGTGGATGATGCAGTCAATCTGGGCCTGCACTTAATCCTCCAGCACCTAGACCGCCAGGGAACCTATGTGAGGATTTTGTTTGTTGATTTTAGCTCTGCATTCAACGCCATTGTGGGACTTCCGGTGGCATCAATGGTGGGGTGAGAGACGCTGCTGTTTCGCTCTGCTTCCAAAGACTGTTTTAATGAGCTAAAATACGAGTTGGAATCAGAGGAGTTCTAAAAATAACTACCGGAGCTGTTATTTAATTGTGTGTTATCAGAAGTCCTGCTGATAACAGAGAATAACGGCAGTTTTAAATGAAAAGGGCTAAAACTCGCCAGAAGCCTTCGAAAGCTGCTACAAGAGCTTATCTGAAAAAACCTGGAAAGACTCCTCAATCCCCTCAAGCATCAGCTGGAAGTTCAGAAGAAGAAGCTGACTTTCAAAATCCTTCTACAGAAATGACTTCAATGGAGGAACAACTGGAAAAGTCAGTAACAGCTTTAGTCACTGAAAACATCTCTAAAGTGATACGAGAGGGGAATGTTGCGCTGGAAAAAAGCCTCTCCGAAAAAATTAAACAAGGTAATGATAAGCTGATGGGGAAAATTGACGACTTAGCCAAACGTGTGGTCGAGATTGAGGAGGACTTAAACAATAAAATTAAGCGGGTTGATAAGAACTGTAATAAAAAGCTGGACGCGATGTCAAAGTCCACTGAAGCGGCTATGGAAGGAATGGATAATTCGTTAACTGAGATGGCTAAGGAGATAAAGAGACTAAAAAAGGAACAAGAAAGTACTGGGAGGGAGCTTGCTAAAATGAAGTATAAATGTATGGACCTGGAAGCAAGATCGAGGAGACAAAACTTGAGGATAGCTGGAGTAAAAGAAGGAAAGGAAAGTGGACAGAACTTTCAGGAGTTTGCTGCCAACTTCCTCAAACAAGTACTTAAGCTACCTGAAGCCCCGAGAATAGATACGGTTCACTGGGTCCGACGTAAGGCTCAAGCAAGCTCAAATGCTCCCCCAAGACAGATTATTCTGAAATTCTATGATATTTCAACCCTGGAAGGAATTATGAAAAAGATTCCATATGGAGTGAATTTGATGTTTGGAGAAGACAAACTAAGATTCTTCCGTGATTTTCCAGCTGAAGTCATGGAAAAGAGGGACAAGTTAACAAACATGAGAAGGCTACTGGAGGAGGTTGAGGGAGTAAGATATGGGATAGTATAACCCGCGAAATTGAGAATTACTTATAACTCTGTCGAACGTGCATTCATGGATCCAGAAGAGGCATTTAAATATGCCCAAAGTATCACACAGGAGGCCAACTGATAATTAGGTGTTGGTCTCCCACAATAACACAGAAGAATTGTGTTTCCCTTTTTTTTAACATACAAAAAAGACTGCTCTGGTTAAGATGGCGAATTTTCATCTAGGCGCTGTCTAGACATCTTATTTTTGGAATGTTAATTCAAGGTTGGATTTTAAGTTTCATTTCAGCAAAGGATTGGAAAAGAAAAAAACTGTGGCGGGGAAAATAACTTGAGAATATGGAAAAATATTATCAGTGGACTTGTAGATAGAAACTTATGATTTAAGAAACACACAATTATAAACTAACATAAAATATAATTAATAAAATTGTGTAATTTTAAGGCATAGCGTAGTAATGGCTGTTGTTTACTTCATGATGTTAATTACTTGCTAAATATAAGAATAATTAGATAAATATGATTGATAAGTATTAACATACTAATAAATTTTATGGATATAGTAGATTTAGTTTAAATTGCGAGCAAAGTGGAGGGGAGGAGACTCAGATACTTGGAAATTATCCAAGGGTACTTGGAAGTTATCCGGGCTTTTGTGTCGGACAACAGCAGGCTCCAAGGTTAAACCCTTGGGACCCGCTGTTGTCTGATACAAATGTTTGAGACTTAATTGTAATAGATCTTGGCATATCGATAGATATGGATATATAATTAACATAATCACTGTTATATCTAAGTATATACTTAACGTTGGAAACTATTTTGTTTTTCCTCTTTGAAGATACGTTCCTAATCTATCGGAGTGTGTTTTATTTTATATATTTTTTTTTTAACTTTGTATCGCTCTCTCTTCCAATTAATAATAATTGGTCAAGGGGGCAGAGCAAAACATATAAAAACATCTACGGAAGTCGATAAGAATTTTTCTAACACCTGTTGGTGGTTTGTTTTTAGTTATAATATCTTTATTTTTGGATATTATCATTTCACTTTTTGTTTGTTAATTATCTTTTCACAACTTTACAATTTCGGGTCTTTTTCAAGGTCTATTCTGAAGGGGAGATGCCAACAAAATCTAATAGCTGGGGATGATCATCCCTCACCTAGAGTAATGAGGTTCTTGGTTGCACCATATGAAGTAAAGGTATTAACATGATCCATAATGCAAGACGATAAACAAAAGAAAACTGGAGGAATCACGTTCTGCAGTTGGAATATAAGGGGCGCTAATGAACCAATTAAAAGGGGTAAGATCTTTGCCCAATTAAAAGCTTTAAATAGTGATGTAATTTTCTCACAAGAGACGCATCTGAAATATCAAACACAGATAAAATTGAAGGCAAATTGGATAGGGCAAACATACTACTCTTCATTTACTAAATCTAGAGGCACGGCCATTATCATTCGTAAAGGTATACCATTTAAATTAAAGAATACCATAGCAGATAAAGAGGGGAGGTACGTCATAGTCACGAGAGAAATGTATTCTACTCCACTTACTTTGATAAATATTTATGCTCCTAATTTTGACAACCCTCAATTTTTTAGTAAGATTCTGGATACAATTTCAGAACTTAACTATCAAAATGTGGTAATAGGGGGAGATATGAATTGTGTTTTAGATCCATATTTGGATAAATCTGCAAAACAAAAAAGGATTAACATAAAATCTAAAACAAGTGAACTCCTAAATACATACATGAAAAATACCAATATGACAGATGTATGGAGGATCGCTAACCCAGTAGGTAGAGAATATTAATTTCATTAAACGGTACATAAAACATACTCATGTATTGATTATATCTTAGTGGACACAAAATGAATTCCATACACATATAATGCTAAACATCACAATAGTATTATTTCTGATCACTCCCCGTTAACTTTCTCTTTAAAATTCGAAGGAATGCCTGACAAAAAATCGTTTTGGAGGTTTAACCCCCAAATATTAAACAAGTCACAAGGTTGTACATATTTAAAAGAGCAGATGAAATTCTTTGAGACAAATGAAACACCAGATATTTCACCCTCCTTATTATGGGAAACTTTTAAGGCATTTATAAGAGGAACTATAATCTCATATCAAGCTTTCCAAAATAAAAAGAATAATACTGAACAATTACAGCTAGAACAAGAAATTAGACAATTAGGTTTAGAAAATGCTAAAGAACCAACTATAGATAAACACAATAAGATAACAATACTAAAATATAAATTACTTAGACAATTGTAATCTTCCAAAACTAAATATGGTGGAACAAGAGGGATTAGGAGCTCAGATTACACTTCAGGAAATAGAAGAAACAATACGTTTGTTGAAGAATGGCAAAACGCCAGGACCAGACGGCTTTAGTAATGAATTCTATAAAAGATTCCACGAGATAATTTCTCCATGCTTGCAAGAATTATATATATATATATATATATATATATATATATATATATGCTTTTAAAGAAAATAAACTACCAGAAACACTAACTGAGTCAACTATTGCACTTATACCAAAAAAGGATAAAGATCTAGACGACCCAGGCTCATATAGAGCTATTGCACTCCAAAATACAGATTAAAAAATATTAGCAAAGACACTAGCGAGAAGATTGAGTAAATATATTAGCAAACTAATAAACCCGGATCAAACTAGGTTTATACCAAAGAGATACTCATTTAACAATTTGAGATGGCTGTCTAATATAATGTACTCACATAATACTGAAGAAGACCTAGCAATTATCTCATTGGATGCAGAAAAAGCTTTTGATCAAGTAGAATGGCAATATTTATTCAAAGTATTGCAAAAATTTAACATGGGAGATAACTTTATCTCATGGGTAAAATTATTATATGATAAGCCAACGGCTAGAATACTGACTAATAATATATTATCCCCGAAATTCCAATAGGCAAGGGGCAATAGACAGGGGTGCGCACTTTCACCTCTGCTATTTGCACTAGTTAGAGCCTTTAGCAGAAAGTATAAGAAGTCATCCGAAGATTCGTGGATATAATACCAAACACTCAAATAATAAAATTATTATATGCAGACGACATATTATTATATATTACAAATTCACAAATTAGCATACCAAATATACTAAATTTAATAGAGGAATTTAATAGAGGATATAGAGTAAACTGGAACAAAAGCGAAATTATGACGATAAAACCTCAAGAGCCGTTACATCTGTTAAAATTCCCCTTTAGAATTGCAACAGAAAAATTTAAGTATTTGGGCATCCAAATTACTAGGAAAGATAAATCATTACTCAACGCAAACTATATGCCTTTAATAACTAAATTAAATGGGTTGATTAAATTCTGGAAAACACTGCCGATGTCCTTAGTAGGCAGAATAAATGCGATAAAAATGATCTTCTTACCACAAATACTGTACCTATTTCAATCAATACCAATATGTTTACCAAAAAAATTCTTTAAAAAATTAGATTCTGATATAAACTTCATATGGGATTATAAATCACATAGAATTAAGAAAAAACACTTGTGTAAATCTAAAGAATCAGGGGGACTGACACTCCCTAACTTATTGTATTACTATTGGGCAGTGAATATTAAAAATATAATCTTTTGGATGGACAGTTCTGCCCAACAGGTAGATTGGATAAGAATGGAGAAAGAGGATTGTTCCCCTTATAATATAGGAGCGATTCTTCTTTCCCTGATGAAACTGAACAATATAATATATAAGAAGAATCCAATTATTCACAGTATAATACGAATTTCTTTAAAATTAAGAAAATTATCGCTTCTTTCTCCAATAACTAATAATCCCTCACTGAAACCATCCATTATTGATAAAACGTTTATCCATTGGGAAAGATTAGGAATTAAAACAATGGGAGATATGTATGATATGGGAAAACTTTTATCATTCCAACAATTACAACTAAAATATAATTTGAAAAATAATATTTCAAATATCTTCAAATTTAAGATTATTTGAAGAAATATATACAAGGATATCAAACCCTAACCCCAGATTTATTGGAGGAAGGAAGGAATAGAAAGGCAGAATCAAGCAATTTAATATCTTACTTATATAATATAATTTTAAATATAGAAACGCAACGACAGAGGCAATTAGAAGGGACTGGGAACAAGAGTTATTGATAAAAATTCCTAACGATAGATGGGAAAAAAATGTATTATATGTAAATAAATGTTCAATTAATGTAAGACATAACCTAATCCAATTTAAAAATTTTACATAGATTAAATTATTCTTAAACTAGACTGAATAAAATATTCCCAAATGTTTCCCCCATCTGTGACAAATGTCTTACTCAAAAATGCCACTATAGCACATTCCTTTGTCTCGTGTATAAAACTGTATACATTTTGGAATGAAATTTTTGGAATTTTTACAAAACTATTTAACACAAAATTGAACCCCAATACAGAACTGATTATCTTTGGATCAATGGAAGAGGGAAGTGAACTAACTATATTCCAAGAAGCTTTTCTTAATTACGGTCTAATAACAGCAAAAAAACTTATACTCAAATTTTGGAAAAACGCAATCATGCCAACATTCAAAATGTGGATTTCAAATATGTCTGAAACGCTTCATCTTGAGGAAATGAAATTTCTCCTACTAGGCAAAGTAGACCAATTCTCAAAGACTTGGTCTCCTTTTATCAACTTTTTGCAAGCATATGGTGCAACATAACATAACCTCAGAAATTAAATGGTTTAGAACCGGGTGACGGATGGGCAAAAATACGAAATGGGTAGATCTTTCCTAATCTCTCTTTTCTTTACTTTCTCCTTCTATTTCAATCTTTTCAGCTTCTCTTCTATGTCCTTTATTTATTTTGCTATCTGTTTCTACTCGCTTGTCTATCTATTCCGACACTCTGTATTTCTTTTTTCTTCCACTGTTCTTTTATTATTAAATCAAAAGTATGAAGTTGTACAAGAATGGAAATATGTATGTATTAGGTACTCAAGTACCACACTATTGTACTTACTTCTAACAAAAATAAACAACAAAAAAAAAACACCATTGTGCCAGAGCTACTACGCTCCCAACTTTCTGAGTTGACTGTGCCTGAACCCCTCTGTCGGTGGATCACCAGCTTTCTGACAGACAGGAATCAGCATGTGAGACGGGAAAGCATATCTCGGACCCGCAAACGCTCAGCATAGGAGCACCGCAATATGCGTACTCTCCCCTCTCCTCTACTCTCGCCACACCAATGACTGCATCTCCACAGACACCTCTGTCAAGCTTCTCAAGTTTGCGGGTGACATAACCCTGATTGGACTGATCCAGGATAGGGATCTCTGTACTCTTTTCAGTTTGACATCTTTCTTATAACATGGTGCCCAGAACTGAACACAATATTCTAAATGCTGTCTCACAAATGTCTTATACAACTGCAACATGACCTCCCAACTTCTATCCTCAATACTCTGACTAATGAAGGCCAAAGTGCCAAAATACGTTTTGACCACCTGATGTACCTGCGACTCGACCTTCAAGGAACCATGCAACCATCAACCATTCCTCTGCCCACCTGGCTAATTGATCCAGATCCTGCTGCAATCTTTCACAACCAGCTTCACTATATGCAAAACCACTCACTTCTGTATCATCAGCAAACTTGCTAATCTTGCCCTGTTTTGTGGAGTAACTCAGCAGGTCGGGCTGAGTATAGAGGTTGGGAGGTCATGTTGCAGTTGCATAAGAAGGTGGTGAGGCCGCATTCAGAGTATTGTATTCAGTTCTGGGCACCATGTTATAGGAAAGATGTCATCAAACCGGAAAGGATACAGTGAAGATTTACGAGGATGTTAAGTCTATCTTTCCCTCTCAAACCCATTCTCCTGCCTTCTCCCCATTACCTCTGACACCCGTATCAATCAAGAATCTATCAATCTCCTCCTGAAAAATGCTCATTGACTTGACCTCCATAGCTGTCTGTGACAATGAATTCCACAGTTCACCATCCTCTGACTTAAGAAATTCCTGCTCATCTCCTTCCTAAAGGAATGTCTTTTAATTCCAAGGCTGTGGCCACTGGTCCTAGACTCTCCCACTAGTGCAAACATCCTCTCCACATCCACTCCATCCAGGTTTTTACCTGGCTGGGACAGATGGCAACAGCTTCATACCGTGTCCCAAAGCTCATGTCCTGTCCTGCATCACCCAAGGCAGCAGGGACGTTATAGGAGAGGGCAAGCACCGTAACAAAGTAGCTCACGATGGTTTGGGTAACATTCAGGAATGTCTATGCATGTCACATCATGAATATTATTCAAGAACGGTCTTGACCCGAAATATAATCTATACCTTTTCTCCAGAGATGCTGCCAGACTCACTGAGTTACTCCAGCACTCTGTGACATGTCATCTATCCATGTTCTCCAGAGATGCTGCCTGACCCGCTGAGTTACTCCAGCACTCTGTGAAACATCGCCTATTCATATTATCCGCAGATGCTGCCTGACCCACTGAGTTACTCCAGCACTTTGTGTCTATTTTCCCTTCACCCATCTGCCAAAGCCCACTCTCCCCCCTCCTTTCCTATGTTCCTTTCCGCCCATAAACTGTCTTTACATTTCACGCCTTTTTCAAATCTGCTCTGCTGATCTACATGCATTTTTCTTCTTAACCTTTTAGTCATAGAATGATTGCAGTGTGGAAACAGGCCCTTCAGCCCAACTTGCCCACACCGACCAACAGCGCAGCGTGCACATTATTTCACATTAAATGTTTGTAATCCTGTCATGCCACACCACTTTTTGGAAAGCTTCGTACGGGCCTTGGTTACATTTAAAGTATTGGCTGCCACACTAAAGGAATGATATGTAGGCTTTGGAGACGGTGTGGAAGAGGTTTCCCCAGATGGTGCCTGGATTAGAAGGTATTAACTGTGAGGAGAGGTTGGACAAAGTTGGATTGTTTTTTCAGGAGCTTCAGAGGCTGAGGGGAGACCTGATAGAATTATATAAACATTATTAGTGGCATAGATGGGTAGATAATCAGTCTTATAACCAAGGAGGAATTGTCAAATATGAGAGGGCATTGGTTTAAGTGAGAGTCGATACAGTTAAAGAATTGCGCACGGGAAGTTATATTTTATGTAGAGAGTGATAGATGCTCGGAATGTGATGCCAGGGAAAGTGATGGGAGCAGATAAAACAGTAATGTTTGAGGCTTTTAGATAAACACATGAACAGGCAAGGAAACAGACCATGTGCAAGCAGATGTAACTAATTTAAATTGGCATCATGGTTGGTGCAGACATGATGGGCCTAAGGGCTGTTCCTATGCTGCACTGTTCTATGTTTGCCATTTGCTTCTGAGGACAATGTCTAAACCACACTTTTACTTCAAAAAATCAAAACCTGACCGCAGTCACATTTAAGGCTTGGGATAAAAGGGTTCTCACACAAGAGAATTTACTTACAAGGTTTTAAACTACATGTTAATGTGTAAAGCATTGTTACATTGACAATCAATTTATTGTTGCTTTTGATCTTTTGAATCAAAGACGAATTCTGCATTTTATTGAGGGATTGATGATTTCAGGAAAATTGATGTGTTTGGCTGTCTGAATTTCCCTTCCCTGATCTTTCCCATTAAGAAATGGGAAAGATATTCAGTGAATATTTCTCATCGGTTTTTACTTTAGAGAAGACCATGGAATCTAGGGAATTGAGGCATAAAAGTTGTGACGTGTTAGACTATATACACATTGCCGGGGAGGAGGTCTCGCCATTTTAAAAGGTAATTGAGGATAAATCCTCAGAGCCTGGTCAGGAGTACATTCGGTACAGTGGGGCAGTGGAAGAGTTGCTGCCTTACGGTGCTAGAAACCCTGGTTCTACGGGTGCTGTCTGTACGGAGTTTGTACGTTCTCCCTGTGACCTGCGTGGGTTTTCTCCGGGTGTTCCAGTTTCCTCCCACACTCCAAAGATTACAGGTTTGGCTTTAGTTAAAAAATTGTAAATTGTCTTTGATGCAGGGATCACTAGTCGTTGTGGACTCGGTCGGCTGAAGGGCCCGTTTCCACACTCAATCTCTAAACTAAAATAAAGTGCATCTTTAGAACCTTTGGGAATCGAGGGAAGAAAGTTGTGGAGGGTTAATTTTTCTGCCTGGCCCCTGTGACCAGTGGTGTGCCACAGGGGCCAGTGCTGAGTCTACTGTTTGTCGTGTATATTGACAATTTGAATGGCAATGTAGTTAACATTGAGTAACTATGCAGATTACACCAAAATTGGTCATGTAGTGGGGAGTGAGGATGGATATCTAATTTTAGAACAAGATCTAGATAAGGTGGACCAAGGAAAGGCAAATGTAATTTAACTCTGACAAGTGTGAGGTGTTGCACTTTAACATGCCAAACTAGGGCAGGGGTTAACCTACTCTGCGCCCTTTGCAAAATCTCCAATTACCTTCCAGGGCAGGATTTGCACAGTAAATGGGAGAGACCTGGAGAGTGGTAGGGCGCAGAGAAATCTAGGGCTACAGGTGGTTTAGATGGTACACTTGCTTTCATAGGTCAGGATATTGAGTCTGGAAGTCGTGATGCAGTTTTATGGGACTTGGGTATGCCACATTTGGGGTATTGCATGCAGTTCTGGTCACTCCATTACAGGAAGGTAATTGGAGGCTTTGCAAAGGGCGCAGAGTAGGTTAACCATAATAATAACTAGTTTAGGGTGTGTTAGCTGCAGGAAGAGTTGGATTGTTTTCTCTGGAACGCCATACATTGTAGGGAGACCTAATAGAAGTATAGGTTTGACACGGACATTGTGGGGTGGAGAGCCTGTTCTTGTGCTGTCCTGTTCTATGTGGTCCTAATTGAAATCAGTAACTGGCTCTTATACATTACAATACATTACAATAATACTTTATTAGCCAAGAACGTTTTGCAATATACGAGGAACTTAATTTGCCAAGTCAGTTATACAAATAAAAACCAACAGAACACACAAAATACATTTTAACATAAACATCCACCACAGTGACTCCTCCACATTCCTCACTGTGATGGAAGGAGAAAAAAAAGTTCAATCTCTTCCCTCTGATGTTTGCTCTCCCATGGTCTGGGGGCTCGAGCCTTCTGTTGATGGAAGGATCTTACTCCTGTAGCCGGCGGTCGGGCCCTCTGCATTGGGGCAATCCAGCTCCCGCATCGGGGGGGGGGGGGGTGGGAAATCTCAGCTCCCCGCGCCGGCGATCGTATCTTGGGTCGGGTCGGGCCTGGTCAAAACCTTTTGCATTGTTGGAGCTCACGACTCGCTCTCTCCCAAGACTGCGACCTTTCGATGGTATAGTCCCCGGTTGGAGCGATTCCAGGCAAGGGATCGGCTCCGATGGTAAGTCCACGCCCCCGCGGTGTGGCTCAATGTCAGTCTCTAGAGAGAGGCCTTCAGCTCCATGATGTTAGGCCACAGAGCTACTGGAGACTCGATCCGGAAAACAATCGCATCTCTGGTAAGGTACGAAACTGAAAACATGCTTCCCCCTTCCCCACCCACCACATAAAAAAAACCAGAGAACATTTACACAAACTTTTAACACACACTAAAAATAACAGAAAAAAACACAAAAAGACAGACAGATTGTTGGCGAGTACATACAAGAATGAGATCTTCTCCCATATGGATCTGAAGCATACTTTAGACTTTGGAGATACAGCGCGGAAACAGGCCCCCTTGGCCCACGCCAACCATCGATCACCAGCACTATTCTACGCACTAGGAACAATTACCAAAGCCAATTAACTTACAAAATTGTATGTCTTTGGAGTGTGGGAGGAAACCGGAGCACCCGCAGAAAACTCACACAGTGACAGGACGAAATGTACAAACTCCATACAAACAGCACCCATAGTAGGGGTCAAACGCAGATCTGACACTGACTCTACTGCTAACCTTTGGCCTCCAAGATGCAGGTACATTTTCTAGCAATGTTATAACTTTTTGAGATTTAAAAAATCAAGTCTGCAATGTATCCCATCAGATATAGCATAAAATGAAGTTTAATTTGACACCTAATTCACCTTCATATTTTCAGTATTAAAAAAGTTATGGCTATCTTCATACTCGGAAATTAGCAACTTGTTCCCTATTGCTTTTCCATTGACAATACAAAAGCTGTGATCGAGGACAATCAAAAGCCCATAACTTTCTTAAAAATTAAGAGCACTGAATGAAATTTTTAGTTATTATAGATTGAAGCATTCTGAAACAAATATAAAACATCTTACTTGGATGACCTGAAATTAAAGCGTGTAATTAGTTAATTACCTAATTGTAGCTAATTACAAAATTGACTGTTGTGATGGAAATATTAATAAACATCCAGACTGCCTTGAAAATTCAAAAATGTGATATTCTCAAGATCAGAACTTTAATATTATTGTATTATATGCTGTAAGTCCGTAACAGATAGGTAAATAAATTACAATTTCTAGCAATAGACCAGGTCTTTATGGAGAAGATCAGTTGCTAGCTTGTGCATTGGCATACCATAATCAGTAGCATCATCATACTCCTCAGATTGTAACAAATAAACAACTCTATACACCTTGTTTTTCCTCAACCTTTCAATTTTGGCATTTTAAACTACAAGTTTTTGCTCTTCAAACCACGCATGACATGCCTTTCTGCCCTCTACTTTCCCATTACGAATGTCCTGTAGTTCCATTTCTTAAGAAAAGGATAATTAAAAAAAATAGCCTAAGTATCCAAATAACAAACTAATCCTATTCACACAAGAATATAACATGATTTTTAAATCTCACTGTCATTAATTTATATGCCAAATCAGTGATGGAAATGGGTTTTGGGAACTAGGGGTACGCTTAGGTCCGTGAGGCTGAGGTTGGGAAGGAAGGGGGTGAGGCGGGGGGGACTAGGACTAGACCCAAGGACTAGATTCTTTAAACATCCCCACCAAGCATGTCTCTATCCCCCCCCCCCCCCCCCCACCCCTCTCACCATCAAATATTTGACTGTCAATTTCAATTGGACTGCCTGTCCAATTTCTGACCCTCTGACCCTCCTGCTAGTTCTCTGTGAAGGTAAGTCATAATTTTGAATCATCCTCCTGTGGTAAAGGTGCTGTCTTGGTTCTTTATAAAAGTTTCAAGGGTTTGACCTAACAGCAATATGATTTTGATGTAAAGGTGATGTTGGTGTACTCATGGAATTGTTTTCTTTGTTTCGCAATAAGATGAATTTATTATGTGTGTGAAAAGACCATGTTGTCGATCAAAGGGAGGCACAGTGATGCAGATTGGTAGAGCAACTGCTTCACAGCGTCTAAGACCAGGATTCAATCCTGACCTCAGGTACGACCTCTGTGGAGTTTTCGCGTACTCCCTGCGACCCCATGGGTTTCCTCATGGTGCTTTGGGTTTTCTCCCACACCGCAAAGTTCATGTAGGTTCATAGGTTAATAGGTTCATAGGTTAACTGGCAACTACAAATTGCCCCTAGCAAGTAAGGGGTGGATGAAAAAGCGGGAAAACGTAAAAGTAGCATGAATGGTGATCAATGGTAGGTGTGAACTTGGTGAGCCATAAGGCCTGGTTCCATGCTGTACCTTTCAATCAGTCAATGAATCAAAGCGTTACTGTGCACCAGTGGTGATATTGGGCCAACAAATATTATTTCTGAATTCCCGAATCAGGCACAAGCACCTATATACTCTGGAGAAATAATTTACATTTCCACCCTTTTTCCAGGGTCCAACACTAGAGTGCATAGGTGGAAGGTGAGAGGGGGAAAATATAATGGAGATATGCGGGTGGTGGTGGTCGCAGAGACGATAGTGGCATGTAAGCAGCTCTTCGATAGATGCGTGGATTTGCATGGAATGAAGGGATATAGATCACTTACAGGCAGGGCCGGATTTAGATGAAGAGAGGCCCTAGGCTATTGCGCTTGTGAGGTTCCCCCTCCCCTCCCAATCCCCCACCCCCACGACTAGAGGACCATGAATATCCAACAGTGACAGTGTAACACTTTTAGATCCTCCTGTGTGTTGTCATTAAACAGTTGGTTATAAATTACATATTGGATTCACCACGGAGCGGGCGATGCCTTACCTGGATCGCTTTTTGAAGCAAAGATTATAGAGGAGCAAGATACGCCACTCAGTGGAAAAGGCGTAGTATCACATGTGTGATTGTCGATGCCATATTAGTGGACCAGAGATGGCGTCGACTATGGCGTCTACATCATTGGGAAACTAGGCTTCTCTATAATCTTTGTCTCTCGATCTCCCGCTGTGTAATCCGCTCCAAAGCTACAGAGCAGTTGCAACAATAGAGGAGCAAGATGCATTAGAAAGTTATTAGCTTTATTTGTAATAGATCTTTATTTACCTCTCAATCCCTCTCTATCCCCTCTCTTCGCGCTATATCCCTCTCTTCTCTCTATCGCTCTCCCTCCCCTCTCGATCTCTCTCTCTCCCCTCTCAATCTCTCTCTCTCCCCTCTCGATCGCTCTCTCTCCCCTCTCGATCTCTTTCTCTCCCCTCTCGATCTATCTCTCTCCCCTCTCTTCTCGATTTCCCTCTCTCCCTCCCCTCTGTGTGAGAGTTGGCAGCCCTGCTATGCCTTAGGCCCAAAAGAGGATAGAAATAAATTACATAATGGTCTTTGTAAGAAGATTTTAATAAGCTCTTTGATCTGTCCCACCATATATTTATATGAATGTGTGTTTGTGTGTGCCTGTAATTTTGTGCACAGTGTGTGTTAAAGCAATACAAGGGAAGCTGCACAATGCAATGCAAGGGAAACTACGCAAAGGTGGGGGCTGGGGAGGAAAGATGCGAGGGAACAGGGGGAAAAGGGAGGGAGAGAGAGGGAAGGAGGGAGGGAGAGAGGGGAGGGAGATCGAGAGAAGATAGTGGAGAGAGATCGAGAGAAGAGAGGGAGAGAAAGATAGAGAGGGATCGAGAGAAGAGGGAGAGAAAGATAGAGAGGGGAGAGAGGGATCGAGAGAAGAGAGAAAGATAGAGAGGGGAGAGGGATTGAGAGAAGAGAGGGAGAGAAAGAGGGGAAAGAAGAGGGAGAGAAAGATAGAGAGCGGAGAGATGGATTGAGAGAAGAGAGGGAGAGAAAGATAGAGAGGGTCGAGAGAGGAGAGGGGAGAGAGAGAAAAGAGGGATCGAGAGAAGAGAGGGAGAGAAAGATCGAGAAAAGAGAGGGGAGAGAAACATCGAGAGGGGGAGAGAGCGATCGAGAGAAGAGAAGGGAAAGAGAGAGATCGAGAGGGAAGTAAAGATCTATTACAAATAAATCTAGTAACTTTCTAATGCTCCTCTATCATCTTTGCTTACAACTGCTCTGTAGCTATGGAATGGATTACACATGTGGAGGCAATCCGCCAAAATGGCGGTCGTGACATTCCGTTACGTACCACACACCAGCCCATTGGATTTCCACTGAGTGGCGCACCTTGCTCCTCTATAATCTTTGGTTTGAAGTGTTGGGCCTGCTGCTTCAACATCAGAGCTGTGATTTGCGGAGCTCCCAGCCTCGGGCCGCGCTGATTTCAACATCGCGGAGCCCTGGAATCCCTTTGCCGAGGACCACCAGCGTGAATCTCCGCCCAGCTCAGCCTGTGGACTTTGGGAGCCGCGGTCTCTGTTAGCATGTGGCCGATTCGGAAGCCCAAGCTGCAGAGGGTGTTCTGTTATGACGTCAGAGTTCCATCATTCTGATGAGAGGGCCTGAGCATCGGGCCACCTGTAGCGGCGATTGCGGGGGGCTCAAGAGGAGGGGGTGCATTGGAGACGGGAAAAGGGATCATCAATGGGGGACGAGGGCTCCTTCCCATGCAAGAATGCTGTGGGGCGGAGGCGATGGAAGAAGAGCTCCAAATCACGGTGGGAGCGGAACTCATTGAGGTGGGGACGGAGGGGGACAAAGGTGAGGCCTCTGCTGAGGACAGACCGTTCGGTATCTGAGAGGGGGAGGTCAGGGGGGAATGGTGAACACACGGCTAGGATGGGGGTTGGGACCAGATGAAGGCAGGTGAGTGGATTGAGGCCGAGGCGATGTCTGGTGGGGGGGTGGTGGGTGGTCAGGGGGGAGGGGGCTATGAGGACTGTAGTGTTGGTGGGGAACAGCTGGGGTCACATGGTTTGAGGGGGATGGGGAAGATGGAACAGTCACTGATGTTACCAGGGTTGGGGGGGACTGGCACTAGGACCCAGCGCAATCAAACACAGGGGAGTTGGAGTCTGCAACATGGAAACTTCAGGCCCAGTGCTGAGTCCAGTATTTAGGTAAGGCGATGGCTGCGGTGCAGTGGAGTGGCGAGGGAAGGTGGAGTCAATGGTGGAAGACCACGGGGAATGGAGTCCGGGTCAGCGGGTGAAGCGTGGGAGATCCCGGTGGGCGGATGGTCTGTGGGGCGGCGAGGTTCGGTGGGCCCGGTGAGGTGGTGAGGTGAGTAGGCCCTGGAGCGGGGGGGTGGTTCGGTGGGCCCCGGTGCGGCAGCGATGTTTGGTGTGTCCGGTGTGGCGGCGATGTTCGATGGTCCCGGTGCGGCGGCCATGTTCGGTGGGCACAGTGCAGTGGACATGTTCGATGGGCCCGGTGAGGCGGCGATATTCGATGGGCCCGGTGCGGCGGCGATGTTCAGCAGGCACAGTGCGGCAGCGATGTTCGGCGGGCCTTGTGTAGTGGCCATGGTCAATGAGCCCGGTGCAGCGGCGATGTTCAGTGTGCCTGTTGTGGCGGCCATGTTCGGTGGGCACAGTGCAGTGGACATGTTCGATGGGCCCGGTGAGGCGGCGATATTCGATGGGCCCGGTGCGGCGGCGATGTTCAGCGGGCACAGTGCGGCAGCGATGTTCGGCGGGCCTTGTGCAGTGGCCATGGTCAGTGAGCCCGGTGCAGCGGCGATGTTCGGTGTGCCCGTTGCGGCGGCCATATTCGATGGGCCCGGTAAGGCGGCGATGTTCGGCGGGCACAGTGTGGTGGCGATGTTCAGCGGGCACGGTGTGGTGGCGATGTTTGATGGGTTTGATGTGGCGGCGATGTTTGATGGGTCCGGTGCGGAGGCGATGTTCGATGGGCCCGGCCCGGTGCGGCGGCGATGTTCGATGGGCCCGGTGCGCCGGCGATGTTCGATGGGCCCGGTGCAGCGGCGATGTTTGATGGGTCCGGTGCGGCGGCGATGTTCGATGGGCCCGGTGAGGATGCGATGTTCGATGGGCCCGGTGCGGCGGCGATGTTCGATGGGTCCGGTGAGGATGCGATGTTCGATGGGCCCGGTGCGGCGGCGATGTTCGATGGGCCCGGTGTGGTGATGTTCAGCGGGCACGGTGAGGCGACGAGGTGAGTAGGCCCCGGTGCGGTAGCGAGGTGGGTAGGCCCCAGTGGGGCGGCGAGGTCAAAGATCCAAGGATCTTTGGAGCAAATTCCTCTCCGACAACAAATATAAACCTCACCTACATTTTAATCCCGCCCCCCACCACATCACTAAAGCCTCCGGAATCGCAAGCACAGCGCCACTGATGGTAGGATTTGTAACAACGCCACTATCGGACAGTGCCACTGATGGTAGGTTATGTAACAACGCCACTACATCAAAAGTTTTATACACCTTGTAGGTATGTTACAAAACTTACCTTGAGCGGCGCTGCAGTTCTGCCACTCCCCGTGTGCAGGACTTTGGCGCCTTTCAGAGGGGGGTGGGTTTAAAATGCCGTTTTTCAAGTCAATCCATCTCAGCGGATTTCGGCGCTAAAGAGAAATCGCTCCAACATTAGATTTATGAAGGTATTTTTAAACTACGTTAGATCATTTATTAGCTAGAGTAATTTAAAAATTACCTTCTAAAGCCGCGAGCGCCGACAATGGGAAGGATTTTACGTCGAGGAGAAAAGAAGGTACATAGTTTATTTTTACATAAAAACGTGGTACTTAGGCAGCATTTAATCAAATTTTCATTTTGCGAAAAGGGGACAAAAAATATATACGAACCGGCAGTGTTTTTCCTGCCGACTGTGGGTTAAATTCACCGCAAACCGCAACGTTCCAATCCACCACGTTCCACTAAAACCCACTCGCAATTTGATTTAAATGGCCATTAATTTACGGGAGTTAAACAATAAATTCCTCCCATTTGGCCCAGAAATTCATGAAAATGAGATTTAAAAATCATGTTATATTGTGAATTATTGTGTGAATGTTATTTGGACACATAGGCAATTTAAAAATGTTTATCTTTTCTTAAGAAATGGATAGATGTTTAGATCTAGTAATTGAATTTTGTAATTAGCTACAATTAGGTAACTAACTAATTATATGCTTTAATTTCAGGTCATCCAAGTAAGATTGTTTCATACTTGTTTCAGAATGCTTCAATCTATAATAACTGACAATGTCATTGAGTTCTCTTAATTTTTAAGAAAGTTATGGGCTTTTGACTGTCCCCAATCACAGCTTTTGAGTTAAGTCAATGGAAAGGCAATGGGGAACAAGATGCTAATTTCAGAGTATGAAAATGGCCATAACCTTTTTAATACTGAAGATATGAAAGTGAATTAGGTGTCAAATTAAACTTATTTTTATGCTTTATCTGATGAGATAAATTGCAGACTTGATTTTTAAAATCTCAAAATGTTGTAACATTGCTACACCTTGGCGGAGCGAGTGCGAGGCCCCCCTAGATCTCGAGGCCCTAAGCTTAAGCCTATGAAGCTTATACGTAAATCCGGCCCTGCTTACAGGCCGATGAGATCAGTTCAGCTAACCGTCATGTTCCGCACAAACAATGTGGGCCGAAGGGCCCTATCCTGTGCTGTACTTTTTAGACTTTAGAAATACAGTGCAGAAACAGGCCCTTCGGCCCACCGAGTCCGCATGAACCAGCGATCACCTCGTTCATTAACACTATCCTACACAATGGGGATAATTTTACAACTAACCGAACAACCTATACTTCTTAGTAGTGTGGGAGGAAGCCTGAGAAAACCCACAAGGTCACAGGGAGAACGTACAAACTCAGGACGGAAGGCACTCGTAGTCAAGAATGAATCCTGGTCACTGGCACTGCGTAAGGCAGCAACTCTACTGCTGTGCCACTGTGCTGCCTGTACAGTTCTATGTAACATGGTACTACCTTAGTGGAAGAGTTTATTGGCTCTTTGTATTTAAGGTATTGTCTGGGATAGTGAACATGATAAACACTGAAAAGATATATTAACTAAACATTGCAGATGGGAGAAATAATAGATTTCCCTTGAGTTAATACAGGATTGGCACCTAAAGTTACAATCTTAACTGTAATTCATCAGCTGGAGCTTGAGTTTCTGTAGATGGACCTTCAAGAATTAATGGTCTTGGCTGCAAAAATTGCAAACATCTGGAGCACTAGTGCATTCATCACTCACTGTAAAAAACTCAGGGAAGTATATGCTCATTCCCTTTCTGTGCACGGTGGATAAACTGGCAGTTAGGATGAGAGGTGCCTAAACATTCCTTGCAAACCTGTTTGAATAGAGTCAAGCAATATTTAGAAAAGCCAAATTATAGGGAGGCAGGATGGTGGAAATGTGTTTTGGTTCCAGAAAAAGTAATCTTATGGGCCAGATATATTTGGTATCAAACGTGTGTGCCAGACTGCAGGAGCTCAGTATTTTTGCCTTGTCATTATTTAGGCAAGGACAGTATTTGAAATGAGGCTTAATCTTTTTAGGGTCACCCAGAACCTCCTTAGGATGAAGGGAAACTGAGTGTCTTTAATTTAGGTTTCGAGATACGGCGTGAACAGGCCCTTTGACCCACCGAGTCCGCACAGGCGAGCAATCCTCGCACACTAGCACTATCCTTTTCACACGTGAGGCAATTTACATTTTTACCAAAGCCAATTCACCCACAAACCTGTACGTCTTTGGAGCATGGGTGGAGAGTGGAGATCCCGGAGAAAACCCGCTCGGGAGAACGTACATACTCCATACAGACAGTACCTGTAGTCAAGATTGAACCTGGTCTCTGGTGCTGTAAGGCAGCAGGTCTACCGTTGCACCACCATGCCGCACACATATGTTCTTCAAATTCAGAGTTCAGCGTTTTTCTACATTTTTGTTCTCTCCTAACTTTTGAATTTCACTTTCAGTTTATCTGTAGTACTATTTTAACAACCACTTTGATTGCCAGGGCAATCTCAATGTGGTTTATTGTCACATGCATACATACAGTGAAATTATTTTTTTCAGTGGAGTATATTGACCATCACAGGCAGATACTTCTGTGGTGACAACTCGAAATTTTAGGCATGGGTTGAGTTATTATAAAGTGTATAAAATGGACAGTTCAGAATATTGCTGGGGATTTGTGTTTCGTAAAATCCTCATTCTTAGGTTTTATATGCAGACGGCTGAGTAAAGTTCAATTGACATGGACTCTAATGTTTGAATGGCACATTGTGACTTAGGACCCACACACGCATTTTCCAAACTCCAAGTTTTACCTGTACTATCACGGCCAAATATTTCTTGAAGTTGCTCACATTTCTGCTGCTGTTCAATTATTTTAAAAGCATCAGTCGATGACCACTGCAAACGAGGAAGACTAACCAACTATTCCTGATGTGGAGTATAATGGAATGTTCTCTCCTTGTCTGAATGAGTGCAATGCCAACAAATCACAGAAGCTTCATGTCATTCAGGGCAAAACACCTTATTGATTGGCATCCCAACAACCACTCCAAAAATTAATTTTCCCTCCATCACCAATGCATGATGACCACAGTGTGCACCATCTACAAAATGGATTCCAGTTGTTCACTCGGATTGCTCTGATTGCACTTGCCAAACCTATGATTACTACTGCCAAGAAGGACAAGATTGCAGACGCATTGGACTACCACCACCTGCAGGTTTCCCTGCACATTGAGCACCAACCTAACTTGGAAATCTATCCATGCTCCTCCGTAGTTGCCTGGTCAATGCAACTCCCTACACAACAACCATAAAAATACTTTCACTGGAAGGACTGCAGGAGTTTAAGAAGGTGGATCACCACAGCCTCCTTAAAGACTATTAATAAATGCTGCATTGCCTATCCTGAAAATTGAAAAAAAAAGAAAAGAGACATCCTTGGTTAAGTAATCAATGAAGGAATTGCACCTTCAGTCCTACAAATCCAAATCTCCTGGAGAATAAACACCATGACTTACTGGGTTGCATAATTCTGAATGTTCCTGCAATTTGTAAAAAAGTAATCTAATGGCCTTAATGCTCTATTGCTATTAACTAAGCAAGGTGAAAAGGTGATATCAAATGTCTCAATCTCATCTCTTGGCATGCACTGCAAGATTCTGAATACAAGCTATAGACCAGAATCCATTACAAAGATTAGTTTCCCAAATCTTGCCTATACTGTATCCTTTGAGGTTCACTCAGAACAGCACATTTTGTAAATGATATCTGCTACATCAGTAATTTACTATAATAGACAGAAACAATGAGCAGTAGCTGCAATGCAATATTAACACAATAGCTTACTAAGATCATTTCCGATCTAGGCTTTTGTTTTGTAGCAATTGTTTCTTTCTTGGAAAGCATTGTGCCAAACATTTCTCAATTTGCTCCTGATATTCTGTATCACACATGGATATACCTTTCCATGAAGATGTGTATTGAATGACATTAGATAGGGCTGCAGGATTTCAGGCACCGACTTTATTGCAGACCGTTCTTGCTGAATACTGTGCAGTTGTTCTCAACTAGTTTACTCATTAAAAACCTAATAAAGGTTCTGCTGATGTGCTTCCAACTAGAAGTAAATCACAAAGATCAATTTCTTCCTGATTACATGTAAAAAAACGCCGGTATGTTCTGATTGGTTTTATTTGATAAGAACGTCTTTCACTTTCTGCTTGGATACTTTCTTCCACTTTTGTGATGTTTCAGCTACATTGTTGAAGTATTTTAGAAGCGCCATTTTGGGATTTGTAAATGGACAGATTGATTCTGACATATGGTGACCGTTTCAATGTTCACTAAGTTCCAAGTCGATGTGTAAACTGCAAGGGAAGGTGAACAGCACGAAGGCACAAACGACATCGGGAACAAGAGAAGGAGGTTCTGCAAAGCGAGTTTAGAGAGTTAGGAAGAAGACTGAAAAGCAGGACTTCTAGGGTGGTTATCTCTGGATTGCTTCCAGTACCTCGTGCTAGTGAGGACAGGAACAGGGAGATAGGTGATCTGAATAAGTTGATGACATTAGATAGGGCTGCAGGATTTCAGGCACCGACTTTATTGCAGACTGTTCTTGCTGAATACCGTGCAGTTGTTCTCAACTGTGACTGAGGGGCTGGTGCAGGGAGCAAGGATTTAGATTTTTAGACCACTGGGATCTCTTCTGGGATAGGGGTGATCTGTACAAAAGGGACGGGTTACACCTTAACTGGAGGGTGATCAACGTTCTGGCAGGCAGGTTTGCTAGGGCTACATGTGTGGGTTTAAACTAAATAGTGTGGGTTGGGGGGGGGGGGAGGATTGACAAATTGGGAGTATAAAGATGTAGGGTATGGAGAGAAGGCAGGTACGGGATACTGAGTTGGATGATCAGCCATGATCATATTGAATGGCGGTGCAGGCTCGAAGGGCCGAATGGCCTATTCCTGCACCTAATTTCTATGTTTCTATGAGTTAAAGGGGAAGTGAGTTCAGGTAAAGTTACAGAAGACTCCCGAATTAATGGGAAGGAAAGTTCGAGAAGGGATAAGAGAGTAAGGTCAGGGCCAATTGTGAGCTGTGTGAGAGGGGAGGTGAAAATGGCAGCCCTGCCGGCAGTGTTCAATTTTTCATTCTTTTTGTTATTTTTTAGTGTGTTAAAAATTTGTTTTAGTGTTATTCGGTTTGTTTTATGTGGGGAGAGGGGATCGGTGGTAACTTTTTTTTCAAGTTCTTACCTTGCCGGAGATGTGATTAATTTTCGGATCTCATTCTCCGGGCGCTCTGCGGCCTTCCATCTAGGGAGCTGGAGGCCTCCTTGGACTGACTGAGCCCTATCGCGGGGCGTGGACTTAACATCGGAGTTGATCCCTTGCCTGGGATCGCGACAACCACGGACTTACCATCAAAAGCTCGCAGTCTTTGGGAGAGGCTGTTCGGGAAGCTCCAACGTTGCGGAAGGTTCTACCAGCCCCGACGCGAGGTACAATCACCCGGCGCGGGGAAGCTGACATCCCCCCGATGCGGGAGCTGATCGCATCGATGCGGAGAGCCCGAACGCCGCCGGCTACGGGAATCAAGATGGTCCCGTCAACAGGGGCTCGAGGCCCACGACCAAGGAAGAACTAAGGGAAGGACTTGAACTTTATTTTGCCTTCCATCACTATGAGGAATGTGTAGGAGTCACTGTGGTGGATGTTCATGTTAAAATGTGTTTTTGACTGATCTGTTTCTTTAAATTGTATGACTGACCTGACCAATGAA
The DNA here is from genome assembly GCA_963514005.1 of Raja brachyura. The sequence continues at coordinate 27,451,896 of OY740790.1, forward strand.
ATGCCTTGTATGTTGCAAAACATACTTGGCAAATAAAGTGCGATTCTGATACTGAAGTCAAAGTGTTGTATATGAATGTGCGATGTATGAGAAATAAAGTGGACGAGCTTGAGGCTCAGTTAGAAATTGGCAAGTATGATGTTGTGGGAATTACAGAGACATGGCTGCAAGAGGGCCAAGGCTGGGAACTGACTATTCAAGGGTATACCTCCTATCGAAAAGACAGACAGGTGGGCAGAGGGGGTGGGGTAGCTCTGTTGGTGAGGAATGAAATTCGGTGCCTTGCAAGGGGTGACAGTGAGACAGGAGATGTGGAGTCAGTATGGATAGAACTAAGGAATTGTAAGGGTAAAAAGACCCTAATGGGACTTATCTGCAGGCCCACAAACAGTATCCTGGATATAGGGTGCAAGTTGAATGAAGAGTTAAAATTGGCATGTCGTAAAGGTAATGCTACGGATGTTATGGGAGATTTCAACATGCAGGTAGACTGGGAAAATCAGGTTGGTACTGGACCCCAAGAAAGGGAGTTTGTGGAGTGCCTCCGTGATGGATTCTTAGAGCAGCTTGTATTGGAGCCTACCAGGGAGAAGGCAATTCTGGTTTTAGTGTTGAGTAACAAACCGGATTTGATAAGGGAATTTGAGGTTGAGGAGCCATTAGGAGGTAGTGACCATAATAATATGGTAAGTTTTAATCTACAATTTGAGAGGGAGAATGGTCCCTCTCAAATCGGAGGTGGCAGTGTTACATTTGAACGAAGGAGACTATAGGGCCTGTCCCACTTGGCTGACATTCGCGCGCCATTTACGCGACTTGCTAGCGTGAGGGTAACGTGTGGGTAGAGCGGGACGGGTGCATGGAGTGGTGTGGAGGAATGTGGAGTGGCGTGGAGGAGTGTGGACTTCACCCTGAATTAAATCTTCGCGCGCCACCGGCCTGTTGCGTAACTGACGGCAAAAGTGGGACATGCCCAACACCCTAGCGCGGGACAACATCTCACCTCCAACAGCAGCAGAAGCAGGCAATTGATCACCGAACTCGGCCTGGGGCACACGGCCATTCCGGATCCGCCCCCACTCCTACTCCAAGACGATTGGAGATAGACACAAAATGCAGGAACAACTCAGCGGGACTGGCAGCATATCTGGAGAGAAGCAATGGGTGACGTTTTGGGTCGAGACCCTTCTTCAGATTGAAGAGGAAGAAAGATTCCATGGGGAGTAAGGGGCCACCGTGGCTGACAAGGGAAGTCAGGGACAGTATAAAAATAAAAGAGAAGAAGTACAACGTAGCAAAGATGAGTGGGAAGCAAGAGGATTGGGTAATGTTTAAACTGCAACAGAAGATAGCTAAAAAAGCAATACGGGGATAAAAGATGAGTTACAAAGGTAAGCTAGCCAAGAATATAAAGGACGATAGTAAAAGCTTCTTTAGGTATGTGAAGGGGAAAAACATAGTTAAGACTGAAGTTGGACCCTTGAAGACTGAAAAAGGTGAATTTATTACGGGGAACAGGGAAATGGCAGATGAGTTGAACAGGTACTTTGGATCCGTCTTCACTAAGGAGGACACAAACAATCTTCATGATGTGCTAGTGGCCAGAGGATCTGGGGTGACGGAGGAACTGAAGGAAATCCACATTAGGCAGGAAATGGTGTTGGGTTGACTGATGGGACTGAAGGCTGATAAATCCCCACGGCCTGATGGTTTGCATCCCAGGGTACTTAAGGAAGTGGCTCTAGATATTGTGAATGCATTTGTGATCATTTTCCAATGTTCTATAGAGTCAGGATCATTCCTGTGGATTGGAGGGTAGCTAATGTTATCTCACTTTTTAAGAAAGGCGGGAGAGAGAAAACAGGGAATTATAGACCAGTTAGCCTGACATGTGGTGGGGAAGATGCTGGAGTCAATCATAAAAGATGAAATAGCGGCACATTTGGATAGCAGTTACAGGATCGGTCCGAGCATGGATTTGCGAAGGGGAATTCATGCTTGACTAATCTTCTGGAATTTTTTGAGGATGTAACTAGGAAAATGGTCAAGGGAGAGCCAGTGCATGTAGTGTACCTGGACTTTCAGAAAGCATTTGATTAGGTCCCACATAGAAGATTAGTGGGCAAAATTAGGGCACATGGTATTGGGGGTAGAGTGCTGACATGGATAGAGTAGTGGTAGAGTAGGAATCAAAGAGTAGGGATTAATGGGTCATTTTCAGAATGGCAGGCAGTGACTAGTGGGCTACCGCAAGGCTCGGTGCTGGGACCGCAGCTATTTACAATCTACGTATTTGATTTAGATGAAGGGATTCAAAGAAACATTAGAAAATTTGCAGATGACACAAAGCTGGGTGGCAGTGTGAACTTTCTGCATTAAATCTCTGAGAAATGTTATTTTGTTTGATTGAAGTAAGCGAAAGTTATTTTGTTAAAATAAAGCATATCCAAACAGCCATTGTATTCTAACATCAGTTTAAGATATGCATCTCCAAAGAGTATATCTGTTTGGAGCTGAATCAAGTCTGTTATTTCATTACAAATTTTCCACCAATTTTATTTTCTTGTTTGTGAATTTAATTTTGGCAATAATGCATTGGCACGAAAAAGCGTTTGCAGGTATTAATCCTGCTCTCAGAACAACATTTTAAATATTTCTTCAAAACTAGCAATAAAAACACCTCTATTCTTGCACCCGCCAACTTATGCATCTTTAGTTGGAAAATTATAGCTCAGCTGATCCCAAATAAGATGATTCCAAAAAAAATGTATCTGAAAGGCATGTGACAAATGTTCAAGATCCATTTTGGATATTGAGTCACATAAAGATTTAAGAACTCTGTTGGTGCATCTTCAATCATTGTTAAAACTGTCATTTAGTAGCTCTATTTAAGTTTTCAGGATTGAAGCAGATGCGTTCTTTTTTGTCATGATAATCATTCAACTGATCTAGCCTAATTATGGAGTGATGTTGTTTCATATCATCCAAAGTTTCCTTCAGATAATCCATCAAAGTAATTGGTGCATGATATGCACATAGTGGACCAGATCTACTGCAATGTAGAGGCACAAGGATGTGCAGATGCTGGAATCTTGAGCAAAAATCACAAAGTGCTGGAGTAACTCAGGAGCCAAAAAGTTCCATATCCACCCCCCACCACAGATGCTGCCAGGCCTGCTGTGTTACTCCAGTACTTTGTGTTGAACTGTAATGTTGAATTCTGGATTACTTCTGAGATCCCTCTATCACAGAATCCAGTCTTCAGCCAATTCATATTTTCAGTACAGGTAAACCTTTGGCATCTATATGACACCTTGGCAGATTGGTTGGATTTGTAAATAAGAGGGACAAATGTAATCTAGTAATTACCATCCAATTACCATACTCTCGATCATCAGCAATGTGATGTAAGTTGGAATCAAAAGTGTTATCGACTGGCACTTAATCACCAGTAACTTACTCACCAATGTCAGCTTCGGTTTTACCAGGACCATTTGGCTCCACACTTCATCACTAACTACCCTGGTCCAAATAGGGACCAGATAGGTTGAATGGCAGAAGTAAAGTGAGAGTGACTAGCTGTAAAAATGGGCAAGGACAGCATGCCCTGTGTAATTTTCTTTTAAATTTGCACACCACCCTGGTTTAAAATTGTTTTGCAGATCCTTCATTGTAATTGAGTCTAAAGTCTGGAATACCCTATGAACATCATTGTGAGGGTGACTGGGATCACTGCAATGTTTCAAGATGGTGACTTTTCACCATCTTCTCAGGGCATTTAGGAATGGGCAATAGAAACTGAACATGCCAGTCACATTGCAAACTAAATATAAAAACACACTTGTATCCTGGATTATATACCCCACTCTTACCTAGTGTTTGTGTTCACACATGTGTCTTGGGATCGTGATCAAGAGAATCAGATATGTTTTATTCACCCCCATCACCAGTAAAGGGACAACTTGTATCAATACTGATAACCCTTATTTCCTATGCTCTCTTCTGCATGAAGACTAAGACTTTAACCTAGGATTATTACATGATTTGTACAGTGCAGTCCAAAAATGGGCAATCTTGTATTTTCTTGCTTCCAGTTCCCCCCCACTACAATCAGTCTGAAGAAGGGTCCCGACCTGAAACGTCACCTGTCCATTTTCTCCAGAGATCATGTGACCCGCTGAGTTACATTAACATTTTGTGTTTATCGAATGGGGTTGCTTATTGACAAAGCACATGGTCGTGATATCTCCCATTTCATTTTCAAGCAGCAATGGCAATGGGCTTCATGACTTGACACTTCACTTCCTCCATTGTGCTCGGCCTTCCATAACTTGTGTTCAGAATTGGTTTCCCCAGCCTTTGTCACCGTTGTCCTCAGTTATCTGGCATGAAATCTCCAGGAGGGCTCCAGGAGTGCCTTGCAGGCTGCTTAAACAGGCCAGTCTTCGACCTTATGGCCAAATTTCAGCTTCCTCCTGTCTACTTGGATGTAGCTGTGTAGTTGGGCAGGAGCCTTGCAGGAAAAGAGAACACATACCAGATGCCTTTACACTATAAAACAGCACAGCACTTAATAAACCTTGTTTAAATTAGAATCTTTGGCTGGACTAAATGGGAGCATGATATGCACTTGAAAACATGGGTCAGACTTCAGCAGGTATGAACCCATTTGTGGAATGTTCATATTATCCTGGTTCTCTGCTTATTAGGGGAATCAAATGTGACCATGGATTTTATTGGGTTTCATATTTGATCATTAGTGCTTGATTCTTTAACCTATGTAAAATAGAAAACATTTTAATTTAAAATATCACTTATTTTTGCCATTATTCAAATTAAAATAGTAAGAATGGCTTATATTTATATAATTATTTTGTGATCCTATAATGTCCCAAAAGCGTTACAGTTAACTAAGTAGATGTTATAGTTTTACTCATGATTACAGCATCTGCTGCCTTTTGTGTCTCCATTTGTTGCTTCACTGCACAATCTTTTCAAAATCTATTAAATCCACCCAAGAGAGCAGGGTGGCACAGTGGCGGAGCAGTAGAGTTGCTGCCTTACAGCGCCAGAGACCCGGGTTTGATCCTGGTTATGGGTGCTGTCTGTACGGAGTTTGTACGTTCTCCATGTGACCTGCGTGGGTTTTCTTCGGGAGCTGTGGTTTCATCCCACACTCCAAAGACGTACAGGTGTCTAGGTTGATTGGCTTGATAAAATTGTAAATGGTCCTTAGTGCATGTAGGATTGTGTTCACGTTGGGGTTCTCTGGTCGGCGCGGACTCGGTGGGCCGAAGAGCTTGTTTCCGTGCTTTATCTTGAATTAATCTAAACTAATCCTAGTTCAACACCTTATTTGAAAGAAGGCACGTTTAGACATTATTGTCCCCTCAAATCTGCATAAACATATCTCCTAGATTTTGTCTAGTTTTCGCAGTGGGACTTAAATTCACATATTTCTGACCTAGAGGTGGCAGTACTATGCACGAAGCACTAGATGCCACTAAAGTAATTGTGCTGAACTCTCGAGGCACTTCTAGTCTTTGTTCTTGTCAACCAGCGATGCATCAGCACTGCTTGATGTAGTGCCCTGTCACATATCTTATGGCATCACTACATTGACCTAGAATATATTGAAAATAGTATCTATTTATAATTTTTTATTACCTAATGACTGACGTATTTTAATAGAATGATCAAAGTTTTCTGTTAGTAACAGAGAGCATGGTCAAAAGTGAGGGTGAGTTATTTTTGGATGGGGGTGTTTCCCTCCTTTGCGGCCCTCATGTGTCACTCACTGTTACAGACCTTGGTGCCATGTTGTGTTGCTATTCCTGCTTCTGTTGTGTTGCTATTGTGTTGCCATGTTGTGTTGCTATTTCTGCACTTCGCCATCTTCAATCTTCACAAGTAGAGTTCTGTCTTGCCTACTTTGCTTGCATGGCTGATTTTCAAGCAAATCCATTGTCCATGGATGATCTTGTGTTATTTTTCAAATGTATTGATCTGAATCGAAAACTGAACTCAAGTGTAAAGCTGTGGAAAATCAAGCTCAAGTGTTTGACTTTTCTTACCCATGTCAGATTCAAGCCATCTCCAGGGAATGTTTATGTCAGATTTTGTGGTTAACATAGAAAACATAGAAACATAGAAAATAGGTGCAGGAGTAGGCCATTCGGCCCTTCGAGCCTGCACCGCCATTCAATATGATCATGGCTGATCATCCAACTCAGTATCCCGTACCTGCCTTCTCTCCATACCCCCTGATCCCTTTAGCCACAAGTGCCACATCTAACGCCCTCTTAAATATAGCCAATGAACTGGCCTCAACTACCTTCTGTGGCAGAGAATTCCAGAGACTCACGACTCTCTGTGTAAAGAATGTTTTCCTTGAATGGTGAGGTCTCAAATTTCACTTGAATTAACTCATTATTTGCAGGTCCCAATCCGAAAAGTCACCTATACATGTTCTCCAGTGATACTGTCTGACCCGCTGTATTACTCAAGCACTGTGTGCTTTTTTCGATAAACCAGCATCTGTAGTTCCTTTCCAGGATTTTCCCAGATTTAATCAGCGATCTGCTTATGAATATGTTTAAATTGAGATGTTTAAAATGACAAAGGAAGTTATTAAGGTTAATAGATGGACATTTTCTCATTGATTAAGGAATCCAAAGCAACAAGAACCTGTGTTTATTAAATGGCTTTAAAGCTGGAATTCAGGCAAATCTATGTGACAGGAACATCATCAAACAATATTTGATACCAAGCCACTGAAGGAAACATTAGGTTAAGGATCGAAACATAGGGAAAAGAGGTAGATATTTAGAACATCATAGGACAATCAGGATATCACAGTGGAGTCGAGCAAACAATTGCAGATGCTGGTTTATACCAAAAATACACATAAAATGCTGGAGTAATTCAGGAAGTACCAGCCACAAATGACTTCTGACAGTGCCTAATAGGCCTATTATTGGCTAGAGAAGGTGTGAGCTCAAGAGAAACAATGTGCAGAATTGTGGACTTGATAAAACAACAAGGGAGGAGTAAGGTTGAAAGGGGGTGTAGGGAGGAGAGCATGAGATGAAGTTACTTAAAATTAGAGAATTCAATGTTCATACCGCTGGGTTATGATCTAAAGCAATGAGATGCTAATCCTCGAATTTGCATGTGGCCTCACTCTGGCAGTTGATGAGGCCCAGGACAGAAAGGTAATTATGGGAATGGGAAAGGGTACAGAAATAGTTGTCAACCGAGAAATCCCACAGGCCTAGGCAGAACGAGTGTAAGTGTTCAGTGAAACGGTTTTCAAGTTTACGTTTGGTCTCACTGATGTACAGAAGCACATACAGGGAGCATTGGACGCAGTAGATGAGGTTAGAAGAGGTACATGTGAATGGACTATGGATGGAGTTGAGGGAGGAGGTAAAAGGACAGGTGTATCTCCCGCGGTTGCAGGGGAAAGTACCTGGGGGAGGCAGTAGTATGCATTGGAAAGGATGAGTGAACCAAGGAGTTATGGAGGGAGTGGTTACTGCGAATGGTAGAAAGGGGTGGAGATGGGAAGATGTGTTTACTGGTGGGATCCCATAGGAGGTGACAAAAATGTCAGAGGGTAATGTGTTGGGGCTTTGGTTACAAAATTGACAGAGGGGGCAAAGTTGATGTAGCCATTGGGAAAGATCAGTTTGGTCATTAGAAAGCCATGTGATTTCAAGGGATAATAATTTTAGAACTAGAGAGAAGCTCTTTGGATAGAATTATGAAACAGTTGGTAAAAGGGAGCATTGTGGTAATCTGCAATATGATCCCTAAAATTATGGGATACTGAATCAGTGGAAACTTTAGTTGCTGAGAGATTATTGTCACATACACACACGCACACGCACACACACACACGCGAATCAATTGCACCATTAATAGTATGATTAAATGAGAACTTACTAGTTTGAAGTTTGATCTTGATTTTATGAGGAGTTACATTGGTGATTACGTGAGGAAGGCCCGCCAGGCCGCAAGCGCAGCAACCTTCAAAGCAGCAGTATGAAATCACAAATAAACAACACTGAAGTACATAGTAAGATCAGTGACTCGAGAACTACCAGATGAACTTTTATGAGAGAGGGTTGGGCATGGTGGGCACGTAATCACCAACGTAACGCCTCATAAAATCAAGATCAAACTTCAAACTGGTAAGTTCTCATTTAATCTTATTATTTTACTTCGGAGTCACGTGGAGGGTGATTCCGTGAAGAGTTCAAAGCTTTGTGATTTCATACCGCAGATTACAATCTCGACATCCCACTGCATTTGATTGACTCGAAAGAGAAATAAATGCATTAGTAATAACATTGTATTCAATGTAATGATAGGGTTTATTTAACAATGTAAACAAACAACAGTACCTCTAAAACTTAGGTACTTAAAATGTAATTGGCAAACAGCCCTGGATTGATGATTGGCCGATGATAACATTCTGAAACATCAGCTCATTTGCCCATCCGACGGCTGCTAAAATTTGGTCAAAGGACATATCCCTCCCTTTGGCTGCCAACACAGCTGCTGCCCTAGTATAATGAGATGTAAACACACTATCTAAATGATATACTGACGTTGATGCTGACCTGGTGGAATGAGACATACAATCGTCAATGTTAATACCTGTTGCAGCCACCTTGAAATGGTCTGAACCGACCTTCTCTTGTGCAATTGTTTATTAACTAATACACAGTGCTGGATCCATACTTCTAAGGATTCTGGTGGCCTTGATAACATAAAAATGAGACCGTGGGGTATTCGAAATGATCTTAAAAATCATGCCAGTCCTGGTCTGCTCTGCTAGTGTAAACCAGAATGTAAAATGTAATGGCATGAACAGCCAATTCCATCCTGTCCAGCCACAGTGTTTGCAATGTTTTGCCGTTGTTGTGCTGATATTAGAGTCATGACTAAGGATTGTAGCTGGAACCCCTTGGTGAAGTAATGTTTACACATTTGCAATAACCAACTGCATAATCTTGTGATGTGAGTACTTGTATCAAGATCTTTTTAGGCATAACTGTACCGTTGTGCCATAATGCCTGATGAAGCAGACAACATGGACACTTGGCCAGTCCGATAGTACAAATACAAATGAGGTCTTGCTGACTGTTTTAAGACCCAGCTAATGAGGAAGACATAAAGTCCATTCCTCCTATTGAAGCGAGAATGTATTTCTCCACACTGTTGTGTCACATATTTTTGCAAACAGTGAAACATGCATCGAACATTTGATGAAGTGTTGAATCATGTTTTCATCATACTTTGAGATCCAACACTTATTCTGTGTTATCATCAATCTAAACTGGACGATACACCAGTGGCAAGGAGATTAATTACAGGTTATTCTTCCTAATTACCATGAGACTAACATATGTCACCATTGTCGAATAGCAACTTAAATTTGTGCATGAAGAATATGTATATTCACTCAAAACCTTACACAACAGTGCATTTAGTGTATATATTTAGTTGATACTAACAACTGAAGAATTGGTAACTCATGCAATCTCCACTACCTTTGAGTAAGTGATGGTATTTGGAACTTCTCATCTTAGAGTTCTAAACATCAGTTCATAATAACTGAATTCAACCGACCACACTACTGTAGCGAGTTTCAAGTTCAATGAGTTATTGTCATGTTCAGCAATGTTGAATACTGTTACTTCATCATTGTGGCTGAAGTAGCCTCAGCTGACAATAGCACAAGGTTGTTAGCAACGATCTAATTGCTACTTACACAATATCAGTTCCTTGATTTGCTCAGCTGCAACTCAGCTGCTATACTGCCAATTACTCTTAATGAAAATAACTCAGTTTTGTAACAAATTGCTATAACCCCAATCTCTTGCCACAAGGTGGAGACAAGGCTAACATACTGTTTATTATAAGGAAAAACCCTTTATAGCCCAACTCACCTTAGTCCAAATAGGGCTGAATGAGTCCCAGTAATTTATTGGTTGGGGACCAACGTCTGTGAGCCACTGACCCCATTGTCAGTGGCTCCAGCGTTGCTTCCTTGTCGTTCCCATGGCATCCCCGCAGGCTGCGGAGCCGCTGACCCCCCTATCAGCGACTCTGCTTAAATTTCTTGCCGTTTTTACGGCATTCCTGCAGGATAGGGAGCTGTTGACCCCTTGTCTGCGACGCTATTTACATTTCCTGCCATTTTTACGGCATGCCTGCAGGCTGGGGAGTCGCTAACTGCACTGTTATTGGCTCCTTATCTCGCAACCCGATCAATTTTGCCGGTTTATCCGCACTTGCGGTCGGACTGGAATTTCCCCACAGTCCATAACCGGCAACTTGTCGGGCTGCGAAACTGTCAGGAAAAACCTCTGTAAAAAGAGGCTCCTGCCTAAAACCCCTGGTAAGTAAAAAAACAAACTTACCTTTTAAGTTTAACTTACCACCGGCAGGAGCTCTGTCCTGCCAGACTGGTGCTTGCGCCAATGCGGCTGATGTAATGCTGCGCATGCAGCCTGGTGGGCCTTCTTCGCGGAATAACTCGCGTGACTCCGAAGTGAAATTAATATTAGCCAATAGTGCAGTGGACTATGCTTGCGAAGGTGTATGTTTCCTTCTTGTATAACGGGGAGCCACAATGGTGCAGCAGTAGAGTTACTGCCTTACAGCACCTGCGACCTGGGTTCGATCCCGACTACGGGTGCTGGCTGTACAAAATTTGTGGGTTAATTGTTTGGCCACATGGGTTTTCTCCGGGTGCTCCGGTTTCCTCCCACATTCCAAAGACGTGCAGGTTTGTAGGTTAATTGGCTTCTGTAAATTGCCCCTCGTGTGTAGGATACGAAACTGGGATAACATGGAAATAGTGTACTGGTGATGATTGGTCAGCATGGACTCAGTGGGCTGAAGGGCCTGCTTCCATGCCTTATCTCTAAACTCAACTAAACCTCTGGTAAAATCACCCCAATAACCCCAGTTTCAAACAGCATCCAATTTCTACACATTCCACCCGTCAGCAACATCTAGATAATAATGTCGTATATCTGAGCTCCTCACAGTGAAACTACTTTATTTTACGTTGGGGCCTAACTCAAAACTGTTAGGAAATAAGACATCCTGAGAGGTGAATTGAATCGCAGAACTAATTCCAGAATTTTGAGACCAGCCCTGCATGAGTCCCAGGTGTCGTTGCTGAACTCCTGAAAGTGCAAAGAAAAATGTGGAAAATTCAAAATGAGAAAAAGCCTGGGAAGTAGGTGAGGGAAAGCTGTTATAAATTTACCATCTAACCATACATGTAGTCAGTTTAAACAATTGTAATTGAATTTTTTTGCTCAGTAGGACGAAATGCTATTAAATTTCCTATTTCACAATTCGCAACGAGCTTTCAGATCAGGAACAGCACAGATAGATACAGAGGAAAAACACACACACAGCGCTGGAATAATGCTGCTGGTCAGGCAGCATCTCTGGAGGACATGGACAGCCTTTGTGTCCATAAGAACCAAAGAACCGTACGACAGAAGCAGTAATAGGCACCATTCAACCCATCGTGTCTGGTCTGCCATTTGATCATGGTTGATCTATATTTCCCTCTCTAACCAATTTTCCTGCCTTCTTCCCATAACCTTTGACACCCTTACTAATCAAGAACCTATCAATCTCTGCTTTAAAAATACCTAATGACTTGGCCTCCACTGCTGTCTGTGGCAATTAATTCTACAGATTCTCCACCCTCTGGCTAAATAAATTCCCCCTCATCTCCATTCTAAAGGTATGTCTTTCTATTCTGAGACTGTGGCCTCTGGTCCTCGACTCACCCACTACTGGAAACATCCTCTCCACATTCATTCTATCCAGACTTTCGTCGGGACCCTTTTCAAAGGGAGACCGTCATTCAGTCCCAACAACAATGGGCCTCAGCCCCAAATTTCAAGCATGCATTGCTTCATCAATGTCACAGCAGTCAGCCTGTGACCTCTCCAACTGAACTCGGGTGGAAAGAAGGAAATCTCATCCCTAACTGGGAAGTGGATTCAGACTTCAAAAGCTACGTAGAGGAATAGGTATCCTAGCAATCTGTGCAGCATTTCTACCAATGTAGGTGGAACATCATGGCTAATTTCACATTTACACTGTTTCCATTTCTGTCACCAATCACTCCTAGTTTAAGCTAAAAAGGAATTGAAGAACTGCTGTTAACCTAAGATGAATGTAACCGTTTCCACTGATATGAGAAAGAAGCAAATAAAAGATTATCAAGACACAAAATGTTTACAGTTTTGCTGCATGGGACTTAATTTCAGTTGGATCAAAGAAAGATAGGCAGAATTGCATTTACATACATTTCTTTCATAATCATTGCACACCCCAAAATGCTTTGAGAACAGTGAAGTATTTTTGAAATGGGTACTCAGTTGTAATGAAGTAATGTGTACTCAGTTGTAATGTACTCAGTGGCACAGCTGGTAGAGCTGCTGCCTCACATTGACAGAGACCAGGGTTTGATCCTAACCTGAGGTGCTGTCTGTGTGGAGTTTGCACACTCTCCATGGGTTTCATCTGGGGGCTCTGGTTTCCTCCCATGTGGGTTGTTGTGGGTTAACAGCCCTCTGTAAATTACCCCTAATGTGTAGGGAGTGGATGTGAAGATGGGATAAAGTAGAACTAGTGTGAATGGATGATCGATGGTCAGCGTGGACATGGCGGGCTGAAAGGACGGTATCCATGCTGTACCTTTCAATCCAACTACTACAGCCAAGCAGCTGTGTGATAATGACCAAATCACCCAGTAGAGTTGAGTGTGGGATGATTATTGTTTGCAATACCAGAAGAGATGCGAATAGGATCAGTGTAGGAAGGAACTGCAGATGCTGGTTTACACCAAAGATGGACACAAACTGCTGGAGTAACTCAGCGGGACAGGCAGCATTTCTTGAGAGAAGGAGTGGGTCATGTTTCGGGTCAAGACCCTTCTCCAGTCTAAAGAAGGGTCTCGACCCTTGTGTCTGAATAGTATCAGTAATGCATTTCTATGGAACACCGCTGCTGCCTTGCACCTCCATGGACCTGGGTTAGATCTGGCCTTGGAAGCTTTGAGTAGTTTTCCCCAGGTGCTCTGGTTTACTCCCTTCTTCTTCTTTCGTGTGGCGTGCACAGCCTAAAGTTGTTGGACAACTTGTTCTATTTGATCTTCCGTTTGTGCACGTCGAGTTGATTGCATTAGTCAAAACAGGACGGACCACGTGAAGGTTGCAATCTTCCACCCCTGGTTTACTCCCAAATACCAAAGACAGTTGGGTCATTAACAACTTTGGAGCACCCCTGACCATAGGTGGGAGTTGATGGAGATACGAGAGGAATTAGTGTAACAAACAATCTGTCAGAGGAACTTAGAGGGACGAGCAGCATCCATGGGGGGAAACGAATGGGCAATATTTTAGGTTGAAACCCTGCGTCAGGACCGGAGAAATCCTTCTTCAAAGAAGGACGGTCCTGACGCACCGTCTTGATCCAAACCATCAACAAAACCTTCTCACCGACAGAAGCTGCTCGATCCGCTGAGTTCTTATAGCAAGTTGTTTGTTGCTCCAGATTGCAGCATCTGCCTTCACTTGTGTCTCTGCATGACGTTAGTGTAGATGAGTCTTCGATAGTCAGCATTGCTGAAGCAGGCTGAAGGGCCTGTTTCTGTGCTGGGAAAGTAAATAAATAACTGCAGATGTTGGAAATGTTAAACAGACGCATGGAAGGCTGGAAACAGTCAATGGGTCAGGCTGCAACTATGGGGACGGAAACAGTCAAAGTTTCAAGGTGTTTGTCATGGAGACAACTGAAGCTATAAAGTTGTGGGGAAGGTGAGGAAGGGGGATACTTCTGTTGCACCTCCCACATTCTTTTGTCTCAATGGTTCAATGATGCTTATGTGCAACTGTAAAGTGAAATTCGTTTTGCATATATTACGCATACAGGCACCGCCATGTTTAGTGCCATTATTCCAGGCATATGCATCTGACTAAAATTATAAAATGATAATTATTAAATATAAATAGTGAAGGCACGGGAGAATTATGCCTACCTAAGAGATCGATCTCTTAGTTAGGCATAATTATCTGTGCCTTTCATGCGCAGTACATGTAATACGGGAAAGTGTGTGCAGCCCACATGCCATGGACGCTGCTTCAATTTCTGACTTTGCAGTGTGGACTGTGTACTGCGCATGCGTAGCAGCCTACTGCGCATGCGCAGCGCAAGCGGCTGTAAAGTGAGAAGCGTTTGTAAGAGGACAGTGCCGCTGGGAGGGGAGATAGTTCCTTTCACAGCGTGTGGGGAGTCTGGCCAGCGGTAAAGTTGCGGGAGGGCAGGAGCGTTGAGAAGGAGGGGGTCGGGCATTATGCCAGCAACCAGCTCAAGAGCGGGTCAGCAGGCGATGGATAACAGTAGCAATGTTACAAAATTTTGAGATTTTAAAAACCAAGTCTGCAATTTATCCCATCAGATAAAGCATAAAAATAAGTTTAATTTGACACCTAATTCACTTTCATATCTTCAGTATTAAGAAAGTTATGGCCATTTTCATACTCGGAAATTAGCATCTTGTTCCCCATTGCCTTTCAATTGACTAAACTCAAACGCTGTGATCTGGAACAGTTAAAAGCCCATAACTTTCTTAAAAATTAAGAGAACTCAATGAAATTTTCAGTTATTATAGATTGAAGCATTCTGAAACAAATATGAAACAATCTTACTTGGATGACCTGAAATTAAAGCATATAATTAGTTAGTTATCTAATTGTAGCTAGTTACAAAATTCAATGAGTAGATTTAAATATCTATCCATTTCTTAAGAAAATATAAACTTTTTTTTAATTGCCTAAGTGTCCAAATAACATTCACACAATAATCCACAATATAACATAATTTTTAAATCTAATTTTCATGAATTTCTGGGCCAAATGGAAGGAATTTAGTGTTTTATGCCTGTAAATTAATGGCCATTTAAATGAACTAGCGAGTGGATTTTAGTGGAATGCGGTGGATTAGAACGTTGCGGTTAGCGGTGAAGTCGGTATAAAAAATACAGCCGGTTCATACATTTTTTTGGACCCCATTTCGCAACATGAAAATATTATTAAAGCCTCCCGAGAAACCAACTTTTAATATAAAAATAAACTATTTACCTTTTTTTCTCCCCTACGCAAAATCCTTCCAGTTGTCGGTGCTCACGGCTTTTGAAGGTGATTTTTAAATTACTCTAGTTAATAAATAATTTAGAGTAATTTAAAAATACCTTCATTCATGAAATGTCGGAGCGATTTTTCTTCCGCAACAAAATCACCCGACATTGATCGATTTTCCCTGCCTGTGGAAAAACGGCACTTTAAGCCCGCCCCCCTCTGAGAGGCGCCAAAGTCGCGCACACGGGGAGCGGCAGAACTGCAGCGCTGCTCAAGGTAAGTTTTGTAACATACCTAATAACAGGACAGCGGGCGGTGGAGCTTACTCCATGTGTCAGCGCGAGTAACCTCAATTGGTCCCTTGTTCGTGCTGACACAGGAGTGTCCACTCCTGTTATCCATCGCCCGCTGACCTGCTCTGCTCTATGATCTTTGCTCTTGAGCTGGTCCCCTCACTGTTCAGACGGATAGCACTGCCAGAGGTAAGTGGGCCAGCAGAAAGCACTGAGGTCCCGGCGGCTGCTCGCAGCCACCCGAGCTACTTCCCTCCCCGGCCACAATGCTGTGGCTCCGCGCCCGGAGCGCCACGGCAGCGGTAATTGAGTGAGTTGCTGGCATGATCCGCAACTCCCGTTTTTCCAACCATCTCTCCACCTGCCGTCACCCTCCACCCCCCCACCTATTCAGTGATTCAGAATGAAGGAGATTTGGAAGCCATGGGCAAATTGAATTGTTACTTTCTTTATTTTTGTTCTCTATTTTTACGGAGAGGAGAACAATCTGCGTATGCGCGATTTAAGATTTTTTTTAAGTCGAATTACTGCCTACCCTGAGTAATCACTCGCGGCACGTGCCTGCATTATTCAAAGTCCAAAGTCCAGTTGGCCTGCGTGCTCGGGCAGTTCCCGCGAACCAACATCCCTTTCCTTTCCTCACCTGGCCGTCTATGTGGCCCGGGGGCACCTCGTGCAGCGACCTAGAAGGCGCTGGAGGCACTACCCCGGTTCAACCTCCTACCGGCCTTGTTCCTCGTGCCCGATGTCTCCAGCTTCCTCCCAGTTATGCAGTCGGCGGAGCCTCCGGATGGGTTGCTGGTCCCTCAAAGAGCCTTTGGTGTGCACACTCCAGCTGACCAGATAACCTCCCCATTGTCACCTCAGCTTTACTCTATCAGGGACACACCCTCTCATATCTTCCCTGCAGTGTAATTTGCTTTGTTTGTGTCCTTTATAGTTCTGGCAAAGAGTCTTTCATCTGAAACATTGATTTTGTTTCTCATCTGCAGTCGCTGCCTGACTTGCTGAATATTTGCAGCATTTGGAGCAAAACACAAATGCTGGAGGAACTCAACAGGTCAGCAGCATCTTGAGAGGGAGTAGACAGCCAATGTTTTGGGTTCAAGGATCTCATTCCTTTCTCTGATGCTGCCTAACCAGCTGAGTTCCTCCTTGTATTTTGTACCATTTACAGCGTCTGTAGCTTTTAGTGTCTCAATTTCCAGCATCTTTCAGTTTTAGTTCTTTGTTCTGTGTTGCATGACTCTACGATTGTAAAATAAAGGACAGTTACCCCATCTGATGCACGGTACCCTCAGTAATACGGAGGCTGAATTAGAACATCAGCCGGAATTAGGTGCTCACGTCTCTACAATGGTTTCCAAAACCATGATTGCCTGATTCACCACATGGTTGATGTACAACAACCTCTTTTTGCACTCTGGTCTTGCAGGGGCAAAATTATTCCACATTGGGATCCAGGAACCTCTGCTGGAAATTTGTACTGATGGATGTACATTGTGGATAGAACCATACCTCATAGAACACAGAACACAGCACAGAGACAGGCCCTTCAGCCCACAATGCCCACCACAAAATATAATCCACATCGAGGAGCCTGCATATGCTCCATATCCCTCCTTTCACTACATATCCATAAATCTATCTAAAAGCCTCCTAAATGCCACTCTCTTATCTACCTCCACCATCACTCCTGGCAGCATGTTCCAGGTGCCCACCACTCTCCATGTAAAAAAAACCACCCTGTATATCTCCTTTAAACTTTTCTCCTCTCACCTCAAAGCTATGCCCTGTA
Source organism: Raja brachyura (assembly GCA_963514005.1). The sequence continues at coordinate 27,469,172 of OY740790.1, forward strand.
GTCTGATATTTCCAGCCTGAGAAAAAGGTTTTGACTGTCTACCCTACCTATGCCTCTCATAATTTTATGAACTTCTATCTGGTCTCCCTCAGCCTTGGTTGCTCCAGAAAAAACAATCCTCATTTGTCCAACCACTTTTTATTGTTTGTACCCTCTAATCCTGGCAGCATTCGTCTGCCTCTATTGCACCCTGCCCAAAGCCTTTGCATCCCCACCAATAAGCTTCTTCTGCATCCTCCGCAAAGCCTCCACATCCTTCCTATTATGGGGCAACGTTCACTAACATTGGGCTGTGATGCCCCTGCAATCCAAACTCCTGCCAAAGCAGTTCATGCCGACACTCGGGGACGAACATAGTTACTTGCTGAGACTCGCCAGAAGCACCTCTTGGCTCTGACTCTGCAACCTTGGCATGGGGTCACCTCGTCCAGAACATTTCTGCTTGTGGAGGCAAGTACATTTTACGAAGAAAATGAAAACGGGTAACATCACTGGAATTACAACCGACTAGGAGAGCCTGCACTGCAGTTCACTTGCCACATGCTTAGACGATTGACAGGAAAGTGTAATAAGGGAATGATTGTGCGGTTTTAAAGCAAGACCATTGAGGGCCTGGTATGGTTTATATTAAATAGCTGTTATCACACAGTCTGCTCTCCAGACGTGTTGTACAAAACCTTCTCCAGCAGGAAACATGTCTGAGTGGCTGTTACTGCTGGGAATGCAGCCAATCCCTGTTCAATCAGTAACCCGTTCACCACAGTACTTTATTCACTTCAGAATTTAACACATCAAAACCTTTGAATCTCTTAATGCTGCAATCCTGCTGGATTATTTTTAATTGATTTGTCAAGGTCATGAATCCAGAGTGTGTTATATACTTATTTGGGGTGGCACAGTGGCGCGCGCATGTGCTGCTGCTGTTGCCTCAGCACCGGAGACCCGAAGTTTGATCCCGACCTTTGGGTGCTGTCTGTGTGTAGTTTGCACATTGTGACCTCGCGCGGTTCCGTTTCCGAGCACATCCCAAACACATGTGGGTTTGGAGGTCAATTCATCACTGTAAGTCACTCCTGGTGTGTGCGAAGTGGATGTGGAAGTGGGATACATAATATATGCTATCTGTGGAAGATAATATTGAGTGTTTGATGGCTCTGGGTCTGTATTCGTTGTTTAGAAGGATTAGAAGGGATATCATTGAAACCTCTCGAATAATGAAAGGCTTAGATAGACTGGACCTGTAAGGATGGTCCCATTAATGGGAGAGTTTAGTACCAGAGGCACAGCTTCAGAATAAAAGGATGTACTTTTAGAATGGAGATGAGGAGAAACTTTATTAATCTGGAATTCATTACTACAGATGGCTATGGAGGCCAAGACATTGGGTGTTTTTAAAATGGAGATTGATAGGTTCTTGATTAGCATGGGCGTCAAAGGTTACAGGGTGAAGGCAGGAGAATGGGGTTGAGAGGGAAAAATAGATTAGCCACGATTGAATGGTGGAGTAGGCTTGATTGGCTGAATGACCTAATTGTGCTCCGATGTCTTACGGTCTAACCTGTAGTGATAAGCTGTGGTTCAATAAATAACTTCCATCTCAGAGTCTAAAGATTGTAGATTATTGCCTCACTCCAGTGATTTGAACATAAAACACAGACTGAAACTCAAATGCAATGTTGAGGGAGTGCTGTATTGTTGGAGGTGCTGATTCCAGAAAGATTGTTCTACCGAGGACCTTCTATACCCCCTGCCTGTCCTCTCAGGTGGGACAAAAGATACATTTGGAAGAAGAGAGCTTTCCAAGATGTGCTGGCCAATATTTACTCATCCATCAACATCACTAACAGTAAGGAGCAAGAGATTTAGAGGTGGTGAGAGGGGGACCGTTGTCATCCGGAGGGTGGTGAGGACCTGGAATGAACTGTCGGATAGCGCGATGGAAGCAGAGTTGCTAGCCGCATTAAAGAAGTGTCTAGACAGAGATTAAGAAGTGTCTAGACAGGCATTAAATCATGCAGCTGCAGAAGGCGACAGGCCAAGTGAAGGAAAGTGGGATTAATAGGGTTGGGTGCTATATGGAGGTGGTGTGTCAGCATGGGAATGCCTGGCTGAATGGGCTGTTTCCATATTGTATGGCTCTATGACTAAAACAAATCATTTAGCTTTTCTTTCTATACTTCTTTTGGAAGCTTGCAACAAACAAATTGCTGCTTTTCTGAAGTTACAACAGTAAGTATGCATCAAAAGTACATCTTTGAATTAAAATTTTGGAATGGCCCACTTGTGATAGACATTAAAACATGCAAGTTTTGCTCCTTGCTCTGTGTTCATCTATTTCAAGCTGGCTGAGACATTAAATAACCTTTGTTGCTGTCTTCATAGAAGAGGATACAAAAGGCATTTGAGATCGGGTAGGGACCAAGTAGCACATCAGGAGGAACTTAAAGTACTTAATTCCAATTAAAAAAATTCATTAGAGAAACTAATTGGACTGAAAGGCAGCATCTGCGGAAGGAAATGTATAGTCAGCATTTCTGGTTAGGACCTGTCATCAGTCTGAAGAAGGGTCCCGACCCAAAACGTTGCCTGTTCATTTCCCTCCACGGATGCTGCTTGATCCGCTGAGTTCTTCCAATATATTGTTTTTTTGCTCCACATTCCAATGTCTGCATTCTCTTGTGTCTCCATAAAGACTCATGGTGTTGAGGGTAATAAAAGTTTGTGGATAGAGAATTGGTTTACAGAGAAAACAGAATATTATATTCAAGATAGAAGGTTTCAACGTGGAGTGTGTCAAGGATCAGTGCATAGGTCTAATCGAATTCTCATCTTCATCTCTGATAAATCACTATACATCTTTATATCTTAGGTGAAGGGACAGATTATATTGCATCCATGCATGCTGATATTTTAAAGCAAGGGAGGAAACTGAATTGTGAGGAGAATACAAAGTAATTGCAAAGGGAGATAGGAAGATTATTTGAATGGGCACCCAAAAATCTCTTTGCTTAGGCCATGAGGCACAGTTGCTGAGTGTGTTCCTTATCAACTGATAAGAGTTGATAAGGAAATCAGCAGTTAATGCAAGGAAATAGGTCTTAGGGAAGAACAAATCTTTGATGATGGAGCAGCCATGACAGGCTGACTGGCCTACCCATGCATTGATCTTATGTTCTTCCAATGCCACAGTGGTCGAGCTACTATAATGTGGGCATATCGGAAGCAGAAATAAGTTGGAAACACTCAACAGGTCAGGCTGCAACAATGAAACAGCGTTAATGTTTCAGGTCATATATCTTGCAACAGAAACAGGAAAGAGAAGAAAAATAAGTTCAATTTGGATTGAAAAGGTTGGGGTGGGGGGTGGGGAAGTGATGGTAGATAGCAAAAAGGGGATGTTTTTTAGAGTTTAGAGTTACGGCGTGGGATCAGGCTCTTCGGCCCACAGAGTCCACCACAACCAGTGGTCCCCATGCATTAGCACTATCCTACACACTAGGGACAATTTACAATCTTTACCGAAGCCAATTAACCTACATACCTACATACCCGTATGTCTTTGGAATGTGGGAGGAAACCAGAGCATCTGGAGAAAACCCGTGTAGTCACGGGGTACAAACCATGTAGTACAAACTCAGGATTGAACCTGGGTCTCTGGCGCTGTAATGTGCCTGTCCCACTTACGCACCTTTTTAGGCAACTACAGGGGACTATGAGGTCGCCACATGTTCACTGAAGGTTGCCGGGTTGTCGCCTGCATGGTGGCGAGTAATTCGCGCATTCTCGTAACTAGTCGCGGCTTCATACTGGTCGCCGCAAATTTATCAATATCTCTCCCCCCCTCGCTCTCCCGCCATCACTCTCCCCCCCTCGCTCTCCCCCCCTCGCTCTCCCCCCCTCGCTCTCCCCCCCTCGCTCTCCCCCCTCCGCTCTCCCCCCCCCCCCCCTTCTCCCCCCCTCTTTTAAAGGACTTACGTGACCCTTCCCGTACATTGTGCTTTCACTGTTTTAATTACAGCACCAACCTTCAAGTTCATCGTGGTTTGTGTCTGTATCACATTCCACCGTGTCAATTTCACTCAGACAGCTCCCCCCGCTTGCCCTGTCCCCCGTCTGCATAACTGGCTGGTGGAGGAAGTGATGTGTGCATGTGTGGGTGTTCCACTCTGAAAGTCGCCGTTCCAGTCGCCAGTTTTTCAGCGACCTGCTACGACTTGACAGTCACCGGCGGTCACCTGAAAAATCGCCTAAGTGGGATAGGCCCATAAGGCAGCAACTCTACTGCTGCGCCACCCTTAAAAATTCTTCAAGGCTCAAAAATAGTGATAGTGTGATTTCAGAATTGCCAGGAGGATAAGTAATAGGTTAATAGTGGTGGTTAGAGAGTGGTCATAAAGATTGTAAAGTGGTGGGCTTACAGGAGCTTCATTTAGAGAATGCACGAATGTTTGAAAGTTGTATGATTCAAATAGGCTACAAACACAGAGAGATGAAAGCAAGGGTGAACCTTTTAAAAATGAGGGAAAAGACTAACTGGGGGTCAAATCAATCAGCAAAGATATTAACTTTCTGCTGTAGGTCATCCATCTGAAATTTTGGCTGATATTTGTCTCTCTTTTAGCACAGCGTGACCTTATGGATACTGTATGTCACGCGGCCCTGTATCCAATATTTGACACTCATTTGTCTATAACTATCATCATTAACCCGTTAACCACTTCTTACCCCGTCTCCTGCCCACTTGGCCTTCTCCCAGCTTTGTTTAACCCCCATCTCCACAATCAGACAGAAGGGTCCTGAACCGAAACACTCTCTGCCAATGTCCTCCAAAGAAGCTGTCGGACTTGCTGAGTTACTCCAGCACTTTGTGTCCTTTTGTGTATACCAGCATCTGCAGTGCCTTGTTTTTACAACCACTTCATATCCCCTGCCAACCTGGTGTTATCATATAGATATTCCCCTTGTCCCATCTATGCCTCTCTACCTCTATAATTTAAATTTTACTTGTTTTTTTAATTTCTCTTTCCCAGTTCTGCTGAAGTGTCTTCAACCCAAAACGTTAATTTGTTTTTTTTGCACAGATGCAACCTAATCATAGTGCATCTAGCAGATTTTGTTTTTATTTCAGATTTCTGGCATTTATGATTTTTTTGTTTGCAGTACAAAACATTTTTTTTTAAATGAAGAGTTAAAATTAAACATAGCAGACACAAAATAAGAAAGAGAGTCTGAAGAAGGGTTCTGACCTGAAATACCATCTATCCATTTCCCTCCACAGATGCTGTCTAACCCATTGAGCTCTAAGAACACTTTATATTTTGCTATATTTTAAAAGAATGAATGATGATTCATTGAAGTTTACAAGATATCATGGCAGGGTGATGCTAATAGATAGTTTATTTTGGCTAGATAATCTAGGCCTCTGATGGTGTAGCCTAATGATTAATAGTTACATATTTAGGTTTGAGGTCAGGAGAAATTATTTGCCCTTTGAACATATAACAGTACAGCGCAGGAACAGGCCCTTTGGCCCACAATGTCTGTGTTGAACATGATGCCAAGTTAAACTAATCTCCTCTGCCTACACATGATCCATATCGCCCAAATTCCCTGCATATCCATGTGCCCTCTTAAACTCCACTATCATATATACTTCCATCACCACCTCTGGCAGCTTCCATGCTCTATGTAAAAACAACTTGCCTCACTCGCCTCCTTTAAACTCTCACCTTAAAGGGCCTGCCACACTTAGAAATGTTTTGGGGCGACTGTCACAATCATTGCAGGTCACCGAAAAAGTGGCGACTGGATCCTGGACCCCCCCTACGACAATGTCTACAACCACCTACCACCTAGTCGACGGCAAGCTACCGACAACTGTTGACCCAATCGTCGCAACTTAGAACGTCCACCTACATCCACATGTACGACAACCTATAACAACCGAAGTCAACCTACATCCACCCGCGACAAGCTACGACAAGCAACGACCCTGTCGGCGACTTCTGAAGACAACTGAAGGCAATTTAGTCGCTGGTACCTGTCGCTGGTTGACGTAGGTAGTGGCCAATGGAATTCACCGGTCAGCACCCGACAACAACCAACGTCACTTGGTGTCATCTTGGGAAAACCTACGACAACCTATGACAGCACCTACGACAGGAGAAGACAGGCAACGTGAAGCCCACTGTCGCCAAAATATCTTGAACATTTCAAAATCCAGCGGCGACAAGAAAAACGTTACGACACCTGAGGAGACAACTCATGACAATACAGGCATCACCCCGCGTCACCCTGCGACAAGGTGGCAACAGCCTATTTTCTGGCTGTCGCCGAACAAATCGCCTTAGTGGGACAGGCCCTTAAAGCTCTGCTCTCTAGTCCTTGACATTTCTACCCTGGGATAAAGGTTCTGACTGTCGTCCTTATCTATGCCTCTCATAATTTTACATATTCCTATTGTTTCCCCTCAACGTCCGATGTTCCAGAGAAAACAATCTATATTTGCCCGACATCTCCTTATACATAATACCCTCTAATCTATGCAACATTCTGGTAAATAGCTTCTGCACTCTCTCCACAGCCTCCACATCCTTCCTGTAATGGAGTAACTGGAACTACATGCAATACTCCAAAATGTGGCCTAACCAAAGTCTTATAAAGCTGCAAAAAGTTCTACCCAAGTTGGGAGGCTCCTACTCAAGGACACTGTGATGCTCAGTTGCTGTGTGTACTCACATCCAAGAGCAATAGGGTTTTAGAATCAAAGCTCATGGAGAATGATGCTGGATACTGTCTGAAATACCAACTGCTCTGTCAATTGGAGATACTGTTCTTCCATAGAGATCCCTGATATCACAGCCTAGGAATCACTTGCAAAGATTTTCAATCCCATTTCAAAATCCTTACTTCTGATCTTCAGATGTTGTCATTTGGCACCATCCTGTGAAATATAGTGGTGACACGATGCACATTGATGACACCCACCAAAAGTCGTCAGCACCTGCCCTGGACCGTTACACTGCGTTTCAGACATCTGAGACAGGATGAGCAGAAATATCTGCCAGACAATAATGGAGAAAGCCAGAGCCAAAGCCACAAATTCTAGTCCCTAGTCACCAACTCTGTCTGTCTCCTTGGCAAATGTTTGAGACTGTTTGCAACGTCACGTCATACTTGACTCTAGGATGAGCTTCCGACCATAAATCCACAATGTCAATAAAACTGTCCACTTCCACCTGTGTAGCATTATCCAACTCTGCAATGCTTTAGCTCATCTGCTGCTGAAACCCGCATTCATGTTTCTACTTCTAGACTCGCCTACTCCAATGCACTGAGGGCTGTAATTCCATCTATTGCCGTCGATTAAGATCAGGTTATTCATAACTCTGCTGTGCTCGTTCTAACTCCTACTGTACTATTAGAGTTTGCAACAAGTTAGATTATCAGCGTTTCACTGTCATTAGAATTAGGTCTACTTAAGTAAAAGTGATATTTTTGGATGAGATTAACAATTAGCCGGAGCTGTTCCAAAACCATGCTGTGACGTGACCTGACAGTATACTTTCTGTGGTACATCTGTGGAAGTATATAATAGTCATTGGAGACATGCCAAATTTCCTCAGCCTTCTTAAGAAGTAGAGGCATTGGCATGCCTTCTTCGCAGTTGCATCAATGTGGTTGGTCATGATAGTTAATTGGTTATATTAACACCAAGGAGTTTTAGGCCTTCAACCAAGGAAATTGAAGCTTGTTCTTGGGCTCCTTGGGTAATTGTCATAGATATAATTAAAAGATTCACGCTGTTTGAACTCCAGAGACATTGGTCACAGATAGACTTCCAATTACTGAATGGTTATTGATGCTCTCATAAATGTATGTCATAGGAGCAGAATTAGGCCATTTGGCCCATCGAGTCTACTCCACCATTCAATCATAGCTGATTTTTGGTTGCCTCTCAACCCCATTCTCCTGACCTTCCCGTAAGATTTGGCACCATTACTAATCAAGAAAATCTGTTGTGGACCAACCACATGGATGTGACTGCCATGCCAAGAAGGCACACCAATGCCGCTACTTCCTTATGAGACTGAGGAAATTTGGCATGTCTCCAATGACTCTTCCAAATTTCTACAGATGCACCATAGAAAAAATACTGTCGGAATGCATCATAGCTTGGTTTGGGAACAGCTCTGCCTAAGATCTCAACAATTGCAATGTTGTAGATATAACCCAGTCCATCGCACATTCCAGGCTTCCCACCAGTGACTCCAACTGCACCTCACGCTGCCTCAGAAAACCAGCTAACATCATCAAAGATTTATCCCACTCCAGTCATTCTTTCTTCTCCCTACTTCTGTCTGGTAGAAGGTACAGAACCTTGAAATGTGCACCACCAGACTCAGAAAAAGCTTCTTCCCATCTGTTACTAGGCTTCTGAACAGTCGACTTGGGTACTGTCCATTTCACCTCTATGTCATTGCGGACACTGGACTTTGCCGATGGACTGATGCTCTACAATTCTAAGATCTGTATTCTGCACCCTGTATCTTCCCTTTTGCTCTATCTTCTGTACTTGAATTTGACATGATTATATTTATGTATAGTATTATCTGATCCATTTGGATAGCATTCAAAATATAAAGCTTTTCACTGTACTACTTTCCTGCTAAAACTGTCCTCTTTCCAATATTGGAATTGTTTATTTTTTTTGTTTATTCTCTGTGATGCTTCCCTTTAAGGCATAATTGCACATTCATCTGAACCTATTGATAATTAATTTGCAATTAATAGTAGATCCTTCTGTTAGCTACAAGCTGCGATAGATTTATTGTTTTTGTCAAGAGTTGATCAAAGTTATTTATTTGGCAATTGGTTGTTGGTTTGTGTTTCAAACAAAAGTAATTGTTTGTGTTCCTTTAAGGTAATTTGAGGGTAAAAGTACTTAGCTGTAACTATGTGCAGTGGCTCACTAAACTGTCCATTAAGAGAAGGTATCCCATCACATAACCTGGCAGTTCACACATGGCACTGTGGGACATGCAAAGTGAGTCACTGGCTACTGTACTGGGTAGAGCTAAGGTTAGGTTGACCACCATGACCTGGTTAGGAAGGCCGCTCACAATTTCTGTTATGGGGAATCCAGATGGGACAGGCCTGCAGACAAAGCACGCACAACAGAGCATTGTTCAATCAATCAATCAATCAGTTTTATTCATCACATTGCACACGAAATGCACACAAGTGAAATGAAATTTGTCAGCAGCGGTTCAATGATAAAGAACACACAAAAACACAAACATCCATCACAGCATTCATCCCTGTGGTGGAAGGCAAAAAAATTTGGCCAGTCCTCCTCCATTTTTCCCCGTGGTCGGTATCTCCTGATACTCAACCCTCCGCAGACAGGTAAAAGTCCTTGCAAAGTTGGGGAAGGTTATAAAGTGTTAGAGCTGAAAAGCAGCAAAACCGGCCCTTGGGTGCACTGTGTCAATGCTAACCATCAGGTCTATTTATAATTGTTAGCGTACCTAATGATATGAGCAAAGTATTAAGGAGATGGGAAAGGTTATAAAGTCTTAGAGCTGAAAAGCAGCGAAACCGGCCCTTGGGCGCACTGTGTCAATGCCGACCATCAGGTCTATTTATACTAATCTCACTTGCCTGCATTCAATAAAGAATAGACAATAGGTGCAGGAGTAGTCCATTCAGCCCTTCGAACCAGCACCGTCATTCAATGTGATTATGGCTGATCATCCCCAATCAGTACCCCGTTCCGGCCTTTTCCCCATATCCCCTGACTCTGCTATCTTTAAGAGCCCTATGCAGCTCGCTCTTGAAAGCATCCAGAGAGCCTGCTCCACCGTCCTCTGAGGCAGAGAATTCCACACACTCACAACTCTCTGTGAGAAAAAGTGTTTCCTGGTCTCCGTTCTAAATGGCTTACACCTTATTCTTAAACTGTGGCTCCTGGTTCTGGACTCCCCCAACATCGGGAACACGTTTCCTGCCTCCAGCATTTCCATACCCTTAACAACCTTATATGTTTAAATAAGATCCCCTCTCATCCTTCTCAACACCAGAGTGTACAAGCCCAGCTGCTTCATTCTCTCAGCATATGACAGTCCTGCCATCCCGAGAATTAACCTTGTAAACCTAAGCTGCACACCCTCAATAGCAAGAATATGCTGCACTCCCTCAATAGCAAGAATTGCTATTACGCTGCACTGTGATTGTTTATCAGTGCGACTCGGTGGGCCAAAGGGCCTGTTTCTACGCTGTATCTCTAAACTAAACCAAACTAAATTAAAAAACCCTTTCACCTTAAAATTATATGCTTTTGTTTTCTGACCATGGGAAATGGATTATGGCTATCTACTGTATCTATGCCTCTTCTTGATTTTATAAACTATCATGTCATCTCTCAGCCACTTTTGCCATGGGGAAAAAAAGCAAATCTATCCAATCTCTCCTGATAACTCAGGCCTTGTAATCTGAGACAAGTTTGCAATGAATTTAGCATGGAGATGTGAGAATTGCATTGAAATACTGGTTGACCCTGTCTGACGGACAATTCCTCACCTATTGCAACAAAATACCATGTGACAAATGAGCAGAATTAGACCATTTGGCCCATCGTGATGTGCAGGTGACTGGTAGAATTTGGGAAGAGTTGATGAGAATGTGAGGAGAATAAAAATTGGGATTAGTGTAAGTACACAATTAATGGCTGGCAGACTTGTTGGGGGCTTCTGTACTAGAAACATAGAAACATAGAAAATAAGTGCAGGAGTAGGCCATTTGGCCCTATGAGCCAGCACCACCATTCAATATTATCATGGTTGATAATCCAAAATCAGTACCCCATTCCTGCTTTCTCCCTATATCCCCTGATTCCGTTAGCCCAAAGAAAAATATCCAATTCTCTCTTAAAAAATCCAGTGAATTGGCCTCCACTGCCTTCTGTGGCAAAGAATTCCGCAGATTCACAACTCTCTGGGTGAAAAGGTTTTTCCTCATCTCAGTCCTAAATGGCCTACCCCTTATTCTTTAACTGTGATCCCTGGTTCTGGACTCCCCCAACATTGTAAACATTTTTCCTGCATCTAGCCTGTCCAATCCCTTGAAATTGTTACATGTTTCAATAAGATCCCCTCTCAACCTTCTAAATTCTAGTGAATATAAGCCCAGTCGATCCATTCTTTCATCACATGTTAGTCCCACCATACTGGGAATTAACTTGGTGAGCCTGCGCTGCACTCCCTCAATAGCAAGAATGTCCTTCCTCAAATTAGGAGATCAAAACTGCATACAATACTCCAGGTGTTGTCTCACCCTGTTCAATTGCAGTAGGAACTCCTTGCCCCTATACTCAAATCCTCTTGCTATGAAGGTCAACATGCCATTTGCTTTCTTCAATGCCTGCTGTACCTGCGTGTTTACATTTAGTGACTGATGTACAAGGACACCCAGGTCTCGTTGAAACTCCCGTTTTCCTACTCTCTCACCATTCAGATAATAATCTGCCTTCTTGTTTTTGCCACCAAAGTGGATAACCTCACATTTATCCACATTATATTGCATCTGCCATGCATCTGCCCACTTACCCAACCTATCCAAGTCACCCTGCAGCCTCATAGCATCCTCTTCGCAGCTCACATTGCCATCCCGCTTTGTATCGTCCAAAATGTTGGAGATGTTACCTTTACCTCTTTTGTCTAAATTGTTAATAAAGATTGTAAATAACTTGGGTTCCAGCACTGAGCCTTACAGCACCCCACTCGTCACTGCCTGCCATTCTGAAAAGGTCCCATTAATTCCTACTCTTTGCATCCTGTCTGTCAACTGGTTCTCTATCCATGTCAATACCATACTCCCAATACCATGTGCTCTAATTTTGTACACTAATCTCTTGTGTGGGACAGTGTCAAAGGCTTTTTGAAAGTCCAGTATGCCACATCCACTGGCTCTCCCTTATCCATTCTACTTGTTACATCCACAAATAATTCCAGAAGATTTCCCCTTCATAAATCCATGCTGACTTTGGCCGATCCTGTCACTGCTTCCAAACGCGCTTCTATTACATCTTTAATAATCGACAAGCACCTTTCCCACTACTGATGTCGGGTTAACTGGTCTACAATTCAGTTTTCTCTCTCCCTCCTTTCTTTAAAAGTGGGGTTACATTAGCTACCCTCTAATCCCCAGGAACTGATCCAGAGTCTACAGAACGTTGGAAGGGCCATCTCCTGGAGTGCTCTGGGATGCAGACCATCAGGCCCTGGGGATTTATCTGCCTTCAGTCCCAACAGTTTACCTAGTACCATTACCTGACTAATGTGGATTACCTTCAGTTCCTCCCTCCCACTAGATCCTCAGTCCCTTAATATTTCTGGGAGATTGTTTGTGCCTTCCTTAGTGAAGACTGAAGCAAGGTACTTGTTTAACTAGTCTGCCATTTCTTTGTTTCCCATTATAAATTCACCTGTTTCTGATTTTGGGGACCTACATTTGTCTTAACTAATCTTTTCCTCTTCACATTTCTATAGAAGCGTTTACAGTTAGTTTTTATATTCTTTCATTAATGCTTTCTTTCATGCGCTATTTTCTCCGTCTTAATTAACCCCTTTGTCCTCCTCTGTTGAATTCTAAATCTCTCCCAGTCCTCCGGTTTGCTGCTTCCTCTGGCCAATTTATATGCCTCTTCCTGGGATTTAACACTATCCCTAATTTCCCTCATTAGCCATGGTTGAGCCGCCTTGCATATTTTATGTTTACGCCAGACAGGGATGAACAATAGTTGTAATTCATCCATGCGATCTTTAAATCTTTGCCATTGGATATCCACCGTCAACCCTTTAAACATCATTTGCCAGGCCACTTTATGACTTATGACTATATAAATTGCAAAGATGGGAAATACTATTCTGCTGGAAATCTGTATGCTTCTTGTGTAAAAGCATTTAAGAACATAAGAAATAGAATGATTAACGCGTACCATAAGTTGCGTATGATTGCCTTCATTTTCCATGGCTTCCAATGTGCTGGGTTGCTCCAGTATTATTACCCCATTTTCTGAAAGGCGCAGTCTGCTAAAAATGCAGACTCAGGTTAAAAAACCAAATTGTAAGTAAATCAGTTGCAGGCATAGAACCAGAATTGCTGCCACTACCGGCTCGAATTTTGCTGCCTCATTCTTCTGTTTGTTTTTTTGCAAAGCTAGTTGTGGAATTTATACCAGGAGTGAGTCAAAAGCTTCAAATTCCTGGGCATGCATATTTCCGATGATCTTTTCTGGACCCAGCACACTGATGCAATCATAAATAAAGCACATCAATGGCTCTACTTCCTGAGAACGTTATGGAGATTTGGTATGCCAAAGAGAATTCTCTTGAACTTCTGCAGATGCACAGTAGAGTGCATATTGACTGGTTGCATCATGGCCTGTTTCGTCCAGGAGCGGAAAAGGCTGCAAAAAGTTGTGAACACTGCCCGGTCCATCACCGGCTCTGACCTCCTCACCATCGAAGGGATTTATCGGAGTTGTTGCCCCAAAATTCAGCCAGCATCACCAGAGACCCACAACATCCTGGCCACACACTCATTTTACCACTGCCATCGGGAAGAAGGTACAGCAGCCTGAAAACTGTAACGTCCAGGTTCAGGAACAGCTTCTACTCTACAGCCATCAGGCTATTAAGTACTACAACCTCAAATAAGCTCCGAAGTAAAATAGACTACTTATTATTATTATTATTATTATTATTATTATTGCACTACTATTATTTGTTTTTGCATATATGTGTATGTGTGTGTGTGTGTATGTATATATATATATATATAATACAGTATATATGAGTGTACTTGTGATTATGTGTGTATATACACACTGAACTTTTTTTTCTTTCACTCTCCTTTATAATATTATTTTCAGTATACTATGTTTACATATTCGGTTGTGCTGCAGCAAGTAAGAATTCCATTGTTCTAACTGGGACATATGACAATAAAACACTCTTGACACTTGAAAAAAGGTGCATTGTGAAGGAGATAATGTTAATTTAGTGAAATAGTAACACTTTCCACCCAACCCCATAAGATTTACAACTGTGCTATTGGGTTGTATGATAGAGAACGTTGTAGAAACATTCTACCCAACCCTCCTTCACTCTCTCTACAACGTAAAACTAATTTAGAGGATTTTCGATCTCCTTGTTCTGATGAAACACCACCATCTTGAAATGTTGTCTGGTTCTCTTTCCACAGATGCTGCCTGACCCGTTGAGTGTTTACGGTATTTTCTGTTTTTATTTTAGATTGCCAGCATCTACAATTTTAAACTTAATTTGCAGTTGAAGGCTCCAATAATCTGCACACCAAAAACACTTAGCAATCCATTTTAAAAGATAGACACAAAATGCTGGAGTAACTCAGCGGAACAGGCAGCATCTCTGGAAAGATAGCTCTCTCCAGAAATGCTGCCTGTCCCGTTGAATTACTCCTGCATTTTGTGTATATCTTTGGTGTAACCAGTATCTGCACATTTAAAAAAGAAAATGATTTCTAAATATAAACCAAGATCAAGCCCTAAATGCCACCTACCGTCAGTAGAGTTCTGCAAGCATCTGTGCTGCGACCTCTGCTGTTTGTGATACATATACATGACTTGGACATAAATGTTCATGGATTGGTTAGTAAGTTTGCAGATGACACCAAGATTGCTGGGGTTGCAGACTGCGAAAAAGGCTGTCAAAGTATACAGCGGGATATAGATTAGCTATAGAGATGGTTGGAATAATGTCAAATGGAGATTAGTATTTCATGGTTTGCCTCTGTTCCAGCCCATTGGAATCACAGATAGGAATCATGGGTATTTACAAGAAATTCTAGGAAATATTCCCAGAAAACAGGGCAAGCAGACATTTGAGAGATGCTATGAATTTATGGGATTTTTTAAAATTGTTACTCTTTGCATGCAACTTTATTATCCAAGACTATAATTATATATGACTACAATTTAATAAGCTGGGGCATCCACTTAACTTACATAGAAGATCATTGTAGAATATGTATTGCCACACTCATATTTATGTACTAGTAGAAATGAAGTGTGGAGATGGCAAGCTTACTAACATGACAATATTGAGATGAAAGATAATAAGCATCAAATATGAATTGCATTTCCATGGTTCTTGTTATTTGCCATACTTATGATTAAAGCTCAAGGGGGTACATCACGCATTGTGTAGAAAAAAAGAACTGCAGATGCTGGTTAATATCAAAGGACACAAAGTGCTGGAGTAACTCAGCGACTCAGGCAGCATCCATGAAGTAAAAGGATGGGTGACGTTTCGGGTCAGGACCTTTCTTAAGAATGGAAGTAGGTGTTGAGAACTGAAGGCGAGGAAAGACGGACAAATCAGGGCCGGCAACAGATGACTTAGATCAGGGCCTGTTAGGCCCATTCTTGTCTAGGGAAGGTGTGATCTCAAGAAGGATACATTGTTGCGACATGAGGAACTGATTAAATGACTAGGGAGTAGGAAGGGGGTAAAGGGGTAAGGGGGGTGTTAGTAAAACTTGCTTAAAATTAGAAAATTCAAGATTCAAAACACCTCTTCATCCCCTACTTTCAACCTGAAGAAGGGTCCAGAACGAAATGTCACTTATCCATTTTTCTCCAGCCAGACCTGCTGAGTTACTCCAGCGATTATTGTGTCTACATCAGGCATTGGTTGTTCTCCAGGACCTTGCCCCAGTTGCCTTAGTAGAAAGGACTCGGGGTACCATGAAAAAAAACCTAGATGTCATACAAGCATTTTGTGTTGGATTATTATGGGTTTACTAGACTAAGTGGGACCTGTTGGGTTCCAGTCACATGGGAGGCCTGGTCCCCCAACGCAACCCATTACCCAATGCTATATTCCCACCACTCACCTGTTCCTCCAAGGTAAAGGCGTTCTGTAGCCGGGAGACGGCGACGGTGACGGCTTCAGGCGGGAAATGTCCTGTAGCCAGGGGAGGGGGACGGCTTCAGGCGGGGCCTGGTGGGGGATGTTTGGGGGTGGGGAGGGTGTGTGGGGGCGAGGGGGTGTGTGGGGAGGGGGGGATGGGGTGTGGGTAAGGGGGGGTGGGGGAGGGGGGGGAAGTGTAGGGGAAGGGGGGTGTAGGGGAGGGAGGGTGTAGGGGAAGGAGGGTGTGGAAGGGGGGTGCGTAGCTCACCAGTTCCCGGCTCCAGCTCCGACCATGCCCCTGGATCCAGGACCCGGCTCCGGACTCACTCAGCTGCTCCCGTCCTCAGCGCCTGTCACGCTCACACCCCCCGCCCGTGAACACAGCCCGCCCCCACCCACAAACACAGCCCACACTCCGCTGCTTCAGCTTTATTCTCAGCTGCTTCCAGATGGGCAGCTTCCGGACGGGCAGCTTCTGCATGGGCGGCTTCTGGGCGTGTTCACGGACTCAGCTCTGCCTCCGGGGATTTATTCTCCAGTGGGTGCCGGAAGGGGCGACACCTTCATGGTGACTGACAGGCAAGAAGACCAATCTGCTGATCTCACAATTTTTTAAACCTTCATACCTTTTGTAATCTTCCACCGATCAGAAGAAAACTTGGTGGCTTGGAGCAGAGGAGAATGGTGAGTAAGGTTACAAATCCTAGCGATAACATTCATGCGCAAATTTAAAAACAACGCAGACCGGAAGTGGTCAAGATGAGAGTTTTAGTAATGGTATAGTATATTATTGTCACGTATCATGATACAGTAAAAAAAACGTGTTGCGTGCCCGCCAGACATGAGTACAGCAAATAATGCAAAAAGAGAAAGGAAACAGAGTACAGAATATACTATTGCAGTTACAGAGAAAGTGCAGATAAAAAAAGTGCAAGGGCCACAATGAGGTAAGTTGGAAGATTGGGAGCTATCCTTAGCATATGAGAGACCCATTCAAGAGTATGATAAAAGTGGGGAAGAAGCAGTTCTTGAATCTGGTGGTGCATGCTTGTAAGCTTTTGTGTCTGCTCAATGGGAGGGGAGGAGAGAGAAAGACCAGGGTTTGAGTGGCCTTTGCTTATGCTGGCTGCTTTCACAAAACTGTGAGAAGCATAG
The DNA here is from genome assembly GCA_963514005.1 of Raja brachyura. The sequence continues at coordinate 27,486,280 of OY740790.1, forward strand.
ATGGGATTGATGCTGGGGAGGAGGCTGGTTTGTGTGATGTATTGGGCTGCACCCACAACTCTCTGCAATTTATTGTTGTCTTGGGCAGAGCAGTTGCTATACTAAACTGAATCACCCCAGCAGGATGCATTCCATCCTAGCATCTAGGATGCTATGTGTAGAATTTGGTAAGAGTCATTGGAGACATGCCAAATTTCTAGGTCTTCTGGGGAAGTAGAGGTGTTGGTATGCTTTTTTACCTGTAGCATTAAAAAGGTTGGGCCAGGTCAAATTGTTACTGATATTACCACCTAAGAACTTAAAGTTCCGGACCATCTCCACTTCAGCAGCATTTTGATGCAGGTTGGAGCGTATACTCCAACTTGCTTCCTGAAGTCAATGACTAGCTCCTTCATTTTTCTGACATTGAGAGAGAGGTTGCTGTCTTAACACCATGCTACTAAGTTCTCTATCTCCTCCTGTACTCCAACTCATAATTGATCAAGATCCACCTCTTTCCCTTGGCGTAATCTGCAAGCTAATCAGAGGTAGATTTACGTATCGGCTTCATAGTCTGAAGCCCAGGGCCTCGAGATCTAGGGGGCCTCGAGATCTAGGGGGCCTCGGCCTCGCTCCGCCAAGGTGTATCATATTTTTGACATAGTGGCGTTGTTACAAAACCTACCATCAGTGGTGCTGTGCAGGTGAGGTTTGTATTCGTTGTTGGAGAGGAATTTGCTCGAACTGCTACTTAAAGATATTACCTGATGAAGAAAATCTGTACTTCGATTATGCCCCCGTATCTGCTTGATTGAAGCTAAACCCGATTAAAACACCTTCAATGTCTTCAACATCACGGATCGCAAGTGCAGGACAAAACAAAAGGTATGTCGTTTATTTAAGCTATTTTATTGCTTTTTGTTATGGCTTCATTTTAATCTGCTGATGTGGAAAATGTCGAGTGGTGATGGCAGCCTTGCCTGCAGCTGTTCGGTCTTCACCCTTTTTAAAACATTTTAGTTTGCTAAAAAGTTTTGTTCTGGAGACTTTGTAGTCTTTTTAGTCTTTTTATGTGGGGTGTGGGGGGGAAGGGGAAACAATTTTTCCCAGTCCCTACGTCCTTCCTCCGAGCCGTATCTTTGCCCCCTCCTCGCGGTCACCCATTCGGATTGGCGCTGCCTTTCCTGCCGTGACCGGCCAGAGCATCGAGCTGCAGCTTCAGCACTGAGGTACCATCGTGGAGCGGGGTGATGCCTTACACGGGTCGCTGTGTGGAGCTCCGGAGTGCCAATTTTAACATTGTGTGAGTGTGTGAGTGATTGTGTGTAAGTGTATGTGTGAGTGTATTTGTGTGTGTGTGAGTGTGTGTGTGTCTGTGTGTTTGTGTGTGAATGTGTGTGTGAGTGTCTGTATGTCAGTGTGCGTGTGTGAGTGTATGTGTGTGTGTGTGTGATTTGCTGCCTGCACTCTGCTTGAGGTGCTGTGAGATTGGATTTGCGGGCCTACACTGAATTATGACTTTTGAGGTAAATTCTCATATTTTCTTTGTTAAAATTTGACCAGCTCAATCCCTCTAAATTGAAATTGTCTCTTTTTTTTATCAACAGCAAAGAGCCATCAAGAGGCAGTGAGCGGTAGAACACAACAAGAAAGAACTTAATAAATCTCATCTTTTTTTAAAATTTTATTTATTAGAGGTAAATACATCAATGTACTTCCCATCTTTAACATTTAAATTGTTGTTATATTTTAAGAGTCATTCACATTTTTAAACTTTAATAAATCATTTTTCCACTTGCCATGCCTGCGTGTTCTTCATTACAATGGGAACCTAATAGCCAGGAATGGCTGTGCTGTCGGAGGGCCACTAAGAGTGCATAGAGGGGAGGTTTGAGGGGAGATGGACTGAATGCATGGGGGGGGAGGGGAATGGCAAGGGGCAGATTTAGCGGATGAAGGGAGGAGGGGTGCCGGAGTGGACTGCCACCACACCAGTCGTGAGTGACTGGACTGCCAGCCCACCAGCCATGAGTAAGTGAACTGCCTGCCCACCAGCTGTAAGTAACTGAAGTGCCAGCCCACCAGCCATGACTTAGTGAACTGCCAGCCCACCAGCCATGACTTACTGAACTGCAAGTCCAAGAATCCATTCAGTCCACAATATCCATACTAGTCCTCTGGACACCAGTCCCTTCAGCCCACAACACCCATACTTAGCGCTCCAGAGATCCACGCAAGGATAGACTTTCCTCTTTCATTACTGTGATCTGTAAAAAAAGATGAAAATGTCTGAAATTGTTTCTCCACCCTCTCCCCCTTCTCTCTCACAGAGTCCGTCACCTGTTTTCGGCAGAATTTCTGGCAGTTTCTGAACTGCCAGCTGCTTGGCCTCAGTGACTGAGCTGCCAGCCCAATAATCCATTCGGCCCACAATGTCCATCCGTCCCCCCCCCCCCCCCCCCCCTGCCCAGCAATATTGGAATTAGTGGAGAGGTGGAACATTGCATTGGGGGACCAGCCCTCCCATGTGCAGCTGGGACCCAACGGATCCCACTCAGCCTAGTGTATTTTAAAACCAACATACAGTAGGATCTAAAAGTGTCACACTGTCACTGTCAGGTAGTCATGGTCATCTTATTAACACTTCCCAGGAAATAACATTTTTAACCTCACGTTTTTGTTTTTGTTTTGGGTTTTTTAGTTTTTGTTTTTTAATATAACAGTAAACTTACAATTTTATTTTCCTAAAAATTCCTACTTATTCCACAAAATGTTTACAAAGTTCGGTTATAGCAAAAGTTTTTCACAATGTTCATTTTAACATTTATGCGGTTTTTTTTCAATCACTACGGTATTTAACAATAACATTTTATGTCCTTTAGAGAAGGAATTGCGAATTGCGTAATTTTAAAAACCCGTCATCATCCTTGGCTTTAATCAAATTATTTAAAACACTCTTCCATCTTCCTCTAGTCGTGAGGCTGGGGGATTGGGAGGGGCCTCACAAGTGAAATAGCCTTGGGCCTCTCTTTATCTAAATCTGGCTCTGAAGCTAATAAATGGAAGAAAGACACAAAAAGCTGGAGTAACTCAGCAGGACAGGCAGCATCTCTGGAGCGAAGGAAAGGCTGATGTTTCAGGTCGAGACCCTTCTTCAGACTGGTTAGGGATAAGGGAAACGAGAAGTACAGACGATTATGTATGGAGATGAAAAACAATGAATGAAAGATATGCAAAAATGTAACGATGATAAAGGAAACAGGCCATTGTTAGCTGTTCGTTAGGTGAAAACGAGAAGCTAGTGCGACTAGGGTGGGGGAGGGATAGAGAGAGAGGGAATGCCGGGGATATCTGAAGTGAGAGAAATCAATGTTCATACCACTGGGCTGTAAGTTGCCCAAGCGAAATATGAGATGCTGTTCCTCGAATTGTGTTTAGCAATAGTCAGAGCAGAATTTGACCGCATGGTCTTAAGTGTATTGAGAGTAGAGTAAGGGGCTAAGGTCTCAGCCTCATGTTGAGGAACTAGTGTTGAGAATTATCATGGAGGATGGTTTGTCATCTAACTTCACTGCTGGCAGTGTGTTGGTCAAGGTATAAAAATACTGATTTGGCTTTTAACCAAAACAGATCCCTGTCCCTTCTTTTGGAGGCACTTAAACCTGTCAAAGAAGAGCAGAGAATTTATTACTGGTGTCCTTAATCATAGTCAATAAACATTTCTAATATCTTGTTATTTGGATACTAGCACACCTGGGAGTTTACACTGTGGAAATTGGTTCTGTGATTTTTAACATTACAATGTTTTTTTTTAGAAAAAGAGATATTTTTAAAGAGATGTTTTCTTCGCCATATAAATACATTATTTTTCTTTTTAGAATGTAGTTTAGATGTTTCTGTTCAAATTTCTAGAGTATGCATTAAACCTAGAGTATTAGACCCAAGAGAGAATGGCTGTGGCCACTGAACTAAAACTGAGAGAACATTACTCACCGTATGACTGGATGTCAGCAGACTGTTCCAATGTTAGAGTATGATTGATCTTTTTTTATGGATGTTTACAACTACACATTTTCAAGTTGTTGTTGAATGCAAAAGAGACTTCAATGCTTTGGCAAAGAATGGAGATTCCTCGCTTTCTTGGCAGTCCAGGTTTACCAGCTGGAAATCTCTGTGCCATTTTGTGAAGGCTCCAGGGCCTTTCCTCTTCCAGGACAGTCTGGAGACTGTCCCAACCTTCTGAAACCACAGCGTGGAAATGTGCATATTCCAAAGAATAGTTTAGTTGTATTTACTTTATTGTCATGTGCACGGAGGTACAGTGAGAAACTTGACACAAATGCTGGAGTAAGTCAGCGGGACAGGCAGCATCTCTGGATAGAAGGAATGGGTGACATTTCGGGTTGAGACCCTTCTTCAGACTGAGTCAAGGGAGAGGGAGATACAGTGATCAGGAAGTGTTAGGTGTGAAAACGAGACAAGGGATGGAGATCAAGGAAATGTAGATTAGATCATTGTTAGCTAGGAGAAGGTAACAACAAAGCAAACAGAGATAAAATGTAAACAAGGACAGTCAGACTGGTCAGAGAACTGGGAAGGGTGGATGGATGGAGAGAGAGGGAAAGCAAGGGTTACCTGAAGTCAATATTCATACTGCTGGGGTGTAAGCTGTTCAAGTGAAATATGAGGTGTTGTTTCTCTAATTTGTGCTGGGTCTCACTTTGACAATGGAGGAGGCCAAGGACAAAAAGGTCAGTGTGGAAATGGGAGGGGGAGTTAAACTGTTTAGCAACCGGGAGATCAGGTAGGTTTAGGCAGACTGAGCGGAGGTGTTCAGCGAAATGATCGCTGAGCTTGCGCTTCGCCTCGCTGATTTGTGGGAGTCCGCACCTGGATCAGCGGATACAGTAGATGAGGTTGGAGGAGGTACAACTGAACCTCTGCATCACCTGCAAAGACTATCAGGGTCCTTAGACGGTGACGAAGGGGGAAGTATAGGGACAGGTGTTATATGTCCTGCGGTTGCAGGGAGAAGTACCTGGGGAAGGGGTGGTTTGGGTAGGAAGGGACAGGTTAATCAGGGAGTTATGGAGGGAACGGTCTCTGTGTAAAGAGACCAAAGCAGCTGGTGGTGAGATTCCATTGGAGGTGGTGAAAATGCCAGAGGATTATGTGCTGTATGCGATGGCTGATGGGGAGAAAGCCGAGGTCTAAGGGGACTGACTCTCTGTTGCGACTGGGGGAGGGGGAGCAATAGCGAAGCTGAAGGATATCGAGGATACCTAGTGAGGGTCTCATCTATGATGGAAGATGGGAACTCCCGTCCCTAAAGAATGAGGACATTCTTTGGACATACTGAGGACATACCAGGACATCTCAGATGTCCTGGTATGGAACACCTCACCTTGGGCGCAGATGCAGCGTAGACGGAGGAATTGGGACCAGGGGATAGAGTCTTTACAGGAAGCTGGGTGGGAAGAAGTGTAGTCAAGATAGCTGTGGGAGTCAGTGGGTTTACAATAAATGTCAGTCGATAGTCAATCTCCTGTGATGGAGACTGTAAGATCAAAAAACGGTAGGGAGATGTCGGAGATGGTCCACGGAAATTTGAGTGCAGGATGGAAATTAATAGTAAAATTAATAATGTATGGGTGCAGGAGGTAGCACCGATACAGTCGTCAATGTAGCCGAGATAGAGTTTGGGGATAGGGCCAGCGTACGCCAGGGATTGTTTGATGTACCCTACAAAGGGGCAGGCATAGCTGGGGCCCATACGTGCCCATGGCTATGCCACATCTTCTCATCTCCACCTCTTTCCGCTTTCCGCAGGAAGTTCCCTCCGCAACTTCATGGTTAACTTGTCCCTTCCCTCCCAAATCACCCCATCCCTAGGTACTTTCTCCTGCAACCGCATGTGGTGCAATACCTGTCTATACCTCACTCTGTCCAAGGACCCATACCTCTCATCGAGCATCCTCCCTCCCAGCCCGACTGACCTTTATTTCAGCATAACCTGCAAATTGAATCTGGCTCATCGACTCTGATCAGTCCGATGTTTGTCTTCTGCTGCAGGCTTTCAATGCATGGGGCAAGCACATTGCAAGTAAATCCCATAGATGTGATTCAAAACAATGGCCGAGAATAGCACCAGGCCTTTCCTGCTGCCGTCCGTCATCCATCTGGTGCATTGCCTTTAGCGGTAGTGCAATTCACCACCTTCTCACCTTTGCCACTGCACAGGGAAGCCACCTATACCAACCCAACAGCAATGGTTTGTGAGCTGTTTGAGCACGCTGGACTTCCACACTGCATCTGTTCCTATTCCTTTTCTCCAGAAAATTCTGCCTGATCTGCTGAGTTCCCCCAGCAACCTGTGTCTGTCCACACTACATCTGGTGCTTTGTCATTATCACCTGGACACACTGCTTAGCTTGAACTCGTGTGACCCAGCTTGCCCGTTAAAATAAGGAAAATGGACGAGAAACCTGATTATCAAATTATCCAAAAAAATTTATTGAAAAATGTGTTTAGTTTTAGAAATACAGTGCGGAAACAGGCCCATTGCCCACGGAGTTCATGCCGACCAGCGATCACCGATACACCAGTTCTATCCCACACACAAAGGGGCAATTTTGCAGAAACCAATTAACCTACAAACCCACACGTCTTTGGAATGTGGGAGGAAAGCGAAGAAAACTCACGCAGTCACAGGGAGAATGTGCAAACTCCATACAGTCAGGATCAAACCAGACACTCTGCCACCGTACCGCCCAAATACAAATAATACTGTATATCCACATAGATAATGTGTTCAACAAACAAAGGCAGATAGTGCTGAAGTAATTCAGAGGGTCCGGTAGCATCTCTGGAGAACATGGATAGGTGATGTTATGGGTCGAGACCCTTCTTCAGCCTGATTCTTTCGGGGGGGGGGGGGGGGGGGGAGATGGGAGAGAAAGCTGCAACTGGAAGAGCTGGAAGATGTCTATTCCAGCTTTCTTCCCCCCACTACCCGCCCCCTACGATAAGTCTGAGGAAAGGGCCCAAGACATCTCCTATCCATGTTATCCAGAGGTGCTACCGGACCCGCTAAGTCACACCAGCAGTTTGTGTCCTTTTTTTGTAAATCAGCATCTGTGGTTCGTTGTATCTATACTCAACAAAAAAACTATTTTATTGCACCAGATTAATGTGTGTAGTGAGATCGAGCCTGAATATAAAGGCTTATTTGGTTGTTTCACTTCAACGTAAAACTCTTCAATCAAGAGGAGAGTTTGGGCTGGGATAAAATGTGATTTCTTATTTTTCGTACAGTTTGGAGTTTTTGGAGATCAGCCAGTCTGGAGAGGTGCATTTTTTGTAAAGTAGTTTGGACTTGGCCCACATATGATGGGAGGCCATTCATGTATCCCAAAACTCAAAGGGGAATTCCTGGAACTAGTCCCAAGGGGACCCATGGCCCATGCTGATTTTATTAATATTCTACTCAGAATTTAGTTGTGAGTTAGACTATATTAATATCTTAGGAGTACTGAATCTCTGACAAGGAATTGGAAAATATGTTTTTGCAAGCCTGAAGTAACTGAATTTCTGTCCTAATTAATTTTATAGCTTTCAGAACTGGAGACTGGCTTATGAGGTTATAATATCCTCAAGGCAGGACAGCTAGCACATTGTTAAGATATAAACGACTAATGTTTTGTGAGAAACATTAAAACCTTCAATCTCTTGTTATTATTACAGCCATGTTGTTGTTACATGCAGCCATAATGTCTCAGGGAATGGACTGTGTGCAGCGGGGACAATCCACAGACACCAAAAGATGTCCCATTCATTAAACTCTCTGACAATTAAGAAAAATAAAATACTTTTATGTTGAACATTGACTCCCTCAGAATGTCCTAGAGCCTAAAGCAACTGAACCATCCTATCTACCTCATTGGAGACCCTCGAACGATCTTTAATCAGACTTTATTGGACTTGATCTTACACTAAACATTATTCCCTTTATCCTGTATCTGTACACGTGTGGACGGCTTGATTGTAATCATGTATAGTCTTTCTGCTGACTGAATAGCAAGCTACAAAAAGATTTACAACTATTACAGCTTAACAACATTATGTAATAATAAAGGAACAAAAAATATAAATTACATTTTTAGACAATAGACAATAGGTGCAGGAGTAGGCCATTCGGCCCTTCGAGCCAGCACTGCCATTCAATGTGATCATGGCTGATCATCCACAATCAGTGCCCCGTTCCTGCCTTCTCCCCATATCCCATGACTCCACTATCTTTAAGAGCCCTATCTAGCTCTCTCTCGAAAGTATCCAGAGAACTGGCCCCAACCACCCTCTGAGGCAGAGTATTCCACAGACTCACAACTCACTGTGTGAAAACATGTTTCCTCATCTCCCTTCTAAATGGCTTACCCTTTATTCTTAAACTGTGGCACTGGTTTTGGACTCCCCCAATCATTTGTGTTTTGAGCCGGGTAGTCTGTTAAAATGACATTTGTTGATGGATAAATATTGCACGGTGTAGGAGCAAAATGGAAAGGCCATGCAGAGTTGGTGTTTGAAGTAATGGACGATTTAATAAAACTGGTGTGCACCGTTACTTGTAACACCAACTCTGCGTGTCCTTTCCACTTTGCTCCCACGCACAGGATGCTCGGAGAAACTTCTTTCAATTTTTGCAAACATTGCTTTTTGACCTTACCTATCCTGTAAGTGTGCAAGCAGGTTCTCATCTTACCCGTAGAACCCCATTTGCAGTTGTTTATCAATCTCCCAGTACTGCATTGACGGTTTTCTTTCATCTTTGGATTGGGTTCAAATTCAAGAACCCCTAACTTAGTTGAGTATGGTATCCAATGAACAAAGATCGAATTGTATGAGGAAAATTGTTCAGTAGATGTGCACCATATCCTTCAGGAAAATACGATACGATATAGACTTAATAGACTTTTGGATGGGCATATGGATATACAGGGAATGGAGGTATATGGATTATTTGCAGGCAGATAAGAGTTGTCTGCAGCAGGGTCCCGACCTGAAACGTCACCTATCCATGTTCTCCAGAGAAGCTGCCTCACCCACGGATTTACTCCAGCACTCTGTGTCCTTTTGTGTATACAAGCATCTGCAGTTTTTTGTTTGCAGAAATAAGAGTTGGTTTTGGCATAATGTTCGGCAGGCATTGTGGACTGAAGGGCCTGTTCTTGTGCTCTACTGTTCTATGTTAAAACTCCCCTGCTCCCCCAACCCATCTACAGTTTATCCCTCATTACTTTCAGCTGTTTCTGAAATTATGCTCGAGTTCTTTCCTTCACTGTACCTGGGATTCCATGCATGAGCCAATCTATATTAAGAACCTCTTATGTGGTCCTGTGTGGTCTTGTTCGGTGGTCATTGGTTTAGTCACACATTTAGATTGGAAATATATCCAACTGGCCATGTTCCAAGTCTGTGCATGAGCAGCAAAGCTCTGAAAATCCACAGAGCTCCCATTTTCCTCCTCCAACACTGGAAGGCTGGTCTAACCGCAGCCACCTCCAACAATTTCTGGCAGAAATGGACAGACACCTGATGTCATTTGATTTTAGCTTCTGCATGTGGAGTGAGTTGGATGAGAACGAAGGAGTGTTTGACAGCTAAAAATTACATGCCATATTCAAGGTGGGTTCCAAATGATGACTGTAACTGGAGGACCACATCTTCCCTCACAATATGTCAACATGATTCCCCACCCCTACTAAAATTATTTACCTCTGAAGAACTCTCAAAATAATTATTTGATGCATTTAAAACACACTTGGACTGGTATGTGGTTTCTAGGGATGTGCACCAAACACAGGCAAATGGGACTCTCTTAGATGTGGCATCTTGGTCAGCATAGCTTGGTCTGCACCTTGGTCTTCATGCATGGTTGGCATGGTTGGGCCTTCAGCCTGCACAAAGTCTGTAGACTGTTGTCTCTATCACACTGTATTTATATAGACCTCAGGGTCAGACCTCAGGGTACATGCATCAAAATGATCTCATACATAGAATTACATACAACAGAAGTAGGTCCTTTATAGACCAAGTTGCCCATCCAAACTAGTTACTCTTGCCCGTGCCTGGCTCATATCCCTCCACACATTTGCTATCCATATGTCCTTTCAAGTGTCTTTTAAATATTTTAATGTTATTCACTCCTACCACTCCCTCTGGTAGCTCGTTCCATTCACCACACTCTGTGTGAAATAATTGCCCCTCATGTCCCTTTTAAATCTTTCCGTCTGACCCTAGAATTATGCCCTCTAGTTTTAAACTCCCTTTACCCAAACAAAGGTTTATGGTTATTCACCTCATCTATGCCCTTCATAATTTTATAAACCTCCATAAAATCTCCAGACCCTTTTTGTAACTCCAACCTTCCAAGTACATATTCATAAATCTTTTTTGAGCCCTTTTCCAGTTTAATGACATACGTACTTCCTATAGTGGGGGGACTACCGAAACCAAAGGGGGACCTGGCGTGGGTGAGCCACCAAAAACGGACATTTGGGGACTAAATGGAATATTTTGTAACTTTGTCGGCTCCCTATATGAGGGGACTCTTTGCATACCATGTGTATACCAAGCCTGTCAAATGCTGTCTTCATGTCTTGTCTACCTGTGTTGCCTCTTTCATAGTACCTGTATCCCTAGGTTTCCCTGTTCCACAACACTCTCCATGTCCTAACTATTTACTGTGTAAGTTGTACCCTGATTGGTCCTACCAAAATTCGATACCTCACATTTATCTGAATGTGCCATTTCTCAGTCCATTGACCCAGTTGATCAAAATGTCAATGTAATCTTAGATAACTTTCTTCATTATCCACCATACTGCCAATCTGCAAACTTCCACAATTTCCATTTTGCTTTTGCAACTCCCTCACATGTTTCCGGAATGAAGAACAAGGATTGCCTGTAAACTGCAAGCAACTCCCAAGATCATGCTAATACTTACAAGATTTGTGTGGAAGAGTTTTCAATTTTTTCCAACAACCCTGAACAAAATTCTTTGCCACACACTGTGATTCAACAAAAATCTATGACTGTGACTCGGCACAGGAAAGGTAGAACGATGGCATGCTGTTCGACATGAACATTGTGTGCCTAAAGATGTGTCCCTATGCTGTATTGTTCTAAGTTCGATGTTCTCTGATTTAGGAAGTTGATTCTTTTTGTGATCATGAGTGTTTGACGGCCCTGGGTCTGTACTCGCTGGAGTTTAGAAAGGATGAGGGAGGACCTCATTGAAACTTACTGAATCATGAAAGGTCTGGATAGAGTGGATGTTGAGAGGATGTTTCCACAGGTGGGAGAGTCATCACCAGGGCAGGAAATCTATTTAGCCAGACGGTGGTGGATTTGTGGAATTCATTGGGTATTTTAAAAGCGGAGATTGACAGGTTCTTGATTAGTAAGGGCGTCAAAGGTTATGGGGAGAAGGCAGGAAAATGGGGTAAAGGGGGCAAAATAGATCAGCCATAATTGGATGGCTGAGTAGACTCAATGGGCCAAATGCATAATTCTGCTCCTGTGATTTATGAATGTGCATTTATTTAGACAAATTGACCAATTAATGTGGACTTTTTATGCTGCTCTTTAACCATATAACAATTACAGCACGGAAACAGGCCATCTCGGCCCTTCAAGTCCGTGCCGAACAACTTTTTTCCCTTAGTCCCACCTGCCTGCACTCATACCAATATAACCATCTTTGAGAAAGATACTTGCAAAAGAAAGTGATTTAAATCACAACCACAGAATGTCTCGGGCATTGAGCAACAGTCTGAAGAAGGGTTTCGGACCATTTCCTTTGCTCCATAGATGCTGCCTCACCTGCTGAGTTTCTCCAGCATTTTTGTCTACCTTTTAAAGCTTAGACACTGTTGCAATAAGGAAACACATCAAGGTGCCACTAACAACAATGGGATTAGTTTCTGACAGATGTAGACACAATGAACTGCAATTGCTAATTTACAAAAAAAGGCACAAAGTTCTGGAGCAACTCAGTGGGTCAGATAGAATCTCTGAAGGAAATAGATACATGCTCTGCAGCGACTGGAGAAGGGTTCCGATCTGAAACGCCACCTATCCATATTCTTCAGAGATGCTGCCTGACCCACTGAGTTACTCCAGCACTTTGCGACCTTTATTTTCAAAACTAGCATCTGCAGTTCCTTCTTTCACTTTCATATTTCTTCCCCACTCTTCTTCAAGATAGTAATGAGGTACAGAAGTGTGAAAACGCACACCTCCAGATTCAGGGATAGTTTCTTCCCAGCAGTTGTCAGGCAACTGAACCATCCTATCAACAACTAGAGACACCTGACCTGTTATCTACCTAATTGGAGACACTCGGACTATCTTTAATCAGACTTTACCTTGCATTAAATGGTATTCCCTTTATCATTTATCTGTAATGTGTGGACGGCTCAAAATCAGTGCACGTGAAAATAAACTAAGCTAAAACTAAAAATACTAAAAGGTACTTTAAAATCCACATGGGAGGGATAAACAAGGCCTTGCTTTGACACATTATCGTTCTGTAGACTTGTGGTCACTGAAAGATGCTATTTGGCCAATTGAATCTGTATTAAAAAGACACAACCTCCAACAGGGCAGATCTCCTTCAGTATTGGATTGTGTGCATCAACCCAGATTTTGTATTCAAATCCCTGGTGTTTCTTGGCCAAGGGCTGAAAGGTGTAAGTTATAGAGGGAGAACTGTGCTCAGCAATGGCCTCAATGGTGAAAAATGTTTAGTTTAGGTTATTGTCACGTGTACCGAGGTACAGTGACAAGCTTTTGTTGCGTGCTAACCAGTCAGCGGAAAGAAAACACAATTACAATCGAGCCATCCACCGTGTACAGATACATGATGAAGGAAATAACGTTTAGTGCAAGACCAAATCCAGTAAAGCCCAATTAAAGATAGTCTGAAAGTCTCCATTGAGGTAGATAGTAGCTCAGAACCGCACACTGGTCGTGGATAGGATGGTTCAGTTTCCTGATAACAGCTGGGAAGAAACTGTTCCTGAATCTGGAGGAAGGCAAAAAACGCTGGAGTAAGTCAGCGGGTCAGTTAGCATCTCTGGAGAAAAGGGATGGGTGATATTTTGGGTTCAGACCCTTCTTCAGTATGCATTTTCACACTTCTATACCTCTTGCCTGAGGGGAGAGGGGGGAAGAGGGAGTGACAAGGGTGAGACTCGTCCTTGATTATGCTGGTAGCCTTGCCAAGGCAGCGTGAAGTGTAAATGGAGTCAGTGTAAATTGAGTCAATGTAAATGTGAGAATTAATGCAAGAACGTGCCGCTCTCTACCATGCAATTTCAGATAATGTTTCTGTGAGAACTGTTATATTGTTTCGCAAACTATTTTTTCCGCGTTTTGTCTTAAGGAAGATGCATTCTATATCCGCGCGTGTGTGTGTGTGTGGACGGGGGCAGGAGGACTGGGGGAGGGGCGCGCGATTTAAAGAGAGGTGCCATGTGGCTTTCATTTCTGCTGGCTTTGATTCACCAGGTTGTCTCCACACATTCAAATAAAGACGCAAGGATTTGTCCATTCTCTTTAGCGTATGCATTGAAGAGGAAACATTTCCTCTTTTAACCTGCTGCGCAAACTTCAAAGGCAGGCAGGCAGCCTGGAAGTAGCTCCTGGTCGCAACCCCTTGTGACTTGCTGGGAGAGTGAGTGACTTGCAGCCACAGGCGTGTAACTTATTCAGGTCGACCGCTCTCTTCCTGACTGGCAGTCTGCCTCCTCTTTTGTGTCGCTTTTGGGGTAAGAGAGAGTTAGAGAGAGAGAGAGAGAGGGAGGGGGGGGGGGAGAATAAACGTTCAAAAAGAATGTGCAGTGATACAAAGCTAAGTCTGAGCACTGGGAGGGAGAGAATGGTGTCTTTGCTTCACAGCTTGGGTCTTGCTTACTCGCTGCTCGGCTAGCTTGTCAATCAGGGTAAATGGAGCGATCTGCTCCCCTCGCTTGCACCCACAGGTTGTAAAGTCATTAATTGCTCTCCATCCAGGTTTCATCAAGCTCTCCCTTGATGTGTTCCTCCTGCAGTTCTGCCGGAGAATGGCTGCCAGGGTTAGGACCTCTCAGCTACAGGTCTGCTGCGCTTTTCACCTATTCTGTGTTTTTGCTTCTGCGGCGGGCCGAAGCTCACGGCTATCTGGTAAGTTTTAGCACTCCTTGTCCTGCACACTCGTGGGCTTTGGTGCATTTTTCCTCTCCCCCCTCTCTCTCTCTCTCTCCTCCCGTTGCAATTTTACTAACAGCATTATTTCACAGGCAGTAGTACAGACAGAAACTGTCCTCACGTGTGTGTGAGTGAGTGGACGAGGTGCTGAGAAAATATTTGTGATCTTTGGTGTGTGACTCGATGGTTCTTTTTCTAAAGTCAAAAATGTTGTAAGAGGAAATTCTCCAATTTAGTTTGTTCAGCGTTTAGCTTTATTTTTTTAAAGCATAATTGGTTTATATTTTCCAGATTTTAGAAAGAGCGCTTTTTTTGGCAAAAATAATTTTAAAACGTTTTTAGTGAGCTTATAAATCAAGTTATCCACTATAAACTAGAGTTGTATGTATATTGCATGTATGTTTCGGATTACAGAGTATGTCTACACTAACTGATTGCCCTGTTAAACTTCACTCGCACTTCCCTGCATCGAAGTTTGTTAATGTAGATTTCTGAATTAACTCCCGCTGCTTTCCAAAGGCAGATCCTTCTCGCAACCAGCAGCAGCTTTCTTGTTTTAAAATGTGCTCCATCCATCCTCACACCCTTTACCCCCCCCCCCCCCCCCCACCCCCCCCCCCCCCCCCCCCCCCCCCTTCACCTGCCTGTCAGTTTCTCTCAGCCCTCGCTGTTCCTGGGGTTCGCACATTAAAAGGTGTCTTGCACAAGTTGAGAATTGGAATTTGAGAGATGGAAAGAAAACCTTGAATTGACTTTAAACCGTTGGGATGAAGAGATGTTTTTTTTATTTATGGAGAGGATAGGATCGGATGGAAACGGTTGAGGTGAAAGATTTTTTAAGGTCGAAGCCTTGGTAGATTAATAGAAAGTGGCGTGGTTGTTGCGAGTGGGAAGCGGGCAGTGCAGGATTGAGAGGCCGGGCAGGGCACTGTGTAGCCCCTGCCTGCCTTGTCTAGACGAGCAGAGGCGCATTAACGTTGCAGCAAACGTCAGGCCTTTCATCTGGCCCGGCTCGGCTGAGTGTTAAAACTCTGGCACATCACGTGGGATTTGTTTTGTCTCACTCCTCTCTCTTAAACTGCAAAGCCCGAGGGTAGGAGGGAGAAGCTGTTAGACTGGGGAAAGAGAGAGAGAGGGAGGGAGGGAGGGAGGGGGAGTGGTGGTGAGGAGTGTGTGATTGATCCGACCGCGATTGCAACTGCACTTAAAGTTGCAATACTTAAATTGTTGGCTGCCTGCGCAAACCCGGGCATCATTAACTCCAGCGATAGGCTAAATATTTCTCCATGGCAAAAAAACAAGCGATTATTTGCTGTGGTTTAAATATATATATATATATATATTAGTGCTATTTTTCCCCAACCGCTGCGTCCGAAACATAGCGTTTGCCCCCACATCAGTACTGAACTCCGCATTCAGACCAGGAGGTGATGGGAGCAGCGGAGACGACACCCTCCCCTCCCCACCTTACCCCCCTCCCCACCTTACACTTCTCTCTTACCCCTCTCACCACCTTGCCCCCCTCCCCACCGTATACGTCTCTCTTACCCCCTCCCCCACCATACCACCTCCCCCTCTCTTACTTCCCTCCACACCTTATCCCCCTATCTTACCTCCCTACCTTTGCCCCTACCCCTTTGTGTCCCCCTTTCATCCCCCCCCCCCTTCCTCCCATTACTCGGGTAGACCCTTTTCACAAATGGTAACTGCAGTAGTTTCCTCTTCTGCTGGTCTCTCTATATGTTGTCTGATTGGGTCCACAGGCCCACCCCTTCTGTAAGGTGTCTTGAGGCAGCCAGTCATTCATCAGACAGAGAGCACGATTCACACCGGCCTCAGCAGACACACTGAAATAATTTTTATTCTTGCAGTTTGCGAGGCAGGAATTGATGGAAAATAATAAATACACCCAAGTTTTCTTTTACCAAAGTTATTATTTCCATCTTAATTTTCTTTACAGTGGCAAGTAAAGAGGATCTGCATCAAAAGGGGCAGTGCTGCAAGGTGCATGGCAGCCCAAGAGGATATGGCTTGATAACAAAACAAGAAATGTAGTTAACACCCTGCAGGCATAGCAGCATCTGTGGGAAAGGAAAGGGAAAACTGAATTCATATTGCTGTCGCAAGAGACTACTGATGCTGGGAGTAATATTTAAAAAAAAATGCTACTGGATGAACTTGGTAGGTCAGGCAGCACCTGTGGAGGTAGAGAGAGGCAGTTGACATTTCAGGGCGAGACTCTGAATTTCAATCCAAAATGTTGGTCGCTGCTTTGCCTCCAGAGATGCTGCCTGACCCGTTGAATTCATCCAAATGCTTGTTCCTCTAACTGCCAGAATTTAGCCTTGCCTATCTGTATGGGTAATGGTTGTTAGATAAATGTTGCTGAGTCCATAGCACTTTAGAAGGGTAAGCATGCATTCTCAATGTCTCCCTGAATCAGTGCCAGCAACAACAAACAAATTATTTAGTCTGCTTCTTGTGGGATCTTGGCATGCATGTTCATGGTTGGCACACTGCTGATATAGACTGCTGTGTGCATAACAGTTTGGAATATATTTGAGTTGTACTGAAGCGTGGTATAAATATTTAGAATGGAGATGGGGTGCAGACTGAAGAGTGTTGTTAACTGATGATGAAAGAATGGCCGTATTGCTGTCTAGGATAGGACCACTAATTCAACATGTCAGGGACAAATGGAGCTCTTCAGCGATGGGTGTTTATGTGGGGGCCACGAAACTCTGATTTGTCTGTTTTTATAAAAGTCGCACGACAGCAAATGGGATTATTTTGCCCTCTTCAACCCTATGGATAATGAAAACAATGTCTCGTGGGGCTCTCAGCGCAATTGGCAGGGCGGGGGTATTGCCTTCAAATTGCTTGTATATATTTTGAAAGGACTTTAGAGATACAGCGCGGAAACAGGCCCTTCAGCTCACCGAGTTCATGCTGACTAGCGATTACCTTGTGCACTAGCACTATGTTAACCTTTTTACCAAAGCCAATTAACCTATGTTTTTGGCGTGTGGGGAGAAACCAGAGCACCCGGAGAGAACCCATGCGATCACAGGGAGAACATACACACTCTGTACAGATAGTAACCATGGTCATGATCGAACCCAGTTCTCTTGTGCTGTCACGTAGCAACTCTACTGCTGCACCATGAAAAACTCATCAGGACAGGCAGCATATGGGGAAAGAGAAAATTTTCAGGGCAAAGACTTTCCATCACAACAGAGTGTAAAAGCAAAGATAGACACAAAGTGCTGGATTATCTCAGCGGATAGGGCAGCATTTTCTCCACAGGAAAAGGATGGGTGATATTTCAGGTCAGTACCCGTATTCAGACTGAAGAAGGGTCCCGACCCGAAATGTCACGCATCCTTTTCTCCAGAGATTCTGCCTGACCTGAGCAGTCTGAAGAAGGGTCTCGACCCGAAACGTCACTATCTCCTTCGCTCCTTAGATGCTGCTGCACCCGCTGAGTTTCTCCAGCTTTTTGTGTAACCCTCGATTCTCCAGCATCTGCAGTTCCTTCTTTAACATTCTGCCTGACCTATTGGGTTACCCTAGTGCCTTGAAATGTTGAATTGAATTGAATACATTTTATTAGCCAAGTATGTATATATACAAGGAATTTCCCTTGGTGCTTTGCTTGCAAGTGACTACACGATATACAGTAAACAATTAAGAATAAAACATAATTTAAACATGTGAAGAATGAAATAAAATACCAGAGCAAAAGGAGGCTACAGACTTTTGGTTGTTGGGTAGAACTACTGCTCGTGGAAAAAAGCTGTTTGGCTGTGGCAGCTTTGACAGTCCAGAGTCACCTTGCAGAGGGAAGTGCTTCAAAGAGTTTGTGGCCAGGGTGAGAGGGGTCAGAGATGATCTTACCTGCTCTCATCCTGGCCCTTGCAGTGTACAGTACATTGATGGGGAGAAGGTTGCAGCCAGCAACCTTTTGGGCTGATTGAATGATGTGCTGCAGTCTACAATCAATTCCACTGTCTTAAGAGCATTGAGCTACAGGTTGTTGCGATGGCACCAGGACGCCAGCCGTGTCACTTCTTGTCTGTAGGCAGATTCCTCCCAATCCTGGATCAGTCCAATCAGGGTTGTGTCGTTTACAAACTTGACAGAGGAGTCTGGGGGAAGCTTGACAGAGGAATCTGGAGGTGCAGTCATTGGTGTAGAGAGAGTAAAAGGGGGGGGGGGGGGGGGGGGTGAGTACGCAGCCATAGTGCTTTTATGCTGAGGGTCAGCGGGTCCAAGATGTGATTTCCCAGTCTCACATGCTGCTTCCTCTAACAGAGGGGTTCAGGCACTGTCAACAGGGAGAGTTTGGAGTGTAGTAGCTCTGGCACAATGGTGTTGAATGCAGAGATAAAATCCACAAACAAAATCCTTGCATAGGTCCCCTGGCGGTCTAGGTGCTGGAGGATGAAGTGCAGGTCTAGGTTGACTGCATCGTCCACTGATCTATTGCCCCGGTATGCAAACTACCGGGGTCCAGCAGGGTGTTTGTGATATTTTTCAGGTGGGCCAGTGTTAGTCTTTCAAGGGTGTTCGTGATTACAGAGGTGATTACAGAGGTCAGTGTGTCAGTCCTGTAGTCATTAATACCAGTAATCCTTGGCTTTTTGGGTGCAGGAATAATAGTGGAGACTTTGAAGTAGGCAGGGACAGTGCAGGTTTGCAGAGACTAGTTGGAAATGTCTACACACAGACTGGTGCCAGTTGTTCAGTGCAGAGCTTGAAGGTAGAGGGGGAAACATTGTCCGGTCCTGGAGATTTCTGGCTTTTCTGTCTCCCAAATAGCTTCTCCACCACCTCAATGTTGGTGGAATCTCTGCAGTGCTCTCTCTGAAAAATCCAACAATCATCTAGGTATACAAGCAAAATGGGATGACATGGTGGTGCAGCGGTAGAGTTGCTGCCTTGCAGCGCCAGAGATCTGGTTTAGATTCTGACTATAGGTGCTCTCTGTACGAAGTTTGTGCGTGCTCTATTTTTTTCCCCCACATTCCGAAGATGTGCAAGTTTGTAGGTTAATTGCCTTCTGTAACTTCTCCATAGAGTGTAAGATGCAAGACTGAGATAACATAAAACAAGTGCACTGGTGATCGTTGGTCGGCGTGGACATGATGGGCTGAAGGGCCTGTTTCCATGCTGCATCTCTAAAACAAACCAAACAAGACCAATGTCCTCTTTCAGGCCACTATGTCTGTATGCTTGACAGCAGCCCCTGTGGGGGGAAAGTATCTCTTCAGAAATCTGCCATGGCCGTGTGTGTGTGTGTGGTTTCCTTGCACTTTCTTCATTGCTCAAAACTGATAGAGAAGTGAGGTTTTTGAGCCTATCCAAGGGCAAACGGATATCAAGTACGAACAGTGAAAGGAATGTAAGAGCAGTGTAAACCTCCTCTATCACAGTCTGTAGATCTTGCATAGGATTCTGGGAGCTGCTCCTGGATCTCTTGGAAACAACCTGTCCTTAATCTAGAGGGGTGATCAAAGAAACATGACCAGTCTTAATGGATATAATTTACATTGCACAGTAGGGATTGTTTCAGGCCTTTGGCATTGTTTTGTTATGACGGAGTGTTATCCATAAAGTTGCATACAATCAACAACAACAACAACAACAAAGTAATGAGAAGTGCACTGAAGGCAGCAACTTAAATGTAGCTGGTTTTGAATGGGCAAGTCAGATGCATGCACATATCTCTGATCCAATATGCTTCATTTAATTGATGATGAGTGCCTTGCCTCTGCTCTCCTGCTGACTATGAGTTCCATTGTTCAATTCTTTGAATGAGTTCTATAATTTGGATGTGAATATTTTCCCTTTGACCATCACAGCATGGTTTAGCAACAGCTCCATACAAGACTGCACAAAATTGCAGTGAATTGTGGAACACAACACAGACCATCACACAAACCAACCTCCCTTCCATTGACTCCATCTACAATTCATGCTGCCTCGGGAAGTCCACCAGCATAATCAAGGATGTATTTCACCCCAGTCACTCCCTCTTCTCCCCTCTCCTATCAGGCAAGTGGTGCAGGAGTGTGAAATCACATACCTCCACATTCAGAGACAGTTTCTTCCTAGCTGTTATCAGGCAACTGAGCCATCCTACCAACAACTAGAGAGGTTCAGAGCTACTATCTACCACATTGAAGACCCTCGGACTGTCTTTAATCAGACTTTCATGGACTTTATCTTGCACTAAACATTATTTCCTTTATTTCTCATGGCTCTGTACCCTGAATGGCTTGATCATAATCAGGTGTAGTCTTTCTGCTGACTGGTTAGCATGCAGTAAAAGTTTTTAACTGTACCTCGGTACATGTGACAATAAACTAAACAAACCAGTAATTGCAACAGTTATCTTCTTCTTGCATTTGAGGCAGCAGAGGTTATGTAACGCCCTCCAGGCATTGTAGCCAGTTCAATGTCCTGTTGTCGAGGGCCGTGAGGTCTACCCCTCCACCAGGGGGGCGGAGGACAGCACAGTCGAAAATGACGTGCTGCACTGTTTGCTGGTCTGCTCCACACATGCAGGCTGCTGATGAACACCGCTCCCAGCAATACATGTTGGCGTTGAACCTGTCGACCCCTGTACGGAGCAGGTTCAGGGCGATCCACTCTTTGCGGGGCAGGTTCGAGCTGGGTGGAGCTGTGTGTTCAGTGCAACAGTGAATTGAGGAGGTCGTGACATCTATTCCCAGCTGGTTCTCCATGCTCCTAGTGTGTTAAAACCGGAGCCACAGAGGGTCGCTGCATGACGGGAGAAGGGGGCGACGAGATGACAGGCGTTGAGGTCCCAGTTGCTGTGAGTCCTGGGCGAGGTGGTGCAAAGGATGTTTGGCGTCCGATTGGGCCTTGCACTTCAGCCTATGGGTGAACAGTTATGAAGTTGTCATTCTACCCCTTACCTATTACATTTTTTTGTTTTCTTCTGAAAGACTATAGTAGTATTGTAAGGCAATTGTCATAGCCCTTCTTTCCTTCTCTTTATATCTGTTTTTCCTCCCACCTTAACTGGTCATAGATGAACTCCAAACTCAGTTTAGTTTAGAGATAGAGGAGGGAAACTGGCCCTTCAGCCCACAGAGTCCACGCTGATTGTCAATCACCCGTTCACACTAGTTATACGTTATCCCACTTTCTCATCCTCCCCCGACACACTTGGGGCAATTTACAGAGGCCAATTAATCTACAAACTTGCACGTCTTTGGGATGTGGGAGGAAACCGGTGCACCCAGTACCAGCTGCATCACTGTGCCACTCTGCCACTTGCAGTGATCGCTGCTGGAAGCTGAGCTGTGAGTGGCTGTATAGTTGAACTCTGTGCTACAGCTATCTCAATCTCAAATAGATAATTGCTTCAGCTTTTCTTGGTGGAACTTGAAACTGTCTCAACAATAGGTGGAACAATGGCACAACGGTAGAGTTGCTGCCTTATAGCACCAGAGACCCGGATTCGATGCTGACTACGGGTGCTGTCTGTTCGAAGTTTCCACCTTCTGCCCGTGACCACGAGGGTTTCCTCCAGGTGCTCTGGTTTCTTCCCAGATCTCGAAGAAGTGTGGGTTTGTAGGTTAATTGGCTTCTGTAGATTGTCCATAGTGTGTAGGATAATGCTAGTGTATGAATAATCGATGGTTGTTGCGGACTCGGTAGGCCAAAGGGCTTGTTTCCATGTTGTATCTCTAGACTAAACCACAATCTTGTAAGGTGGTATACATCATAATTTGTAAGAACATGTCAGGTTCTACGAAAGATCATAGAGCATATGGTCTTTGGTTTCTACAGATGTGTGCTCCAATCATCTGGAGCCCCCTCCCATTGGTACGGAGCTTTTGCATTTTTCAGCTTGAAATTGTGCAATCTGGTGCATACTGTAGCGAGTCTTTTAACTTGCACTTGAATGCAATATTTATGCTTTAAATTGGATTAGGTATGAATGAGGTTTGGCTAAATTACATTCCTAATTACATTCCACAGTGGAGCCAGGCTCTGATCAACAGGTGCAGCACATGAATGATCTTAGTATATGCATGTATGGAAATCGGATTATAATCAAACACTTGGCCCATGTTGACCAACCCGGTTCTCACTGCACACCTGGTACTACTCCTGACCCTGACTCCATTTGCATACCTTCTCTCATTCCTGACCCTGAGTCCAGCCATACACCTGGCCCACTATTCTACTCTGATCATAGCTGCTTACCTGCTTAGGTTCCCAGTGCTCAACACTCCCATTGTCCCAGCTTTGACTGCACACCTAATATTATTCCAGACCTTGACTCAGGATGCACACTTGGCCTTGCTCCTAGCCCCTTTGCACTGACAATATATCTGGCCCACATATAAAGCCCCATATCTGACCCCCTGGACTTATCCTATTACGTTGAAGTCCATAGGTGCTTATCTAATGCGGTAATCCTTTATGGGGCACTTCATAGACCAAATTTTGTATAATAAAATTTGTTACATCCATTGGCTTCCTTGTTATCTAACATGCTAGTTACTTTGTCAAAGAAGTAATCAATTGGTTGAACGCAATTTCTCATCCATAAAATTATATTCACTCAACTATTTAAGTAGTCTGTTACAATTTCCTTCATTTCCCTAACAAACTGTCCTGAAGCCATTTTCAC
This sequence comes from Raja brachyura, assembly GCA_963514005.1. The sequence goes on from OY740790.1 coordinate 27,509,180, forward strand.
TGCCGATGTTTTCAGTATTTTGCTGTCTTCCTCTCAGCTGGGACTTTGCAAAGTCCAATAACTATATATTTAAGCATTGTCCTATTAAATGTGATCTTGAGAGTATATAATATTTTCTGTGGTATTCATAACACAATAATGATAAAAAGATATTTGTTTTGATTGCACCTGCCAGCATGCATACATTATTATATGACAATTAATATGTACCGAGGGCAATTTTTTGTTCCAATGCTCCCCATTCCCAATTACTTTTGCATTGAAGTGATTGAAATCCAAGTGAAGTTTAAATGGCATCAGAAAGATAAAACCTCTGGAATGGATGTTATTCATTACGTGGTTGGTTGGAGTCAGTATCAGCACAATTACTATATTAAACTTTGAATCTTCAGGTGTCCTGGTTCAAGGTAAAATTAAAGACAAATAATAACCTCCTCACACATTCCCTTGCAAGTATCTCGTGTCATTCCTTTAAAATATGCCCCTACTTTGAACAAACTCTTAAACTTCACATCTGAATCGGTTTCCATCTGAATCAGTTTCTAACTCCTTGAGGATGTTCATCTACGCGTTCACTTAATAAAATAATGAGATTGGGGACAACTTTATTCAACCTGTCAAATGATTTTTTTTTGGGGGGGGGTTTAGAAATAGTTAGTGAGATAAACAAACATAATAGTTAAGTGGCAAATGACAATAGTGCTACCTTCCCAATATTTAACTGCGGGAAATAAAGGGTTATCAGGGCTGTACGTTGTGACAGACAGCCTGACACCTTGCACGTCATTTTAATATTACACTTATCCCATCCCCCTGGATATTCCAGATTAATAAATTGAGGTTTTGTCAACTAATTACAAATCAGGCGAATTATAAATCAATCAAATTAACCAACTCTGAAACACGAAGCGCTGAGCATTGGGATCCAGACTTCACGGACAACTGGCCTCAGTTCCCTGCTCACATCTGGCAGTGTTTCCCTTCTGAACCAGGGGCCGCGGAGTGTTTTTGAAAGTGGGGGGTCTGAGTGATCACTGATCACTGGCCTGGGGGAGGGGGGGGTACCCGATACGGGAGTGAACCAAGTGGGGGGAGGGTGTGAGAGGGGTTGTCCCCCTTCCCACGGTAGGGACTTTTTGAAATTTGATGTATTAAAATCATGTTTTAGTGCATTGTAGAAGTATGATTTCAATGTTTTTTGTTTGAAGCATTTTCAAGAGATAACTTTTGTAAGGGGTACCTTTTTCCACACAAAGGGTGGTGGGTGTATGGAACAAGCTGCCAGAAGAGGTTGTTGAGGCAGGGACTATCCCAACATTTAAGAAACAGTTAGAGTGATACATGGGTAGGGCAGGTTTGGAGGGATATGGACCAAAAGCAGGTAGTGTAGCTGGGACATGTTGCCGGGTGTGGGCAAGTTGCGCCGAAGGGCCTGTATTCACACTGTATCACTCTATGACTAAATTAAACCTTCACCATGCATGAATGCTTCAAAATCAAGTAATCGTGTTTTATTGCCATATACTCAAGCATAGAAAATAGGTGCAGGAATAGACCATTTGGCCCTTCGAGCCAGCACTGCCGTTCAATATGATCATGGCTGTTCATCTAAAATCAGGACCTCTTTCCCCCATTCCCCTTGATTTCGCTAGCCTCAAGAGCTAAATGTAACTCTTGAAAACATCCAGTGAATTGGCCTCCACTGCCATCTGAATTCCACAGATTCACAACTCTCTGCGTGAAACATAGAAAACATAGAAATTAGGTGCAGGAGTAGGCCATTCGGCCCTTTGAGCCTGCACCGCCATTCAATATGATCATGGCTGATCATCCAACTCAGTATCCCGTACCTGCCTTCTCTCCATACCCTCTGATCCCCTTAGCCACAAGGGTCACATCTAACTCCCTCTTAAATATAGCCAATGAACTGGCCTCAACTACCCTCTGTGGCAGAGAGTTCCAGAGACCCACCACTCTGTGAAAAAATTCCTTCTCATCTCGGTCCTAAAGGATTTCCCCCTTATCCTTAAGCTGTGACCCCTTGTCCTGGACCACCCCAACATCGGGAACAATCTTCCTGCATCTAGCCTGTCCAACCCCTTAAGAATCTTGTAAGTTTCTATAAGATCCCCTCTCAATCTCCTAGATTCTAGAGAGTATAAACCGAGTCTATGCAGTCTTTGTTCATAAGACAGTCCTGACATCCCAGGAATCAAGTGAAGAAAGTTTGTCCTCATCTCAATCCTAACTGGTCTACCCTTTATATTTAAACTCTGACCCCTGGTTCTGAACTCCCCCAACATCGGGAACATTTTTCCTGCAGTTACAGTAAGTGAAAATCTACCAGGCAAGCAGGATGCTTTCTCCAACCACCCCCATTGACGACCACTATCTTCCACCTTTTCTACCCAGTGCTTGGTACTTACTTCCAGCAGCCACTGGTTGTCCTCTAGGATGCACTGAGCCGCAGCCTGATCCATGCCGGTCACCAGGGCAAATTCGGCACAGAGACTCTCACGGCAGTGGCGCAAGACTTCCGACGCCTCCGACGGCCCGAGCCTCTTGCACTGATGCTGCTCCACGGCCGGAGCTGCAGCGAACTACTCGCTAGCCCGTCAAACACCTGCCAGGCTGGCTCCCCATCCGCATTTACCCCTGCTTCCCCCCCCCCCCCCCCCCCCCCCCCAAGCCCCGGCTCTCCAACACTCACGGCGCATACAGTTGAAATTTTCATTGTTCACAGAATTTCTCGCGACAGAGCGTGTGAAATTTGTGAGCAGCGTGAGAATTTGGCCAAATGCGTGATTCTCATGCTCAATGTGTGAGAGTTGGCAGCCTTGTTATCCACCGTCTAGCTCGTTTCTAGGAGTTGGCAATAAATATTTTAAAATGTTGGAGTAGCAGAGCGGATCAGGCAGCATCTCTGGACAACGTGGATAGGTGATGTCATGGGTCGGAGCCCTGTTTCAGACCGTGTCCCTATAATAGCCAATATTGGCTAACTAAGATTTAAACTTTATCAGGATCTGTTTTAAAAAAAATTGCAACAACTTCACTTGACTCGAGTTTAGTGTATTGGACAGTGAAAAACTCTTGTGTACTAACCAGTCAGCAGAAAGACATGATTGAGCCACCGTGTACAGATAAGTGATAAAGCGAATAACATGAACAACATTTAGTGCAAGATAAAGACCAGTAATGTCCGATCACAGATAGTTTTTGGGTCTCCAATGAGGTAGATAGTAGCTCAGGACTGCTCTAGTTGTTGCTAGGATGGTTCAGATGTCATATGCTATATGAACTGGATTTTTTGTTGATGCTGGTATTCTACTTTGTGCTCTAGTGAAACTGATACTCCGGGGACTGCATTTTCCTAAGTTGATTGTGTCTCAGAAGCTGGAGTGTGGAAGTGTAAGAAGGCCTTGATCATCCCTTCAAACTCCTCGCTGCTTCAAAGGGGCAAAGAGATGTGTTTATGGATGTTTCCTTGAGCGACAGGAGAGCGATTTTCTGATTGGAGGAATAGGCCATGTGCAGTAACATCCACCCTAGCCAATGAATGGAAGATGTTGAGTTGTGAGACTTCACCTAAAACAGTTTTATCCATCTTATCGTTCGAATCAAAACAAAGCAAACTGAACATTTTACAGATTGTTTTCATATGAAAAGCAAGGCAATAGTGTATTTAAACATTACTGATGCATGTTCACATGTAACTGTGAACATAACTTGTAATTTGTCTTCACGTGTCTGTTCTTGATCCCAAGGGGATAGGCATTTGGGCAGGGACCTTAAATGAATGTGTGGCACTCGTATTTGATTATTTAAAGCAACAAGATAATTTTTATTTTCAGCAACTTCTGAGTATGTAAAAGGGAATCCAGTATCGTGATATATAAGTCTTGAGGATCCATTTGGGAGCAACATGGTCGAGCTGCTGCCTCATCGCTCGATCTAGGTTCAATCCTGACCTCTGGTGCTGTCTGTGTGGATTTAGTATGTTCTCCCTGTGAGCTCATTGGTTTTGGGTGTTTTGGTTTCCTCCCACAGACGTAGGTTTAGTGGATTATTCAGCCACTGTAAATTGTCCCTCGTGTTAGCTAGTTAGTTTAGCTTCTTGTCACATACACCAGGATGCTATACATTTCTTTTGCATGGATGTCACAGTTTGTATCCGGGGGAAAAAGGGCTGAGTGCACTGCTTCACAGAGGGACCGCGAGGTGGTTGGAGTGAATCTTGTCTCGGTTTGCATTTATATACTTTATATTTTATGTCATTTCCTGTTTATCGTTTGTCTTGTTTAATGTGTGTTGCTTGGCTGAGTTTCCACTACTGTAAATATTTAACCCCCGTAAATAGTGGACAATCGGCAATAATGGACACCATCTCCCCCCACCCCCCACCCCACTGTGGTTTGTTATAATGAGGGTTATCTGTACATGCTAATGGTAGATATAAATGATGATCCAATTAAATGATAAATAAATCTGCAGTAGTGTAAAATGAAATTACTGAAAGTGGCAGCATTGCCAGGAAGGGGATGTGAAAGAAGTGATGCATTCAAAAGTCAATTAGCAGCGCGGAAGAAACTGTTCTTAAGTCTGGGTGTCTGGGCTTTCAATCTTACGTATCTTCTCCAGAAGGTAGCAGAGAAGGTAGAAGGGAATGGCCAGGATGGCTGGCATCCTTGGCAATATTTCCATGCCTTCCTGATGCCCTACACTATAAAGATGGACTGGATGGAAATAAGTGCCAAGCTTCTGATGGACTGGGCAGTGTTCACCACTACTTTAGACTTGCACTGTAAAAGCAGGCTCTTCGGCCCACCGAGTTAGCGCCGATCAACAATCATCCCACATACTAGCAAATTCCTACACACGAGGGACAATTTACAATTTTACAGAAGCCGATTAATCCTCAGACCTGTATATCTTTGGATTGTTACTTAATATTTACAGAGCTTTCTATTTTTATCCCTTATGAATTTCAGGAAGTTCAAACCAAGTTAATGTAATCGCTCCAAAATGTAATTTGTGGAAATATATCTTTCATTAATTTGCATTAGACTCAGTCCAAAACTAATTCATCCTAGCTTGGCTAAAGTGCTAAACTCTGATGGTAGACTAGTGAAGGGCAGTGGATGTTGTTTAAATGGACTTCCAGGAGGCATTCATTATTGTCCCTTTGAAGAGACCGATGAATGATCATGGTTGAAACTCTTGACATTCAGTCCAACTTGGTTTGGAGATTAAATGCATAGTAAATGTGAGTTGGATAATGAGCAACAAGTATTTATAGACATTTCTTTTCCAAATAATTTGTTTTGTAGTTGTAGACTTCGACTTACTGAAATTTAGAATTTGCAAAATTGGGATTTGATCAAAGTTTCCGATTCATTACAGGTGCAGCACAGTGGTGCAGTTAATAGAACCACTGCCTCACAGTGCCAGCAGCCCAGATTCAATCCTTATTTTGATGTTGTCTTTGTGGAGTTTATATGTTCCCCTTGTCATCGTGTGGATTTTCTCTGGGCCCTCAAGTTTCCTCCTTTATTCCAAAAGATGTGCAGGTTTGTAGGTTAATAGACTGCCATAGGTTGCCCTTAGTGTATCTGTAAGCAGTAGAATCTGGGAAGGAGTTGATAGGAATGTGGGGAGCATAAGAAGATAGGATAAATGTAGGATTAGAATAAATAGCTACTTGATAGTCAATAGAATATAGAAAAAGAGGTGTAGGAGTAGGGCATTCGGCCCTTTGAGCCAGAACCGCCATTCAATATGATCATGGCTGATCATCTAAAATCAGTACCCCATTTCTGCTTTTTCCCCCATAGCCCATGATTCCTTTAGCCCTAAGAGCTAAATCAGACTCTCTTGAAAACATCTAGTGAATTGGCCTCCACTGCTATATGCGGCAGAGATTTCCACAGATTCACAACTCTCTGGGTGAAGAAGTGTTTCTTCATCGCAGTCGGAAATGGCTTACCCCTTATTGTTAAACTGTGACCGCTGGTTCGGGAATATTTTTTCTATATCTGGCCTGACCAATCCTTTGAGAATTTTATATGTTTCTATAAGATCTCCTCTCATCCTTCTAAATTCCAGTGAATACAAGCCCAGTCGACCCATTCTTTTGTCATATGTCAATCTCGCCATCCCGGGAATTAATCTGGTGAACCTATGCTGCATTCCCTCAATAGCAATAATGTCCTTCCTCAAATTAGGAGACCAAAATTGCACACAATATTCCAGGTGTGGTCTCACCAAGGCCCTGTACAACTGCAGTAGGACATCCTTGCTCCTCAACTCAAATCCTCTTACAATGAAGGCCAACATACCATTAGCTTTCTTCACTGCCTGCTGTACTTGCATGCTTACTTTCAGTGACTGATTTACAAGCACACCCAGGTCTCATTGCACCTCCCCCTTTCCTAATCTGACACCATTCGGATAATCAGACATCAGTCTGAAGAAGGGTCTCGACCAGAAACATCACCCATTGCTTCTCTCCGGAGATGCTGCCAGTCCTGCTGAGTTACTCCAGCATTTTGTTTCTATCATTCAGATAATAATCTGCCTTCCTGTTCTTGCCACCAAAGTCACCCTGTAGCCTCATAGCATCCTCATCGCAGCTCACACTGCCACCCAGCTTTGTGTCATCCGCAAACTTGTAGATGTCACAAACGTTTAAATGTCACAAATTCCCTCGTTTAAATCGTTAATATATATTAAATAACTGGGGTCACAGTTCCAATATGGACTTGGAAGAATGAACAGCCTGTTAACATGCCTTTATGATTCTACTAGACTAAGTGGAACTAGACTAAGTTGGGTCCCTGTCCCACAGGAGGCCTGGTCCCCCAACACAACCCGTTCCCCAACGCAATATTCCACCTCTCACCCATTCCCCCAACTCACCCGTTCCCCTAATGCAATATTCCACCACTTACCCATAGCCCCCAACTGCGGAGGCACGGCTCATTTCCCTCCATCACTCCCTCCCCCTCCTCTTCACCCTCCCTCTTCTTTCTCCTCTCCTCTTCCCCTCCCCATTCTCTCCCTCTCGTTTCCCCTACTCTGAGTCACTCCCTCCACCTTTCCTATCCCCCCCACTATCGCTCCTGACCTCCCCCACTGCCCTCCTCGCCCCACTCCCTACCTCCCCCACTCTCCCCTCAACCTGTCTATTCCCTCCTCCCCCACTCTCCCTTCTCGCCTCCCCTGATAATTGCTCGTTTCTAAGCTTCCCCCAGTCTAGTTTCAGTAATAACACTGAATCAAGCACTTGAAACAACTACATTTTATTTTACCAAAAGCGTGTCACAGATCACACACTGTACCTATCCCACCGCGGGTTTGATCCTTGCGTCTGCCTGTTCAGGTCCTCTAGGCCTCTCTCAGGCAGAGGCACTCCAGAGGTTCACGCAGGCCCGAGCGCTTTTCCAGAAGATCGACACTGAGCCTCGTGATCGCGGACTTTAAAATGCCCGGGACCTCGAGGGGCCGAACCACATGGGGGTGGTCTCAATAACCCAATTACAGATATCGATTAACCCCATACATAACAGGCATTTCCCTAACCCAATGATACAACAGTTCAGTACATTGTATTCAAAACGGACTTCCAGAGGAAGTCAACTTGGAAACATTTACCATGATTTACAGAAAGCCCAGACAATGCTCAACACATCATCCAATCAACACTTGGCAAAATCAAACTCTGAAACATTATTTACAATTATTTATAATGTGTATGTCTGGTCTGCAGCCATCCAGTCCATTCTATGCATTTTGCACCAGATTGACGGGGTTGCAGATCTTCCCATTCTTTGCTTGCAAATTGTATTTAACCTCCGGACACTCTGGCATCTCTCCGCAGCTTGTGCCGGCTCTGCAGAGAGTAATTCCAATTTGACCAAATCTCCCAGCAACCCTGAAACGTAGCCTCATCTTGAAGTCCTAGCTGCTCCAATTTAGCCGGGATTAACACCCCCACTCCCCCCACCTTCCTCCCTACCCCCTCCTCACCCCCTCCTCTCCCTTAATCCCCCCACACTCCCTCCTCATCTCCCCAGGATCTCAAGGGTGTTAGTCCTTTCCCTTCTTGCGTGCCCAGAGGAGCAGCAGCCGTCCGCCTCAGAACCAGCCTCAGCGCCCATGCTCCGGATCCTCGGCGCGGCCTCAGGCCACCACATGAGCCCAGATCAGCAGCAGCCGTCAGCCTCAGAGCTAGCATCAGCACCTAGGCCCTGGATCGTCTGTGTGGCCTTCCCCGCCCCCAGAGCTGGCGGCTGCCGCGCCAGCCTTAGCACCAAGGAGGCAGATCCCCGTGTTCGGCGTGGCTTGCTCCTGCTCCCAGACGGAGCCTCAGCGGCAAGGCGACGATCCTTGCAGGCCCGGAGCAACAGTAAAATTAAAATGGAAGTAATGTTACCCGTGTCGCCATTGTGAAAAAAAGATGGCGATGTCAAATCTAGAAAGGCCCCACGTGCACAGGCGCGGCTGAGGACCCATTGGGTGCCCTTTGTGATGCCAGTAAAGATGCACATGGTAACCCTCCCCAACTGCACTTGCGAGAGTGGGGTAGATGTTTTAATTTTTTTTTTTTAATGTTAATAACTTTTAAAATATACCATCAATCTGAACAAAACATGTTTCATTTACAGCACAGTGAGTAAGGTGGGCCAAAAGTTGTAGCGCTATCCTGTACTGTTTTCCCAGATTCAGCTACTAACCACGTATGTACTCTGGGGAACATACAACAGCCAACTAACACGAACCTGCTCGTCTTTGGGATATGGGAGGAAACGGTAGCACCTGCATGATACCCACACAATCACAGGGAAAACAAGCAGACTCCATGCAGGATGCATCCAAGATCAGTATTGAACCCAGATCCCTGGTGCAGCGAGGCAGCATCTCTGCCAATATGCAATTGCGCCACTACAGCCTGGGAAAAGACTTAAAATTTAATGTGTTGAAATTTGCAACTCTCTCCGTTAAAGTGCAGTAAATGCAAGGAAGTTTGTCACTTTACAGTTGAGATGGAGAGATAATCAAGGATAGAGAGCAAAGGCCCATCTATGGGTTTGGTCACACATCAGTCATGTTCTACCATATAACCATATAACAATTACAGCACAGAAACAGGCCTTCTCGGCCCTTCAAGTCCGTGCCGAACAACTTTTTTCCCTTAGTCCCACCTGCCTGCACTCATACCATAACCCTCCATACCCTTCTCATCCATATGCCTATCCAATTTATTTTAAAATGATACCAACGAACCTGCCGCCACCACTTCCACTGGAAGCTCATTCCACACCGCTACCACTCTCTGAGTAAAGAAGTTCCCCCTCATGTTACCCCTAAACCTCTGTCCCTCAATTCTAAAGTCATGTCCTCTTGTTTGAATGTTCTCTCTGAATGGTGGAATGAGGTTGGAGTTCTGTCGCCATGTTGCTGTGCTCATTCTTTTATTTATCTCTGCACTTCATATTTACTAACTTTGCTGCACGTTCCTTGGCTATTGGTTTCACAAGCATTTGATCCACTTAATGGTCGATGAATGCCAATGGATTTTTCTTTTTTCTTTTTGTCAGGACAGCAGTGAAGTCCCGGACAAGGACCAAAGCAGAGAAGAGGATGTGGCGAAGTGGTGGGGAGAATGGAGCTCTTGGTCAACCTGCAGTCGGAGCTGTGGTGGAGGAGTTATGTCGCAGGAGAGGCACTGTTTACAACAGCGGTATGTGTCATTGTTTTCTTCAGTTGGTCATTGGAGAAGGTGTCGAGTTTCTCAGGAAATTACTTACTGCTCCTGAAAGAAATTATTACTTGGTCTTGTCAGCCACCTTGGCAGGTCCTTAATGGGGCCATATCCGAAGGTTTGGAGATGTTGGCTCTCCAAAGCGGAAATTGAAACATCTTTGTCAAAAGTGTAACCTAGACTTGGCAAAGTGGAAGAATTTATTGTTTCAGGTGGAATTAATAGTTTTGTCTCTGTACATTGGTGCAAGGACACCCTGGCACTGATGTTCCGGCAACAGGTGGTCCAGCGTCCCCTTTAATCTGGACAAAGCCCTCCACGGAACTCCCCCCCCCCCCCCCCCCCCCAAAAAAGTAGCAGCTAGGCTGGGTGAGGCAGCCGATGTCGACCTCATCAGGTCTTCCATGCAGATCGGTGGGTTGAATTTGACGGTGCCGGCCGGGGATCTGGATCACTGGCCCAGCCGGAGTCAGCAGATCCGTTTCCATAACTGCTTTTTGCAGCCGATTAGTGCATCGCATTTCCACCTGCAGCCAGGGTTCTGGAGCTCCGACCTCGCTGGAGCCGGCAGATCCATTCCCATAGCCAACTTCCATGGGCAACTTTGCAGGCGGTATAGCGGCCCCCCAAGAACGTGACCTCTCTAGGTCCAGCAAAAACGAATAATCCAGAAAAGCTCTGGAATCAAGGGTGTTGGAAAATAAGTGGTGGACCTGTATATCAAAAACTATAATGGGTACAATGGCTTGGATTGATCAATGAACAAACACTATTTGCTTCTGTGAGAAGTCTAAGATAATTCAATTTAGGGCACTCAACTGGAAAAGTGGCTCGGATAAGTGCTTTACTATAATATTAATTTAATTCTGCAGTTGTATAACTGTGTGTTTCTGTGTACCATCTCCGCTCAAAGCTCTGCCGTGTTTTGAAAAGCACAAATTACAATCCCTACTGAGTGGTGCTTGTGCAGAACTGTGACTAACATCATGGATGCAAATTGATTATCTTGAGTATGACAGACAGCATCAAAAAATGCTTGGCGTTGGTGCAAAGATTCAATGATTAAACGATTCAATGATACTTTATTGTCACGTACCTCGGTACAATGAAATCCTTTGTTTTGCATACAACTTGGCAAAATCATGCAGTAGACTTCAGTAACAATAGTTCGCCGAGCATTCTTACCCACTGCACATGGCAGTAGCCTTTCTCACCCCCTCCCCTCTCCCCTGCCAGGTCTCCCCATCGTTCGCGTGAACCCTCCTCACAATCTGACTTGGAAAGATAGCTGATGCAGCTCTGGTTGAGGAGTCTGGTGTAGATCAGTGCTTTGTTTGCCCTACTGTTGTCCTCCAATAGTTCTTTCCTCAACATAATCCTGGTGCTTATAGGAGAGGTTTTGGGAATAACACAAGGTAACTCCAATTTCACTGCACCAATTGGTGTATGTGACAATAAATGTCCTTTGTCCTTTGTCTTTTGTTGCATTACTGCATTTTGTCCCTCTACCTCGATAATGGGCAGCATTCTGTCCCTATCCCTGCCCAGCACACTGTCACCTGTTCTCCCAAGATCTGTAAAGCCCCTTTCCCAGTTGATACTTAACAAGCGCAAAAGAAAGGAAACCAAACAAGGTTTATAAAATCACACTTGATATAACCGCAGGTTCTTTGGCTAACTCAGCTATTTCCCATTTGAGGCCCGAAACGATTTGTAACCATTTCCAGTGGCTGTACAATCAAAATGAATTAATTCTACTGGTGTAGGAGAACCGTGGACCAAAGCAATAACGATAATTTTCTCAAACTGCAGATTCTTGAGCCCCTGACACAGATGGTTTTTAAATCTCGAGTAAGTAAATTGCAGAAATGAGACAATTTCACTAATTGTCTTGCTGGAAAGCCTGACATTACAGCCTTGCACTGCGCTGCATCATCTCTGATTACTGTGGTTGTTTTTCACATGCAGCCTCTGAAGCATGTGCAAGTAATCAGAGCAGCCATAACAACCCATAAATGTGCCTCGTTCCTCTTCCCATTCATTCGCTGGGGTACTGTTGGTGACCCAGAACCTTTGTGGCTCTATGAGCCTTCTAGCTGGAGTAACCAAAGTACAGGTTAGGTCGTTGGTCAGTTAACATGCCTTGGCACAGAAATTCAATTGCATATCTACCAATTTTAAATACTCAGACATCTAAATTGCTGTGTAAAATCAATGGTGTTTGATTGATTATTGAGCACGGTACATCTTGAAAAGTCTGATTGCACGTTTGTGTCTCATGCAGGATTAATGTCAGCTGAGCAACCGAGTTACTCCAGCATTTTGTGTCTTTTTCTGTAAACCAGCATCTGTTGTTCCTTGCATCTTCATATGAACATTTGTCACTTGATCTTTTAGTTTATGTATGTGCAGTTAATGTTCGCTGGCATCCATGCACCCACCCATGTTCTAAACGTACTGAAATGACCTTTACTATTTACACTATGCAGTATTTACAACAGGAACATCAATTGCTTGCAGGATTATTGAAGATCCAGATGGAAGAGGGTTTGCTAAGGACAGTTATTTAGTTTAGAGATACAGTGAGAAAACAGGCCCTTTGGTGCAATCACTCCACACCGACCAGCGACCCCCGTACACTAGTACTATCCTATGCATTGGGGGACAATTTACAATCTTTACCAAAGCCAATTAACCTACAAACCTTTACATCTTTAGAGTGCAGGAGGAAACCGGAGCACCCGGGGAAAACCCATACGATCAGGGGAGAACATACTATCTTCGCACAGACAGCACTGGTAGTCAGGATCGAACTGGGTGTCTGGCGCTGTAAGGCAACAACTCTACTGCTGAGCCACTGTAGCACCTGGGTAAAGTTATGGTGCTACAGTGGCTCAGTGGAAGCTGCATCGACCGTGGATATTATGAAGGCTGGCCAGTGACCAAACTTACATCTTGGTCGCTCCAGCTAGAAGGTACACTGAGCTGCAAAGGTACTGGGCCATCACCAGTGTTGTTGTTGAGGCTTTGGAGCGACCTTGAATAAGGAGTGAGAATGGAAGGCATGGGCTCTTTTGTAGAGGAGGGTGAATAAGGAAGAGGACGAGTCCACTGATTCGGACAGCCTGTCCCTCAAGGTTTGGTTTGGGATGATCGCTCCTACCTATAAAGGCAATGGCGACGGAGAGAGCTACCATTTTCTGCAGGTGGAGCTCCAGTCATGCACTCATGCATGGTTTTCGCTGCAACTGAGGGCAGTCACTCCAGGTGGCGGCAATATACCTGGCAGGACAGAATTTTCAAAGTTCATTTGTAAATGGCTGATAAATGAAACCTAGCTATTCTGCACTGCAAACAGCTAATTAAATTGTTTCCAGGAAATAGAATACTTTTTGATACATCTTGAACTAACTTTTCATGGTAAGATTTTATAACCAAATTAAAAATTTCCATTCTATTCAGGATAATAAATTATGTACAATAAAATGCTATATATCAAGTTATTTCAAAGTTCTTTTTAGCTAAAGGCAGATCATTGAACTGTTAACAATTCTATGTCCTTGGACTAGAACAGTGCAGTGCAGGAACAGGCCCTTCGACCCACAATGTCCGTCCTGAACATGATGCATCCAAGTTAAACTAATCTCGCCTACCTGTCACGTGATCCATATCCCTCCATTCCTTGCATATCCATGTATGGCTAATGTCAATAACCTTGCGTATGTTTCTCTCTCAAACAACCATTTCCTCGTGGCGTGCTAGCTTTTAATACTGCTCGGCTGTGATCCCTGTGGCGAGACGGATTGTTTACACCATATCTCATATGCAGAAGATGGATTGTCTAGAATTAGAATTGTTTAAATTGGATCTTCCTTTATTTATGCTGCTAATTCACGACTTAAATTGGACTGTTTACACAGTGGAAACAGAGACAAGACAAACATTACAGGAGAATGCCTATACCTAGAAACCAGATTCTGAAATGCTGTTACCTGGAAATTGAATTGCATTAGTCATTTTTTTCAGTATTATGCAATTGAAAATCTATTTTCGTTTGGCATGAAATATAGCAACAATGATGTTTGGGCCATTTTGCATCATGTGGAAAATTTGAGTGGGCACTTCCTGTTCTCAGTCACCTTTGTAACTCTGACACCATGTCGGGGTGTCTTTGTTCCCTGTGTAATGCTCTCTTTGGACCGCATTGAGCGAGGAGTGTCTATTGTTCAGTGCTCCCAGGCCAATATTATCTTAAGTTGCAAGCTGATTGATTAAATAAATTACATGCCAACATTCTTGATCTTGCCCATATTCAATCAACTCCCAGATCAGTGACAATGCCCTCCAACCTGAAATCTGTTCTAACCTGCCCCCCAACAGCCGCCAAGCACCTATCAACATCCACTGGGCATGAGCTGCAAAGCCATTCCAACCTCTCTTGCCTTTCCAGATGGGTCTACATGATACACCCCAGTTTGTGGGGCATTCATCATTGGAGAGGTTGCTGATAATGGCTCAAGGATACAGACTATTTTCGAGTAGGGTCTCACTATTTTCTCTTAAATATTCATTCCAAGTGGATTGAGGTGTGCCCAGCAAGGTGCTGAGCTGCCACAGGCAGAGCAGTTGACAAATTCATGACAGTTTTGTCACTCATGGCCTTGTGAAAGAGTTAGTTTTGCGCAGTGGTTCTCACTTCTCAGATTTTCATGCATGCCAAAGAACAACACCTCATATTCTGCTTGGATAGCTTTCAACCCAATGGTCTGAACGTTTAAATTCCTCAATTCAATTTATATCCCTCTCTTTCCCTTGCTCGTTTGAGCAGCAGCTGGTAAACAACAATTGGATACAATCTACTTTATAAGGAAGGCTGGAGGAAAAGCAGTGGAGCTGGAGGGTGCAGTTTCTAGTGCGGAAACTGGAAAAGAGGTTCAGAGTGGTCAATTTAGTGGGAATATTCAAGCCTTCTAGACAGGTGGAATATTGAGGTTGAAATTGAGTCATTGCTGAGGAGCTTGAGGGCAGGAATCGAAGCAAATGCACAGTGCAGGATGATCTGAAAGAAGTTGGAAAAGGCACAGTGCAGTGGCACAGCTGGTAGAGATGCCGCCTTAGTGTCAGAGACTGATTGATGTTATATTTTATATTTTAATCACTTTTTAAAAGTTACAAAATCCCAACTTGAGAAACATTTCTTCCCTCTCCACTGACACTTACAGTTATGAAGTCACAATGGGATTGCAACCAAGCTCGCTACAATGTTTCTATCCCAGAACACGGAGTCCTACCAGCCCTAGCAAGTGCTTTTTAAAAAAAGTTTAAAATGAGAGAGGGTGAGGGCGAGTGGTAGAATATTACGTTGGGGAAATGGGTGAGTGGTGGAATATTGCCTTGGGGACCGGGTTGCGTAGGGGGACCAGGCCTCCCTTGAGGGCTATGGGTGAGTAGTGGAATATTGGGTTGGGAAAACGGGTTGCATTGGGGGACCAGGCCTCCCATGTGACAGGGTCCCAGTGGGTCCCACTTGGTCCAGTGGTGTTATAAAAACTATTGTGTCAATTGAGTAAAAGGAAGTTAGGGTCTGGAGAGTTTCAGACTCGCAATAACAACCGTTTTATTTGGCCCCTGCAGGATTTTCCAAAATTAAATAAAACCTACAAGTTTATTTTTGAAATGGCAAGCTAAAATTTCTAAAGGCTGTATGTTACATTGATTAATGGATATGGTAGATACGATTCAGGAGTGTTTCATTGGCATATGTACCGGAACAATGACTCAATGGAAGCAATTTTTTGTCAATTTGAATGCCCACCCATGGTGAAACTGAAAGACTGTCTTCCTGAAAGGTAATGGTGTCTGATTACGGCAGGGTGGTTACATTGAAACATTTTATTTTTCCTGAACTGTTTTATTTTCCAAGACAGCTTTCTATTCTGCTTGTCAATTTTCAAAGTGGCTTTTTGTGCGGTTCTCTATTTCCTACCAGAAATCATGTTATAACTAATTTGGTTTGTATAAAACAACAAATGTTCTTTAATTCAACAATGAAGTCGTATCTAATTTGTGTTATAAAAATGCATATAGCAGAATTATTTGTATAGTGAACAGTGAAAGATTTTACCTACGATTTAAATAGGATCTTGATCAATAGCGCCAATGGGCCAAGCGATGGCAGATGGAGTTTAATTTGGTAAATGTATCCAAAATACACGCCAGTCTACATGGTGAGCACGAAGGAAACAAGCCTTGGATGGAGGTGGGGGAGTGGATCTATGCTATGGACTAGATGTGATCTGTGGGACATATTCATGAAATATAATCTTTAGAATTTTTGGTTTACAATAACAAATGTAAACCTATAGCTATTAAATAAATAAAAACCTGAATGTGTGTACCTGAATTTGATGTGCACTGATTATTGAGGCTGAACATGAGGGGGAAAAAAGTGTACAGCTTCATGACCTGGCAAAAGTGAAATATTGTGTCTCTGGCTGGCATGGGCACCTTTTTATTGTATTTTGCATTTATGTTTTTCTAAATGGCTTGGATAAAATAAAACATTGATGGGCCTCAGAAGTGATTTGGATAATCAATCCCATTTTTCTTGGATGTGCAGCCCTGCATTAAAGAGAAGTAGAAATCTCCTGGTCGATGATAGACACAAAAAGCTGGAGTAACTCAGCATGTCAGACAGCATCTCTGGAGAATAGGAATATGTGCTGCTTTTTGCCTGTTCCTTTTCTCTTGAGATGCTGTCTGACCCACTGAGTTAGTCCATCTTTTTATGTCTATCTTCAGTTGAAGCCAGCATCTGCAGTTCCTTCCTACAAAATCTTCTGGTTGAGTTGGTTGACTCTCTCAGACCTTGTGTGATTTGTCTTCGCACAGAATTTTCAGGCCTCTGTCACATCCTTTACTTGATGCCCTCAGGCTGAAACAACATGTGGACTTGTCTGTTATGTGGCCTTGTAAAGGTTGAAGTTGCGGACTGCATGCATGAGGTGCGTTAGACTCCCCTTGAGAAGCAAGACCTGCTCATGAATTGGAAGCACTATTACATCACGAATCCTCAACTCGTATGCAGTGATTTACTGCTCGTGGTCAATCCCAATGTCAGTAGTAGAACCCATGCTTCATGTGTATGAGGCCCTGGATACAATCCCCCTATATAAAGGTTTTCAGCATAATTGCTGCTAGTTAAAGTGAGAAGGGGCATAATTTAAAAGCAATGTGTGGGGCGAGTTTTTTTACACAGAGTGGTGGGTGCCTGGAATGCTCTGCTGGGGGTGGTGGTAGAGGCAGATATAATAGAGGCATTGAAGAGGATTTTAGAGAGGCACTTGGATATATAGGAATACAGATTACGTGAAAGCAATGGAAATTAGTTTAACTTTGCATCCTGTGCGGCACAGATGTGGGCAGAAGAGCCTGTTTCTGTGCTGTACTGTTCTTTATTCAGGTGTTTGCCTGATGATTTTATTCTCTGGCATTTTGTGTTGTTAGTCAAACTTTAAGCTATTGATCCACTGGTGGTTAGACATTGGTGAAGGGATATATCCTGTATGAGATTCCAGCATCTGGTCTACTGCCTGTGGAGTGTGTTTTTATTTAAATTTGTTTTCTCCTGCATCCTTCATTACCAGGAGGGATCAGCTTTTGTGGACACAAAGAACTGCAGTTGCTGATGTACAAAAAGTGCTGGAGAATCTCAGCGGGTCAGGCATCACCTCTGGAGAACACGGATAGCTGATGTTCTGGGTTGGGACCCATCTTCTAACTGATAGTGTTGATGTCGGGTGGAGGGGGTTAATGAAAGCTGGACGAGAGGTGGGGGTGACGTGAAAGTTGGATGAGAGGTGGGGGCAAGGGCACAGCTCATTATGAAATACTCATCTGAGTTCATTAAGAAGCGAGGGATGTCCAAGTGGGCAGTGAGGCAACCTGAGGTGCACGTTATCAAAAGGCTGAGTGATGGAACAGCAGGGGATGAGGTGGTTCATGATTTAAAACTGAGAATGTATGCATGTTAAAGATATCAGCATGGAATCCCTTTCAAGATATCTCATCGCTCATCAGCAATCTCAGCTCAATATGCTGCTCCATTACTGCGAGTCTTTAACCAGTATTGTAGTGGATACCCAAAAGCTCCAATTTCTGCAGGCAGGTAGGTGTGGAAACTCTGGTGTGTGACTTGCAAAGTCATTGGGGATATAACAGATACCAGGAAAACCACAGCTATAGGCAGAAGGCAGGAAAATGGGGTTGGCAGGGAAAGATAGATCAGCCATGATTGAATGACGGAGTGGACTCGATGGGCTGAATCATTAAATTCTGCTCGTATACCTTTTGAAGTAATGGTTTATAAGCATGTGATAAATTAATGCCCCTGAAAGACCAGATATGGACCAGTTAGAACTCCGTGTTTCTAGACAGACTTTCCTGATTGTTTCACCTGGTGCCATCCCACAAATTAACAGTCTGCAAATTAACCAGATTATTGCATTTGATTTCACAATGTTGGGATTTAAATTTCTACTCACAGGGCTATTTGGTCAAAAGCCCATAAACAACAAGCTGCCATTTAGGAGCCTCCCAGTTACAGAGGGTTTACTGCAATTTTGGGGTCTGCAGTGACCAGCACTGATTATGAATTCATTGCTAATAGTGAGAGAGTAAAAAGAAAATAACTTCTCAGAAAAGGGTTTTGCAGTCGCCCTATTTTTCAGTGTAAATGTAGCTCATCAATAATACCAAGAATTCCACACTATGTACAAGTCAGGTTGGTAAATTAAAACCAGAGCTGGCCCAGGCTGTAATCTCTTTCTGTTGCTCTTCAAAGCACAAAAGCTATTCAAGCAGCAACTTTCGAGCATCGGGTTACAGACGAGGGTTGCTGGCTGGTTTGGGACTTGTTCTGGTGGGCGATAAGAGAGTCAGCGGGTCAGTAGCGAGTGAAACATGTCGAGACGCTAATCACCATGATGATCAATCGCACTGTGAAAAGCCTTTCAAGTTTCGCACACCAGGCTCAGGGGCAGACGGGCGATCATTGTGAAGATGGAGCAGTTCAACAAAGTGTACGCTATGAATGGCAAATACATCCCACTTGGAAGCCTTTTCAATCTTTTTTTCAACTTTAAAACAGTGGCAAATGATTCTATGATCACTTTATAACAGAGCCACCCCACAAATTCTTAATTAATTATTTCAGTACCAGTGGCTTTGTTTCAGATCGGCTAAAGTTTAGGTTAGAGATACATCACGGAAAAAGGCCCTTCAGCCCAAGACCGGAACTCGCTATGAAAACATGGAGGGGACGGGGGACACAATATTTTGGTGGCCGTGCGTGCATACACACGCACATGCACGCACACACACGCACACGCACGCACGCGCGAGGCCTCGGAGGCCCAATCCAGCGCTAAACAAAGATACTGCGCTGGTTGTGGGCCTGGGGATACAGCTCGCGACTGACTCCCGACTTCTCTGGCCAACAATGGGGGGGGGGGGGGGGACAGTGCCGGAGACCTGGCTGGGATCGATCCTGGCTGTGGATGAGGCGCAGGTCTTGAGGGGGGATGTTCCCCACCTCTCAAAACCTGGGGGGGGGGGGGGGGGGCCGTGTCCCCTCTGCCCCCCCCCCCCCCCCGTGTTTTCCGCCCCTGCTTCAGCCCACCGGGTCTGCGCCGACCAGCGATTCCTGTACAATAGCACTATCCTACGCACTAGGGTCAATTTACTACCTTTACAAAGCCAATTAACCCACAAACCTATATGTCTTTGGAGTGCGGGAGGAAATCAATGACTTGTACAACTGTAACATCTCTATTTCTAGACTCAATACCCTGACTGAAGGCCAATATATTCGAAAGCCTCGTTGACCAAAGAACTGCAGATGCTGGCTAATATACAAAAGGACAATGCGCTGGGGTAACTCAGCAGATCAGACAGCATTGTGACAGATAGGTGACGTTTTGGGTCGAGACCTTTCTTCAGTTTGGAGAAGGTTTTCTGCCTGACTTGCTGATGGGCCTGTCCCACTTAGGCGCCTTTTTAGGCGACTGCAGGAAACTATGCAGTCGCCACATGTTCGCGGGTGGTTGCCAGGGAGTTGCCTTCATGGTCGTGAGGAGTTCCCGCATTTTGGGAATTAGTCGCGGCCTCATTATGGTCGGCGTGAATTTTTCAACATGTTGAGAAAATAGCGGCGACTAGAATGAAGCCGCCATGGAGAGCAGTGAGAATTCTCGTACCGTAGGTGGGTCGCTAGGAAGTCCTAGTGGGTTTGCAAGGAGGTTGAAAGTTCTTGTAGGTTGTGGCCGGTGCTGACCGGTGAATTTCATTGACTCATTGGGGGAAAAAAATGTAAAGGGCCTGTCCTACAAGCATGCAACTCTATGCGATTAGCGCGACCTAACGTAGTCACTTGAGCCGTCCGGCGTCGCGGGGCTGGTCCCACGCCGGTGCTGTGCGAAATTGTGCGGAGTTCGTCCCGACATCTGGTGGGGCTCCGAAAAACTGACTGTTCAAATATTCCGCGCGGCAACGGCTTGGCGGCTCGCAATCGCCTCGACACATTACACACCGCCCCAACATCGTGCCTCTGTGAACCTATCTGTAGGTGCCTCCGTGACCGTCTGTGTGGCTCCATGGACCTCTGTGTGTGTGTGTGCCTCTGTGCCCCTCTCTGTGTGCCCCTCTCTGTCCTGACGAACTTACCTTAGACTTCGCTCCAAGTTCGCCTCACTTTGCGCCGCGTTGCGCCACTCACCCGACCTCCGCGCGGCCCCCGCTTCTAGTTTGATCGAGTTCATTGCATAGAGTTGCATGCTTGTAGGACACGCCCTTAAGTAGTTTTCAGAACCAAGGATAACCGACTGGTAATGTTAAATGTCTGCCGAGCTTCACAGCCGTGTATCTCTGGCTTCTTAAAAGTTGTCTCCGCTCCTTCTCCCCCCCACTTCTCCCTCCCCCCCCCCCCCCTCTTTTATAGGACTTACCGTACACTGTGCTTTAGCCATCTTAATTACAGCACCAACCTTCCTGTTCATCGCTGTGTGTGTCTATATCACCTTGGCTTTGCACCCTGTGAATTTTGCTCAGACAGCGCTCCCCCCGCTTGCCCTGTCCCTCGCCTGCATAACGAGCTGGTGAAGTCGCCGGCAGTCGCCTAAAAAATCGCCTAAGTGGGACAGACCCTTTAGTTACTCCAGCACTTTATATTCAAACTTGCCTACCCTTTAATGTAGTATTTTAGAGTAGCAAAGGCACTGGCCCTAGTTGTAAAGATCTGTACAGAATTTCTTCCCAGGGTGGAGTGGCAACAGAAACTAACGAGATGATGATCTGAAGAAGGGTCTCGACATGAAAAGTCACCTATTCCTTTTCTCCAGAGATGCTGTCTGACCCGCTGAATTAATCCAGTTTTTTGTGTCTATCTTAGATGATTTTACGGTTTCGAAAGAAGGCACAAAATAGAGATCAACAGCAGAACTTTGTTAGAGGTTTAAAGAAAATATCCCTCAGTTTACCAGGTCAAAGGTTAATCTCTAATCGTTCAGTCTGTTTCCTGGAAGACAACACATCTCGTGGTGTATAAAGAGTTTATAGAAATGCAAATATTGAATCAAATAGGTTTGGACATACAAACGATTTTCAGCGCACCATATAAAGTAGGAATAATTCTGAAGTTCACAGGAAGGAAGCTTTTGTGCATTGTAGCCTTTGGGATCATTAGTGCAGCCTCAAAGTGAAAAGCTCCTGACGCAATGCGACTTGCTCACAGCGTGTGGCCCACTTTGAACTTTCGATAATAAAAACCCCCCTCTGATGATTTTCATATGTAAAAGGAAGGGTGAAGGTTCATTTCCTCCCTTGCCATAGTGGTGTGACTGCCGACCTCCCAGGCTGTTGCCATTCAGTCTGTTCACAAGCGGAGAGGCTCCCTTCCCTCCCAGTCACCGAGCCTTGTGTATCTCATCTGCCAGCGGACATGCACGCAGCCTCCGCTGACTGTCACCTCACGAACCATAAGTCATTCCTAAATGGCACTCTTCACTCAGCAAAATACCCCACGGTGCCTCACAGAAGTGCTATCTAACAAAGTGTAAAGATGGGCCACAAGAAAGGGGGTTGCAGAAAAGATGAAGAAGGGTCTCAACCCAAAACGTCATCCATTCCTTCTCTCCAGAGATGCTGCCTGTCCCACTGAGTTACTCCAGCATTTTGTGTCCACCTAAAGGTGAACAAATGTTGGGTCAGAGAAGTAGGTTTTAAGGAGTATCTTATAATGTTGTGAAAAGGTTTAATTCTGGAATTTAGGATCTAAAAAGCTGGAGGCATGTGTATGTATAAACATACACATATAACTAACAATAAAAGACAGGAAAAGAGAAAATCAATGCCCCCAAGTCTATGTAGTTCTGAGCATATTTGGAGGTTGTCGTGTTTAATAGCCTGATAGCTGTAGGGAAGAAGCTGTTTATGAACCTGCATGTTAGAGTTTTCAGGCTCCTACATCTTCTTCCCGATGGCAGGAGTGAAATGAGTGTGTGGCCCAGGTGGTGTGGGTCTCTGATGATGCCGGCTGCCTTTGAGACAGCGACCTCTGTAAATCCCTTCGATGGTGGGAGGTCAGTACCTGTGATGGACTGTGCAGTGTTTGCCACTTTTTTTGCTACTACAAATCAAATGTAGTTTGATTCATATTAAGGAGGTGTAAGCTCCCCAGCTAAAGCTGACCAGGTTCAATGATGTTTTATTTTACATAGATCACACATGCACGAGTCACCATATTTTGGAGTCATTTACAAAAAGTCCAGTTTTTTGTACTACTTTTGAAATGCTGCTGATCCTGAAGTCTCTGTGTGCACCCTGTAGGGTCTCTTTATCAGACTGTCACTGTGCTGCATCTGTGGTGATGGTGAGTGTACTTATACACCGTCATCACTTCTCTACTGGGTTTGTGCTTTCCCACTGACTGCAGCTATTGTACTTTGGCCTGACTGCAGCTGTTAACTCTCATTTTACACGGGGTTACATTCTTGAAAAGCTGCCTGTATGTCAAAAAGATGTAAATTAAACATTTATTATAAGAATCATACAGGTTTGGGGAAAACTGTCCACATTACAGAATAAACATTTCAGTTAGTTTAGTTTAGACAAACAGTGTGGAAACAGGTCCTTCGGCCAACTGAATCCACGCTGACCATCGATCTCATGTACACTATGTTATCCCAGTTTTGCATCCTACACATTAGGGGCAAAAACACACTATGCACCAGAGGCAATTTACAGATGAAAATTACCTTCAAACCTGCGCGTCTTTGGAATGTGGGAGGAAACCTGAGCACCCAGAGCAAACCCACATTATCACATGGAGGACCTGCAAACCCCCGCACAGTCAGCACCTGGACCCGGAATTCTGGCGCTGTGAGGCAGCAGCTCTACCTCTGTGCTACTGTTATTGCCATTTATGTTTGCCACTATTCTTATACCTTACTGATTAATAAAGAAAAAAAGCGCACACAAAGCGAAGATGGTGTGGACTAAAACTGAGAAAGGGATAAGAAGTGGCAGCAGGCCGAATGCCGTTACTGTTGTACTATTGTCTAGAGTGTTATATTGTCGGGAAAAGTCCAGAAACTAACAATGAAATTCTTATTTGCAGCAGCACAATTGTACACGCATTGGCAGGCATCAGCCACGACTGCCAGGCATACGTTTGAGTGTGTTATTTCACAAATACATACGTAAATTAGGCTTTCGTATTAATTACACAAGTGTGTTATTCCAAAAATGCATATATCAAACATGCGTAAAACCTGAGATGGCTGTGTATAGACAGCTACATCAGTACACTCAGGATCTCTCTCGCTTTCCAAAGTCCCTTTCTTTAATTCATTTCTCTCCCAACCTTACTGTGCCTCCATAATCTTATTTTATTCTTTTTACACTCTGTGTCGACCTGTCTAATTTCATGCATCAGTCATGTCAATAATTGCAAGTTGTCTTGAACTGCCAACAGCATTGAAATTGCACAGCCCCCTGCTGTAGCCTTGATTAGAGTCCAGACTGGATGGTGAGAGCCATCGGTTTATCAGCTCTCTCTCACTCACGCCCTCCTGCAAAGTCAACAGTCAGTGGTGGTAACACACTTAGGCATTAGCTCTGTGTGCTGCGTGCAGAATGAGCTTCAGTTCCCTTCCATAAGTATTTGAGAGGGTTTTTCAGAGCAGTAGCTGGCAGACAACTGTGAATAAAAATTTAAGTGGGTTTGGAGGGAAGGGAGAGTGCAGTACCCAAGGTAACAATGTGGTGAATTTTGACTGGAGTAGCTCTGGGGAGGCTAAGTAGTTATTGATCCGTTCAGTTTACCAGGTCCATGGCACTCATTGTGTCCACTACAAAGATCCCATTTACCTCCACCACATTCTGTGCCTTGTCTGGATGTCTCTTAAATAGTGGGCTGATTAGTAAGTTTGCAGATAATAGTTCAATAATACTTTATTGTCACATGTACCTAGATGCAGTGCAATTCTTCGTTCTGCATACAATTCAGTGAAATCATACTATACATAGGATAGTCTTTTTTTATCAGGATGCAAATGTCAAATTTATATAGGTTTAAGGTGAGGTGGGAAAGTTTAAACATTAAAGGATACTTACGTTGCAAGTTTTAGATGGCAACGTAAATTGCAAGTTAGAAAGTGATAGATGTGTGCAATACCCTGCCAGGGGAAGTGGTACAAGCACATATGACAGCATTATTTAAACAGCCTTTGATTTTCCACCACAGGAAAATTGATTTTTCATACTTAGCCAAGCTATCCTCTGAGTAATAAGATGAAAATTAAGATATTTTTCAAGCACTGAGGGGAGTGAGAACTTGAATTTCTTAGTAGTTGCATAAGGAATAATCCTAAAACAATTCCAACAACAGAAAGGCACCAACATCACAGATTCCATTTTGCACGTAATATTTGTCTATTCTGCATAGATTTTGATTCGTTCCATTCACTATTTGTTCCCTCATCCCCAGTTCTGCACCATGCCAGACCCTGGCAACAGCAAGATTATTTTCACCCCTTAATTCTGAGGCAGAGTTGGTGATGATCCCTTGCAATCAAATCTGGTCTGATAAACTTTAAAGTTGAAATCCTGCAGCTTCCTGCATGTGAAATTTATGTGGCCCACTTAACACCTCTTTGCAGTTCATCTCACATGGCCTTGATTTTGGCGCAGTTTGCTCACACAGTAAAAGAAAATTAACACAACATGCTGGTTTTAAAAGGTTCAAGAAGGATTGGGAACCATGTAAACTTCCATTGGAAATGCATGGGAATTAATCCAACGGTGTCTTTGTGGTTCAATTCAGTGATGAAAGCAGTCTGCACACGCTTTAATTCACTTGCAGCTAGAATTTTTGACAACTCTTTGCCATCCTGATGCACCTCAGGCACTTTGTGTCAGCTTTGACATTGTCTGTCAGATGTGCCACATGGGTTAGCTCCTGTGTGACCATCCAACACATCATTATTCTTCAAGAGTATGTTTGTAAGGATTGTCCTTTGTGGCTCAGTTGGTGATATTCTAACCTTTGATCTGGAGGTTGTAGATTCAAGACCTCTTTCAGAGACTTGAAGGACACAATCTCCCAACCGTCCAGTGTTCCCTCAGCAGAGCCATCATGGGTACTGACCTCCCCACCATCGAAGGGATTAACAAGAGTCACTGTATCAAAAAGGAAGCCAGTATCTTCAGAGACCCACACCACCATAGCCACACTCTCATTTTACTCCGACCATCAGGAAGAAGGTTTAGGAGCCTGAAAACTGTAACGTCCAGGTTCTGGAACAGTTTCTTCCCTACAACCATCGGGCTAACATTGCAACCTGGAAATAAGCTCCAGGGGCATTGTTTTTGACTTTGCACTAATATTAATTGTTTGAATTAGTTTTTTATGTATATATATATATATATATATATATATATATATTTATCTATATATCCAAACTGAACTTTTTTGCTGTTGGTTATTATGGTCTTTACAGAGTACTATGTAACTGTTGTGCTGCTGCAAGTAAGAATTTTAGTTTTACATTTCTGGACATATGACAATAAGGCACACTTGACATGAGTCTTGAATCCACCTGTACATTGTGCTGAGGTCCTTGCATTATGCACACACTTGTGCAGACCACTAGGGCTATGATTATCTCTCACTCACATGTGATTGAACATTAAGACAGGATTTGCCATAACAATAAAGGACTGCATTGACCGTATCCCTCCATCAACATCCCAAGAACCGGTCTACTAATGGTTTCCATGATCTGGCCGGTGTTGGATTAATTATACTTGGAATAAACATCTGCTGGCTTGGCTCGAACTACATTGTAGTGCAAACAGGGAGGCTTGGGGCATTAACATTATTTATTTTCTTTAAATATTCTTTTCCATCCAACTATTGATTGGCAGTGTTTGCAGGAGCTATGCATTGGGAGGGCAGACGAGGTGCCAGGTGGTGTTGCCACTGACTGGTAATTGGTGAGCAGAACTTTAATTACTCTGGCAAGTTTATATCTCCGGTTCTAGAAGTACGCCTTTATTTTCTTTACATGACATTCTTTAGATGCCATTATATTATATTAAGAATTGGAAAATTATGGCAGCATTCACCTGGGGCTATGGAATAATGTCTATAGTCATACACACTTTCCAGTAAAAGATCAAGCGATGTCTGCAGAATGCTTACTGGGATCGGTTGGTTGGTAGTTCATGGATTAATCCCATTTCACTTGTGTCTCGCTACAATGGCCAAATAGATTAAGAGGTTATTTATTTCATTTGTGTAACCTTGCTGCACGCAAGCTGAATCATGAACTATGCTTCAGAAATACTTCATTATGTCTAAGGTGTACAATAAATTATCTTTCATGTCCTTGGTACATCTCAAAAGACGATCTGTCATGTTAATTCTCTCATTCTTTCAACTACAGCGTTGCATGCTCTAATGTAAGTGCAGTTATTTAAACCAAGCTGAGACGATTGCTTACCTCTTGAAAAATGTGAATTTGCGAAGAGGTCCTGGAGAAGGATGCAAAGGTCCTTGTCACAGTTCATCCATAACTGAGGACTCTCTTTTTATTTATGGGCTGCTCCCAGGGATACATTCGGAGATGGACATCAAGTGTTTTGCGAAGGATGTTCTTTGGTCTGCCCGAAACCTGTTGGTCTCTCAGCCAGTGAGATGTCTGTCAGGGAATGTTGCTGACTGGCCCGTTCTAGACTGCAGGAGTATGTACTGAGGGATGGAATAAAGCTCGGTGCAGCCAACAACGAGGCTCTGTGGGGGAGGACCACAGTCCAGTGCCCCCCCACTGCTGGACACTGAGGGGCTGAACCTGGTGGTTTCCCTCAAACAAGGGAAGAGATATCACCCCCCAGGGACACATAAGTGGCAAGGGTGTTTTGTGTCAATATAAATGCGAATACTAATGATTATAATACCATTGAATGTATAGACACTGAGAATGTATGAAGAGTTTTCCGCATTTTTTGTTTGTGTATATTTTATATTCTGAAATATATTTATTTTTTGAAAAATAACTAAGTCCATCTGGTGCTTGGAGTAATAAAGGGTCTTTCTAAGTCAGGCACTGAAGGAACATCAGGGTGAGCTCAGGAAAGAGACCATTGAGTTAGAGATGTGGTGGCCCCCAACTGGGAGTGTACAACAATCCCATTCGATTGGGTCTCATGTGAATATGGAGAAATAAGGGACGAATAGGGAGATGGGATGGGAGGGCTGGCATTGGGTTATCTGAGCATGGAGAACTAATAGGCTTGGCTGAACGATTGGTCTAAAGTAGCGCATGTTGCTGATTAGTTGGCGTGGATGCTAACAGTCACAAGAAAAGTTAGATAATAAAAATAATGAGAGGATTAGTTGTAAAAGCAGTACGAAGATTTGTTTGGGTGTAAGGATCGTTTAAGGATTGAACAGAAAGCTTGTAGGTGGTGGGTTTGCAGGCAGAAAGAGATGTGCTGCTGTGTGTTTGAAGGTACAGATAGTTTAGAGATACAGCGGGGAAACAGGCCCTTGGGTTCAACAAGTCCACGTCGACCAGTAATCCCCGCACATTTACACTATCCTGCACACACTAGGTGCAATTTAAAATTATACCAAGCCAATTAACCTACAAAGCTGTACATCTTTGGAGTACATGGAGAGGAATTGGGGCTGGGTTTGAAGGCACGTGGAGAGGAGTTGGGGGTGTTTTTGAAGGCTGCATGGGTGTGTTAACGGGTGAGTCTGAAAGCAGCACGGAAGGGGGTGGTGTAAAGGCAACATGGAAAGTGGTTGGGGTGGATTTGAGGCCACCAGGCAGGGTTGCGGGGGGGGGGGGGGGGGGGGGGGGGGTGGATTTTAGAAGCAGCACGGAGAGATGTGGGTGAGTTTGAAGTAAAGTTGTGATGGAGATGGGTGGTTGGCAGTGATGTAAAAGGCAAAGTGAAGAGCTGGTTGGAGTGTGGGAGGAACTCAATGGGTTAGGTAGCATCTGGGGAGGGAATGGATCAATGACACTTCAGCTCGGAGCACTTCTTCAGAGTGGGTGGCTGTTTGGTTGGGTTTTGGGGGAGCTCATTGGGTTGGGGAAATACCAAGAGCAATATAGGTGTTGGTCGGGCTGACAGTGAGGGAGGTAGGGGTTGCACTGCGGTGTTGCGTAAAGCAGCACAGGAATCAATGTGGGCTCTGGCAGCCTTGGTCTGTGTTATTGTGTTTGGGGTGAGTTGGGGCTGGGAATGGGGTTAAAAGCAGCAGAGGTGAACTAAATTTTGGTTCTCTAAAATTAAGCAATGTTGGCTTCTGGCCAATACACAGAAGGCACAAAACTGAAAACAGAACAAAGTTCAACCAAATCATTCACTTTCTAGTCAGGTGCTTTAAACCGAGCTCCAGGTTCCTGACACAGGATTAGGCTTTTCTAAGAAAATATACTTCAGGAATTAATAACACAGTGAATAACACTGTTCCTGGAAGAATAACATTTTGTTCTGAATTGCATGATGTACGCAGTGGATTTCCTGTATTTTAAATGTAGCTTCTATTGTTAAATTATTGGATTGTTTTCAAAAATTTGAGCTTGCCAATCAAACCAATTTAACACAATTATTTTACAGTCTGATTTTCTTTCTCCTTCCTGCCAGTCTGAGGTTTGTATTCGAGGTTGCATGTGCTGATGTTTCCTGCAGCTTAATTGCTCCTTTCAAAAGCATTTAATCATTTGGACATTTGATGTTTCACAGACAAGAGGTGATTTCAAACAGATATTCTTTAGAAAATTGTTAATTTTCACCACTGGGTCACTCGACTCTCTAAGGTGGCTTCAAAATGTTATGGTGCAAGTCAGAACATTTAGGGGGTTAATTAACAGAAAATTACATGGGAGATAATGTCTTAAGAAAGCTTATGGTTATAACATAGAAACAGGACTCATGACCAACTAGTCTGTGCCACATATTTTCCAATAATGTTTGGAGGATTGCGCAAGGGTAGCACAGTGGTGCAGTGGGTAGTCCTGCTGCCACACAGCATCAGAGGCTCATGTTCAATCCTGACTGCTGATGCTGTCTGTGTGGAGGTTGCATGTTCTGCCTGTGACCACGTGCGCTTCCTCCGGGTGCTCGGTTTCTCCCCACATTCACAAAGACGTGCTGGTTTGTAGGTAAATTGGATCCTGTAAATTGACCACTAATGTGTAAGGAGAGAGAGAGTGGGAAAACATAGACTTTGTGTAATCAGGTGATGGTCAGTGTGGATTCCGTGGGATGAAGAACCTGTTTCCATGCTGTATCACTAAACATAAACATAAATGTTGGCAAGTCATTTGGGTCCAGACAACATTATTAGTTAAGAACAAGTGAGATGAATTCCAGCGTTGAGATGAATGATTCCATTTCATATTGGGATAACATTTGCATGCGTGTGACACCAGGATTAAGGGAGGAATGGTCTTAATGTGTTGGAGTTGTACTTGGTCCAAGGGAAAATGCTTTGTGGTTGTTGGAGGCCAATTATCTCAATTCCTGTACACCTGCATAGAGGGTTCTCAGAGCAGTGCCTGCTGACCAAGCGTTCTGCTGTTAAGTTAATGACCATCCCAATGCAACAAAGTGGACATTTGTTAATGCTTGTGCAACACTTGGTTGTGTTTGCAACTCCTGTTTGTGTTGGAGCAACCTCTTCTCGCCTCCAGAGAGATCTAGATAATATTCAGATGGTGGTGAGTTGTCTTCATGCCCCCAAGTGCATGCTTAGGAATATCTACAATGAGATCATTTAACCACATTTTGGCTTTTTAATAGCATTGTCATCCGGCGGCCATGCGCAACTATGTTGATCATGGAGGCAGTTAAGAAGCTGGGTACCCTGCACTGATCGTTTTAATATTTGACGTAAGGAAATCTTTTCATGATCTGCAAGGCAAGAGGCACATATACAACGGAACATCGCGGACATGTGCCGTTTCAACAACAGTCGGGAAGTTCAGTGTTATCCATGATAAAGCAATATGCTTGATTACTATTCCAAAGATAGACACAAAGTGCTGGAGGAATCTCTGGGATGAAGAACCTGTTTCCATGCTGTATCACTAAACATATACATAAATATTGGCAATTAATTTGGGTCCAGACAACATTTTTAGTTGAGGACAAATGAGATGAATTCCAGCATTGAGATAGAGTGAGTTCCTCTGGAGAAAAAGGATGGGTGACGTTTCATGTCGGAACCCTTCTTCAGACTAATTACTATTCCATCTGCTGCATTATATACTCACTCCCTCAATCTCTTGGGTTGCAAGGCTGCAGTCTATAACCAGGTATGAGATCCACAGTTTCCTTCAATAGCATCTCCAAGATGTGGGACGCCAACTGACCATGATACGAAGAGCAGGTGCATGGGCACACCCCCTCCTTGCAGCTTCCTCTTCATGTTGTATATCTTCTTGGTTGATATGGCTGGTCCATTGGGCAAAATCTTGGAACTTACAACTTAATGTGAAAAGAATATCTGCCACACGGTGTTTGCTGTGGTTCAGGAGTTGCCTTACCACCAACAACTCAAACAGAAATAAGGATGGGCAGTAACTCAGGATTAGTGGAGACTCTAGGAACTGCAGATGGTGGAATCTAATGTAGTACACAAAGTGCTGGACTACTCAGTGGGTCAGGCACTTCTTTGGAGGTCATGGACAGACGACGTTTTGGATCGGGACCCTTCTTCAACCATTTTGAGCTTCTCCAGTCTGAAGCGTAGAAGACAAAGTGCTGGAGTAACTCAGTGGGTCAGGCAGTATTTCTGTAGTTCATGGACATGCAACGTTTCGGTTCGGGATCCTTCTTCACACCAATTTAATCTTCTCCAGTCTTAGGAAGGGTTCCGACCCGAAATGTCACGTGTCTATATCCTCCAGAGATGCTGCCTGACCCACTGAGTTACTCCAGCACGCGATGTTCTAAGAATCATTAGCCGTTTTCTTTGTACAAATTAAATCGTGTGAATTATTCCTTCACACAAAAAAAAACTTTGTTCGACAGCAGCATGGTGCATAAACTGGTTTGAGATGCGGAAGCACTTGAAGCAGACAATATTAAATATCATCTGAGTCCTTAACTTGGATTGGAATTGTAAAGCTACGTTGCAGTAGGTTTATCAAACCATGTTTGTTTTATATTGCAGACGTATAATTTCACAAAGTAAAAATGGCACCTTTTGCACTGGATCACCACGACGCTATCACTTGTGCCAAATCCAGGTAACTGTTACCTTTCCTGACTTGTTGGATTACCTTCCGTTGCTTTTCACTTCAAGGTGTTCAAATTGTTTGTTTGTCATATGCAATCGGTATTGAACCAGAACATTCAAATGCTTACTTCCTGCAGCTTTACAGTTTCATTAGGTGCAACACCAAAAATAAATATACAATAACTTCACAGAGTTAAATAGTATGGAAACAAGCCTTTTGGCCCAACTTTCTCATGCGGACCAAGATGCCCCATCTACGCTAGTCCCACCTGCCCCTGTTTGGCACATATCCCTCTAAACCTTTCCTATCCATGTGTCTGTTGAAATGTCTTTTAAATGTTGATAGTACCTACCTCAACTACCTCCTCTGGTAGCTCATTCCATATACCCACCACCCTGTGTGTAAAAAAAGGTTAACTCTCGAGTTCTCATTAAATCTTTCCCCTCTCACAAACCTATATCCTCTGGTTCTTGATTCACCTACTTTGGTTAAAAGACTGCATTCACATTATCCATTCCCCTCATGATTTTATACACCTCTATACGATCACCCCTCAGCTTCCTGCATTTCAAGGAATAACGTCCTAGCCTGCCCAACCTCTCCCTGCAGCTCAGGCCGCCAAGTTCTGGCAATATCCTCATAAACCTTTTAGCTTGACGACAACTTTCCTATGGCATGGTGACAATATCTGAACATAATACTCAAAATACTGCCTCACCAACGTTTTGCACAACTGTCACATAACATTCCAAATTCTATAATCAGTACCCTGACTGATGAAGGCCAATGTACCGAAAGCTTTCTTGACCACCCTATCTACCTGGGATACCACTTTCAGGGAACTCTCTACGTGCACGCCTGGATCCCTCTGCTCTCAAACACCCCCCCAGTGTCTTGCCCTTTACTTATCAGTTATTCCAAGAAAACTAGACCATGATATGGAAAGTTATTGGAGAGGATTCTTCAGGATAGGATTTACTCCCATCTGGAAGAGAATAGGTTAATTAAGGATAGTCAGCATGGCGATGACCACAGCAGGTCTTGTCTTATTAACTTGTTTTTTGAGGGGGTGACTAACGTGATCGATGAGGGTAGGGAGGTTAATTTTGTTTACATGGATTTTTGTAAGGCTTTTGATAAAGTCTCCCATGGAAGGCTGATCCAGAAGATTAAGGTGCGCGGAATTAACAGGAACTTGGTCAAATAGATTCAGGACTGTCTTACTGATAGATGACAGAGTACTGTGGTGGAATAACAATATTCAGGCTGAAGGCCTTTGACCAGTGGAGTTCTGCAGGGATCTGTGCTGAGACCTCTACTGTTTGTAATATATATTAATGACTTGGATGTAAATGTAAAATTAAATTTGCAGATGACACCAAGATTGCTGGGGTCACAGACTGTGAGGAAGGCTGTCAAAGTATGCAGTGGGATTATAGATCAGCTATGGATATTTGCAGAGAATTGGCAGATAAAGAGTTTAATCCAATGAAGTGGGCAGTGTTACACATTGGGAAGTCAAATGTAAGGGGAAATTATACAATTAAGGGCATGAACCTTAATAGCATTGATGTCCAGTGAGATTTGGGGTCCAAGTTGACAAAGTAGGCAGTGGTTAAGAAGGCATATGGTATGTTTGCTTTCATAGATCGGGGATATTGAGTATAAAAGTCAGTAAGTCATGATACAGCTTTATAGGACTTTGATTAGACTGTATTTGAAGTGTTGCATGCAGTTCTGATCACCCCATTACAGGACCGATGTGGAGGCTTAGAAAAGGTGTAGAGGAGGTTTACCAAAATAAATCCTGGATTAGGAGGTATTATCTACAGGGAGAGGATACACAGACTTGGAATGTTTTCTGTGGAATGGTGGAGGTTGCGGGAGACTTGAAAGAAATATATAAAATTATGAGAGGTACGGCGACCCGACTTCGGAACCTCGGAGGCTCGGCCGTGGGCCCATTGGACGACAATGTCGGGAGCTCGCAGGTCCCAGGTTGGTGACTGGTTTTCTGGAGCTCCCGCAGCAACAGCTTTGTCCGCTGGACTGAATGGTGGCAGCTTCGGCAGCTCCTACCGCCCCGAGCCGCGGAGTTTAAACCAGCCCATTTGCGGAGATCGGATGCAGCCACTGGGCTTACCATCACCCGGCAGGATCCCTACATCGAAAGCTGGATCGCCTCAATGCAGAGGGAGGCGAGGAGGAAAGAAACAAGGACTTTAAGACTTTACCTTCCATCACAGTTAGGTGCCTTGTAGACTCACTGTGGTGAATATTAAACTGTGTTAAGTGTGTGTTTTGTTATTTTATTCTATGTTATGACTGCAAGGTTCACAATTTTGTTCAGACTGAAATGTCTGAATGGCAATAAAGGATACTTTATACTTTATAAGGTAGGCAGTCGGAAACTTTTCTCCAGAATTGAAAAATCAAGCACTGGAGAGTACAGCTTTAAGGTGAGAGGGTCAAAGTTTAAAGGAGATGTGTGGGGGTATTTTTTTACGGAGGGTGATGAGTGCCAGGATTGTACTGCTGGGGACTGTGGTTTAGATACATTCGGATAGGCATATGGATATGCAGGGAATGGAAGGATATGATTCATGTGCAGATAGATATGAGATTGTCTTCATATTTGGCATAGACATTGTGGGCCGTAGGGCCTGTTCTATGATAGTACGACTAGATAAAGTACAAATAAAGCAAAATTGCACAGAAAAAGGCTCAGATGAGATATAATGAGGTATTTCTCTTCACTTAAAGGGAGGCTTGAGTCTGGAATGTTCTGTGGTGGTACAAAGTCTGTAGTTTGACAAGATTGAAGTGGTTGGAGTCAAGGTTGTGCGGGGTTGTTCAAGAACCTAATGCTTAATGGCAAGAAGCTGTTTTTGAACCTGGTGATAATGATTCCCAGGCTCCTCTACACCTTCCCTATGGTAGCAGTGAGATGAAATATTGGCTAGGATGGTGTAGGTCCTTGATGATGATGTGTGATTGAATTGTATATTAGCTACCTTCTCGAGACTGTGCTTCCTGAAGCTCCGTTCAATGATGTGAAGGTCAGTTCCTGTGATAGACTGGGTAATGACCACCACTTTCCCTTCCCTATTCTTGGTTCTTAACGAAAGGCCCATTGAAAAACAGCAGAGTCTGCACTGAAGTTTTGGAGTTGTATCTAGGCCCTGAGATACTGATCTCACATCCTTCTGAAAATCGGAAGTCTCTTTAATTTTTCTCTGTATAGCTGAATGACAAGGGGATTTGGGGATGAATAGACAACATTGTTCACTGGCTGAATGGGATGCATTATGTGAAGCGCTCTCCGTGCAGAACATAGCACTTTCCTTCAGGTTGTCAGTACGGATCCCACTCCAGAAAAATTGTGGTGTTGAGAATTGAACCATTGGGAAGTTGTGTCTAAAACTAGCTGGCAGTGTTTAAAACTGAAGTTTAAGTTTAGGGTAAGAGTTAAGACAGCCATATGAGATGTAATGAGGATTTTGTTTTCACTCAAAGGGTGGTTGGAATCTGTAATTCCCTGCCTGAGGTGTGTGAAGGCAGAGAGTCTCACAACATTTATGAAGTACCCAGATATCCACTCGAATTGTCATGGTATAGGAAGCTATGGACCAAAGTGCTGTTAAATGGAAAGAGTAGATGGTTACTTGAATGAATGAATGAATAGTTTATTTTGGGCATACATTAAAAAGAACAAAACTTTACAATCTGTGTGAATATGAACCAACACTGTATCCATTTCACACAACGTTCACATAATCAATGACCGAAAAAGGAATAGGCTGAAGCCACAAAGCTTATTTTTGCCTATCCTATACAATCCATAAGATAACCCAGAATATCAGCATTACAAAGGAAAGAAAAAAAATACTCTAAATTGTAATCCTTACTTATTTTACATTTTAATAATTTTACATTATAATCCTTAATTATTTTACATTTTAAGGCTTTTTTTACAAGTCAACAGAGAGCTACACATTTTCAACTCATCACTAAGCATGTTCCATAATTTGACTCTCAAAACTGAGACACATTTGTATTTTACATTGGTTCTCACTTTACATGTTTCAAAAATACACAACCCTCTTAAATTATAATGTACTTCTCTTAATTTTTTATTTTTTTTTAATACTAACAGGAAGGCTTTTACTTGATGGCTGATATGGTAGCCTTAAAGGCCTGTTTCCATGCTGTATGAATGTTTGACTAAGTTAAACTGAGGTTTCACACATCCTCTCTGGGTGAACATTGTGTGCGTTAGTGCACTATTTCAGATAAAACTGCGTTCTGTCTGACACTGACCTATACTTAACCATGAAACAACATTTCCAAAATGGATTATCACATTTTTTAGTCGGAGCTTGTAACATATGACTTAGCCACTGTGTTTTCCACATGACAACAATCCCTATGGTTGAAGATGTACTTGGTTACCATAAGGTGTCCAAGGTGCCCCACGAACGTGAAAGGTGCTAAATAAATGCTGGATATATTCCTTTCTTTGCATTAATAATAATTTTCTGGTTCCACACAGCCCTGTCCAAACAATGGTGCCAGTTTCAAACAGCAGCAATGTTCAGCTTTCAATGCCAAAGCCTTCAGTGGCCGATATTATCATTGGGTTCCTTTGTATCCAGGTAAGATGCTGTAAATTTACTATAGAAAATAGAAACAAATAGGATTCTGGTTGCATTGTACAGTGGAATTTAAAACTGATATATAAAGTACCACTCTTTGGAACTTTTCCAGACCGGCATCTCTTTTTGATCTCTGCATTCTTCTGATTTTAATTTATCCCCCATTAACAGACAAGCCTTTAGCTCCACAGATCCCAAATTCCTGAACTCTAGAATTACAATTCTTAAATCTCTTGCTACTCTACTTCTGTCTCAGTTAAGATGCTCCTTGAAATCCACTTCTCTGATTAAGCCTTGGGTCACCAATTGTAATGAGACCAAGTATGTTGAAGGTGCTACGTGATTGAAAGTTATGGCAGCTCATATCTAATTTGCATCACACAAAATAATTTTGATGCAAAATCATGAACATACATGCACACAAAGTGTTGAAGAAACTCAGCAGGTTATTTGGCATCTATGAATGAAATGGACTGATGATGTCTTGGATTGAGACTCATCTTCAGTCTGAGGATTGGTCCCCACCCGAAAACATCGTCTATCCATGTCCTCTGCAGATGCTGCCTGACTCACTGAGTTACTCCAGCACTTTGTTTCTGTTATTTGGCAACCAGCATCTGCAGTTCCTTGTGTCACCACGCATATGCACGCTTGTTTGTACGTTTGCCGTAACATCTATTTGCTATAAGCTGACACATTGTGAGGTCCATTGCAGGCAATTTGTTAGAGGTCGCATCAGGTGATCAGTTAAATGTTACTTTGGACTTGATTGGCCCAATTACTACTTGCTTGCCATAGACCTCACAATGTGTCCACTTATAACAATCAGATGTTATGGCAATGTGCGTACAAATATTGAGTGTGTGTGTGTGGGCATTCTTTGTCCTGCATCAACATTATTTTGTGCGATGGAAGGAGATATTGCTGTTTTGTGGTGGCATGTAAATCTCTGGCTTCCTGCCAAGGTCAGAAATCCAGCAAGAAATCTTGTTATCAAAAACTCACCCAACTAAGGTTGATTGAAAATTGTTTTTCATGATGAGGAATGCCTGGACTCTGTGTACAACACTCCATTTTGTTGTCAAACAGATGACTACATTAATATTTCAAATAAGCCGTGCGATTTGCAATGCACCACTACTGATGGAGAGCGGCAGTTAATGGTCCCTGCTCAGGATGGTACCTCTTGCCGGGACAGAACCTATCAGGGTGTTTGCATCACTGGACGATGTGAGGTAAGCTAATTTAAGTTTGAGGTTTGAATTTGTGTTTGGAATCCTCTGGTCTCCTCCCACGTTCCAAAGACGCGCGGGGTTGTAAGTTAATTGGCCTGTGTAAAAATTGCCCCTAATGTGCATGGAGTCAATAAGAAAGTCTTCTTATCGAGTCCATATCACAAGTTTTGAAATTGTTGAGCCAGAGCTCAACACACTTCTCGAAATCTGTATACAATGGTGTCTTGCGCTTCTTATGCGCAGTGGTGGAAAGATTTGTGGAAGCAGGACCGCAACGTGAACACTCTTTCCTTGACCCCTATACAAGAAAAGGTTTCAAAGATCTTTTATTGTCACGTGTACCAATTAAGGTACAGTGATATGTGGAATAATATGAAACTAGTACAAACAGGTGATCAGTGGTCGTGCGCCCTTGATGGGCCAAAGGGCCTGTTGCCATACTAAATCTCTAAACTAAATTAAACTACTCGGGAATGAGTGGAATACTCCCCACATGCTTGGATACGTGCAGCTTCAACCATATTCAAGAAGCTTGATACTGCAAAAGGCTCTTAAAAATAGCGGAGTCAGGGGATATGGGGAGAAGGCAGGAACGGGGTACTGATTTTGGATTATCAGCCATGTTCACATTAAATGGCGTTTATGATGTTATGGCAATTATAATGGCTCGAAGGCACCTATTGTCTATTGTCACAAAGTTCTGGAGTAAATCAGCGGGTAGGCAGCACTTCTGAAGAACATGGATAGATGACACTTACGGTCACGTTGATCCTAAGCCTCATACTGTAGAGGACCTAGCAGCCGCTTGATAGGTGCCCCATCCACAACCATCATTGATTCCATCACTGAGGTATAACAGCAGCAGTTAATGTCATCCATCGAAGGATTAGTGTAAATGGATGGTTGATTGCCAATGGGGACTCGGTGGGCTGAGAAACCAGTTACTGCGCTGTATGATTCTGTGACTCTATCACTGAAGTCACCGTCTGTCATGGTGGTGGAAGAAGATCCAAAAGAGAATTGAATAGACACTGGAATAAAAATCATTCGCAAGAAATTAGGATGAGGGAGGGTGATTGGTACTGAATAAATTGCCGGCTTATCCAGTCATCTCAATAAACATGACATTATTTTCTGGGTCCGAAGAAGGGTCTCAATCCGAAAACATTGCCTATTCCTTTTCTCCAGAGATGCTGCCTGAGCTTTTGAGTTACTCTAGCTTTCTTTGTCTATCTTCGGTTTAAACCAGCATCTGCAGTTCCTTCCTACACACTATTTTCTTTGCAGCCCATTGGATGTGATGGTCTCCTGTATTCCTCTAAAAGACTCGATAAATGTGGACTGTGCGGTGGGGATGGCAGCACCTGCTTCCGGATCTCAGGCACCTACCGACGAGGCATCACACACTTAGGTAGGAGTGCAGCCAAGCCTGGCGTTTTGCTGCAGGTTAACAGTGGGAGCAAAGGGGTAGCTAACCTCAGAGGCGATGTTTCCATGACCATCTCAACATAGGCCCATTGGGGCCTTTTGTTTTATGTTATTATCTAAGATCAGCGTTGAATGAAAGCTGTGGATTGACTCGAGTCACCGGGTGCAAGAACAATAGCTTGGATTTACAGTATGTAGTGCCATGAACATCACAAAATACACCGCAAAATTTCACAGGATTATTTACAGATTAAAAAAATGAACAAAAAGTTGTGTGTCAACAAACGGGAGTGGTTTGGCTAAGCGTCCAGATGCTTTGTCAAAAACTAGGTTAAAAGGAGAAATTGAAGGCGAGATGCGGGAAGCTTCGAGGAAAGGATTTCCCGAACATTGATCCAAAATGGCTGGAGGCGCAGCTGTCAACTCTGAGGTGCAGGGAGGGAGGTATTCCTGAGAAGCAAATGCAACACAAATGTGTTACTGGTATTGACAAATCTGTCACACAAACGCGACAAAGCTTGTCTGCAACACTAGTTGAAGGACCTCACACAGGGTTTTTAGTCTACACCTTGAAAACATTCAATTGAGACTCAGAAATCCAAGGGTCACCATCATTAGGCTGGGGATGAATTGCCGAAGCGCACCCCTAATGGGTGCATTAGGAGGTGATAAAAGCTTTACGTACATTTCTCCTTTGCTCTGCAGGTTATCTCTTTATAACAAACATTCCAGTTGGTGCTTCTGACATTCAAATAATTGAAAGGAGGAAAACAGAAAATATTTTAGGTAATTCTGTGAAATCATTTCATTCTTCTTATCCATTCCACCCATTTATCTTTTTTTACCATGAGTTTATGTATCACTGCTTTCCTTTTTTCCTCCCTAAGCTCTCGCAGATGAAGGGGGGTACTTCTTCTTTAATGGGAACACTGCGATTGACAATCCTCGGAATTTCCGAGTAGCGGGAACAGTGTTCAAGTACAGGCGGCCTGCAAACCCGCTGTCTGATGGCTTTGAATACATCATTGCCCAAGGACCGACAAACCAGGGACTGAACGTAATGGTACGTAATACAGATAATGTCTAGACCAGGCACCATGACCTCAGCCGCATTATTTTGTATCCTGTCAGCTCTCAATACCAGTCACATGAATGCACAGTTTAATTCCATGTCACAAATACATGGTATTGGAACCAGCGGAGGGTGAGGATTACACAGGAATGGTCAGTAGAGTATGTGTGAAGACAAGGTGCCATTCTATAAAGTCAGGGTGAGATGAGTACTGCCTTAGGGTGAGATGATTGTTGCTATTCATCTTTTGATTTGCAAACTTTCTCTCTTTTCCCCAATAAATATAAATCCCTACTGGGGTTCTGTTCCAACTGGTAAGTTATATTCCTGATTTGATTGACTAATTAACCACAATATAACAAATCCATATTTTCCAACTGTGCATTGCTATCGAGCATTGCTGAGCAGCATCCTTTCTTGCCTTCCCCCTCCCCCCTCCCCCCCCCCCCCCCCCCCCCCCTCATCCTCTCTGTACCTTAGGACGTATGGCTATTTGTATCCCACCCAATATTTATCATTAACAATAGTATGTAATGTTTCCCTTCAAGTACTTATATAGTTTTTGAAAACGTTCACCACCCTTTCAGGCACCCATGCAGACCATTCAAACTTGCCCCCATATCTTTACAAATTTATTAACCTGTGTAATTTGTCATAGAAAATCCATTGTACAATTAAGTACTATGGACTCATGTAAGCCCTAACCATCACTTCATCAGTAAACAATCAAATGAGTAAAATCCGATATGGTTGCCCTGTATGGGACAGCCAATCAACTACTCGCTTCTCCTCTCCCCCTCACCTTCCACCTATATTCCTTTTCTATCCTTATCTCACTCCTTTTGTTTTTTCATCTGTCCTTTGTTCAACCATCTGCCTAGTAAAATCTACCCTCACCTGTTTCCACCGATCATTTGCCAGGCTTTGTCTTGCTCTCACCATTCTTCCAACTTTCTTACACCCCACCACAATCAGTCTGAAGAAGGGTCTCTATCTGAAACATCACCTATCCATGTTTTCTAGAGATGTTGCCTAACCTGCTGTTACTCCAGCACTTTGTGTATTTTTTGTAAACCAGTTCCTTGTTTCTCCAACTACTCACTGACGTTTCAGAGTCACTGGAAGCCAATTCTCTTGAAATCGATATAGTTCAAAGTTTATAGGTTTGAAGAAAGGTTGTTTGTCAAACTAAAGGCATCTTAAATGAGTGACTACATCCTCACAGATAGTAAGCTGCTTATCTATATGACACTGGGATTGTAAGGTTATCTGACTACAAGCTACAGTTATCTTCTACGTTAACCTAAAACATTTGCTGATGATAGCAGATTTCCAAATTCCAGGAGTTGAAGTATTTGGGATACTGCATTATCTTAAGACCATGAGTGATGGGATAATACTGGCTGGCTAAAAATGAGGGATTAAAAATCCACCACCTCCCTGACTGTGAGGAATTTGTTAATTCCAATTATTCTGCAGAAAACTGCCGTTTGCAATGGCAATCAATATCTCATTGTTCAAATAATTCAAGAGACTAATCAAAGAGTTTAATTTATTATTGTCATGTGAATAGTGAAAAGCTTTTGTTTGCGTGCTATCCCGTCAAAGAACAGACTACACACGATTACAGTCCACAGTGTACAGATGAAAGATAAAGGCTACAACATTTAGTGCAATATGGTCTGATTAAAGATAGTTCAAAGGTCTCCAGTAGGACCACTCTCCAGCTGGTGAAAGGACTGTTCAATTGCCTGATAACAGCTGGGAAGAAACTGTCCCTGAATCTGGAGGTAAAGTGATCCTTTAGGATAGAAATACCAACTTTCCACTGATCCTTGAGTGTCACTCTGCTAACCTTTGTTAGCTAAAGAATGGGGGATGATGCCAAGGAATATCCCTGTGGGCTTATGGTTGTAAGTCTGGAATTTGGGAAGCGCTATCACAGGACCTCCTACCTCCTCACTCCTGCCATTGGTCGCCCAGTGTGTCCATGCCCTGGGTGAACTAGCTTCCCACACTAATTAAAAAGTGAATAGACTCCTTTCTAAGGTTGGATGTTTTTAATCTCAATCGAGCTGGCCATTTTCCTGGCATCTACCATTTTTTTAAATTTATAACATTAAAATTTAAAGAAGTGATTTTCTTGTATTGCCTGTACAACCAGTACACTCAAGTTAGGAAGTAATTCTTGATGTCCCTGGGGTCATCCTTAGAGTTTTGCCAATCCCGCCCTGAGCCAGACAGTTTCAGGTTCAACGGCTCCCTGCTATGGTTAGATACACTTTACAGGTACTGAGGGAGTTATGCATCTTTGGAGAGAAGCATCTTATAGATGAGTATAAACCCAAAAAACCTGTTTATCTTCTTGTTTGGGTTATAATAAACAACGTGACACAATCAAAGATCAGCAAGGGTGTCTTCCAATCTCATGGCCTACATTTATGAGGCAATCAAATTAACTCGAGATATGTTTCTTTGTCATTTATGAGGCCTTGCTATGTTTAAATGTATGTTCTGTTTGCCTGTGTTACAACAGTGAATCCACTGGAGAAGTAATTGTTAAATTCTAAAGTGCTGTTGGACGTTTTTAGGTCATCGAGGAATATTGAAAACTTGCATCTTTCACGCTTTCTGTAACAGCTATGTTTTTTCCTTCAGGTACATGATTAGTGAATTAGGAATCTGTGCACTTCACTGCATGGTGAAATACAAAGGAGACAAGGCTGTGACTTGTCCATTATTAACAGTGGATTCTGGGCAAAATGGAACATTCAAAACTTTGCATTACTTTTGCAAACATTGCGAAGGAATGTCAGCGCTAGATCTCACCTGGTGCCAAATGATTCCCCAACTAATGCCGTTCTTCAGAATTATTTTCCAATAAATGAGTTCCAAACATTCATTGAGCTCAGACTGCTGAATTTACACATTATAAATGTTGCTGCCAAATTCATGTTGCTTTCTCCCCCTCCCCCTTCCTGTCAAATGAACTGCTGTACTGGGTTATTGATCCATGGCGTCAAAAGCTGAAGAGACCATTTGAGAGGAGCGTGGCAGAAAGTGAGAAAGCCACCAAGTTAACCAGGTTAAAGAGGAACAAATACAGGGCAGTGACATGCTATCGACACATGCTTTCCATCATTTGCCTTGAGAAATCCTGATTTGTATTAATTGTCCTGACATCTTCTGAGATGCAGCTACCGACAGCCTGCTGTTTAAAACAAAATTGGTCATGCCAGTCGGGTACCTTAGAGTATCCTAGTCGCTCTGTGGGTTTCCACTGTATGGACTGCATTGGTTCAAGAAGGTACGCACCGACAGCATTGACTCAAAAAATGACAACATACACCAATAAATGCAGGTTTTACTAGCGTGGCCCTGAATCTCAGTCGTTGAATATATAGGAAGTGTTTAAAGATGTCCTTCGTTCTAACTGAGACTTGAACCCCATAAACAGCCCTGGTCAGAGACAACAGCAGCCCTTCTAGGCACCTGGAATTAAAGGGGAATAATTCTTTGTTGAGTTGAGGCAAGATTTGCCCATTGCTAAGGCTGGAACTGCTACCTCTGATGCATGCTTCGGGCAGGTCTCAAATGGAGATTAAGACAGAGCAGACAGATAGCTTTCTTTTGACTCTTTATTTAGAGATTTGACTCTTCATTCTTTAGAGATTTGTTAAAATATGGATAGACAAAAACTTATCAAGGAAGGAGCTTCTTGTGTAGGACCACCCCCCCTCTAAAACCGGCTACTATATTTCAAATGCAGCTTGTGGAAAGTTTTGAATGTTGCCTTTGCCACTGAAGAGCTAACATGCAATGTGAATCCAACATTAACTCTTCGATTGTGCTTCTGACACCAATCTCTTCATCTTATGATGTTATAGGTCAGAAGCCCTGAGGAGCAGTTCATTTGACAGGAGGGGAGCCACATCTGTTTTGGCAATAAAATTTAAGGTATATATTGAGGATTTTGAATGTGTAAATTTGTGATTATTACATGTCTTTCATTCCTGGGTTTAATATATTAGTCCATTACTTTTGGCTTTGATAGGTGCCCCATTGATATTAAAATAATAAAATCAAATATCCAAATAACTTGTAAAGTGGCAACCTTTTGCATCAAGTGAAATTAGTTGTAAATTTCGCTTCAGGCAAAATATTTGTAGATTTGTTGAGATGTTGAAAAGAGATAGACATAAAAAGCTGGAGTAACTCAATGGGAGTAACTCAGACTGGTCTGAAGAAGGGTCTCAATGCAAAACGTCACCTGTGCCTTCTCTCCAGAGATGCTGCCTGTCCCGCTGAGTTACTCCAGCTTTTGTGTCTATCTTCGGTTTAAACTAGCATTTGCAGTTCCTTCTTGCACGAGATGCTGAAAGGGTTTGTTTTGCTTTTTCTTATTCTTGGTTTCTTGATCCTCCAAAATAATCCAAATGGAATTTAAACTGGAGGTGGTGGAGGGAGGACTTAAGCCAGAAATGGTTATTTACATATTTTACGGAAGATTTCATACCTAATAGTAGAAGGTGGCACGGTGGCGCAGCGGTAGACTTGCTGTCTTACAGCGCCAGAGACCCGGGCTCAATCCTAACCATAGGTGCTGTCTGTACAGAGTTTGTACGTTCTCCTGTCACAGTTTAAACCGAAGATAGACATAAAAAGCTGATAAGACTCCTTAGTTTATACCTTGGATTTTCCACAGATGCTTTGGTTTCCTCCCACACTCCAAAGGCTTGCAGGTTTGTGGGTTAATTGGCTTCAGTAAAAATTGTAAGTTGTCCCTTGGGTGCAGGGTACTGCTTGTGTACAGGAATCGCTGGTCAGTG
Source organism: Raja brachyura (assembly GCA_963514005.1). The sequence continues at coordinate 27,553,980 of OY740790.1, forward strand.
TGGTTTCGGTGAGCCGAAGGGCCTGTTTCCACACTATATCTCTAAAAAACTACAACTAAAATGCAAAATACCAAGAAGCATGTTTGGATTTATAAATCACTGGCATGCTGTGCAAAAACAAGAAAGTTAGCCACACCTTTTTATAAATCTTAGTTTGTACCTTGGATCAAGTATTGCGTTTAATCCTGAATACCACTGCTAAGGAGGATCCTGATCGAGGAGAGGCACAGGGAAAATGTATTGGAATTTAGATGAGGGTGTTCAGTGCTTTGAGAAACTGCAGTAGTTGGATTTTTTTCTCATTAGGGCAGACGAGGTCCAAAGCAGATTATAGAAGGGTAAAATGTATCACTTTTTAATATAAAGTAGAGTCATAGTGTCATACATCGTTGAAACAGGCCCTTGGCCCAAATTGCCCATGCTAACCAACAAGCCCCATCTACATTAGTCCCACCTGTCGGTGCTTGGCCCATAGCCCTCTAACCCTATCCTATCCATTACCTGTCCAAATGTCTCTTAAAGGTTATGATATTACCTGACTCAATTACCTCATCTGGCAGCTTGTTCCAAATACCCACTACCCTTTGTATAAAAAAAGTTACCCCTCGGGTTCCTTTTACATTTTTCAAACTCACCTTAAACCTATGTCCTTTGGTTGTCGATTCCCCTACTCTGGGAAAAGACTCTGCAGTTATCCAATCATGATTTTGCACACAATATGATCTGATCACCCCTCATCCTCATGCACTCCAAGGAATAGAATCCTAGTCTGCTCAACCTCTCTCTATAGCTCAGGCTGAGTCCTACAGAATCCTCAGAAATCTTTTCTGCAGCCTTTCGAGCATGACGACATATTTGTATAACATGGTGACCAAAATTGAAAATAATATTCTAAATTAGAGTATTTACTTTAAGTGAAGACAAATGTAGATCCCTTACAGTCAGAGACAGATGAATTTATAATGGGAAACAAGGAAATGGCAGAACAGTTAAATGAGTACTTTGGTTCTGTCTTCACTAAGGAAGACACAAACAATCTCCCAGATATACTAGGGGACCGAGGATCTCGTGGGAGGATGGAACTGAAGGGAATCCACATTAGTCACAAAATGGTGTTAGGTAAACTGTTAGGACTTTGGCAGATAAATCCCCGGGGCCTAACTGTCTGCATCCCAGAGTACTCAAGGAGGTGGCCCTAGTAATTGTGGATGCATTGGTGATCATCTTCCAATGTTCTCTCGATGCTGGAACAGTTCCTGTGGAGGGTAGCCAATATAACTCCACTTTTTAAGAAAGGAGGGAGAAAGAAAACAGGGAATTATAGACCAGTTAGCCTTACATCGGCAGTGGGGAAGATGCTTGAGTCGATTATTAAAGATGTTATCGCAGCGCATTTGGAAAGCAGTGACAGGATCAGTCAAAGTCATGCATTTATGAAGGGGAAATCATGCTTGACGAATCTTATGGAATTTTTTGAGGATGTAACAAGTAGAATGGATAAGTGACAGCTGGTGGATGGGGTGTATCTGGACTTTAAAAAAGCCTTTGACAAGGTCCCACACAAGAGATTAGTGTGCAAAATTAAAGCACAAGGTATTGTACATAGGGTATTGACATGGATAGTGAACTGGTTGGCAGACAGTAAGCAAAGCGCAGGAATTAATGGGTCCTTTTCAGAATGGCAGGCAGTGACTAGTGGGGTGCCGCAAGGCTCGGTGCTTCGACCCCAGTTATTTACAATATATATTAACGATTTAGACAAGGTAATTAAATGTGACAAAGTTTGCAGATGACACAAAGCTGGGTGGCAGTGTGAGCTGCGAGGAGGATGCTAAGAGGCTGCAGGGTGACTTGGATAGGTTGGGTGAATGGGATGATGCATGGCAGAAGCAGTATAATGTGGATAAATGTGAGGTTATCCGATTTAGTGGCAAGAACAGGAAGGCAGATTATTATCTGAATGGAGTCAGATTGAGAAAAGGGGAGATGCAACGAGACATGGGTGTGCTTGTACATCAGTCACTGAAAGTAAGCATTCAGGTACAGCAGGCAGTGAAGAAAGCTAATGGCATGTTAGCCTTCATTGCGAGAGGATTTGAGTTTAGGAGCAAGGAGGTCCTACTGCAGTTGTACAGGGCCCTGGAATATTGTGTGCAAATTTGGCCTCCTAATTTGAAGAAGGACAATATTGCTATTGAGGGAGTGCTGCATAGGTTCATTAGGTTAATTCCCGGGATGGCAGGACTGACATATGATGAAAGAATGGGTCGACTGGGCTTGTGTTCACTGGAGTTTAGAAGGATGAGAGGGAATCTTATAGAAACATATACTGTAAAATTCTTAAAGTATTGGGCAGGCAGATGCAGGAAAAATGTTCCTGATGTTGGGGGAGTCCAGAACCAGGGGTCACAGGTTAAGAATAATGCAGTAGGCCATTTAGGACTGAGATGATGAAAAGCTTTTTCGCCCAGAGAGCTGTGAATTTGGAATGCTCTGCCACAGAAGGCAGTGGAGGCCAATTCACTGGATATTTTAAAGAGAGAGTTAGATTTTGCTCTTAGGGCTAAAGGAATCAGGGGATATGGGAAAAAATGTAGGAACAGGGTACTGATTATAGATGATTAGCCATCATCATATTGAATGGCAGTGCTGGCTCGAAGGGCCGAATGGCTTTCTCCTGCACCTATTTTTCTGGTTCTATGTTTCTAAATGTGGCCTCACTAATGTCTTACACAACTGTAGCATGACTTCCCAACTTCAATTCACAATACTTTGATGGATGAAGGTCCATGTGCCAAAAGACTTCTTGACCACTCTATTCACCTGTAATGCTACTTTTAAGGGACCATGTACCTGCATTAAGTGAGGAGACGCCTATTTTATTGACAGGACAGTTAGTTGAACCAGAGAACAGAGGCTTGAGATGATCAGCAATGGACCCATTGGAGAGATAAGGAGGAATTATTTCACAAAGCGGGATGTGACCCAGAACTAGCTGCCTGAAGTAGTGGTAGAAACTGATTCAATAATTACTGTGAAAAGGGAAGGTGATAACAACATATTTGAAGGGATGTGGGGAGAGAAAACGTCTCAAATCATTCACATAGTTCCTTGAGCAAGTTAGTTATGATGGGCCAAATAAGCTCCTTCTGCACCATGTTGTGCCATAGAAATAATCGTGGAATCAAGAAGCTGCATATTTTGTGGTTTCAGCTTGTATGACAATGATTCATTTAGTGCTCAATAAAGCAGGTGTTACTAGTACTCTAAAAATGGAATAAGGTCATACAAGCTATGTATTGCTGCTAAACTTGTTTTGGTCTGTTGAGTTACTCCAGCTTTATGTGTCTATCTTTGGTGTAAACAAGCATCTGCAGTTCCTTCCTTCACGCCATTATAAGAGTGAGTGTAATAGTTACTGTTGTAATGAAGAACATGTAGATAGGCTAATTGTGTGCGGCATAAGGTTCGACAAGCAACAGAAGAAGACAGAAAGAGATGGAGTAACTTGTTACTCCAGCACTTTGTGTCTTATTTTGCAAACCAGCATCTGCAGTTCTTTGTATCTGCACACAGCAGTGTGGTCATGACCAGATGATTTTGTGAAGTAGGTTAGTAGGATTAACTAAGGAGAAGTTCTCGATGCCCTTTATCCACACCCAGTATATTCATAAAGTCTGATGTTTTTCTCAATGGGTTGTGGCTGGCACATCCAATGAGTTTGATATTTCGCAGATAGGTTCACAGATGGCAAAGATGCCAAGGAATTTTTAATGTTGAACTGGTTCGACATCACATGTGGAATTCCCTCCAGCATGAACTAGCAGTTCAGCCTAGATACCCTGCTCAGCTGGATGTGATGAGATGTGAATCTGCAACCTCACCCATAGGGGGGAGAGCGCAAACACAACTACAATTGACTGAAATACATTAATCTTGCACTCGAGCACCATTTCCCCAAACGGCCCTAAGGTTGTTGTAAACAAGCAAAATATTCACACATCTGTTTAGGAGAAGGGCGGAGAAGGGCAAAGTGTTTTTGTTTGTTGAGGGATAGGTTCTTTAATACCTTTGCTTGCTCCTTAAGGACATGGAACAAGAAAAGACGATGAATCGTTAATCTGTTTGCCACCTACATCTCTATCACAATCTTACTTTTGATTCTCTGCTTTCCCAGAAGCATAAGTGTCCTATAATATTGATGTAATATAATATAATTTGTTTCTTCCCTGTTTCTGAAATGTGTGACACAGTATCCTCTTCACAATGAGTGAACGGTATTGTGTTGTCACATGTACCCAGGTTCAGTAGAATTCCTTTTTTTGCATAGAGTTCACTAAACATGGGCACAATCATACTTCACTCATTGTGGGTGAGTCCCTTGAATATCACAAAATACTTGAACCTTTCTTCATCTGCTCTCCCTCCTAATGCCCATGGACTTTTAAAAAATGTAAGGGTGGTGCAGTGATAGAGTTGCTGCCTTATTAGTGCCAGTGACCTGTGTTCAATCCTGACTATGGGTGCTGTCTGTTCAGGGAATGTACGTTCTCCCTGGGACTGCGTGGAGTTTCTCCTGTTTCAGAATGCTCCGGTTTCCTCCCACATTCCAAAGATCTGCAGACTTTGTACGTTAATTAGCTTCTGTAAATTGTCCCTAGTGCGTAGGATAGAACTAGCGTATGGGTGATTACTGGTTGGCATGGACCTGGTGGGCTGAAGGGCCTGTTTCCATGTTGTATCCCTAACCAAAACTGAACTCAAGCGAATGATCAACTAACAACCTTTCACTTTGCTTCTTCACTCTCCAACTCTTCATAGTCTTCTTGATCCTAAATGTCACTGCATTACCACTCATCTGCTTGGCTTTCGTTCTGTATCAGTGGTCTCATAGCAGTGTAAAGTTATTCCATGGTGGTTCTGTTACTGTCTGGTTACAATTCCTTCTCTTTGTGCTGTACCAGTATTACAACCTCAACGGGAAGATGCCTCACGTGACGTACGAGTACACGATCCCGCGGCCACCCGTCCTGAAGTCTGCACCGCCTGTTCAGCGTCCCTTCTACCTCAATGTCCCCAAATCCAAGTATGAAGACAATGACAACAGCTGGCATCGAGTCAAGCTCCACTCAGGCCCTAATGGTGAGACATTGCTTCCCAATGTTATTGCTTACACCAGCTTCAATTAGGTCAAATGGATACAAGTTCACAATAGACAGCACGGTAGCACAGCTGATAGAGTTGCTGCCTCACAGCGCCAGAGACCCTGGTTCGATCCTGCCTATGGTGCATTCTGTGTGGAGTTTGCACGATGTCCCATGTGACCGTGTGTGTTTCCTCTGATTGCTCTGATTTCCTCTCACATTCCAAAGATATGTAGGTCTTTGGGCTCTGTAAATTGCCCCTGATAGAGAGTGAATGAGAAAGCGGGATAACATAGAACGATTGTAGATGGGTGATCGATGGTCAGTGTGGACTTGTTGGCCGAAGGGTCTGTTACCTGCTGGATCTCTAAACTAAACTAAACTAAATAAGATCCGCTTCAGTTCTGACTCAGTACTGGAACACGGTAGCATCACTCTCATTGAGTCAAACAGTGAAGCAGTTTGCCTGACATTCTGTTACTCTGTTTTACGTAGAACTAATATGAACGATTCAGCGTGGACATTATGACTCAAAGGGCCTGTTTCCATGCTGTATCTCAAACTAAACTAAATGTTTAAGAAAGAACTGCAGATGCTGGAAAAATCGAAGGTAGACAAAAAAGCTGGAGAAACCCAGCAGGTGAAGCAGCATCTATGGAGAGAAGGAAATACGTGATGTTTTGGGTTGAGATCCTTCTTCAGACTTAACTAAATATTGAGAAACAAGGTATCGAAGAAAATAAGCTAGTGTTGGTAAATGAAATAAGTATAGATAGGTGCTCGAAGGCCAGCATAGATATAATGGGCCAAAGGGTCTGGTTTCAGTGCTACGTGAATCTGACTAAATATATTCAGTGACTTGATTTATGGTAGAGCCTTCTGCGGTTTCATCAACCTTTGAGTGAAGACATTTCTTCTCTTCTCAGTCTTAAATTTCCCACTGCCTGGGATTGAAAGCCCCGTTGTTGATATCCCCTCAGCCAGAGTAATCATCTTCCTCACATCCCATCCTGTCAGAAATGGAATAAGATTAGAGAGCAGGCTTTAAGCTTTAAGGGGCAAACTTTAAAGGAGAAGTGCAGGTCAAGGTTTTTACACACAGTGGTGGATGCCCAGAATGCGCTTCCAGGGGTGATATTGGAGATAGATAGGATCGGGATGTTTAAGAGGCTTTTAGACAGATATATATGGGATATGCAGGGAATTGGATCACTACAGTCAGAGATTAGTTTTCCATCATGTTCGGCACAGACATTGTGGGCCGAAGGGCCTGTTCCTGTGCTGTACTGTTCTATGTTCTATGTATACGTATTGCAATGAGATCTCCGCTCTAATGGCCTAGTCTCTCTACATAGGACAATACCACCATTCAGGAATCTTTATTTCTTTCCCTCTACAGCAATAAATATTTTATTAAATAAGGAGAGCAAAACTGCACTGCAGATGTGATCCTGTGTAATTATAGTTTGACAATTTTGCAATGAAGGCCAATACCATATTTGCTCTCTAAATTATTTGTCTCACCTACATGTTTGTTTACCGTGACAACAGGCCCCTTGGAGTTGTACAACACAGAAACAGCTCACGTTGACTTATTTAGACTAATCTTGCATTGATCCATCGATCCCATCAACTCCCTCCAGGTTGTACTGCTCATTCACACACTGGAGGCAATTTTCAGTGGCCAATTAACCTACCTATGTGGGAGAAAAACAGAGCACATCTGGTAAACGCACACAGCCACATGAAGAGCATGCAAGCTCCACACAGACAGCGTCTGAAGTCAGGATCGACCCAGAGTATCTGACACTGAGAGACTCTACTAGACGCACCTATATTAGTGCATCTATAGGGCTGGCCCTATATTATCAACATTTCTCATTCCATCATGTAAATAATACCTTAATTGACATTTAAATTAAAAACGAATAATCATAGCATTACATTTTGATAGTATATTGCTTAATTTCTGGCAGAAATCTGTGGTGATTGAAATAGATCAAATTGATCTTTTTTTGCATTATTGCAGAAGAAGTGTAAGGAGTTAGTTTAGTTTATTGTCATGTGTACTGAGGTACAGTGAAAAGCTTTTGTTCCCTGCTATCCAGTCAGCGAAAAGACCATACATGATTTCAATCGAGCCGTCCATTGTGAATGGAAACAGGATAAAGGGAATAACGTTTAGTGTAAGACAGTCCAGTAAAGTCTGAGTAAAGAGTTTGATTGTCTGCAATGAGTTTTGTTCTTTTGAATGCGTATAAAGGTCCACACCTTTATAAGTTTCTCCCAACAAGTACACCTTGTCAGTATGTTCCAATGCATGGTGTTGTGAAATGATGGGCTGCCTGTCTGTTGTATCCTTCACCTCCTTGTGGAAGTGAGAGATGGGAAAGAAACCTTTGTCTTTCAACTCGCCAGCCCCATCTTAAACAAACATTTCAGAATGGTGAGCCTGATTTACAAATGGTCTGTCTCTAATGCTGCAATTAAATAGAATGTATCATCACCTTGCTTTTACCAAACCAAGCATATGAATTAAAATTAGCTATGTTGTATAATAATGTTGGGACTGGTCTTAGAGGCTATGTTGTTATATTTGTTATATTGGTTTGAATTGCACAAGAGTACAGGCATTTAGATAACCAGTCATGTAAGGAACATAAATGTAACCCCATGTTTCTTCTTCAGCGCTACAGTCCAACATGATCAGTCTAAGTCCGACACCTTGGAATACAACAAGCACTTTGCACCACCCCCACTTCCACAGTAACTTTAGAAGCACTTCCCAGCAGAGCAGTCTTCGAGCAATGTGTAGGAACAGCTCTCTGAACGCTGCTCTGCCTGTCCTGTGTACGGAGATGCAGGCCAACCTGTCGGCCAGACTCAGGACTGAGAACTTCACCAGCCACTCCAAAACGGGACTCGGCAGCCAACAACTGGAGGAGCCAAAGCAGGAACGCATTCTTGAACAGCTTCATACGGGTTCAGAGCCCGGCATTAACACTGGAGCTGAGGAAAGGTTTAGCTACAGCCTGTTAACTGATTCACTTTACCCACTGTCCAACTCCACCTCGTTTCACCTTTTGAACTTTGTGAATAACCACAGAACTGAACAAGTGCAGTCACCGGACACTGAAAGGTAAGAGGCAACTTCCATTTTTTTCTTGAGTCAGACATGCCACTTTTGTGTAACAGCTTTAAAGCAACCATTATGCAGAAAATACAGAATGCAGAAAATGTAGTGCTCACCTCACCACAAGGGATTGTTTGTAGAAAAGTGTAGAAATGTAGATATGGACTAGTGTTCTTTGTTCTACCTTAATAATTGAGATATCATTTTGATCTCTTCAGTGGACCAAATAATATTAATAAATGAAAAATATTTAAAATGTTATCAGTGGATCAATTGATGAACATAGCTTTTGATAGGCTGGTATGACCATGATTAGGGACAACATTTGGCAAGTTTGCTTTGGAAAGCAGTATTTAATGCCTGAATTTTGTCCAGGCAGCATCTGAAATGATTTACAGGAATTTCTCAGACCCAACCTCCAAATGTTGAAGCAGGTACCACAACAGTGTTTAAAAGACATTTGGACAGTCACACGGATAAGAAGGTTTTTGAGGGGTACAGGCTAAACATGCGAAAATGAGATTAGCTTAGATGGGCACTTGGTCAGCATGGATGGGTTGGGCCGAACCCGTTTCGGAAATAAACCCGCTTCGGCCCAACTCACCCATGTCAACCAGGTGTCCATCTAAGCTAGTTCTATTTCTTCATGTTTTACACTATGACATAAAAAGCTTAATAATTTCTGCATCGGAATAGACTGGCTCAAAAATAGATAATCTATGATCAAATGGCAGAGCAGACATGAAGGTCCGAATGGACTCATTCTGCTCCTATGGGTTATGGTTTTATAGTGACTATGGATTGTTGGACCTCTATTGGTACATTAACCTGTAGCTATTGTGGTGACAGTGTGTGTCTGAAATGGTGTTTGTTTCTAAGCACACAGCTCGTCATATAAAAATTAATAATATGCAGCAGGGTCTAATATCCAAATCTAAGGGAGAAATACATAGCTGAGTGCGAGATGATAGCATATATCAATCATGCGTTAAAGAGGTAATCTTTACATTGGCCATTACTGATTTAGACGTACATTCTTCCCTGATGTTGTAACATTGTAATCCGAATCAACCTTGCCCAAATCACTAAGCTACTCATTGTCAAATGCATGCTTAATGGCAGGTCAGCCAGCAGCTTGGAAAGAGATCTAAATTTGAGAACATAATCATTTTTAAGAGGCAAATTTTCCATGGGCATGGTAGAAAGGAATTGGAAGCACTGATGTGGAAAGTTGTCCATTGTCTATGGAACTCCACCCTCCCCAAACTCAAGTTGGTGGCTGCCTGACTATTTATTAAACAACATTGGATGGATCACTTACCATGCTTCTGTAATGTGGGTAAAGGGCTACCACCTCTGGTCCAATATATCTTTGTAGGTTTCATCCCATGTGCTGCTCCAGCCACTTCACTCTTCCCAAATATCCTCAAATTCTCAGTTTCTAATGTTTTTAAAAGCAATAAATGTGACCTAAAATGAAAGCTACACCCATAGCCGAGAAACTCTTTAATGCCCTGATAGGTTAAATATGGTCACTTTGTAGAGCATCGTCGCCTGTTTTGGTCGTGGATCAAATGCAATAATCTATCCTCGTTCCATGGGCAGCACAGTGCTGATGGAGTGGTTGCGAGTCCAGTGGCACAGGTTTACTTTTGACCTCCAGTGCTGTGCGTGTGGAGTTTGCTCATTCTCTCTGTGACCGCGTAGGTTTCCACCCAGGAGCTCCAGTTTCCTCCTTCATCCCAAGTACAGGCAGGTTTATGTTAATTGGGAACTATAACTTGCCCCAATTGTACGTGGATAATAGAATCGGGGAGGGGTGGATGGAAAGAGCTGATGAGAATAGGGGCAGCACAGTGGCGCAGTGGTAGAGTTGTTGCCTTACAGCATCAGAGACCCGTGTTCAATCTTGACTTTGGGTGCTGTCTGTATGGAATTTGTTCGTTCCCTCTGTGACCGCATTGGTTTTCTCCTGGGGCTCCTCCCATGCTCCAAAGACATATAAGCTTGTAGGTTAATTAACTTTGGTAAAATTGTACATTTTTTTGTAAAATTGTAAAAATTGTCCCTAGTGTATAGAATGGTGCCAGCGTATGGGGTGATTGCTGGTCAGTGCGGACTCAGTGGGTCGAGGGGCCTGTTTCCATGGTGTATCTGTAGTCTAAAGCTAGCTGGGAAATTAGTGGAGGGATGGAATTGCTGTGTTAGCCAAAATAGACTTAATGTTACATTATATGAATATCAATCCTTGTGCCTACTGAAAGGCGTTACAAATGTTCTTGGACGAATTATAAAGGGAAACAGAACATCTTCTACAGATGCCATGTCAAGAGGTCAGTGCTGACAGTCAGCCCGGGTGGTTGGGGTTTCAGAGGTGGTGGGATGTGGTGGTTCACCAGACTATGCTGGTGGTGGGAAATTGGAGCTTCAGATGTAGAATAAAGGGGTATGGGAGTTCAGATCAGTCTTTGTGTTCTCTTTCATTCTCCCATAGCGATTTTGTTGTAATTTTCCTTTTGTTAAGTCTAAAATTAAGATGGATGTTGTATGTTAGCTGCTAAAGGGCATGATATTGTGGTAGGAACCAGTTATTTAATCACAGAGCACCAGTGACATGAGCTCCAATTTGGATGACAAGTGAAGTTAGTGAAACTGGAGATTGGAATTTTTGTCCTCGGCAAAACCTCTCTATGTGATGAATATTTGATGAGTGGCAGGATTGAACATTGTGAGAAGAAGATTGGACACAGATGTAGCATTTCAATTTCCATCCCTCTGGGTCAGCAAGAACATAGTGTGTTAACTACAACTGGTGAAGATTGATGAACAAATTGATTTTCAGGGGCAGCAATTGAGCAGCTTGCCGGAGTTAGGGAAACTTGCATTTTCATATCATGTTTAACAAACCTACCATCGTGCCCAATACTTAACAACCAAGAGTCAAGAGTCCTTAATTGTCATAAGTACCAATGGCGGAACAATGAAATTCTTACTTGCAGCAGCTTACTTGCTTGTAAACAGAATACTAGTCAGTAATATATAATAAATAAATGTTCTAAAAATTAATTACATCAATACTATTGGGGAAAAAAAACCCTAAAGTCCTTAGTGCAAACATAGTTCACCAGGCACTATTTGTTTAAAAGAAAAATAGAAAATGCTGGAATCACTCAGGCAGCAGAGAAAATCCAACAGTTAATGTATTGGCCAATAAACACCAATTTCTCTTGAGATGCATAGCAATTTGCTTTAAAATCTTAAAGTAACCAATGATGTCATCTCTTGTGCTCCTCCTAATTTTATGGAATACAAGGCGATTTAATCTGTTTGTGTAATTTAATCCTTTGAATCAGATCCAATCTGGTGAAACTGCACGGCACACATTCTCAACCGGTATCACCCTTCCGAGCTATGCCCCGAACTGGTGTGGTGAAAGCAGGGTTATCATAGAGCCATATAGCATGGTATCAGACCCTGTGGTTTAACTTGCCCAGACAGACCAACATGTCCCAAGTACAATAGTTTCCACCTGGCTGTGTTTGACCCATATCTCTCAAAATCTATCCTATCCATGTATTTGTACATAATTAAAACTCTGATCTTGTGCTCTTCCAGTTTACATGATTTTGCTATTTGCGCAAAAACGGTACATGATAGCGCGACAATATTATCACCATCTTACTCACCATTTTCCTGTGCTGCAAGTGCAACAAGTTTTCTTTCGATCTATGGTATGTTTTAAAAGTTATTAAGGTTTAAAAATCTTTTAAAAAGCACACGTGCAGATTGGTCTCTTCTCCTGTCATTCAGCGCCATGCAGATTGGCCTCCTCTACAGTCCATCAACGGCACAGCCGGGATGGCAACACCCCTCCTTGCAACGCGGCCATCCCGCCTCACTCACAAACTCCTCTCAGTAACTTGGCTACCGTCTTCCCCACCATCGGCGGCGGCCGCGGGTTCATTGGAGGCCCTGGTCCCCTCTCTCTCTCTCCCTCACTCACCCCTCTCCCCTGCCCGCCCTTTGCGGCAATTGCGGTTGCATATACCCATCCCGGCGGGTGAATGGCTGCGACCGTCCGTCTCCTCCACCGCCGCTGCGGTAATTCACCCTCGTGGGCCTCTCGGAGGAGATCTTCTCCACCAGCTCGTCGAAACTCGTGATGCCCACCGTGACGAACACCGACTCTATCCCACCCCCCCCCCAGCAGCGGGTAGTCGGGCAGGACAGGGACGGGCCAAGCAGCGGTTGAGCTGGAGTGGGCAGCGGGAGGGAGAGTCGTGATGCAGGCTGGCCGAGCAGTTTGCATGGAGTTTGAGTAAAACACACACAAACAAACACCACCCCCCCCCCTACAACTGGTCCAATCATGGGGTGAAAAGGAGGGGGAGGTAGTGCTGGGGGATGAGGGGAAATGAGCCATGCTTGCACAGTTGAGGGTTATGTGTTAGTGGTGGAATATTGCATTGGGGGAATGGGCTGTGTTGGGGGAATGAGCGAGTGGTGGAATAATGCGTTGGCCCCACTTAGTCTAGTACCTGTCTAATGTTTCTTAAATGTTGCAACAGTACCTGCAGTTTTGCAAGTGTATAACAAACTCCCCCACCCCCTCGCTAGCGTTTTAATTATATTTGGGATCTAACATCTAATTTTAAGTGATCAGCAAATATGACCCATATATCTCTTTGGAGGTCCAGTACACTTAACATTATTATGTCAGTAGATGTTAGGATTGACCTTGACTTTGATGATTGATGTCCACGGTGTTGCAAATTATCTGGTGCAGCTTATAAACATCATTCTATACTTTTAAGTTTTGACTTGGAGAATGCTACCAATTTTTCATCATTTGCCTGTTTATTAGTTTTAGTATTTACTTTTTAGTTTTTATTATGCCACATAAGGTTTATGGTGTTCATTAACCTGATGGTTGTTGGGAAGAAGCAGTTCCTGAACCTGGAGGTCATGATTTTCAGATTCTTAAACTTGCTTCCCGATGGCTGGAGTGAAATGAGTGACAATTTAGCTTTTTTGTGGTGCATGTTTTGGCAATGATGTGAAATCAATGTTTACTGTGTCATTCGAGATGTCCCTCACAATTCTCTTTTGTATTCCTCTCAGGGAATGTTTCTGTTCTTTATATCTCTAAGCCCTTGATCTGCATTTAAAAAAAAAGACATTATTACATTCTGTCCTTTATCTTCATGTTATCCCTTATCTCCTTTGACAGCAGCTGTTTAGTCGGTTAAAGAAAGAACTCCTGCTTTTTAGTCAATGCTGGTACATTTTGTTGAGCTAAATTCCTTTTTGAACACCACTCACAGTTCGTTTATGGTTTTGCTCAATAACCAGCCTGTTGTTGTCAGCCTCTGATTCAGGAGAATAAAGTTGGTCTTGCCAAACTCCAGACTGTATTAAGTTCCTCCTTTTCAAAACTAACTTTGAAATTGTTCACAATTGAACACTCAGAAAAATGCTCACTTATTCTTCTTTTAAGTAGAATGTTAAAAATCTTTAGGTCATTTATCAGTCTAAATCTGAAGCAAAATAAGTTAACAAAACACAACCAGCGAGGTCAGCTTGTTACTGCAGTCTTTAGAAGAACCCATTCTTTCATGTGGTTTCTTTGATCCCAGCACATTTCGCAGGCTGATATGTACAAAGGAAATTAGAAGTGACCCTTATCCCTCTGTGCAGTTTGACCTTGTTGCTAGCAGCTCATGAGGTTTATTGCTAGTCTCTTTGAAGAAAAGCAAAACTTTGTCTCAATGGCAATAGTCCCATCTCGCTCGTTTAGTGGTCACTCTTCTCCCCACCTACATTTCCACGAGTGACTTGACTCTTCCTCCTGCCTCGCTCCCCATTGATCATGATTCCTCCCCTCTCACAGCCCACAAATCATTCTTCCGCCCCACTCATTCCCCACTCATCACTCTCCCTTACCTTTGCATACCACTTCTGTCCCCATCCCCTCCCCTCTTTATACTGTCAATTTCCCAGCCAATCTTTCAATCCCAAGGAAGGGTTTAGACCTGAAATATGTCCAATATCTTCAGACCTGTGTCCAATTTCCTCCACAGATGCTGACTGACCCACTGAGTTCCTCCAGTAGGTTGTAGAAACAAAGAACTGCAATTGTTGATTTACAAAAGACACAAAAGTGCTGGAATAATGGAGCAGATGACTACGTGACAGAGGACAGTGAGCTGAGACAGTGATTACCTGACCTGGGGCGGTAACTACCTGAGTTATGGCAGTGACCAGACCTTGACCGCTTCACATAGAGCAATGTCTGGCTGATCTCGGGCAGTGGCCACCTGACGTGGATGGGTCAGTGACTACCTGAGCTATGGCAGTGACTATCTTCAGACCTGGGACAATAGTGAAAATCTCGAATTGAGTGTGTTGAAAAGTTCAGCCATTGAATGTTGTAATAACCTCAAGATGTGAATGGCTTTGTGCTATTGGCCAATATATATGGTGTTCTATGAAAACAGGATCTCTCATCCATTTGTTTATAAGCTTGTATCAATTTTTGCTTGATTTTATTCTCAGTGTTGTAATTAAACTCTTATAGAGGGGCATAGTTTAAAGAAGTGCGGGGCAAGTTTTTTTGCACAGCGGGTGGTGGGTGGTTGGAACTCACTGGATAGGCAAGGGATGGTGGAATATGGATCATGTGCAGGCAGATAAGAGTTGGTCTTGGCATCATGTTCGGCAGGGATATGTTGGGCTAAAGGGCTTGTTCCCGTGCTGTACCGTTCTATGTTCTACATTCACCCCTTGTTGTTTCCTCGTTTCAGCAATGAGTTTGAAGACGGGGAGATTGACCACGACATCAGTCTGGCCGACATGTACAGATGGAAGGTATCGGCGTACGCACCCTGCAGTTCCACATGTACCACAGGTGCCTTTGGAAACCCTACAGCCCTTCACTTGTTCAAGTACAGGGCCTTTAATCGTTCACCCAGTTGGAGGGTGGGATTGGAGGTGATGAGAACGTGTATCAGAAGAATGGGTTATTCTGTTGTTATCGTGCGATGGTCGGGGCTCAGTTACCTCCACAGCCAACAGAGTCAAAGGTCAGCAGTCCCACCATATCCAGCCAATCAGCTCTGAGAATAACCAAAACACTGCAGATGCAGGAAAACTGGAATAAAATCAGGTCAGGCTGCATTTGTGTGAAGAAAAACAGCCCTGGTGTTTTGGGTCTGAGACCCTTTGTCACAAACTATAAAAGAGAGGCAGAAATCATTTTAAAATTGGAGAGAAAATGGCATGAGGAATGGATAGGACAAGGGGAATATCTATGATAAGGTGGGACCAAGTCAAATGGGTTAATAAAGCAATTGGAGCATGATTGTACTTTAGACTTTAGAGATACAGTGAGGAAACAGGACTTTCTGCCCACCGGGTCCACGCCGACCAGCAATCCCCATAAACCTGCACTATCCCACACACACAACGGGAAATTTGCAATTTTATTGAAGCCAATTAACCGATAAATCTGCACATCTTTGGAGTGTGGGAGGAAACCGGAACGCCCAGGGAAAACCCACATGGTCACCGGGAAAATAACATACAAACTCCTTACCGACAGCACCCGTAGTGAGGAGCAAACCCTTGCACTAAGGCAGCAACTATACCGCTGTGGCACTGAGCCACTCAACCACTTCTTTGTTATGTGGTGTGAGACATGACCATCAAGCCTGGCGGTAGACCAATGGAGAGGGGCTGCTTTAATTCCCCAACTCACTCCAACAGTTATCTTTGTCAGTAGCCTCCAGCACTGAAACAGTGAGGTCCAACACATGCTTGGGAAACGTCACCTCATCTGCTATCTGGGCATGTTAGAGCCTTTGCGACTCATTATCAAATGTTCTAACTCTAGGTCAGCCAGATTTATGTATATACAAGGAACCGCAGATGCTATTTTACAAAAAAAAGTGCTGGAGTAACCTGCAGGAAACGTGCAGGGAGCATATATTGGAAGACATGGACAGATGTCTTTTCGGATGAGAACCCTTCTGAAACGTTGCCTATCCAAGTCAGGTTTATGTTATTTCTGCTGTGAAGCATCCATCTTTTGATTGTTGGCTTAGTTTTTCCTCTTTTCCCAAGTACAGGTTGCCTCCTGGGCATGCCCTACAGCCCTGCTATCAACAAAGCATGTCACCGTCATCTTCACTATCTAACTGCCCCATTGACTCACCTGACCTCACCTGACCTGCCTCACCCTATCAGAGATATTCCGTATGTTTTTTTCATCCCT
This sequence comes from Raja brachyura, assembly GCA_963514005.1. Next base: position 27,570,529 of record OY740790.1, read on the forward strand.
TACAGCACTTTCTCTGCAGCTTAACAACAGTGTTGGACAGGATTAGGAGGCATCAACAACATCCCCATCCTCGATGGTATTGGGGCCCAGCGTATAAATGTTGGAGATCTTTGTGGCCACACTCAGCCAGAAACTCTGACTGGATGATCCATCTTGATTCTTCTTGTGATTATCACCGTCACAGATGCCAGCCTATAATCAATTCCATTTTACTCCATATGTTATCTGAAAAGAGTTGAGCACACTGGATGCAGCAAATCCCATGGGACCAGACAACAACATTACACACCAGAAAAAGCACATTTGTGACCAAGCTTTCCCTGTGTAGTTATGACTCTGGTATCTATTCGACAATGGGAAAAAATTGCCCCAGGTATGTCTTGTTCACAAAAAGCAGGAAAAATCCAATCCAACTAATTACTACCCAATCAATTAGCTCATAATCAAAAACTGGGAAATGGAAGGAGTCATTGGCAGTGCTATAAAACGAGATTTGCTCTCTGGATAACTACAGTTAAACAATACTTGGAGTTGTACATGATTAGCTGTGATCTACAGGGTTTGGGCCCAGTGCCAGAATATGGGATTAGGGTTGGGGAGCTCTCGTAACTTGAAGGCTTGAAGGTTGTAGGTTTTCTATGATTCTATAATACTACATTCCTCTCACCCACCTGAGGGGAAAGACAGTGTGTTTTATGGAAGGCAGCATCTCTGATGTACTACTTCTTCTTTCTGCGATCAATGTCAGTCAAAGACTATGGCAATTAAATATGGTGAGGAAAAGGTGGGAACAAAATTCTACCAATGCCCTATCTTTCCAACCATTGGAGGTTGAGGGTACGGGGCTTACTGTTGGGCACCAAGGAAAAGTTGTCTTGATCTTTTAAGAAATATTATAATTGAATATTTCTCTACCCATCTCAGAAGGCAGGCAAGGCCTGAATTTATCATTGTTTTCGCAAAAATAAAATCACCTTGGGTCGTGCAGTGCTCTCTCTCTCAGTGCTGCACTGCAGTCAGCCGAACTTTGGTGGTCAGATCACCAGAGAGCAGGAGTCAAACCTCTGGCCGATATAAGATGCACAGATCTAAATGTAATTGGTTCAAAGCTGATGGAACAATGTCTAGTGAACAGTAACCCTCTCCTCCCCTTGCAGGCATTACCACTTCTTATGCTATGTGTGTCAGGTACGATGGAGTGGAAGTGGATGAGTCTCACTGCGATGCTGTCACCAGACCTGAGCCAACACATGAGTTTTGTTTAGGAAGGGAATGTCCTCCCAGGTGAGTAATCTGGGTGACTTCTCCAACGCAGAGCAGATGCTACCTTCCATGACTGCTCATAGTCACAGTCATAGAGTGTGGAAACAGACTCTTCGGCCCAACTTCCCCACGCCGACCCCATCTGCATGAGCCACCTTCCCGCTTTTGGCCCATACCCCTCTAAACCTCTTATTGCTGTTGGCTGCTGTTGATTTGGTTTAGAGATAGGGAGAGAGATACAGCATGCAAACAGATCTATCCACCCACTCAGTTCAAGAGGCCAAAGAAACAACCAAGCTAGGGACAGGAGAGACTGCGGGTGCATGAATCTTGAGCAATAACCAAATTGTTGGAGCAACTCAGCGGGCCAAGCAGCATCTGAGGAGGGATTGGGACCCAGGTTTCAGGTCGGGACCCTAACAAGAATGTTCAATATGGGACGGACAAACAAATGATGTAGAATATGAAGCGAAAGCAGTGAATATGTATGGCCTTTAGTGGTGACTGGGAGAGGATCAATATGGGCGGCACAATGGCACAGCTGGTAGATCTGCAGCCTCACAACTCCAGAGACCTGGGTTTGATCTTGACCTTGAGTCCTGTCTGTGTCGAGTTAGCACAATCTTCCTGTGACCACATAGCTTTCCTCTGGGTGCTCCGGTTTCCTTCCACGTTCCAATGATGTGTGGGTTTGTAGATTAATTGACCTCTGTAAATTGTCCTGTCCACAGGGAGTGGATTTGAAAGTGGGATAACATGGAGCTGATATGAATGGGTGGTCGTTGGGCGGCATGGACTCATTGGGCCGAAGGATCTGTTTCCATGCTGTATCTCCCAATCTATTTGGAATGGTATGCTGGAGAGAATAGTGGAGAACTGTATTGGGCTAACAGCCAATATAGTGACAGTGCATTCAGAAAGTATTCAGACCCCTTCACCTTTTCCACATTTTGTTACGTTACAGCCTTATTCTAAAGTGGATTAAATTCTTTTTTTTTAATCCTCAATCTACACACAATACCCCATATTAACGAAGCAAAAACAGGTGTTTAGAATTTTTTGCAAAGTAATTAAAAATAAATAACTGAAATATCACATTAACATAAGTATTCAGACTCTTTACTCAGTACTTTGTTGAGGCACCTTTGGCAGCGATTACAGCCTTAAGTCTTCTTGGGAATTACGCTACAAGCTTGGCACACCTGTATTTGGGTAATTTCTCTCATTCTTCTCTGCAGATCCTCTCAAGCTCTGTCAGGTTGGATGGGGAGCATCGATGCACAGCTATTTTCAGGTCCCTCCACAGATATTCAATCGGGTTCAAGTCCGTGCTCTGGCTGGGCCACTCAAGGACATTCACAGAATTGTCACGAAGCCACTCCTGCGCTGTCTTGGCTGTGTGCTTAGCGTCGTGGTCCTGTTGGAAGGTGAACCTCCACCCCAGTCTGAGGTCCAGAACGCTCTGGAGCAGGGTTTCATCAAGGATCTCTCCATACTTTGCTCCATTCATCTTTCCCTCTATCCTGACTAGTCTCCCATTTCCTACCACTGAAAAACATCCCCACAGCGGCCACCACTATGCTTCACTATAGATATGGTAGATGAGCGGTGCCTGGTTTTCCCAGACGTGACGCTTGGCATTCAGGCCAAAGAGTTCTATCTTGGTTTCATTAGACCAGAAAATCTTGTTTCTCATGCCTTTTGGCAAACTCGAAGCGGGCTGTCATGTGCCTTTTACTGAGGAGTTGCTTCCTTCTGGACACTCTACCATAAAGGCCTGATTGGTGGAGTGATGTAGATATAGTTATCCTTCACCCATCTCCACAGAGAAACTCTGGAGCTCTATCTGTGACCATCAGGTTCCTGGTCACCTCCCTGACCATGGCCCTTCTCCTCCGATTGCTTAGTTTGGCCGGGTGGCCAGCTCTATGAAGAGTCCCGGTTGTTCCAAAGTTCTTCCATTTAAGAATGACTGAGGTCACTGTGCTCTTCGGGACCTGCAATGCTGCAGAAATTGTTTTATACCCTTCCCCAGATCTGTCTCGACACAATCCTGTCTTGGTGGTCTACGGGCAATTCCATCGTCCTCATGGCTTGGTTTTTGCTCTGACATGCACTGTCAACTGTGGGACCTTATATAGACAGATGTGTGCCTTTCAAAATCAATTTAATTTACCACTGGTGGACTCCAATCAAGTTGTAAAAATATCTCAAGGCCAATCAATGGAAACAGGATGAACCCAAGCTCAATTTTGAATGTTATAGCAAAGGGTCTGACTACTTATGTAAATGTGATATTTCAGTTATTTCTTTATAATTACTTTGAAAAAATTTTGAAAAACCTGTTTTCGCTTCTTCATTCTGGGGTATTGTGTGTAGATTGATGATTTAAAAAAAAGGAATTTATTCAATTTTAAAATAAGGCTGTAACGTAACAAAATGTGGAAAAAGTGAAGTGGTCTGAATGCACTGTACATGGTGCATTGCAACATAAAGGAACGAATGCCTGAGCTTTGATTCACAGACTTGTTATTCTTTTCCACTTTCAGTTTATGAAACGTGAAGGCTATTCAGCCTCTTGAGCCTTGTTCTGCTCTTCAGTGAAGTTGAGATGGGTCTGTGACTGAGTTGCACCTTTCTGATCTTTTCCCAATGTTGCTTCCACTTTGGATGTTTTTGTTCCGGATGTTCTGCAGGTGGGAGACCAGCAGATGGAGCGAGTGTTCTCGGACCTGCGGGGAAGGCTATCAGTTCAGGACGGTGCGGTGCTGGAAGATGATCGCCCCTGGCTTTGACAGCTCCGTCTATGATGAGTTGTGTGAAGCTGCTGAGCTGACCAGACCCGTGGAACGTAAACTCTGCAAGAACAAGGGCTGTGGGCCTCAGTGGGAGGTGTCAGAATGGTCGGAGGTAATGCAGCTCTCGGATGTTATATTTCACAAGCTGCCAGGCATTGCCCCATGTTAGTCTCTTTCAATTAGGTTGAGCAGTGATCTTATTGAGGCATATAAAATCATGAGGGGAATAGAATGTGTAGATGCACAGAGTCTTTTTACCAAGGCCAGGGAAAACAAAAAACAGAGATCGTAGGTTTAAAGTGAGAGGGGCAAGAATTAATAGGGACCTGAGGGACAACTTCTTCACTCGGGCTGGTGCGCATATAGAATAATTGCCAGAGGAGGTAGATGAGGCAGATACAATAACTCCATTTAAAAGCCATTTGAACGAATATATGATAGGAATTGTTCAGAGGGATATGGGCTATACGCGGGTAAATTGGATTATCTTCGGTAGGGCATCTAGGTTGGCATGGACGGGTTGGGGTAGAGGGCTTGTATCTGTGCTGTATGACTTTCTGACTCTATGAGATGGAGTTGAAGTAACCTGATTCCTGCTGGTGTTTCTGCAACTGGATCGGACCCACAGGACCAAATCACCGACCCACTCACGCTCACCTGATCAGGACGCGGAGGACCACTGGAGCTAATCCCTTGTACCTAAGACACAGTCATGAGGCAGAGAAGCGACAGAGGCACTGGTGACCATTCCTGAGGCCCCATTCCGGGGATCAAAGCTACATAAGATGCTGGTGATACCACAGCTGGAATACAGGGTGCAGTTCTGATCTTCATGCTGTGGGAAGGATGTGTTTATGCTAGAGAATATACAGAAAAGATTTACAATCATGTTGCTGGGACTGGTTGGCTTAAGTTATGAGGAGAGACAGGATAGGCTGGGAATGTTTTCCCCAGAGCGAAAGGGTCTGAGGGATGACGTTATAGAGGTATCTAAAATTATGAGAGGTGTAGATAAGGTTAGGAAACAGTCTTCTCCTCTGGGTAACAAAGTTAATAACTAGAGAGCATAGGGGTAGAGTGAGAGGGAAAAAATATATGGTGAGAGGAGAACTGAGGGGAATTGTTTTCATACACAGGGTGGTGGGCATGTGGAAGAAGCTGCCAGATGAGGTGGTAGGGACAGGTGCAAATAGAACATTTAAAAGACAAAATTATGAGTGGTATAGATCTGGTAGATGCACAGAGACTCTTGCCCAGAGTAGGGGAATCGAGAACCAGAGGACATAGGTTTAAGGTGAGGGGTGAAGGATTTAGTAGGGACCTGAGGGATAACTTTTTCACACAGTGGGTTGTGGGTGTATGCAACAAGCTGCCGGAGGAGGTAGTTAAGGCAGGTAGTATCGCAGTGTTTAAGAAACATCTAGCCAGGTACATGGATAGGATTGGTTTAGAGGGACATGGGCCAAATGCAGGCAGGTGGAACTAGTGTAGATGAGATATGTTGGTCGGTTTGGCAAGTAGGGTCAGGTGGCCTGCTTCCACACTGTATGACTATGACTCTTGTACATTAGAACAGGTACATGCACAAGGAAGGTTTCAAGGAATATGGGCCAAGTGGGACTAGCTCATGAAGTTATCTGATTCAGCATGGTTGAGCTGACAAGTCTCTTTCAGTGCTGAATGGCTCAGTGACTCCAGGATGCACCAATGAAGCTTGCCACTACCAAAGGTCTTTGAATACGCTCCCGGAGGAAGTAGTTGGGGCAGGTACTATCGTACCATTTGGACAGGTACACAGATAGGATAGGTTTAGATGGACATGGGCCTACAGCAGACAGGTGGAATTAGTGTAGATGGGGCATGTTGGTTGGCTTGGGCAAGTTGAGCTGAAGGTCCTGTTTCTACTCTGCATGACTATGACTATGATTTTAAATGTTGCCAATAGTCAGAGACATTTAAAAGCGATTTATCTTAGTTTAAATGAAGTATAAAATATAAGAACATATTATAAAAGTGATTTTTTTTTATAGAAGCCCTTTGAAGTCTGAGAATAATTCAAAAACATTAAGATAAAAACAATAAACCACTACCCTTTCATGGCTGGCAGCTCCATTTAGGTGATTGGAGTACACTGGCCCCTGCTGGTGTCAAGTGGTCCGATGGGAAGGTGCATCTGAGCCCTTAGGTCAGTACACCAGTGCACTCCCACCCGACCAGTGGTCGAGGGAAGGTCCAATCCACTGACCGCCCTCACCTCCCTCACTTACATTCCTTAGGACATGGCGGTAGGGAAGACCAACCCCTAGCCCAGGTGTTTTCCCAGACTGGGCATTAACCGGCCCATTATAGACACAAAATGCTGGACTAACTCAGCGGGACAGGCAGCATCTCTCGAGAGATTGAATCTTCGACCCAAAACGTCACCCATTCCTTCTGAGGGATGAGGGAGCGTGACTGGGACTGAATAAATTGTCGGCTTGTCCAGTCATCTCAATAAACATAACACTTTTTTTGGGTCTGAAGAAGGGTCTTAATCCAAAAACGTCACCTATTCCTTCTCTCCAGAGATGCTGCCTGACCCGCTGAGCTACTGCAGCATTTTGTGTCTACCATTGGTGTAGACCAGCGTCTGCAGTTCCTTCCTACACCTTATCCTGCCCATTGTTTCCTGCTCCTCCAAGTTTTACGGGCTGAGGGACACATGTTTTGGATCCAGCTTCCAATTTAATAAGAAAGGTGGAGCTGGTAATTGTTCTTCTACCCTCAGTGTTCGGCACGGTGTGGGAACAGAGGGATCATGAGGCGTGAGGTGCGTTGCTCGGTGGAGCCTCACTTGTGCAACGAGTTCACCAAACCGAGCAACAAGAAGGAGTGCACAGGACCACCATGTGACCGGCGCTGGACTGCTTCAGACTGGGGGCCGGTAAGGGCTGTCTCTGTGACACTGCCCCAGAGAACACTAATTCCACTTGTGGCTGCTCCAGAATGATGTCCTCATTACTAACTCATGACATTGTCCCCTCCACTGACACCAACACCTCCACCTACAGTGACACCAACACACAAACACTTACACTGACATCAACACACAAACATTTACATTGACACCATCAGACAGACACTGACACCATCACACAGGCCACCTCCAATGACACCAACACACAGACACTTCCACCAACTGGTTAGCATGCAACAAAAGCTTTTCACAGTACCTCGATACACGTGACAATAGACTCAACTCCTCTGTTGCTGCAAACATTGTCTTGCCTGAAGATCTCTGGACTTCTGGATCTCTGGATCTCTGTCACGTTCCCATTCAATTATTCAAATTCTCTCCTTGTTTGCCTCCCATCCTCAATGATACATCTTCGGGTCATTGGAAACTGCTCCCCAAGCCCTTTCCCCATCAAATCCATCCCCTTTGTCTCTCAAGTTTTGCCAAGTTTCATTTCACTGTACCTTAATTGGTGCATGTGACAAATAAATGTGAACTTGAGTTTCACGTTTTCATCCTTGCATGCAATCTCGAATGTTCTCACCCTCTGCCTTCCATCCCGCTTGCTCTAACTTCACCTTCTTATTGCATCACCTTCACCTTCTTATTGCATCACCTTCATTCTATCAATGGTCAAGATCCACCTTTTGGCATTCAGCACCCTTTCTCCTTCAAACCCTTATCCATGCCCCTTTCACAGATCACTGCCTTTGCCACTGAAGGTGAAGCCTATCGGTGAAGCATATTTGAGAAACCTTTCTAAAGGCAAGTGGATGTAGTTGGCATCCATCCTGAGGATATGGGTATTCCTGGCGCTGCCAGTGTTTATCACCTATCCCTCTTTGCCCTTGTGAACCTTTGCAGTCGGTGGGTTGTAGGTCCTCCGATGGGCTGTTAGGTCCTCCAGTGGAGCTGTGCTGGAGGCTTTACAGTTTTGACTCCATGACATGAAGCAAGAGGGATTTCCAGGTCAGGGTGCAATTTTTAGTTCAGTGATGTTCTTTGCCCTTTGTCTTTCAATGTGATATCAAGGAATCAATGATACTTTATTATCGCATGTACCTAGGTACAGTGAAATTCTTTGTTTTGCCTACAACCATTAAACACATACGACATACCTCACCTAGGTAGTACACAGAGAGTTGCCACGTGTCTGGTGCATATAATGTTACAAAAGGTTAATTGAACATTCCTATCTTCTGCTCGAGGCGGTGAACTAGGCCTGCTCCTTCATTCTTGCCAACCCTAATGGCCAGTTCCGCCCCGTTCTCGGCGTCCACTCCCTCGCTGGGTTTCCCCATGTTCTCGGTGGTCCTCCACGCTCGGTCCTCGTTGGCACGCATCCCTTCACTCTTTAACGGGTGGCGTGGGTCCTTGGATTTGGAAAGTAAAGTCTGATAAACCTTGGGGGGCTTTGCTGTTGATGGGATACCACTAGCTGCCAGCGTTGACTTCTAAGCCTTCCTTTACCCATTTCCCACTGAAGTGCTCCGGAGCCTGTGGCGAGGGCCGGATGATGCGATATGTAGTCTGCAGAAACAATGAAGGGAAGGTCTTGCCGGACATGCAGTGCGATGCGACAGCGAAACCCTTGGCAGTGCACCCCTGCGGAGATAAAGACTGCCCCCCTCACTGGGTGTCGCAGGAGTGGGAGCAGGTAGGTGGGCGAACGTGTGTTGTGTGAGTGACCTATGCACCAGTTGGAGCTGGCATCCAACATCAGAATAGCGTCCGATCTACTTATACATTTCCATGACCACCCTCATCTTAGGCTCCCAGCCTCCTGCTCCTAATCTGGGACCACCACCAGCCAGCTCGTCTCCCCATCCTCTGGGCAGGCTGGAAGCTTGAGGTGGGAATGGTGTGCAGGAAGACTGAGAGAGGAGCGAGTTGCTGGGAAATGGATAGGGTTGTGCGACTGGGATAAATTGGCTATCTCCGACCTCTGGAGAAAGGGAATAAGTGACGCGACCCTTCTTTAGACAAAGAATCAGGGGAGACAGAAACTAGAGGCATGAAGTGCTCCGAAGCCTGTGGCGAGGGCCGGATGATGCGATATGTAGTCTGCAGAAACAATGAAGGGATGGTCTTGTCGGACATGCAGTGCGACGTGACAGCGAAACCCTTGGATCAATGGCTCTCGGGCTCCCTCTGGTGTTGTAGGAACAACTGACTTAAATAAATAATTCACCTGTTTCAGTGCAATGCCACATGTGGTCGTGGCAAGAAGACCCGAAGGATTCTGTGCGCTGGCTTGGAGAATGGTGTTTACAAGGAGTACACGGAGAATCAGTGTGGACGCACCAGGAAGCCAGATGAGGAGGCAGCCTGTTTTGAGAGGCCCTGCTCAAAGTGGTTCAAAACATCGTGGTCACAGGTGAGCAAGCCCAATGGTTGATGGGGGTAAGAAATGTTGTGGGGATTCAGTGATGGAGAAACTATTTCTGCTGGTGAGGTGGTGGGGGTAAATCGGAGACCATGATAATATATCATAAAGCTCCAGCCTAACTGTTGATGAGTGAAATCAGCAGGATCTTTATTTTTACAGACAAGCAACTGCAGATGCTGGTTTCCTGAGTGAAAAACAAGTATTGGAGGAAGTCAGTGGGTCAGGCAGCATCTGTGAAAGGAAATCGACAGGCGACGTTTCAAGTCTGGACCTTTGTAGATTTTAGTTTGTATTTGGGTCCCAAACTGAAAAATCACCTGTCCATCTCCCTCCACAGAATCTGCCTGATTTGCTGAGTTCCTCCAAGACTTCTTTACATCAAGGTTGCTATGAATTCGGTCTGACTGGGTCGGGTGACAAGTGATGCTAATAGCTTGGGAATGGGGTCTGAAACTTGTTGTCAGGTCAGGGATTCAAGGATGGAACTTACACTGCAGTACAGATTAGTAACAATCCAGTTGAATTGTGGTACAGCTTTAGGGGACCTATTACCCCTCCTCTGGACCCCATCCTCACCCTCATCCACACTTGCTCTCCAACACCAGTGGGAACTGTGTGAGTCTCAGGTCATTGTCCACTTCAGCCCATTGTACGCCGACCCCCCACTCCTAAGCTATTCTGTTACTGCTCATTCCAAGCTCCATTCCGTGTCAGAACTGAGTTTTGAAGAACGGGGAGTTTTTTTTAAAAGATTCAGTTTAGTTTAGAGATACAGCATGGAAATAGGCCCTTCAGCCCACCGGGTCCCTGTTGACCAGCGATCCCTATACATTAGCCCTATCCTACCCACTAAGGACAATTTCCAATTTTTACCAAAGACTATTATCCTACAGGCCTGCACGTGTGGGAGGAAACCGGAACCCCTAGGGAAAACCCACGCGGTCACGGGTAGAACATATAAACTCCGTACAGACAGCACCCGTAGTCAGGATCAAACCCATGTCTCTGAGTTATAAGGCAGCAACTCTACTGTTGTGTCACCGTGCTGCCCGAAGTGGGTTGTGAGGGAGGAGTGCGGGAGGGTGGAGGAAGGGGAAGGCCATCGTGGAGATGTTGGGTGGGACGTAGCCAGGTGTGGTGTGCCATGGGTGGCCAATTTGCCAAGGTCTGTCACCACTCTCTGTGTTCAGGACACAAGGTTCTCAACTTGGCTATCCTCATTTGTGAAATCCTAGGTGCAGCGATGCTGCGGCTGTCTCTGTCCTCCACTGTCATTGCCAGGGCTCCCTCACTGCCATGGAGCTGGCGCTAACAGGACTCTCAGTACACAGTGATTCACCTTCCCAGCCTCTGCTTCATCACTGCACTCCCCGGCTCAGTGTGAATAGCGTTATGATGTTAATGTACTGACTGATTTAAATTAAGTAGCAAATTAAATGTTAGAAGACATCCATGTACATTTGTGATGTCGAACTTGCACTGCTGCTGAGATCAGTTCCCTGAATACAAACATATCAAATGTAAAGCCAGGTATAATGAAGCAGTTTATCATTCATCTAGCTCATTCAATGCCCCAGAAGTTAACTCCAATCCATTCTATTCCGGCATGGTGCAGTGCGGTCATACTGGACTTCCTGACCTAGGTACCATGGTTGACTCCCGGTTTGGATTCAACCCACACATCTATATCATAACCAAGACCATCTATCTTTGAAGGAAGTTGAGGAGTGATCTTATAGAAGTGTACAAGATCATGAGAGGAATACATTGGGTAACTGCACAGACTCTTTTACCCAGAGTAAGGAAATCAAGAACCAGAGGACATGGGTTTAAGGTGAGAGGGTAAAGATTTAGTAAGAATCTGAGGGGCAACTTTTTCAAACAAAAGGTGGTGAGTGAATGGAACGTGCTGCCAGAGGGGATAGTTGAGGCAGGTACTATCGCGACATTTAAAAGACATTTGGACAGGTACCTGGATAGGAAAGGTTTGTAAGGATCTGGGCCAAACACAGGCAGGTGGGACCAGTGTAAATGGGGCAATTGGTTGGCATGGGCAAGTTGGACCGAAGGGCATATTTCCATGCTGTATGACTGTGACTATCCATTTCTACCTTGTTAATGTCCGGAATTCTGTCCTTGCCTCAGCTCAAATGTTGCTGAAACCATGATCTTTGTTACCTCCGATGTTGACAAATTCTTGCTTACTACAATGCAGGAGGTCATTTGGCCCATCAGTTCCAGGCTGACTCCTAGTGAAGCTATTCCCATCAGTCCCAAATCCCCCTCTCCCCCAAGCCCTTCCAATTTACTCCCTCCCCCTCACCTGCCTCATCAACTGCCCTCTGATTCTTTAGCCACTCTCTGCACTAGCAGTTAGTTTCCAGTAACCAATTAACACATCTTTGGTAGGAAACTGGAGCTCCCAGGGGGTGCACCAAGGTCAAAGGACACAGTTGTAAACTAATCACCATCCTGGGTGAAATAATTCTGTCTGTTCCTGTACATCTTTTAAATGGGGGAGGAAACTGAAGCACCCAGAGAAAACCCATGCGGTCAGAGGGAGAATGTACAAGTTCCGTATAGAAGCACCCGTAGAACCGGGATTTCTGCCGCTGTTAGGTAGCAGCTCTACCTCTACGCTATTGTGCCGCCCCTGTTTTGTAAAGAAATGAGAAATATATATTTGAATGAAATACAACGTTCCTTTTATGTTTAAAATTGCTATAAATAAATGTTGCTCTCCTTGAACACTCAGTGGGATAGTGGGACCTTAACTCTGCATCAAACCTGTTCTCTGGCTGTCTTGTGAGTGCTTCACCAGGTGGTAAGACTCTGAGGTCTGCAGGATGTGCGGTGCAACTAGACAGTGTTGTAAGGGTTTTGCCAGAGCTGCACATTGATGCTGATACCAAGGAACTGGTATTGGCTTGGCATTTGATGGAATTATGAGTACACTATCTTTGTCAAAGGGATGTTGTTTTGAGGTGGTTCTGATGGGGGGAAATTGGCAAATGAAGTGGCCACAGATTGCTCTTCCAGAAGGCAACCTGCAGGTGGCAGTGTCTGCCGACTAACGCTGACCTTACTCTGGCACAGTGCAGTAAGACCTGCGGCAGCGGTGTCAAAGTTCGAGAGGTGAAATGTTACCAAGGAGATGAGATTGGACAAGGGTGTGATCCATCCACAAAGCCAGAGACCAAAGAGACTTGTGAGGTTCAGCCGTGTCCCACTGATGCACCAGGTAAGGAGCATAGCAGCCAAAAACATGCATCATAAACCCAATTCACATCTTGGTGTGGAACACCAGGGCATGAATCAACCATGCAATCCACACTTGGGTATGGATCAACTATCTAATTCACACTGCGTATGAAACATCAGGGACAGAAACATAGAAACATAGAAAATAGACGCAGGAGTAGGCTTTTCGCCCCCTACGAGCCAGCACCACCATTCAATATAATCATGGCAGGTCATCCAAAATCAGTATCCTGTTCCTGCTTTCTCCCCATATCCCTTGATTCCGTTAGCCCTATATCTAACTCTCTCTGGAATGCATCCACTGAATTTGCCTCCACTGCCTTCTGTAGCAGAGAATTCCACAGATTCACAACTCTCTGTGAAAACATTTTTACACATCTCAGTCCTAAAAGGCCTATCCCGTATTCTTAAACTGAGACCCCTGGTTCTGGACTCACCCAACATTGGGAACATCTTTCCTGCATCTAGCCTGCCCAATCCCTTAAGAATTTTACATGTTTCTATAAGTTCCCCCCTCATCCTTCTAAATCTCAGTGAATATAAGCCCAGCCGACCCATTCTTTCATCACTTGAATTCAATTCACCATCAGCACCTGAACCATCAATCGAATTCATACACAGGCCGGAATCAACAATCATACTTGGGTATGAACTAACAATTTAATTTACACACATCCATGAATCGCCAGATGTAGAATCACCAATCCAGTTCACTACTGGGACCTCAATGACTAAAGCAATTCACACCCAGGCTTAAATGGGTTGTGGGGGGAAACTGGGGCACCCGGAGGAAAGCCACGCATTCGCAGGGGGAATGTGCAAACTCTACGCAGACAGCACTTGAGGTCAAGATCAAACTCAGGTCTCTGGCACTGTGAGGCAGCAGCTGTACCCTTTGCGCCACTGTGCTGCCCATGAAGATGTATGTGTTAGAAATTGGCCTGGTACAGTGGATGTGAAATCTCCACCTTGTTTGTTCACCCCACAGATGACAACTGTCAGGATAAAGCGACAGCTAACTGTGCCCTGGTGCTAAAGGTGAAGCTGTGCACACACTGGTACTACAGGAAGGCCTGCTGCAGATCTTGTAAGAACAGGGGGTAGACCCACCGACAACTCCAACCCTGCAGGGAAATATGAGGAAATAGAAAATTGTTTGGGAGGCAAGGGGTGGAGAGAGGGTGACGTGAGAACAAAACCCAGAACAAAGCTGAAACCAAATTCCACAGCACACCCAAGCATGACTTATTGGTGTGATTGAATGTTCCCATTCAACCTCTCTTTTCCTCTTAGCTCCCAAGTGTGGCGGTGTATTTTGTATTATTTTATGGTGCCAGATTCCGCCAGCTCTTAATTCTGCCCTCGATCTCAGGCCTTGCCCACTTCAGACCGAGAACCCTGGGACATGGGCACTTTAAAGTGTCTCCGCCATTTGTTGGGGGCGGGGGTTTAAACACGGAGCCCTCGTCCCGTGATCTACCTTCCAAAACAACCAGAGGCCCAGTTGCCCCTAACCCAGCCCTCCCCTACCCCCTTTCCCCTTGCTGACTCGCCCTGTAACACTGTGGAGCCATGAGCCTGGTCTTCAGTCCGTGTCTTGGTCAGCAACATACGGACTCTCAGGTGGGAAGAGGGGACAGCTGGCATTTGGGCATTCCCAGTGGTCATGGAAGTTGTAGTTCACATTGGTCAAAGGCAGTAAAATATCACAAGGAGTGTTTGGCCAATGTGATAATACATTTAGATTTGTAAATAAGAAAGTTTAAACGTTAAAACTTGACCTGGTACTAATTTGAATACCTAGACGCCTCCCAATAATTACAAGTACTGTATTGGATATTGTTTACAAGCTTACCTGGAGCCAGAGAACTCGTACTGCACCAACGTTTCTTCAGTCACTTGACTCTTCAATGCACTTCATTCCCACCCCTCCAGCTCATGAGAATGCCACCATTTCCTTTACACTGCTCTGGTGCTCAGGAGTGTGAGAGAGATACCATCTCTTACAACTCACCCCACCCTCCTATTGCCTATCCATTTTGCCCCTTGTAGTTTTCCCCCCAGCAGTGCCCATGAATTGCAAAAGGTTTGCAGCAACCTCTTTCAATGCACTCTTGCCGGTAAGCAGCTCAACGGTCACCTTGGACATGAGGAAGAGTCGACCATCCAGTGGATTCTCAGGACAGAGTGCAAGGCAATCCGTCACTGTATGGAAGCAGACCCTCCACAATGCCACACCTGACAGGTGATATTGTGATTCTGTGCTGCATGCATTTTTGTTGCAAGTTAGATCAACTTTATTTAGGATGCAAAGTGACATATTTCTGCAGTTTAAGTTCTCGCTACTCCACTTTCTGCTTTGGAAGGTGAAATTAACACTCCTTTTGAATTAAGTTTGGGACGTATTTCTGTTAGTTCAATGTAGCTTTAATATCTGACAACTAGACAGTAAACAAATGCTGCCCAGTGCTAATTGTACAGCAACCCTTTAGAATTATTTTACAATAACAGATCATCGATGTACTGTAGCTATATTATTAGAAACATTTTGTACAGCAATAAATAACACTGACTTCTGAAGTGGCTTATGTTTTCTGTTTGGATGGATGGAGTGTGAATGTATCCAGCTCTCCCGGTCAGAGTCTCTGGCAGGACAGGAGCAGTCAGTGGTCTACAGGCATCTGAAGTAGTGAAGAACAACACCCATGAAATGGCCTCTACATTATCTGGTGCTTGTGTGATACCTCATAGACTTGATCTTGAGTTTAAACTAGTCTGAATGTTGACAGTCGCGTTTGGCATGATACTCTGTCTGTTGTTTCCCCAGGACTAAGCATTGTGCTTGGATGACTAATTAAGAGTAAGAGCTTCCATTTACTTTTTAGAATGAATGGTTCCAAGAACTGAATCGTGGAGTCAAAAACAGTGTGCAAACAGCCCCTTGAGCCCAACTTGCCCATGCCGACCAAGATGCCCCACATACACTAATTCCACCTGCCCATGTTTGGCCATCATTCTAAAGTCCTTCTATTCATGTACCTGCCCAATTGTTTCTTAAATGTTGTTATAGTACAACCTATTGCCAACTGGACACAGAGAATGAGGGTCCAATAGTTTAGGCAGACCCTCTTTGGTCATGGAGAGAGAGTGAGGGGTTTGCAAAGTGGACATGCCTAGAAGGATACTGGGAATGGAAAGGTGAGGTTTGGAGGAGTTTAGGACTGGAGGGTGAAGAGGAAGACTGGAGAATTGAGCAGTAAAGAGGGACATTGGAGTGGAGGGGAAGGGAAAGGGAGAGGGATCAAACAGAGGGGTATCAGTGGGAAAGATTGTGACTAGAAATATTGGAGACGGCAAATTGAAAGGGTAGAAAGAAGAGTGAGAGCTGGAGGGAAAGAAAAAGGGACTAAGGGTCGGAGGGGTGAAGTGGGGTTGTGGGTGATGAGAGGGACATTTGGGAATTGTGGGAAGAGAGGGGCAGTGGGATTGAGAAGGAAATGGAGTGAAACTTGGTACTATTGGTGAGTGAAGCAGTGCAGGATTATTTCCACTTAAAGCCAATAGGATGTGGAGTTCTCAGTGGAAGAATAAGGTAATAAAGAAATAGGAGCAGGAGTAGACCACAAAGCTCCTCAATCTTGTCCCACCATTAAATGTGATCATAGCTGATCTTTCCTGGCCTTAACTCCTGTGCCATTTCCCCATAACCCTCAAATCCTTATTTCCTTAAATTTTTATCTACATTCCCTCTTAAAGCTATCGAATGATCTGGGCTCCACCAGACACCATTTTTACACACCTCAGTTTTAAATAACGAGACCATCGTCTTGTACTTGTAACTTCTTGTTCCTGGCTCTCCCAGAAAGGGGGAATTAATTAACTGACGACGGTTAGACTATTGGATGGTTAAACATTTAAGATCCATCATGCAATTTAATTTATGAAGCAATGAACTAAAGAATATAGCAGAGGTACAGACCCTTTGGCCCACGATATCTGTGCTGAATCTGATGCCAAGATAAACTAATCTCATCTGCTTTGTCCCGGTGAAATGCGGGGATTTTAGGGAAATCAGGTACGAGACGGTTGGAGGGTGGGGTGGGGGTGTAATTTTTTTCAACAATGGTTTGGGACATCTAGTTATCTTCAAAGTGCAACAGAGCTATTGGTTTATAGCCACTTCCATGGCTCATGTTAAAAATTCTAGGGCCACAGGCCCAGAAGATTGAATGACTACCTTGAGTGCCAGATTTCCATAGCTTCAAGTGTGCTGATAAGTTTAGGGTGATGTACCCTCACGTCCCCAGTATGAAGAACTGAGTTTACTGCCTTTTGTATGAGCTCTTTGCTTCATTTTGCCCTGAGCCACCCTATATTGACATGGGTGGTCACAGTGGCGCAGCAGTAGAGTTGCTGCCTTACAGCGAGACACGGGTTCGATCCCGAGTACGGGTGCTGTCTGTATAGAGTTTGTACGTTCTCCCCGTGACCTGCATGGGTTTTCTCTGAGATCTTCGGTTTCCTCCCACACTCCAGGACGTACAGGTTTGTAGGTTAATTGGCTTGATAAATGTAAAAATTGTCCCTTGAGGATGTAGGATTGTGTTAATGTGCGGGGATCGCTGGTCGGCGCGGACCCGTTGGGTCGAAGGGCCTGTTTCTGTGCTGTATCTCTAAATAAAAAGTCTTGTGAATTCAAAGGCTCCACACCAGAGTCTCAAGAAGACGGGCAAAGCATTTAGAGATACCACATGGGTGGAACATCACATGATCAAGCCCCAGGCTTGTCCTTAGGGTTGTAGAGTTATACAGCATGGAAACAAGCCCTTCAGATCAACTTGCCCATGCCAACCAACATACCCCATCTACACGTCCCACCTGCCTGCGTTTGGCCCTTAACCCTCCAAACCTATCCTATCCGTGTTTAAGAAGGAACTGCAGGAACTGCAACTGCTGGAAAATCGAAGGTAGACAAAAGTGCTGGAGAAACTCAGCGGGTGCAGCAGCATCTATGGAGCAAAGGAAATAGGCTTCGCTCCATAGATGCTGCTGCACCCGCTGAGTTTGTCCAGCACTTTTGTCTATCCTATCCGTTTACTTGTCCAAATGTTGTTTTAAACATTGTGATAATACCTGCCTCATTTACCTCCTCCAGCAGTTTGTTCCATATACCTATCACACTTTGTGCAAAATTTTTGCCACTTCGGTTCGTAATAAATCTTTACCCCCTTATCTTAATTGTGGAGGAATCTGCTGCCTGACCCGCTGAGTTACTCCAGCATTTTGTCTGTGTATCGTATGTATATGTCCAATTATTATTTGTTGCTTTGTTCACCTTATTAATGGTGTATTGGAAATTAAAGGAAAGTAAGATTTATTTCTAAATATGTGGTAATTTTCCTTGACTTTATCTATACTGTTTGGATGAAATAATTTAACTTTCACTGTCATTGTATTTCAGGATTGTTGCATGTTTTCTCTGAGCACGTTGTAGTTAGTTAGTTTAGTTTATTGTCAGGTGTACAGAGGTACAGTGAATAGCTTTGGTTGCACGCTAACCAGTCAGCGGAAAGACTATACATGATTATAATCAAGCAGCCCACAGTGCACAGATACATGATAAAGGGAAAAACGTTTAGTGGAAGGTAAAGTAGTGAAAGTGACAGGCAATGCCTAGGTTCTGTGCCACACTGATTGTCAGAGGATGGTCCTCTGTCTTTCTGGTGCTTTCCTGAGTACCTCTTGCACAGTGGACTTGTCTTTCAAATTGTGTTTTGCATTAATATCTTATTTCATGAGTCTTCTTCTTTTCGCTGTCTTGCAGAATTTATGCAGAATAGTAAGATTAAATGAGAACTTACCAGTTTGAAGTTTGATCATTATTTTATGAGGAGTTACGATGAGGGATTACGTGAAGAAGGCCGTCCCCACGCATGCGCGTCAATCTTAAAAGCAACGGTGTGAAGTCACAGATAACAGTTGTTGAACTAACATAGTAAGATTATAGATAACTAGAACTACCAGATGATCGTTAAGTTACGAGGGTAGTGAGCGGAGGGCACGTAATTCCTCATCGTAACTCCTCATAAAATAACGATCAAACTTCAAAATGGTAAGTTCTCGTTTAATCTTACTATTTTACTTCGGAGTCACATGAGTGACTACGTGAAGACTTTGAAGGTCTGTGATTTCATACCGAGGAACGAGTCCACGCATCACAGCTGCATCAATTGACAAGGACGAGTGAGAAAAATTAATGCATTCAAAGATGACATGTTTTAACAATAGTAATGGTTTAATAACAGAAAAGAAAAACAAACAGTGACCCCTCTCACCCAGGGGGAAACTGTGAAACAGAACTTAAAACAGAGTCAGCAAAACCCCCGGATCTGGCGACAGGCTTATTATAAAACCTCTGGTACGTCCTCTCATTCGACCATCCCGCAGCCGCCAGAATTTGGTCAAGAGGTACGTCCATGTCCCTTGCTGCTGACGACGATGCAGCCCTGGTGGAATGAGGTTTAAAAATATCAGTGTCCACTCCTGCACACGCCAGAACCTGTTTGATCCATCTAGAGATGGTCTGCACCGTAACCTGTTTGTGAGGTTTGGTGTAGCTGACATAAAAGGAGAGTTCTGAGCCTCTCAAGCTCTTAGTGGCCTTAACGTAATGGGTTATGGACGATAAGACACACTCGTGGATCTGAGGGATATGCTATGAAACTCAACTTGAGCCCTAGTACCCCTGGCCTGCTCTGTTTGATGAGATCCCGAACGAAAAAAGTGACATTATTGCCAGATGAACTAATACTGTCCAGTCTGAGTTTATGTAGCATTTGGACTACCAGAATACCATTTGGACTGAGGCCAGGGCCATGAGCATAACTACTTTCAATGTCAGATGGTGTAGGAACAGAGATGAAACTGGTGCCCACTGACGGAGCAGCGTGAGGACCACGCTGACATCCCATATATGAGTGTACCTGGGTCTAGGTGGAGTGGAATTAAAGACGCCCTTCATAAATTTAGTTATTAAAGGGTGGGACCCTATCGTGTGATGTGCTGACCCCAGCTGTAAATAATTGGACAAAGCACTGCGGGCACTGTTAATGGCACTATAACTCAGTTTGCTATTGTGATAGAGTGACGATAGAAACTCCAAAACATCAGTGATTCTAGCTGTGTGGTATGAAATGTGAGAGCGGGAACAGTGCATCTCCCATTTTCTTATATGAGAGATGTACTGTTTCTGAGTGCTCTTCCTCCAGGCCGCAGTGATGACATCAACAGTATGCTCTGAAAGCCCGAGCCCCAGGAACGGTCTCCTCAGAATCTGCAAACCAACAAATGTATACGGTCCTGAAGAGGGTGGCTTTCCACTGTCACTGGGTGTACCAGCGGATTTCTGCTCTTGGGCACTACCATAAAAGGCTGTGTGATTAAGGCTAGAACCAGAGGGAACCAATGCTGAGTAGGCCAGTCTGGCACTACCAGAATACCAGTGGCGGAATCTTGCTGGATTTTTACCACACATCGAGTAGTGAGGCAGAATGGGGGAAATACATACACAAATTTACCACCCCACTATAGCGAGAATGCATCCACTGCTACTGCCCCTGTGTCTGGCTCCCATGACACATAAATTGGTAACTGATGATTGAGCCGGGAAGCAAACAGATCAATATCTGGTACACCATAACGAAGGACAATATCATTGAACACTTCATGATTTAACATCCATTCTTTGTTATCATTGAACTCTCGTGACCTGGTGTCTGCCACTGTGTTATACCTTCCTGGTAAATAGATAGCTGAAACCCAGATGTTTCTTGCAATACACCAGTGCCAGAGGATATTGGACAACCTATCACAGGATACAGATTTACTGCCACCCATGTGATTAATGTATGCTACTGCAGTAGTATTGTCAATCTGAAGTTGGACATGCACATGATGCCTGTTGGTACAAAAAGCCTTTAACCCATAAGTGCACCCAACAACTTTAAATAGTTAATGCCATGTGATTGAAGCGTGGATGCTTCCTGCAGATCCCATCTGCCACCGCAGCTTGAGACGGTATCAGTAGCACCCCAACCTAGTGCACTGGCATCAGTCTGCAGGATAATTGATGGTTTATTGACTAGAATTGTACCAGAGCAGCACTGAATATTGGCTATCCACCATTGTAACTCAGTTAGAGCGTCAGCTGATAGCTGCATGGGTCTATCGAAATGATCTCTCTGAAGCTTAAGTGCCTGTTCCTTTGCACGCTGTAAATTTTGGGAGTGCAAAGGCCCGATTGAGCAGCTGGGAATGCTGCCACTAATTTTCCAATTACCCGAGCCACATGTCAAATAGAAGGGTGATTATCAACAATGAGTTTCCTGCAGGCTTCAATTAACTCTAATTGCTTGCCCTGAGGCAGAGTCACTGACATGTGTACTGAGTTAATGGTGAAACTCAAATAGTCAATTATCTTAGATGGCACCAATTTAGACTTAACTGGATGGATAATGAATCCTATCTTTTTGAAAACTAGGTTTGTAGATGACACAGATAATTCAGCTAATTCAAAAGTCCTCCCAATGACTAAAATTTTGTCCAAATATGCCATGACAATATGATTTTGTGTTCTGAGTAACCCCAGGACTGGTTTGAGCAATTTTGTGAATAGTCTGGGAGCCAAAGTTAATCCGTTAGGGAAAGCTTTAAACTGCCAGAATTGATCTATTCAGTTAAACTTCAAAAACTTTCTGTGCTGCTCATGAATGGCCACTGAATAGGAAGCATCTTTGAGGTCAATGCTTGCCATATAACATCCCCTGGAAAGCAGTTGTTTTGCTGTGACAAAAGTTTCCATTTTGAAATGTTTATACTGCACAAAAGTGCTGTCAGATCTAGGATAATTCTACATCCTCCATCCTTTTTTTGGCCTCGTAAAGATATTGGGCACAAACTGATAAGATTCACGCCTTGCCCTTTCAATTACATCTTTTTTGAACGAAGGGTCTAGCTCTTTTTGTGCACTAATACACTCCTGTTGTGAAAAACACAAAAGTACGGCCAGGTATGTGCTGAGTAGGTGAAGGCAAGTCGGAAATTAATTCAATTTGAAAACCTTGAATATTATGTAGTATAAATGGGTTAGATGTTATCCACTGCCATTCATGTAAGAAAAATTGCTATCTGCCCCCAACTTGTAATGTATTTGATTTGGTTTTGATTTTATTACTTGTCATTCGAACCTCAGAGAGGCTCGAACAAGCCATACAAGGTTTCTACAAGCCATACAACAGAACAATTCATAAAAAAAGACACAGACAATTCAATTCACACAAACATCCATCACAGTGAATCTCCTCCTCACTGTGATGGAAGGCAAAGTCTTCTCTCTCCCCCACACCATTTCTCTCCCGAGGTTGAAGCCCCAGGCGGGGGGTGTTAAGTCCCACGGCCATTGAGGCCGCGCGGGGCGATGTAAGGTCCCGCTCTAGGCCCAAAGGTCACAGTTGGAGCCCCCGGCGGGCGCTGGGATGTCCCGCGGCCATGATAGCCGCGCGGGGCGATGTATGGCCCCGCTCCGGGTCATTCCAACCCCGCGACACATATCCATCGCAGTCGCACCTACCTTAGGATTTACCGGCCATAACGTCGCTGCTTCTGCCCCCGAGGTCTGGGGGTTAGGACTGCTGGAAGGCGCCGCATCTTGGACATGGCCCGGCTCGGGCCCTGCCCTAAAAAAGGCCTCTGTGTAGGTTGCTCCACACCACGTCCGCCATGGCCAGCGAACCGTTTGGTATGCACATGAGGGTAGGGGTACAGTCTGCGGAAAGACGACCCCTTCGGAGGCACCTTCATGAGACCAACAGTCTTAGACTCTTCATCCAAATCTTTCACCTGTTTGGTCAGGTTTTCTCCGAACAGGAGGTTTGGGGGTTGAACAGTCCCCGGTTTACACAGTCCAGCAAATTTAGGTTTAATGGCAGGACTTTTTTTTTTCTTATACAATTAATTTCAAAATGTGCATTGCACATTAATGCCATCGCATCCTCCTGAGTATCTGAGAGAGGCGCCCCCTCCACTGACCTTGCAAAGGCCGTGATCCCCGAGGCGAGTAGCCGGAGTACTTTTTGTAATTTAACCTCCTGGGCTCTGACGCCCCCTCCAATGTGCCCCCCAAATAGATTAGTTTACAATGGGGACACTCAGTGAGGCACAGTTTTGTGGAGTATTGTACCAGGCAGTGATCTCCTCCATTGTCTGTTCTTGCAAAGGATGGGAAGCCATATAATTTATGTTCTCGGCGAGCTCTGCATCCAATGGCTCACCGGTGAGGGCTGGGACTGCAAATCTGGATGCAATGGACAATACACCCGATGGTCCCTCTAGCCCAACTGTGCCTCCGTACTCTGGGGCAGCATAGCACTGACCGGGTACGCTCCAGTCATCTGACAAGGAGATATCACGCAGCCCTGACACAGGTGCTCCTGCCTTGGGTTTTATAAACTCCCCAGGCTGCGATAGCTCCGTCCTTTGGAGCGTATCGTGCTGGAGTAACCTCTCCACAAGGCTCTCCAGCTGGGCCAGCCTGCCTGCCCTTAGGAGGGAACTCGTCCATCTCCTGGCCCGACTCCTCAGAGTCCAGGGCTCTTACAGACTTCCTAGTGGCTTTTCTCCCCCGTGGAGTAGCCAAGGTGCCTTCTGGCTGCACCAAGTCTGTGGCTGCTGGCTGCTCTGCCGGCGGCTCTATAGGCGAATTCGGCGGTCGCGCACTGCCCGCAGTCCCGTGGTCTTCCACAGCCAGTTTGGTTGTGGTTCACCTCTTAACCGTAGACATACTCCCACACAATCCGAAGGTAAACTAATGTTCAATAAACACACTCTGGACCGGGAGCAACGACTTCAGCTAAAGCTGTTTGAAAAACCACTTAGCTGGATCTTTTAAACTTACCCGCTGGAAGGAGCGACGCGCCAGCCAGTCGGTCGTTGCACAATGCGTCAGAAGTAATGACGCGCATGCGTGGGGACGGCCTTCTTCACGTAGTCACTCATGTGACTCCAAAGTAAAATTGATATTCTGTTTGTTGTTTCAGTTTATGTGCCTGTGTTTTCATTGTACCCGCACCTCAGCACGGTTGTGCCTCGGAGAATAAACTTGTCTTGACTTGACAACTTGATGACTCAACTACCTCTGCCAATTATAGCTACTGTATCTCCCAATTCACCTCTCTTCTCTTTTTATCTTTGGTGTTCCATGTACTCTTCCTCCAGAATTCAGTTTTTTTTTATTTGAAATTTTCATCCCATTTTTTCGTAGTCTGTTGTAACTATTTTCTCTTACGATCTGCTGCATTTTGTTCCTTTTCCCCTGCCTTTTTTTATCATTATTTTCTGCTGTCTTTATTCACCTCAGGCCTTAGTCCTTGAGCTTGGCTTGTCTCCATTTATCACCCCCTACTCATTAGCTCATTCTTCTCACGTTTCATTTCCCTCTGCCTTGGTGTTTTGGCATCTGAATTTCTCTTTTCAGATTGCCTTGCCTTTCTGTCACTGATTCACACATGGTATTAACATTTTAATCACATATTTCAGTCACTGAATAAACACTGTAGGCTCTAATGGGCTATCGAAAGGAAAATACCCTCTGGTAAGTTCTACACTTGAAATTGGCTGTAATACATTACACACTTTTATAGGAATGATTAATCATAAACCTCTCATATTCCCTGCAAAATGCAAATCTGTGGGGAATTGAGGAGCTGGAGGGAATCGTTAACATTTACAGTTTGATGTCATGCAATTTCAGGGTAATCATGGATGATATATGTCTCTTCCGAAGCAGCTCCAATTTTATACACAGGCAGCAGTATGCTCCAAGTGACTTTGCCAAGTACAAGTACAGTACAACAAGACCATGACTCCAATCAAGTCGGGCAATGTGTTCGAGCGGGGAATCCGGTTGAGTCTGGTCTTGTTCTAATGAACCACAAGAACAATAGGTGAGGGTGAATTAGTTATTTTCAAGATAGCTGCCTGTAACCAGAGAATGCCTTGAGGATTAGTGCCGGGCCACAGCTATTTGCAGTCTGTACCAAGAACTTAGTTGAAAGATGTAGAGTGTAATGCATTCTGATTTACAAATGATACCAACATGTGGGAACATACATTGTGAGGAGAACTCAAAGTATCCTTTTAGATTATTCAAGAGAATGACAGATGGAGCATAAAGAAGGGATATGTAAGATTATTTTTTGGTAGGAAGGACAGCAAATCAGTTTATAGAGTTATTGAGTCATACGTTACAGAAACACGACCTTCGGCCCGACTTGCCCATGTCAACATGTTCCATTTACACTCCATTGCACTAGAATGTATCTGCCTCAACTTCCTCCTCTGGCAGCTCTTTCTACATCCCTACCACCCTCTGTGAAGAAGCTGCCGCTCAGGTTCCCATTAATTTTTTCTTCTCTTGCCTTAAACCTCTGGTTCTTGATCCCACTCTTCTGAATAAGAGACTGTGCTTCCAACCTAACTATTCCCCTCATGATTCTCTGTAAGATCTGCCCTCATTCTCCTGGGAATAGAGTCGCCAGAGGGTATGTGGAACGAGCTGCCAGAGGAGGTAGTTGAGGCAGATACAATAACCACATTTAAAAGACCATTGGACAGGTACATGGGTAGGAAAGGTTTAAAGGGATTTGGACTAAGCAGGCAGGTGAAACTAGTGTAAATGGAGCAGATTGGTCGGCATGGACAAGTTGGGCCAAAGTGCCTGTTTCCGGGCTGAATTACTATAATATGATCTGCTATCCTTCAGAAAAGGAAATAAGTCTCATTACAATACCACGTACTGATTTGGTCTCTTTTCTGAGCGAAGGTTCTACTTTTCTTCGAGATGATGGAGCAAAGGTTCACAATGTGGATTCCTGGGATGAGGATGTTGTCATATTTGGAAAGAGTACGTTGAATAGGCCTCTGAATTTGAGAAGAATGAGGTGAAAACATTGAGATGTATAACGTTTAGAGGTTTAGAAATTGGGGGCATTGTCTCAGGATAATAGGTCAACCACTTAACAAGAAAGAATTTCATTTTTCTTGTTGAAATCTTTGGCTAAATCCTGCAATGTATTCACAATAAGATAAACATTTGGGATAAAGAGAGGAAACAAAGGTTCAGGCAGCAAAGTGGAACTGAAGCCAAAGATTAGATCATATATGAACACATTGAATGGTAGAGCAGACTGGTGGGGGTTATGTCTCTTTGAAACACTTCCCTCTGGATGGCGACTCCGGACTGTCAAAGCTGCCACAGCCAGACATAAAAACAGTTTTTATCCATGAGTAGTTGCTCTACTCAACATCCAAAAATCTGTAGCCTCCCTTTGATCTGGTATTTTGTTGGTTCACATGCTTGATCAATGGTGTTTTATCATTAATATTTTATTATTAATGTTTAGTGTTTTCTGAGTCATTCGTAACTGTCACTGTATGTCATGTTGTTACTTGTGGGTGGAGCACCAAGGCAAATTCCTTGTATGTGAATACTTGGCCAATATGTCAATATTTGGCCTACTTGCCGATTATGAGGACAGCTGGGTGGATTATTAGGGCTGCTGGGTGGATTATTAGAACTACTGGGTGGATTATTAGGACTGCTGGATGAACTATTAGGACTGCTGGATGGGCTATTAGAACTGCTGGATGGATAATTGGGACTGCTGGATGGATAATTGGGACTGCTGGATGGATTATGAGAACAGCTGGATGGATTATTAGAACTGCTGATGCAGCAGGCAGTGAAGAAAGTGAATGGTATGTTGGCATTCATAGCAAAAGGATTTGAGTACAAGAGCAGGGAGGTTCTACTGCAGTTGTACAAGGTCTTGGTGAGGCCACACCTGGAGTATTGCGTACAGTTTTGGTCTCCTAATCTGAGGAAAGAGATTCTTGCCATAGAGGGAGTACAGAGAAAGTTCACCAGACTGATTCCTGGGATGACAGGACTTCCATATGAAGAAAGACTGGATAGACTCGGCTTGTACTCGCTGGAATTTAGAAGATTGAGGGGGGATCTTATAGAGACTTATCAAATTCTTAAGGGGTTGGACAGGCTAGATGCAGGAAGATTGTTCCCGATGTTGGGGAAGTCCAGAACAAGGGGTCACAGTTTAAGGATAAGGGGGAAGTCTTTTAGGACCGAGATGAGAAAATCATTTTTTACACAGAGAGTGGTGAATTTGTGGAATTCTCTACCACAGAAGGTAGTTGAGGCCAGTTCATTGGCTATATTTAAGAGGGAGTTAGATGTGGCCCTTGTGGCTAAAGGGATCAGGGGGTATGGAGAGAAGGCAGGTACAGAATACCGAGTTGGATGATCAGCCATGATCATATTGAATGGCGGTGCAGGCTCGAAGGGCCGAATGGCCTACTCCTGCACCTATTTTCTATGTTTCTATGTTTCTATAAACCTACTTACTTATTTCTTGAACTCTACGCAGCCCTTGGGTGCAATCGAAGCGAGTGTCAAACTGCTTGTCAAGCACTCAACCTCTGTTCGCCAATCCTGCTGGATCTCCTGGTAGCTAACCATTTTAACTCCCCTTCCCATTCCCATCCTGACCTTTCTGTCCTTGGCTTCCTCCATTGCCAGAATGAGGCCACACCCAAACTGGAGGAACAGCACCTTGCGTCGCTTACAACCCAACGATATCAACATTGAATTCTCCAATTTTAAGTAAACTCTTCCTATCCAACACCTTTTTGTCTCTTTTTCCCCTCTAACCTTTGTCGCTTACTCCACCCATCTACCACTTGACCCCTCTCACCCCGTGTCCACCTATCACTTACAGGCTTTGCCCTACCTCTACTTCTCTCACCACCTTCCTCACCTTTATATCTTTGGTATAAACCAGCATCTGAAGTTTCTTTTTAATACAAGTCAAGATCCCTCCAAGCTCTGTAATGGCAAGATGTTAACAGCTGGACAGAGCAAACCCCTCAAAGATATTGCCGATAAGTGTTATCTCTGCATGGTAAGCCCTGGCCCACGACTGCTCACGAAGGAGCGTTTACGATGGCGGAGGCAATTCATCGGAAACACACAGAAGGTTGGTGTAAAGGGCAGGAGTGCAGCACCTCAAAAAATGCCCGCCCCACCAAGCAACTGATAACTCACCTGTTGCGGAATCTGCGGGTCCCACATTGCCCTAATCAGTCACCTCAGAACCCACTGGAGTAAATCAACCTGGACCCAAGGTAGTATATCAACCTGGACCCATGCTACATTAGTCCCACCTGTCCGTGCTTGACCCATAACCCTCTAAACCTACCTATCCATGTACCAGTCCAAATGTCCCTTAAAAGTAATGATAGTACCTGCTTTAACTACCTTCTCTGGCAGTTCATTCCATATACCCACCTCCCTTTATACAACCCCTCATGTTCCTCTTAAATCTTTCCCCCCTCATTTTAAATTTCTGGGTCTTGATTGCCTACTCTGGGTAAAAGACTGCATTTACCCAATCCATTCCTCTCATGATCGTATGCACCTCTATAAGATCATCCCTCATCTTCCTGAGCTCCAACGAGTAAAGCCTTCGCCTGCTCAACCTCTCCCTATTGTTTAGACCCTCGGGTCCTGGCAACATCCTCGTAAATCTTCTCTGCACCCCTTTCCAGCTTGACAACATCTTTTCAACAACATGGTGACCCTCCCAATCCCCCACCCCCACAACTAGAGGAAGATGGTCCACCAGATTGACACCGATTTGCAGCCGAGCGTGGCCAATGAGATAAGGGGCTGGAAAGCTGCGCTTATTTATTCATTTATTTATTGCCAGTGCTAGTGTCTAGTTATTGGCTTAAAACACTATTATTCTGAAATCGAGGGCAAGGAAAATTATTGAAGGTTGTTTAGAGACTACAGTGCATAGACAGCATATGGAAGAAAGGCCTATGACAGTCAAAAATATTATACACCTTGCAGGGCTCTCACTTAATATTTTTTCTCTGTTATCAGCCGGGCAACCTTGGCAACTTTTTAAGTTTGCATGACGTGGGCGATAATGTGCTCGGACGAAGTGCGTAGTTACCAGTCGGAATTATGTTCAATGAAGCAGTCACATATTATTTCTGCTTCAAATAAAGTCACAAACTTAACATATTCACCAATCAAGATGATATATACCACAATGACATGCAGCAAAATTATAATACAGTATCTCAACTCTTTTTACACATTGCAATTAATGCAATTTCTATTATTTCTTTCCACTTCCAAACAAAAATGTGGTTTGATTATTCAGCGTATGATCAACCTCGGTGAGACCAAGCACAGGCTTGGTGATTGCTTCGCACACCTCCACTCAGTTCGCAATAACCAACCTGATCTCCTGGTGGCTCAGCATTTCAACTCCCCTTCCCATTCCAAATCTGACCTTTCTGTCCTTGGCCTCTTCCATGGCCAGAGTGAGGCCCACCATAAATTGGAGGAGCAGCATCTCATATTTCGCTTGGGCAGTTTACATCCCAGTAGTATGAACATTGACTTCTTCAATTTCAATTTCCATCCCAGCTCTCCCTCAGCCCACTGTCTCCGCCTCTTCCTTTCTTCTTCCCAACCCCCACCCTCACATCAGTCTGAAGAAGGGATTCGACCCGAAATGTCGCCTATTTCCTTCGCTCCATAGATGCTGCCTCACCCGCTGAGTTTCTCCAGCATTTTTGTCTACCCATTCAAGAGTCCAGAGACTCCAAGAGAGTTTTATTGTCATAATATGTAAACATAATACAGAACAGGAGATAAATGTTCAGTGTGTTTATATACTATAGACCATATATATACACACAATAAATAAACAGATAAAATGCAATATGCTGTTATAGTTCAGCCCTCCACCACCTCCAGTTTAAATTCCATTTAGAATATTTATGGAGGACCAAGAAACCAGAAGCAAGAGTTACTCCAGGGAGTTACTCCAGATCCAGGGTCAGGGAGTGATTCTGCGTTGGTTATCAGTGGTCGTGGCGAGGCGGCAACCGGACAGCAATGGCGGCCAGATCTCCCACAATTCAAAGCGAGGGAGTAAGTGCCCAGCGCCGACCAGTTGCCGTGGCAGTGCGCATGCGCAGGGTGGCCGATGATGTGCGGGCCGTGGTTGTGCGCATGTGTAGGGGGAGGATGTGCAAGGCAGCCTGCCGTGCCGGCGGATGAGGAGCGAGCGGAGATCTGGCGGCCCGGACACGGATACGGATGGAGACGGAGAGTGACAGAGATAGAGAGGGGGGCCCGCCCAGAGTTGAATGCCCGGATCCTTGGCCGGAGGCCCCCTAGATTTCGAGGCCCTAGGCTTCAGCCTATGAAGCCTAGTGGTAAATTTGGCTCTGTGAGGCCCCCCCTAGATCTCAAAGCCCTAAACTTAAGCTTGTAAAGCTTATACGTAAATCCGGCCCTGACCAAAACTGAACACAATACTCCAAATGTGGCCTCACCAATGTATTATATGACTGTAACATGACCTCCTAACTTATTTACTGAATACTCAGATTGATGAAAGAATGTTGCATGCTCCGTTAACCATTACAAACATAACCTCTCTGTTTTTCCATTCTAAGCCTGCTGAAATCAACTTTAGCCTGCTTTTTATTGCCATGTTAATGTCGTGCTATTTGTAATGATTTGTGTAACTGCATCCCTTGCCACAACTACACCATTTAAACTCACAAGCATTTATATATTTTCAACTAAAATACATGTCCCCATATTTAACAAGTGGCTGTTTAGATGCCAAGTACATTGTCGTTATGCCAATTTATTAATGCCTTCCTGTATTTTATAACATTTTTGTATTGTGTTAAATGTGCTGCCTAATTTGGTGTCTAAATTCTGAAATTTCATTCAACATTCCTGATCCTATATGATACAAATTGCAAATAACTGTGATACCAGTAATTATTTCCCACCCTTTGGCAGGTTATACTTTACTGGGGTAGTTAATTGAGATGTT
This sequence comes from Raja brachyura, assembly GCA_963514005.1. The sequence goes on from OY740790.1 coordinate 27,601,240, forward strand.
TAAGTAGAATTGATTAGGTAGAAACATAGAAATTAGGTGCAGAAGTAGGCCATTCGGCCCTTCGAGCCTGCACCGCCATTCAATATGATCATGGCTGATCATCCAACTCAGTATCCTGTACCTGCCTTCTCTCCATACCCTCTGATCCCCTTAGCCACAAGGGCCACATCTAGCTCCCTCTTAAATATAGCCAATGAACTGGCCTCAACTACCCTCTGTGGCAGAGAGTTCCAGAGACCCACCACTCTCTGTGTGAAAAAATTCCTTCTCATCTCGGTCCTAAAGGATTTCCCCCTTATCCTTAAGCTGTGACCCCTTGTCCTGGTCCTCCCCAACATCGGGAACAATCTTCCTGCATCTAGCCTGTCCAACCCCTTAAGAATCTTGTAAGTTTCTATAAGATCCCCTCTCAATCTCCTAAATTCTAGAGAGTATAAACCGAGTCTATGCAGTCTTTGTTCATAAGACAGTCCTGACATCCCAGGAATCAGTCTGGTGAACCTTCGCTGCACTCCCTCTATGGCAATAATGTCCTTCCTCAGATTTGGAGACCAGAACTGTATGCAATACTCCAGGTGTGGCCTCACCAAGACCCTATACAACTGAAGTAGAACCTCCCTGCTCCTATACTCAAATCCTTTTGCTATGAAAGCTAACATACCATTGGCTTTTTGCACTGCCTGCTGTACCTGCATGCCTACTTTCAATGACTGGTGTACCATGACACCCAGGTCGCGCTGCATCTCCCCTTTTCCTAATCGGCCACCATTTAGATAGTAGTCGGTTTTCCTATTTTTGCCACCAAAGTGGATAACCTCACATTTATCCACATTATACTGCATCTGCCAAACATTTGCCCACTCATCCAGCCTATCCAAGTCACCTTGCATTCTCCTAGCATCCTCCTCACAGCTAACACTGCCCCCCAGCTTAGTGTCATCCGCAAACTTGGAGATATTGCCTTCAATTCCCTCATCCAGATCATTTATGTATATTGTAAATAGCTGGGGTCCCAGCACTGAGCCTTGCGGTACCCCACTAGTCACTGCCTGTCATTGTGAAAACGACTCGTTAACTCCTACTCTTTGCTTCCTGTTTGCCAGCCAGTTCTCTATCCACATCAATACTGAACCCCCAATGCCATATGCTTTAAGTTTATATACTAATCGCTTATGTGGGACCTTGTCGAAAGCCTTCTGGAAGTCCAGATACACCACATCCACTGGTTCTCCCCCATTCACGCTACTAGTTACATCCTCGAAAAATTCCACAAGATTCGTCAGACATGATTTACCATTCGTAAATCCATGCTGACTTTGTCCAATGATTTCACCACTTTCCAAATGTGCTGCTATCCCATCTTTAATAACTGACTCTAGCAGTTTCCCCACTACCGATGTTAGACTAACTGGTCTGTAATCCCCTGTTTTCTCTCTCCCCCCCTTCTTAAAAAGAGGGGTTACATTTGCTACGTGCCAATCCTCAGGAATCTAAAGAGTTTTGAAAGATTATCACTAATGCATCCACTATTTCCGGAGCTACTTCCTAAAGTACTCTGGGATGCAGCCTATCTGGCCCTGGGGATTTATCGGCCTTTAATCCATTCAATTTACCCAACACCACTTCCCGACTAACCTGGATTTCACTCAAGTACTCCTTTGACCTGCGGTCCCCTGCTATTTCCGGCAGATTATTTATGTCTTCCTTAGTGAAGACGGAACCAAAGTAGTTATTCAATTGGTCTGCCATATCCTTGTTCCCCATGATCAACTCACCTGTTTCTGACTGCAAGGGACCTACATTTGTTTTAACTAATCTATTTCTCTTCATATATCTATAAAAACTTTTGCAGTCAGTTTTTATGTTCCCTGCCAGTTTTCTTTTATAATCTATTTTTCCTTTCCTAATCAAGCCCTTTGTCCTTCTCTGCTGGTCTCTGAATTTCTCCCAGTCCTCTGGTATGCTGCTTTTTCTGGCTACTTTGTACGCATCATCCTTTGCTTTGATACTATCCCTGATTTCCCTTGTTATCCACGGATGCACTACCTTCCCTGATCTATTCTTTTGCCAAATTGGGATGAACAATTTTTGTAGTTCATCCATGCAGTCTTTAAATGTCTTCCATTGCGTATCCATCGTCAACGCTTTTAGAATTGATTGCCAGTCAATCTTGGCCAATTCACGTCTCATACCCTCAAAGTTACCTTTCCTTAAGTTCAGAACCATTGTTTCTGAATTAACAATGTCACTCTCCATCCTAATGAAGAACTCAACCATATTATGGTCACTCTTGCCCAAGGGGGCACGCACAATAAGACTGCTAACTAACCCTTCCTCATTACTCAATACCCAGTCTAAAATAGCCTGCTCTGTCGTTGGTTCCTCTACATGTTGATTTAGATAACTATCCCTCATACTTTCCAAAAAATCCTCTTCCTCAGCGCCCTTGCCAATTTGATTCACCCAATCTATATGTAGATTGAAGTCACCCATTATAACTGTTTTGCCTTTGTCGCATGCATTTCTAATTTCCTGTTTTATACCATCCCCAACTTCACTACTACTGTTAGGTGGCCTGTACACAACTCCCACTAGCGTTTTCTGCCCCTTAGTGTTTCGCAGCTCTACCCATACCGATTCCACATGCTCCAAGCTAATGTCCTTCCTTTCCATTGCGTTAATCTCCTCTCTAACCAGCAACGCTACCCCACCTCCTTTTCCTTTCTCTCTATCCCTCCTGAATATTGAATATCCCTAGATGTTCAGCTCCCAGCCTTGGTCACCCTGGAGCCATGTCTCCGTGATCCCAACTATATCATACTCATTAATAGCTATCTGCACGTTCAACTCATCCACCTTATTACGAATACTCTTTGCATTGAGACACAAGGCCTTCAGGCTTGTTTTTACAACGCTCTTACCCCTTATACAATTTTGTTGAGAAGTGGGCCTTTTTGATTTTTGCTCTGGTTTTGTCTGCCTGCCACTTTTACTTTTCACCTTGCTCCCTATTGCTTCCACCCTCGTTTTACACCCACCTGCCTCTCTGCTCTTGTACCCATCCCCCTGCCACATTAGTTTAAATCCTCCCCGACAGCACTAGCAAACACTCCCCCAAGGACATTAGTTCCATTCCAGCCCAGGTGCAGACCGTCCTGTTTGTACTGGTCCCACCTCCCCCAGAAATGGTTCCAGTGCCCTAAAAATTTGAATCCCTCCCCCTTGCACCATTTTTCAAGCCACGTATTCATCTGCAATATCCTCCTATTTCTACTCTGACTGGCCCGTGGTACTGGTAATAATCCAGAGATTATTACCTTTGAGGTCCTACTTTTGAGTTTATCTCCTAGCTCCCTAAATTCACCTTGTAGGACCTCATCCCTTTTTTCCCCCATATCGTTGGTGCCAATATGCACCACGACAACTGGCTGTTCACCCTCCCCCTCCAGAATGTTCTGCAGCCGTTCAGTAACATCCCTGACCTTTGCACCAGGGAGGCAACATACCATCCTGGAGTCTCTTTTGCGGCCGCAGAAACGCTTATCTATTCCCCTGACAATTGAATCCCCTATTACAATAGCCCTTCCCCTCTTTTTCCCCCATCATGTGCTGCAGAGCCACCCATGGTGCCATGCGACTTTCTCTGCATCGTGGATGCTCCAGTATGAATCCAGCCGCAGCTCCAATCATTCAATGCGGTCTGCCAGGAGCTGCAGCTGGACACACTTCCTGCAAATGTAGTCATCAGGGACACCGACCATATCCCTGATCTCCCACATGTTGCAGGCTGAGCAAACCATGGGGCCAATCTCCACTGACATCTTACTCCCAAATTACTCTATTAAATATATATATATATATTTATTTATTTATTTATTTATTTATTTTTTTTTTTATTAAACACAAAACTTTATTCTTTAAACTTTACTAATAAATACTGAATCCCTAACCCCCAGAATCCTTAGCTCCCAGAATCCTTAAACCTGAAGGCAGAAATGTAGAAATGTAAACCCCGGGTTGCAGCCAATCAGCTGCTTCCTCTGGTCCTCTTCAACCAATCAGAACCTTCCACCAGATTTCCTCACTGGAAGATGGAACGTTGCAGCTGCTGGTCTACGCACAGCAGGTAGCTCCACCCTCTGTCTCCAACGGCTCCCCGGGCCTCTGTGAAAAGCAAGCCCCGCGCTAGGTTTATGCGCACAGCAGGTAGCTCCACCCTCTGTCTCCAACGGCTCCCCGGGCCTCTGTGAAAAGCAAGCCCCGCGCTAGGTTTATACGCACAGCAGGTAGCTCCACCCTCTGTCTCCAACGGCTCCCCGGGCCTCTGTGAAAAGCAAGCCCCGGGCTAGGTTTATACGCACAGCAGGTAGCTCCACCCTCTGTCTCCAACGGCTCCCCGGGCCTCTGTGAAAAGCAAGCCCCGCGCTAGGTTTATACTCACAGCAGGTAGCTCCACCCTCTGTCTCCAACGGCTCCCCGGGCCTCTGTGAAAAGCAAGCCCCGCGCTAGCTTTATACTCACAGCAGGTAGCTCCACCCTCTGTCTCCAACGGCTCCCCGGGCCTCTGTGAAAAGCAAGCCCCGCGCTAGCTTTATAGTCACAACAGGTAGCTCCACCCTCTGTCTCCAACGGCTCCCCGGGCCTCTGTGAAAAGCAAGCCCCGCGCTAGCTTTATACTCACAGCAGGTAGCTCCACCCTCTGTCTCCAACGGCTCCCCGGGCCTCTGTAGAAGGAAGAGAAGTTATTTCCTCTGGCAATAGAGACCAGAGCAAGGGATCATTACCTAAAAATAAACATTAGGCTGTTTTAAGGTGAGATTAAAAATAATACTTTGTTCAAATGGTGTGGTCAATTTGAAACCTCAGTCTGATCAGCTGAAAAGTCGAGGTCAACTACCAATTTCAAATGTGACTATGATCTGATCAGTTCTTATGAAAGATCATCGACCTGATACGTTGATTATTTTTCTCCCTCCACAAATGATGCCTGACCCGTTGAGTATCTCAATCATTTTCTGGTTTCATTTCAGATTCAGGGCACCTGTTGGATTTTTGCTATATTTAAGAGGGAGATTTATCAACTCAAGATGTTAAAGATTATGAAAGAAAAGCAATATTTGCATTCATATAGCTTCTTACTCAGCCTAATGAGTTTGCTAAATGCTTTATAAAGTGGTGCAACAGAAGGTCCCCACAATGGCCAACAATGGACTGTTGTGGACTCCGTCGTTCTTGTGTCATTGGTGCCGAATGTGCTTTGTTCTGAACCTTTTCGTACCTCTAGTTTCCCTCAGTGAAGAAGGGTCTCGATCCAAAACACCACCCATTCCTTTTCTCAAGAGATGCTGCCTGACCCACTGAGTTACTCCAGCATTTTGTGTCTATCTTGTGCTGTAAACTAGCATTCGCAGTTCCTTCCTACACATTTGTGTTTATCCCAAAACTTTAGTTTAATGGTGATCAAATAAACCATTTTGGCAAAGTTGTTGGCAGGAAATTAGGAGTTTCAAGAAAAGAGAGATGGACGTAAATGGAGTCATAGAGACAGAGACATGTAGCATGGAAACAGGCTCTTCGGCACCAACAAGATTAAAGAGAGTTTATTGTCATGTGTTCCAGATAGGACAATTAAATTCTTGCTTTGCTTCAGCACAACAGAACATTGCAGGCATAAATAATACAGAACAGATCCATTGAACAGGTCCATATACCATTGAATATATATATATACACACACATATATAGTAAGATTAAATGAGAACTTACCAGTTTGAAGTTTGATCTTTATTTTATGAGGAGTTACGATGAGGGATTACGTGAAGACCCCGCCAGCACACATGCGCGACATTCTTCAAAGCAGTGGTGTGAAATCACAGATACCAGAGTAGACTAACATGGTAAGATAAGAGAGAACTTTCATACCAGTTGAACTTTATAATAGAGGGTTTGGGAGCGGACAGCATATAATACCTCATTGTAACTCCTCATAAAATAAAGATCAAACTTCAAACTGGTAAGTTCTCATTTAATCTTACTATTTTACTTCGGAGTCACGTGAGTGACCACGTGAAGATTTCAAAGCTCTGTGATTTCATGCCCTGGAACGAGTCCATGCTCACACACTGCCATACTAGGAAAGGAGGATGAACGTATTTCAGACATGACACTGTGCTGAAAAACAAAGAAGGTATTTATTCATACCTAAATAATATGCCCCACATTGGGTAATTTATTTAACAGAACTTAAAATTGTCCCTGTAAACGTCTCAGGAGCGGCCATGGGTTTATTATAAAAGCGTTGAAAAATGTGTTCATTACTCCAACCAGCTGTGGCAAGGATGTGGTCCATAGGAATTTCTATCATCCTAGCCGCCGATGTAGATGCAGCTCTGGTGGAATGAGATTTGAAAACATTAGTATCCACCCCCGCTGCACCTAATACCACCCTTAACCATCTGGAGATGGTTTGCACTGGGACCTTATGGTGAGGGCATTTGTGGCTTATGAGTAAAGCTCTCTCCGTGCCCCTAAGACTCTTGGTGACTTCTATATATCGTAAAATATATGTCACAATGCAGAGCCGACTATCTGCAGGATAGGCCAAAAATTCTAATTTTTGGCCAGAGGAACCGGGTCGGTATTGTTTAAGTAACCCCTGTATCAAAAAGGTTATCTTGCCATTGGTGATATACATGGCGTCCATACTTAGCTTGTGTAAGGACTGGACCCATTGTGCTGATACAAGTGCCATTATCATTACCATTTTGTATGTTAGTTTGTCCAGAGTGAGCCCCGATATAGGTGTCCATCCTCTTAACATAGTTAATACAATGCCTATGTCCCATGTATGGGTGTATCTGGCCCTGGGGGGATTCGAGTTAAATATATCCCTCATTAGTTTAGATACCAGTGGGTGTGATCCTATAGCCAGGTAATCATTCCCTCGGCCCAGATAATTAGATAGGGCACTCTGTGCACAATTAATGGCACTGTAACTCAATCCTTCAACGAAATGAAGGGTGGCCAGAAACTCCAGCACTTCAGTGATAGTGGCTGAGTCATATGAAGTGTCCGTCCTGGTGCAGAACACTTCCCATTTTCTGACATATGTCAGGTACTGTCTTCTGGTGGACTCCCTGCACGACGCTGTGATGAGATTGATCATCCTGTCGGAGAGTCCGTAGTCCAGAAATGGCCAGTTCAGAATCTGCAAATCAATAAGTTCATTCGGTCATGGAACTGATGACTTTCCCCTGTAACGGGGTGTACCAACAAACACGGCCGTTTGTTGATCCGGATGCAGGGTTTTGTGGCCATCCTGTGTACTGCTGGGAACCATGGTTGGGTAGGCCAGTCGGGAACAACCAAAATATCCGTTGCGGAGTCTAGTTTAATTTTTTGTAAGACCCGACTGATGAGGCAGAAGGGGGGAAATGCATAGCAAAACAAATTCCCTCAACGCAGCGAGAAAGCGTCCATCACTACTGCCCCTGGGTTGGTTCCCAAGCAACATATGTTGGTAGTTGGTGATTTAGTCTGGATGCAAAAAGATCGATATCTGGTGTCCCATACCGTTCTATAATATCTGTAAACACTTTCCGATCCAACATCCATTAAATGTTGTCGTTGAATTTGCGTGACCTGGTGTCTGCCACTGTATTTAGCTTACCTGGAAGGTAAGTGGCTGAGATCCAAATCTCCCTATCCAGACACCAGTGCCAGATATTATTAGCCAATTCATCACATGATATCGACTTTATTCCACCCATATGATTAATATAGGCCACCACTATGGTATTATCAATTTGTAACCGTACATGCAACTGGTGCATATCTGAGCAGTAGGCCCTGAGTCCATGAAATGCTCCCAGCATTTCTAGGTAATTAATCCCTAGTGCTTTAAACAGGGTTAATTCTTGTGCACTCCATCTGCCACCACAACTTGTGGTGGTATTAGTTGCTCCCCAACCTTTAACACTGGCATCAGTCTGTAAAGTAACCGAGGGATTCATGATAGTGATGGGGTTAGAACAACGCTGAGCATTTTCTATCCACCAGTTTAATTCTAATTTAGCTTTCCCTGGTAGTTTCATAGGCCTATCAAAATGGCCTGCATGATTTTTGAGAGCTAGAACTTTGGCTCTTTGCAGGTTTTGGTAATGGAGTGGTCCAAATTTTGCTGCTGGAAATGCAGCCACTAGTTTCCCAATCACTCTGGCTACTTGCTGAATGGATGGTTCCCTGATGCCAGTGAGGCTTTTACATGCTGCCGTCAAGTCTGTCACTTTGTTTGGTGGCAAGGTGATAGTCATTTGAACAGAGTCAATAGTGAACCCCAAATAATCCATGGTAGTGGAGGGTTTCAATTTTGATTTATCTGGATGTATGATAAATCCCAGCTTTTGAAAAAGATGTTTTGTGGCTGATACTGCCAATGTAGCCATCTCCAAATTATCACCTACAATGAGAATATCATCAAGGTAAGCCATGGCAATATGGTTATGTTTCCTTAAGTATGCTAAAGCTGGTTTTAACAATTTTGTAAACAGCCTGGGTGCTGATGACAACCCATTGGGTAAGGCCTTGTATTGCCATAGCTGTCCCATCCAGACAAATTTCAGGTATTTACGATGACCCTTGTGTATTGGTACTGAATAGCATGCATTTTTAAGATCGATGCAAGCCATGTAGTATCTATCAGAAATTAGCTGTTTGGCTGTGACAAATGTGTCCATTTTGAAATGGGCATACTTAACGGAAGTATTTAGTTCGGTCAAATCTATAATGATGCGGCAACCGCCATCTTTTTTGTTTTTTGTAAATATATTTGATACGAACTCTTGAGATTCTCTGATTTTCTTCTCAATTACCCCTATTGCGTTTAGTCTTAACAGTTCAGCATGGCCTGCTGTTCTCTCTTTCTGTGAAAGTATGAACTTCCGGCTAGGCGTATGCTGAACTGGGGTGGGGAGTTCGTATACAAATTCAATTTTGTAACCCTGAATACTTCCGAGTATGTAAGGATCAGAGGTAAAAGTGCTCCACACATGATGAAACAAGTGCAACCATCCACCAACCTTTGATGAATTTAGGCATGCAATGTTTTTGAGGCAACCAGACCCACCTACCTCCATGGTTACTGTAGGTGCCGTGTTGGTTGTCTCTGCTCTAGTTTCTTCTGGTATTGTGTTGCTGCGTTGTGGGGTTGGCGCATTTTCCAAGAAGGCCAGGCTGAGACATGGTCTAAAAAAGACTGCTGAGCAGGTGGGCCGGCCTTCAAGCTTTCACCACCAGGTGGTCTTTCATTGTACCATTGTCTGGTGGATGTGTAGGGGTTCTGCCGCTGCTGATAGTGGGTTTTAGAGGTGTCTGGCACCTTAATCAGGCCTATAGCCTTGGCCTCCTCATCCAGGTCTTTCACCTGCTTCGGGAGATTGTCCCCAAACAGCAAAGTTGGCGGCTGAGTGCTACTGGTCCTGCATAATCCCGCAAATTTGGGATTAAGTGCAGTCTTGATGATGCTCTTCCTGTAACTGTTAATCTCAAACTGAGTATAGCACAGTAGTGCTAGAGCATCTTGTAGCTCTTCAGGCATATCAATCCCATCAGCTGTTCTGGTTACTGCTGTGATTCCAGCGGCCAGCAGTTTAAGGATTCTCTGGAGTTTCACCTCCTGGCTCCTTATAGATGGGCTCATGTTACTCCAGATGGGGTTGTTGACTGCTGGTACATTTAGAGAAATGCAGTTCTCTGGAGCGAGGTATTTCTCAGCCATAGTGTTTATGGCTTGCTCTTGCAGCTGGTTAGTAACCATGTAATTTATACTGGCTGCCAGCTTTGGATGTATAGGCAGTCCTTTCTGTGTTGGTACAGCATGTTTATTTACCATGCCCATCAATTCTTCTGGCACCCCCAACACAGGCGACAGTTCAGCCATTGCCCCTTCTTCAGGGTCAGCCCAGCTCTGACCCCTAATGCTCCCCTGTGAAGTGGGTGAGACATTTGGCAGTCCTTGATAGGATTCTGCCGTGGGTCTGCGAGGAGACCCACCGTGACTTTGCCCCGCCTAAGCAGGTCACGCTGGAGCAACTGCTCCACCATCTGCTCCATGCGGGAAAGACGTCCGCCGTCGCTATCTGCGAATGGGGTGTCTTCAGGTCCGGACCCAGCCGAGTCAACGGTCCTGTCCGACTTCCGGGTGGTTTTGCCGGTGGATCGCGGCGCACCTGCGGTCTGTTGCGGCGAGAAGTCGGGAGCTGCTAGTATCACCTGCAGCTCTGGAGAGACGGCACACTGCTGGCGGGGTCTTCACGTAGTCACTCACGTGACACCGAAGTAAAATAAGCATATAAAGTGCAGTAAGCTAATTAAAGTTGAGATTTTGTTTGTTTGATAATACCATAGTGGTGGCCTATATTAATTTTCTTTGAAACATAGAAAATAGCTGCAGGAGTAGGCCATTCGGCCCTTCAAGCCTGCACCGCCATTCAATATGATCATGGCTGATCATCGAACTCGGTATCCTGTACCTGCCTTCGCTCCATACCCCCTTATCCCTTTAGCCACAAGGGCCACATCTAACTCCCTCTTAAATATAGCCAATGAACTGCCCTCAACTACCGTCTGTGGCAGAGAATTCCACAGATTCACCACTCTCTGTGTGAAAAATGATTTTCTCATCTCGGTCCTAAAAGACTTCCCCCTTATCCTTAAACTGTGACCCCTTGTTCTGGACTTCCCCAACATCGGGAACAATCTTCCTGCATCTAGCCTGTCCAACCCCTTAAGAATTTTGTAAGTCTCTATAAGATCCCCACTCAATCGTCTAAATTCCAACAAGTATAGAGTTGAGTTTAATACTGATGGCTGTGGGGAAGAGGCTATTTCTGAACCTGGTTGTTGCAGATTTCAGGCTCCTGTACCTTCTACCTGAAGGCAGCGGAGAGATGAGTGTGTGGCCAGGATGGTGTGGGTCCTTGATGATGCTGCCAGCATTTTTGAGTCGGCGACTGTGGTAGATACTACCATCCCCTCGATGGTAGGGAGGTCAGTGCCGATGATGGACTGGGCAGTGTTTACAACTTTTGCAGTCTTTTCCGCTCCTGGGTGCGCAAGTTGCCGAACAAAGCCATGATACAACATGTCAGCATGCTCTCTACTGTGCACCTGTAGAAGTTCAAGAGAGTCCTCCTCGACATACCGACTCTCTGTAATCTTCTCAGGAAGTAGAGGCGCTGATGTGCTTTCTTTATAATTGCATCAGTGTTCTGGCACCAGGAGTGATCTTTGGAAATATGCACGCCCAGGAATTTGAAGCTCTTGACCCTTTCCACCATCAACCCATTGATATAAACGGGACTGTGGGTCCCCATCCTAACCCTTCCAAAGTCCACAATCAGTTCCTTGGTTTTGCTGGTGTTGAGAGCCAAGTTATTGTGCTGGCACCATTTGGTCAGTTGGTCGATCTCACTTCTATACTCTGTCTCCATCAGTGATACGTCCCACAACAGTGGTGTCGTCGGCGAACTTGATGATGGAGTTTGCTCAATGAACGACTACGCAGTCATGAGTATAGAGTGAGTACAGCAGGGGGCTGAGCACGCAGCCTTGAGGTGCTCCCGTGCTGATTGTTATCGAGACTGACACATTTCCACCAATGTGAAGAGACTGGTCTGTGAATGAGGAAGTCGAGGATCCAATTACAGAGGGATGCGCAGAGACCCAGTTCTTAGAGCTTGGTAACCAGCTTGGAGGGGATGATTGTATTAAATGCCGAGCTGTAGTCAATGAATAACAGCCTGACATATGAGTTTTTGTTGTCCAAGTGGTCCAGAGCGGAGTGGAGAGCCAGCGAGATTGCATCCGCCGTTGATCTGTTGTGGCGGTAAGCACCAACCACTCATTTACATTAATCCTGCATGAATCACATTTATTATTCTTCCCTCGTTCTCACCAACTCTTCCCAGAATCTCAGTAACATACCAGAAACAATTTCCAATCATCAATTAACTTACCGACGCACATGTCTTCAGGATATGGCAAGTAAACCTGAGCACTTGGAAGACACCCATATGGTCATAGAGAGAACATGCAAACTCCAATGACTAGTGGGGTGCCGAAAGTCTCAGTGCTGGGACCCCAGTTATTTATAATATATGATAACGAATTAGATGAGGGAATTAAATATAACATCTCCAAGTTTGCGGATGACACAAAGCTGGGTGGCAACGTGAGCAGCGAGGAGGATGTTATGAGGCTGAAGGGTGACTTGGATAGGTTGGGTGAGTGGACAGAAGCATGGCAGATGCAGTATAATGTGGATAAAAGTGAGGTTATCTACTTTGGTGGCAGGAACAAGATTATTATCTGAATGGTGTCGGATTAGGAAAAGGGGAGATGCAACGAGACCTGGGTGTCCTTGTGCATTAGTCACTGAAGGTAAGCATGCAGGTACAGCAGGCAGTGAAGAAAGCAAATGGCATCTTTGTTTATAAATCAAAAATATTTATTCAAATATTAAAATAGTATTTACAACACAATAAAACAAAACAGAACCCACCACCGTAATACAAGACAAAACAAATATTCGAAGTAAACTGCGAAACAACTATATTGCAATCCTTGTCCAGGATACATTCAACCCCCCTCGGTGCCCAACGGTCCCAGAAATCCCCCAGGGTGCCCGTGGACAGGGTGTAGTCCCTCTCTAGTTACCACCCGGGCGTGGACGACACCCAGGAAAAGGGGCAGGCAGCTGAATGGGCAGAGCCTTCTTCCACCTGGCGCTGTGACTCGCAGATGGCCAGCTTGGCCAGGCCCAGGAGCAACCCAACCAGGACATTTTTAGCCTTACCCTCTCCCCAACGCACAGGGTGTCCAAAGATGAGGAACGTGGGTGAGAAGTACAGCCAGAAAGCAAGGAGCAGCCCCTTTAGGTATTGGAACAGGGGCTGCAGCCTCACACACTCCATATACACGTGGAACACAGGCTCTTCCAGCCTGCAAAGGTGACAGGCGCAAATGGCTTGTTGGCCATTGTAGAGAGAGGATTTGAGTTTAGGAGCAAGGTGGTCCTACTGCAGTTGTACAGGGCCCTGGTGAGGCCACATCTGGAGTATTGTGTGCAGTTTTGACTCCTAATTTGAGGAAGGACATTCTTGCTATTCTTGAGGGACTGCAGCGTATGTTCAACAGGTTAATTCCCGGGATGGTGGGACTGACATATGATGAAAAACTGGGTCGACTGGGCTTGTATTCACTGGATTTAGAAGGATGTGAGGAGATCTTATAGAAACATATAAAATTCTTAAGGCACAACTGACTGACTTCATCCATTTCACCACCAACTTCCATCCGGCACTCAAATATACTTGGACCATTTCCGACATTTCCCTACCACTCCTTGACCTCACCATCTCTATTGCAGGTGATACACTCCTGACTGACATCCACTACAAACCAACTGACTCCCACAGCTACCTGGACTACTCTTCCTCCCACCCTGCTTCCTGTAAGGACTCCATCCCCTATTCCCAATTCCTCCGTCTACGCCGCATCTGCTTCCAGGATGACGTGTTCCACACCAGGTCATCACAAATGTCCTCGATCTTCAGAGAACGGGGTTTCCCCTCCCCCACTATAGATGAGGCTTGCACCAGGCACTCCTCCATACCCCACAACACTGCCCTCTCTCCCCATTCCCCCATTCACAACAAGGGCTGAGTCGCCCTGGTCCTCACCTTTCACCCCACCAGCCAGTGCATACAACAGATAGTCCTCCGCCAGTTTCACCACCTCCAACGTGACCCCTCCACTTGCCACATCTTCCCATCTCCCCCCCTGTCTGCCTTCCGCAAAGACCGCTACCTCCGCAAATCCCTTGTCAATTCTTCCCTTCCCTCCCGCTCCACTCCTTCCCCGGGCACTTTCCCTTGCAACCACAAGAGATGCTACACTTGTCCCTTCACCTCCCCCATCCACTCCTTTCAGGGACCCAAGCAGTCATTCCAAGTCCGACAGAGGTTCACCTGCACCTCCTCCAACCTCATCTACTGCATCCGTTGCTCCAGATGCCAGCTGATCTACATCGGTGAGACCAAGCGGAGGCTGGGCGATTGTTTCGCCGAACACCTCCGCTCGGTCCGCAATAACCAACCCGACCTCCCGGTGGCTCAGCACTTCAACTTCCCCTCCCATTCCGTATCCGACCTCTCGGTCCTGGGCCTCCTCCACGGCCAGAGTGAGCAACACCACAAGTTGGAGGAACAGCACCTCATATTCCGCTTGGGGAGTCTGCATCCTCTGGGCTTAAACATTGAATTTTCTCAATTCTGTTAACCCAGACTGCCCCCTCCCCTCCCCACCTCTCCCTCAGCCCTCGGGCCCTGACATTCCTTCTCCATCTCCCCCCCCCCCCCCCACCCCAGTCGCACTAGCTTCTCATTTTCACACCACAAACAGCTTACAATGGCCTGTTTCCTTTATCATCAATACTTTTTTCCATATCTTTCATTCATTGTTCTTTATCTCTCCACATCACTGTCTATATCTCTCGTTTCCCTGATCCCTGACCAGTCTGAAGAAGGGTCTCGACCCGAAACGTTGCCTATCTCCTTCGCTCCTTAATTCTGCTGCACCCGCTGAGTTTCTCCAGCTTTTTGTGTAACCCTAAAATTCTTAAGGGATTGGACAGACTAGATGTAGGAAAAATATTTGCGTTGTTGGGGGAGTCCAGAAACAGGGGTCACAGTTTAAGAATAAGGGGTAGGTCATTTAGGATTGCCATGAGGAAAAACATTTTCATCGGGAGAGTTGTGGATCTGTGGAATTCTCTGCCACCGAAGTCGGTGAAGGCCAATTCACTGGATATTTTCAAGGGAGAGTTAGATTTCGCTTTTAGCGATCAAGGGATATATGGAAAAAGCTGGAACGGGGTACTGATTTTAGATGATCAGCTATGATCATATTGAATGGCGGTGCTGGCTCGAAGGGCCGAATGGCTGATTCCACCTATTTTCTATGCTTCTATGTTTCCATACAAATAGCAGCCAAGGTCATAGGAACAGAAGTAGGCTGTCCACCCATTGAGCCTACTCCGCCATTGAATCATGGCTGATCTATCTTTTTCCCTCAACCCCATTTTCCTGCCTTCTCGCCATTACCCTTGACACCCTTGACAATCATGTATCCGCTAATCTCCGCCTTAAAAAATTCCACTTGAATTTGTGCAGTGTGTAGGATTGTGCTAGTGTATGGGGATCGCTGGTTGATGTGGACTCGGTGGGCTGAAGGGCCTGTTTCCATGCTGTGTTTCTAAACTAAACTAAACTAAACTTCCCTGTAAGCTACATAGTAATCCCAGCAGCACTGGGATTTCCAATTGGGATCTAACATGGACCTGAAGGGTGAAAAAGCCTGCTATGTCATTACAACTAAGGATTCGGAAGGTAAAGACATTTAGACATTTCACACTTCAGAAAGCATGTCACTTATAATAATTTGCAACAATACTAATTATATCCCCTTCCAAGGAGTCTGATGAAGGTACTATAGGGTTGGAAGCAATGAAACAATTCTTTCAGTTGACCCAGATAACACTAACTGAAACTCACGGGCTGCTAAATTTTGATGGGGTCTAACTGCAGGTGGCAGAGTGAGCAGGTGGCACAGCGGGTTGGCATATTAGCCTTTCACCTCTCTATTACGCCGTTTGGAGCATATCCCAGACTGGTGGGAAGAGAGCCAGCTCCCCTCCAGCTGCTAAACAAATGAGCTTGGTCATGCTTAGCTCAGCCATCGCTAAGCAAAGGAGATCTGCCCTTATAAGGGAAAGGAAGGAAGAAGCAACTATACATTTCTGCCTGCATCTGGAGAAATTATTATGCTTCTTCATATTTTGTAGTTTTTTGTGGATTCTCGGTACTTGTCACTCTTACAAGCAGCACAAGTTGAGGACAATTAACAAATATGAATGCATATGGCAGTGGAGATTGTAGATCTGGGTATATTGAGTATGGGTATGTAGACACAAGGAACTGCAGATACTGGTTTACAAAATAATAGATACAAAGTACTAGAGTATCTCAGTGGGTCAGGCAGCTTCTCTGGAAGACATGGATAGGTGATGTTTTGGGTCAGGACTCTTCTTCAGACTAATGTTAGACATTAGACTCGATACAGCATGAAAACAGACCCTTTAGCCCACTGAGTCCAAGACAACCATCAATCACCTGTACACTATCACTATCCTACACACTATGTACAATTTTACAACTTGCCAAAGCCAATTGACCTACAAACCTGTACGTCTTTGGTGTGTGTGAGGAAACCGGAGCATCTGATTCTCTGGTGCTACATGGCATCAGCTCTACTGCTGCATCACTGTTCCGCCTCGCTACTCCACTGTTGGTCCAGGGTGGGATGAGTTGATATCCACTATCATCAAACTGCCTGTTTATATGATGCTCACATTATTGTATTAAGAAAAAGTTGCATTTATATGGCAGCTTTATTGAATTATGGGTATCTCAAAATCCTTTACAGCCAAAGCAGGCCTCTGAGATATTTATTCTTAGTTGAAGATACCAATAGATATTAACCAGGTGACATAAAGAACTGCAGATGCTGGAATCCAGAGCAAAACACAAAGTACTGGAGGAACTTGGGGAGTCAGGCAGCATCTGTGGAGGGAACGGTCAGGCAATGTTTCATTCGGGACCCTTTAGACAATAGGTGCAGGAGTAGGCCATTTGAGCCAGATCCGCCATTCAATGTGATCATGGCTGATCATCCACAATCAGTACCCTGTTCCTGCCTTCTCCCCATATCCCTTGACTCCGCTATCTTTAAGAGCCCTATCAAGCTCTCTCTTGAAATTATCCAGAGAACCGGCCTCCACCACCCTCTGAGGCAGAGAATTCTGGACTCCCCCAACATCGGGAACATGTTTCCTGCTTCTAGCATGTTCAAACCCTTAATAATCTTATCTTCAATGTAAGAGGAATCAAAAAGGGTGAGGACAAGTTCCTCCAGGTTAAGGAGAGTGTTAGTTGTGGACAGAATACAATTGAGGGCAATCACCCAATATGGTCTGGAGAAGGGTCCTCACCTGAAATGTCGCTTGTCCATTCTCTCCACAGATGTTACCTGACCTGCTGCGTTCCCCCACACTTTGTGCTTTTAATAACCAGGTGAACTGCTTTAGCAAAGTTATTTGAAGATAAATATTACCCCTGGCTTTGATCTTTGAAATAATGAATATGAGCATTTAAGACTTACTCATGGTTGGAATGGTTGCAGTAAACTGAAAAATGGAGGAGCAAGGAGGCGGGTTTGAGAACTCTAAGAGCCTTATACCCACAGGAGGCAGCCAAGTCAGTGAATCAGTCTTCCCAAAACTCCATGGTTTTTACAAATAGGATTAACCTCCAAACACTCCCAACAACACAGAACTTCTGCCCCATCTGCCCACCAACTTGAGAGCAGTCCTATCTACCTCATTGGAGACCCTCAGAATATCTATGATCAGACTTTACTGGACTTTATCTTATACCAAACGTTATTCATGTTACTCCCTTTATCATGCATCTGTGCACTGTGGACACCTCGACTGTAATCATGTATTGTCTTTCCGCTGGCTGGTTAGCACGCAACAAAAGCTTTTCATTGTACCTAGGTATATGTGACAGTAAACTAATCTCAAACTCAGTAAATTGCAGAGCATACTTACGAGATTATCTAAACCTTTTTCATTCAAAGGATGTGGGATTCCCAGGCTAAGACATTTAACTGACCATCACTAATTCCCCTTGGGAAGGTGACAATGCAGTGCTGCCTTGAACTGCTGCAGTTCCTGAGGTGTGGATAGACTCACAATGCAGTTAGAGAAGGAGTCCTTGGGTTTTGACCCACGATGGTGAAGGAACAGCAATATATTTCCAAATCAGATGGCATGTGTCTTGGAGGGCAACTTGCAGGCAGTGACTTTTGCTGCCCTTGTCCTTCTAGCTGGTAGAGCTTGTTTGTTTGAATGGGGCTGCACAAGGCATCTTGTTGAGTAGCTGCAATGCGTGTTGTATAGTACAAACTGCTGCTACTGTGTTTCGGTGGTAGAGTGAGTGAATGGTGGTGGATGGGCTACTTAGCAAGTGGGCTGCTATATTTAAAGGATGTCGAGCTTCTCGGTTGCAATGATGCAAACGTTCCTGAGCACTTTTATCTATGTTCACTCTCAGTGTGCAAGTGACTGGGAAAGTGTAATAAATTGTGTCCTTTGTGCTCTTTACTTCCCTCCAGATGTCCAAGTGATCCACGTTTAGGGCATAAGGTTTTGCATGGAACTACCCAGGTGGTCTGGCTACAAAGTGAAAAAGTTTATATGTTTTTAAGAAAGATTCCCATCAAATTTTCATGAAGTTATACTCCCAATTACAGGGAAGCTTGTTACTCTTGCCTCAATTGCTTGTATTTCAGGTTTAAAGCAATGATTGGCTTCAAGAAGCATTTAGCTCTTTCAGCTGTATAAAAAGGACATTGGAGTTCATGCCGGCTCAGAAAGCAATCTCATGCCCTACTAATCTTCTCTTAATTTATTTTTTTTCATACTCCCAAGAGATCTTGAAATTTTAGTGAACCATAGCACCCGCTTTCACTGCCATTCTCTCCTCTTCTAGGTGCAATGAGGGCTCACATCCTTCCTTAGTACTTCAAAATCCTATGGAAATCCTCCCCTCTCATAGTACACTACCTTCTGGTGATAGTAGGAGGTGAACAGACCCTTTGGGCTGATTGGATCATTATTTTTTTAAATATGGTGATTGTTTATCATTTATAATAATTTATCATGTGTTTACAGTGACAAGTTGGGCAGCTCAACTCTCCTGTTGGGAAGTGTGCACCTAGATCTAACTACTAGCATAACTCTCTGAGACCTTAGGTAGCCTCTGCTGCATATGGGGACCTCCAGATTCCTTTCCCATTATGGGAACTTCCAGATTCCTGGGAATCTCTCTCTCCAGTATACCTAAAACCTGAGTCAATCCTGCCTAAAATACCCCCTGATCCCAGGGTCTTTGTTGGATCCAATCCTGCAGCTATATGGTCACATCTTCAAGTACAAGTTCGCGTTTATTAACCAATTAAGGTACAGTGAAATTTAAGTTACCAGACAGAACTCCTTCATTGAGTTACCACATCACAAGCTCATCCTACTACATTCCATGACATCCTCCTTCCTTCTGAAGTGTAGATGGATTCTAATTTTGATTCCAACATTGACTCTTTTATTTTAATCCACCAGGTTTTTAAAGAATCGCCGATTGCAGTTATCATAACTTGAGATCTCGCTACACAGGTTCTAAATTATTACTTCAGATTAGCTGTCTAATCTCTTCTGTAGACTCACCTGCCTTCCCAGGGGATAGATTGTTTAGTTAAGATAAACACAAGATGCTGGAGTAATTCAGCAGGTCAAGCGGCATCTCTGGAGAAAAGGAATGTGATGATTCGGGGCGGAACCCTACTTCAGGGGCATTGTCTGAACCCTTTGTCTGAATAAGGGTTACAACCCAAATCATCACCTATGACCTGCTGAATTTCTCCAGCATCTTGTATCTATCTTCGGTACAAACTAGCATCTGCAGTTCCTTCCTACACAAATTGTTTAGTTTAGTTCCTTGTAACGCGTACCGAGCCAAAGTGAAAAAGTTATTTGTTTCATACTATCCAGTCAGCGGAAAAACTATATAAGATTCCAATCGAGTCGTCCACAATGAACAGATACAGGTTAAAGAGAATAAGGTAAAACAAGATAAAGTCCAGTAAGGTCTGATTAGATGAGGTAGATGGTAGGGCAAGACGGCTCGCTAGTGGTTTAGATCCAGATTGACACAGCAAAGGAAGCGAGAGGATCTCAGAGAGAGCACAAAGCTATGAGATTAATGCTGCATTTACTTTTCAACATGTTAGGATGCTCAATGTGAATCTGGTAGCCTCTTGATGTAAATTTCTGAAGCCCTGTATTTCCAAAGTACCAAGGCCCACGCTTTTCTGCTGATCCCATCATCTGCCTTTGTGCCAAGAGATGAAAACATTTAGCCTTGTTTGAAAGATGCCCCAATGTGCCCCAAAGAGTGAAATTGAAAGGCAACGCAGAGACACACGCCACAGCAGGTGCTCGGCAACTTCAAGCCATATCATTTTATTATTTTATTTAAATAAATACAATTTACTCTTAAAATCCAGTTAGCAGGGTACATTCAGCCCTTTCCAGTACAAACCAAGGAAACATGCGTGGCCGTGGTGATGTTAAGTATTCTCATACTGAATTCTGTACATTTGAATATGTAGAGTATATCATTCACAAGAATATTGCCTCTATGTTCTTGCTTCCTATTAATCCATATGATTTAGTGCATTCATTTCCAATTTACTACGAATGTTTGCCTTCCCAATTCCCAACTCAACCTTATACCATATAACTAGTTGTGGTGGCCTGAGCCAATTCTAGTTTCCAGCCAAATCTGTCTCTAGGATGACAGACACAAAGCGCTGGAGTAACTCAACAGGTCAGGAAGCATCCCTGGGGAAAAAGGATGGGTGACGTTTCGAGAAAGAATCCTTTGTCAGACCAAACCCAGGTTCCAACCCAAGACGTCACTCATTCTTTTTTCTGCAGAGATGCTGTCTGACCCGCTGGGTTATTCTAGAACTTTGTGTCTATCTTTGGTGTAAACCAGCATTTGTAGTACCTTTCTACACACTTTCTCTGGGATGACTGGACTTCCACAGTTTTTCCCTCCATCCTTCCTCTTGATCTCTGGGATTCAGACGAGACATGCTCTTAGATTGTCTTCACATCTCTGGGCTGAAGTTGAGAAGGCGTTGTTGGGAATGAGAGATAGTGGTGAGGTGGTTGGCATGCTGCAGATGAATTATCTATTTTCCACTGTTCTGTGTACGGCGCTTATGAGCGATGTTGAGTGACATCTGACTGAGCTATACGTTACGCCCATGCAGCAAAGGTTTAATAAATTAATGTGGCTACCTATATGCATAACCTTCACTGCGCATCTCTATAAGTTTTATTGCATGACTTCAAGCTATTTTGCTTCTCCTGTGTTCTTGGTCACCAGATACTTTCTAGGAAACAGACTAGATGATCATCAGCAGGAATGAATCTTCCCAAACAGATTCTTTCCTCCAACACCAAGATTTTGTAGACCAAAGTGGTCAAAGAAGATGAAACAGATATTTAATACAGTCCCCAAGGAGTTTCCCTGGGTTTGCTCAAGGCCGCATCCTAGGGATTAATCTTCATCCTCTGGGAAACAGGCCACATCTGGGGGTTCCAACGCTGGATTCCTCAGCTTTCAAATAATGCTGGGAAACACTGGGTGCCACCTCTTTATTATGTGGATGTTGGGGCAAGCACTGTCACTTATAGCAAGCTCAACATGAGCATTATTTATAGGAGCGGAATTAGGCTATTTGGCCCATCAAGTCTACTCCTCCATTCAATCATGGCTGATCTATCTTTCCCTCTCAACCCCATTCTCCAGCCCTCTCGCCATAACCCCTGACACACGTAGTAATCAAACAGAGCTGACCATGCTACATAGAACCATTACCATGCTACATAGAACCATAAAACACAGAAGCAGGCCCTTCCGCCCACCATGTCCATGCTGACCGTCAAGAAGTCATCTATATTAATCCCATTTACCAGCAGTTAGATAGTAACCTTCAATGCGTTGGTGATTCAACAGCTCCTCTAGCTACTTATTAAATGTTGTGTGAGTCTCTCTTCCATCACCTTCTCAAGACAACCACCCTCCAGGTGAAAATAGAATTCCTCGGAATCCTCACAAAATGTCTCACCCCTTATACTGAACCCATGCCATTTAATGTTAGATATTTCTGCTATCGGAATCCCAAAAGCTGAGGTGATGTTGGGTGGACGGTGGAAAAGGGTGGCACTGAATATTGTGGTGAGTTGTACAACCATCTTTGAAACCTCCAATTTGTAGTCATGGTGTAAGGTGTGCATGGATATAACTGACCTCCAGGGTCCTCTTTCTCTACCCCACCAAGGCATACATTCTCAAAATTGATTGGGAAGAGAGGCGCATCTTCAATGTGCGATCGATGATTTTGAACCAGGCCCTTTTAAGACGTAATAAACACAACTGTTCAGAAAAATAATTGAGAAAACTGTTCATGTTCTGATGATTTTTCTCTACAGTCTGCTCTGGAGGTCAACCTTTTACTCCTGCAGATTTCCAGGCCACCTATGCAAATGTGAGGTTGTCGGTTATGAAGACTGTAAAGTGCCTCATAATGCGGTCTACTAAAAAGTCAGTGGTGGAGTCTGAAGGGACTTATTGGACATGTAGGGAGTATAAAATGGGATCGATGTAAAATGGGATCGATGAGTGTGCTTGAAGGCCAGCATGAACTTGGTGGGCCGAAAGACCACTTGCTGTGTTCCATGACTGTAGAGTTGGCATCTCCACAACTAAATTAAAAGCAAACACAATAGCTCAAGAGGTAGCAAGGAGATAAAAAGTGCTTTATATCTTCTTCAAACACTAATCATTCTTGAGGAATAGTGTCAGTGGCAAGGATTCCATTTATTGTTCATCCTTAACCAACCTTGGATGTGGTGAGTCAATGAGATATGAGCACGTTTACTGCCTTGAACCATTGCAGCCATGCGGTGAAGCTCCTTCTGTAAGATAGCACCACAATTATGACCCAGCAATGGTGAAGGAATGCTGACAATTCTCCTGATCTGAATGGTGTGTGACTTGGAAGGACATTCGGAGTTAATGGTATTCCCAAACTGCCCTTATCCTCGCAAGGCCACGAGATGCTTTATTGCCAGCCTTATTGGACAAACTACTTTACCCATCCCATTGCTCTCTTTGAATTCATAAAGGGATTCAGATTGATAAATGTAGTTAAGATGTGAAGTTTACATTGAGAACCTCGACAGACTATTGACATGCGGTTTACAATCGAGAAAACTAATGGGCCTGTCCCACTTAGGCGATTTTTCAGCGGACTGCCGGTGACTGTCAAGTAGCCGGCAGTCGCCTGAAAAACTGGCAACTGGAATCGCGACTGTCAGAGTGGAACACACGCAAACACAGTGCTTCCTTCACCAGTCCAATATGTAGGCAGGGGACAGGGCACGCGGGGGGAACGTGCCCTGTCTAAAAATTGTCTAAAAAATTCACACGGTGCGAAGCCAAGGTGAAACAGCCAAACACCCGATGAACAGGAAGGTTGGCACCGATACACAGCTGTGAAGCTCGGCAGACATTAACATTACCGGTCGGTTATCCTTGGTTCTGAAAACTACTGCTTACCTTTTTTTTCCATATGAGCCAATGAGATTCACCGGTCAGCACCGGCGAGAACCTCCGAGAACCTTCGACTTCCTGGCAACCCATTAGGACCTCCTGGCGACCCATCTACGGCTCGTGAATTCTCGCTACTCTCCATGGCGGCTTCATTCTAGTCGTCACTAATTTTTCAGCATGTTGAAAAATTCATGGTGACCAATATGAGGCTGCGACTAGTTCCCAGAATGCGGGAACACCTGATGACCATGAAGGCGACTCCCCGGCAACCACCTGCGAATATGTGGTAACCATGTGGCGACTGCAAAGTCTCCTGCAGTCGCCTAAAAAGTCGCCTAAGTGGGACAGGCGCATTAGTTTTGCAAAAAATAACTTGAGCAAGACGTTGCTTCATTGCGATTATTGCACATACAGTGCCCTCCATAATGTTAAGGACAAAGACCTATCATTTATTTATTTGCCTCTGTCCTCCACAATTTGTGATTTGTAATAGAACAAAACACATGTGGTTAAAGTACACATTGTCAGATTTTAATAAAGGCCATTTTTATACATTTTGGTTTCACCGTGTAGAAATTACAGCAGTGTTTATACAAAGTCCCCCCATTTCAGGGCACCAAAATGTTTGGGACACAGCAATGACAAGTAAATGAAAGTAGTCATGTTTAGTATTTTGTTGCATATTCTTTGCATGCAATGACTGCTTGAAGTCTGCGATTCATGGACATCATCAGTTGCTGGGTGTCTTCTCTGGTGTTGCTCTGCCAGACCTGTATTGCAGCCATCTTTAGCTTATGCATGTTTTGGGGGCTTGTCCCCTTCAGTTTTCTCTTCAGCATATAAAAGGCATGCTCAATTGGGTTCAGATCAGGTGATTGATTTGGCCACTCCAGAATTAACCATATTCTAGCTTTGAAAAACTCGTTTGTTGCTTTAGCAGTATGCTTGGGATCATTCTCTTGCTGTAGAATGAACTGCTGGCCAATGAGTTTTGAGGCATTTGTTTGAACTTGAGCAGATAGGATGTCTCTATACACTTCAGAATTAATTATGCTATTCATTATGCGGGTCCTTTTCAGAATGGAAGGCAGTGACTAGTGGGGTACCGCAAGGCTCAGTACTGGGACCCCAGCTATTTACAATATAAATGATTTGGACGAGGGAATTGAATGCAACATCTCCAAGTTTGCTGATGTCACGAAGCTGGGGGGCAGTGTTAGCTGTGAGGGGGATGCTAGGAGGCTGCAAGGTGACTTGCATATATTGGGTGGGTGGGCAAATGTTTGGCAGATGCAGTATAATGTGGATAAATGTGAGGTTATCCACTTTGGTGGCAAGATCAGGAAAGTAGACTATTATCTGAATGGTGGCCGATTAGAAAAAGGGGAGATGCAACGAAACCTGGGTGTCATGGTACACCAGTCATTGAAAGTAGGCATGCAGGTGCAGCAGGCAGTGAAGAAAGCGAATGGTTGTTAGCATTCATAGCAAAAGGATTGGAGTATAGGAGCAGGGAGGTTCTACTGCAGTTGTACAGGGCCTTGGTGAGACCACACCTGGGGTATTGCATACAGTTTTGATCTCCTAATCTGAGGAAATACGTTCTTGCCATAGAGGGAGTACAGATAAGGTTCACCAGACTGATTCCTGGGATGTCAGGACTTTCATATGAAGAAAGACTGGATAGACTTGGCTTGTACTCACTACAAGATTGAGGGGGGATCTTATAGGAACTTACAAAATTCTTAAGGGGTTGTACAGGCTAGATGCAGGAAGATTGTTCCCGATGTTGGGGAAGTCCAGAACGAGGGGTTACAGTTTAAGGATAAGGGGGAAGTCCTTTAGGACCGAGATGAGAAGGACTTTTTTCACACAGAGAGTGGTGGGTCTCTGGAACTCTCTGCCAAAGAGGGTAGTTGAGGCCAGTTCATTGGCTATATTTAAGAGGGAGTTAGATGTGGCCCTTGTGGCTAAAGGGATCAGGGGGTATGGAGAGAAGGTAGGTACAGGATACTGAGTTGGATGATCAGCCATGATCATATTGAATGGCGGTGCAGGCTCGAAGGGCCGAATGGCCTACTCCTGCACCTATTTTCTATGTGTCTATGTTTCTATGTTACCATCAGCAGTTGTATCATCAATGAAGATAAGTGAGCCAGTACCTTCAGCAGCCATACATGCCCAGGCCATAACACCCCCACCACCGTGTTTCACAGATGAGGTGGTATGCTTTGGATCTTGGGCCATCACTCCTATATAAGTTAATCTTCATCTGTCCACAAGATCCTTTTGCAGAACTGTGATTGCTCTTTTAAGTGCTTCTTAGCAAACTGTAACCTGGCCATCCTATTTTTGTGGCTAACCAGTGGTTTGCATCTTGCAGTGTAGCCTCTGTATTTCTGTTCATGAAGTCTTCTGCGGACAGTGGGCATTGACAAATCCACACCTGACCCCTGAAGAGTGTTTCTGAACTGTCGGACAGGTGTTTGGAGATTTTTCTTTATTATAGAGAGAATTCTTCTGTCATCAGCTGTGGAGGTCTTCTTCGGCCTGCCAGTCCCTTTGCGATTAGTCAGCTCACCAGTGCTCTCTTTCTTCTTAATTATGTTCCAAACAGTTGATTTTGGTAAGCCTAAGGTTTGGCTGATGTCTCTAACAGTTTTATTCTTGCTTCTCAGTCTCATAATGGCTTCTTTGACTTTCATTGGCACAACTTTGGTCCTCATGTTGATAAACAGCAATGCAAGTTTCCAAAGGTGATGGAAAGACTGGAGGAAAGACTAGGTACTGAGAGCTCTCTTACATTAAGGAGGCAATTAAACACACCTGAGCAATTACACACACCTGTGAAGCCATGTGTCCCAAACATTATGGTGCCCTGAAATGGACAGACTATGTATAAACACAGCTGTAATTTCTACATGGTGAAAGCAAAATGTATAGAAATACCCTTTAATAAAATCTGACAAAAGTGCACTTTAACCACATGTGATTTTTTCTATTACAAATCTCAAATTGTGGAGTACTGAGGCAAATAAATAAATGATGGGTCTTAGTCCCAAATATTATGGAGGGCACTGTATACATTCGTATCACATAATGCTGTAGAATAAGGTTCTGCTCATTTTTGTTTCTGAAAATGGACTAATATAGACAGATCCCTTTGCTTCTCTCAACAAACATTCAGAGGGCAGTACACGGGAGTAAAAATCTCACACAGTGTAGCCAGGTTCAATCAGGAAAAAGTAGCGATAGAGGAAGACAAGCAGAATAGTTCTGAGATCTGGTTCACAGAGTGAGTGAGGTTAGTGTGAACTTTGGAGTGTGGGGAAGTGAGTGTGGGAGTGGGATGGTGGAAGGAAATGATAGGGGGGAGACAGAAGACGAGGCATGTTAAAAATAAACTGAGGTAGAAAGGGAAGAGGACAGTGAACAGAAACACAATGAGAAGAAGCTGGCACAGTATAGATTGTAGTAATTGAATGCCCTCACTAGTGCCTTACATACTGAGAAAGACCTGACACAGATCTAAATAGCCATGAAAGCCCATTTCACTTTCCTCAGCTAGAACCACACTCACTTTCGTATGGAGGTTTTTGAAGCAGGAACTATTCAAAGACAATGTGGATCTAACTGCTGGATAGAAGCATCACAATTCTGATGCATGAACCTTATTAGGAGATGATCAAATCCTGATTATGGTTTATGCACAATCATGTGTCAAGAAGCCACATTCACCACCATCACACACAATAATCTGTCATTTTATCATCTCTAGTAATTAGTTGAAACCCTTGTACAGTTGATATCTATTAACTATGGAAGTGTTTTTGTTTTACCAAATTACTACTTTTTCATGTATCAGCCTGATGCGGCAAATACTGTAGCTCAGAGCTTGTGCTGAGATCCAGGTACTTCTGAAAGAGTAAATGTATTGTTCAATCAATATCAATGTTGCAGTCAGATTGGATCACACTGAGGTGATTGGGGACAAGGGCTACTCCACTCTTTTAAGTACATATTTACATGTTGGGTGTGCACACCAAGAGATGTGGGCTATATTATAACTTGGTTTGTTCTGTACCAACAACGTCTGTTAACCTCACAAGCACCTCCAACCTAGCAACATGGCTTCTTCAATTCCCATCATGGTGGTCCCTCTTGGTCCTACCTTTTAACTGTGCTAAATTATCAGCGGACAGTAAAGACCTGTATGGGATGCTATTAAACATTCTTCTGTTTATGTACCCATTTACTACTAAATAGGTGTGGGCTCCTATATACTGTGTCAGCGAGACCAAGTGCAGACTGGGTGATGCTTTCGCTGAACATCTTCCCTCAGTCCGCCTTGGTCAACGCGATCTCCTGGTTGTCAAACTCTTTAACTCCCCTTCCCATTCTCATAGTGCCCTTTCTGTCCTGGGCCTCCTCCATTGTCAGAGTGAGGCCCAGCGCAAATTGGAGGAACAGCACCTCATATTTCACTTGGGCAGCTTACAACCCAGCGGCATGAATTTTAATATTTCTAATTTCAAGTAACCCTTGCATCCCCTCTCTCTCCATCCCTAGTAGTCATCGTACTAGTTTCACTGTCATCCTGCTGAGTTTCAGTCATTACCCAATTTTTCCATTCATTATCACCTTCTCCACAGACAAAAATGGACCAATGTGGGCTCCACCTTTCATTGATCATCGTTGCTTTTTGCATATCTTTCATTCATTTGTTCTATGTACCTTCTATATGTCTCGTTTCACTCATCCCAAACTCTCAGTCTGAAGATTGGTCTCAACCCGAAACATCACCTATTCCTTTTCTCCGATGATGTTCCCTGACCTGTTGAGTTATTCCAGCATTTTGTATCTATCTTCAGCAACTAAATAGAGATGTCCTTGCCGTTAGTCGAGTCTACTTTAAATCCTGGGCCAAGACTTAAGACTTGATCCAGATGCCAACCATTCATGTCTCCTTGAAACTTGTTGTATCTCAGTCAACACACCACATACAGAGGGTGATTCCATTGTATTGATGTTCATCCATTGACAGATACATCATGAGCTTAGGGAAGTATACACGGAGCCAACCTATCTTTAAAAACAAAACTTTCGAAGTTCTCTGAGATACCAGCATTATATTTTTCTCCATTTACAAGTTTTACAGATTATTCGTGTTGCTTGTTTTATAATTTCTAAGGCAGCAAAGCCACCTCACATTCATTATTGTTGAAGCTATTATGCACAAACAAGTACTTTTGCGTTGAGAATGACTGAAACCGGAAAGTCGCACACTGTGGTGGGAAGGTGAGTGTGTTGCTTTAGCAGAGAGTGTGCGTGGTTTACATGGATGTGATTCTCATTCTTATGTGAATGTTCCCACCAGACCAGCTGATACACCAGACCACCAATTAGGGGATGTTTCAATAGGCTTCATTTTTTTAGTCCAAAGAGAGAGGGCTGAACTAAATGAAACGGTCCTGTCTTTCATGATATGATAAGCATCAGGGGTCCTGACAATTCTGAGTATCTTCGTTTAGCATGGATGAGCTCCTCTGATGTCTCGGAATAGAATGCAGTGAATTCACTTCATTGACATCTAATATTTGAAACCCCACTTTTTCAAAACTCCTTTCTCTTGCCTTCCCATCACTGAAACCCACTCAACTGTTGGGCTTGAGTATTTGTGTTATGGAGGCAGGGGGCACTGGGGCTTCATCCACTTCCAGCACATTCAACAGTTCACTTGGTTATCCCTTGAATTATTGATTGAATTTATTGAAAGACAGAGCGTGGAAACAGGCCCTACAGCCCATCGAGTCCACACCGACCATTGATCACCTGTTCACACCAGTTACATGTTATCCCATTTTTGCATCCACTTCCAACACCGCAAGGTAAATTTACAGAGGCCAATTAACCTCCAAACATGGGACGCAGGGTGGAAACTGGAGCACCCGGAAGAAACCCATATGGTCACAGAGAGAACATGCAAACTCCACACAGACAGCATTCAAGGACAAAATTGGGCAGCACAGTGACACAGCTGGTAGAGCAGCTGCCTCACAGTGTGAGAGACCCAGGATTTGATCCTGACTGTCGGTGTGAATGTCTGTGTGAATTTTGCACGTTCTCCCAGTGTTCCTCCGGGTGCTCTGGATTCCTCCCACTTCCCAAAGACGTGCAGGTTTGTAGGTTAATTGGCATCTGTAAATTGTCACTAGTGCATATGGATTGGATGAGAAAGTGGGATAATATAGACCTAGTGTGAATGGGTAATGGTCGGTGTGGACTTGCTGTACCTTTAAACTAAACTGAACTAAATTGAACCTGGGTCTCTGGCTCTGTGAGGCAGTAGCTCTACCAGCTGTGCCACTGTGCCACCCTAGGCCTCAAAGCTCACCCTGGAGCAGGTCTGAGATATCTCACCCAGTTGTAAGCCCTGGCAATGATGCCAGCTGTTTGGCTGAGAAGAGATAGCAGTCACCACCATATGTGACCCTGCCTCATCCAGAAACCTAAACACAGGAGAGTGATTTCCCCGTCTCCCTGGGGCTTGCACTCATCTCTTGTGCGGACAATTCCTCAAGCATTATGTTTCATTACATGACGTCCTGCCACAAACTATTCCAAAATCAGAAAATTCCTCACCTGCTGAATCGCCTCTAGTTTAATGACTGATTGACAAAAAATGTTTAAAGAACCATAAAAAAATAATGATGTTAACATTAAGATTTTTCATCTTGGGCATGACTAGGTTTCCAGATAAGGTCAAAGGTTATAGGAGCAGAATTAAGCCATTCGGCCCTTCAAGTCTACTCTGGCTGATTTATCTTTCCCTGCCAACACCATTCTTTGCCTTCTCCCCATAACCCCTGACACCTATACGAATCAAACACCTGTCAATCTCTGCCTTAAAAACATCTATTGATTTGGCCTCCACAGCCTTAAATGTTATAAAGTACGTTGCAAGTATTATCACAATGTTTAAGAAACATTTAGACAGAAACATGAATAGGACAGGGTTTATAGAGATATGAGCAAACACAGGCAGGTGGGACTAGTGTAGATGGGGCATATTGGCCAGTGTGGGCAAGTTGGGCTGAGTGGCCTGTTTCCACACGATAAGGCTCTATGACTGATTGTAAATGCTTAAATTCCACTCCACTTCACCTCCAAATCTCACAATTGAAAATGCAGCATGCTTAACCTCTGAAAAATTGAGGAGTCAGCTGCTCTCTCCTTGCGTTTGAAGTTCCTGTACAAAGTTTGAGAGTCCCAAAGAGGAGTGAAGCGAGGGGTAGTTCTATCCCTTGATCATGTTGTTCTCGCAGATGAAAGGAACCAAAGTGCCCAGACGGCCACAGGACGTCAATTCACTGACCATTTGGGAAAGGTACATTTCCTTTATTGGAACCTCTTGTTCAAAGACATTTTTTTTTTGCAGGGTATTTTTTTTTGCTTTCCCAGCAATGGAAGGATGTTGCCTCCTCCTCCGACTGCCGCCCTCTCTCCCACCCCTAGTTCACACCTCAGTACTTATAGCCCTGACGCTGGCCGGCGTCTCCCGCACCGTGTTCTGGCGGCTCACCGGGTAACCTTGGAGCGACGACATCTTGAAGGGCGGGCCCGCCTCTTTGTAGCGGGCGGGAGTGTAGGCGACCCGATCGCCTCCGTTGCGCATCTCCTCGGCGGTCTGTATGTAAAATGGGGAGCGGCGGGGGGAGCAGTCGGGACACGAGGCCCTCGCCGCTGCCTGTCTGGGCTCCACCGGCACAGGCAGCTGAGTGAGAAACCCGTCCACAAAGTGTGCGTTGCAGGCGTCGCATGCCAAGTGTGGGTGAGGGTGTAAATCTGAGTCTTCCTCCTCATCGTCCGATTCACTCTTGCAACAATAATACTGGCGGAGAAAACACACACACAAAAAGAAACAGGCTGAAGATAGGATTCAGAAACTGGAACCAAACAGCCCTCTGATTATCTCCCAGCTAATTCTTTGCCTTGCATCCCAAATAAACTTCACTCATCCCAGACTTGCAACAATAAAACTGGTGGAGAAAACAAAAAAAAGAAACAGGAAGGAGACAGGATTCAGAAACTGGAAACAAACAGCCCTCTGATTATCTCCCAGCTAATTCTTTGCCTTGCACCACAAGTAATGTCATCCCAGACTCTGCAGCACATGGCACCCAGTTTCCTTCACCAAGGTGTCACCCTTTCACACAGAGGGTGGTGAGTGTATGGAATGAGATGCCGGCGGAGGTAATTGAGGCATGCAGCATTGCGACATTTAAGAAACGTTTGGATAGGTACATGGATAGGAAGGATTTAGAGGGATATTGGCCAAAAGCAGGCAGGAGGGACTAGACTAGATGGGACATGTTGGCCGATGTGGGCACATGGGGCTGAAGGGCCTGTTTCCATGCAGTATGATTCTATGACTCTAATCATCCTCGTATTTGCTGAGTTGCATTTATTGTCAGGCTGGCTATACCTTCATTTGGAGTATTGCATGCAGTTCTGGCCATCCTGATATATGAAAGATGTGGAGGCATTGGAATGGGTGCAGTGGAGGCTTACCAGTATGATGCCTGGATTAGGGGGCATTATCTGCAGGGAGAGGTTGGACAGATAGGGATTATTTTCTGTGGAACACCAGAGGTCGCGGGCTGACCCAGAAAAATATATCCAATTATGGGAGCTGTAGATAGGGTAGACAGACAGACTCTTTTTTCTCAGGATGGAAAAATCAAATATTAGAGGACATAGCTTTAAGGCCAGAGGGCAAAGGTTTAAAGGAGATATGCAGAGCAGGTTTTTTACACCAAGGGTGGTGCCTGCAACATGTTGCCATGGGTGGCAGTAGAGGCAGATATGATAGTGGCATTTAAGAGACTTTGAGATAGCCAAATGGATATGCAGTGAATGGAGGGATATGGATTACATGCAAGCAGTAAGAAATGGTCTTGGCATCATGTTCATCACAGACACTGTGGGCCGAGAGTCCTGTTCTATGTTCATTCTCATTCATGCTCTCGCGCCTCTCTTTTTCTCTCTGAGGTTCTGCAATTCTTCAAGTTTTTTGCTGTCCTCCAAGGATACTCCTGAAGCTTCACTGGTCACCACGTGTGTGCAATTGCCCTACCCTGAGGGTTGCTGCCAATGCCTTGCTCTCTTTGCTAAGAAGCTCCTTATAACCCTCTGGTGTCTCTCTCCCAGCCCAACCTCTAGATCACCTGCTGTGATATTAATTTACTTTAGTTTAGTTTAGAGATATAGCATGGAAACAAGCCCTACAGCACACCGAGTCCATGTCGACCAGCATATCCAATAAACTAGCACTATCCTACACACTAGGGACAGTTTATAACCTTTACCAAAACCAATTAACCTAAAAACCTGTACGTCTTTGGAGTCTGGGAAGAAACCAAAGCACCTGGGGAAACCCGCGCAGTCACTGGGAGAACATACAAACTCCATACAGATAGCACCCATAGTCAGGTTTGAACCCAGGTCGACTCTACCGCTGTGCCACCGTGTTGTCCCCCCTGCTATCGTGCCGCCCCAAAGTCATCTCCCGAAGTCATTCCTTAGGACATTATAAATGGTGCTGTCTGAAATCAGAAGAGGCTACAAAATACCTTAAGACCATTAGACATAGGAGCAAAATTCGGCTCCATTTGGCTTATTGAGTCTACTCCGCCACTCGACCATGGCAGACCTACTTTGCCCTCTCAACCCCATTCTCTACCGTCTCCTCTTAACCTTTAACAGCCTTACTAATCAAGAACCTATCAATCTCCAGTTTAATAATGCCCAATGCCTCGCCTCCACAGCCATCTGTGATAATGAATTCCACAGATTCACCACCTCCTGGCAAAAGTATTTTCTTCTCATCCCAACTCTAAAGCTACGTCCTTTTATTCTGAGGTTGTGCCCTTTGGCTCTACACTCTCCCATTACTGGAAACATCATTTCCATGTACACTCTATCTAGGCCATTCATTATTCAGTAGGTTTCAATATGATCCCCCTCATCCTTCTAAACTCCAGGGAGTACAGGCCAGAGCCTTCACATGCTCCTCAGACTTTAACCCAATAATTCCCAGAATCATGCTCATGAACCTCCTCTGGACCCTCTCCAACGGCAGCACATGCTTCCTCAAATATGGGGCCCAAAGATGCTCATGATATTCCTCACCAGCGTCTTATATAGCCTCAGAATTACATCCTTGCTTTTATATTCTAGTCCCTTAAAAAGAATACTAACATTGCATTTGCCTTTCTTACCACTGACTCGACCTGCAAATTAACTTTTGGGAATTCTGCCTAGCACTCCCAAGTCCATTTGCACCTCCGATTTCTAAATCCTCTCACCATTTAAAAAGTAACTTCTGCTTTTATTCCTTCAACTAGGACCCAGATATCTAAAAGCCAGCAAACCTAGGACTTGCTAGGTCCAATGCCTTTCCCTATAGAGACAGCAAATCCAATACAGGGCTCCTGGATTACTCCAAGCAATGTTCGATATAGAGGTGATCACTGAGACACAAGGCAATGTCCTGAAGGCTGTAAATGTGTCAGAGGTCCTACAGTTGTCTACCACACTCATAATGACTGCAGGTCCCTGCGACACGGCAAACCGCAGCAGTTCTTGTGCGTCTGCATCGCATGTTGTTGGTTTGCTACCTGGAGTTTCTACCAGTCTGGGCCTTGTATGAGTGGTGTGAGACTGATGCCAAAGGCCTCTGGAGTACACATTAAACCGATGTCCAGAATGGATACAATGAAGGAACTCTGCAATATTTTGAAGAAAAGGTAGGAAGCCTAAACAGAAACAATCCCTTAGCCAATATCATTAAATTCCATGTTACTTGCCTTGTTGGTGTTTGTGGGAGACATCTGTACGCAGAATGGCTGCCTAATTATCTTCTACATTAAAGCACTGACTGCTCTTCATTGCTGTGAGGCTCTGAAATATGCTACGTCTACAAAATTACAGCAAGAATTGGATAACTCCTCACACAGTTAATATTTTCTCTTTTTTCCCTTATTTCTGAATGGCATAATAGGTTGCCATTTGGCCCATGGAGTCTTATGCTGGCCACAGGTCAATCTCAGTAAATTTTCTACTGATAATTTTCCCTGTGACCTATCCTCCCCACATGAGGGGAATATAGAGGCTCAATGCACAGAATATTTCATCCAGGATTGGAGAATCAAGAAACAGTGGACATAGGTTTAAGGCGAGAGGGGCAAGATTTGAATAGGAACCTGAGGGGCAACCTTTTCACTCAGAGCGTGGTGGGAATACGGAAGGAGCTGCCAGAGAAAGTAGTTGATACAGGTACTATAACTACTGTACATTTAAAAGACATTTGGCTGTACAGGCCCACCACTGATTTTCTGGCACTCTTGATTCCAGAGCCTTTCTGGATTAACTTTTTGCTGGACCAACAGAGGTCACAGCCTCGGTGGGGAGTCCAAAGGCACCAGATCAGTCCGCCTAGGCCGCTGAGGGGCTGAGATACCAGCCCGCCAAAGTTGGCGTTGGAAATTGTCTTTGGGAACATAACTGCAGGCTCTGACTAGGCTGGAGTTCCAGAGCCCTGGCCGCAGGGGGCAAATTCGGCCTGCTGACTGGCCACGGAAGTCCCGATGAGATAGAACCGCCACCTCATCTGGTTTAGGCACCACATTTCCAGAGGTACATCTGGGGGGATTTCCAGGTGCTCTCGTAATTTTGTCCGGATTAAAGGAGGTGCCAGACCACGTGGTCGGAAAATTAGTGGTGGACCTCTACCTGGATGGGAAAGGTTTAGAGAGATATGGGCAAACTGTGGGTAAATTAGACTATCTTAGATGGGGCGTCTTGGTCGACATGGATGTGTTGGACCCGAGGGCTCATTTCCATGCTGTATAACTCTATGACTTGAGCCCCTCCCCCAGATTCTGTCACTGACCTACACACTCAGGGCAATTTCCAGTGGCCAATTATTCCAACACGTCTTTAGCATGGGGGGAAAAATCAGCTACCTAGAGGGAAGGTGCAAACTCCACAACAGACAGCACTGGATGGCAGAATAGAAGTAGGGGCACTGGAGTTTTGAGGCAGCATATCCACCAGCTGTTCCACTCCAAACACAAGCATAGTCTTCCAGCAACCAGGAAGGATTGTGCTATAAAGCAGAATCCCATAATTCAGAGACTGTAGGTGTATGTATATGCATTGCTTATTCTGCAAACCCATCCCTCTATTAGTGTCACTTGTTAACTCACCTGGAGTCTACAGTAACAGAGCACACCTATGATACAAAGCAGTATCACTGTTGCTAGTATTCCACCAGTGATAACAACAGTTCCAGCTGTCATCCGACCAGTTCTCCATCAAACCCTGGAAAAGCAAAGAGAAGAGATGGTAATTGTCAATGTAATAAGTTGCTGGTTTATACCAAAGATACAGTGCATTCAGAGAGTATTCAGACCCCTTCACTTTTTCCACATTATGTTACAGTACAGCCTTATTTTAAAATGGATTAAAAAACATTTTGTTATCATCAATCTACACACAATACCCCAGAATGAAGAAGCAAAAACAGGTGTTTAGAGATTTTTGCAAAGTAATTAAAAAGAAATAACTGAAATATTGTGGCAGCACGCAGTGGTTGGGCCACTTGCTACACCAACCCGCAGCAGTCGGGGGTACGGTCATGCGACTGGGCCATGGAGGGGAGGAGTTGTCACGGGGTATAGGGGTGTGTCCTAGTATAAATAACGAACCCCAGGTCAACCCTCCCTCTCTCACTTTGAGCTGACCAGCTCTCTTCTCTCTTCGGGTGAGTGTCCTGCCACCTCAGCAAGAGCTCAACTCGAGCCCACGAGGCAGCAGCCTCGCAGCAGCAACAATGCCTTTGTGTTAGAGGACTAAACGTGCATGTATATCTACCTATAATGCCTCAATAAAGAAGCCTTATTCATGACGTTTGGTGCCACTACAATATTACATTTACATAATATAGCAATGTTACAAAATTTTGAGATTTTAAAAATCAAGACTACAATTTATCCCATCAGATAAAGCATAAAAATAAGTTTAATTTGACACCTAATTCACTTTCATATCTTCAGTATTAAGAAAGTAATGGCCATTTTTCATACTCAGAAATTAGCATCTTGTTCCCCATTGCCTTTCAATTGACTTAACTCAAAAGCTGTGATCTGGAACAGTTAAAAGCCCATAACTTTCTTAAAAATTAAGAGAACTCAATGAAATTTTCAGTTATTATAGATTGAAGCATTCTGAAACAATCTTACTTGGATGACCTGAAATTAAAGCATATAATTAGTTAGTTATCTAATTGTAGCTAATTACAAAATTCAATGAGTAGATCTAAACATCTATCCATTTCTTAAGAAAAGATAAACTTTTTTTAAAATTGTCTAAGTGTCCAAATAAAATTCACACACTAATCCACAATATAACATAATTTTTAAATCTCATTTTCATGAATTTCTGGGCCAAATGGAAGGAATTTAGGGTTTGATTCCTGAAATTAATGGCCATTTAAATCAACTAGCGAGTGGGTTTTAGTGGAATGCGGTGGATTGGAACGTTGCGGTTAGCGGTGAAGTCGGTATGAAAAATACTGTTTGTTCATACATTTTTTTGGACCCCATTTCGCAACATGAAAATATTATTAAAGCCTCCCAAAAAAACAACTTTTAATATAAAAATAAACTATTTACCTTTTTTTCTCCCCTACGCAAAATCCTTCCGGTTGTCGGCGCTCACGGCTTTTGAAGGTGATTTTTAAATTACTCTAGTTAATAAATAATTTAGAGTAATTTAAAAATACCTTCATTCATGAAATGTCGGAGCAATTTTTCTTCCGCAACGAAATCGCCCGATATGGATCGATTTTTCCTGCCTGTGGAAAAACGGCACTTTAAGCCTGCCCCCCCCTCTGAAAGGCGCCAAAGTCGCGCACACGGGGAGTGGCAGAACTGCAGCGCTGCTCAAGGTAAGTTTTGTAACATGCCTACATAATATCATCAAGGATCTCTCTGTACATCGCTCCGTTCATCTTTCCCTCGATCCTGACTAGTCTCCCAGTTTATCTTATATCAGTAGACTGTGGATGGCTCGATTGTAATCATGTATTATCTTTCCGCTGACTGGTTAGCACACAACAAAAGCTTTTTACTGTGCCTCAGTACAGGTGACAATAAACTAAACTCAAACCCAAACACATCAAGCCCATTTATTTCATTGGAGAGTGATAGGGGCAAAGGAGAAAGGTAAGTACAAGATCATTTGCACTTGCGGGGGGGTCACTGTTTTCAAATCCGGGGTCACCGACATGAGATAAAAATGAGGTTTGGAGTTGATGGAACTCGCTTCCTCAAAGGGTGGTGGAAGTAGAGACTGAGCATTTTTAGGGCCGAGAGAGATACAGTCTTGATAACTGAGAGAGTGAAAGATTTCGGAGATGTGGAGGTTCGGCCACGATCCTGTTGAAATGTGTAGTGGTTTCAGGGGATGATTGGCCTTCTGCTCCTGATTACATTTTTTAAAAGATGAATACAAAATAATATTTCAATCCTGGATAAGAAAACTGAGTTTCAACTACATATCTTTCAGTGACTGAATGTCAGGGCATTAAAAAGCAACTAGTAGGAAACGTGATTCCTCGCTCACTGAGCTTCCAAGTTCCAAGTGGAATTGAAGCTGTGTGTCATTTGCTGCAAAGGTCTGCTTTGGATTATGACTGACTAGTTGGAATACTAACAAGCTTTAGAGTCAGGCAGCGGTAGACCTAACCCATGCCTTCAGCGGCAATGCATCAATGAGTAACAAGCCACCTGGTCCACCAAGCCTTTGCCAGCCTTTAATTACTCATCTATACTAATCCCATTTACCAGCATGTGCCATGGTTCCTTATGTGCCTTGACAATTGAAGTGACAAATGTTGTGGGAGTCTCTGCCTCCATAACTCGCCTAGGTTGGTCAGACTCTAAACACCCTCTGGGTGAAAAACATTCCTTCACTGATTCCTTCCAAACCGTTGAACCTATGGCCTCCGTTTCAGACACCTCTTCTGTAAAGTTATTATAATACCTTTTATCCACTGTTTGTTACAAATATTTCCAGATTCTCCATGCAATAGTGTAAAGGAGTTATCATCGGTATCGCTCAACCAATGACATTGAAACTAATTTGTTTAGTTTAGGTTAAAGGAACAGCATGGAAATCGGCCCTTCAGCCCACCGAGTCCATGCCGACCATTGATCACTTGTTCACACTAGCTCTGTCATCCTTCTTGCACATCCACTCCCTACACATTAAGGGCAATTTACAGAGGCCAATTAACCTCCATGTCTTACATCATAGAGTCATATAGCAATGAAACAGGCCCTTTGGCCCAACTTGTCCATGCAGACCAATATGCCCCATCTATATTAGTCTGACCTGCCTGTGTTTGGCTCAAATCCCCCTAAACCTATCCTATCCATGTACCTGTCTAGATGGTTCTTAAATGTGATAGTACCTGCCTCAACTACCTCCTTCAGATTGAAACATTAATTCCTTTGTTCCCGTGAGCTGATGTACACACTGCTGGTCACCGCTTTACAGGAAAGATGCAAATGAATCAAAGAGGGGTTAGCAGACACTGACAAGCCCTTTGCCAGGATTGGAGAATTGCAGTTATGAGGAGAAATTGGATGAACTGGGGTTGTGAGGAATAGAGGACAGACAATGGAAGTAGAAAATAGAAAATAGAACATAGTAAAATACAGCACAGGAACGGGCCCTTTGGTCCACAATGTATCAAGCTAAATTAATCTAATCTGCCTGCACATGATCCATACCCCTCCATCCCTGCCTATCAAAGGTCTAACAATGATGAGGAGCCGAGGTAGTGATAGTGTGATAACCTATTTGCCTGAGAACAGAGATCTGCTGAGGACAGGACCTGCCGGAGAAGACGATGGAGAGAAAAACATCTTCACATTCAAACAGCAATCACATGAGAACTTACATAAGATCTGTAACCTGCAGGGCTACGGGCCCAGTGCAGAAAGGAGATTTATGCCAGGTAATTGTTTCTGAACCAACACCGACAATGATGGGTTGAATGGCTTCCTTCAGAGTTGTAGCAAATGTTATACTCTATTTCTATCATTTTATATTTCAGTAATTTTGGAAAAGGAAATGTTTGTATGTGGCAGGTGAGTTTCTGGGTGCTGACATGCTTTTATAATCTAAAAAGGCTCAAAGTACTGGAGTAACTCAGCGGGCGGGTCAGGCAACAACTCTGGGGACACGGATAGGTGAAGTTTTGGGTCACCTTTCCATGTTCTCCAGAGACACTGCCTGACCTATTGAGTTACCCCAGCACGTTGTGCCTTTTTTTGTAAACCAGGATCTGCAGTTTCTTGTGTCTCTTTTTGTAGACTATGTTGTTTGCAGTACCAGGGAACATCTGACGGTGGCGATATGGGCATCAGTTTGGAGTCTGGCTGCATCTATGCCTTGGTTGCATGACAGCATTATCCCAATGTCATAAACAGCCGGAAACTGGAACGGATCTCTCTTGATTAAAAATACAAGGTCATCAGAAATTTAAAATTTTGGGTTGCAAATTAGAAATTCAAGATGCAAACAAAACTAGTTCAATTCTGCAGCAATGCAACATCAACTGAAACTATATATCAACGATACAGGAATAATTGTGCACTCAAAAGACCAGTTTTTATTCTGAAGAAGGGTTTTAACTATCAACGAAATGTCACCTATCCATGTTCTTCTGAGATGTTGCCTGACCTGTTGAACAGTTCCTTCTTTCTGCTTTTATTGGACATTGGGCATCAATGGGGGGTATTGACACTGATAGAAGATTCTGATTTAAATAACGTATCATCGTCTTATGCTTAAATTCCATTCTGAGTTATTAATGGATTCCTCCACCAACTTATTTTCTGGTTTGGTGTTTTCAAAACTCTCAGAGCAAACATATTTCACATTTTCTCTGGATTTTTGGACAATGATCTTAAATCTATGGTGATTAAATCTCTCAGCAGAGGATAAACTTTACCCTCTCTTTCAAAACCCTCATTATCTTGACAGCCTCTACACGGTCATCTCGTACCTTCCTGTTTGATGTCAACAGACTTATCCTCCACCCACTCCTCAGCGCTGTCCCTTGTCCCTAGGAAACCTCTTACACACTTTTTCTATGGCAATTAAATATTCCCTCACGAGACCGCTCAGAGTTCACAATATTTATAAAATCCTAGCACCATCTTTCACGGGTTCAGTGGCACAGTGGTAGAGTTTCTGCCCTACAGCGGCAGAGACCCGGGTTTGATCCTGGCTACAGGTGCCGACTGTACGGAGTTTGTAAGTTCTCCCTGTGACCATGGGGGTTTTCTCTGGGTGCTCTGGTTTTCTCCCACATTCCAATGAGGTACAGGTTTGTAGGTAAATTGGCTTTGGTAAAAATTGTCCCCAGCGTGTAGAATAGTGCTAGTGTACGGGGTGATCGTTGATGCCTGCACGGACCTGGTGAGCCGAGGGACCTGTTTCCGCACCGCATCTCAAAACAAAACTAAATCTCTTTGGTTAGCAATCAGTTTTTAATTTTTATGTAGTAATAAGGAACTACAGATGCTGGTTAACAAAACAAAAGACACAAAGTGCTGGAGTAACTCAGTGGGTCGAGCAGCATCCTTGGAGAACGTGGGACTGGGACTCTTCTTCAGACTCTCAGTGTGAAAAAGGGTCCCGACCTGAAACGTCTCTATCGATATTTTCCTGGGATGCTTCCTGACCCGTTGAGTTACTCTAGCATTTTGTGTCTAAGTTTTTAGTACAGCATGGACAAAAGTCTTTCAGCCCACCGAATCTGTGCCAAGCATCGATCACCTGCTCACACTAGTTCTCCGTTATCCCACTTTCACATCTACTCCCTACACATTTGGGGTAATTTAGAGGCGAATTAACCTACAAATCTGAGGAAACCAGAGGAGCCAGTGGAATCCCACGCAGTCACAGAGAGAATACACCAAATGTTATTCACATTATTCCTTTTATCATGTATATGTACACTGTGGATGGTTCGATTGTAATCATGTAATCTCTTTCCGCTGACTGGTTAGCACGCAAAAAAAGCTTTTCCCTCAACCTCGGTACATGTGACAATAAACTAAACTGAATGTGCAAACTCCATACTGACAGCACTCGAGGTCAGGTAAAGATGATCTAATTTAAAGTTAGAGGTGTTTCTTTTTATCTCCTGTTGTATGCTCTTATCAAGACTGTTAATGGTATCTCTACCAGGTTTTCAAGAGAGAGTTAGATTTAGCCCTAAGGGCAAAGGGAATCAAGGGATGTGGGGGAAAAGCTGGGACGGGATCTTGGATGATCAGCCATGATCATATTGAATGGCGGTGCTGGCTTGAAGGGCCGAATGGCCTAGCCCTGCACCTATTTTCTATGTTTTCTATGTAATATCTTGCATTAAATCACCCTGTAAACTGCCCTACATGTGTGAGCTGTGACTCAGTGACAATCCTTTGCTACCTTTGACAAATAGTTTTCAGCCTTCTGGTCCTTCCCTCGCTTCCTGTGGAGTAACGGATGTTCTCCTAGTTGACATGGAAGGTTTCATGCCTCACCGGTCACCTCCACTATGACAGCTTGTCCCAATGGTGTCTGTTTTTCTGCTGTCTTTCGCAGTGTGAAACATCACAGCCTAATTTACCTCTGCTTGGATCTTACACGATACTAATTCATTGTAATAAATTTCAAGCTGTGTTTTCTCATCCCTCTCTGATCCTTCGTTCACACTTTCTATCCTCTTTGAACATTGTTATTTTTCTAAAAGATAAAAGTCTTTTGAATTCTCTCTCTGTCTCATTGAATCACATCCTAATTTACCTATGATTGGAACCTGGACGATAATGCTCTCTTATATTTATAGTTTAGATTTAGTTTAGTTTAAATGCACAGAGGTTTCAAAAGATTCACTTTAGTTTAGTTCAGAGATACAGTATGGAAACAGGCCCTTCTGCCCACTGAGTATGCTCCTCCCGCACTAACATTATCCAACACACTAGGGGCAATTTACAATTTTTACCAAAGCCAATTGAAGGGTCTCGACCCGAAACGTCGCCTATCTCCTTCACTCCTTAGATGCTGCTGCACCCGCTGAGTTTCTCCAGCTTTTTGTGTAACCCTCGATTCTCCAGTATCTGCAGTTCCTTCTTTAACAACCTACAAATCTGTATGTCTTTGGAGTGTAAGAGGAACCCAGGGAAAGCCCAAGTGGTGAATGTAGAGAGAACGTACAAAGTCTGTACAGACATCACCTGTAGTCGGGATCAAACCCAGGCCTCTGGCTCTGAAAGAGAGCAACTCTACTGCTGTGCCACCGAGCCAGCCTCAATGCTCTCGATGTGCATCTGCTTGCACACTCTTTGGTTGTAAGTGCGCCATGTCATACATTCTTCCCATAAAAACTCTGTACTTCACATTCTACGGAAAACTGTCGCTTTATGGGCGGCATAGTGGTGTAGCGGTACTGCTGCTGCCTCACAGCGCCAGAGACCCTGGCTCGATCCTGACCTCGGAGTGGTCCAGTTTCCTCTTACACTCCAAAGACATACAGATTTGTAGGTTAATTGGCTTTGGTAAAAATTGTAAATTGCCCCTAGTGTGTTGGATAATGTTAGTGAGGGTTAGTGTTGTCTGAGTGGAGTTTGTATGTTCTCCCTGCGACTACATGGGTGTCCTCCGGATGTTCTGGTTTCCTCGCACATCCCGAACACGTGCAGGTTTGTAGGTTAATTGACCATCTGTAAATTGTTCCCTAGTGGACAACGAGTGTAAGCAGGTGATTAATGGTTGGCGTGGACCTGGTAGGATGATGGGTCTGTTTCCATGCTGTATCTCTAAAGTAAGCAACTGTAATGGCAGTCCCAAACACCACCTCTTGTGTTTCTTAATGTTCTTAGATTCACAATCTCTGCCCTCACACCAAAGTGTCATCTGCTGATAAAGGCACCCTCACAAAGTGCAATTCTTTCTGCTGTTTTCCTCAGTGAAACTTCACTCATCTAAAAATCCTTGTCCATCTATGGTTTAAATACTGTTTCTGCCTTTGGGGAGGATCTGACATTCTACTGCTCAGGATACAAGAGATGTTGTCATCTAGTATGCAGTTTCTGTCTCATCTCCTCTGCTGCTTTTCTATATGCCACCGATATTCATTTAGCTGCACTCCTCCAAAGTTGTAAGTGTCCCATGTCAAACGCTCCTTTTGCTCTGTCGAGATAAAAAATACTTTGCACAGGATCTCAAGCTGTAGATCCTAGTCTCCATTCCCCCAGCCCAATAAATGCAAGGAATTTTAAAATGTAAACTCAGGCCATGCTCATCACAATCTTCTGCTCAACTTGTTCTTTGTGCAAAGTGATTGTTTTTGTGCAAATGTAATTACAATGTAGACAGGAAGTGGTCAAGATGAGGGTTTTAGTAATATATCGATAGATGACTTCCAAGGCAACCCACAGAGACCCATACATGACATAACTTGCGTATTTGAATTTCAGTGAAATATTATTAATAAATAGTGAGAGAGCAATAGAGCACGTCTCTTCTGCCCATCACTGACTGCCAGCACCCACTTAAACAAATCCCACACAAATCCGATGTTATTCCCATTCCCACCAACTGCCCTCAGTTTCTCCCACTCACCTACACACCTGGGGCAATTTACAGTGGCCTCCTAATCATTTTTGAGATGTGGGGTTAAACTGGAACCAGGCCTGTCGACCACCAAGTCTATGCCGACGATCGATCACCCATACACTAGTTCTATGTTAACCCACTTTCTCACCTTACACACTAGGTGCAATTTACAGAAGCCAATTAGCCAACAAACTTGAACGTCTTTGAAATGTGGGAGGAAACCAGAGCACCTGGAGGAAGCCCACATGGTCACAGGGAGAACGTGCAAACTCCACACAGACAGGTCAGGATTGACGCAACCGCCTTTCCACGGCCTGTCGTCAGCCTGACCGCCTCTCCATGTCTTGCTATGCACAACAAATTGTGTTCTGATGTTTCAATCTGAAATATCAGCCATGCCTTTGCTTCCACAGATGCTGCTCGATCCATTGAGCA
Organism: Raja brachyura; assembly: GCA_963514005.1. The sequence goes on from OY740790.1 coordinate 27,645,780, forward strand.
CCTCCAGCAGTCTGTTATTCTTTTGCCCCAGATTCCAGCATCTGCACTCTCTTGTGACTTGTGCCAACAAATTGGATTTGAATTACCTATGTTGCAGCAGCAATCAGCTGGCTGGGAAATACATTGGATGTCCTGGAGTCATGGAAGGTGCTATACAAATACAAGTCTTTCTGCTTCTTATTCACATCCTGCCTTTAATAACGCCTGTAGGGCAGACACTACTGTGTATTGAGGCTCACATGAATATTTTACTGCTATTTATGTGTTACGGTTCATTGATCCTCTCAACTTGAGAAGCAGTGACTCATGCAAGTGTAACTAATTGTTTATTTTTGAAAGATCACTTCAGATTGTCTAGTAATATTGTTCACCCTGTATTTAACACACAGACACTGCAGTAAAAACCAAGGTGCATATTTTAAAGTCAAACAAATTGCTGGAAGAACTCATTGGGCCAGTTCTCCCTATGGAGGGAGATGGATAGATGGCGCTTCGGTTCTCACCACTCCTTCAGGCTGATAAAGGGTCCCAATCCAAAATATCGTCCATCCATTTCCCTCCACAGGTAACTCAAATTACACTGCACCAATTAGTGTATGTGACTGGCGGGCTGAGTTCCTCCAGCAGTTTTTTTTCTGCTCAAGTTTCTACAAGTCCTTTGTGTCTTTATTTTAAATTCAATCGCCATTGTTTCAAAGGCTTTCAATTCATGAATAATTCATATGAGCACATCCCAGTGTATATGGAACAGTTCCAGTTTACTCCTGTTCTCACTTCCGTTCCCTAACCAAGGTACCCGAGAAAATCTTGGTCCTCTTAGCTCAGCGATGTGCATGGAAAGACAGACACTAATGTGTATTATAGACCAACTCAGTGTAATGCACTCAAAAGCATCTAGTCCACCGCGTACTACCTGTCCCTTAACAATCATGAACAGTGTGCCGCAAACCTGCCAAGCAGTTTAACCATTTCCACATGGCCTGTCTGCGCAGAATACACACTGTAACATCAACTGACAAGGCAAACATGTCATATGCACAGATTCCATCTCAAACAACACTCCCCCCATAGCCACCCTCCCCTCCATAGCCACCATTTAAATATTGTGGAAAGAATCAAAGATTAGGGTGGCACAGTGGCACAACAGTAGAGTTGCTGCCTTAGTTCCAGATACCCAGATTCGATCCTGACTACGGGTGCTGTCTGTGCGGAGTTTGTATGTTCTCCGTGTGACCGCGTGGGCTTTCTCCGGGTGCTCTGGATTCCTCCTACACTCCAAAGACGTACAGGTTTGTAGGTTAATTGGCTTTGGTAATATTGTAAATTGTCCCTAGTGTGTAGGATAGTGTTCATGTGCAGGTGAGTGCTGGTTCTGCGGACTCGGTGTGCCGAAGGGTCTGTTTATGCACAGTTTCTTTAAAGTTTTAAAGTGAAGGTGATCAGAAGATTTTCTGACACACACAATATTGACACACACAAATGAATATTGAATTGTCAGATATCGCACACCAACATTAAAAGCAGTGCTCACTCATATGAGGAAGCTAGAGAGGGGCAAGCAAAGAAGAAAAGAACCGCTGATGCTACAGAATCCCTGTACCATGAAAGCAGGCCCTTTGGGCCACCCAGTCTTTGCTGATCATCGATTACACATTCACACTTGTTCTACATTAACTCACTTTCTCATCCACTGCAAGCACACTAGAGGCAATTTTATAGAGGGCCAATCTTTGCTACAGAATACCACATCTTTGGGATGTGGGAGGAAACTGGATCACCTGGAGGAGACCCACGCGGTCACAGGGAGAACAAACAACCTCTATACAGACAGCAGCGGTAGTCAGGATTGAACCCAAGTCCAAGGAGCTGACAGGCAGCAGCTCTACTGCTGCGCCACCATGCTGTTGGGGGGGGTTGGGGGGGGGGAGATGGTGGAAGATTGCTTTTCTAATTGCACAGGGATTATAGTGCCTATATACAGTGCATTCAGAAAGTATTCAGACCCTTCACTTTTTCCACATTTTGTTACGTTGCAGCCTTATTCAAAAATTGATTAAATTCATTTTTAAAAAATCATCATTCTACACACAATACCCCATAATAACAAAGCAAAAACAGCTGTTTAGAAATGTTTGCAAAGTAATTAAAAAGAAATAACTGAATATCGCATTTGCATAAGTATTCAGACCCTTTACAGTATTTTGTTGACGCACCTTTGGCAGCAATTACAGCCTCAAGCCTTCTTGGGTATGACGCTACAAGCTTGGCACACCTGTATTTGGGTAATTTCTCCTCTTCTTCTCTGCAGATCCTCTCAAGCTCTGTCAGGTTGGATGGGGAGCACGATGCACAGCTATTTTCAGATCCCTCCAGAGATGTTCGATCAAGTTCAAGTCTGGGCTCTGGCTGGGCCATTCTCTGTATCTCTCTGTACTTTGCTCCATTCATCTTTCCCTCAGTCCTGACTAGTCTCCCAGTTCCTGCCGCTGAAAAACATCTCAACAGCACAACATCTCCATGCTGCCACCACCATGCTTCGCCGTAGGTATGGTATTGGCCAGGCGATGAGCGGTGCCTGGTTTCCTCCAGACGTGACGCTTGGCATTCAAGCCAAACTGTTCAATCTTGGTTTCATCAGATCAGAGCACCAGAGAAAACAACCCTTTTGGCAAACTCCAAGCGGGCTGTCATGTGCCTTTTACCGAGGAGTGGCTTCCATCTGGCCACTCTACCATAAAGGCCTGATTGGTGGAGTGCCGCAGATCTAGTTGTCCTTCCGGAAGGTTCTCCCATCTCCACAGAGGAATTCTGGAGCTTTGTCAGAGTAACCATCGGGTTCTTGGTCACCTCCCTGACCAAGGCCCTTCTCCCCTTAGTTTGGCCGGGGTGGCCAGCTCTATGATGAGTTCTGGTGGTTCCAAAGTTCTTCCATTTAGGAATGACGGAGGCCAGTGTGCTCTTCGAGACCTGCAATGCTGCAGAAATGTTTTATACACTTCCCTAGTTCTGTGTCTCAACACAATCCTGTCTCGAAGGTCTACGGACAATTCTTTCATCTTCATGGCTTGGTTTTTGCTCTGACATGCACTGTCAACTGTGGGACCTTATATAGGCAGGTGTGTGCATTTCCAAATCATGTCCACTCAATTGAATTTACCAATGGTGGACTCCAACCTGGTTGTAGAAATATCTCAAGGATAATCAATGGGAACAGGATGAACCTAAGCTCAATTTTGAGTGTCATAGCAAAGGGTCTGAATACTTATGTAAATGTGATATTTAAATTCTTTATTTTTAATTACTTTGAAAACATTTCTAAGCACCTGTTTTTTTCTTCTTAATTCTGGGGTATTGTGTGTAGATTGATGATAAAAAAAATAATTTAATCAATTTTAAAATAAGGCTGTATCGTAACAAAATGTGGATAAAGTGGTCTGAATACTTTTTGAATGCACTGGATTATCTTGGATGGCAATGTATGAGGAATGATTAGTCAGTTTGCAGATGGCATGCACATTGGTGGTGTCAATGCTTGTCTGAGATAATCAGAGATGGACACAATTGGGGCTAATGCATGCCCAGGAGTGAATGGGTTGATATTGTTTGCTTCTTTTGTGACACCAAAATTCCTACACCATCATGCAAACCAACCTGCTTTCCATTGATTCCATCTACATTTCACGCTGTCTCGGCAAGGACACCAGCATAATCAAGGATGAGTCTAACCCTTGACACTCTCTCTTCTCCCCTCTTCCATCAGGCAAAAGGTACAGAAGCATGGTGGTTATTATACCACCAGATTCAGAGACAATTTCTTCCCACCTGTTATCAGGCAACTGAATCATCAGATCTCCAATTACAAACTGGTCCTGACTTAATATCTATCACATTGGTGACGCTCGGACCACCTTTAATCGGAATTTACTGTACTTTATCTTGCACCAAATGTAATTCCCTTCATCCTACAAATATTATACACAGTAGAGAGACACAAAATGCTGGACTATCTCAGCATTGATAGTTAACCATCATAGTTAACACCCAACACCAATGTAAAAACACTCACATTCGAACAGTGATTGTGTCTTGGCTTCTTTTTACATCAGAATCTTGAGTCGTCGATCTTGAATGTAGAAGAACTGTTTATTGCTCGTTGTCTTTCTCTCTCTCTTCCAGTTCCTGAAAGATAAAGGGTTTAGGATAGTGTGACCTGCACTTAGAAGATGCACGCCTTATGCACAACTGTGGCATGAGGGCAACACGGTAGCGCAGCGGTAAAGTTGCTGCCTTACAGTGCCCGAGACCTGGGTTCAAACCTACAGCAGCTGCAGGTGCTGTCAGTACTGAGTTTGCATGTTCTCCCCGTGACCGCTTGGGTTTTCACTGGATGCTCCGGTTTCCTCCCATACTCCAACAGGTTTTTGTGTAGGGTGGTATTAGTGTAAGGGAACTGCTGGTCGGCACGGACTCAGTGGGCTGAAGGACCTGTTACCCTAAACTAAACTAAAGTAAACCAAACCATCCAAAGGAAACATTCAGGCTTGAATTGCCTTCAGTATGCGATTTATTGTCAGACTGTGAGACAGCTAGATAATGGAAATGCCTTGCTCAACACAAAGGACCAGTTCCTGTTTGCAAAGATGCAAGTAGCCTCACTTGACATTTAGTCTTTAGAGACATGACAACAATTATTTGTATTCGCTCAGCGAGATGAGGCAGAGCAGAACATTGACAGCAGCAGATATTCCCACTGCAAGTGAAGTCTGGCTTAAGTAGATCGAGCATCCGTCCCAGTTAAACTCAGTCTCAGACCACAGGACATCACCATGAGGTGAAATTGTTCCTATATTTGCTCCTTCAGTGATCTTGTGTTGTTAATTGACATAGTTGTGTGGTGAGGTTGATGGTGTAAGCAGCAGCTCAGTGCGCCGGTGCAACAATACTTTAGTACCTAGGTACAGTGAGAGGATTATACATGATTACAATCAAGCAGTCCACTGTGTATGGATGTGCAGGAAGGAACTGCAGTTGCTGGTTTACACTGAAGATAGATACAAAATGCTGGATACAAAACTCAGTGGGTCAGGCAGCATCTCTGATAAAAATAAATACATGACATTTCAGGTCTGAAGAAGGGTCTCGACCCAAAATGTCACCTATTCCTTTTCTCCAGAGATGCTGTCTGGCCTGCTGAGATAGTCCAGCATTTTGTGTCTCTCTACTGTGTATAATATTTGTAGGATGAAGGGAATTACATTTGGTGCAAGATAAAGTACAGTAAATTCTGATTAAAGTAGTCCGAGCATCACCAATGTGATAGATATTTAGTCAGGACCAGTTTGTAATTGGTGATCTGATGATTCAGTTGCCTGATAACAGGTGGGAAGAAACTGTCTCTGAATCTGGTGGTATAATAATCACCATGCTTCCGTACCTTTTGCCTGATGGAAGAGGGGAGAAGAAAGAGTGTCAGGGGTTAGACTCATCCTTGATTATGCTGGTGTCCTTGCCGAGACAGCGTGAAATGTAGGTGGAATCAATGGAAAGCAGGTTGGTTTGCATCATGGTCTGGGCTGTGTCGAAAATTCTCTGCAATGTCTTGTGATCTTGGATGGAGTTGTTCCCAAACCATGCTCTGATGCATCTTGATAGAATGCTTTCTAAGTTATATCTGTAGAAGTAGGTGAGGTTTGTTGGGAACATACTGATCTTCCTAAGCCTTCTAAGGAAGTAGAGGTGTTGATGTATCTCTACACCCTAGTTAACTTGTTCTCTACTGTACACACCACACTAGGAATCCTTCAGTGATAAATGCTTCCCCAACACAGTGGAGGTGAGGGGTGAAATCTGGGTGGGTGTTGGTGGCAATGTTGGTGAATAGGTTACAGGGAAAATTGGTGGGGAACAGGCGTGTTTTATGATCGGGTGTGGATTCACTATGGGCCAATATGGCTGCCTTCTGTCATAGGTAACATGGAACTAAACACGGAACAGCAAGAGAGCATGGGTAAAGTTCAGGTGTAACATCGATGGGATTCAGATCTAAAATCCACTGGACAGCTGTCAACCTATGTTGAAACAGTGACACCTATGCTTGAACAGTGAAAACATTTCAGAGATAGCAAATGCCTGAGTTTTCAATAGGTGCTATCCAAATGAAAAGCTGTCCAAATTACTTTTCAGATTTTGAATGTTCAGATGTTTGTAGTAATTATTAAAGGGGATGTTATACTGTATGCTGAGTATTGAGAAATTAGCTGTTTTGGCACTTAGGCTGCCAACTCGGTTTGATGTGGAGTCCCTGGAGATTTGTACACATGCCATTCAATGCCCCCACCACTCAATCACATGACCTCGATCACACAACCCAAATCACTCGACCTCAATCACATGACATTTTCTGCTATTTTCAAATGTTACTGCATTTATCATAATTGTGCCTCAACAGCTCAGTATCCTGAAACAACCCCCCTCCCCACCAAAAGTTTATTTAATAGGGAGATAAATAATATAGTTTGTATAGGAAGACTAGGAAAATGTAAGTTTAATTAAAATTTATTTGTGCATTTTGTTTGTTCTCCAGTCATATACCGCAGTGAAATATGAATTAAATGAAATTATTTCATCGAATGTCAAAAGTACTCCTCTTAACCTACATACAATTCTGTGGTGATTTTAGAGACCGAGCGAAATTTACCTTGAACCAGAGCTCTGATTCACACTGACAAGAACCATGTTGCATTCCCCCAATATCCTGCTGGCACAGTCAGGATGGCCGTGCTCTTTTCATGAGATGCTTGAGATGCGATGGATAATTCTGAGTTCACGGACCGATGCCTGAGTGTCCCATTCAATACAAGAAGTGGAAGGCTGCTTTGTATGAAGTGGCACCTTTGTTTTGATTTATCAGCTATAATAGCATAATCGATATTATGTCTTTTTCTTTCTTTTTAATAGCGCTGATATAAAAACAAGCCTCCTTCTAACGTGACCACAATAACTCTAACTTATCATAATATCCACTCTGGTTTCCTTTGTTTACCGCGGTGTGGTTGATGCAAAGCAGTGACATAGTAACCCGACCTTAAATGCTTTCAGCCGAACCCTGTTCCCTATCTTAGAGTATCCCTGTTCATTGCATGGTTAAGAGGTAGTGGAGAATGCATGCAAACTACAATCTACTGCACATGTCATCGGATCTTTGGGGCGTCCACCTGCTTCTTTAATCAACAAAAACTATCACCATCTCTGCTTAGTGCCAGCATAGATCCAATAGGCTGAATGGCCCCCTTTTATGCAGTAGGCAGTAAGTAGGTCCAGATACAGCATGCCAAAGACCATTTTAGTTTGGAGTTTCGAGATAAAGCGTGAAAACTAGTCCTTCAGCCCACCGAATCTATGATGACCAACGATTATCTGTACATCAGTTCTATCCTACACACTAGGGACAATTTACAGAAGCCAATTAACCTACAAACCTGCATGCTTTTGGAATTTGGGAGCACCCAGAGAAAATTCACGTGGTCACGGGGAGTATGTTCAAACTCCACATAGACAGCACCCGTAGTCAGGAACAAACCTGAGCCCCTGGCGTTGTAAGTCACTTTTATTGTTGCAGAATGAGAAAGTGGTGCTGCTAGCAGAGCTGTTGTTTCACAGTGCCCGATACATGGGTTCAATCCTGACCTCCACAGCTGTCAACTTGGAGATTGCATGTCCTCCCTGCGACTGTGTGGGTTTCCCTCCAGGTGCTTAGGTTGTCTCCTATATCCCAAAGACATGCAGGATCCAACCCAAGTCTCTGGTGCTGTGAGGCAGCAGCTCTACCGCTGAACCACTATGCCGCCCTAATTTATTCACTGTATTTATTTAGCTCTGAGTTTATTTATTTACATTTTAATTTAATTGTGATCAGCTGCTTCACAGTGTTGACTGTCCCTGTTTGATGCAAACACTCTGATTCCTGGCAGATTCAACTTGGTCATCTTCCCCTCAGATGTTGGTTGAATTTCAGAAGCAAAAAAAGAGAAAAATTTAAAAGGGAAAACATTCAGCAGTTTGAAGAATAGGTTTAATTTAGTTCAGAGATACAGTGCGGGAACAGGCCCTTCGGCCCACTGAGTGAGCGCCGGCCAGCGATCCCTGCACACTAACAGTACCCTAGCTATCTAAGGGACAATTTGCATTTATACCAAGCCAATTATTCTATGAACCTGCAGGTGTTTATGGAGTGTGGGAAGAAATTGGAGCTTCCTGGAGAAAAACCATGCAGTCACGGGGAGAATGTACAAACTCCGTACAGACAGCACCCGGATTCAGGATCGAACCAGGGTCTATGGCACTGTAAGGCAGCAACACTACCGCTGCTCCACCGTGATGCCCATTTGGTTCTGGTGCTTGAAACAATCCAATTGAAATAAAAAAATGATTGTATCCCCTTTAAGCCTTCTTTGTACTCGAATGCAAATGATAAATATAAAATAGACATCTGCAGGTCAGTTTCCTTCCTTTCGTTGTCCCGTGCAATATCATTTTACTCGGGATCTGCAGAATTTATGGCGACAATAGATATGTCATGCAAACTGCTGCTCATCATAGGTTAAAAATAGCCAATGAGCAGAGCAACCTTCTCAATGTGAGACTAATATTAGAGCTTCTTTTTACTTGCAAATTAAGTTCTGCAACATCTCCCTTTCTCTCTTTGATCCCATTTGACTCCTTGATGAAATGCCGCCGGCCTTGATAAATGGGAATCATGACAAACATTAAAGAGTCTCTGGAGCTACAAGGATTGGGATGGTGGCGGCGATATTGGGGGGAGGGGGGAAAGATATTCCACCAGTGAATCAGTTTGTGGGTACGCCGCTGGGGCAGATCACATGATGGGAAAGGACACAAAGCGCTGGAGTAACTCAGCGGCTCAGGCAGCATCTCCAGAGAACATGGATAGGTGATATTTCATGTCGGACCGATATGACGGTGACTTTACTGGTACATTGAAAATAGAATGTAGAACAGTATAGCGCAGGAACAGGCCCTTTGGCCCATAATGTCAGTGCAGAATATGATGCCAAGTTAAATGAATCTCCTGATTAAGTCTGAAGAAGGGTCTCGACCCGAAACGTCACCCATTCCTTCGCTACAGAGAAGCTGCCTGTCCCGCCTGTCCCACTCCAGCATTTTGTGACTATCTTTGATATAAACCAGCATCTGCTGTTCCTTCCTACATAAATTAATCTCCTCTGCCTGTACTTGATTCATGTCCCTCCTTTACCCGCATGTGCACGTGCACATCTAAAAACCTCTTAAATATTGCTGCATATGCCTCCACCACCGTCACAGGCAGCGTGTTCCAGGCACCAACCAACCCCTGCATGAACAAAATTTCCACGGAACACCTCCTTTAAACTTTGCCCTTCTAACCTTAAAACTATGCCCCTGGTCTTTGACGTTTGCATTCTGGAATATGATAACTGGAAAATGATCTACAGTTGCACAGTATTCCAAGTGTGGCCTCACCAACACCCTGCAACTGGCACAAACCTTCCCTATTTCTAAAACTTCAGACCCCTTGCAATAAAAATCCAAACTTTAATTTGTCCTCTTAACTACTTGCTATGCTAGTGCTGGTTTATTCCGAATTTAGACACAAAATGCTGCAGTAACTCACTGGGTCAGGCAGCAAAAGAAATAGGTGCTGTTTCAGGTTGGAGCCCTCCTTCGTTCGGACCCGAATAATAATCTGGCTTTTGGCTGCTTTTACTGAAGTTCCTTCCCCAATATCCCCAAAATAACTTTATTTCCACCTTCCCAGTTGCGACGAAGGGTCTTCAGCCTGCAATGTTCACTCTGTTTCTCTTCCCACATATGTAGCCTGAAGGCAGGGGCTGGATTCATCAGGGATTGGGTGGTGGAGAAGTGTTTCTAGCATTTCTGTCTTTATTTTAGATCACCAGCCTCTGTAATATTTTTGTTTGATTTTCACATTGTCTCTTGACACCTGATTCTAACAGCCAGCCAGTCACTACCCAAGTATTTTGGCAATGCTTTGGTTAGGCAGGAGGTGACTTTTAACATTAGGGCATTCGAGCCAGCACTGCCATTCAATGTGATCATGGCTGATCATCCACAATCAGTACCCCGTTCCTGCCTTCTCTCCATATCCCTTGACTCCACTATCCATAAGAGCTCTATCTAAATCTCTCTTGAAAGCATCCAGAGAACCGGCCTCCACTGCCCTCTGAGGCAGAGAATTCCACACATTCATAACTCTCTGCTTGAAAAAGTTTTTCCTCATCTCCGTTCTAAATGGCTTACCATTTCTTATTCTTAAACTATGGCCCTGGTTCTGGACTCCTCCAACATTGGAAAAGTTTCCTGACTCTAGCGTGTCCAAACCCTTAATAATCTTATATGTTTCAATAAGATCCCCTCTCGTCCTTCTAAATTCCAGAGTATACAAGCCCAGCCATTCTAATCTATCAACATATGACAGTCCTGCCATCCTTGGAATTAACCACGTGAACTTACGCTGCACTCCCTCAATAGCAAGAATGTCCTTCCTCAAGTTTGGAGACCGAAACTGCACACAATACTCCTGGTGTGGTCTCACTACGGCCCTGTACAACTGCTAGATGCAAATGTTAGATGCACTAAAATTTTTAATAGCAGAGACCTCCCAGGAGATGGCCATTTTGCAGCATAATCTCCTTGCTCTTCGTGGACTTGTGACACACTTCCAAGGACGAAAACAGTCCAGTGCCCCCAATGGGCCACTTACAAGACCAGGCAATGGGTGTCACTGGATTACCCTGTTCACCTGTACGGAAATTGACTGAAATCCAATGGCTGGGGCATTTACAGTGCGTGAAGGGCTAGTTGTAAATCAACACCCCAAGTTATGCTTTGCTGCCTTTTTATTCCAAACTTGCTGTGACTGAGTTTGTGGCATGAGCTTAGATTAGTTTTACTCCCATCTTGGCCTGTCCTTATAGACACGTGACACTGGGATGTTCAGAAGGAGAAGTCAAGCTGATTATTTCATTTTTAAAAAAAGCACAAAATGTTGGAATAAGTCAGCGGGTCAGACAGCATCTCTGAAGAACTTGTGGGTCAGAGCCTGGCGGAGGATGATGGCTGACTTTAGTGGAACGTCATCATGGCTGGGAAGGCGGATCAAGGCTGCAGCAGAAAAGGGTCCCCGCTCGTCTTGGACTCCATGCCATTGGATCCTGACCCAGATCTATCAAGGACCATGTGGTGGCTGTCTGTGCACCAGTCTCCTCACGTTAAACAAAGTCACGCACAAGCGTCCTCCATAAGAGGAGTCACACTCGTAGGACTCACACTCGAGGATTCACAAGTCACACTTGTGAGGAGTGAGTAGGGGTCACACTCAAGGACTCACAACGAGTCACACTCGTTTCGAGTGACCACCGATGATCATTGATGACATTTTGGGTTGGAACTCTTCTTCTGACTGACAGTGGGGGTTGAGGTGGGAAGAAAGCAGGAAGAGAGGAGGGGCCAGACAAATCCAAAGGGTGAAGGTTTTTTGTTGATAGGCAGATGTTTGAACAAAGGCCAGATATGTAAAGATCATAGAGGTAAGACAAAAGGATTGAAATATTGTGAATTATGAAGTTAGAGGAAGGAATGTGGGTTGGAAGAAAGGAGGGTGTGGGGGAAGGGAGGGGAGTTTAAGTTACCTAAAATTGCAAAATTCAACCATACCATTGGGATTTAAGCTATCCAAGCGGATTATGAGGTGCATGAGGCCTTAATCTGGCAATGGGAGGTACCAAGGACTGAAATGTTAGTATGGGAATGCAAACAGGAGTTAAAATGTTTTGCGCAAGTGTTCAGCGATTCTACGTTTGGTCTCACCGATGTACAGGAGGTCACAAATCTAGATTCACAATTCGCAACACTTCACTTCTTTTGTTTCGCACCTTTGGTCTTTTCATGTTTGGCCTTTGTCCAATCATCTGCCTATCAAAACCTACCCTCACTCGTATCCACCTTTTGCCTACCTGCTTTGGTCCTGCCCCTCCTCTCTTCCAGCTTTCTTTAACCCTGCCGCTACAATCAGTCTGAAGAAGGGTACTGATCCGAAACGTCAACTATCCATGTTTTCCAGAGATGCTACATGACCCGCTGAGTTACTCCATCATTTTTGTGTATTTTTTGTTAACCAACATTTGCAGTTCCTTGTTTCTACATCTTCTGGGTGAGCTGGAGTCCCAAAGCCAATTATAGAAGCTCATTTCTAACCTGACAACAACACTTATTTGTACAATGCCTTTAGTCAAGGAACGAGTCCCAAGGCACTTCACAGTAATGAAACACAATTAAATTTGAGATGTGACTAAAAGCCAGGATAAAGAAGTACACAAACTGCTGTGTGAACTCAATGACTCAGGCAGCATCTATAGAGTGAATTGACAGGTGACCTTTCTGGTGGGGAAACATCGCCTGCACATTTCCTTCCATAGATGCTGCTTGACCCGCTGAGTTCCACCAGCAATTTGTGTTTTGCTCAATATTCCAGATTCAAGACAAGATTTCTGCAGTCGCTTCTCTCTCCAGTAGTTTCCAATGATGGCAACTCAGTGCAGAATGGGGATGCAGTGTGGGAATTTAGGGCAAGTCACAATGACCTGCAATGTTAATAGAGTCATAGAGAGATGCAACATGGGAAAGGACCCTTCAGCCCACCATAACTCACTATCCATGAAACACCCATTTGTCTCTCGCTCTATTGTCTCTCTATATTCTCATCAGCTCCCACAGATTTCACCACTCACCTACACATTGGGGCAATTTACAGTGGATCATTAATGTACCAATCCACATGCCTTTGGGATTTGTGAGGGAACCAGCTTACCCAAAGGAAGCCCATGCGGTCACAGGGTCATAGGGTCATATAGCATAGAAACAGGCCCATCTACACTAGACCCACATACCCGTGTTTTGCCCATATCCCTCAAAACCTGTCCTATCCATGTTCCTGTCTAATTGTTTCTTAAACGTTGCAATAGTCCCTGCCTCAACTATCTGTTCTGGTAGCTCGTTCCATACATACCCATCCTTTGTGTGAAAAAGTTAGCCCTCAGGTTCCCGTTAAATCTTTCCCCCTTCACCTTAACCTAAGGCCTCTGGTTCTCAATTCCCCTATTCTGGGCAAGAAACTGTGCGTCTATCCTACCTATTCCTCCAATGATTTTATACATCTCTATAAGATCACCCCTCATCCTCCTGATCTCCAAGGAAGGAGATGTCCCAGGCTGCTCAACCTCTGCCTATAGCTCAGATTCTCGAGTCCTGGTAACATCCTCCTAAATCTTCTCTGTACCCTTTCCAACTTGCCAACATTTTTCCTATAACATGGCGCCCATAACTGAACACAATACTCTGAATGTGGCCTCACTAACATGTTTCTGATCACAAAAAGAACATATAAACTCCCCACAATCAGGGTGTTAGTCATAATTGAACCAAGGTTTCTGATGCCGTGCCACCGACAGTCTATCGTGGATGGAGGTAATAGCAGAGGTGGAAGAAGTCTTGGAGGGTTGTAGGATTGAGTTCAAGACCAAACAGGGGCTGAAATTGAGTTTGCTCCAAACTTGCAGTTACTTAACAATGCACGGTAAGCTTCCTGCTCTCCAAATGGCCCAAGATACCTGCCACTGGAAGTTGAATAAACCATAAATTAACCCATTCAAACCCTATTCTAACACATTCAAGCCGTACCTGCTGATAGACTTGTGACATATAATGGCAAGGAGTTAAAATGCAAGGAAAATAATTGAGATGCATGCATTGTTGCAACTATGTTGATCAGTGTGTCATCTTCATTGTAAGAAATAAACCTGGGGAAAACTGATGGTGGGGTTTAGGGGAGGAGGAGGAGGTGGATACAGCCTTCATATTAGAATCAATTTTATTCTGCCTTGCAAGCTAAAAATATTTTTTCTGGCGAGTTTTGACATGATTTAAGTTGTCTGACCCCAAACACGCACAAACCCTTCACAAGCTCACAATGACCAAAAGACCGTATGGCATTTATAAGACAAATACAAGACAGAAAGAGGCTGTTAGATCGGCGCATGGATATGCAGAGAGTTGAGGCATAAGGACCATGAGCAGGCAGATGAGATTAGTTTATCTTGGCATTTTGTTCAGGCCATACATTGTGAGTTAAAGAGCCTATACCTGTATTGTGCTGTTGCTGTTACCTGCCAGGCTTTGTCCTGCCCCTCCTCTCTTCCAGCATCTGCAGGCCCTTATTTCCGTTGTATTGCTCCAATCTCTATGTAAATTGACTTTGCTCGACCCATCTCCAACTTTGCACAATTGTTTGCTTATAAATGCTGTTATCAGTGATGTTTAGTTCTGATGCACACCATAAGAAATAAACGTCACCACACTGCATTCTGACTTTAAAACTGGTAAAGTTTTTGACTGTTGTATTGATAAATGCAGCCACATCTACAGAAGAAATGTGACAAAACATACCAGAGATCTGAAAGTTTAACTGTTTCTCTTCCCATAGCTGCTGCCAGATCTGCTCAGTGTTTTCTGTAATTTCAGTTTCCGTTGTACATTAATGGAACCGGGTAAGTGTACGGTAAAATTAATTTGTACCATATACCCAAAAGCTGATCAAAAATCAACATTGCAATTGTCTACAGGGGAGCCAGTGGAATTGACTCTTCACTGAACCCCATGGTCATTAATTATCCACAAAGTCTATAAATTCATAAATCAGAGTTCCAAATTTGATCTTACATAAACATCTGGTTTTCCTCAAAGCTATGCAAGTGGGAAATGGCCAAAAGCATTTGAAATTAAAAAGACGATGACATTTTTAGTATCCTACAATACAAAATGATGCAGCTAGCAGAGCTGCTGTTTTTGGTGTCAGAGACATGGATTCAATCTGACCTCTGCAGTTGTCAACTTGATCACCCATACACTAGTTTTATTCTATGCACCCGAGACAACTCACAGAAGCCAAATAACCTACAAACCTGCACGTCTATGGAATGAGGGTGGAAACTGGAGCACCTGGAGGAAACCCACACGGTCACAGCGTGAACGTAGAAACTCCGCACAGACAGCACTCAAGGTCAGGATCAAACATGTTTCTCTGGTGCTGTGAGGCAGCAACTCCACCGATGAGCTACTTTGGCATCCATCTTTGGCTCAGAGTCCTTCTGTAATTTGTCCTTGCAAGTGTTAAGTCTTCTGGTGCACCATGGGTGAGATAGTTTCTTGGAAAATGGTAGGTGGGCCTTGAATTAGTTCCAGCTCGTACCCTGCAGTTGCCATCTGTGCAACTGATAAATCCCAGGTGCATTTTGCAGATTCTTTTTCATCTCACAATGAAATCTCGCTCCACCGAGCAATAAAATTGGCCTTCATTCCCATAAAGAAGAATCACATCACATCCCTCGGAGGAATATAACAGGGAACTGATATGGAAATACTCTAATTGGGACTTCTAGGCAGAAAATGCTTAGGGGATCCATGTCAAGATTTGTACTCCTGTCCTCGTTTTTATCTCCTGATGCTTAATCAACACTTCAAATCTTCTGTTTAAATCATTACCTACCTCCCTTAACTTTGCGACTTCCCCTCTAAACTCTCATATCCTTCATATGCCAAATTAGTATACCATCAGATAATTAAAAAATAATAATTCATTTGCTGATTAGATTGTAGACATAATCATGCAACATCGTTACAACCATAGTCAGAGAAGCTTGCTGGGTAGGTCGGTGAGCAGTCGCCATACCAGGGCTGGTACTCATTAGGTGTCATTGATAAACTGGTAATTTAGAAATTATTATCTCAGGTCCCTGGCCAATCTTGAGTCAGACCTAAGGAGAGGGGACAGAGCCTACTTTGACCTAAGATGGATCAGATACCAAGGCCGCAGATAATGCAAGCTGTTTTCTTATTAACAGCATGACTGCTCTGCTTTGGAGAATGTTGCAAAACACATGGCAGTGATCACTCTACGACGGGTGTTTCTTCTCAATAATCTTCTTTAAACTATTCAGTGTGAGTAAAAAACCAAGAACAAGAAACATTGGATCCAAATGCCTAATTGTTTTACTCCCTACTCACTGATTTTAACATTAACTATTCCAGGGTTTTTCTCAGTTGCAAAATACCTCATCTCCCCACCTATGCTAAGTTTGAGTTTAATGTGTAAAATAGTGAAAAATACTTTACCTCTGGTCAGAGAGCTGGCATTACAGTAGCACTGCTTCTTACTAAACCTTCTGGTGGCCAACTGAAGATCATTGGAAGATTTTCCACCCATTACAAAGTGTATGCAGATTCCGTGAGGCAAGCAGTTGGTTCTAAAAGTTACAGTCATTAATGTATGAAGATACAGGCCAATACTATTTGTGGTGATTCAGAGCTGATTTATGAGGCGCTACAATATTCTAGTGATCCACTAAATCTGGTAATTAGCAAAGCCAGGACCGTAATGAGGACGAGGGATACAGTGACAATGATTAAAGGAAAGTGGATGTGGTGGGGGCATGTGGTGAATAATGATTCTGTTGGGCACACATAAGAAAGTTACCATGTAAACATTGCAATTCAACACAGATAAGTGGAAACAAAGTGTAGGAAACTCCAGCCAAGCCAAAATGTTTTTCTGGAATAGTGGTGGTGTAATAGGAATAGTTTCATGAGGCAGATGCTGAATTCACTCATCCAAGAGCTGGTTTCTCTGTGAGTGAGATGACCATATGAAAATGTAGGTCCAGCACTGAGGATGAGGGTGAGTCTCAGGGGTTTGTGTTAGGCAGAGGTAGTATGATTAAATAAATGAGGGAGGGTGTTATGGCTCTGAAAGTACTGTATATATTTGGAGGGAAGTGATTTTACGGGTGTCAAATATTGGTGGCTCAGTGTTGATTCTACTAGGATGGTCACTGTATGGTTAGATCAGTGAGGGTTTGTTTGAGATAGTGGGAGTTTGGGTAGGACCATGTTAGTTTGAGTGGGACTCTATTGGTTCTGGTGGGACTGTATTGCTTTAGGTGGGATAGTGTTAGTTCAGGTGGCACAGTGAGGGGTTTGGATGGAACATTGTTTGTCTGGATGAGACAATGTGGGTTCAGGTCAGATACATAGGACTTGAATGGGAGATTTAGACATGCAGGATTCATACTGGCAGATAATTATTTCCAAAATAAATTTAAAAAGCCAGCTGAGATTTAAATTTCACCCATAAATTTGCAGTCATGTTGTAACACTTCCCCTCAGAAGACATGAGGTGAGAGAGGAAAGATTTAATAGGAATCTGAGGGGCAGCCTTTTCACACAGGGTGGTTGGTATATGGAATGAGCTGCCAGAGGAGGTAGATAAGGCAGATACTATAACACAATTTAAAAGACATTTAGACAGGTACATGCGCAGGAAAGGTTTAGAGGGTAATGGGTTAAACTGGGCAGGCGTGATGAGTGTAGATGGGGCAGCTTGGTCGGTATGGGCAAGTTGTGCTAAGGGACCCGTTTCTGTACTGTCTTTCTCTATGACTCTAGAAACTGTCAAGTGATGACTTCCTCTCTTCAGATCCACAAGCATTTAATCCTTCTCTGACAATCTTTTAATCCTAAATAATGCAGGAACAGGAAATTCAGGTGATCAAACCTACCCACCGTCCTTTTAGCAAATCCATAGTCCGCGAACGGTTTTCTTAACTAAAATCTGTCAAGTCTCGAGCTGGTTTAAAAGGGAGAGAGTCCTGGCAATTTCACTGCTTTCTCTGTGAGAAAAGTGTTTTTGACTATAGTCTGAACAGCCTGGCACCGTGTATAAAGGGCCTGTCCCACCAGCATGCGACTGCATGCGGCAAGCGCGACCAAACGTGGTGGCTTGAGGCGTACGGCCTCGCGGGGCCGGTCCCACTTGCAACCGCGGAGCCATATGGAGCTGGTCCCGACATCATACTCACCAATCAGCTGGGCAGGAGGCGGGCCGACTGAATTTGGACGTCGCACGGCGTCGGGTGGTGACGTCTTCACGCAACAGCATGTGGTGACGTCATCGTGCAATGCCATGCGCTAGGCGTACGCCGTCAGAATGCTGCATACGGCGTCCAGACGCTGCGTACGGCGTCAAGACGCTGCGTACGCCCGTCGAGGCACTGCGTACGGCCTCAATGCCGCACGGGATTTTTGAACAGTGTCAGTTTTTCGGAGCCCCGCGCAATGTCGGGACTGGCCCCGCACAACTCCATACGGCTCCGGCGATCAAAGTGGGACCGGCCCTGCGAGGCAATATGGCTCAAGCGACCACATTAGGTCGCGCTCGCCACATGTAGTCACATGCTGGTGGGACAGGCCCTGGTGGGACAGGCCCTTAAACACAACTCCCCCTTTGTTCTCTGTCAGTCCTTCCCTCCATTAGTGTGCATCATTTTGGAAATTCTTCCTCAATGCGCTAGTTTAATTTTTTGACTACCTTTTGATCTCTGGCATTTCAAGACCAGGATCATTGCAGTGTGGCAATGGGACCGCTCCTGGGTGGATACGAATGGACGGTACTCAGGAATGGCATGGTGGCACAGCGGTAGAGCTGTTGCCTTGGACCTGGGTTCGATCCTGACTATGGATGCTGGCTGAACAAAGTTTGTACATTCTCCCTGTGACCGTGTGGGCTTTCTCCAAGTGCTCTGCTTTCTGCCCATACTTTGAAAATGTACAGGTTAGCAGGTAATTGGCTTTGGTAAGATTGTAAATTGTCCCTAGTGCGTGGATAGTGCTGGTGTACGGGGTGATCGCTGGTTTGTGTGGTCACTCTGGGCTAAAGGGCTTGTCTCCATTCTGTATCTCTAAAGTCTCAGTGAATACAGTGCTCTGTGCAGATCCTTGACATCCTTTCCTTTCTCAGATCTCTTTGATAAGGATTCACTTTCACAAACCTTTCCGGCTGCAGCTCATTCCCATGATAGTTGGCATGTTCAGTTGAATCTCTATGTTCTTCCACAGCTTACTCAATTAAATGAGCATTTTGTCTTTTTTGCTTCCAAAGTGGGGACTTTCTTCATCTTATAGACAATAGACAATAGGGTTAGGACTAGGCCATTTGTTTCCTGCGTCTACCGTGTCCAAACCCTTAATAATCTTATATGTTTCAATAAGATCCCATCTCATTCTTCTAAATTCCTGAGTATATAAGCCCAGCTGCTCCATTCTATCAACATATGACATTCCCGCCATCCCGGAAGTTAACCTTGTGAACCTACGCTGCACTCCCTCAATAGCAAGAATGTCCTTCCTCGAATTTGGAGACCTAAACTGCACACAATACTTCAGGTGTGGTCTCACTATGGCCCTGTAGAACTGCAGAAGGACTTCTTTGCTCTTGTACTCAACTCCTCTTGTTATGAAGGCCAACATGCCATTAGTTTTCTTCACAGTCTGCTGTACCTGCATGCTTACTTTCAGTGACTGACGAACAAGGATCCCCAGATCTCGTTGTACTTCCCCTTTTCCCAACTTGACAACATTTAGATAATAATATGCCTTCCTGTTTTTGCCACCAAAGTGAATAACCTCACATTTATCCACATTAAACTGCATCCGCCATGCATCTGCCCACTCACCCAACCTGTCCAAGTCACCCTGCACTCTCATAGCATCCTCCTCACAGTTCACACTGCCCCAGCTTTGTGTCATCTGCAAATTTGCTAATGTTACTTTTAATTGCTTCATCTAAATCATTAATGTATATTGTAAATACCTGCGAGCTGCCTTGTGGCACCACACTAGTCACTGCCTGCCATTGTGAAAAGGACCCGCTAATACCTACTCTTCGTTTCCTGTCTGCCAACCAATTTTCAGTCCATCTCAGTACCCTACCCCCAATACCATGCCTCATTTTGACGAGATACATGATTACTAGTAGTACAATTCAACACGTTCTAACTCCACTACTTACACACATTCACACTGGCAACCGTTGTTCCCTGCCATCCTTTAAGGCATTTGCTGCCTGATTTCATGCTTAATGATGGCATAGATAGCTACATGGGGATGTGTTTAAAGCAATCCATTTCTCTTGTTTTACGCTTATTTACACTTTTTATTTGCAGATTTGGACATGGATGGCAGAGACAGCACTTTATTGCTCTTCCTTCATTGCCCTTGAGATGAGGGGGGAGGGTGCTCACTGCCTTCCTGAATCGTTGCTGTCCTTCAGATGACCATGCTGTTGGTGATGGAGTTCCTGGCTTTAGACCCAGTGAGAATGTGATATATTTTGAAATTAGGACGGTGTGCAACTCGTAGGGGAACCTGCATGTGCTGGTGTTCCTAAATGCCTGCTGCCAGTGCTTCTTGTGGTAGAAGTCATGCAATTGTGCTGCCCATTCAGTCTCTTGTACCTACTTGTCATTCAGTACGCTGAATAACGTACTTACTTGTCATGTCTGATCTTTTACCTCACTGCCACTATCCTGCACAAACTCCATATTCCCTGATTCCCTTAATATCTATGAATGTTTAAGTGGTGAATGGGGTGCCAATCAGAAAGATTGTGTTGGGGTGCTCTGCGCAAGAAGTCCATTGTACAACCATCAAAACCAACTTTCTAAGAAAAATGGCAGCTATAGTGATCTCTCCTAATAAATGCATGCTAATTTCTCCAAACAAAATTGTGTCTCATGCATTGGATTGAATTTTTCCAAAGAGGTGACCAAGAGGATTGGCGGGACTGGGTGGTGGACATGGTCTTCATGGCCTTTAGCAAGGCATTTGATAAGGTCCCACTTGGTAGGCTGGTCCAGAAGATTAGATCTTATGGGTTGCAAGATGAGCTAGTCAACTGGATACTAAATTGGCTTTAGACTTTAGAGATACAACATGAAAACAAGCCCTTCGATGCTGGATTCATTATTGTGTTTGTCATCTATGTGACCGATTTGGATGAGAATGTGGTTGGCATAATTAGTAAATTTGCGGATGGCACCAAAATTAGCGGTATAGTGGACACCGAAGGAGGTTAACTAAGATTACAATGGACTCTAATTGAACTATAAGATTTATGAGGATGTTAAGGAGCCTGGAGGGTTTGAGTTACAGGGATAGGCCAGTGGTTTTT
Source organism: Raja brachyura (assembly GCA_963514005.1). The sequence goes on from OY740790.1 coordinate 27,666,916, forward strand.
TCCTGAGACGTAGGAGGCTAAGATGTGCCCTATAGAAGTAAATAAAATCATGAGCGGCATAGATAAGGTGAATGGTCACAGTCATTATCCCAAGGCAGCGGGAGTCAAAAACTAGAGGGCATAGATTTATGGTAAGAGGGGAAGGATTTAAAGGTAACTCGAGGAGCAACGTTTTCCACATAGTGGGTGATACCAATGTGTGGAACAAGTTGCCAGAGGCATTTGTACAGGTAAATAACAGAGGCTAAATAATTTACAAACCTTCATGTCTTTGGGATGTGTGAGATAACCAGAGCTAACAAGGAAAACATGCAAACTCCACATAGTTAGCACCCGAGGTCAGGATTGAACCCAGGTCTCTGGTGCTGTGAAGTAGTATCTCTCCCAGCTGTGCCACTGAGCTGCATTTGTCGATTAAGATTGTTTGGATTAAGAGTGCAACAAAAGAAATGAAGAAACTTGTTAAAATGTTAAAACTTTCAACTATTCATCACCTGAAGGAAAGCGCCCTGCAGTTGAAATTGTTCACTTTCTGGGCCAGGGAGGTTGGTTGACAATTGGTAATAATTATTCAATTTAATCATTACTAGACATAACTTTCTGTAGTGAGTTTAATGGGCAATTAATAGGCAAATCTATTCATAAAAATAGTAGCAAGCCTAAAGGCATTAATCCATTTGAGTTTTGAAGATTTTCAGCTTATGGAAAATCTTTTAAAGCACTTTTCAGTAAGTTCCAGCCTTATATTTTTTAGGGTTTGCAGTTTTTTTTAATTGAGACTATGTCAGTGCGACAAAGATAAGAGTTGTGGGCAGGGTGAAATATAGCAGGAGTGAATAAAAGTGGTCTTTGAAATTCTGGACGCAGGGAAGAGGATACAGCACGCAAACAAGCAATTCAGCTACTGAGCCTACATTGGCAAAACATCACCCATTTACAATAATCAACTCCCTCCAAATCTACCATTTACCTACCTACTGGGTCCAAATTACAACGGCCAATTAATCTACCAACCTGCGCGTCTTTGGAGCGAAAAAGAAAGTCAGAGTTAGAACCATGTGGTCACAAGGAACAAAAGGTAAAATTGCTGCAGAAATTCATGGTGGTCAGGAAGCCGCCATGGAGAGAGATGAACAGGCGATGTTCAAGTCTGGACCCTTGTTCAAAACAGGGGTAAAGGGGAGATTGCTGGGGCAAAGAGGCGAGGGAAGGAGTGTGGCAAGATCTGGCAAGTGATAGATGGACCCAGATAGTGAAAGGTTGATTGGAAGCTGCGGAAGAGAAGGGTGGAGATAATAGCCAAGGCTGGAGGTGGTAAGCAGAGAAGGGCTGTAGATGGCAGAATTGATAGGAATAGAGGGTGAGGAGTGAAATGTTGACCCAGTGGCCAGAAGGGAACAGGGAGTGAGTGGGGAATGGGAACCCAAAGGAGGTAGGGGTGGATGATGAGCAGAAAGAGGAGGTGGAGGAGGGGAAAGGAAATTTTTATTTGCTTAACTTTCCAGCATCTGCAGTCTCTTGTATCTCTGGACTTAGGGTGAATGTGCAAGCTCTGCACAGACAGCACCCAAGGTCAGGATTGCCAAGGGTTATGGGGAGAAGGCAGGAGAATGGGGTTGAGAGGGAAAGATAGATCGGCCATGATTGAATGGCGAAGACTTGATGGGCCGAATGGCCTAATTCCGCTCCTACAACGTATGAACATGAATTTATGAAAGATTGAACTGGCGACCTATTCCCAAGTCAGGATGTAAAAATCAGGATTAAACCCAGATCTCGGGTGTTGTGAGGCATTGGGTTTACCAGCTATGCACTGTGCAGCCAATATGCCCACAGCTCCTCCTCTATAGTGGAGAACACTTCTCAGTGCACCTTGTACTCCCATTATGCTGGTCTGTAGATTACAAATCGTTTAACTTGCTTCACAGTTTCATTCCCATTAAACATTCACTCCCTCCACTATCAGCACACTGTGACAACAGGTTGTGCCATGTTCATGATGGCTGACCTGCCCACTCTTCCACTTACCCACCTGGCTTTTTCTACAACACCTTTCAAAAGGATAGCCGGCATATTGTTAGAGAACTGTACACAGCTGAAACTTTGGCCAACTAACCCTTGGCAACCAGGTTGTCTGGTTGAGCTCGTCCTAGTAGAATCAAGTCAGTTTGTAGTTTTGAATTTAGTTGACGTTCGTAGTGTTCAAAAGCCTGGTGGTTGTTGGAAAGAAGCTGTTCCTGAACCTGGACATTACAGTTTACAGGCTGGGAGTCATCTTATTGAAACATATACAATGCTAAAGCATGGATGCTTTGTGAATATTTCCCTTCCAAGACATATCTAGAAAGGAACCATTGTTTCAGAATAAGGAGTTGCCCATTTAAGACCAACATGTGGAGGAATTTATTTTTTCAGAGAGTTATAACTCTGTGGACGTGTCCACCTAAATAAGTGTGGGGGCGTAGTCATATGATCAAGACATTTAATCTCCAAGGATGCCAAAAGATGTGGGTCGAGCATAGGCAAGTGATTAAGGTCACTATTGAATCAGCCATGATCTCATTGAAGAGCGGAACAGGCTCGACTGGGCAATGGGCCTACAGATGCTCCTGTTTCTTATGTTCTTATGGCCTTAATTTCTAGTTAATCCTTCTCTGCATTGGCCCAAAGAATACAAACCTCTGCATCTCATTTAATCTCATTTCCTATTAGTCTGTAGTATCCAGATCTCCCTTAATATGGCTGTAAATCCCACTCACTGTAATTCCTCATTACGGGTCTCTCTTCATTTCCTATTTGATTCTCCTCTGAATTGATACCTGGTTGTAGATTTAATTTTGTATCCCAGTTGGATCAGCTGAATATTGGAGGTTTGATCAGCTGAATTTCCTGTTCCTGCATTACTTAGTATTATCCCTAATTACAGATCTCCCTGCACGTCCCAGTTAATTATTTGTCCATTCAGCACCGTGCATGAAGTATTCACCTTCAGAACAGGTGCACGTTCTACTCTCAACCCTGACTTCATTCCCTTTTACCTAAATACATGTTTACTCTCTCAGGGCAGCACAATGGCGTGGCGGGTGATCGCTGGTCGGCGCAGACTCGGAGGGTCGAAGGGTCTGTTTTGACACTGCATCTAAGCTAAACTAAACATGCACTGACTCAGTACCTTTGCAGAAAGATAAAGATAAACAATTTGCAGGAATTCTCCGGGGATCAAAAGAAGGGAGGAACATGAGTGGTAACATGGACTTATGACTGCTATGGAGATGGCAGCTAAGAATTACATTAATTGCCAATAAGACCAACTCCCAAAGTTGGGGTCCCGAGCCGAAATGTCACCAATCCTTTTTCTCCAGAGAGGCACATAGCCTCATGTTGCAGCAAAAAGTGACGGGCAGGGTTACAAGCGTATCAGCAGTCATCAATTCAACTGTTCTACCAAACACCCTAAGAGCTAATCAAGTTAGAAGAGAGGGCACATATGCAATATAAGATAGGAGTATTGTTTCCAAATGCAATCCCATAGTTCATAGGATCATAAGTTCTAGAAGCAGAATTAGGCCATTCAGCCAATCAAGACTACTATGCCATTCAAACATGTCTGATTTATCTTATACTCTCAATCCATTTCTTCTACCTTCTCCACATAAACTCTAACAACCTTATTAATCAAGAATCTATCAATCTCCGCCTTAAAAATATCCATTGATTTGGCCTCCACAGCCTCTCTGGCAATGAATTCCACAGATTCACCACCCTCTGACTAAAGAAATTCCTTCTCATCTCCTTTCTAATTGTATGTCCCTTTATTCTGAGGCTATGGCTTCTGGTCCGGGACTCTCACACTAGTGGAAACATCCTCTCCATAGATAGACTCACATTGATTCATAAAATGGAAGTCTGCCCAATGTCTCAGCTGAACAGCTGACACATCAGTTATTTTGCACGCATCTGTGTTACAACAGCAGTAGTGACAGGCAATATTTTATGGCCACGGTCCCAATGGATAAAAGATATTACAGATGTGGATTGACGCAGCTGCAAACTGTTCCTTGCTGGAGAAGAACGCATATGTCAAGCTGTTCGGTCACCTATCTTTAGCACGGAACATGGTCAGTAATACGAATTCTTCAGGAGAACAATTGAAAGTATTGAGACGGATGCAGTGTGTGATATGCTGCAAAGGCCTATGGCATGTTGTGCATGACACTGGAAGAATATCAATAATGGGCAAAGATCAGGTAACAATACCAGAAATTGTTTGGGTTGATGTTTCCTACAAAAGTTGATGTTTTGTCTGGTTTATTGCGTAAACCATCCACTTTTGGGGGTGAAAGTTCAATATTCACGTTGCAATTTGCATCCAAGCATCTCCCAGAAAGAGCCGATGAGATTGCTTGGGTGACTCTGCATGATGCATCATGAAAACACCCCTGCAATCACACTGGGAGATGATGAGAGAACCTGGGCCATGTATCCAAAATGAAACTAGGCAGTCATTCCTTGATTTACTGTATACTAGACAATACTTTACAGATACAACGTGAAAACTGGCCCTTTGGCCCACCGAGTTCGCACTGACCAGTGATCACCCCGTACATTAGCACTATCCTGCACACTAGGGACAATTTTACTGAAGCGAATTAATTATCATCGCACAGGCTACATGAACCCTTCTCCATCCTATTTATTTTTCTCATACTATTTCCTAGGTTTTGTTCTGTCCTTCTCCCACCAATTTGTCATATTCTCTTTAGACTTTAGACTTTAAAGATACAGCACGGAAACAGGCCCTTTGGCCCACTGAGGTCGCGACAACCACTATCCGTACACTAGCACTACCCTACACACTAGGAATATAATTTACAATTTTACCGAAAGCCAAATAACCTAAACATCTGTACATCTTTGGTATGTGGGAGGAAACCAGAGCACCTGGAGAAAACCCACGTGGTCACTGGGTGAACATTTGAACTCCGTACATACAGTACCAGTCATCAGAATCGAACTTGGGTCTTTGGTGCTGTAAGGCAGCAACACTATCGTTGTGCCACTGTGCCGCCTCAGGTAATGCTATATTTTATCAATCATTTTTCGGGAACTAGCGTGCACCTTCACTAGAACATCATCATACATTGCCCGCTACTCAGGATTGGAGCTGAGGGATAATTGTAGCTCTGAATTAGGAAACTTTCCCTGGGCACTCTACCAAGAGACTTTCATCTCCATGTCACACAGTTGATCCTCTTTTAAAGTTAATGGATAGAGGAGAGACAAGGAAGTGTGCTCAGCTTTTGTGAGATAAAATTGCAGTCACTTCTGGATGCCAATGTAAGATTCAGACAGACTGTCACATCCTTGGTTCCCAGGGGCTGAATATTCTGAGAGAAAATACAACCATAGGAAAAGACATGACTAAAATGTGTTGACCTCAATTACTTTTATAGTCTTGGTATTTGGGTAGATTCCAATTACTTTTGATGTAAATGGAGCAAGAGGCAATGGTACAGTTGAGGCTATATTCAGCTTGGTGATGGTGAGCAAAGTGAAGTAAGGATTACATGGAAGGTGCAATAAGTGAAAGGATGTAGGTTCAGATAATTTAGATGGTCAAGATGGAAACAGGCCATTCAGCCCAACTTCCCCATGCTGACCAAGATGGCCCATCTAAGCTGGTTCCATTTGGCCGTGATGGGTCCATATACCACAAAACTAGTGTTGAGATTTTGGGCAGAAGGTAGGAGTATCAGTTGAGAGAGAAAGATAGATCGGCCTTGATTGAATGGTGGAGTAGACTTAATGGGCCAAATGGAATAATTTGACTCCTATGACTTATGAACTTATAAACCATTCTTATTCATGTAGCGGTCCAAGTGCCTTTTAAATATTGCCTCAACTATCTCTTCTGGCAACCCATTCCATATACACCATCCTCCGTGTGATCAACTTGTCCCTTGGCCTATGAAATGTTTCCACTGTCACCTTAAACCTATGTCCTCTGGTTCTTGATTCCTCCACCCTGGGTAGTAGATGGTGTACTCACCCTATCTATTCCCCTCATGATTTTATACACTATAAGATCACCCCTAATTTTCTTACGCTCCAAGTGCAGATTAGTGTGTGAGGTTTTACGATGGAGTGGGGCAGCGATGCAGAGAGAGATGTGTGATGGGAGGGGAAGAAGGATGTAGATAAAGGAATGGGCATTCTGGAGATGCAGGTGCGAAACTGACCTGGTCTAAAATACACCTTATAAATGGGTAGTAGAAGGAGATTCTAGTAAGCGTTGGCGCGGTGGCGCAGCAGTAGAGTTGCTGCCTTATAGTGGCAGAGTCCTGGGTTCGAGTGATCTTTGTATGGAGTTTGTACATCCTCCCAGTGACCCCGTGGGTTTACTCAGGGAGCTTCGGCTTCCTGCTGCACTCCAAAGAAGTACAGGTTTGTAGGCTAAGTTGCTGGGTAAAATTGTAATTCATCCCTAGTGTGTAGGATAGTGCTAGTGTGCAGGGATCGCTGGTTGGCGCGGACTCGGTGGGCTGAAGGACGTGTGTCTGTGCCGTATCTGTAAACTAAACTAAATTAAACTAAAGACAAATATATATATATTTTTTACCAATACTGATGACCTCAGATGATCTGAAATTATTATAGTCAATGAAGTACTTCTGAAGTGTGGTTTTTGATGCAAGGCAAAGAGGTAGTTAAAGCATCAACTACAAAGTTCCAGATAGAAAGGCCAATAGACCAGATGCAGGAAAGTGGGACTAGCCCAATATGCCAACTTGGTTGGCAAAGACTAGGTAGGAGAAGTGCCTGTTTTAATGTGGTGCAGCACCATAACTCTTGGAGTATAATTGAGAGATCAATTCTAGTGATATTCAAAGGGCAAATACATTGGTAAAGGAAACTACGAGATGCAAGGCGATGGAATGGATCAAATTATTCTTTCAAAGAGCCAGTTTGGACAATGTGGGCTGAATCTCCTTATGTGTGATGCAATTCCAACATTCCTCTTACTTGGAGTAGCACAGCGGTAGAGCTGCCTTCTCACAGCTCCAGGGTTCGATCTAGGATTGGCCCCAATGTATAGATGCTTGATAGAATCTGGGGACAATTGATGGGAATTTCGGGATTTAATAAAATGGGATTAGTATAAGGTTAGTGTAAATGGATGATCGATGGTTACTGCAGACTTTGTGGTCTAAAACACCTGTTTCCGTGCTGTATGACAATGACTTGATCTATGACTCACTGAAACAATCAACAGACTGCCATGAAGGATGATTATAATAGATTCACACATCAAGGATTAGTGTCCCAACTCATCCATACCGATCAAGATTTATAGCTGAGTTGGTCCTATGTGCCTATGTTTGGGATGTAAAAATGCACCAAAAGCTTTAATGGAAGTTAGGAGAATGAGGGTATATAGCTACAGCAGCCACAATGGAGGAAGCAGCAAGAAATTCTAGGATGCAACATGTGCAGCACATAAGTGGTCTTGTTTCCTTCAGGCTATGACACAATACTATAGGCCGGCCCTTTAATTAAGATTATATAGTTTAGATTAGAGATACAACATGGAAACAGGCCTTTCGGCCCACTGAGTCCACGCCGACCAACGCTATCCTACATACTAGGGGCAATTTACAGAAGCCAATTAACCTACAAATCTGCATGTCCTTGGAATGTGGGAGGAAACTGGAGCACCCGGTGTAAACTCATGCGGTCACAGGGAGAACGTGCAAATTCTGTATAGACAGCACCTGTAGTCAGGATCGAACCTGGGTCTCTGGCGCTGTAAAGGGCCTGTCCTACTTAGGCGATTTTTCAAGCTCGCAGCACTCGTTGAAAAACTGGGAAGTGGAACGGCGAGTGTCAAGAGTGGAACACACACACACGCATGCACGCACACACACACACACACACCTAGGGAAAGCAGGAGAGCACTGTCTGAAATTCACATACTGACACTCACCACGATGAACAGGGAGGTTAAGACGGCTAGTAAGTCCTTTATAAGAGCAATGGGGGTGGGGGGCGGGGGGGGGGAGAAGGGGGGAGAAGGAGTGGAGACACTTTTAAGAAGCCAGACAACTTTTAATAAACCAGAGATACACAGCTGTGAAGTTTGGCGGGCATTTAACATTACCGGTCGGTTTTCCTTGGTTCTGAAAACTCGTGCTTTCGTTTTTTTCCCCCCAATAAGCCAATGAAAAAGGCCGGTCAGCAAAGGAGATTAACTAAAACTACCTACAGCTACCTCGACTCCCTACAACTACATGGCGACCCCACTACAACTGCACCTACAACTACAGGATTATCGATTTTCTCCATGGCGACTAATTTTTGGTCGCAGAAAAACTTTCAACATGTTGAAAAATTTGCTGCGATCATACTGAGGCCGCGATTAGTTTCCAGAATGCGGGAACTCCACGCAACCATGAAGGAGGCTCACCAGAGACCACCAGCAAACATGTGGCGATCATGAGGCGATCATGAGGTGAGCGCAGAGTCTCCTGCACTCGCCTAAAAAGTTGCCTAAGTGGGACAGGCCCTTAAGGCAGCAACTCTACTGCTGTGCCACCGTGCTGCCCTGGGTTGTTGCAGAACTGGAGGCTGAGAGTACAATGTTCGCACAACTAAGCAGGACTTGGGACTGAATGATTATCTTCCCCACTGTCCTACCCCAAAGACAGCTGCAACAGTTTAGAGCTGTAGAAAATTAGCGCTTTAGAAAATAGCATGGGTTTTATGATTAATGAGGATCCATAGATGCTGCTGCACCCGCTGAGTTTCGCCAGCATTTTTATCTACCGTGGGTTTTATGATGTTTAATCCCTAAGTTTAGATTGCGGCCTTTATTCTAACTTGCAACGTCATACTCACCAATCCATCTCACTGGCTCCTGATTAACTAGAACCTCATTGCTACAATACATAGGGTGGTAGATTCATACTGCATGGAAACAGATGCTTCAGCCTTTAAATTTTGCAAGGTCCATTGAGCACCCATTTACACCAATCTCCCATTAATCCCATGTTATTCTCCACAGAAATCCTTCCGGCTTCCACCAATCTCCCACGTACTAGTTTTAATTTAAACCTTCCATGGCTTCTCCTCTTCTTATTTTTATAATCTCACCTCACCTCATAATCCATTCCAAAATCAGTGCTCCAGTTATTTTTCCCTCAGTTTTCTTCGCTGCTCCATCGACAGCTGTGCCTTCCACTGCTAATGCTCTAAGCTCTGATATTCAGTACGAAGCCCTCTCATGGTCCACCACTCTCTTCTCCTCTGTTATTCTTAAAACCCTACCCTACCAACGAAGGGTTTGGTCAGCTGCTCAACTACGTCCTCCTGCGGCTCAGTGGCAGTAGTTTGTGTATTTTGTCACGTCAAACAAACTAAAGTTGCACTGAGGAATGCCCCATAGCCCCACTGTGGCCGTAATGACCATCAAGCACTCAATTACTTCCATTTTATATTGCTCACATTCTCATCTACTCATCCTAGATGCGACCATTCACTTGCACACCAGGTATGATTTACAGAGACAAATTAACCTACAGCCCGTACTTTCTTATGTTATGGGAAGGAACTGGAACACCAGAAAAATGTGCAGTCTTCGCAGGGTCCTGCTTGAAACTGGCGTTGTGAGTTAGCAGCTTCATTAGATACACCACTATGTCGTACGGTTGCCCTTGACTAATTACAGAGTGCATTGTGAGTTTAGTTTAGTTTAGATTAGTTTGGAGACACGGCATGGAAACTGAGTCCACGCTGGCCATCAATCACCCCTTCACATTAAATCTATGTTATCTCATTTTCTCATCCACTCCCTACACACTAAGGGAATTTTTACAGATGCCAGTTACCCTACTAACCCGCACATCTTTGGGATGCGTGAAGAAACCGGAGCACACAGTAGGAAACCAACGTGGTCACAGGGAGAACATGCAAACGGCACGCAGACAGTGGCATAGTCCAGCATTGCACTCGGGCCTCTGGCACTGTGAGGCTGCAGCTCCACCAGCTGCGCCTTTGTGCCTCCTGTAATACGATGGTTAGGTCAGTCTGATCACCGCAGAGAATAAATTCATATTATTGGTCATATGATGTGCACTAAATTGAATCTTCCGCACTGGAGGCCCATTCACAAAGAGACTGCTAAACCCTCAGTCCAGAGCACAGGCAATTGGCTGCTGATGATGGACCTCTAACCTCTAGATTAATTGTAATTACATTTGGGCTTGATGTCTGTTTGCTTTTCACTAGATTGCTGAGCTGTGTACAATTGATTTAAGTGAATTCGAGATATGCATAAATCTATTCTCCAATTGAGTGATTCACTGCCGTTCTGGGGCACAGGCCACACTGAAGACCGGAAATCAGTCATCATTCGCTCATCAAATAACCCCTGAACTTTCCATTTCAAGAGCATCCTTTCTATAACGTATGGAATGTTGGTAATCTGACAAGCAGCTGTATTTTTTCCGTTAAGAGTTCCACACAATAGCTACATGCAACCACATTTCAGAGGTTCTGAGTCATGGGTATGTGTCAGTGCTGGAAGATATGTACAGGGATTCCAATGCACCACAGGTCGTGCTTTTACAATCAGCGAGGGCCACATCTAATTTACGTTCATTATCAGGATCCGTTGGCGGGACCTGCCTGAAGGCTTCTCTGGGCAGGTCCGAAGGTTTATCGGCTGGCAGGACCTGTCTGAAGGTTCGTCAAACAACATAACCAGGGGCCCGCCCAAAGGCTCGTTGGGACCCAACCAAGGTCTTGTCGGTCGGCAGGACCGGAAAACCACGGTTACCCCAGTTTACAATAGATCAGTAAACCGGGGAAATGTTTCCTTCAGAGCGACTGCAGGGGGTGTCTCCGGGACATAAAATGGCCGGGCAAGGTGAGGAGAGGGACGTCGGTTTGCAGGAACTGTTCCAGTACATTGAGCATGCGGGTGGACCAGACTTTGGACTTTGCGTATTGTTGCCAAATATGTCGGCACCTACATGTGTACATATGCAACAAAACATTCATTGTGCAGTTGCATATATGAAAAATAAGGCACTATTAAACCATTATTGAACCATTGAAAGATTTGACAATCCATCAGCACCGTAAAGGAGAACATAAACAGTGGCAACAGCAGTGGTCTAGGCCTGTGCCCATTGCTCAGAGAAGAGAACCCTGGCAACCATTGGCCGATGGCCTCCGATTCCAAGTTCAGCTGTAGCCCAGGGATCGTGGATATGATGGTGTCCTCACAGCTAAACTTCCTCTTGCTATCCAACTTCCTGACAACCATGGACTATATAATTCTCAAGCTGGGCTGACTTGTTGTTGCAAGTGCAGCACATTGCATGGAAGACACTGTCAAGCACCAATGAATCAAACACACACTTTCCCTGAAAAGGGAGGGTTTATGTGGAAGGTTTATGTGGAGCTGATGGGTGGAGAAGGGGGGGGGGGGGGGTGGGGGGAGGGGAGAGGGTGGGGGGGGGGGAGGTTCCTTCCTAGTGCTGCATGTTATCTCAGCTGTACGAGGTGGTGGAAGGGCAATAACTGGAATGCTTATTTCCAAGTTGGAAGAGCCAGTGTGAAACCATTGCTGTGCAGTGCCCAAGACTGTTCACTCTGCAACCTTCCAGTGGGTCACCTAATCTGCAACAACAGATAGTGCAATTGTGCGGGTCCACATGATGCAGAACAAATTTTTTGGATTAACCCAGTGCTCAGTGATGAAACAGTGACTCTATCAGGAGAGGACCCAGGCCCATTTTGTATCTGACCCTCAGCTAAATGCCAGGGAAAAATTGTCCAGCCCATTCATTTGAATGGAGTCACTGAGCCTGTAGAGAAAGGTAAGTGCCGATAAGTGCTTTACAAAGAAGGCGATGGCTGGAGCCCCACAGCCGCAATGGGCACTTGCCTGAATCGAGCACTGCTCACAACAACTGGAGCGTGTTCTGGCCTAGGAAAATGGCACCAAAACATGGCGCCTCTTGCATGCAGGCTCAGCAGACTATTTCTGTACACTTGCTAATCGGGGATAGTATGGCTATACTTTACTGGACTGTTTATAAGAAAACAATTTATCTGTGTCTTTGCACTTCGCACATGTGACAACAAAGCAACATTGAACCATTACCTTTCAAATCTACGTTAGATTTAATGTTTTTTACAACAGTACTATTTATAAAATTAAGTTTATTTATTATCTTTTTAAAATCAATTGTTAGCTTTTTAAATTACTTTAATCTATATAATGGCTTTTCAATAACTCTGAGTATCAGAGACATTTAAAAGTGGATAAGTGCGATGGGATGGCATGGAGGGTGAATACGCAGAACAATTCATGCGTGCTCAGAACAACTCATCCAAAGGTCTGAGATACAGGGACTTTCCCCAATTAATTGTCACGATTCTGAGTAAGTTACTTGGATTTATGTTCAAAAGCAAATCGAAATAGCCATTGAATCTAGTTCAATTGTGGATTTTATTGATCGCCTTATGTGATTTGTTTAAGCGACTGCATCAGCTATAAGGCGCTGCTAAACACATACACATCAATTAAATAAAATCATTTTTTATTTAGCTTTCCTCCAGTTCTGCAAACACCAATTCTACTCAGTCAATCACCCGAACACCTCTTTGCAGCTGCAGCACAGAGCAGAGTGCTCTAGCCTGCTCACGTTTCATTCCCACACTCCTAATACCAGTGCTGTCCAAATAGTGAAAGGCCTGGATAGAGTGGAGGTGGAGAGGGTGTTTACACATGTGGGACAGTCTAGGACCAGAGTCCAAAGCCTCAGAATAAAAGGACATACCTTTAGAAAGGAGATGAGCAAGAATTTATTTTGTTTGAGGTTGGTGAATCTGTGGAATTCACCACAGTCCAAGCCAATGGATATTTTTAAGGCATTTAACAGATTCTTGAATAACAAAAGCATCGCGGGTTATGGGGAGAAGGCAGGAGAATGGGGTTGAGAGGGAAAGATAGATCATGATCATGAATGAATGGCAGAGCAGACTTGATGGGCCAAATGGCCTAATTCTGCTCCTAGAACTTCTGAACATATGCTTAGACTACTGGGGACACTCAGAATGTAGAAACAAAAAATGGCAGTTGTTATTTATTACACAAAAGGACATAAATTGCTGGAGTAACTCAGCAGGTCAGACATCATCTCTGGAGAACGAGGATATGTGATGCTTAGGGTTGAGACCCTTTTTCAAACAGCGGTCTTCAGACAGACACTGAAAATGGATAGGTGATGCTTAAGGTAATGTTAAATGGATAGGTGTTGTCTGAAGACGGGTCTCGACCCTAAACATCACCTATCCATTTTCTCCAGAGGTGCTGTCTGGACTGCTGAGTTATTCCAGCACTTTGTGTCCTTTTGAAGACATTCAGAGATGGTCACCAGTGCCTACATTAGTTTCACCCCAGGAATTAAGGACAAGGCTCCCACTGGTGCTGTGTTTTTACGACTTATCTTGATCTAACGTGTGTCGCCAGCACTTCAGACTTTTTTACCAAAGGCAGCCGCTTTGGCGATTAACTAAATTATTTTAAAGAGCAGAGCTGTTACCTGCATTGTTGAGGACGAACTTCATGATATGTTGTGTGTAGGAAGGAACTGTAGATGATGGGTTAAACTGAAGATAGACACAAAATGCTGGAGTAACTCAGCAGGACAGGCAGCATCTCTGGATGGAAGAAATTGGTGACGTTTTGAGTCTAGACCCTTCATCAGTCTCGACCTGAAACATCACTCATTCGTCTCTCCAGGGTTGCTGCCTGTCCCGCTGAGCTACTCCGGCATTTTGTGTCTGTCTTCAGCATGATATGTTGAATATTATTTATCTCTGATCATATGGGAAGAACAAATGTTTTATAATTTTGTACATAGAAAATTGCCTTACTTCTTGAGGGGAGAAAACGACAGCTGGAGACACACCAGTCAAGAGCGGTCTATAACATGGAGACACTACGTTACTGGTGATTGACTGTCATCCACCATCTGATTCTCTAGAGAGGTAACAACACCTGTATTCTGTTTAAGACATTCTAATCAGGCTCACCTTGGTTTTAATTTTGAGGCAGCACTTATCGACTTTATGTTTTTATGACTAGCTCATCCTCCACACTCTGCTAACTACCACAGCTTGCCTTTCTGCAGCTCTGTTAACCCTTCCATCGCAAGCTGCCTAATATGTAAAATGCTGGTAATCTGTTATTTAATTGTTCGGAAGTCTTGAAGCTTCAACAGCTGGTTCTGGTTACCACTCTATCCATTGATACACCAGTGTCATGGTTTCCACGTTCCCAGTAACATTCCAGGGCCTTGGCTTCCACTAAAACCAGTGTCTTGATTCCCCATCTATTGATTGATACACTGGTATCCTGGTCCCACACTCCCAATAACGCACCAGCATCCTGCTCCCACGCTCCCAATAACCCACCGTAGCGCCCCGGTCAAGGAATCTAGCCTTCCCATGTTTCACCATATGCAATCTCCAAATATGATGTCACAAATAGAGTCATTGAGCCATACAGCTTGGAAACAGGCCAATCGGCCCAACTTGCCCATGCCAACCAAAATGCCCCATCTACACTACTCCCTCCTGCCTGTGTTTGGCCCATATCCCTCTCAAACATTCCTATCCATGTGCCTGTCCAAATGTCTTTTAAATTGTTTTACAGTACCTGCCTTAACTACCTGCTTTGACAGCTCATTCTATATATCCACCACCCTCGGTGTGAAACCTTTATGGGTAGGTTTGAAGCTAGAGCCAGGGTCCAGAGTGTCATAGAGCTATAGAGAGACATGAGCTTTTCAGCTCCCTGAGTGTGTACTCACCATCAACCACCTTTTTATAATAATCCTACATTAATCCCATTTTTTATTTTATTCCCGCCATCATAAATTCCCCAGGATTCAACTACTCAGCCACGCACTGGAGATAATTTACTCTGGCCAATTAACTAACCAGTGCTTGTATATTTCCTGCTCTCTTTAAACTCACTGTTTTTCTGGAAAATGTGAGCAAATCTGTAACATGTGAACAAATGACATGAAAGTATATTAGACAATAGACAAGAGACAATAAGTGCAAGAGTAGGCCATTTGGCCCTTCGAGCCAGCACCGCCATTCAATGTGATCATGGCTGATCATCCCCAATCAGTACCCCGTTCCTACATTCTCCCCATATCCCATGACTCTACTATTTTCAAGAGCCCTATCTATCTCTCTCTTGAAAGCATCCAGAGAACCTGCCTCCACCACCCTCTGAGGCAGAGAATTCCACAGACTCACCACTCTCTGTGAGAAAAAGAGTATTTGGGTACTAATGGTAATAATATCCAATAATCCATCACATCTACTGTTCCAGCACTCCCAACATTCTAAGGGTGCCGGATTATTGATGTTTTACTGTGTTACCAACTAAAATTGAATTAGCTTATGCTTTCATATGAATTATCATTTAAATCCATAGTGTGTAGGAAAGAACAGCAGAAGCTGTTTTTTTAACTTGTCTGCACATCTGGACGCCTGCAGCGACGGCTGCGGAGGGTGGAGGTCCCGACCACGGGGGAAAATGGAGGAGGACTGGCCAATTTTTGTGCCTTCCACCACAGTGATGAATGCTGTGATGGATGTTTGTGTAACATTTTTTGTGTGTGTTTTTGTGTGTTCTTTATCATTGTACTGCTGCTGGCAAATTCATTTCACTTGCACTTTATGTGCAATGTGACAAATAAAACTGATTGTGATTGTGATTGTGAAATCGAAGATAGACACAAAATGCTGAAGTAACTCAGCGGGACAGGCAGCATCTCTGGACAGAAGGAATGGGTGACGTTTCGGGTCGAGAGCATTCTTTAGACTTCTTCTTCTTCTTGCGTATGGCGTGCACAGCCTAAAGTTGTAAGATCTTCTGTTTGTGCACGCCAGGTTGATTGCATTCGTCGAAACAGGGTGGACCACATGAAGGTTGCAATCTCCCACCCCTTCTTTAGACTGATGTCTGGGGAGTGGGCTGGACAGAGATAGAATGTAGTCAGATACAGTAAGACAGCACCTCATATTGGATAGTGTACACTCCAGCGGTATGAAGATTGACTTCTCGAACTTCAAATAGCTCTTGCTTTCTCTCTCCATCCCCTCCCCCTTCCCAGTAAAAGTGGTGACCCGCTGAGTTACTCCAGCATTTTGTGTCTACCATGATTTAAATCCAATTCTGCTCACCTTCCTTTAGGAAGGATGTAGAAGTTATTTACAGTGTGATGGTGTTGGGATGTTGGTTTTGTGGAGAGACTGGAAACACTGGGACCGGTTCCCTTGGGGTGGAGAGAATTGTGGAGATATAAAATAAAGATGTTTAAAATCATAAGAGTAATTGGTAAAGTTGACCAGGGAATTATTTCTATTGGAGACGGGTAAACAGTCAAATGATTGACATTTAAAGGGTAATCAAGGGCAGAATATCCAGTGATCTGGAAAGCACTACCTGGATGGATGATAGAAACTGATTCAAATGTTCTTTCCATGGGGGATTGAATTGCCATGAAAAAACAGATTTGAAACGCTGTGAAGGTCAGGAGAGGGACTTACTGTCAAAGAGCTGCTATTGATATAAGGAACCAAATGGACAACTCCTGTGTAAAATGCCTTTGTGATCTTATGTGAAATGCAGTAACCTACAAATTGTTTCACTCCACCCTTAGCCTTAAACTTGTGTTGTGGACTAGTCTTAGTAAGATTAAGATGCATGGGATCTATGGTAATTTGGTAGTTTGGTTTATTCGCAATTCGCAACTTTCATATCCCCAAGTTTAATAATTGGCAACTCTTTACCACTTTGGCTTACAGCTATCTCCTTATCTCTAGCCTTTGTCCAACAATCTGCCTATCAAGTCATCCCTAGTCTGTGTTCACCTATTACCGTCCACACTTTGTCCTGTTCCTCCTCCCTCCCAGCTTTCTTCCATTTCCCTCCACTCCCATAATGTCTGAAGAATAGTTCAGACCTGAAACGTCACCTATCCATGTTCACCAGGGATGCTGCCTGACCCAAAAAGCTGGAGTAACTCAGCGGGACAGGCAGCATCTCTGGAGAGAAGGAGTGGGTGATGTTCCTCTCTCCAGAAATGCTGCCTGTCCAGCTGAGTTACTCCAGCATTTGTGTCTATCTTCGGTTTAAACCAGCATCTGCAGTTCCTTCCTACACATGTCGATACCAGTTAGCCTGACATTGGTGGTGGGGAAGATGCTGGAGTCAATTATTAAAGAAGTAATAATGGCGCATTTGGACAGCAGTTAAAGGATTAGTCCAAGTCAGCAGGGATAAATGAAGGGCATATCCTGCTTGACTAATCTTATGGATATTTTTTGAGGATGTGAAGAGTAAAATGGATGAAGGAGAGCCAGAGGATGTAGTGTATCTGGACTTACAGAAAGCCTTTGATAAGGTCCCACACAGGAGATTAGTGGGCAAAATTAGAGCATATGGTGTTGGGAGTAGGGTATTGACATGGATAGAGAATTGGTTGACAGAAAGGAAACAAAGAGTAGGAATAAATGGGGTTCCTGTCAGAATGGCAGGCAGTGGAGAGTGATTTAGATTAATATATATTAACACAATACACAATACAATACCGTTTATTGTCATTTGAACATCATTGAGGTTCAAACAAAATTTAGTTTCTGCAAACAGCAAACAGTTTCATACAAACAAGAAAAGAACCAAGACACAACACAATTTACACAAACAGCCATCACAGTGAATCTCCTCCTCATTGTGATGGAAGGCAAAGTCTTATCTATCCTCTGCACTCCCAATTTTCCTCGCCATGTCAGAGTCAAAGCCCCCGGCGGGCGATGGTAAATAAGTCCTGTGGCCATTCAGGCCGCGCTGGGCGATGCAAGGCCGCGTTCCGGGTCTTGATGTTAGAGCCCTCGGTGGGCGCTAACAAGTCCCGCGGCTATTAAAGCCGCGCCGGTCGATGTAAGGCCCCGCTCCAGGTCATTTTCAACCCCGCATCTTGGGCGGGAGAAGTTGCCACCGCGGGAGCTCTGAAAAGTGGTCTCCCCCCAGGGACCCGCGAGCTCCCGGTGTTACCGTCCACCAGGCCGGCGGCTGGAGCCTCCGAATCTCCTTGGTTGGGCAGCAGCAGAGCGCCATCATAGCTCCTCCCGTTCCTAACTCGGCCAGCTCCACGTTGGTAAGTAGTCCGCAGTTCCGCGACTGGAGCCCCAGGTCCGGTTGCAGGCCGCTCCATGGAGCTAGGCCCCAACGACAACAGAGACCCGACAGAGAAAAGGTCGGGTCCTCCGTACAGGAAAAGATTTTAAAGGTTTTCCCCACCCCGCCCCCCACCTCCCACCTCCCCACACATACCCAGCTAAAAAAAAACCAACTGTCACTACACTCAAAACGAGACAAAAATAAAAAAAGACAGAAGGACTGCAAAGGCCGCTGTGACGAGTCGCGCCGCCCACCGAAAATGATTCAGTCTGAAGAAGGGTCTCGACCCGAAACGTCGGCCATTCCTTTTCTCCAGAGATGCTGCCTCACCCGATGAGTTACTCCAGCATTTTGTGTCTACCTTAATGATTTAGATGATGGAATTAAAAGTACCACCAGCAAAATTGCAGATGACACAAAGCTGGGTGGCAGTGTGAACTGCAAAGAGGATGCTAGGAGGTTGCAGGATGACTTTGACAGGTTGAGTGAGTGGGCAGATGTATGGCAGATGCAGTATAATGAAGATAAATGAGAGGTTATCCATTTTGGTGGCAAGAACAAAGAGGCAGATTATTATCTCAATGGTGTCAGATTAGGAAAAAGAGGGCAAACTGGGGACACCCGCCATTCCTGTCACCCCCATCACCCAGCCCCCAAATGGCTGAAGTGGAGGAAGAGCTTCCTCCACACCGTCCAGCCACTGTCACGATCTCCTCAAGGAACCAGACTAGCCTTGTGGGAAACGAAACGCAGTGAAAACCACCACCATGTAAAATGCCAATATCAACCAAGTAACAGCTACCACCTGCTGACAGGTGTGACTGGAAGACCTGGAAGTCCCTCAATAGGCTTCGTACCGAGATGGGCCGATGCTAGACCAATATGCGCAAATGGGGCAATGCAGATGCGGCAGTCACAGAATGTGAATGTGGAACATCTGTACAATCCATGCCACACCTACGAAGATGCCCACCTCTTGGTGGACATTACTGCCTGGAAGACCTAGCGGTGGCAAAACAAAAGACAAGAGCCTGGCCGAACATATGAAACATAGAAGATGGACACGAAAGAAGAAGGAAAAATGGAAGTGCAACGATACCTGGGTGTCCTAGTACAGCAGTCACATGCAGGTACAGCAGGCAGTGAAGAAAGCTAATGGCATGTTGGCCTTCATATCGAGAGGATTTGAGTATAGGAGTAAAAAAGTCCTTCTGCAGTTGTGCAGAGCCCTGGTGAGACCACATCCAGAGTATTGTGTGCAGGTTTGGTCTAATTTGAGGATGGACATCCTTGCTATTGAGGCAGGTCAGCGTAGGTTCACGCGGTGAAATCCCGGATGCGGGACTGTCATATGAGGAAAAATTGGAAAGACTGGGCTTGTGTTCACTGGAATTTAGAAGGATGAGATAGGATCTTATAGAAATGTGTACAATTATAAAAGGACTGGACAAGATAGATGCAGGAAAAATGTTCCCAATGTTGGGGGAGTATAGAACCAGGGGCCACAGTCTAAGAATAAATGGGACCCTAATGGGAGGCCATTTGAAATTGGGATGGGAAAAATCTTTTTCACCCGGAAAGTTGTGAATTTGTCGAATTCTCTGCCACAGAGGGCAGTGGAGGCCAATTCACTGGATGAATTTAAAAGAGAGTTAGATAGAGCTCTAGGGTCTAACGGAATCAAGGGATATGGGGAGAAGGCAGGCACGGATTGTGGATAATCGACCATGATCACAATGAATGGCGGTGCTGGCGCGGAGGGCCAAATGGCCTCCTCCCACACCTATTTTCTATGTTTCTATGCTGCCTGACCACTGAGTTACTGCAGCATTTTGTGTCTCTCTTCAGAGTTTCAGATTAACATGTTTGAAAATCTTACTGCAGACAAATTTTGTGTGTCACAAAACTGCTGACATGTGGGAGAATTTTATGCTGAAATAAAATTATTGAGTAAGAACAAAGGTCCATCTGGAAACTGAGGACTTTAGACTTTTAGAGAAACAGCGCAGAAACAGGCCCTTCGGCCCACCAAGTCCACACTGACCAACGATCACCCTGTACACTAACCTACACACACTAGGAACAGTTTTGCAACTTAATGAAGCTAAATAATCTACAAACTTGTGCGTCTTTGGACCATGGGAGGAAACTGGGGCACCCCAAGAAAATTGAAATGGTCACGGGGAGAGCGTAAAAAGTCTGCACAGCCAAACCCTGTAGTCAGGATCGAATCCGGGACTCTGGAGCTGTAAGGCAGCAACTTTATAATTACGCCACTGTGCCGCCCCTAAGTAGATTAATTTCCTGATGGGCTCTAAAATATCCAGAAATATGCTTTGATCTGGATTCATCTGAAGAGCATTAAACCATCCTACTGGTTGTTGTATGTACAAACTTCTACCTCAATGTGTTCTTGTGAGGTGAAAAGCTCTGATACAGGCTAGCAAAGAGTTAATGTGCAAGCTTTGATGTTTCCTTGTTCACTGTAAATATCAAATAAATCATTAGCCTCGTTGGGCAATTGAAAAACACCCCACAGATCTTGCAAACGACAAAACACTGCAAAAACAGTAAATCTGGGTCATAAATAGAAAATGTTGGAAACAGCAAGTCAATGCTTTATCATGAGATGCAGGCAAAACAACTTGCAATGGGATAGGATGCAGTATCATAAAGCCATGCGATCATACAGTATGGAATCAGGCCCTTTGACCCACCATGTCTGTGCCAACCATTAATCACCCATTTACATCGATCTTACATGAATCTCAACTAATTCTCTCCACATTCCATCAAATTTGCCGAGAATCTAATGCTCACTCATACCCAGGAATAATGTACTGTGTCCAATTAACTTATATGGTTTTGGGATGTGGGAGGGGACCAGAGCTACAGATGCAAACCATGTGTTTACAGGGTGAACATGCATACTCCTGACAGACAGCAGATTGAACCCAGTTGCTGGAGCTAAGAGGCAGTGGCTTTACTAGTTGCTCCATTGTGTTGCTCCCAGTCAAAGGAATCTTGGAATTGTGTGATTCATGTGTTTGAGAATGCAATGTGTAATCTGTTCTATCCAATGAGGCAAGAAAGCGTGAGACTTGTGTGGTCTCTTACACTTGACTCAACACTCACTACTCCGCTTCAGTCCCAGAAATGTCAGGGACACCAAAAATGGGACAAAAAGGTTGTGTCCACAGAGGATAAGTCAAGACAGAAAACTCTGAGTACTGAAAGGCCTGGATAAGTATCTTCTTTATTGATTTAGCAGTGAACCAGTTTGATTCTAGATTGCATTTTTGAATCAATGCTGATACTCTCATGACCTAAGGAAGATGACTGAACTGTATTGCCTTCCCTCACAGTGGGAAACATTGATTCCGCTGTGTGGGGATGTTCATGTTAAACTCTATGATATGTTATGTTATTTTTATTCGTATGGCTGTATAGTAATCCAAATCTCACTGTACCAATGTGACAATAAATGTAACTTGAACTTGAACTTGACCTTCTTACAGATGTACGGCAGAGAGCATGTTGACTGGTTGCATCAATGCCTGTTTTGGCAACTCGAATGCCCAGGAATGAAAAAGATTACAAAAAGTGGTGGACATTGCCTGGTCCATCATGGGTACGGATCTGCCCCCCCCCCCCCCCCCCCAAAACGCAGCCAGCATCTTCAAGGACCACACCACCCTGGCCATGTCCTAATTTCATTTCTACCATCGGGAAGAAGGTATAGAAGTCTGAAAACCATGATTTCCAATTTTAGGAGCAGTTTCCTTCCATCAAGCATCAGGCTACAAGCACCAACTAAATTTTGAACAAAGAACTGCTTTGGTTGCACTTAGCTATTGTTTTGGGGTTTGCTGTATTTACACTAATGTTCATGTGCATAAGTTCTAGGAGCAGAATTAGACCATTCGGCCCAAGTCTAATGTGATAGACTTTAACAATTGTTTTTTTTTTAATTTACCAAACCTCTTTTGTTTGTTCACTATGTTATCTATTGAGCACTGTGCTTATAGACCAGTTATGCTGCTGCACGTGAGATTTTAATTGTCCCATTGTTTAATTGTTCCACATATGGCAATCCTGACACGCTTGACTCTTGAAGAAACAACTTCTGGGGATTCTTGTAGAGTTATTGAGTTACGCAGCATGGAAACAGGCTCTTCAGCTCACTGAGTGTTTGACCATCAAGTACCTATTTATACTAATCCCACCCCTTATTCCCCCCACATTCCCATATTAACCACTACCTCTCCCGCTCCCCCCCCCCCAAAAAAAAAATCTATCACTTATCTGCACATTTGTGGCGCTTTATAATATCCAATTACCTAAACAAATCCTATATCTTTGGAATGTGGAACAATTCTTCAGCACTCAAGAGAAACCCATGTGTTCACCGGGAGAACACGCAGACTCCACACAGAAAGCACTAGAGGTCAGGATTCAACACAGCTCTTTGGAGCTATGCTGCCCAAGTAAACCTTAAAGGTGCTTTATCATCGCAATACACCCTGAAGTTGCGAAAAGGGCTGTAAGAAATGTGCTCATTTCTTTGAAATTTAATTATAGTTATTGGTGCAAGCTATGAATTTGAACATGTGCCAGTTCCATTTGGATAAAGCATTTAATGCTTGGAAGGAACTGCTGATGCTGGTTTATACCGAAGATAGACACAAAATGTTAGAGTAACTCAATGGGTCAGGCAGAATCTCTGGAGAAAATAAATAAGTAATGTTTTGAGTCAAAACCCTTCTTCAGACTGATAATCATGGGAGAAGGAATATGGTCCATTGTTGGCTGTGCAAGAGGTGATAGCTTAGAGTAATATGGATGCGAAAAGTGGAACTGACAGGACGACTAGGGTGGGGGAGGGGGGAAAGAGAGGAAATGTAGAGTCCACTTGAAATTAGAGAAATCAATATTTATACCACTGGGTTGTAAGCTGCCCAAGTGGGCCCTACCTTTCCTTGGTCATCGGTGATGGCACTGATTTATTCTGAACCTTCTCATACCTTCAGCTTCCCTCTCCCCTGGCACTCACTGTGAAGAAGGGTTTTGATCCGAAACATCACCTGTTCCTTTTCTCCTGACCCGCTAGCATTTTATGTCTATCCCTGGTTACCGATATTGTGCAAGCTGAACTGAACAATGATGCAATTAAAGGAAAGTACCTCACAGCCTTTTAAACCTCAAATGGTGCCGAGCCCAAAGAGAGGTGCAATGAGTGTTAATCTTCTGCACTGTACCAAGTACAGAAAGGCTCAATGTACAATGGGTATTGGTTTGCAGTAGCTCCATTAACTATTGTGTTCCAGTTCAGAATTGAATTTGCAGCTGCAGCACAACGAGTTTGCACAATTGCTGGTGCACACACAAAGCTATCATCAATGTATGGCCACAGGAAATGGATATGTGAATAATAGACTAAGAATCATCTCCGCGGCACCTCATTAGTTATTGCCTTCAGTGGAATGTCCTTGGAGGCTGTCATTGAGGAAATAAATCTGAACGCACTCCGAAGAAAACTATTGGATTGCCATCAAGCAACGGCACGAGGCGTGTGTTTGCTGGTTTAGCTGTGGGAGGGATGGGTTCAGGCTGCTTACCCGTGGCTGGGCTGTTTCTCGTGCACGCTGCTTGTCTTCGAGTGGGAGGAAGTCACCAGCTGTCCTATATGCTGGAGCTGGCACTCGGCCGGGAGAAAGGCTGGGGAGTGAGTGGGATCCAAACAAGCATCATTCCTCCCAAGTCCTCAAAAATCAGAAGAACCCTTCCCTGATGGATGAATGTAACAAACGACTCAATGCATTATTCTTTTCCGGTGAGCTTCCTGCAGGGAAATCCTAGGCATGCTGATTTCGCAAAACTTGTCTATCCAAGAGTAGAGATGAAATGATGGCCAGGTGTTTAGTTTGTATTTTGATCCAAAAATGCAATTTTTATGTTTCCAGCTTCGGCAAGCTGAGTTACCAGGTACTTTTTTTTAGATAAACATGCAATCAGGCCCTTCGGCCCTCCGAGTCCATACCGACCATCGATCACCAGTTTACACTGGTTCTATGCTATCCCTCTTCCTCATCCACTTCCGACACACTATGGGGCAATTTACGGAGGCCAATTAACCTACAAACACGCACGTCTTTAGAGATGTGGGAGGAAAGGGCGATCTGAGGAAACGCATACTGTCACAGGGGTGAAGTGGTAATCTCCACACATACAGCACCCGATGTCAGGATCGAACCCGGGCCTCTGGTGCTGTGAGGCAGCAGCTCTACCAGCTGTGCCACTGTGCTGCCCATTACCCTCTCTTGCCAACTGTCTTCTCCAGTTCCACATGGATGCCCTGCACAAATCTACCGCTTCCAGGACATTAGCAGAAGGAGAATATTGGGGCATAAGAATTAGAAGAAGGGGAAGTCTGGACAGCCCTTCGAACCTGCCCCACCTCTTTATCGATCAACCAGTGGGCACCTACCCGTATTAATCCCATTTTCTGACACTTGGCCCACAGCTTTGTAGACATTTAGATTAGCCCTGTGGAATCAGAGACCTCGTGTGATCCCTCTCCCTCGAATGAGTGGGCACACAAGACATCCTTCCCAGCAGTCTGGCCACTGAACATTCAATAGGTGCAGGAGTAGGGAATTTGGCCCTTCGAGCCAGCACCGCCATTCAGTGTAATCATGGCTGATCATCCCCAATCAGTACCCCATTCTTGTCTTCTCCCCATATCTCATGACTCCGCTATTTTTAAGAGCCCTATCTAGCTCTCTCTTGAAAGCATCCAGAGAACCTGACTCCACCACCCTCTGAGGCAGATAATTCCACAGACCCACCACTCTCTGTGAGCAAAAAGTGTTTCCTCGTCTCTGTTCTAAATGGCTTACTCCTTATTCTTAAACTGTGGCCCCTGGTTCTGGACTCCCCCAACATCGGGAAGATGTTTCCTGCCTCGAGTGTGTCCAAGCCCTTATCAATCTTATATGTTTCAATGAGTACCCTTCTCATCCTTCTAAACTCCAGAGTGTACAAGCCCAGCTGCTCCATTCTCTCAGCATATGACAGTCTCGCCATCCCCGGGAATTAACCTTGTAAACCTACGCTGCACTCATAATGTTATTAAATTCATATCTGATGCACGTATACACCTTTGTTCCTATGAATAGCATGACTGATTTCTACTCCCTCTCCACTTTAGACATAGACATAGAAGACATAGAAAATAGGTGCAGGAGGAGGGCATTCGGCCCTTTGAGCCAGCACCGCCATTCATTGTGATCATGGCTGATCATCCCCAATCAATAACCCGTGCCTGCCTTCCCCCCATATCCCTTGATTCCACTAGCCCCTAGAGCTCTAACCAACTCTCTCTTAAATCCATCCAGTGATTTGGCCTCCACTGCCCTCTGTGGCAGGGAATTCCACAAATTCACAACTCTCTGGGTGAAAACGTTTTTTCTCATCTCAGTCTTAAATGGCCTCTCCTTTAATCTAAGACTGTGCCCCCTGGTTCTGGACTCGCCCAACATTGGGAACATTTATCCTGCATCTAGCTTGTCCAGTCCTTTTATAATTTTATATGTTTCTATACGATATCCTCTCATCCTTCTAAACTCTAGTGAATACAATCCTTTATCATATGACAGTACCGCCGTCCCAGGGATCAATCTTGTGAACCTACGCTGCACTGCCTCAATCACAAGGATTTCCTTCTTCAAATTAGGAGACCAAAACTGTGCACAATACTCCAGATGTGGTCTTACCAGAGCCCTATACAACTGCAGAAGAACCTCTCTACTCCTATACTGAAATCCTCTTGTTATGAAGGCCTAGATTCCATTAGCTTTCTTCACTGCCTGCTATATCTGCATGCCAACTTTCAGTGACAGGTGTACAAGGACACCCAGGTCTCGTTGTACCTCCCGCTTACCTAACCTAACCCCTTTGAGATAATAATCTGCCCCCTTGTTTGCCAACAAAGTGGATAACCTCACATTTATCCACATTATACTACATGTGCCACGCATCTGCCCACTCACTCAACCTGTCCAGGTCACCCTGCAACCTCCTAACATCCTCTTCACAATTCACACTGCCACCCAGCTTTGTGTCATCTGCAAACTTGCTAGCAGCAACTTGCTACCACCGAGCCTTGCGGCACTCCACTTGCCACTGCCTGCCATTTGGAAAAGGACCTGTTCACTCCTACTCTTTGCTTCCTGTCTGCCAACCAATTTTCTATCCACGTCAACATCCTACCCCCAATACCATGTGCTCTAATTTTAGTCACCAGTCTCCCGTGTGGGACCTTATCAAAGGCTTTCTGAAAGTCTAGATACACTACATCCACTGGCTCCCCTTCATCCATTTTACTTGTCACATCCTCAAAAAATTCCAGAAGATTATTCAAGCATGATTTCCCTTTCATAAATCCATGCTGATTAGGACTAATCATTTTACTGCTATCCAAATGCCCCATTATTACCTCTTTAATAATTGACTCCAGCATCTTTCCCACCACCGAATGCAGGCTATCTGGCCTGTAATTCTTCCTTTTCTCTCTCGCTCCTTTCTTGAAAAGTGTGATAACATTAGCTATCCTCCAATCCACAGGAACTCATCCTGAATCTATTGAACGTTGGAAAATGATCACCAATGCGTCCACTATTTCTAGAGCCACCTCCCTGAGGATCCTGGGATGTAGACCATCAGGCCCAGGGGATTTATCATCCTTCAGTCCCATTAGCCTACCCAATACTATTTCTCACCTAATGAAATGTCTTTCAGTTCTGGTTTACCGAGGAATGAAACAATGTGCTGGATTAACTTAAGTGGGTCAGGCAGCATCCTTGGAGAACATGGATGGGTGACATTTTGGGCTGGGACCTGTTATATTCTGGACGGCAGAATGAATAACAACTTACATGCTGGTTGCCTGGATCATTAGAGAGAGGTTTATTACCCAACATTCCCTGCTTATATCGAACACCAACTCATTAACATATACATGAATATGTATGAATACATTACACTGCTCTCCATTTTTTAAGTATTAAATCTAAGTACTCAGTTACAATTTTGTTGTTGTAACACTTGATTTAAACAGGTATTTATGAAATCTTAAATGATAAATATAATATATTTATTTTACATATCTACACATTTTTGTTTTACTAGTGCAGTGAGTTATTTAACTTACAAACCTAACCTGACTACTGGCTTACGGATCCTGCCTGATCATCTAACAGTAACAGGTGTAAGAGGTTTAGGTGTTGACTCAACTGTAGACTTGTTTGGCTCTGTTTTAGTACCCTGGCTTTGACCAGAGGAATCTGTTTCTTTGTCTCTACTAACTGAACTTTGTGTTTAAATCACAGTGGTCTCTTCCAACACATTTTCAGATAAAAACTCAGGGACTAGGACTTCATGCTCAGTTTTTGGTTCATCTTTGGCTGGAATCATTTGATCAACATGAACACTTTTGATCCTATCTCCAACTTCAACCAAGTACCTTTTGTTCCACACACTTCCACTATTTTCCCAACATCCCATTTGTCTCGACTGGACTTGTTGGGAGGACTGAGAACACAAAATGTCAAAATGCCATTTTTGATTTAACTGTTTTTGCACCACTCTCAAGACCAAATTGGGTTGAACTAGACTTAGGCATATTCTTAGCCTTTCTCTATCACCAGTTCTGCAGGTGAGTAACCTATTGTTGTGTGTTGTGTGGTTCTGTACTTCAGCAAGAAACTTCCCGACAAAACCTGTTTCTTGAGAGCATCTTTGACAACTCTAACAGACTTTTCCGCCACCCCATTGGCGGCTGGATGGTAAGGGGAAACAAGTGTGTGTTTTACACCATTCCGCTGCATGAACTCTTTGAACCGTTCTGAACGAAACTGAGGCCCGTTATCAGAAACCAGTTCTTCCGGTAAACCATGGCATGCAAAAATGAATCTGAACTCATCTATGGTACGCTCAGTAGTAGTGCTTGACCCCATATGCTTAAACCTCAATCCATTTGGAATGACTATCTACTAGTACCAGAAAGTGATCATTACCCTTTTCATAAAAATCTACATGAACTCTCTGAAAAGGTCTACTTGGCCATGACCAAGGTTGCAGTGGTGTTTTTGGTGGTTTACTCTGGCAATTTAGGCAGACACTACATTTGCTCACCAATGACTCGATGTCACTGTCAACACCAGGCCAATACACAAAGCTTCTGGCAATTGACTTCATGCTTACTATGCCAGGATGTTCGGCATGCAGTTCATTCGTAAATTTGTTTCTCAAAGACTCTGGTACAACCATTCTGTAACCCCACTTAATGCATCCCTGCTCACATGATAATTCATGGCGTCGATTATGGAAAGGCTTCAGCTCAGAGTTCAGATCTGAGTTCAATCCACTATTGATTTCAGTCCAACCGTTCAATGTCTGTTCATAGACCCACTTCAGCACAGTGTCTTTCTCTGTTTCTGCTGCAATTTCTGTTGCAGTCACTGGAAAGTCTTCATCTACAACTTGCAGTGTGTAGATTGAGTTCTCACTTCCCACGTCAGAGTTCTCATGGGGCAACTGGGACAATGCATCTGCAACTGCATTGCACTTGGAGCTTCTGTACTCAACCTTATTGTCATACTGGGACAGCACAATTGCCTGGTGCTGCATCCTTGATGCCGCCATGGAAGGTATAACTAACCTGGGACCAAGTATCACTAGTAGTGGATTGTGATCAGTCAGTTGGGTGAGTGGTCTGCCGAGAAGAAACTGATGGAATTTCTTGATTCCGAACATGATGCTGATTGCTTTCTTTTCTATCTGTGCATAATTACGCTCACTCAGTGATAGGGTGCGGGATGCAAAAGCAATAGGCTTTTCCTGCCCATCATTCATTATGTGGGAGATAACTGCACCTACATCATAACTTGAAGCGTCACAAGCAAATTTAATCTCGCATGTCGTATCGCAGTGAACAAGGAGTTTGTCACTTGTCATCTTTCATACATTCGCAAACTGCCTTATTTGTTTCAGTCACTATCTCTCCTTCACCACTAATCTCCATTATGTTGTTTGCCGTGAAAAACAAGTTCGCTCTCCGCATACAGGAGCTGAACGGCTCTCTACTCTGTCAAAAGTGCCAAGGTTTCCGATGTAGCCCATGGACACTGCCATCGTTCAAAAGTCCGTTCAAAAATCCCGATTTCCTGTCTGTTCTGGTGTAACAATTGAGCTAAAACTTAACTGTACAAAAGGCTATTCAGCTTGAGGAACTCCACAAAAAAAACATCTTATACAATCCCAAGGGCAGCATCTTGCCACGTATCCACAACATAGAGATAGCCTGACAAACACTTGACGATTTGTACAGCTGCTGTTTTAAACTACAGTCCTCTGCATAGAAGGATCTGCGGCCTATCGTGCCCAGCTCGCAAACAACTGGGACACAACTCCGTATTTACTGTTTAAAATGTTAATCAATACTGCGTGTTGCAAAACAATCCTGCACTGTATTTAAAGGATGAGTTCACAAACTCTATCCCATCCACGTCGCCAATTTTGTTATATTCCGGATGGCAGAATGAATAACAACTTACACGCAGGTTGCCTGGATCACGAGAGAGTCAAAAGTCAAAAGAGTTTATTCTCATGTGTCCCTGATAGGACAATTAAATGATTTATTTGCATAGCACACAGAACATAGTAGGCATTGACTACAATCATATACGTAAATACACACATGACTGAATAAATTGATAAAGTGCAAATAACAGATGGAGGGGTATTAATGTTCAGAGTTTTGTGTGAGCCAAGTTTAATAACCTGATGGCTGTGGGGAAGTAGTTGTTCCTGAACCAGGTCGTTGCAGTCCTCAGGCTCCTGTATCTTCTACCCGAAGGTAGCAGGGAGATAAGTGTGTGGCCAGGGTGGTGTAGGTCCTTGATGATGCTGCCAGCCTTTTTGAGGCAGCGACTGTGATAGATCCCCTCGATGGAAGGAAGGTCAGAGCCGATGATGGACTGGGCAGTGTTTACTACTTTTTGTAGTATTTTCCTCACCAGTTGCCGAACCAAGCCATGATGCAACCGGTCAGCAAGCTCTCTGCTGTGCACCTGTAGAAGTTAGAGAGAGTCCACCTTGACAGACCGACTCTCCATAATCTTCTCAGGAAGTAGCGGCGATGATGAGCTTTCTTAATAATTGCATCTGTGTTCTTGGATCAGGAAAGATCTTCACAGATATGCACGCCCGGGAATTTGAAGCTCTTGACCCTTTCAACTATCAACCCGTTGATATAAACAGGACTGTGGGTTCCCATCCTCCTCCTTCCAAAGTCCACAATCAGTTCCTTGGTTTTGCTGGTGTTGAGGGCCAGGTTATTGTGCTGGCACCATATGGACAGTCGCTCAATCTCTCTTCTATACTCTGACTCATCCCCATCAGTGATACATCCCACAACAGTGGTGTCGTCAGCGAACTTGATGATGGAGTTCGCACTACGGGTTTATTACCCAACATTCCCTGCTTATATTGAACACCAACTCATTAACATATACATGAATATGTATGAATACATTACAGGCCCCTTCTACTGAAAGGGTATGTTCCTTTTCATATGTAAGTTGCATGTACGATAGTCATCCAGAAGCAACCGAACGTGTGCTGCATGTTCTCAAATGCAAATTAACTTACAGGGATGACTCATCTTTTTGGCACTCACGTGAGCTTTCAGAACCTTTTGTTGCGAGATTGGCAACAGCGGGAGCCTTTTCACTTCACCAGCGATCATATCTTCCCTTGCAGCGCAATATTTAGCCACAGGGAACAGAGAAAAATAACATTTACACTGTGATCTACCTGACTTATTAAAAATAAATCCAGCTGTGTCATATCTTGCAGGCATGTCTCAGGTCACAACCCAGGCAATGAATTAGACTGAAGTGCAACCACTGCTACAATATAGAGGCCATTTTATGCACTGTAAAATTCCACGGGAAAGTAAAGTCCGGTCAGTACGTTTCTAACGGGACATCAGTCGGGAAGTGCCTGAACATTGATTGCAGCATTTTTAACCTTTACCTGGACTAGACAAGAAAGATCTCTGTTTAGGGGACACAAGGAACTGGAGATGCTGGAATCTTGAGCCAACACAAAGTGCTGGAGTAACTCAGCGGGTCAGGCGTGATCTGTGGAGGGAGTGGATAGGAACCCTTCTTCAGTCTGTTCTGTGTTTAATTTGAAGAACGGGGGCTTGCAATGTAGGTCTAAGAGCCGTGTTAAAATATTTTACAATTATCTAATAATCATTGATTAAGGATTTGGTATCATTGTACCATGAAAAGTATCTCTTTTGATGAAGGAGTTAATGCAAATGAGTTTAAGCTTAAAATTAGAGCTACCTATGTGGAAGGAATGTCATGAAAAAGTTGGATACCTGGAATTAATTCCTGAAATGTTGAGACAAGATTTCAATTCACACTTTAAAATAGATGTAAATTGTCGATTTATGAGGAATATAAGCCCAGGTTAGTGACACAGCTGGTAGCGCTGTTGCCTCACAGTGCCAGAGATCCGGGTTTGATCCTGACCTCGGGTGCTCTCAATGTGGAGTTTGCATGTTTTCCCTGTGACTGTGTGGGTATCCTCCGGGTGCTGCGGTTTAGTTTAGTTTTGTTTCGTTTGGAGATACAGCTCGGAAACAGGTCCTTCGGCTCATCGACCAACAATCCCATACACCGTACCTTTAACTATCCTATACACAAGGGACAATTTACAATTGTTACCGAAGCCAAATAACCTATAAACCTGAACGTCTTTGGAGTGAGGGAGGAAACTGAGGCATCCGGAGAAAACCCACATGGTCATGAGGAGAATGTACAAATTCCGTACAGACAGCACCCGTTGTCAGGATTGAACCCGGGTCTGTGGCGCTGTAAGGCTGTGCCAAATTGCCACACTTTCTTCCCTCATCCCAAAGACATGCAGGTTAGTAGATTAATCAGCCTCTGTTAATTGCTCCTAGTGTGTAAGTAGTTAATGTCAAATGGGATAACAGAACTAGTGTGAATGGGTGATCGATGGTCGGCATGGACTCGGTGAGCCCAAGGGCCTGTTCCCTTGCGGTATCTTACAATCCATCAAGTTAGCTGATTGAAAATGAAATGTACGTCAATCCGTGAATGGACACTTGAGTTGCCAAATGACCCTCTCTTGCATCTGTGTTTCTGATCACTTTTCATTGTTATGCGGCCCTTCAATTCTTAAAAGATAAATGTTATTTCTTTCTTCAGCAGAGCAAATATTTTTGAACAGTTTTGAACAAGCTTTTCAATTCTGAGATTTACAGAGGGTGATGTGAAAGCAGGCCTGGGGAATGAGCTAATGCAGTTTGGTGGCTAAATGCCCTGAAACAATTCTCCAGATTTGTGAACCTTCCAACATGCCCATTGTGTAAATAAGATGTATTAACCAAAGTTCATTTCAGGGTCAGATCAATAAAATGTGATGGAGAGTCAACCCCGTCTGTTCTCTCATGAGACGTAGAACACTACAACACCGGAACAGGTCCTGGGCCCCAGGAGGCCTGTGTCGACCATGATGTTAATTTAAATGGCACAACTGTCTGCACATGGTCTAATCCTTCCATTCCCTGGCTCCACATACCTGCCTAAATACCTTTTAAACGCCACTATTGTATCGGCTTCTGCCACTTCCCATGGTAACATGTTCCAGGTACCACCACCACTCTCTGCATTAAAAATCTCCTTTAAACTTTCACTCACTCCCCTTAAATCCATATTTTCCCTCTGGGTAAAATAGTCCAAATATCTTTCCTGTCTATAGCTCTCATAATTTTATATGCTTCTATCAGGTCTCTGCCCATCCTCCAAAACTCCAGAGAAATGATTCTAGCTTGTCCAACCACTCCCGAATACTCAGCGTGAAGTACCAAGAGTTTCTTTTTTCATTTAAATTCTTCATCTTGGGAACAGTTCTTTGTTTTTGAATATAAAGGGCCTGTCCTACAAGCATGCAACTGTATGCGATGAGCGTGACCTAACGCGGTCGCTTGAGCCATCCGGCGTCGCGGGGCCGGTCCCACTTCGATCGCCGGAGCCGTGCAGAATTGTGCGGAGTTTGTCCCGACGTCGCGCGGGGCTCCGAAAAACTGACTATGTTCAAAAATTCCACGCGGCAACGGCTTGTCGGCTCGCAGTCGCCACGACACATTACTCACCGCCTCGACTTCATGCCTCCGAGACCCTCTCTATGTGTGGCTCCGTGACCCTCTATGTGTGTGGCTCCGTGGCCCTCTCTGTGTGTGCCTCTGTGCCTCTCTCTGTCCTGGCGAACTTACCTTTAAGACTTCGCTCCAAGTTCGCCTCACTTTGCGCCGCGTTGCGCCACTCACCCGACCTCCGCGCGGCCCTCGCTGCCAGTTTGGTCGCGCTTGCCGCATGCAGGCACATGCTGGTGGGAACGGCCCTGTACAGGGGATCACCCGACCTCTGCGCTGCCCCCGCTTCTAGTTTGATCGCGCTCACCGCATAGAGTCGGATGCTGGTAGGACAGGCCCTTAAGCAGTAAGCTCTTGAAACATGGGAACTTCATGGAGAATCCTGAGTGCGTTGTGATACAGTGTTCACTTTCCAACTAAAAGCTTGCCTGTTCTCTCAGTCTCATTGATTGATACTTTATTATCACAAGTGACAAGTCACAGTGAAATTCTGTGACCCACTGATAAGGAGATGAATAATATATATATAGAACACAAAGTGTTGGAATAACTCAGTGGGGCAGACAGCATCTCTGAAGAACATGGATAGGCAGCGTTTCAGATTGGGACTGATTGTAGTATGGGGGAGAAAGCTGGCAAAGAGGTGGGGGCCGGACAAAGCCAAGCAGTTGATAGGTGGATAAGGTGAGGGTGGGGGGAGGGGTTGATTGGAAGATAGGTGGACAAAGAGTGGAGGTGAAAAGGAGACAAAAGGATGACAAAAGATGGAAAACAAATACAAGGAAACAAAAGGGTGGCACAGTGACAGCGGTAGAGTTGCTGCCTTACAGTACCGGAGACCTGGGTTCGATCCTGTCTACGGGTGCTGTCTGTACAGAGTTTGTACGTTCCCCTGTCACCACATGGGTATTCTCCAGGTGCTTCGGTATCCTCCCACGTTCCAAAGATGCGGAGATTTGTAGGTTAATTGGCTTCTGTAAATTGTCCCTAGTGTGTTGGATAGAACTAGGGACAGGTGGCCTGGACTTGGTGGGCCAGAATGCCTGTTTCCACGCTGTATCTCTAAACTAAACTAGCCAAAGGATGGGCTTTAAATGGCCTACTGCATGAGAACAGTCACCCAATCAGTTGCACAAACCATGGTGATGGCATTTTTCCACTCCTCATTTACTTGCCATTTCTATTCTTGGCACCCTTGCACAAGAAAAATGATTAGTCTTAGTCCCAAATTGGCCAGCTGTGTTGCAGCATCTTGAGTCCTCAGGAAGAGAGGTTCAGACCTCCTGAGGAAGGAAGGGTGACAGCATTATCAGAAGTGCCATATCTGGGATGAGAAAGAAAACCATGATTCCCTTCTCATCTCAGGATGTACATAAAATATTTCTTGTCAGCAATTTGAAGTGTTTCCATAGACTTCTCCCTCACATCTGGATTTTCCCTCTAACCCGTCCCACCCGACGACGAAACTAAACTGCAATATTTCAGTACACATGCCTTGTGGAGAGGGCAAGGGTGACAACCAAAAATCACTGACATCTTTGATTTCAATCATGCAGAAGCAAAGAAAAACATATGTAAATCATGGAAACAAGAACAGTGGGTGGAGGGGGTGAGGTGGGGGGGCTTGGTGGCGCAGCGGTAGAGTTACTGCCTTACAGCGCCAGAGACATAGGTTTGGTTCTGATTACAGGTGCAGGCTGTACAGAGTTTGTACGTTCACCCCGTGACCTGCATGGGTTTTCTCCGGGTGCTCCGGTTTTCTCTGACACTCCAAAGATGTACAGGTTTGTTGGTTTATTGGTCGGTATAATTGTAAGTTGTCCCTATTGTGTGTAGAATTGTGTTAGTGTGCGGGGATCGCAGGTTGGCGCGGACACGGTGGGCCGAAGGGTCTGTTTCTGCGCTGTATCTCTAAACTAAACTAAACTAAACTCGGTGTTGGGGCTGCAGCTGCTTACCATATATATTAATGATTTGGAAGAGGGAATTAGGAGCAACACTAGCAAGGTTGCGGATGACACAAAGCTGGGTGGCAGTGTGAACTGTGAAGAGGATGTTAGGAGGTTGCAGGAGGACCTGGACAGGTTGAGTGAGTGGGCAGATGCGTGGCAGATGCAGTATATTATAGATAAATGTGAGGTTATCCACTTTGGCAGCAAAAACAAGGGGGCAGATTATCTCAATGGGGTTAGGTTAAGTAAGGGGGAAGTACAGCGAGACCTGGGTGTCCTTGTACACCGGTCACTGAAAGTTGCCGTGCAGGTACAGCAGGCAGTGAAGAAAGCTAATGGAATGTTGGCCTTCATAACAAGATAGTATAGGAGTAAAGAGGTTCTTCTGCATAGGGCTCTGGTGAGACCACATCTGGAGTATTGTGTACAATTTTGGTCTCCTAATTTGAGGAAGGACAGCCTTGTGATTGAGGCAGTGCAACGTAGGTTCATGAGATTGATCCCTGGGATGGTGGGACTGTCATATGAGGAAAGATTGAAAAGACTAGGCTTGTATTCACTGGAGTTCAGAAGGATGAGGGGGTATCTTATAGAAACATATAAAATTATAAAAGGACTGGACAAGCTAGATGCAGGAAAAATGTTCCCAATGTTGGGTGAGTCCAGAACCAGGGGCCACAGTCTTAGAATAAAGGGGAGGTCATTTAAGACTGAGGTGCGAAAAAAACTTTTTTACCCAGAGAGTTGTGTATTTATGGAATTCCCTGCCACAGATGGCAGTGGAGTCCAAATCACTGGATGGATTTAAGAGAGAGTTGGTTAGAGCTCTAGGGGCTAGTGGAGTCAAGGGATATGGGGAGAAGGCAGGCACTGGTTATTGATAGCAGACGATCAGTCATGATCACAATGAATGGCGGTGCTGACTCGAAGGGCCAAATGGCCTCCTCCTGCACCTATTTTCTATGTTTCTATGTTTCTATGTAAACTAAACTAAACTAAACATAAACTCTGAAGATTATCAAAAGCCTAGATTCTTTTCAGTTAACTTCCAAACCTCAATCAGACAATAATGATTTCCTGATTTAAAATTCATTGAATTATGACTGCTGTTTTTTTTGTGATTTGACAACATAATTTACTTGAAACTACTTTTAAGTGCCATGCTAGTCTATAGATTTAATAAAGTCTGCGTTTTTGATCTTGCAAGCTCCTCATCATGGATTTTAAAATATCCGCTCTTCTACAAATTAAGTTCCCTAAGTGCACAGGCATTGCACTTTCTTTGTTTGGTTTCCTCCAGCTTTCTCTCCTAATGTCGCCTTCCAATTTTATTCGAGCACTTTGTTTTGTTTATTCTACCAAATTATTATTCAGTTCCTCGCTTATGACAGGATTAACTCTCTTTTGTGGAAAGTCGCTCCATTTATGGGACTGTGCCTCACAACTCCAGTGCTACGGGTTTAGTTTAGTTTAGAGGTACAGCATGAAAACAGGCCCATTGGCCCGCCGACCATTGATCACCCGTTCACACTAGTTCTATATTAACAGAGTTCTATATTAACTACAGTTAACAGAGGCCAATTAACCTACAAACTCGCACGTTTGGGGAAAGTGGGATTAAACTGGAGAATATGGAGGAAATTTGTGTAGTCACAGGGAGAATGTGCAAACTCCACATAGACAACACCCAAGGTCAGGATTGAACCTGGGTCCCTGGAACTGTGAGGCAGCGGCTCTATCATCTGTGCCAATGTGCTGCCCTTTTGTTCAATTGTGACATTGGGTTTCTGTCTGTGAAGAGCTTGCACATTCTCCCTGTGACTGTGTAACTTTGCCCTGGGGGACCTCTAGCTTCCTCCCACGTCCCACAGACATGCTAGTGGTTTAATTGACCACTCAAAGTCAGCCCTTGGTGTAGTTAACATAAAAACATAGAAAATAGGTGCAGGAGGAGGCCATTCGGCCCTTAGAGCCAGCACCGCCATTCATTGTGATCATGGCAGATCGTCCCCTATCAATAACCTGTGCCTGCCTTCTCTCCATTTTCCTTGACTCCACTAGTCCCTAGAGCTCTATCTAACTCTCTCTTAAATCTATCCAGTGATTTAAGTGACAAAAGAATGAAAAGGGGAATTGAAGGGTATGTGAGAGAGAGAGTAGGTTGCAGGATTACAAGGAAATGAGGAGGCATGGAACTGTTGGGAACCTCTCCGGGAGCCAACATGGACCTTATGGGCTGAAAGGCCTCTTTCTGTATAATCTCAAGAATAAAATATTGGTGATTATAAATTGGGGGAAAACAGACTACATTTCCTATGAACCTATAAACTTCCAATGAAGTACTTACTTCTTTCTTTTTTTTTCTCTATTAAAACTTGTAAATAATTTACCAGTTTATCCCATTTTTTTCTTAGTTTAGTTTAATTTAGTTTAAAGATCTGCATGGGAACAAACCCTTCAGCCCATTGAGACCACGCCAACCATTGATCACCCGTTCACACTAGTTCTTTGTTATCCCACTTTCTCATCCCCTCCCTACACACTAGGAGTCATGTTACAGAGGCCAAGTAGCCTAGTATTGGTCAGCATGGATGAGTTGGGCTGAAGGTCTTGTTTCCATGCTGTATGCCCTTTTCTGACCAACTCAAAGGACATGTTTAACCATATAACCACATAACCATATAACAATTACAGCACGGAAACAGGCCTTCTCGGCCCTTCCAGTCCGTACCGACCATTTATTTTCCCCTAGTCTCATCTACCTGCACTTAGACCATACCCCTCCATTCCCTTCCCGTCCATTTACCTATCCACTTTACTTTTAAATGTTAAAATCGATCCTGCCTCCACCACTTCTGCAGGAAGATCATTCCACACAGCCACCACTCTCTGAGTAAAGAAGTTCCCCCTCATGTTACCCCTAAACTTCTGTCCCTTAATTCTCATCTTTCCTACCCTCAATAGGAAAAGCTTATCAACGTCAACTCTGTCTATCCCTTTCATCATTTTAAAGACCTCAATCAAGTCCTATTTTGATTGTTTACCCACCCCTCTTTTCCCAAGAACATGCTCACATTCCCAATTATATTATTGGCATTCACATAACCTCACTGTGTATAAAGTCATGCCCCTCTAACATAATTCTCCTCTACACATGTCTTTTGTTAGAAATACCCTTCAAATTAGGCAGCATCTTCGAGGGAGCACAGTCAATGCCTCGTGTATTACCCTTTGATGAATGATTATTGACCTGAACCACGTGTTTCTCTCTGCATAGATGCTGCTTGACTTGTTAAGAGTTTCCAGTCATTCAGAAATGAAAATCTTCTCTCCTTACCTATTCTACCCCACATGTGATTGTAGATACCCCAGTGCTCTGAAACAGCCCAACAAACCAAGTACAGGACCAAATAGGGCTGGACATTATCATGTGTCTTACAGCTGAAGCCCACGTTCCTCGGACATAAAGGATGAATTACATCTATGTAGTAGTTTATGGGCAGTGAGTTGTGTAGGTATAAGTTTGTTTGTGACCAATAGACAGTCAAAACCTTTCTCCCCGGAGAGTAAATGTCAAAGATTAGAGGGCATTTAAGGTAAGAGGAGCAAAGTTTAAAGGATTTGTGCTTGGCAAGTTTTTAAGGAGTACTAGACCAAGTGCAAAGGCACCCACCAGCATGACAGAGCCAGGCCGGGCCGGGCTGGGGTGGGGGGGACAGATGATCGGGCCTCCCTGCAGAGGAGGTCCAGAACAAAGATACTATAGCTGAGCGCAGCTGCGCCTTTCTGCGCCTATTGAAGAATGGGGTGGGAGGGTGGAGTAACGAACCTCGTGGAAAACAGCGCATGCCGCTGACAGCAACTGCATTAATCCACAGCGGTGGGGGGGGGGGGGGGGGCAAGAGGCAGGAGGGCCTTGAATGGTGGGCATGTGGGCATTGTGACGTCAGCAGTTGGCAAGCGGTGATTTTAAAAAAAAGTGAATTTTGTGAACAATTCTATTCAAAATCTGGGGAAATAATTGAGCAAATTTAGAGAGGATTTCTGAAATCATAAGTCAAATCCCTACGGAAATATGTAACAATCTCTGCTTTTTTGCGCCTGATTTTCGAAGAAATACGTTTCAAAGGCAAAATGACACACACACACACACGCACACACACACACACACACA
This sequence comes from Raja brachyura, assembly GCA_963514005.1. Next base: position 27,706,572 of record OY740790.1, read on the forward strand.
CACACACACACACACACACACACACACACACACACACACACACACACACACACACACACAAACACAGTTTTAAAAGTATATAGATGTGATGGGTGCTTGAAATGTGCTGCCAGGGGTGGCGAGAGAGGTAGTTACGATATTGACGTTTAAATGGTTTTTAGATAACTATACACATGGATATGGAGAGAAAACAAAGATATGGAGCATGTGCCAGCAGAGGAGATTAGTTTATCGTGGCACTGTTCATGCTCATGTTGTAGGAGCAGAATTAGGCCATTGGGCCCTTCAAATGTACTCCGTTGTTTAATCCTGGCTGATCTATCTTTGCATCTCAACGCCATTCTCCTGCCTTCTCCCCATAACCCCTGACAAACTTATTAATCAAGAATCCAGGTAAACCACAGTGCGTTCATACAGACATTGTGGGCTGATGGGCCTGTTCCAGTGCTGTACTGTTCTATGTTCAGTATTCAGTATTCAGTATTTCCTTTATTATCATTTCACTGAGTACTTACATACACAGAAAAAATGAAAAATTGTTTCTCATCAGTTCCTGTCAGTGCAGTTAATAAAAACAGAATAAACACATAAAGCTTTAAAATTAATATATCTAAAATAGACCTAAAATTGAGCTAAAAACAGACCGAACAGTGACTTTACCTTGACAGGTGTCTAGCTGTCAAAGTATGGGCGAGGTTAGATGTGTGGGTGTATGATGTATGGGAAGGGGACACAGTCCGTTAACCAGTCTTGTTCTATGTTCTATATATTCTAATTGATTGTGACCACTGTTATATGGATACAAAGCGGTGCAATACACATGAGTGGCTAATCGTGAGCTGTAAGCTGCAGGAGACCACAATGATGCTCTCAAGTATGAAGTAAAAACTGCATTTTGGGAATGTTGCCAGAACTTTAATATTGTAACCTCAATTGGAGTTCTTTCGATCTCTGTTAATTCTGCTGTGAAGTGAGCTGTTATTGCTCTGTCCCCTCACCTTCCTCTGAATTGGAGCCATCAGCAGGCAGGCAGCTATGCCCAAGGGTTTTGGGCAGGGTGGTTGACAGGTCGGGCTTCCTACAGTAAAGGGTGGGGATGGGAATAAGATGGATGATGGTAGGCTGCTGCCTTCTGTTCATCTCAGCAAGTCGTGTGGCCTGAACTATCTAGTAGTCTTCTGCTTGACTTGCAAGGTATCTTATGCAGTGTTGCACTGATTATCCATGCTTAAGATGGTAGGGCTGAGTTGCCAATGGTTATATCACTGCCCTGGTACAGGATGAGCAGAATTAGGCCCCTCAAGTCTAAAATGTGTATATTTTAATGCTAGGAGCATTGTAAGAAAGGTGGATGAACTTAGAGCCTGGATTGACACCTGGAAATATGATGCTGTGGCAATCAGTGAAACATGGTTGCAGGAGGGCTGTGATTGGAAACTAAATATTCCAGGATTTTGTTGCTTCAGGTGTGATAGAATTGGAGGGACCAGAGGTGGAGGTGTTGCATTGCTTATCAGAGAAGATATTACAGCAGTGCTTTGGCAGGATAGATTAGAGGGCTCGTTTAGGGAGGCTATTTGGGTGGAACTGAAAAGTGGGAACGGTGTAGCAACACTTTTAGGGGTGTATTATAGACCGCCAAATGGGGAGCGAGAATTGGATGAGCAAATATGTAAGGAGATAGCAGATATTAGTAGTAAGCACAAAGTAGTGATTGTGGGAGATTTCAATTTTCCAAAAATAGACTGGGAAACACATTCTGTAAATGGGCTGGATGGTTTGGAGTTTGTAAAATGTGTGCAGGATAGTTTTTTCTAGCAATACATAGAGGTATCGACCAGAGAAGGGGCAGTGCTGGACCTCCTGTTAGGAAATGAGGCAGGTCAGGTGACGGAGGTATGCGTTGGTGAGCACTTCGGGACCAGTGATCACAATACCATTAGTTTCAATATAATTATGGAGAGAGTCAGAACTGGACCTAGGGTTGAGATTTTTGATTGGAGAGAGGCTAACTTTGAGGGAATGCGTAAGGATTTAAAAGGAGTGAATTGGGACATTTTGTTTTATGGGAAGGATGTAGAAGAGAAATGGAGGACATTTAAAGGGAAAAATTGTAAGAGTACAGAATCTTTATGTCCCTGTTCGGTTGAAAGGAAATAGTAAAAATTGGAAGGAGCCATGGTTTTCAAAGGAAATTGGACGCTTGTTTAGAAAAAAGAGAGATATCTACAATATTTATAGGAGGCATGGAGTAAATAAGGTGCTAGAGGAGAATAAAGAATGTAAAAAGAATCTTAAGAAATAAATTAGAAAGGCTAGAAGAAGATATGAGGTTGCTTTGGCAAGAAAGGTGAAAGTAAATCCAAAGGTTTTCTACAGCTATATTAATAGCTTAAGGATAAAGAGGGATAAAATTGGGCCATTAGAGAGCCAGAATGGACAGCTATCTACTGAGCCAAAAGAGATGGGGGAAGATATTGAACAATTTATTTTCTTCGGTATTCACCAAGGAGAAGGATATTGAACTCTGTGAGGTAAGGGAAAAAAGTAGAGTAGCTATGGAAACAATGAGGTTTAAAGAGGAGGAAGTACTGACACGTTTGAAAAATATAAAAGTGGATAAGTCTCCAGGTCCTGACATGATATTCCAAAGGACATTGAGGGAAGTTAGTGTAGAAATAGCAGGAGCTATGACTGAAATATTTCAAATGTCATTTGAAATGGGAACAGTGCCGGAGGATTGGGGTACTGCGCATGTTGTTCCATTGTTTGAAAAGGGTTCAAAGAATAAATATAACAATTATAGACCGGTTACCTTGACGTCAGTGGTGGGCAAATTAATGGAAAGGATACGTAGAGATAGTATATATGAGCATCTGGATAAAGAGGGTCTGATCAGGAACAGTCAACATGGATTTGTGCCTGATAGGTCATGTTTGACAAACCTTCTTGAATTTTTTGAAGAGGTTACTAGGGAAATTGATGAGGGTAAAGCATCAATAGTTAGAAGTAATCAAAGTAATCATACTTAGAGATAATATATATAAGCATCTGGATAAACAGGGTCTGATCAGGAACAGTCAACATGGATTTGTGCCTGAATTTCATGTTTGACAAACCTTCTTGAATTTTTTGAAGAGGTTACTAGGGAAATTGATGAGGGTAAAGCAGTGGACGTTGTCTTTATGGATTTCAGTAAGGCCTTTGACAAGGTTCCCCATGGAAGGTTGGTTAAGAAGCTTCAATCTTTGGGTGTTAATGGTGGAGTAGCAAGTGGCTAAATGGGAGATGTCAGAGAGTAATGGTGAATGGCTGTTTGTCAGGTTGGAAGCCGATGACCAGTGAGGTGCCTCATGGATCTGTATTGGGTCCACTGTTGTTTGTCATGTACATCAATGATCTGGATGATGGGGTGGAAAATTGGATAAGTAAGTATGCAGGTGATAATAAGATAGGTGGTGTTGTGGATAATTAAGTAGATTTTCAAAGTCTACAGAGAGATTTGGGCCATTAGGAAAAGTGGGCTGAAAGATGGCAGATGGAGTTTAATGCTGATAAGTGTGAGTGTGAAGTGCTACATCTTGGCAGGACAAATCAAAATGGGACGTACATGGTAAATGGTAGGGAATTGAGGAATGCTGTGGAACAGAGGGATCTAGGAATAACTGTGCATAGTTCCCTGAAGGTGGAATTGCATGTAGATAGGGTGGTAAAGAAAGCTTTAGGTGTGCTGGCCTTTATAAATCAGAGCATTGAATATAGGAGTAGGGAAGTAATGTTAAAATTGTACAAGGCATTGGTAAGACCAATTCTGGAGTATGGTGTACAATTTTGGTCGCCTAATTATAGGAAGGATGTCAACAAAATAGAGAGAGTACAGAGGAGATTTACTAGAATGTTGCCTGGGTTCCAGCAACTAAGTTACAGAGAAAGGTTGAACAAGTTAGGTCTTTATTCTTTGGAGCGCGGAAGGTTAAGAGGGGACTTGATTGAGGTCTTTAAAATGATGAAAGGGATAGACAGAGTTGACGTGGATAAGCTTTTCCCATTGAGGGTAGGGAAGATTCAAACAAGAGGGCATGACATGAGAATTAAGGGACGGAGGTTTAGGGGGAACATTTTTACTCAGAGAGTGGTGGCTGTGTGGAATGAGCTTCCAGCAGAAGTGGTGGAGGCAGGGTCGATTTTAACATTTAAAAGTAAAGTGGGTAGGTATATGGACGGGAAGGAAGAGGAGGGGTATGGTCTGAGTGCAGGTAGATGGGACTAGGGGAAAATAAATGGTCGGCACGGACTGGAAGGGCCGAGAGGGCCTGTTTCCGTGCTGTAATTGTTAGATGGTTATATGGTTATAAGTCTTCTCCACCATTCAATCCTGGCTGATCTATCATTATTCCCTTCAATTGTTGTATTTGGAAAGCAGGGGTTGATAGATTATTGATTTGTAAGGGTGTCAAAGGTTACAGGAAGAAAGAAGGAGAATGAAGTTGAGAGGGAAAAAATAAATCAGCCACGATTGAATACAAGACGATATGTTAGAACATTATTTATCCAAGGAGGGAAATTAATTTGCCAACAGTTATAAAAAACACAAAATACATGAAACATGAACTTAAAGTGACAAGTGGTAAGAATTTGGGGACGTTCAAACATTGGGGAGATGGGGCAGGGGTCAGTCTCAGTCTATCCTATGACAGAAGGGGGAGGAGTTGTAAAGTTTGATAGCCATGGGGAAGAAGGATCTCCTGTGGCGTTTTGTCCTGCATCTTGGTGGAACCAGTCTGTTGCTGAAGGTACTCCTCAGGTTGACCAGTGTGTCATGGAGGGGGTGAGCTGTATTGTCCAGGATGCTCTGCAGTTTGAGGAGAATCCTCCCCTCCAAGACCACCTCCCAAGAATTCTTCGCTGTTCCAGCACACAGCAGCGAAGAAGATGGCACTGGCTACCACCGATTGGTAGAACATCTGCAGCATCTCACTGCAAACGTTGATGGAGCGGAGCCTTCTCAAAAGGTGCAGGCGACTCTGCCCCTTCTTATACAGGGCTTCAGCGTTCCAGCGTTCAGTTTACTGTCCAGGTACACTCCAAGGTATTTGTACTCCCTGGTAAACTGCACATCATACCATTGATGGAGATGGGACAGGGGTGTTCCTCTACTCCTAAAGCCCACCATTAACTCCTTAGTCTTGTTGGTGTTCAGCTGCAGGTGATTCAGCCAACACCACTTAACAAAGTCGTTGACTACACTTCTGTATTCAGCTTCCCTCCCCTCACTGATGCAGCCCACAATTGTAGAGTCATCCGCAAACTTCTAAAGGAGTCTGAGTTATATCTGATGTCCGAGGTGTAGATGGTGAACAGGAAGGGAGAGAGGACTGTCCCCTATGGGGCCCCTGTGTTGCTCACCATCATGTCCAAGAGACAGTTCTGTAGTCTGACATATTGAGGTTGTCCAGTCAGGTAGTTGGTGATCCAGGACACCAATGGAGCGTCCAACCCACGTCTTTGTCAGTTTGCTCCCTAGCAGTGCAGGCCAGATGGTGTTAAAAGCACTGGAGAAGTAAAAAAAATATGACTCACAATTTTTCCCGGCTTATCCAGGTGAGCATCGGAACGATGGATGATGGATGATGGCATCCTCAACCTCCATCTTTGCTTGGTAAGTGAACTGCCGGTGATCCAGGTAGGCTTTAACCAGGGATCGCAGGTGTGGGAGCGTCAGCCTCTCCTGGGACTTCATGATCTGTGAAGTCAGTGCCACCGGTCTGTAGTCATTGGAGGAGCTGGGGTGCGTACTCATTGGTACAGAAACTAGGCAGGATGTCTTCAACATCACAGGAACCCTCTCCAGGTTCAGGCACAGGTTGAAGATATGCTGTAGCATTCCACACAAGTGGCTGGCACACTCCTTGAGTACCCTAGGCCTGACACCATTGGGACCTGTAGCTTTGCCTGGGCGGAGTTTGCTCACCTGCTCAGCCTTGATCGTCAGGCTCAGCAAGGAAAGGGCAGAGGAAGTGGACCAGTGGGATTGAGGGGGAGAGACTGTCGGGGAGTAGGGGGGAGGGTGGGCAGAGGCCCCTCCGTCAAATCTGTTAAAAAACAGGTTTACCTCATTGGCCCAATCCTGATTGGCTTCCCTCCCAGGCCATTGGTCTTCTTGTAGCCTGTAATGCTCTTCATCCCGCTCCCGCCAAATGGTGGAGTAGACTTGATGGGCTCAATAGCCTATTTCTGCTCCTATGTCTTATGGTCTCAACCCCATTCTCCTCCCTTCTCCCCATAATCTTTGATACCCTAACTGATCAAAAACATATCAATCTCCACTAAAAATACCCTCCACAGCCATCTGTGCCAATTAATTCCACTGATTCACCACCCTCGGGATGGTGTAATTCCTCCTCATCTCCCTTCTAAAGGTATGTTCTTTTATTTTGTGGCTCATCTAAGATGGTCAAGAACTTCAAGTTTCTAGGTGTGAATATGACCAATAATTTGTCTTTGTCCAACCACATTGACTCTCTGGCCAAGAAAGCACATCAATGCTTCTACTACCTCAGAAGGCTGAGGAATTCATCACATTTGAAATGACTCTTACCAATTGATACAGACATCCTATCTGAATACGTCATAGCTTGGTGTGGAAAATGCTCTGCCCAAGACCACAAAAATTGCAGTGGCGAATGAAGCCCAGTCCATAAATGCAAACCTGCCTTCCTGCCCCGCTCCCATCTACTCCATCTATACTATGTGCAGCTTCAGGTAAGCAACTCATGTAATTAAGCAGTACTCATCTTCCCCTCTCCCATAGGTGAAGGGAGATGTAAAAACATGAAAGCACATGTCACTAGATTCGAGGACAACTCCATCTCCTCTGTTATCCAGCTCCTGAATAGGCCTCTCGTATGCTAAGGATCATAAGGTCATAAGTGATAGGAGCAGAATTAGGCCATTTGGCCCATCAAGTCTACTCTGCCATTCAATTATGGCTGATCTTTCTATTCCTTCTAACCCCATTCTCCTGCCTTCTCCCCATAACCCCCTACACCCATATTAATAAAGAATCTATCTTTCTCTGCCTTAAAAAAATCAATTGTCTTGACCTTCACACTCTTCTGTGGCAACGAATTCCATGGGGAATCAGGATAAATATCCCGATCTTCTAATCTACCTTATTGGAGCACCTCAGCGGGTGCAGCAGCATCTAAGGAGCGAAGGAGATAGGCGACGTTTCGGGTCGAAGGAGATATAAGCGAAGAAGGGTCTCGACCCGAAACGTCGCCTATCTCCTTCGCTCCTTAAATGCTTCTGCACCCGCTGAGTTTCTCCAGCCTTTTGTGTAACCCTCGATTCTTCAGCATCTGCAGTTCCTTCTTTAATACCTTATTGGAGCCTTTGGAGCTTTTACTTTATCTGCACTTCCTCAGAAACTGTAACACTATTCTGTACTATGTTTATTTCCTCGTTTGCACTTCCTGATGTACTCATGTATGATATGATTTGCCTAGATATCTCACAAAAACAAAGTTTTCACTGTATCTCAGTACGCATAACAATATTAAATTGGTTATAGCGTAAGGAATTGCTCCCCTTGATTGCCTCTCATCTGACATACATAGCAGAGCTCAGCTGATCCATAATCCTGCTGCCTAACTCATGCCAAGTCCCATTCACTAATCACTCGTGTTCGCTGACCCACACTACCCCCAACACAGCGATGGCTTCATTGTAAAATCTACAGCCTGATATCGAGAGAGAGCGAGACAGGAGTGTTTTATTATCATAGTCACAAACAGAACAATGAAACAGCAGCACAACAGATATGTAAACATAATACTCTGTAAACAATATAATAAATGCAGAACAATGTTCAGTGTATATATCGAGTTCAGTGCATATATTAACATATATTGATATATATATATAAATCTGTGTATGTTTTTATAAAACAGGCATGTATGTTTTTATACAAACACACACAAAACACATACGTATATGTGTTCCATCGGCCCACCTAGTCTACACCAACCATCAAACCAACTATTTTTACTCTAATTCAGCTCTATTCTGTCACCCCATCTACACTCTAGGGTCAATCGACAATATTCAATTAACCTACTAACCCCTTGTCAAGGAAAATGAGCACCCAAAGGATAACCACGCAGTCCCAGGGAGAACATGCAACTCCACGCATAAAATGACTATGTTCAGCTTTGAACTGGGGTCTCTGGAGCTGCAAGGCAGCAGCTGTACTGGTGACATCCCTGTGCCACTCCACTGTTAAAGGCAGCATGGACATGCCAGTTAAATAGTGAGCAGTCCTCACAGTTGTATGTAGTCCTCCAACTGCGTTAGTTTAGTTTAGTTTAGAGATACAGTGCAAAAATAGGCCCTTCGGCCCACCGCGTTTGCACCAACCAGCGACCTCTGTAAACTCGCACTATCCTATACACTAGAGACAATTTACAATTTTTACCAAAGCCAAATTAACCAACAAACTTGTATGTCTTTGGAGTGTAGGAGGAAACCAGAGCACCCGTAGAAAACCCACCCGATTACGGGGAGAACATACACACTCCATTATGACAACACCCAATATCTGGATTGAACTCGGGTCTCTGGCACTACAAGGAAGCAACTCTACCACTACACTACTGTGCTGCCCCAAGAATGAGCAGAAGGCTGTTTTCAGCTCTTTATCAAGGCCTTACCAACAGCCTGGAGAAGATAGAAACATAGAAATATAGACAGTAGGTGCAGGAGTAGGTCATTCGGCTCTTCGAGCCAGCACCACCATTCAATATGATCACGGCTAATCACCCAGAATCAGTACCCCGTTCCAGCTTTCTCCCCATATCCCTTGATTCCGTTAGTCCTACAAGCTGTATCAAACTCTCTCTTGTGAATCTAGTGAATTGGCCTCCACTGCCTTCTGTGCCAGGGAATTCCACAGATTCACAAGTCTTTGGGTGAATTTTTTTTTCTCATCTCAATCTTAAATGGCCTACCCCTTATTCTTAAATTATGACCCCTGGTTCTCGACTGCCCCAACATCGGGAATGTTTTCCCTGCATCTAGCCTGTCCAATCCCGTAATAATTTTATACATTTCTATCAGATACCCTCTCATCTAAATTCCAGTGAATATAAGCCCAATCGATCCATTCTTTCATCATATGTCAGTCCTGCTATTCAGGGAATTAACCTGGTGAACCTACGCTGCACTCTCTCAGTAGCAAGAATGTCCTTCCTTAAACTAGGAGACCAAAACTGCACACAATACTCCAGGTACAGTCTCATCAGACTTGTACAATTGCAGTATGACCTCCTTGTTCCTAACCTCAAATCCTCTTGCTATGAAGGCCAACATGCCATTTGGTCTTGTTGCACCTCCCTTTTTCCTACTCTGACACCATTCAGATAATAATCTGCTTCTTGTTCTTGCCACCAAAGTGGATAACCTCACATTATCCACATTATACTGCATCTGCCATGCATCTGTCCACTCACCGAACCTATCTAAGTCACCCTGCATTCTCATAGCATCCTTCTCTCAGTTCACACTGCCACCCAGCTTTGTGTCATCCACAAACTTGGAGATGTTACATTTAATTCCTTTGTCTAAACTGGTAATATATATTGTAAATAGCTGGGCTCCCAGCACTGAGCCTTGCCATTCTGAAAAGGATCCATTAATTCCTACTCTTTGCTTCCTGTCTGCCAACCAGTTCTCTATCGATGTAAATACCCTACCCCCTATACCATGTGCTCTAATTTTGCACACTAATTTCTTGTGTGGGACTTTGTCAACGGCTTTTTGAAAGTCCACATACACCACATCCACTGGCTCTCCCTTATTACATCCTCAAAACATTCCAGAAGATTAGTCAAGCATGATTTCCCCATCATAAATCCATGCTGACATTGACCGAACCTGCCACTGCCTTCCAAATGAGCTGCTATAACATCTTTAATAATTGACTCAAGCATCTTTCCCACTATCTATGTCAGGCTGACTGATCATTAATCCCCTGTTTTCTCTCTCCCTCCTTTCTTAAAAAGGTGGTTACACTTTCTTAAAAAGGAGGGTTACATTAGCTACCGTCCAATCCACAGGAATTGAACCAGAGTCTATTGAACATTTGAAAATGACCACCAATGCATCCACGATTTCTAGGGCCACCTCCTTGAGTACTCTGGGATGCATATCATCAGGCCCTGGGGATTTATCTGCCTTCAGACCCAACTGTTTATCGAGCACCATTTAATCTCTAATGTGGATTTCCTTCAGTTCCTCCCTCATGCTAGATCCACGGTGTCCTTGTATTTCCAAAAGATTGTTTGTGATTTCCTTAGAGAAGACAGAACCAAAGTACTCATTTAACTGTTCTGCCATTTCCTTGTTTCCCATTATAATTCACTTGTTTCTGACTGTAAGGAACCTACATTTGTCTTCACTAATCTTTTCCTCTTCAGATATCTAAAGATGCTTTTAGTCAGTTTTTATGTTATTCACATGCTTTCATTCATGCTCTAATTCCCCCCCCCCCTCTTAATTCACCCCCTTGTCCTCCTCTAAATTTCACCCAGTCCTCCGGTTTGCTGCTTCCCCTGACCAATTTAAATGCCTCTTCCTTGGATTTAGCACTATCCCTAATTTCCCTAATTCGCCATGCTTTCACCGCCTTTCCCATTTTATTTTTATGCCAGACCTATTGTAATTCATCCATGCAATCTTTAAATCTTTGCCATTGCATCTCCACCGTCAACCTTTCAAGTATATTTAGCCAGTCTGTCCAGGCCAATTCCCATCTTATACCATCAAAGTTACCTTTCTTTAAATTCAGGACCCTCATCTCTGAATTAACTGTGACACTCTCCATCTTCATGCAGAATTCCAAAATATTATGGTTAATGTTGCCCAGGGGGCTTTGTACAACAGGATTGCTAACTAATCCTTCCTCATTACACAACACCCAGTCTGAGATGGCCTGCCCTCTAGTTGGTTCCTCTACATATTGGCCGAGAAAACCATCCCGTATACATTCCAGGAACTCCTCCTCAGTGTTGTTACCAATTTGGTTAGCCCAATCTATGTATCTATTGCACTTCGCATTAAGGCACAAAGCTTTCAGGTGTGTTTTTCTTTTCTCTCTTCTACCTTTTGCTTTTACCCTCATTTTACAGCCCTTTGTATCCCTCCATTGGTTCCCAACCCCCTGCCATAATAGTTTAAATGTGACCTTTCCTGCACTCTCTTTCCCGTTAACTGCACGCATATGCTTCCACGTTGTTGACCTCACCCACCCACTATTTAGTTTAAACCCACCAGTGTAACACTGGAAAGTGCACTAGATGCTTGCACTAGATGCCTTTGAAGACAGCCCAGTGGAGACTGATGTCACTACACAGCTGTTGTCCTGCTTCAAGCTAATCTGCTGAGACCCAAGGACAGTGAGAGGAACCATCTGCAGCAGCTCGGCAATGGGATGGGTAACTTGGAAGGATTTGGGCAATTGGCGGCTCGAGACACAAATCCGTTCAAGTGTGTGACAGTGATGGATTGTGATTTTATTTCTCCCCGAGAAAAAGCATCAGCTTGTAACTCAATGTCTTTTGTTACTTCTGGATTTCATAATTCATTTGCTTTTCTGTGCCACAGTCTTTTCTCATACCCCCACCATGTCACGAGTCTCTTGCCCAGAGTAAGGGAATTGAGAACCGGAGGACATAGGTTTAAGATGAGGAGGGAAAGCATTAACAGGAGCCTGAGCGGTAACTTTTCAACACGAAAGATGGTGGGTGTGTGGAACGATTTTCCGGAGGATATAGTTGAGGCAGGTACTATCGGAACGCTCAGAAAACATTTGGACAGGTACATGAATAGAACAGGTTTAGAGAGCAATGGGACAATGTAGGCAGGTGGGACTAGTGTTGGCTGGCATGAGTAGGTTGAGCTGAAGGGCCTGTTTCCATGCTGTCTGACCATTCTATGCAGTATCCTCTTGTCAGCATTTCACAGAGCCTCCCAGAATCCTACTCACCTTCACCACCATCCCTCAGGCCAGCCCTTACCATCATTCCCCATCCCCATGTCTGCTTCTGTAAAACAACCACCACAAGTCTGAAGAACGGTTCCGGTATTATCAGGAATTGCTGAGCATGTGAGGAGAATACAAAAGGTATTAGTGTAGAGATTGCTGTAGATGGATGATTAATGGTCAATGCAGACTCGGTGGGTTGAGATCCGTGCTGCATCATCCCGTGATTCTATATTTCTTTTATCCTGATTTCTCTCTCTTTCCCATTTTCTTGTTCTTTTATCCCTTTCTCTGATCTATCCTGGCACTTCCTCTCCTTTTTCTCTTGCTCCTTTTTCTGCATTGGAATTTGAGGGGAGACCTGATAGAGCAATATAAAATGTGAGAGGCATAGATAGAGTAGACAGTCAGAACCCTTTCCCCAGGGTGAAAATGTCAAAGGCTAGAGGGCATAGGTTTAAGGTGAGGTGGGCAACGTTTAAAGGAGATGAGTGGGGCAAGTTTTTGACATGGTTTGGTGGGTGCATGGAACATGCTGCTGTAGGTGTTGGTGGAGGGGTGTGGGTGGATCATGATGATTAAAAGGAAATTAAACAAGAACATAAATGGACAAGAAATTGAGTGATTAGGATCATGTGCAGACAGAAATAATTAGTTTAAATTGACATCATGCTTGGCACAGACATTGTCGCTCGAAAGATCTGTACTTGTGCATCACTGATCTATGTGCTATGCACCATTTACTCTCTACTTGGGGTACTTTCTGTTTCTCTTATCTGACCGGTCCAATTAGTCCATTACCCTATTACTTGGCCAAACCACCCATTGATTCTGTATCCTATCTGATCTGACCCGCTAGCCATTCCCCTACCACATCACTAGTTTGACTCACCACCATCCCCTTATCCCAGTGTATCCTGCCCAACCATCATTCCCTGCCCTATCCCAGCCAACGCCAGGCCCACCCTGTCTCATCATAGTCATCCCCCACCTGCCACCAGCCCTCCTTGTAGCCTACCTGGAACAATAGATGCTGGTTACCAAGGAAAGACACAAGATGCTGGAGTAACTCAGCGGGTCAGGCAACGCCTCCATAGAAAATGGATAAGTGATAAGAACCAAAGAAATAAGGATGTTGCTTAATACACAAAAGGACACAAAGTGCTAGAGTATCATTGCAGGTCAGGCAACATCTCTGGAGATTATGGATAGGTGACATTTCAGGACAAGAAATGCTTCTGAAATGTCACCTATCCATAATCTCCAGAGATGCTGCCTGACCTGCTGTGTTACTCCAGCACTCTGTGTCATTTTATGGATTGGTGATGCTTGGGTCTGGACCCTTTTAGTTTAGTTTAGAGATACAGCGCGGAAACAGGCCCTTTGGCCCACCGAGTCTGCACCGACCAGCGATCCCCGCACACTAACACTATCCTACATACACTAGGGACAATTTACATTTACACTAAGCCAATTAACCTATATACCAGTACGTCTTTGGAGTGTGTGAAGAAACCAAAGAGCTCGGAGAAAACCCACATGGTCACGGGAAGAACGTACAAACTCCTACAGAAAGCACCTGTAGTCGGGATCAAACCCAGGCCTCCGGCGCTGCAAGAGCTGTAAAGCAGCAACTTTCCCATGCTGCCCTTATTGAAGGGGCAGGGAGAAAAAAAGGTGAAGAGTGGAGGGGCAGGACAAAACATGACAGGTCATAGGTGGACACAGGCGAGGGGGGGGGGAGAAGGAGGGTGGGGGGGTTGACACACAGATGATTGGACAAATGTCAGAGAAGAACACACACAGTGTGAGATGCCTGATATCCCCCAATATCTGTGTGGCCATGGGCTTTGATATGTTAGGATCGTGCTCCATGGCCTCATACCTAACTTCTATTGCCCACGACAGTACCATTTTATACTCATTTTAAGGTGCTGAATAATTTCAAACTCAGTATCTATTCATCACACCAGGATTTGCAACCATTGCTTGTAAAACAGCACTCACAATTGGGAAATTAGAAGATTGAGGGGGGATCTTATAGAAACCTACAAAATTCTTAAGGGGTTGGACAAGCTAGATGCTGGAAGATTGTTCCCGATGTTGGGGGAGTCCAGAACAAGGGGTCACAGTCTAAGGATAAGGGGGAATTCCTTTAGGACCGAGATGAGGAAAACATTCTTTACACAGAGAGTGGTGAGTCTCTGGAATTCCCTGCCACAGAAGGTAGTTGAGGCCAGTTCATTGGCTGTATTTAAGAGGGCGTTAGATGTGGCACTTGTGGCTAAAGGGATCAGGGGGTATGGAGAGAAGGCAGGTACGGGATACTGAGTTGGATGATCAGCCATGATCACATTGAATGGCGGTGCAGGCTCAAAGGGCCGAATGGCCTACTCCTGCACCTATTTTTCTATGTTTCTATGTTCTATGTTTCTATGAAATTAGTATTCAAAAAGAATCACCAAACAATTTCTGACTTGTAAGGACACAAAATGCTGGAGTTACTCAAACTAGCATTTGCAGTTCCTTGTTTCTAATTTCTGACTTGGATCTCATTATCAAAGCATTGTAGTATGGCATGCTGGTTCATTTAGTTACAACTCCATCAGTTTGTGAAGATTAATTAGCGACCAGTCAACCTGTGCACTGTATCTGCATCCTAACGCATGCGTTTAATTAACAAATTACACCAAAGTGATCTCTGGCTCTGTTGAAATGGTGTTAATTATATCCTATCAATTCCCATTAATACACCAGCTCGAGGTCGGCCCAGCCATTGTGGAATATATTTTGATTGCTTTTTCCAATACATCCAACCTATCTGAACCCTGATCGACCGCCTGTCGTATCATGTTACCGCTGAATTCCTCACAGATTTCCTGCTGTCTCTACTCTTCCTCATGGGAGGGCTGAGGATGGGATGGCGGAGGGCATGAAGAGCTTGATTTGCTGTTTTGCATAGAGAACATCTGGCATGGTCAGATCCTAATCAATGCCAGAGGATGTGTGGAGTGGGGGGGATATTGAAGGGAGTGTGGAGGGGGGGAGGGGGGGAGTGGGGGGGCGGTGTGCAGGGCAGGGGAGAATGGAGTAGGAAGATGGAAGGGTGAGGGAAAGAGTAGTTTAGTTTAGTTTACAGATACAATGTGGAAACAAGCCTTTGGCCCACTGAGATGAAGAAGGATGGACTGAGGGAAGAGAGGATGGAATTGGAGTACAAGAGTGGGACAGGAGATGGGAAAGGGAAAGGGATGGTTAGAGTGGCGTGGAGGGAGATAGGGAGGAGAAGACAGTGAGGAGTGTGGGGGAGGGAGACTGGAGCACAGAGAGTAAGATGATGCAGAGGATGCACTGATGGGAGAAGGGGAGAGCAAAGGGAGAATGTGCTGGGAGTCAGGGAGATGCGGGAAGAGTCTGGAAGTGAAGCCATGGAGGGGAGAGTGACGAGAAGGGGGCAGATGTGAGGGAGGAAGGAAGTGTGGGGTGGGGCACAGGAATCGGCAGCACAGAGCAACAGTGCTGCTCTCCAAACTGCTCTGTGACGCTGGAATAATTGGATTTTCCCCAAGATGTTTCCATTTTCTCCCACAACCCAAAGGTGTTCTGGCTCTAAACTTAATTGGACACTACAAATTTAGTTTAGTTTAGTTTAGTTTACAGATACAGTGCAGAAACAGGCCCTTCAGTCCGTGCCTACCAGTGAACCCTGAACAGGCCCGGACGAAACAGGCCCTTCAGCTCAACTTGCACACACTGACCAACATTTCATATCTGTACTAATCCCACCTGCCTGCATTTGGCCCATATCCCTCTAAATCTGTCCTAAATGTACCTGTCTAAAAGTTTCTTAAATGTGATAATCCTTGCCTCAATTACCTCCTCCCGTTCGATACACCCACCACCCTTGGTGTGAAAAAGTTACCCCTCAGGTTCCTTTTAAATCTCCCCCCCCCCGACTTTAAACCTATGTCCTCTGGTGCTACATTCCCCTACTCTGGACACAAGACTCTGTGCCTCTACCCGATCTATTCCTTTCATGATTTTGTGCATCACTACACGGTGGCGCAGCGGTAGAGATGCTGCCTTATAGCGCCAGCGACCCGGGTTTGATCCTGACTACGGATTCTGTCCGAACGGAGTTTGTACGTTCTCCCCGTGACCTGCATGGGTTTTCTCCAGGTGCTCTGGTTTCTTCCCACACTCCAAAGATGTACATGTTTGTCAGCTAATTGACTTAGTAAAATTATAAATTATTTCTTGAATGTCTAGGATAATGTTAGTGTGTGGAGTTCGCTGGTCGGCGTGGACTCGGTGGGCAAAAGGGTCTGATTCCGTGCTGTATTTCTAAACTAAACTAAACTAAACCTGAACACCCTGTATTGCTGCTTCATTTCTAAGCTCCAACTGTTGTGACTCTCCGTTTTCTCACCTTGTGCTCTAGGGATGTTCTTCTGCAAACTGCTTCACCTCCGCCTTTCTCTCTCCCATTAAGCAATTATTTTAGGATTAGAATACTGGAACAGGGAATAATGCTGAGGCTCTATAAGGCACTGAGAAAGGATGTGCTGGCTGTGGAGAGGATCCAGAGGAGGTTTGTGAGAATGATCCCAGGAATGAGTGGATTAACATATGATGAGCATATGACAGCACTGGGCCTCTTCTCGTTGGGGTTTAGAAGGACGAGGGGAGATGAGGCGGGGGACCTCAATAAGAGTTATCGAAAGGTGAAAGGCCTGGCTAGAGTGGATGTGGAGAGGATGTTACTACTAGTGGGAAAGTCTAGGACCAGAGGCTATAACCTCAGAATTAAGGGGGATTCTTTTAAGAATGAGATGAGGAGGAATTTCTTTAGTCAGCAGGTGGTGAATCAGCAGAATTCATTGCTACAGAAGGCTGTAGAGGCCAAGTCAATGGATATTTTTAAGGCAGAGATATAGTAGATCTATTCTTGATTAGTACGGTTGTCAGGGGTTATGGGGAGAAGGCAGGAAAATGGCATTAGAAGAGATAGAATAGGCATGGTTGAATGGCAGTGTAGACTTGATGGGCTGATTGGCCTATTTCTGCACCTATCACTTATGAAGTCGCTGTCCCTATGCAAATGGTGCCTTGTGTTAATGGAGATGCTGACCTGCCATGGAGGAGTCCCTGTTCCTGTCAACGGGAGCTATTATCTGTTCACAGTTGCTGCTGCTCTCTGGGGATCAGCTGCTTTGTGTAATTCAGTCCAGATTGCATAGATTGGATTTGACGTTCCGTATCTCTTCCCTCAATTGACCCCAATCTTGTAGCTGGAAATGATCTGTTTTTGCAGTGCTTGTTGGTACAGATGTAATTTATCCCACACCCATCGCAGTGAGGAATTTGCAAATCAATAATATGGCAATGCTAAAAGCAGGCTAAAACCTAACAAATTGCCTGCTGCCTGACCCTTGTCTGCCATCCAAATCTCACTCTCCTGGTTGTACGCAGATGTGACATGCTCCATGTATCCTTCCTGCTCTTGTCCATGACTTACGCTGTCCTCAGTAATTTTTTGCCATTGGCAGATTGTGTTTCATTGGTTCCATATTTAGTGCCACAAGAGACTTTGGTGTATATATTACTGAAATAAAGAGGGCTCTCAAGGTGTACGAGGGTTAGCATCAGATCTGGGTTTAAAGCAATTTGGGATCTGTTTTCCACTCCATCTGCTGTTTGTGAATTAATTTCTGTGTTCTGCACTGTGCCACCACAATGTGAAGGGACATGTCTAAATGTTTGCCAGGAACTGTTGGAAATGGGCTAAGCTGTTTCTAATTCTCACACGATGCATTGGGGACTTTATGGCAATGGACACAAAGATCATCATCATTGGATTTAATGTGCGAGCAACTAAAATGTAGGAAGGCAGGTATTGGACCTTAACTGATAAACAATTACGAAAGAGGAACCAATATACAGCAAAGTTAATGTGGAAATGGCTCAGATTGGAGAAGTGGATGGCTTCCTTGTTGATTATCTGTCCCAGTTTAGGAACATGCTGCACCGGATGGCGCCAGCAATGGCCACCTCGCCAACAGTCTGCCTCGTCCCTACCTTCTTTGTCGTTTTTTTAATGATGTGTTAAATGTTTGTTTTAGTGTTCTTTAGCTTGTTTTATGTGGGGGGTGGGGGGAAGCTGTAAATGCTTCGACCGCCCCGATACAGGAGCTTCGATCGCCGGCTGTGGGAGCTTTGATCGCCCCGACTGCGGATGGTTCGACTGCCCCGACCACGGGAGAATAAAGAGGGAAGAAGATTCGACTTTATTGCCTTCCATCACAGTGAATCCGTTGTGGTGGATGTTTATGTCAACTTTTATGTAGTTGTGTGTCTTGTTGCTTTTTTTTAGTATGGCTGTATGGTAATTCAGATTTCACTGCACCTTAATTGGTACATGTGACAATAAACTGACCTTTGAACCTTTGAACTTTTGAATCTTCATCAGAAAGACAACCTAAACATTGGCATTTTGTCACCTTCTTTTAGATCCACAAAAGGGGATTACCCACTGACTCCATGGACATCTCACAACGAAACCCATGAATACTCGAACATAAAACATGCAACATTGCACCACAGGAACAGGCCCTTTGGCCCAGAATGTTCATGCTGAATGTGATACCATTAAACTAACCTCCTCTGCCTGCACATGATCCATATTCCTCCATTCCCTGCATTTCCATCCAATACTGCCAAATGATTTCCTGGTGCAACTCACATTGACTAGGAGTAGTGGAGATGCAGAGCAAATTGTCAAGGAGGTTAGACAGAGTGATTCAGGTGCTCACCAAGACACTGCATAAATGTTAGAAACATAGAAACATAGAAATTAGGTGCAGGAGGAGGCCATTCAGCCCTTCGAGCCAGCACCACCATTCATTGTGATCATGGCTGATCGTCCCCAATCAATAACCCATGCCTGCCTTCTCCCCATATCCCTTGATTCCACTAGCCCCTAGAGCTCTACCTAACTCTGAGAATCTCTGCCTCCACCATCTCTGCTCAGTGTTTTCCAGATTTCTACCTTCCTCTGAGTGAATTCTACTTCCAATTCCTTTTAAACCTTTTACTTAAACCTATGCCCGCCTAAGGTGAAGGTTTTTTTCCTTATCTGCCTATATATGCTCTTCTTATAATTTTGTATACTCCAACCAGCTCTTCTATCATAAAGTGCTGGTGTAACTCAATGGGTCAGGCAGCATCTACGGAGGGAATGTTTTGGGTTGGGATCTTTCTTCAGACTGAAGACCAGTCTGAAGAAAAGCTTCTGCCAAAACTGTTGCATGTCTATTCCTTCCACACATGCTGCCTGACCTGCTGAGATCATCCAGCACTTTGTGTTTTGCTCAAGATTTTGGAATCTGCAGATCCTTGTGATTATCTTTGTCCACTGATCAGGAATGCAAACACAGCCTCTCTAGTCTCTCCTCGTAGCTGAAATGCCTATCCTAGGTAACGCCCTAGTGGATCTCCTCTGCGCCCTCTCCAATGTAATCATTTGCTTCCTTTGTGTGTCAACCAGAACTACAAACTTACTCCAACTATCTCCGAACTAATGTATGCCTTCTAACCAACTTCTGTCATTGTCCAGGGTTCCTTGGGCACACACACAAAGATCCGACTGTTCCTCATTATTTCCTAGGGCCCTATTCCATATATTGTGTTGTTTCTCACCTTACTGATTCTCCCAAAAATGCATCACTTCATATTTTTCAGGGTTAAGTTCTATTTGTCATCTTTTTCCATCAACTAATTTTATCAACAAATCAATATGATTTGTAACCAAAGACTACCCTCCTCAGTATACATAGCACCACCAGTCCCTGTGTCATAAGTGGCAGAGTCATAGGATCATACAGCACAGATAAAGGCCCTTCAGTCCACTGATTTCATGCTGTTCATCCTAATTTTTTATTCTCCCCATATTTCCATCACCCCTCCAAAGACTACCACTCAGCTATAAACTTTAGCTGGTCAATTAACCTGCCAATCCATACATCTCTAGTATATGGGGGAAAATGATGTACCTTTAGAAAGGAGATAAGGAAGAATTTCTTTAGTCAGAGGGTGGTGAATCTGTGGAGTTCATTGCCACAGGCTATGGAGGTCAAGTCATTAGGTATTTTTAAGGCAGGGTTTGACAGATTGTAGATTAGTAAGGGTATCAAAGGTTACGGAGAGAAGGCAGGAGAAGGCAGGGGTTGGAGGGTAAGATAGATCAGTCATGATTGAATTGCAGATGTAGACTCGATGGGCCGAATGTCCTAATTCTGCTCCTATGCACTTATGGGAATACTCAAGCACTTAGTGGAAATGGACATAGTCAGAGGGAGAATGTACAAACTCCGCGAGATAGAACCCAAGGTCAGTTTTGTCCTTGTTCATTGGAGCTGTGAGGCAGCAGGTCTGTTAGCTGCACCCCTGTGTCTTCATCTGTAAATCTGCTAATTATAAGTCCTATGTTCACATCCAGATTGCTAATGTGCATAACAAACAGCAAGGGCCCCGGCACCTATTCTTGCAGCATTGCACTGGTGACTAGCTTCCAATCACATAAACCAACACTTGACCATCACACCCTGCCTCCTCTCATTAAGCTAATTTCAGATCTAATTTGTCATGGTGCCCAATATCCCATGTGCCATCAAGTCTGGACCAATCCTACACATGGGGTCTTGTCAAAGGCTCTACTGAAGTCCATGCATCACTACATCAACAGCACTACACTCATTAGGACATAAAGTGTTGGAGTAACTCATTGGGTCAGCAGCATCCCTGGAGAAAATGAATTGGTGGCCCTTCTTCAGATTCTCATTGACAGACTTAATTATCCCCTCAAGAAATTCAATCACTTTAAACAGAAACTTTGCAAACAAAACTACCCTGACTACAGGGCGTCAGTTGCGCGTCATTTACGCGACATCATTTACGCGCCACAACACACGACGCGTGCATCATGCCATGCACGTGATGCGTGTGGTGAGGTGTGGTGACGTAGGCAGCGATGCGCGGTCGCCCCAGGATTTTGGGATTCACAAAATCTTCACGCGCCACCTGCGTGACGTGCAAATGATACCCAAGTGGGACAGGCCCTTACCCCTGATTAATCTCTGCCTTTCCAAATCCAGATTAATCCTGCCCCACAGATATTTCACACTAATTTCCCTGCCACCGATGGTAGACTCACAATATGTAAGTGAAAATAAAAGCACAGAAATAAAAGCTGGAAAATCTGGAAATGCACAGCAGGTCAGGTGGAATCTGTGGAAAGTGAAATAGGGCTAATGTTACACGTCTGAGACCCTTCATCAAAACTTAGAAATAATAAATGAGTTAACTTTCTGGTGCAGAGAAGAAGGGAAAGGGGTAGCTAGTGGAAAGGGAATATATCTTAAAGAGTGAGATCGAATGGGTTACCATAGGAGCTAGAAGCAAGTTACACTTTGCCAATGCTGTATTGCTGAAAGCAAGCTGTGAGATTAGGGTATGAGGGGAAAGATGTAATGCTGACCTGAGGGCCAATGCTTTCACTCAGAATGTGGTGGATATATGTAACAAGCTGCCAGAGGAGGTAGTTGAGGCAGGCACAATAAAAACATTTAAAAATACACTAGGTACTGTACATGTATATTAAAGGTTTAGAGGGATATGGGTCAAACAGGGGTAAATAGGACTAGTTAGGCCAAAGGGCCTGTTTCCGTGGTGTATGACTCTTCAACTTGGTAACGTTCAGATGGTCAGGCTGTATTAATGGAGAAAGATGCCACAGGTGAGAAAGTAATAGTTTTACCCTCAACACATTGAAAGCTAAACACCAAAAAATACTGTCTTCTGCCAGGCGTTTAGAGTTGTGGGGAAGGGGCCTCATCTGGGCTCTGTTCCAATATCAGGAGGTGCATTATATACTTGTCATTAGGCCAGTACCCTGGGCGATGCCAGTCAGGCAGCCAGACCGCTGCGAACAGATGCCATTGGAAGCTGCTCAGAGACATATCCTAAGGTCCCTCTACAGAGTCTCAGTGGCCTTCCACCAGCCACCATGGGAAATCACCAAGGGGACACGTATTCGCACAGGACAGGCACAAAGGTAATGACCAAAGCACCCTGCTGCTGTATCAAGGATTTGATTTTGTATCAAGGATTTGAAGTTGTATGGACATGTTTATTTATTTTCAATCTCTGTGTGATGACCAAATGGACACTTCAAGGATTATCTAGAGATGGAAGGGAAGCTGGGCTAAAAGGGGAACGGATCAGATGATTGTGATAAAAAGACCATACACACCATCAACAACATATGTAATAAGTGACTTACATAAAATCACACTTATGTAAGTCAATTCTTTTAAACCCACTGAAGCCCACAAGTTCTCTGCTCCCACATGTTCTCTGTATTGGAGCCCTCTGGTGGTCTCCGCCTCATAGAGTCATAGGGTGTTACAGTGTGGAAGCAGGTCCTTCAGCCCAACCTGCCCACAATGGCCAACATGTCCCAGCTACACTTGTCCCACCTGCCTGCGTGTGGTCCATATCCCTCCAAACCTGTCCTATCCATGTACCTGTCTAACTGTTTCTTAAACGTTGGGATAGTCCCTGCTCAACTACCACCTCTGGCAGCTAGTTCCATACACCCACCACCCTTTGTGTGAAAAAGTTATCCCTCATATTCCTATTAAATCTTTCTCCCTTCACCTTAAACCTACGTTATCTCCAATAATGATGAGAAGGCCTACCTGGAGGAGGTGGCTGACCTGGCATTCTGTTGTCAGAACAACAGCCTCCTCTTGAATGTCACAAAAACGAATGAGCTGATTGTGGACTTTAGAAGGGCACAGCAACCAAGGACGTACACGCCACTGGGGATAAATAGGACTGCTGTGGATAGGGTGAACAGCTTTAAATACCTGGGAGTCCACATCACAGAGGATCTGGCATGGACAACACACACTGCCGCACTGGTGAAAAAGGCAAGGCAGCGCCTTTACCACCTCAGGCAGCTGAGGAAATTCAGAGTCTCTCTGACGATCCTTCAATCCTTCTACTCCGGTGCTGTAGAAAGCATCCTGGCCGGAAACATCTCGATCTGGTTTGGCAACAGCTCTGCCCAGGACAGGAAGGCTCTGGAGAGAGTAGTGCGTTTGGCCGAACGTACCATGGGAACTACACTCACCCCCTTGCAGGACCTAAGCACCAGGAGGTGCAGCTGCAGAGCCAGCAGGATCATGAAGGACCCCTACCACCCCAGCAACGGACTGTTCAAGCTGCTACGGTCAGGCAAGTGCCTCCGCTGTCACGCTGCAAAAACAGAGAGGATGAGACGGAGTTTCTTCCCACAGGCCATCAGGACAGTAAACTCTGATCTCATCAGGGACTAACTGACTAATTTACTGTTGTGCCTTTTTTTAAAAAATGTAAATACTGGTTCTGTTCTGTTCTGTTGCTCTGTTGTTTTGAACAATCCCACAGGCATTGGCACTTCCATTTCACTGTACATCTTGTGTGTATATGTGACAAATAAAGTTGACTTGACTTGATGTCCTCTGGTGCTCGATTCACACACTCGGGGCAAGAGATTCTGCATCTACCCGATCTATCCCTCTCATGAATAGTAGAATAGTAAATTTGCACATGCACAGTATGCGCAGTTTCATTTCCGACTTACGTAGCATTTGACTTACACAAGGGTCCACGGGACATATCCCTTACGTAAGTCAGGGAATGTCTGTATCTTCGCTCATAAAGCTGACATCTCTGACACAGGATCAGTGGAGTGAATGGGGTTGGAGATAGTGTCACTGCAGCAGAGATGGAGGAAGAGAAAAAAGGATGCAAAAAATGGAAATAAATGCTATGAGCCTGTTCTCCTCAGTTAAATTAAGGCCAAATTGGTTCATGTCCACTTTCATCCACAGTAGAATGAGTTGCTCACAGATTGAGCAGATAGGAAGCTACTGTCTAGCTTGCCTCTAGTCGATCAGTTCTTCTTCCTTTTCCTCTTTTCTTCCTCCTTCTTTGCCTCATCAACCCTTCCTCCTGCTGTTCTCTGGCATTTGGGACCATGCAGGATACACAGACCATCATGGCTCTTGGCCTAGATGTAAGCAGTTTATTTGTACACTAAAAGGTGCCAGTGTACATCATCAATAAATATGTGTCATAAGGCTGAGAAAAACTAAATAATGATGTTTACATTTTTAGAGGCGCCTATACCAGCATGTACCATCACAAAAAATGCTCCGGATTTAACGTGAAAACGGGAAAGT
Source organism: Raja brachyura (assembly GCA_963514005.1). The sequence continues at coordinate 27,730,899 of OY740790.1, forward strand.
TTAAAAGAGTTTTGCGAAGAATGTCTGTTGCACAAACAGTGGTAGTTGCCTGGGGAGGTAATGGAAGCCAATACGACAGCACGAGTTCGAAGGCATTTGGAAAGCACATGCAAATGCATCTGGTGTATTTATTATGTGCAGGCAGATGGGATTAGTTTATATTGGCATCATGGTAGGCACAGCTACCGTGGCCTGAAGGACTAGTTTCTGTGCTGCATTGCTCTACCTTCTATCAGCTCAGTTATCTGTGTAAGGGAAATAATTTTGATGATTTTTGATTTGGTAAATTGCGCTGTATTACATGGGAAACCTGAATGAAACTCTCAGCAGGCCTGATCTGCTGAGTATGACCAGCGTTTTCAGTTCGATCTAACGGAGGTGTTGGACCTAAAACTGTAATTCCATTTTGTTTCCCGCTAAAGCAACTTGACCTGCTGAATATTTCTAGTATATTCTGATGCTTTTATGGGAAATTTGTGAGTCAGATTTATAAAAAGTTTGCCATGAATTTGCAGACTTCTGTTAGTTGACATCTTGGTGTCTCCTGCATGTCAAATGTTGTGCACTGTGCATTGTTATTTCCTCTTTGGCACCTGCTGCACCTACAGGCAGTAACTGAGATGGTGCTTAAACATGCGATAATGACCACACATATTTAAAAATACGACAATATGTTATAGCAGTTCAGGTAATGGCAAATCACTGTTATGGAATTCACAAATTACTACCCAAAATTCTGAGATACGGAATAAAAATTCTCTCTCATGGAAATTGTGTCAATATTTATTGTTTATCAACTTGGCAACCACGATCTACTCTGTACACTGTGGACAGCTTGATTGCAATCATGCATAGTCTTTTCACTGACTGGATAGTATGCTACCAAAAAGCTTTTCACTGTATCTCAGTACAGGTAACAATCATAAACTAAACTAAAATCAACTAAAGATGCACAGGTGATGCGGTTTGTGTGATTGAGACTTCCCTCCTCAAAGGCCAACAGAAGTAGGGGCTTGAATATTTCTGAGGCAAAGATAGACACAGATTCTTGCTAAGCAAGAGGTGTGACTAGGGATAGACAGGAATGCAGAGCCGAAGTTGCGGACGTGGCCTTGTGAATTAGGAGATCAGGATTGAGAGATTGAGTGGCCTACTTCTGCTAATTTTCTTGCTCATACTGTTTGGAGTTGGCTTTCCTTATCCACATTTACTGAATACCAACATGAAACATCTAACCTGGCAAGGACCTTGATCCTTTGAAACCCAGCGTTCAGATCCTGTGTAATTTCTCAGTACTTGATAGACATTCAACCATAGCTTAATTGAGAATTCATTATACTCTTTGCAGAGCCAAACAATTCTGTCTGATTTGGGAGTCACAACAAAGGGCACAACATTGCCCATTCACTCCGTCATTGTGACCAACAATATTTAAATCTTCCTCTACTTTGACGTTCTAATTATGCACATTGTCAGTTTAGCTTGAAGTTGAATGGTTTAGCATTTGGGTTAATGTATTTGTGAACCTTGTGACCTTTAATATGAATCTTTAAACATCTGTGTGCTAGACTAAGAGCTTATCCGGATGTGATTATGAACAGCTAGCAATGGCCTGTTTCGTTTATCATCATTACTTTTTTGCATATCTTTTATTCTTTGTTCTCTATCTTTCCATATCATCATCTATATCTCTAGTTTCCCTTATCCCTAACCAGTGTGAAAAAGGGTCTTGACCCAAAACGTCACCCATTCTTTCTCTCCAGAGATGCTGCCTGTCCCGTTGAATTACTCCAGCTTTTTGTGACCATCTGTGGTAATGAAGCAATCAGTTTACTTACTTATCTTCTTCATTCTATCTTTTGTTCTTTAAGTCAATCTTTCCTAAACAGGGTTGACCACTTTATGTGGTCATTTATGCAAATAAGAATATCATTGTTCCATTTCAGGACATTTGACAATAAAACACTCTTGACTCTTGACCCAGTTACAATTGGTAGCTTCCCGCTTTGCCCCACTATGCATCGTATTTTCCAAGGATTTTCAGTGCTTCAACAGATTGAGAATTCAAATTCAGCATTATTTTTTACTCTTGGCATTTTGCTAAACCTCTCTATATTCAGATGCTGAACAATCAGCTGTTGTGTTTAAGTTCTTCTCAACAACAGGTTGAAAATCTTTATGTTAAAGTGAGTTTGTTGCATTTCCCATTGTTGCTAGTAGTGAGGCATATTCTCTTTCAAATCCACTCTTCAGCCTGTGTTATCTCAGCATTTTCTATGTCACCTCAGTTGTCAGCATTTCCCTTCCTCTGAGAGCCCACTTGGCTGACGTTATTTTATATCTTGTGCCCAGCCTTGTGTATGGAGGTGTATATGCATCTGTTTAAATGTGAAGTGTTTGGTTGTTCCAAACTGGTATGTCCTTGGTGCATGTCCTTCATTACACTGAGTGGAACATTTTCCATCCTCTTCATTTCCTGCATCGTTCTTACACAAATTTAGTTTAGTTTAGTTCAGAGATACGGCATGGAAACAGGTCAATAGACAATAAACAATAGACAATAGACCTCCAACCCACCAAGTCTGTGCCAACCAACAATCACCAAGGCACTAGTTCTATTCTACACACTGGGGACAATTTACAGAAGCTAATTAACCTACAACCTGCACGTCTTTAGAATGTGGGGGGAAACCGGAACAACTGCAGAAAACTCACATGGTCACAGGGAGAATGTACAACCTCCGTACAGACAGCACCTGTAGTCAGGATTGAACCTGGGTCTCTGGCACTGTAAGGCAGCAACTCAACCGTTGTGCCACAATACCACTCCAAATAATCTGTGCTTAATGTTGGAGTATTTATCTTGACTCCACAATCTGCCCAAAGTAATGTTCTGCATTGGATAAAAGTATTTCGAATTTTTTTAGAGACATCTCCATCCTTGTGGCTGTCTTAAATGGGAGGTCAGACTCTAGATGTCATGCTCTCAATAACTTGGACTGAACCTGATTCTTTGTTAAACTGCATATGAACATGTCATGCAACACTTGGAACAAAAAGGCCCCAGAATTACACAACAGTTTTCCAACCACACTTTAGAACGGCCATTGTGACCCTTTTACACTCTGTGAAGAGTTTGAGGTGCAAGTGCAATTGATCACCTTGTGGAAGAAAAATCAAAAGAACTGCAGATGTTGGAAATCTAAAATAAAAACTAAAAATGCTGGAAATACACAGCAAGTCAGGCTGCACCTGTGGAAACAGAGGTAGTGTAGACATTTCAAGCCTCTGTTTCTCTTGCGACAGATGCGACCTGACCTGCTGAGTATTTCCAGCATTTTCTGTTTATTTTAAACCTCATGAAGGAAACATTAGTTTGTGGGGTGTCAAGGAATCACATAAAGTAGGTAATGTACCCTTCTTCTTCGTCTGTCGTATGTCTTTTAGACCTGCAGCTCCGTTGAGGCGAGCCAGACAAACGTGTCATCGTCCAGGTCAATCAGACCTCGTTCACCATTCGGTGGCCGGTGTTTGGGGCAACTGGAGACGATGTGCTCCACTGTCTATGTTGGGTCCCCACACGCACAGGGGGCGCTGTCCACAAGGCCCCACCTCTTCATCGCTACTCCATAGGATCCTATGCCTGTCCTCAAGCGGTTGAGGGTTGTCCACTGCTTTCGGGGCAGGTCCTGGCCAGGGACGTCCATGGGGTCATCGATGTAATGGTGTATCCTATATGGTTCCGCTGACTTCAACTGGTCTCTCCATCTCGTCTTGACCCAGGCGGCCTTAGAAGCGTCAGCCGGTGTTGTGCAGAGCAGCTCTTGGGCTTGCGTGGCAAAGGGTTGCCGTGACTTGAGGCACACTGGTCGTGGTGTCTCCGTGATGATCTGATGGAGGAGGTGGGATTCACTGGTCTGCGCCTTTCGAGAGAGGGTCAGCATGGCTGTTTCTCGTAATGTACCCCGTCTTACTTTTATTAGCTAGTTTGCAGCTGTGATTCCAGCCTTCCTTATACTTCTGTATCATGGACCAGGCAATGTGAACTCAAAGCTGAGGAGGAGCTTCCATCAACACTGTCAGTGCAAAATCCTCCAAATTCACCAGCCAACATGAGTGTTCTCTCGCTTGCCGACATCCTCAGTAGCAAGATCTTAATTCCTTTCAGTTAGCAGCAATGAACATGGCACATCACATGCACACTAAAGCCAGCCTCCTGAATTAGACAAACTATTCTAACAGATCTATCTGATCTAATATATCAACCTGCATATCTTTAGCATGTAGGAGAAACCTGCAGAAACATGCGCAGTCGCAAAGAGACCTGGGACATGGGTACTGTGAAATGGTGGTTCTACCAGTGCGCCAATGTGCCACCCAGCAGCCGTTTGTTGCTGTGTGCACTCTCTGTTCATTCTCCCAGTCATTTTCTACTGTTGATTGATTGAAAGACACAAACATGGAAACAGGCCCTTCGGCCCACTGAGTCCAGGCCAACCATGAATCATCTGCTCAAACTAGTTTGATGTTGTCCTACTTTTGCATCCACTTCCTACACATTAGGGGCAATTTACAGAGGATAATTAACCTACAAACCCGCACTTCTTTGGGATGTGTGAGGAAACTGGAGAACCTGTAGGAAAACCAGGTGATCAAAGGGAAAAACATGCAAACTGCAAACAGACAGCAGCCAAGGTCACCCAGGTCTCTGGTGTGTTGTGAGGCAGCGGCCTTACCAGCTGTGCAACTGTGCCATCCTACATCTACTACATGAGGTACACCCTCTAATGCTTACATGTACACAATCTACTGGTTTGTGCAGGAGCCTTAGAGTTAGGAATAAGCACTTCACCATCTGCTACACCTTTTCCTGTTGATGTGACCAGTTGTGTACAGTACTGAACAATCATAGAATCATAACAGCAGCCAATGGTATTCAATAAGAAATTATTTTGTTGATCTCTTTAAATAGGCAGGTGGGTGTCTTTTCTACCAATGAACCTGTATTCACTTTCCAGGTTAAGATAGAAGATTTGTGCATCTTTCATTCATATGTTCTATATCTCTCAAAATCACTGTCTATATCTCTCATGTCCCTTTCCCCTGACTCTCAAGCTGAAGAAGGATCTCTCTGCGAAACATTACCCTATCCTTTTCTCCAGAGATGTTGCCTGACCCGCTGAGTTACTCCAGCGTTTTATGTCTATCTTCAATTTAAACCAGCATCTGTAGTTTCTTCCGACACACTCATAGCTCATAGCTCACTTCACAGAAAAAAAACGTTCTAAAGCAGTCTAATCCCAACTGTAGCTCACTCACAATCCATAAAACAAATTAGTGGTGTTGACAGGCCAGACGCTACCTGGTGTCCGGCAGCGATTGACTCAGTGCAGAGCACTTGGGATAAGGCACCCAGTATAGGAGAAATACCATTGGGGCTGCCGTGCCTTCCCTCTCTGACTTACCCACCTGCTCTTGTGTCATACGTCTCTGTCTCTATTCATGCAATTTCACTTGTCAGCAGCATTCCGACCCTGACTTCCACAGCCCACCATCCCGACTCGGTAGAGTTGATGCCTTTCAACGCCAGAGACCTGGGTTCAATCCTGACTATGGTTGCTTTAAACTTTCGACTTTAGAGATACACCGTGGAAACAGGCCCTTCGGCCCACTGAGTCTACACCGCCCAGCGATCATCCCCCACACTGACACTATCCTACATACTAGGGACAATTTACAATTTTTACTGAAGCTAATTAATCTACCAACCTGTCTTTGGAGTGTGGGAAGAACCCGGAGCACCTGGGGAAAAGCCACGGCGTTATGGGAAAAACGTACAAACACCGTAAGACAACACCGGCAGGGTGGCACAGCAGTAGAGTTGTTGCCTTACAGCGCAAGAGACACGGCTTCGATCCCGACTAAGGGTACTGTCTGTATGGAGTTTGTACGTTCTCCGCGTAACAGCATGGTTTTTTTCTGAGATCTTTGGTTTCCTCCCACACTCCAAAGACGTACAGGTTTGTAGATTAATTGGCTTGATATGTGTAAATTGTCCCTAGTGTGTGCAGCTGAGATGGTGTTAATGTGCGGGGATCGCTGGTCGGTGCAGACCCAGTGGGCTGAACGGCCTGTTTCCATGCTGTATTTCAAAACTAAACTAAACTAAACCCATAGTCAGGATCGAACGTGGGTCTCTGGTGTTGTAGGCAGCAACTCAACAAATGCACCACTGTGCTGCCTGGGTCCTGTCTGTATGGAGTTTGTATGTTCTCCCTGGGACCACGTGGGTTTATTCAGGGTCCTTCGGTTTACTCCCACTTTCCAAAGACGTGCAGGTTTCTAGGTTATTTGGCATCTATAAATTTTCCCCAGTGTGTTGGATAGAACTAATGTGTATTTGATCACTGGTTGGTGTGGGCTCGATGGGCCGAAGGGACTGCTTCCACGCTGTATCTCTAAATCTAAAAAAATCTAAACCCTGGAGGATGAGAGATGGAGGATGATGAGATGTGACTGCCTCACCGATGGAAGGATCCGGCGACAGAAAAATGAGAGGAAATGAGTGGGAGGATGGACGAAGGGGGGAGGGAGGAGAAACAAGCAGGAAAGAGGGAGGAGTGAAGGACATAATTAGGAGGAAAGAAAGGAGGGCGGAAGGATAAAATCAGAGCCGAGTTCATTGATTCTGGGGGACGGTGATGAGATTATGGGAAGAATGAAGATGATTAGTGTGGATGATACCATCAGCTGTTGCAACAGACTGATTCTTTACGCCTGTAATTTTGCTTAACAATGTCAGCCCATAAATCATTGTCTGGAATATAGAATATATTGTAGTTAACAACTGGATGCTCAGCTAATGAAGTGCTTTTCTTCAGTGAATGTGGAAAGTATTACAGTCAAATTTGCATCCAAAGTAGTTGAAAGTAGCTTGTACTAGAAGTGCATTTGATGATGCCTAACTTGAGCTAACTCGATGGAATAGGCCAATCGACATGGACAGCCTTGCAGATAAATGGGACTAGCTTGGATGGGGCATCTTGGTTGGCATGGAGGAGTTAGGCCGAAGGGCTTGTTTCCGTGTTGTACGTCTCTATGACACGGACTTGGTGAGCACGGATTGGCACGGACTTGGTGAGCTGAAGGGACTGTTTCTGTGCTCCATCTGTCTGTGACTCGGTCCATGTTACTTGGTGTTCTGTGTTGCCTGCTCTCCCTGGTGTGTAGAGAGGCAGTTCCTGGATCTGGATTCGATAATGTTGAAAGAAAAGCACCATAACTTCCAGGTCAGGCTGTTCATGCAGGATGAGCTATTCCCATGTTTGTATATCAGCATGATCCCAATGGAAATGCCAATCTCTGCAGATCTCAGACCACCCTGAGCTTGGAATCATTGATGAGCATCAGCCATTTCAGGCTTCAAGCGAAAGATCACCAATGAACTTCGAGGTTTGCTACGGCAAATATGTCTTCTCAGAGCTGGGGCATTCCTTGTGGAAATGGCCCGTCCAACTCTGTGGATTCCGACATATTCCTATACTGACCTTTCTGTCCTGGGCCTCATACATTACCAGAGTGAGGCAACATGCAAACTGGAGGAACAGCGCCTCATATTCTGCTTGGGTAGCTTACAACCCAATGGTATGAGCATTGAATTCTCCAATTTTCAGTTACCTCTACAAAACATCCCGCTTCCTCTTTATCCCCCATAACCCTCCCCTCCTTTCCTCCCCCTCACCTTCCCCATCCCCTGAGCCCTGGCAGACCTTGCACCCATCTCTCCCCTCCCCCTCCACCTACACTCATAAACAATTTACACTGTCAATGTCAATCCTCTGCTGTCATTATTCACAACACTCTAAGCCTTCATATCACATCTTTTTTTCCCTTCTTAACAAGGACTCTATTCAATATTTGTACTCTACAGAGTACCAAAAGGTACAAAGACTTACAATAGTCACATTACATCAATCATTACAATACAATAGTGCCATCTTTATCTACAATAGGCTCAACCCACTGCTGCAACCAGCGTTCATGGAAGGCCTCCAGAGACCCCGTGCTCACTGTGCATTCCCTCTCCAGGGACACGCGAGCCCGGACATAGGCCCAGAAGAGGGACAGGCAGCTGACTCTGGTGTGCTGCCTGGACCCGTGGGTGGCCATCTTGGCCAGGTAATCTCACACCTTGTGTGTGTTTATCTCTGGTCTTTGTCCAACCATCTGCGTATAAACCCCCCCCCCCCCCTCTCCCCCCCCCCCCCACTCACCTCCATCTGCGTTCACCTATAACCAGCCAGGCTTTGTCTTCCCCTTCCATTCTGCCCCCCATCCCTGCAATCAGTCTGATGAAGGGTCCCGACTGAAACATTACCTATCCATGTTCTCCAGGGATGCCGCCTGACCCGCTGAGTTTAGTACTGGTTTAGAACTAGGGTAGAATTAGGGTAGAAACAGGCCTCTCGGCCCACTGAATCCACGATGACCAATGACCACTTGTTGACACTAGTTCTATGTTACCAAAGCCAATTAGCCTACTAATTTGTACATCTTTGGAATGTGGGAGGAAACTGGAGCACTTGGAGAAAACCCACACGGTCACAGGGAAAACATACAAACTCTGTACAGACAGCACCCACAATCAGGATTGAACCCGTGTCTCTGGCGCAGTAAGGCAGCAACTCTACCACTGTGCCATGGTGTCTCAAATCATGAAGCATTGCACACGTTGACTGGCTTGGTGCTGGTAAACCAGCATCTGCAGTTTCTTGTTTCCACCAGCATCTTAGTGGGTGTTTTCACCACCAGACCAGTCAATGAGAGCAATGTTCTAAGGTTGATGCCACGATCTTGCAACACCTGAGCCCTGACTTAGGCACACCTGTCTACATCTGTCAGACTGGGGAGGATGATTCCCTCATCCCACCCCAGTGGTAATTAGTGCTGAGCCTGGAGAACGTAGTCATCTGGTCCATGTAGCTCTGTTCTTCCCCAGAAAAGGTTCCCAATCCGCAGGCCCCAAACCTACATAGAAACATAGAAAATAGGTGCAAGAGGAGGCCATTCGGCCCTTCGAGCAGCACCGCCATTCATTGTGATCATGGCTGCTCGTCCCCAATCAATAACCCATGCCTGCCTTCTCCCCATATCCCTTGATTCCATTAGCCCCTAGAGCTCTATCTAACTCTCTCTTAAACCATCCAGTTATTTGGCCTCCACTGCCCTCTGTGGCAGGGAATTCCACAAATTTACAACTCTCTGGTGAAAAAGTTTTTTCTCACCTCAGTCTTAAATGGCCTCCCCTTTATTCTAAGACTGTGGCCCCTGGTTCTGGACGCACCCAACATTGGGAACATTTTTCCTGCATCTAGCTTGTCCAGTCCTTTTATAATGTTATATGTTTCTATAAGATATCCCCTCATCGTTCTAAACTCCATTAAATACAAGTGTAGTCTTTTCAATCTTTCTTCATATGACAGTCCCACCATCCCAGGGATCAATCTCGTGAAACTACCTCAATCACAAGGATGTCCTTCCTCAAATAAGGAGACCAAAAATGTACACAATACTCCAGATGTGGTCTTACCAGAGCCCTATACAACTGCAGAAGAAGCTCTTTACTCTTATACTGAAATCATCTTGTTATGAATGCCAACATTCCATTCGCTTTCTTCACTGCCTGCTGTACCTGCATGTCAACTTTCAATGCCTGGGTAACAAGGACATCCATGTCTCGCTGCACCTCCCCCTTACCTAACCTAACCCTATTGAGATATTAATCTGCCCCCTTGTTTTTGCCGCCAAAGTGGATAACCTCACATTTATCTATATTATACTGCATCTGCCACGCATCAGCCCACTCACTCAACCTGTCCAGGTCACCCTGCAACCTCCTAACATCTTCTTCACAGATCACACTGCCACCCAGCTTTGTGTCATCCGCAAACTTGCTAGTGTTATTCCTAATTCCCTCTTCCAAATCATTAATATATATGGTAAACATTTGCGGCCCCAACACCGAGCCTTGCGGCACTCCACTCGCCACTGCCTGCCATTCTGAAAAGGACCCTTTCACTCCTACTCTTTGCTTCCTGACTGCCAACCAATTTTCTATCCATGTCAACACCCTACCCTCAATACTATGTGCTCTAATTTTAGTCACCAGTCTCCCGTGTGGGACCTTATCAAAGGCTTTCTGAAAGTCTAGATACATTACATCCACTGGCTCCCCTTCATCCATTTTATTTGTCACATCCTCAAAATATTCCAGTAGATTAGTCAAGCAAGATTTCCCTTTCATAAATCCATGCTGACTTAGACTAATCCTTTTACTGCTATCCAAATGCCCCATTATTACTTTAATAATTGACTCCAGCATCTTTCTCACCACCAGGCTAACTGGTCTGTAATTCCCCGTTTTCTCTCTCGCTCCTTTCTTGAAAAGTGGGATAACATTAGCTATCCTCCAATCCACAGGAACTGATCCTGAATCTATTGAACATTGTAAAATGATCACCAATGCGCGCACTATTTCTAGAGCCACCTCCCTGAGGACCCTGGGATGCAGACCATCCGGCCCAAGGGATTTATCATCCTTCAGTCCCATTAGCCTACCCAATACTATTTCTCGCCTCATAAAAATTTCTCTCAGTTCCTCTACCCCTTTAGATCCTCTGTCCTCCAGTACATCTGGGAGATTGTTTGTATCTTCCTTAGTGAAGACAGATCCAATGTACCTGTTCAGCTCTTCTGCCATTTCCTTGTTACCCATAATAATTTCACCCCTGTCTGCCTTCAAGGGACCCACATTTGACTTTGCACGGATGCACCAGCATTGCATCCTTGTGACCTTTCACTGCGACAGTGAGTGTGTGACGTGCACAGACGTAACTGTACGGAGACTGCCAAAACTCTTTTCATGTGGGTTGTTGCAGCCAGGAAGCAGATGGGACTTCACCCCAGTCCGTGTCAGCTGGAGACTGGTCCCAGTGCCTAAAGCATCAGAGCCATATTTAGAAGCATGCCGTCAACTAAACTCATTAAATATATCTGCTATAAGTTTCTGAAATACAGATGATTTCGAATGACACGATGACGCAGTGGTAGAATTGCTACCTCACAGCGCCAGAGACCTGGGTTTGATCCTGACCATGGGTGCTGTCTGTACGGAATTTGTATGTTCTCCCTGTGACCGCATGGGTTTTCTCTGGGTGCTCCAGTTTCTTCCCACATTCCAAAGACATGCATGTTTGTAGGTTAATTGGCTTCTGTAAATTGTCCCCAGTGTGTAGGATATAACTTGCTGGTCGGTGCAGACTCGGTGGACTGAAGAGCCTGTTTACATGCTGTATCTCTATGCCACTGAACACTATGCAAAAAAAGGATTTTAATATACTTAGGTACATGCAACGACAAAGTACCATTGAACCATTCAACCATTAACTGAGCCAACACTCCAGCCAGGTTGCTCAAACTCCATGCAATGGATGGGAGGGTGGAGATGAAGGGCATGATTCAATGAAGGCAGTCACACAGTCAGTGCGGGTGAGGCACCTCGAGATCAGCAGAGGTTCACGTTGAGCTTTGGGAGCTGAGTGACAGAGCTGGCTGCTGGGGACGGCCTCGATTTAGCTTCCATTGCTTGACTGGGTGATGTTGCTGAGAGCGTGTTTGTGTGAGTCCCTGACAGATCATGTTTCTTACAGGCTGCTTGCTGGAGGAAATTACAGACCTAGTCTCCACACCAAAGGCACTTCTACATCCATTTCAAATTAGGATCGCAACATTACATTTTGTTTCACCAGTGTATTTTTTGCTCCCAACTATTTCGCTTTCTTAATTCGTTATTTATGAAATTACTTTAACTTACATTTTACATTGAGACTTCTACGTTCAGACACAAGGAACAAAACTCACTGGAATATCTCTCCAGCTTGCAAATACATTGTCATGATTCACATTACATAAAAGAACAGTGTTTCATTAAGCAGCAGCTATTCTCCCCAAGGTGTGCTTTCAGTGAATCTGAGCTTACACTGTAAGTTACATTACAAATGATGGGAACATGAAAATTGAGAGGACATTTAGAAATAAATTTTCGAAGAAATGAGGATCTGGAATAAATTAGCTTCCTTCACATACAACACCTCCATAAACAACTTTCATATCTTCTTATGACGTTGAAGGAGGCCATTCAGTTCTTCTAATTAGATTTTAGTTTAGTTTATTGTCCCGTGTACCGAGGTACAGTGAAAAGCTTTTGTTGTGCGCTAACCAGTCAACAGAAAGACAATACATGATTACAATCAAGCAATCCTCAGTGTACAGATACATGATCAAGGGAATAACGTTTTGTGCAAGATAAAGTCCAGTAAAGTAGGATTAAAGATAGTCCAATAGTCCGACCGCTCTCTAGTTGTTGATGGTCTAGTCCACGATGCAATACTGTTGGTCCCATTTCCCCACGACCAAATCTCTCTCACACGTTCCTGATTTCCCCTATTCTTCCAACCACAAACCCACTCCAGCGGCATCTTGCAGCAGCCGCATGTTCACAGTGAGACCGTGCAAACTCCACACTGAAAGCATCCAAATACGGGATTGAACCTGGGTTGTTGGAGTTGTGCGGCAGAGGTGCAACATCGTGTTCCGACACATTTCCTATGAAGTTGTCCTTTATACTGATGTTTAACAAAGAATGAAAATTGTAGATGGCGACTTAGTTGGTTTCTTCAGTTTTTTGTTTTCACCTGGTGCACACCATTGTACTGTGGGTTATGCTTTCGCTCCTGTTGTACCTAACATCCGTCAGTTGAAGCATATAGACCGAAACATTGACTCTCTCTACACAGACACTCTGTGACCTGCTCAGTGTCCACAGCACTTCCAGTTTTATTTTGGATTTCCAGCATCTGCAGTATTTCGCGTCAGTTTTGATAAGACTGCAAAACGCGGTGAACATTGCCCAGTCCATCACGGTTACTGACCTCCCTACCATCAAAGGGATTTACAAGAGTCACTGCCTCAAAAAGGCAGGCAGCATCATCAGTGACCAACACCACTCTGACCACACACTCATTTCACTCCTGCCATCCAGAAGAAGCTATTGGAGCTTGAAAATTGTAACGTCCTTGTTCAGGAACAGCTTCTTCCCTAAGGCTATCAGACTATTAAACCCTACAACCTCCAAATAAGCTCTGAAGCTGATAGACTTGGGGACATTGGTTTTGTCTATTTTGCACTATTATTGGTTTATTTTTAAACTTGTGAATGCATATGTATATGCCTATATAGATATATACTGAACTTCTTTCTTCGTTTATTACATTCTTTACAGAGCACTAATTTTGCATAGTCTGTTGTGCTGCTGCAAGTAAGAAATTCAATGAACTGTCTGGGACACATGATGAAAAATCACTCTTGACTTGACTCTTGACTTGACCCATGGGAGGCCACCTTGAAGTTGTTCTGCTCTCCGGCAGAGTTCCCATCTGATTCGTTCACCTCTGTCCACTCCCACCGATTTCTGTTCCCACTCCACAGCAAAGGAACAGGCCACTTGGCTCATCCCCACTGTTCTGTCCATACCACTCGTTGTTGTACTCCATTAACCAAACCACAATGCTGCGTTCTGTCCTGTTTTCACACCGAGAGCTTCCTGCTATTGCAATAAATTAACTAATTTACTGAAAGGGTCAATCAATCGTACAGCATGGAAATAGGCCTTTAGGCCCAACTTTCCCATGTCATCCAAGATAACCCATCTACAGTAGTTCCACCTGCCTGTGATAGACACAACATTCTGGAGTAACTCAGCGGGTCAGGCAGCACCTTTTGGGAAAATGGATAGGCAACATTTTGGGTCAGGATCCTTCTTCAGACCCCTCACCCTCCTATCACAATCAGTCTGAAGAAGGGTCACGGCCCAAAATGTCACCTATCCATTTCCTCCATAGATGCTGCCTGACCCGCAGAGTTATACCAGCATTTTGTGTCTATCTTTAGTATAAACCAACATCTACAATTCCTTTTTATTACATTGATCCCACCTGCCTGCATTTGGCCCATATCCCTCTAAACCTTTCCTATCCATGGAGACATTGAATTAGTAGATATGAAAGTGTTTATTCATCAGGAGAAACAGACATTTTCTTGGAGGCTCTTGCAATAGAACCTCCTGTCTGCGTCTAGCCTACACCCCTGGGAATGGCTGACAAATTAATCCATACACACTGTCCTGCTGTGACTGTTGCCTATGTTGTGTACTCTATTAATTATGCGTGTTCGCTATCCTTGACTGTGGTTTAGTTTTACTTTAGTTTCGAGATACAGCGTGGAAACAGGCCCTTCGGCCCACTGAGTGCACGCCGACCAGCGATCGTCTGCATACCAATTCTATCCTACACACTAGGGACAATTTACAGCAGCCAATTAACCTGCAATCCTGCACGTCTTTGGAATGTGGGAGGAAACTGTGGCACCTGGAGAAAACCCACGCAGTTGGAGAGAGAATGTACAAACTCCGTACAGACAGCATCCTTAATCAGGACTGAACCTGGGACTCTGGCGCTGTAAGGCAGCAACTCTACCCCTGCATCACTGTGCCGCCCTTCAAGGACTTATTCATCTCATTTTTCCATTTCCCAAGTCCATTGCAGAACCTGTGAGCCGGTATCTCGCCCGCCCCCCCCACCCCCCCACCCCCCCTCCCTCCCAAGGCCGTGACCTCTGTTGGTCCAGCAAAGCAGATAATCCAGAAAGGCTCTAGCACCAAAGGTGCTGGATAATCAGTGGTGGATCTGTACAATGAATTACACCAACTGGAGTCTCACCATGGGCCAATCTCTTGGACCGAAAGTACAATAATGTATATAGAGAGTGGTTGTTTGATAATTTGCGCAAAGTACATCATTATTGACCAAACATTACAGGTTGAGGGGTAGCACTGATGATAGATTATTGACTGGCAATGTCAACTTTACTTGTCACTTCACTGAATCTGGCTGAGCTGTGAGCATTTTCTGCTTTTAGTATGGTTATAGAACACTGCCATTCTACACAACATAGCTTGCAAATATTCCAAGATGGAGGCGGTAGAAAGGGAAGGGGAAAATTTGCGGCTATGAACAGTCTGCAATCTCAACTGCTGCACCATCAGAAAGCTCCCTAAAGTTCCCCGATTGGCTTGGGAAGAGGGGTAGGATGATGTTGGAGCATGGAAGCAAAGTGGTGGCTCCTGGACGCGGTGTACGATGAGTTTGCGGTGGCCAGGGCTCGTGGTTTTGTTAGCCCTGGGAGGTCCGACAGCAGCTGGCTGAGTGGATTGAGCACAACTTGCAGCATCTACACAGAACGATGGTGGATGGAGCCAATGGTATTTGCTGGGCCAGGCCGACCCCTACTTCATCGATCCAGTGTCAGAACATAGGACCTTAAGGTGAGGATATACAAATTTGCATTTCTCCTTAGGCCAGAATTGGATTTTTCAGAGACTTGGTTGCAAAATGGCATAGAAATGTGGTGCCTTTCTGCATGCTGTTCCAGGAGAAGATCAATTGTACTCATATACTGTCTGATTTGATTGCATTGCATGGAAAACAAGCTTTTCACTGTATCCCTGTACATATAACAGTAACAAAGTAAACAAAATATCGCAGCTCTCAAGTATAGGTCTTGGTCACACCTACGTCCCACCTCTAAATGCTGTGGGCAAACATTTAATCTTGACACACATGTTTATTTACATTGGTTTAAAAGGCAACACCATTGCTCGCGTGGAAGTAACGCCTGCAATACATACGTTGTCCATAGGTGGTGTTGTAGAGCTCCTACCTTCAAGATGATCCCTTAGCCCCTTTCCTCACGCAGCTCTCCCGCCAAAGGTCAGAGGTTGATCTCTTCTCCTGCAAGACAAAAACAAAATTAACAATTTTTAAAAAATTATTCAGCTTGCTTAAATTTTGTTCCGTGTTGTTTTATTCAATTTGCAGCCAAAGTTTTGATCCTAATTTTCTGTGAGACATTAGGTGCTATCAACAAATAAACAAGTCCTGACCTGGAACATCACCTATCCATGTTCTCCAAAGATGCTGCCTGACCCACTCAGTTACTCCAGCACTGTATGTCTTTTTTTGTAAACCAGCAATAATAGTAAGATTAAACGAGAACTTACCAGTTTGATGTTTGATCTTTATTTTATGAGGAGTTGCGATGAGGGATTTCGTGAAGAACCCGCCAGCACGCATGCGCGACATTCTTCAAAGCAGCGGTGTGGAATCACAGAACCAACAAACAAAGAAATGACTTGTTATAGTAAGATTGAAGAGACTCTAATTACCAGTTGACTTTATGATCGAGGGTTGGGAGCGGAGGGCACGAAATCCCTCATCGCAACTCCTCATAAAATAAAGATCAAACTTCAAACTGGTAAGTTCTCGTTTAATCTTACTATTTCATTTCGGAGTCATGTGAGTGACTTCGTGAAGACTTCAAAGCTCTGTGATTTCATGCCCTGGACAACGTCCATGCTGTCACACACACCACTGTAAGGATGGATAGGAGTAATCAAATTTTCAGACTGCTTGTACTGAAAAATAATAATATTTATTAATAACAACAAAGAAAAAAACCCTCACTGGGGAGTAGCTGGATGTTCTCGACCCGCATTCAGCACGGCCTCTGCGAACAATACAGGAGCGGTAACAGGTTTATTATAAAACCGTTGAAAGGTGGCTTCTCTGGCCCATCCCGCTGTGGCAAGAATATGGTCCATGGGCACCTCCATGACCTTTGCCGCCGACGTTGATGCAGCCCTGGTGTAATGGGATTTAAAGATATTAGTGTCAATACCTGCTTCGTTCAAGACGATCCTGAGCCATCTGGAGATCGTCTGTACCGTCACTCTATGGTGAGGTTTTTTGTGGCTGATTAGCAGGTATTTATCCATTCCCCTTAATTTCCGCGTCACTCTTATATAGTGGCGGATATGGGTGGCTAAACATAGCCTAGCATCAGCGGGGTATGCTGGAAACTCCAGCTGCAGCCCTGTGTATCCAGGTCTATGCTGCTTAAGTAATTCATCAACAAAGAAGATTACGTTCTCTGGGGTAGAGATCATTCTGTCAATCTTGACCTTGTGAAGTGTCTGTACCCTTTGTGCTGAAGTGCCAATAACATCACCAGCTTCAGGGTGAGTTTGTCCAATTCAAGCCCAGCCATGGGCGACCACGTCCTGAGTAGGGTTAGTACTTTCCCAATGTCCCAGGTGACATTGTGACGAGGTCTTGGCGGATTGGAATTAAATATTCCCCGCATAAGTTTGGACACCAGTTTATTGGATCCTACCTCAATATTGAGGTAGAATGATAGCGCACTCCTGGCGCTGTTGATGGCACTGTAGCTGAGGTGTTCGTCATGATGCAACCCCACAAGGAATTCCAGCACATCTGTGATTGTAACGGAGTCATATGCAATGTTCAAGCGGCCGCAGTAGGTTTCCCATTTCCTGATATGCGTTAGATATTGCCGTCTTGTGGACTCCCTGCATGATGCTCCAATTGTATTTCATTTCGGAGTCACGTGAGTGACTTCGTGAAGAACCCGCCAGGCACGCATGCGCGGCATATCGTCGACGCGCGTGCGAGTGACGGGCAGGGAGGAGCGCTGCTCCTCCACTGCTGGGACCTGCAGGTAAGTGGAAAACTAACCCGCAGTCCGGTTTTTCTTACAGAGACTCTGTTTCCAGAGTGCTCCAGGCCGCTTCAACGCCGACTGCGGACCGCGATGCGGGCAGTCAGCGGCGGCTCTAACTCATGGAGTCGGGAGAGGCCGTTGACCCAGGTGGGTCCGGGTTCACACTCGCCGGCGGAGGACGGCAGAGGCAGCCGACTCTACGCCGCAGCCCGCAGACCGCGGGCTGGCGGCATTTACAAGTAAGTATGGGCTTGCAGACTCGCCGTGTGCAATAAGCAACGGCAGAGCATAAGCCCGATTTTACACCACAGCCCGCAAGGATACTGCGGGCTGTCGGCATTTATATTGTAATATGGGCTTGCAGACTCGCCGTATGCAGCAAGCAACGGCAGAGCACAGCCCGATTTTACACCGCAGCCCGCAAGGATACTGCGGGCTGTCGGCATGTATATTGAACTAGGGGCTTGCAGGGGGTCAGTAATGGCAGAAATGCAGCCCGACTTACACCGCAGCCCACACGATACTGTGGGCTGTCGGCATTTACTCAGAGTAGGGGTTAGCCCCAACTCAACTCTACATAGCCTGTATTATCCCAGTACTGTAATTAAGAGGTAATGAAGTTGCAGCCATTATCATGTTGTTCTTAGCCCAACTTATTTTACAATGGGGCAGCTCGTTGACCCTGCGGGGTCCGGGCTCAACGCTCACCATTGCGCAGCAATGGCAGAACGACAGCTCACCGCCAGCCCTTCATTAGGGCCACTAAGGTAAGTACAGGCAACCTTGAGCTGGTTGTCCTTTCTGTTTTGAATTGTGTTTTCTCCAACAGGGACATGGATAATAAGGAGCACAGGCCGCAGGACTTCCGAAAGGAGTCGTCGGCCATTATTCCCGGAGCTCTCTACAACGACAGCACCCGCTAGACTGGCCGGGAAAAAGGCGCAAAAGTCGGGGAACCCTGTGATTACAGGACCCGACCTACCGACACAGCTGTGTACAAGCGGGGTACCCGCAGAACAGGAAGTCGGTACGGCGCCGGAGCAGGTAGACCCTGACTCCATTTTTCACTATCTCCAACAGGGAGAGAATTGTTGGCTGATATGAGCAAACGGGTTTCACATGCTGTTGCACGACCCTTCTCCCCGTGCCCTCGTGAAAGAGCCAGGGATAGAGCTCAATAACAAAGCCCTTTTAGGGCAGGAATTTCACCAGAGACCGCTAGATTGCGGACTGGTGGTTTACTGAGACCCGAGTCCACTGGCAGACCAGGGAGGGCCAGTGTAGACTCACCACCTAGTTGGACCAGGTGGAGTCATACAGGTAGAGTCTCGCCACGGTCACTGCATCCCCCAAATGCGGCAGGACGGGACCGTACGCCGCCTGAGTCCAGGAGTAGGACAGGTGGCAAGCCCGCGCGGATGTCGGGTCACCACGCCGCAGGCGTCAGGTGCCGACTTCACACCGCATATGCCCTTTGAGGCAGTCGGGCCTAGCTCATCCAAGGAGGCGAATGAGCAGATCCGCGCGGGAGTCGTACAGCTTCGCTGAGGCGGCTGGCAGCGACTTTTCGTCACGGCACCGAGATTACCACGATGAGGTACGGGCCGATGATAGGAGCCTCAGGAGTTCCTTCGGGCATGAGGGCTCTGACCTCCCATTTACGCACCATGAAGGGCGCATTGAACGGATGGAGAGGATGATGGAACGGATCCTGCAGCAAAATCAATGGCAGGAAATGTCCAGTTCCGGGGACTTTTGGATATATCCCCATCATCAATTGGTAGCATGAGGCAGCCAGGAGAAGAGGATATCTTGGTACACGAACCAGTGGCACCTGAGGTTCCTCAGGAAGAACTTTTGGACGTGGCAGCCAAGTTTGCGTTACCCGAATCATCGGGACAACCTCTCAAAACTAAACTGGCCACTACCATTGATTTCCTCACCAACCACCATACAGGATCAGGTCCTTGCGGAGGCCATGAATGGGTACAAGGCACCGAGTAATTGGAACTCACTCAATGTACCTATTGTAAACATGCCTATTTGGAGCAATATAAGTCCGGGCATAAGAGCACAGGAAGTAAAAATTACAGAAAATCCTAAAACTGCTCACATCTGGGATTACCGCTTTTGCGAGGTCGGTGGACGGGATGGACTTGAAACACCGTACAGGAGGATGCTCTTGAATTATGTAACACGCTATACGAAATAATGCACTTCGAAAAAAGTGCCATCAAGCTCACGCTAAATCCCAAATTTGCAGGGCTATGCAGAGCATCTCCAACACCACCACCCAGACAACTATTCAGGGAAGACCTTCTGAAGCAGGTCAAGGATTTAGACGACCATGCCAAGACAGTGGGTATTATGAGGTCGCACACCTTGACCAGACAAACGGCCAGGAAAATTCCATATTCTAGGCCACGGGGTCAAACCGGAAGGCCAGCAAGGACCTACATACCGGCGCCTCCAGATGTGAGTCAACGCCCACCATTCCTGGAGCTGCCCGTTACGTCGGCAGCACCCGCTCTGCGGGTCGGGATAAAAACGCGGAAATCAGGGGAGCCCTGCGCAGTCAGGACCCGATTCTCCACTACGACTGATCATGGTGCCATAAGTGGTAACCGCACAGGAGCAGGGTAGGTAAGACCCTGACTCCCTACCTCTGTCACTTAACCATAGCGACAGTGGAGCAAAGGTGCGTAACGTGTTATATTCTTGGCACGTTCTCTCTCCCTAAATATGCAGGTCACCAGAGAGAGGACCAGGGGAAGTATCGCACAGCAGTCGGTAAACCCGCCATAGAGCCGGGGTCGACTTCCACTGGAGCAGGCCACCAGATCGTGGACCGGTGAAGGATTGAGGCCTGGGTCTGGAGGACCACATGTGCGGCCGGCACAGACTCAGCACCGAGGGAGCCTACCTGGTTGCAGGTCGGAGTAGTCTCATCTCGGTCACTGCACCCCCTTTAGCGGCAGGACGTGACCGAACGACGCTTTGTCCCAAAGGAGGACACCGACTCAGCACCGAGGGAGCCTGCCTGGTTGCAGGTCGGTGTAGTCTCATCACGGTCACGCACCCCCTTTAGCGGCAGGACGTGACTGAACGACGCTTTGTCCCAAGGGAAGGACACAGACTCAGCACCGAGGGAGCCTGCCTGGTTGCAGGTCGGTGTAGTCTCATCTCGGTCACCACACCCCCTTGTAGTGGAGGACGTGACCGAACGTCGCCTTTGGAGGATAGGCGGCAAGCCCGCGCGGACGTCGGGGTACCACGCTTCAGCGGCCGGGACCGACTCATCACCGCTATCATGTCTTTTTAGACCAGCGGGCCGCCTCCGTCCGGAAGACGGCGGAGTAAGCGGCAGGTCCGCGCGGGAGTCGCTTAGCCACGCAGGAGCGGCAGGCAGCGACATCCTGTCTTGCACCCTTGTCATCACCTCGACGAGGTGTGGGGCAATGACAGAAGCCTCAGAGATTCTCCAGAACCTGAGGAAGTCGACTTATTGTCCGCATATGCGGCAGTGGTCGCATGGCTGGGATGGAGCGCATGATGGAGCATATCCTAGAGCACAGTTTCTGCAGCTGGACCAGATGTCCTCCAGTTCTGGAGGAACCTGTAGTACCTGAGGAACCCAGGAGAAACTGCAGAATGTGGTCTCCAAGTGTGGCGATGGACGAGTTCTCGCTACATTGGGGGAAATGGATTTCGATGCTTTCCCCATTCTGCCTCATCGGACAGGTGTTGCAGAAAACATACCCAGGTCTGGAACATACAGGACCATGGACGTCATATAGATCGTGCAGAGAAACTCCACTGGGAAGCACTACCTCACCTACACAGGATATGAGAGGTTTTTGTAGTCGGACCAAGACGACCTACATATCTGCTACGATCTCCAATGTGCTGGCATGCTCACTGGTCTTCATTATGATGAGCCTCAGTTACAGTGCTGCTTACAGTGCCTATAGTGCACTGTCATCCTAGCTCAACATTGGAGTGGGATCTCACCAGCTGGTATCCAAACTATGAGGGATATGTTCTATCCATCCCTTCCCGACCACGATATAATATCTGAGAGATTAGGGGGTGTTGACCCTACTCAGGAGGTGGTCGCTTATGACGGAGGTACCACTGGACTTACTCACCTTTAAAAGTGGTGATGGCAATAGCACTGAATACAGCACAACGGGTCCAGACTCTACAGGAATTAATCCTGGATAGAATGATCAACCCATAAAAAAGTAACTTCTTTATGGAAGAGTTACTTAAACTATACAGACCTGCGACTACAGGTCTGGAAATGGCCATCAGGAATATGGAGGCGGATCTGTTGTCAGCCATGGAAACCCACGTCACAGGGTAACGGTGCAGACTATCTCCAGATGGCTTAAGGTGGTATTCGATGCAGCAGGTAAGACACTAAACATATGAAATGTCATTCTACCAAGGCCGCATCCACATCAGGAACGAGGACCATGGAGGTGTTCATGGAGCATGTCCTCACGATAGCGGGCTGGGCCAATGAAACTACATTTCAATGGTTTCATAACAAACCCGTGGCCGTTTTTTCCCGCAATGTTACGCACGTTAAGTGCTGTCCCTAAACGTTTGTCCCCGAGTTCAGGGGTTTATTGTTGTACTAACTATAATGTTATTATTTTTCAGCTTGTTCAAGTCTGAAATACGTTAACATACTTCCTCCATCAGTATTACGGCAGTGTGTGAGCATGGACGTGGTCCAGGGCGTGTAATCACAGAGCTTTGAAGTCTTCACGGTCACTCACGTGACTCCGAAATGAAATAGTAAGATTAAACGAGAACTTACCAGTTTGAAGTTTGATCTTTATTTTATGAGGAGTTGCGATGAGGGATTTCGTGCCCTCCGCTCCCAACCCTCTACCATAAGATCAACTGGTATATAGAGTCTCTTTAATCTTACTATAACAAGTCATTTCTCTGTTGTTGGTTCTGTGATTCCACACCGCTGCTTTGAAGAAATGTCGCGCATGCGTGCCTGGCGGGTTCTTCACGAAATCCCTCATCGCAACTCCTCATAAAATAAAGATCAAATTTCAAACTGGTAAGTTCTCGTTTAATCTTACTATTCATTGTCCTTGATGAGAGACCATACTGCAGTAATGGTCTGTTCAGAACCTGCAAGCCAATAATTTCAAGTGACTATGGCAGGGATGTTGTTCCCCTGAAACAGGGTTCGTCACCAATTGTGGGCAACCCTCTATGAGGACCCATGGTTGACTGATCATATCAAGGACCACCGGATACCATGGCTGAGTAGGCCAGTCGGGTATGACAAGAATGCCTTTAGCAGCATCTAGCTGGATTTTCCGCAATACCCGACTGATGAGGCAAAATGGAGGAAATGCATAGAAAAACCATTTCCCCCAGTCTAGCGAGAAAGCGTCCATCGCCATTGCCCCAGGATCTGGTTTCCATGATACGTATGTTGGTACCTGATGGTTCAACCGTGACGCAAAAAGGTCAATATCTGGTTTACCAAATTTGGCTGTAATTTTGGCGAATATTTGGGGAATTAACATCCACTCGATGTTGTCATTAAATTTCCGTGACCTGGTGTCCGCCACTGTATTGAGCTTACCTGGTAAATACGTAGCTGAAATCCAAATATTCCGTTGTATGCACCAGAGCCAAATTGTATTTGCCAATTCATCACATGAAATTGACCTGGTACCGCCCATATGATTTAGATATGCCACCGCAGTGGTATTGTCTATTTGGAGATGGACATGAGTGTCAGTAAAGTTTGAACAATAAGCTCTAAGTCCGTGGAATGCTCCTGGCATCTCCAAATAATTTATCCCTTGTTATAACAACAGGTAGATTCAAGGGTGTCCCATCTGCCTCCGCAACTAGTGTAGTTGTCCGTAGCTCCCCAGCCATGGGAGGTTGCGTCTGTTTGTAAGTATACCACCGGACGAGGCACAATGATGGGCTTAAATGAGTTATGGATATTATCAATCCACCATTGTAACTCAATTTTTGCCTCAAGGGGCAACTGCATAGGTCTATCACAATGTCCACCATTCAATTTTAACGCTGAAATCTTGGATCTTTGCAAATTTTGATAATGTAAAGGTCCGAATTGAGCAGCTGGAAAAACTGCTACAATTTTCCCAATCACCTTAGCTGTTTGTCTAATTGATGGTATACTGGCGCAGACCAGATTCTTGCATGCTTGAATGATATCCCCAACTTTGTTAGTTGGTATGGTGGCAATCATGCGATTGGAATCCACCATGAATCCCAGATAGTCCATGATCTGTGAAGGACAGAACTTTGATTTATCTGGATGGATAATAAATCACATTTTTTGAAAAATTTCCACAGTGGCTGAAACTGCCAATTTTGCTGATTCCAGTGTATACCCAATGATTAGGATATCATCCAGGTAAGCCATAACCGTGTGATTTTGCCTCCTCAGTGTTGCCAGCACTGGCTTGAGTAATTTAGTAAACAATCTGGGGGCTGTGGTAAGCCCATTAGGTAAAGCTTTGTATTGCCAAAGTTGATCCATCCAGGTAAACTTCAAGAACTTCCTGTGATGTTTTTGAATGGATACTGAATAGTATGCATCTTTTAAATCAATGCATGCCATGAAGCAGCCCTCAGAAATCAAAGATTTGGCTGTTTCGAACGTGTCCATTTTGAAATGGGTATATTTTACAAAAGTATTCAAATGGGTTAGATCTATAATGACCCGACATCCACCATCTTTCTTGGTTTTCGTGAATATGTTGGATACAAATTCAATTGGTTCGTGTATAATTCTTTCTATCACGCCTTTCCCTTGTAGTCTCAAGATTTCAGCATAGCCTACTGCTGTTTCCTTCCTGGAAAGTGCAAATTTGCGATTCGGCATATGCTGAGGTGGAGGAATTTGACCATTTATGAACTCAATCTCATGGCCTTGAATACTTTGTAAGATAAACTCATCTGAGGTGATGGTTTCCCATGCCTCCTTAAAAGACCGTAGTCTACCCCCAACATGTGAGGTTAGACATGCTAGTGCATGAAATCCAGACCGCCTTACCTTCATGGTTATCGGCGGTCCCTGACATGTTTGGTGGGACGTGGAGGTGCTGGGTTGTGCTGGTGATGCGGAGCCCGCATTTTCCATGCTGGCCGCTGCGGGCCTTGCCCTAAAAAAGGCCTGGGCTGTTGAGGCTGTTGGTATTGTGTAGGCGCTGGAACGTAGGTCCTTGCTGGCCTTTCGGTTTGACCTCGTGGCCTGAAATATGATGTTTTCCTGGCCGTTTGTCTGGTCAAGGTGTGTGACCTCATAAGACCCACTGTCTTGGCATGGTCATCTAAATCCTTGACCTGCTTCGGGAGGTCTTCTCCGAATAGCTGTCTGGGTGGTGGTGTTGGGGGTGCTCTGCATAGCCCCGCAAATTTGGGGTTTAATGTAGGCTTGATAATGCTTTTCCGGAACGCATTTATCTCATATTGCGTGTTGCATAGCAGTGCCAGAGCATCCTCCTGTTCGGTGTTCAAGTCCACACCGCCCACCGACCTCGCAAAAGCGGTAATCCCAGATGTGAGCAGTTTCAGGATTCTTTGTAACTTCACTTCCTGTGCTCTAATGCCCGGGCTAATATTGCCCCAAATAGGCATGTTCACAATAGGCACATTGAGCGAGTTACAATTACTCGGTGCCTTGTGTCTGTTCATGGCCTCCGCAAGGACCTGCTCCTGTAGCTGATGGTTGGTGAGGAAATCAATGGTAGCGGCCAGTTTGGTATTGAGGGGTTGTCCCGATGATTCGGGTAACGCAAACTTGGCTGCCACGTCCAGGAGTTCCTCCTGAGGGACCTCAGGTGCTACTGGTGCGTGTACCAAGATCTCCTCTTCTTCTGGCTGCCTCATGCTATCCATTGATGATGGGGATATGTCCATGAGTCCCCTGGAACTTAATGTTTCCCGCCTTTGATTTTGCTGCAGGATTTGTTCCATAATCCTCTCCATCCGATCAATACGCCCTTCGTCATGCGAGAACGGGCGGTCAGAGTCCTCATGCCCGAAGGAACTTCTGAGGCTCCTATCATCGGCCCGTACCTCGTCGAGGTAATCTCGGTGCCGAGATGAAAAGTCGCTTCCAGCCGCTTCAGTGAAACTGAACGACTCCCGCGCGGATCTGCTCATATGCCTCCTTTTGGCTGAGCTAGGCCCGGCTGCCTCTAAGGGCATATGCGGTGTGAAGTCGGCACCCAACGCCGCAGCGTGGTGACCCGACATCCGCGCGGGCTTGCCGACTGTCCTTTTCCTGGACCCAGACGGTGTACGGTCCCGTCCTGCCGCCAACGGGGGATGCGGTGACCGTGGCGAGACTCCACCTGTGTGACTCCTCCTGGTCCAACTAGGTGGTGAGTCTACACTGGCCCTCCCAGGTCTGCCAGTGGACTCAGGTCTCGCCAATCCACCAGTCCGCAATCTATCGGCCTCTAGGGAAACCTCCGCCCGTGAAGGGCTAGGTTGTCGAGCTCTATCCCTGGCTCTTCCACGAGGGCTCAGGGAGAAGGGCCGTGCAGCAGCACGTGAAACCCGTTTGCTCGCATCAGCCAACGATCCTGTTGGTGATAATAAAATGGAGTCAGGGTCTACCTGCTCCGGCGCCGTACTGACTTCCTGCTCTGCGGGAACCCCGCTTGTGCTCAGCTGTGTCGGTGGGTCGGGTCCTGTGAATACAGGGCTCCCCGATTTACGCGCCTTTTTCCCGGCCCGTCTAGCGGGTGCTGCCGTTGAAGAGGGCTCCGGGATAGGTGGCCGGCGGCCCGTACTCACTTATCCATGTCCCTGTTGGAGAGAAAAATACTCAAAACAGCAGGAACAACCAACTCAAGGTTGCCTGTACTTACCTGAGTGGTCCTTATGAAGGGCTGGTGGTGAGCCGCGCTCCACCTCCAGCCGTCGACTGCAATGCGTAGCGACGATATGTCACGCATGCGTGCTGGTGGGTTCTTCACGAAGTCACTCACGTGACTCCGAAATGAAATTATATGTAAACCAACAATAATTCCAAGATGAAGGCGGTGGAAAGGGAAGGGGAAAATCTGCGGCTGTGAACAGTCTTCAAACCAGTTCCTTGTTTCAATAAATAAATAAATCATAAACACAAAAAGCTGGAGTAACTCAGTGGGTCAGGCAGCATCTCTGGAGAAAAGGAATAGGTGATATTTCGGGTTCAGACCTTCAGACTGCTAGGAAATACTTTGCATTGGTCTTCATAACCAAGAATTAGGTTAATACATTAAAGGAAGAGAGGTATCTGAAAACAAATCAAGGGGGAAGACCTATAAGGTTTGCTGCAAATTGTAAATTATTAGTTTAGAAAATAATATGACTGTAAATTGGCAAACATCCAGGACTTAATAGTTTCTCAGGATTTATAAGAATTGATAATAAAATTACACACACTCCAGCACTAATCTACCAAAGTTCTTTTGGTTCCGGAATTGGTCCCTTGGTTTGGAACATTGCCAATATCACTCCATTATTCAAGAAGAGTGGGAGAGAGAAACTAGAAAATTATAGACCTATTACGATAACATCTGTTGTGGAACATTTAGTGGATTTGCTCTCGAGGGACAGAGTGACTGAACACTTGGACAAATAAAAACCGATCAGAAAGCCAACATGAATTTGTAATGAGCAAGTCATGCCTAACAAAGTGAATGCTGCATTTGTGCAAGTCATGAATTTGTTGGATTAAAGAAATGGTTCTGAATCTTGTTATCATGGACTTCCACAGTGCGGTCAATGAGGTTTCAGATAACATGGTGCCAGCAAAAAGGGAAGTCAGGAAATGAAGGATTACTGTGGCAATTGGAAATAAATCATGGAACCATTGTGAAGTGTGAAGGGCTGGATAATAGGGATTGATCTGTAATTTCTGGAGTCACCAAGATAGCACAAGAGACTGGTGACCCATCTGACCGACCAGTTCCTCACAAGAAGTGCATCAGAAATCAATGGCTGAGTTTCCATGCAGCAGGATGAGAGACACCATGGCTCCAGCAAAACAGGTTGGATCCCGACCGAGGGTGCTGTCTTTGTGGTGTTTGCACCTTCCCTGTGTAGCTTTGGTTTCCTCCCACATCCCAAAGATGTGCTAGAAACAATGAAGTGCAGATGGAGGGTACACAAAAAGCTGGAGAAACTCAGCGGGTGCAGCAGCATCTATGGAGCGAAGGAGGTAGGCAATGTTTCGGGCCGAAACCCTTCCTCGGACTCATGTTGCTCCATAGATGCTGCTGCACCCGCCGAGTTTCTCCAGCATTTTGTGTACCCTCGATTTTCCAGCATCTGCAGTTTCTTCTTTAAAACAATGAAGTGCAGATGATGGTTTACCAAGGAAAGACACAAAATGCTGGAATATTTCAGAGGGTTAGGCAGCATCCTTGGAGGAAATGGATTTTGTCTTTCCAAAGATGTGCTGATTGGCAGGTTTAAAGGCCACTGTAACTTACTCCAACGTGCATGAGTGACATGATTATCAGGGAAGGATTGGTCTGAAGAGACTGGTGAGAAAAATATGAGAAATAGCCCACAAAAAAGGAAACAATATTGTGGCTCCTTTATATAGTGGAATTTGCAGGGTGAAATTTGATAAGCAAACAAAGACTTGATTGTGCCTTTTATTCATTCATGCAATACAATGCATGGTGGCATAGTGGCGCAGCAGTCGAGTTGGGGCCTTGCAGCACCAGAGACTCGGGTTCGATCCTGACTATGGCTGCTATCTGTACGGAGTTTGTATGTTCTCCATGTGACTACATGGGTTTCCTCCAGATGCTCCGGTTTCCTCCCACACTATAAAAGACACACAGGTTGGCAGGGTAATCTGCTTAAGTAATTGTAAAACTGTCCCAGGTGTGTTGGAAGGTGCTAGTGTATGGGGGATCACTGGTCGGCGTGGACCCTGTGTGCTGTTTCCGTGCTGTGTCTCCAAAACTATAACTAAAACTAAAATATAATTAACAAGTCTCCAGGACTGAAGCAGTAATGTACTGCCACAACAATGTACAGACAAACTGGAATGAATCCCTATGTTCTAAATGTTGCTCAATTCATGCACTGACATTCAACTTCCTACAAGGCATCATTGGCTGGAAATTACTCAGCTTGATATTATCATTAGAGCATTTAATGCATTTACATCAGTTCCATTGTCGGCTACTTTAATGGACTGATTTAATCATTTTCACTGCATGGTTTAATGTCACTGGCACATCTATTAGAACAATGGACAGGAGACAATATAGACATTAAAACTTGTGGTAATGTAACCTCGATGAATTTCCACGCCTAATGGAAAAGATTATATTAATAATGCTTGAGTATGGTTGAATGAATCACAGGGGACTTTTTTGTTATTCCTCACATTTTAAGTGTATTATCCAGCTGATCTCCTGACTTTAAGGGCTAGTTCCTTTTTGCTAAGTAGAATCAAGTAATACAGTAATTGTGAGCTTGCATGTGATATAATGATGTAACACCATTGTAATATATTGAATGAACCAAGAATCCTAGACTTTCGATTCAATATTTCAGGAGATTTGGTGTTGTTCGCAAGGTCAAAATTTATTGCGATCTCTAATTGCCCTTGAGACGGTAAAAATAAGGAACTGCAGATGCTTGTTTGCACAAACGGACATAAAGTGCTGGAGTAACTCAGTAGGTCAGTCAGCATCTCTGGAGAACATGGATAGGTGATGTTTTTGGGTCTGAAGAAGGGTCCTCACAGCGACATGCAAACAAAAGCTTTTCACTCAATCTCGTTATGCATGGCAATATTAAATGAATGCCGATACCAACACACTTAAGGAGGCAATAAGATACACAACTTAAAGGTACATTAATGCTGTGTAGCACTTTAGAGCTTCCTGAGGTTGTGAAAGATGCCATAATAAGAAAGATGCCATAATCACTCTCCTTGCAATATGTGCCGTGCCACATGCCCTTGTGATCTGTACATCAGAGGACTCTCAGGGAAACCATGGAAGAAATAGGAGACTCTTTCACTTCTTAATTGTTAGAAGATATCTCTACCCAAACCTCTCCACTGCTGTCATTGTCCCATAATCCGATTCCTTGCCTCAGCCTGGTTTAAAAGAGGGATAGGATAAGACAAAAAATATAGCCATCAGTCGCTGGTAAAATCTGGTATAAAGAAGGTGCCGATAGCTGTTTGAAAGTTGGAACCAGCCATGCAATTTTGAGGTTAAATATTAAAAACCATGATGTTGAAGATTTTAGAATAAGGATTTAGAGTTTAGAGTTTAGAGATACAGTGTGGAAATAGGTCCCTTGGCCCATCGAGTTCGCAACAACCAGCGATCACCCGTACACTAGTTCTATCCAACACAGTAGGGACAATTTACAGAAGCCAATTAACTTGTAACCCTATATATCTTTGGAATGTGGTAGGAAACTGGACAATCCAGAGGAAACTGACATGGTCATGGGGAGAAGGTACAAACTCCGCACAGACAACACCCATAGTCAGGATCGAACTTGCTTCTCTGGCGCTGTAAGGCCGCAACTCGACCGCTTCGCCACTATGCCACCGAAAACCTAACTCAGCACATGCTGAGTTGAAGCCATTTTCAAGCAGCCTGCAAACATGCAAACAGCCCCGAGGTGTGGAAAGTGTGGCACTCAATGGGAGTGGGTTCAGGATGGCTGATGGACTGAGTCAGAGGGGAGACTATTTCCTTACGTAGCACTGGATGTCCACTTTATCCAGTGGAAGAAAGGAGCCTTTCTTGTCCTCCTATCTCTGGCACCCTTCTAACACCTCACAACAGCAATTGGCACTGCTGACTCCCACATTTATTACAGAGGCGTGAAATAGAGCAGGATTCATACTTCTGATAAATTCATCAGAGGATTTCAGAAAACATGTTTCTTGAGTTTTGATAACGTGCCTCAGAAGATCTTCCAAAGATTGACACAAAATGCTCAGATCTGAGGAAAGATTCTGATCTGAAACATCACCAATTCTTTCTCTCCAGATATGCTGCCTGACCCATTGAGTTATTCTAGCATTTCATGTCTATCTTTTGTATAAACCAGCATCTGCAGCTCCTTCCTCCACCAGAAGATCTTCCAATGTATTTTGAAAGTCCTCTTCAACCCTCCAGTTAGCAATGAGAGCAGCTGAAGCCTTTGGGAGTATTCCAAGTCCTTAGAGATGATTTTTCTCTCCTGCACAATGGTTGCTGATAGGAGCTGTTGCTAATTGACTTGCATTTCTCCGTATTGCATTGGCATGCAATTTAGCTATCAATCACATCCTTAATGATCTCAGAGAGACTGTTCCTGGTGCTTATTTTGACTGGACCAAAATGGCACCTTGAGCAAAACATGTATTAAACTGATATTGCCCCTTTAGACCCCAGACAGCTGCTTCGGAAGGTTTTGGTACTCAAAGTAGGTGAGTGGGGGTTGGGAGACTTGGGAAGATGTCCATCTTGTTGGGACAGCAAAATGGAAGGAAATCACCGTGAATGAACAAAGAACAGGTCTATTTGGGACTAGGATTAAATCCTATTGACCATCTATATCATCAATAGGATTTAACAGGGTGGAGAATCTGTGGAATTCATAGCCACAGATGGCTGTTGAGGCCAAACCAATGGATATTTTTAAGGCAGGGATTGGCAGATTCTCCAAGGTATATCAGGAGAAGGCTGGAAAATGGGGTTGAAAGGGAAGCATAGATTAGCCATGATTGAATGGCAGAGTAGACTTGATGGGCTGATTGATCTAATTCTTCGCCTATAACTTATGAACTGTTGAACTTATGAATTGCCTGATTGTCCTCAACTCAACGTACTTTTCAAGTTGGATAAAGCACACAACATGGGCCTGAAGCTTGGAAATCCTTAAACTGTATTTGATGAATCACTTGTCAAAGCTAGAAAGTTTGGTCAGATTGATGTATGCATGAACATCAATGTTAACTCATCTTTGCACCTTTCTCCATCACCCCAGGGTATCCCCAGGCACCCCATAACCAACAAAGTATTTCTGGCTTTGCATTTACATTCTTAAAGTTGGAAAACATAGCAGCCACTTTTCTGCCAGCAGTTGGACAAACAGCAATATGATAATGACCAGATAATCAGTTCTATCGAACTTGAGTAGCACATTTTTTTCCAGAAACCTGGAGAGAATGGTGAAATGTTGCCATGGCATCTTTCCCAATGCTCGAGAGAGAGAGAGAGAGTGGGTTCCACATCTGCTTCAATGGACATCATTCTGTCAGTGTGGTTCCCTTCGTGATAACGACAGTCTAGATAACATGCAGAGTTCCCTTCAGTGGGACCTGAAGCCCTAACCTGCCATCCAAAAGGAAAGAGAGCTGACAAGTATCGTGTAAATGTTTTTAATTGCTTTGGATTTCCAGACAAGCCAACTCACCCTGAATCTCACGGCCTAGTTCACCCCATGCACGAGCTCCTAAAATAACGCTGATCATTTCCCCAATTTTAATCCATTTATATTAAACAGGTTAAAGTATTAAGGCAGAAAGGTTTAATGAAAATACTATAAAAGAATGCAACATAATGTCTCAGCTTCTGTATAGTTTCCACTTATGGGCCTTTTGGCTTCTCTATGACAGCTTAATAGTCTGCAGAGGGCCCACTGTGTTGTAGGTGTAGCACTTGTATTTTATGTAAAAGTTAGATACAAATTGCCAGGTCAGGCAGCATCTCTGGAGAAAAAGGATGGGTGATGTTTCGGGTCGGGATCTTTTTTAAGACATCTTTCTGCAGACGTTTTGCCTGATCCACTGAGTAATTCTAGCACTTTGGTATAAATCACCTTTGGTATAAATCAGCATCTTCGGTTCTTTTCTAAGCATGCTGATGGTTTCCCTCAGGGTTCCCAGTGCCATTTCCCACACTCCCACACGGGGCAAGTGGTCCACAGAGCAAAAAAAAGACACAAAGTGCTGGAGTAACTCAGCGGATCAGGCAACATCTCTGGAGAACATAAATTCTCACATTTCGGATCCGGGTTCTTCTTTGGGAAGGGTGCCAACCCAAAATGTCACCGATCTATGTTCTCCAGAGATGATACCCGATCCACTGAGTTATTCCAGCAGTTTGTGTCTAATTTGTAACCCAGCATTTCCTTGTGTCTACTGGTCTACAGTGCTGGTGGAAAAGGAGGAAGACATGACAACACTGCCCTTGGCACCACCCAACACCAATCCATATCTTGGCTGAATGAGGGCTGAGCAATCGGTGAAACCCCAAGCTTTTAGAGACTTTAGACTATAGCGTACAGCACAGAAACAGGCCCTTCGTGCCAATCAGTGATCACCTCATATACTAACACTATCCTACATACTAGGGACAATTTTATAATTTTTACTAATCCAATTAACCTACAAACCTGCATGACTTTGGGGATGTGGGAGGAAACTGGAGTACACAAAATAAAACCCACACGGTCACAGGGAGAACGTACAAACTCCGCACAGCACCCATTATCAGTATTGAACCCGGGTTTCTGGCGCTGTTAAGCAGCAACTTTACCGCTGCACCACTGTGCTGCTGAGTGTTACTGATTGACATCCAGACAGGCTGGTGGACACAACACACGTGCAGGGACAGGCAGCAGAACAAATGAAAATGGACAGCTAGCTCGAGGGACTGACATGTTTATTGGCTGATGAGCTGAAGATGAAATGGAGATTGTTACAGTTAACTAACTTGTAGAGACACAAGCAAGTACACTGTTACAGACTGCCAACCCATGGTTTGGAGACATAGCAAGAATTTGAGCTGATTATCCTGCAGAACCGACATTTTATCTTTAATGTTGAGCAGCCTGATTGAATCTATCCTAATGGTTTAAAATGTCACTTAATCTCACTGGTCCACTTGGTCACAGAATAAGATGCTTCTGCGAATTTAAATTGCAAATAACGTAATTGAGTACAAATGCTCAGCAGGTCAGGCAGCATACGGGAAAAGCGAAAATGGGTCGCTGATTTTTCCACAGAGATGGAATCAATGTGACATTTTATGACGATACAGTTGCTGCGACGGATTAGCAGTGAGCAGAGATCCTATGTCTTTCTGCATCATGAATTATCCCAAAAATCAATCTGGGCACCTCACTCTCATACCTTTCACCTTCACCCACCGATCATTAAATGACAGTTCCTCCACACCTCTTTCATTCGATTATTATGTTTCATTCACAAACTCAACTTATTATGATAGCAAATATCAGTTTAAACCACGTCCACAAAAAAGCCTGTCCCTTTCCATCAACAACACAAACAAGATTAGAAAACAATGTCTCTGGTGACCTTCTACTGTAAAGCAGGCAGACATAAATAAATAAGCTTGGTGGAGGCATATTGAGCTTTGAGAATTATTAAGATTGGAACGTATAAGCTATAAAAACACAGGCTTTTCATCACAGTCGGGGTTAGGGGAAGGGCAGGAGATTTCAAGAGTATTAAAGGCAATATGCTGCTTTAAGGGAATGTGTCAAGGTTGTTGATGATAAAGCTTGGCTCAGTAAAAGCAGTACAGTAATAGGAAATAACATTACAGTGTAAAAGGAACAGGGCTTCTTTTCTCTGGTAATCAGTTTGAGCAGCTGTACAGCCATAAACTGTCAGGAGGGGTTGCATACAGCATAAAAAAAGAACATAAAGCAAAAGGAAATATACAGTTGATGGCAAGACTCTTAACAGCATTGATGTACTGAGGGTTCTTGCGGTCCATGTCCATAACTCTCTGAAAGTGGCAGTACAAGTAGATAGAATGGTAAAGATATATGATATGCTTGCCTTCATTGGTCAGGGCGTTGAGTGAAAGAGTCAGGAAGTCAAGATTCAGCTTTGTAGAAATTTGGTTAGGCCACATATAGAGTATTGTGTGCAGTTCTGGTCACCCTAATACAGGATGGGTGTGGGGGCTTTTGGAAAGGGTGCAGAGGAGGTTTACCAGAATGATGCCGGGATTAGAGTGTATTTAGCTCCAAGGAGAGGTTGGGCTGACTTGGATTGTTTTCTCTGGAACACCAGTGGTTGAGGGTTGACTGATGGAAGTATATAAAATTATGGGAGGCATAGATAGTGTAGACAGTCGGAACCTTTTTCCCAGGATGGAAATATCAAAGAACAGAGGGCATAGGTTTAAAGTGAGGGGCGGTTTAAAGGAGTTGTACGGGGCAAGTTGTTTTTTTACACAGAGGGTGATGGGTGCCTTGAACCTGCTGCCAGGGATAGTGATGAAGATGATGGTGATTAAAATTTTCAGATAGGCACATGGACAAGCAGAGAAATGGAGAGATACGGTTCATGTACAGACAGATGAGATTAGTTTATCTTAATGTCATGTTTGGGCAAGACATTGTGGGCAGAGGACCTGTTCCTGTGCGGTGCTGTTTTATATTCGATGTTCTAATAAATGAAGTGAGATAGTGAGGAGTACCATTGTTGGTAGACACATGAATCTACTTACAGGGTACAGGCATTCAGGACTGAAGCCAAACAGACTCCACCTAATTGAACCTGCTATAATCAATGGGGCCAGTTTTCACTCGATCAGAACTAGAAAAAACATAAAGGACAGTTTACAGTTGTCCAAACTCTATCTGCAACAAAAAAATATTTTACAATGATGCAAATGATTGAAAATGTCTCAGAGGTGATTAATACTTAATCCAGCAAACTCTTTTCACAGAACTGTTTTATTAGTGGTTTTCAGGACACCAAAAATAAACATAGTTAGAAATAGAAGTAAGAAGGAGAAAGCTTTGCAATTTAATTGGTGACACAGTGGCGCAGCAGGTAGAGCTGCTACCTCGCAGCACCAGAGATTGGGATTCGATGCGAATCTCAGGTGCTTCTCTGTGGAGTTTGCATATTCTCCTTGTGACCGTGTGGGTTTCCGCTAAGTGCTCCGGCTTCCTCCCACATCCCAAAGATATGCAGGTTTGTGGGTTAATTAACCCTCTGTAAATTACGCCTATTGTGTAGGGAATGGATGAGAAAATGAGTTAACATAGAACTAGTGTGAACGGGTGATCGATGGTCAGTGTGGACTCGGTGGGCACAAAGGCCTGTTCCCATGCTGCATCTATTACCAAAACTAAACTAAACTAAACATGATATAATTACATAAGAACATTAGAAAATGGAAGCAGGAGTGGGCCACTTGGACCATCTAGCCTGCCCTACCATTTGATATGATCATGGCTGATCTGCCCCAGGTCTCATCTCCTCTTCTGTACTAGTTCAAAACTCAATTCACTGATCTTTCAAAGATTTATCAATGTCCTTTTTAAATGTACTAAATGAGCCAATCTGCATGATCCTGTCGGGTAGAGAATTCCAACTCACCATCCTCTGCAAGAAGAACTTCCTTTGCGGCTCAGTTTTAAAT
Organism: Raja brachyura; assembly: GCA_963514005.1. The sequence goes on from OY740790.1 coordinate 27,767,054, forward strand.
AACTGGCCCCTAATTTTGTAACTACGTTGCCTTGATTGAGAATCTCCCAGTAGTGGGAAAGTTTTGGCATCTACCCTGCCATGTCCTCTAAGGATCTTGTATGTTACAATAAGTTCACCCCTCCTTTTCCCTTTGAATAATGAATGTGGATATTTGGAACGTAATCTTTCAAGCTTCAATAGGTGGCCAAGGTGGCCTTGGGAATTCAGGGATTGAAAGAAGCCTTTGTGATACAGCAGCGTCAAAAGGCAATTGTAATATCCCCTTCTGCAGAATATCTTTTGCCCAAACTGCCTTTTCAGTAAAAGGGACAAAATTATGGAACTCACTGCCAGGCCACTTGAAATGTATCCCTACATATGTCACATTCAAAAGAAACACAAAATTGTGGCTAATTCAACAACAATCTTGTTCTCATATTTAGTTTTTACACTGTGCTCTCTCTATATGTCTTTTTCTCTTTTCCATTTTTATCTAATTTCCATTTCCATTTTCCTATTTTTAATAATGTTAATCTGTATTATCATTTTTAACCAAAAGCCCTACTAGGGACAAGTGTTGCGAATTAGCTTTGGCTAAAAACACTATGATGCATACATCAGATGACTGTTTCAAGTGTATCTATGTTTTTGTATCTGTCCCTATTTAAATAAACCTTAATCAATCAATTATATTTCACCGAGCATGAAATTTACGGGGCTCATTTTCCTTGTGCTTTCTTTGTCAAACTGGCTCTCCCTTCTTTCAGTCATCAAGATATCCATAGAATTGTCAACCAGCACTTTTGTATCAAACAGAAGTTTTATTTTAGTTTAGAAATATTGCATGGAAACAAGTCCATCAGCCCACCAAGTCGACCATCGATCACCCGTTCACACGTTCTACATTATCCTTCTTTCGCATGCATTCCCTACATACTGTCCATTGAGCCGATGGACCAAAGGATTTCCCTTTGCCCTGCACACAGTTTCCAGGAGGCCAATTAACCTACAAACCTGCACATCTTTGGGATGTAGGAGGAAACTAGAGCAACCAGCAGAAATCCTTGTGGGCACAGGGAGAATGTGCAAACTCCACACAGACAGCACCTGAGGTCAGGAGCAAACTTGGGTCTCTGCCGCTGTGAGGCAGTAGCTCCACTAGTGCCCCACTGTGCCGCCCCAATAAATTTAATGGTCGTCGATTTCTTCAACAGTTACAAAAAGTACAGAAACAGGTTTGGGAAGATAAAGAAATAGACAATCAATGACAACTATCAATGTGTTTGATTGTTAAGAAAAGGAGGATTGAATAGATGGACGAAAGGAATTTTATTTTGCATTTCATGGAAAGAAATTTACAGGTGTTCAAAGTTTCCTTGATGAAATGCATCATCTCCACTGACTTGTGGAACCGTTAATTTAGCTTAGTTTAGTGATACAGCATAGAAACAGGCACATTAGCCCACCGATTCCACGCCAACCATTGATCACCCGTACACCTGTTCTAAGTTATCCCACTTTCGCATCCTACACACTAGGGCCAATTTACAGAGGCCAATTAACCTCCAAACCTACATGTCTCTGGAGTGTGGGAGGAAATTGGAGCACCCAGATTTCACAGACAATATCCAATACTTCAATATCCGCACAGAAAGTAAGCTTGCAGTGAAGAAAGCGAATGGCATGTTAGCCTTCATAACAAGAGGAGTTGAGTGTAGGAGCAAAGAGGTCCTCTGCAGTTGTGCATGGTCCTAGTGAGACCACACCTGGCGTATTGTGTACAGTTTTGGTCCGCTAATTTGAGGAAGGACATTCTTGCTATTGAAGGAGTGCAGCGTAGGTTTACAAGGTTAATTCCCGGGGATGGCTGGACTGTCATATGCTGAGAGAATGGAGCAGCTGGGATTGTATACTCTGGAATTTAGAAGAAATGAGAGGGGATCTTATTGAAACATATAAGATTTTTAAGGGTTTGGGCATGCTAGAGGCAGGAAACATGTTCCCGATGTTGGGGGAGTCCAGAACCAGGGGCCACAGTTTAAGAATAAGGGGTAAGCCATTTAGAACGGAGATGAGGAAACACTTTTTCACACAGAGAGTTGTGAGTCAGTGGAATTCTCTGCCTCAGAGAGCAATGGAGGTCGGTTCTCTGGATACTTTCAAGAGAGAGCTAGATAGGGTTCTTAAAGATAGCGGAGTCAGGTAATATGGGGAAATGGCAGGAACCGGGTACTGATTGCAGATGATCAGCCATGATCATATTGAATGGCGGTCCTGGCTCGAGTTTGTATGTTCTCCCTGTGGCCGTCTGGGTTTTCTCCGGGTGCTCAGATTTCCTCCCACACTCCAAAGGTTTGCAGGTTAGTTGGCGTTGGTACAAATTGTAAATTTCCCTAGTGTGCAGAATAGTGCTTGTGTATGGCGTGATCGCTGGTCGGCGCTGACTTGGTGAGCCGATGAGCCTGTTTCCGCTGTATCTCTAAACTAACCATTCACCTTAGAAATGAAGCAGTTCATCCCTTCTGTGGTCACCATTATTGTCAGCAGCATGTATTTTTATCATTGTCCCTTACAGGAGCTTAAACATTTTTCTCTGTCAATGATTACAATGTTATTATTAAAACAGAATCCTCTATTCCTGGATTAGAAAACTGAATTAGCAGATCAGCTGATCAAAGTATTGGTTCCCTATCAGATTTGGGATTATCGCGTGAAATTTGACACCATCTGTTAATCGACCCATGACTCGGTATTAAAGGTTGAAGGACTGAATGCAGTATTTGAATTTCTCACAAAAGCGTGAATGCTGGGATTTAAGGAAAGCCTTAATGCTTTCAATTTAGACTCACTATACAAGTAGAGGGCAGCCTCCAAATTCTGTATACAGTTAGCTAGTTTCACTCGATCCCATGGGATCTAACATAGTCTACCATGTGGAACCCTATCAATGGGCTTGCTGAAGTCCTTATAGGCTACCACTGTGGTTCTTTTTTCATTAACATTGCTGAAGACCTTATAGGCCATTTCTATGGACCTGTCCTCAGCCCTCATCAACCTTCTTGGTAACTTCTTCAAAAAACTCAAATTCGCAAGGCATGATCTCTCACACCCAAAACCTTGCTGACTATTGCTAATCAACCCTTTCTTTCCAAATGCATGTATACCTCATACCTTATAATCTTCTTCAGTAACTTCCCCAACACAAATGTTCGGTTTGGTTGTCTATGGTTCCCTACTTTTTCTTCCCTTCATAAACAAAGGCACAATATTAGCTTCCCATGTCGAGGACTCTTTCCTGTGATGGAGACAGACACTGATGCCACATTCCCAATGTCATGCCCAACCATCTGCCAAACAAACCCCGCCCCCCCACCCCTTCGCCTGTATTCACTTATTCCCTGCCTCACTTTTTCCTGCCCCTCCTTTCCAAACTTTCTCCCCCACCCCACCCTCACCCCACAATCAATCTCAGTCTGAAGAAGGGTCCCAATCCAGAACGTCACTAACCCTTGTTCTCCACTGCCCATTGAGTTACTCTAACGAATCGTGTATTTTTTTGTAAACCAGCATCTGCAGGTCCTGCACATAACCAGATGCAGCTCTGCCCTGGCTCTGCGCTCCACCCAGTCTCTGCACAGTCTCCGCTGTGCTGTATTTCCAGAATCTCAGGCGATCAGACATGATGGTGAAAGGAACAAAGGATTGGTTAGATCTCCCAATAAATGACACGCATTCACTATGGGTCTGACCCCAGTTGCTAATGCTGATGAAGCTGTTGACCAACAGAGGGTCTGAGCAAAATATGGTGATGGTGTCCATGTACAGGGACGCTTTGACTTGAGTGGCTCCCATTGTCTGTGATTGTTACAGCTCTGATTATTGGGTCTGTGCTGAATGATTCAAAACTAATAAACATAAGGTGATTAATATGGGTTAACATATGACTGCACTGGGCCGGTACTCGCTGGAGTTTAGAAGGATGAGGGAGGGGCGGACCTAATTGAAACTTACCGAATAGTGAAAGGCCTGGATAGAAAGAATGTAGAGAGGATATTTCCACGAGTGAGAGAGTCTAGGGTTAGAGGCCACAGCCTCAGAATAAAAGGATGTACTTTTAGAAGGGAGATAAGGACACATGTTTTTAGTTGGAGGGTGGTGAATCTGTGGAATTCATTGCCACAGATGGCTGTGGAGGCCAAGTTAATAGATAGTTTTAAGGTGGAAATTGACAGATTCTCGATTAGTAAGGATGTTGGGTTATGGGTGAAGGCAGGAGAATGGGGTTGAGAGGGAAATATATACATCAGCCATGATTGAATGGCAAAGTAGGCTTGATGGGCCAAATGGTCTGATTCTGCTCCTATAACTTATGAACTTATGAAAAGGATCATACAGCAGACCGGCAACCTAGCACGAGGAGGGATGACAGTGGAACAAAAATGGCAGGTGCTTCTAGGAATAACACAGAAGGTGCAGCATCAGTTCATTCCAAGGAGGAAGAAAGATTCCAAGGGGAGAAAGGGACAACCATGGCTGACAAGGGACGTCAGGGACAGTATAAAAATAAAAGCGAAGAAGTACAACGTGGCAACGATGAGCGGGCAGCAAGAGGATTGGGTAATGTTTAAAGAACAACAGAAGATAATCAAAAAATACAATACAGGGATAAAAGATGAGGTACAAAGGTAAGCTAGCCAAGAATATAAAGCAGGATAGTAAAAGCTTCTTTAGGTATGTGAAGACAAAAAAAATTAGTTAAGACCAAAGTTGGACTCTTGAAGACCGAAAAAGGTGAATTTATTATGGGGAACAAGGAAATGGCAGATGAGTTGAACAGGTACATTGGATCTGTCTTCACTAAGGAGGACACAAACAATCTTTCTGATATAGTAGTGGCCAGAGGATCTGGGGTGACAGAGGAACTGAAGGAAATCCACATTAGGCAGGAAATGGTTGAATAGACTGATGGGACTGAAGGCTGATAAATCTCTAGGGTCTGATGGTCTGCATCCCAGGGTACTTAAGGAAGTGGCTCTAGAAATCATGGATGCATTGGTGATAATTTTCCAATTTTCTATAGACTCAGAATCAGTTCCTGTGGATTGGAGGGTAGCTAATGTTATCCCACTTTTTAAGAAAGGCGGGAGAGAGAAAACAGGGAATTATAGACCAGTTAGCCTGACATTGGTGGTCAATTATAAAAGATGAGATAGCCGAGCATTTGGATAGCAGTAACAAGATCGATCCGAGTCAGCATGGATTTACGAAGGGGAAATCATGCTTGACTAATCTTCTGGAATTTTTTTAAGATATAACTAGGATAATGGACAAGGGAGAGCCAGTGGATTTGATAAGGTCCCACATAGGAGATTAGTGGGCAAAATTAGGTCACATGGTATTGGGGGTAGAGTGCTGACATGGGTAGAGAAGTGGTTGGCAGACAGAAAACAAAGAGTAGGGATTAACGGGTCCCTTTCAGAATGGCAGGCAGTGACTAGTGGGGTACCGCAAGGCTCAGAGCTGGGACCGCAGCTATTTACAATATACATCAATGATTTGGATGAAGGGATTCAAAGTAACATTAGCAAATTTGCAGATGACACAAAGCTGAGTGGCGGTGTGAACTGTGAGGAGGATGCTATGAGAATGCAAGGTGACTTGGAAAGGTTGGGGGAGTGGGCAGATGCATGGCAGATGAAGTTTAATGTGGATAAATGTGAGGTTATCCACTTTGGTAGCAAAAACAGGAAGGCAGATTGCTATCTAAATGGCATCAAGTTGGGAAAAGGGGAAGTACAACGGGATCTGGGGATCCTTGTACATCAGTCTATGAAAGTAAGCATGCGGGTACACCAGGCAGTGAAGAAAGCGAATGGCATGTTGGCCTTTATAACACGAGGAATTGAATATAGGAGCAAAGAGGTCCTTCTGCAGTTGTACAGAGCCCTAGTGAGACCACTCCTGGAGTATTCTGTGTAGTTTTGGTACCCTAATTTGAGGAAGGACATTCTTGCTATTGAGGGAGTGCAGCGTAGGTTTACAATGTTAATTCCCGGGATGGCGAGACTGTCATATGCTGAGAGAATGGAGCAGCTGGGCTTGTACACTCTGGAGTTTAGAAGGATGAGAGGGGATCTCATTGAAACATATAAGATTGTTAAGGGCTTGGACACACTAGAGGCAGGAAACATGTTCCCGATGTTGGGGGAATCCAGAACCAGGGGCCACAGTTTAAGAATAAGGAGTAAGACATTTAAAACAGAGACGAGGAAACACTTTTTTCATAGAGAGTGGTGAATCTGTGGAATTCTCTGCATCAAAGGGCAGTCGAGACAGGTTCTCTGGATGCTTTCAAGGGAGAACTAGATAGGGCTTTTAAAAATAGTGGAGTCAGGGGATATGGGGAGAAGGCAGGAACGGGGGACGGATTGGGGATGATCAGCCATGATCACATTGAATGGCGGTGCTGGCTCGAAGGGCCAAATGGCTTACACCTATTGTCCTGCACCTATTGTCTATTGTCTATTGACAAGATAGAGGAGAAAGGGCAAACTTGCCCGACTCTAGATTTAATGGGAAGCTTCCTGTACCCAACTGCTAATTTAGATGAGAATCTTAAAGCTGCAGCCTTACCTTATCTGATGAACAGGAAAGTGTCTGCACAAGTCCTTCATTGGCATGGTCCCATTACAATCTGCACTGGTTCCACTTTAGCAGCTTTATAGTCTTACAGTGGTTTACACCTTGAAACCACTGTAAGACTGGCTCAAATGCCTCTTTGGCCAACCTCCTGATATACTGTAGGGTTGCGATCACAATTTAGTGTACCAAAGGGTGCAAGCCAATACATCTGAATGAGATTGACTTTTAAAATACTCTGTGTCTTAAATTGTAATTAAAGGAGTGCCATCTTCTTTTTCTTCTTCTTACGTTCATCCCACACAGTTGTAGATCTCTCCTTGGCAAGTGCAATATAATTCCTTAATTCTGCATGTTCTAACCTCGATTAGTAGGCACTGCAGGAAATGTTACAGGATCTGTCTCCCACTGCAGTTACAGGTCTCTGAGGGGTGATCTTATGGAGGTGGATAAGATCATGAGAGTAAGGGAGAAGGTAAATCCACAGAGTCTTTTACAAATAGTAGGGGAATCGACAATCAGAGGACAGAGGTTTAAGGTGAGGGGCGAAGATTTAATCAAAACCAGAGGGACAACATTCTTACACAAATGGAGGTAGATGTATGGAACGAGCTGTCGGAGGAGGTAGTTGTGGCAGGTACTATCATTGTTTAAGAAACATTTATACAAGATTATAACCCATTTAGAGTTTCAATTTAGACTGAAAGATGAATGAGTTCTTGGTGCTCTGACAGATTTTTTAAACTAGTGAGGGAGAATCGAGCAGAGTGCTTGACTATTTCCGTCAGTTTTGGTAAAAGGAGGGGCAATACCCAGCAGGCAGAACGATGCACCAAAGCTTCCAAATTTGCATATTTTCAACAATGACATTAAGATGAATAAAATAATGAGAATTGGTTGTGGGTAATTCTCTGAACTGTTCATTCAGGGCAAAAGAAGGCATAATTGCACACATAACTAAAAGTTACAAAATGTATTCAACAACATTTTTGATTTATGGTAAAGGATCAAAGAACAAAGCTGATACGTTTTGTAATTTTGATACGTAATTTTTGTTCCTTTGTAACCTTGCCTTCCAAGTTATGTCCTTGTATGTAAAACTCAATTACTGCTAAGAAAATGTGCACAGCTTTTGCTGAATGCAAGTCAAAAGGAAAATCAGGTATATTGGTGTAATGAGGACGTGGGTACATGACATGAGATTCTATTAACAAGTAAAAGGGACTATTTAAAATAATAAGTGAGAATTTAGAGGATGTTATATCAGATTAACAAGAACAAACAAACTTATGAACATTTTCTAGTCAAATCGCATCTGTAAGATTTGAAAAATGGAAAGTTTAAAGGCAATGTCCAGAAAAGTTGTTATACTGTGATGGTTGCCTGGAATGCACAGCCACGGGAAGTTGTAGAAGCAAATACGATAGTGGCGTTTAAGAGGCTTTTAGATAGGCACACAAACATGCAGGGAACAGAGGGGTATAGTGGAACAGAGGCATAAGGGATTCATTTAATTTGGCATCATGTTCGGCACAGATATCCTGTGCCCAGGGGCCTGTTTCTGTGCTGCATTGTTCTATGTTCTCCATTGTATAAATTATATGATACAAAGTGAATTGGATGTCAAATGTAACATTAGGCAAATTAATGAAAAGAAAGAGAATTGTGGAGATGATTTTGTAAATTGTGTGGCCATTTGCCTCGGTGCATTGTACCAGAAATCCTGCAAGCAGCGTGCCATTATTTTAAAGCATTCTAACATTAATGGCAGTGAAATCAGTGGACGATTTATAATGGATGTAAATGTGAACCTGACAGGATTGTTAAAAAATTATACATACAAGGAGTCTGTAATATGTCTTGGGATAATGTCGAGAGGAAATTAAGGACGTGGGAAACCGTGGATATTTTGTGGTGTTTCAGGAAAATTCGTACCTGGCTTTGCTGTAACGTGATCTAAAACTCATTGCCAGCTGAACCCTGAACAAAAGCTCACCAACTGCACAATCCATGGAACACTAAAGGAATTTATATTTGGAAAGAGGAAAGCATTGCCTTCCTCATCATGGCTTGATTAAAATTACTTTGCCTGAAAGCAAAATGACTAAATTTAGAGATTAAACATTGTACCTGCTGGAATTTAAAGAAAGACTGAGGGAGAGCCGTCAGAACATGGTTGAAGAGCGAGAGAACAGTAGGAATCACAGAGAAAAGCAACACATTAGGATGAATATTAAATTCAACAATGTTAGGTAACCCCTCCCCCTCCCTCCACTCTTTATCCCCTCCTCTCGTCCATGGGCCCCACCCAGGTGCGCACCCACTTGACCCATGCGTTTGCCGTGCCCTCCCCTTCCACCATCCACTTCCACCATTATCCCCTTCATATGAAGCTGCCTTCATATTTCACAGCTCTTCTCTCATTATCTTACACCCTTCCGTCTCCTATTTATCGCTGGTCTTTGTCCACCCATCTGCCAATCAAGTCCCCCTCATCTTTAAGAGGTTATGGGGAGAAAGCAGAAGAATGTGGTTAGGAGGGAGAAATAGATCAGCCATGATGAGCCAAACGACCTAATTCTACTCCTATCCTTTATGAGCTAATCCAGGCTACTTCTCACTATGACTTCTCAGGCTATATACCTCTCTTCAAGCTCCGCTCCCCCCCCCCCCCCCCCACCCCCATCTCCCCCAATCATTGTGAAGAAAGGTCCCAACTTGAAACAGTACCCATCCAAGTCTTCCAGAGATGCTGCCTGACCTAATGAGGTACTCTAGCATTTTGTGCTTTTTGGGGGACGAGGCTTAAATTGATGTAGTTAAAGTTCAGATAGATGTCATGGGCAAATATATATTAAAACTATATTAAAATGTCCCATCCTTTCTAAGAGACTGTCCATGTACTGTGGACAACTGTGAGTTATAGGAGATAATATATACAAAATATAAAAATATTTTCTGCATTTCTTCTTGCTTATTTCCCTCATAGCAATGAATTGCATGTCCCTTTATATAACATTTGGTGACCTTCCTCCAACATCTCCTTGCATCAATTACTCTTTGTTACTCACCTTCTATCCAGTGATAGGTTTTTTTTTCACCCACCATCCTATAATAACCTTTGTCCCCTCACCGTTGCAGAAGTGTAACATGGCAATTGCCAAAATGCTTGTTGGGTTACTTGACACAAAAGCTATAAATGTGTTTACTTCACCAGTAAATGCACAGCCATAAGTTCAGAAGTTCTAGGAGAAGAATTCGGTCCATCAAGTCTACTCCGCCTTTCAATCATGGCTGATCTATCTTTCCTTCTCAACCCCATTCTTTTGCCTTCTCCCCATAACCCCTGACACTCTTGCGAATCAACTTTAAAAACATCTATTGACTTGCCCTCCGCAGCCATCTGTGGCAATGAATTCCACAGATTCACTAACCTCAGACTAAAGAAATTCCTCCTCATCTCCTTTCATCACATGTAATGTAGCATTAGTCATGTGGTCATGTGGGCAGTTAATCACAAGTTCTGTTTCGCGACATGTTACTAAAATATTTCTGCTGTGCTCATCAGGTGCACATTGCAGAACTAACTGCTTGGCTCAACAGTTAGAACCTTCATGTGCTATGTTCAAAAATGATCAGCCCTTGATGGGTGTGTGTCCTCTCCTTGTGATAAGTAAAATAAAGCATAAGTCAACACAGTGAGTCTTTGAGTCTTACTTCGGGTCGAGATTTCAACATCCTTCACCCAACAACGACTTTTCCTCCCTCACCCTTCACCCTTTCATGCCCTCCCCTCACCCTGCAATTACATGCTCGCTAGTTAAATCAGATAATACTATACATCAATCCAATTAAGTCAAACTCAAATACAATAGGTAGAGCAAAGGGAAAGAGCGCCAAATATAGATCGTAGCATCGTAGCGCATCAGTTCCAGAGACAAAGTCGTGTCTGCAATAAGGTAGAGGAGAATCAGATTGTTCAGACACCTGCTCCTGAGTCTGGTGGTGTGTGCTTTCAAGCTTCTGTATCTTCTACCTGATGGAAGCAGGGAAGAGAAGGAATGACCTTTTGATGACCCCCCTTGCCCTGCAATAACCTTTCTCCTCTCACCATGCCCCCTTCAGTAACCATCCCTCCCTCACCATCCACCCTCTTCTCTCAGGGCCCGGTGACGATTCTTCATCATCTCCCACCCTACACTTAATTGCAGTGTTCAGTGCAGTAAGGAAGAAGTGGGCCTGAAAAGTATTCATGGTGAGATGGCTTCAAACCTATAATGTTGGAGACTAGCCACACTCTTTCACTATTGATTTCCCTGGACATTAGTGGAAGTCCAATCCCTTCATTTGTGGGGCACACGTTGTAATATTTGCCAATATTACAGGCGTTACAAGTCTCACCCCATTCACTCCCTCTCCCCTCAGGCAATAGGTACAGAAGTGTGAAAACGCACTCCTCCAGATTCAGGGACCGTTTCTTCCCAGCTGTTACCAGGCAACTGAATCATCCCATCAACAACTAGAGAGTGGTCTTGAGCTACCAGCTACCTCACTGGAGATCTTCGGACTATCTTAAATCTGATTTTACGGGACTTTATCTTGCACTAAACGTTATTCCCTTTATCCTGTATCTGTCCACTGTGGACGGTTTGATTGTCAATCATGTATAGTTTTTGCGCTAACTGGTTAGCACGCAACAAAAGCCTTTCACTGTACTTCTGTGCACGTGTCAATAAACTAAACTAAACTAAAGCAGACGTGTGAGACCAACCCCGACCACATTGGTGGTCTCTGGGAGGGCTGGAGAGGCAACGTGTAGGCCAGTGAATGAATGATCTTTGCGTGTCTTCATCGAGTGTGGGTTCACCGTAACTGAAGCACAGAAACATTAGCCGCTTGGGCTTGCCGTTCTCCTTGTAGCTCGGGCAAATTTCTATATCCAGCAGTGGGAGCCCGTGCGCCCACATCTCCAGAAAGAATAGCGCTGCATTTCTTCAACAGCCTCCTGTCGGTTTACAACCACGCATCACTCCACAGCGCTGACATTGATCCGTGCAGATGCGGGTCATGCCTGCACATCCCCCCCCCCCCCCCCCCCCCCGCCCAACTTCCCCTCCCAACAAAAAAAACAATAAAATCAGCCAGCCTCGGTCTGCAACAGTGGATTAAACCATGCCGTGCAAATATCGTTTATTACAACCAAACACATTGCAGGATGTTTAGTGTGCACTCTAGTGAGCCCGGGGAACGCAAAATCAGCGGCGTTTACACCCATCAAATTAAGCCCGTTCAGAAGAACAACCAGATGTGAAGTAATTGGAGAATCCATGATATCCTACCTTCAACGGTTGGCTTGGATTATCTTCAATTCGGTTCCCCTCTCTCTCGGAATCGAGAACGTGCACTTTGGGACAGCGTATTCAAGTTTCATAGATTAAATTTGTAAGTCCATACACCAGCTCTACATACAGGGCGCTCCGGCTCCTCCCATTGTCCAAGTGGTTTCGACAGTTACCTTCCTTGGTTGATTCTTGTACTGTTTCGCCCCTTAAGGTTCTGATCCGGGAGATCCCAAGTTCTGATCGATACAAAGGGTCATTTCTGAACCGACGGTTGTGGGTGGAGAAAAGGAAAATATGATGAATGGTAGCGAAAAGCAGAGATCCAGTGTCGTTTTCCCAGCAACGCGGGGAAGTACAGGAAGAGTCTGTAGTTAGCACCAGAACTGGAGTGAGCGCCGAGTCTGAATTCAGCTTAGGTGTATGCACAGCGTTAAATATCACCTACGGCGGCTGAGCGCTGAAATCCTCACAGAGAGTCCTGGAATGATATTCGAATCCCCAGCGAAATTCAAGAGACCCGAACAGAGCGGAGAGAGGGGGCCGCTCGAACCCGTGCTGTGTCCGACAGATCCCTCGCCGCGCTCAGCTCCCTCCCGTCTTCGCCCTCTCTCTCTCTCTCTGCCAGTGTAGGCGGCCCCTTGTTAGAGAGCCAGCCGCGGTATTCCCGCTCTTCCCCTCTCTCGTTCAGCATCGCAGAAAGCCGAAATCCCTCTTCCAATTTTGGAAAGCTCACCTTGCGATACGGAGCTGTCACCACTGGATTGGTGCTGAAATCCAGGCGTCTTCGTCCCAGCGCTTTCTTTATCTCGTTGGACATTGGCGTTCCGACCCTCCCCCCCTCCCCTGCTGCACAACAATGATCTCCCAGCCTCCTGTTTCCACCGCCCATGATAAGCTTCCCAACTGTTGTCTCTGAGACACACTTCTCCCTTCCTCTACCCCGCTCCTTTCCACCCTGCTCTCCATTCGAACCATTGCATTCACTGACGGGGGTCAAGAACTTGCTGGTTGGACCATAGGGAGACAGTGGGCTGAAGGGACTCAATGGATGGAACCCGCAGAGACGCGATGGGCCGAAGGAGCACCGTCGACACAAACAAGACTCTTCCCAATAAGTCTCTATTTAAACTTTATACTTTAATGATACAGCGAGGGAATAGGCCTTTTGGCCCACCGACTCTGCGCCAACACTAGCACTGGGTTACAATATTTACTGGAGAGTGGGAGAATGTACAAACTCCGTACGGACAGCACCCGTAGTCAGGATCCAACCCTGGTCTCTGGCGCTGTTAAGGCCCTGTCTCACGGTGCGAGTTGACACACGAGTGACCCAGAGTGACAGACTCGTGGTTGTGTACGATATTCCAAGTTGATGTGCAAGTGTTTGTGGCGAGTTCCCACGGGTATGGTAATCTGCGATGTTCCGAGATCGTCTCCAGAGTACCAAGTTCCCCTCCCGTTTGCTCTTGAGTTACCAAGTTCCTCTCCCGCTCAGGGCGTGTGTTGTTGCTGTAGTCCGGGATTCGCATTTAAAGCACTCGGTTATCTTCAGCAGTGCAGGCGAGGACAGGTTTTGGGGGGGGGGGGGGGGGCGAGGGATGGTGGAATTGGGAGAAGGCAAAGACTATGGGTGGGGAGGAGTGAGAGGGGGGGGCTAGGAACGGCATCTGCGAAACGGGTAGTCAACCTTTAGGGTCCCTGCCCGAAACATCCCTATACATTTTATGATTTCCCTCCAAAGATGCAGTCTCCCGTGGTTTGTTTGCACAACTCTCTTCCCTCTCTCTCCCAACATTGGGGGGGGGTGGGGGGGAGACGACGACAAGATAGTTTAAACGGACCTTACCCCCACTTCATGCTTCTGTTGCGCATAATTCAGCAGTAAAACCTCTCTTCCCCTTAACCCAGTGACGCCCGATTCCTCGCACCCCCACAAGTTCACATCGACGAGGGAAGAATGAGCGGGGAGTCTGAAGAAGGGTCCCGACCCGAAACATCACCCATTCCTTCTCTCCAGATGCGATGCCTGTCCCGCTGAGTTACTCCAGCATGTTTGTGTCTATCGTCGGTGTAAACCAGCATCTGCAGTTCCTTCCTACACATGGACAGTGAAGTGCCTCGGCCAATTAGGAACATTAGGATTTTCTGATGTGAAGGTAGTCTGGTTTGCGTTTCTTACACTTGATCATATCCGAAACTAAAGTATAGATAGACACAAAATGCTTGAGTAACTCGGCGGGACAGGCCGCATATCTGGAGAGAAGGAATGGGTGGCGTTTTGGGTAAGTCTGAAGAAGGGTCTCGACTCCATTCCTTCTCTCCAGAGATGCTGCCTGGTCCGCTGAGTTACTCCAGCATTTTGTGTCTATTAAAGAGTTTCCCACGGTAGACGTACAAATCACTAAACTTAATGCACGGGCCACTACGATATAACTCTGAGTTTAAATGTTTCAATTTTAAACTTGACCACGAAATTTGACTCGTGGAAAAAGTCAAACATGTTGTCTACCGCTGTGCCACTGTGCCGTAATAGCCCTGTCTCACGGTGCGAGTCCACCCACGAGTGACCCCGAGTGAAAGTAAAAAACAGACTTGTGGTTATGTACGAGATTCCAAGTTATGTTCAAGTGTTTAACCGAGTTTCCACGGGTATATCATTTCTACGATGTTCCAAGTTCCTCTCCCGAGTTACTCTTGAGCCAACCGTGAATGAAAGTCTGTTTTAATAAGCAACAGTGTTAAAGAAGACATCTCCATCCTGGGGCTTTGAGTTAAAGATAGAATTCAGTGCGGCCGCATCTATTGATATGACCTACAAAGGGAAAATGTGCACCATCCAGTGCCAGAGCAGTTATACTTATGATTTGTTTGAAACACAACATCACGTAGTTAGAAGACCAGCGGGCGGAGATTTGTTATATTTTAATTGAATTTACTGCCAGGTCTATACACTGCGGGGAGACGGGAGATGAATTCTTTGAATGTGGACGGATTTCTACACGCTGCTCGTTCTAAGTGGAATATATTTTTAGTTGCCTTTCAAGCCGGGCTTTGGTTTTATTCCTTGTTTTTGTTTATTTGCACACACCGTGTGTGGGTGTGAGAAGTCCATGCGGTGCCGCCCGGCTGCAGCCACTGTTCTTTCACATCAGTTGCACATCAGATTGTTGGGAGATGGTGCTCAGGCATCATTAATCTGTCTGGGATGACAAGGCTCTTGGGTTAGGCTGGGATCATTCTCTGCGGGATGATCTTAGTGCGGGAGACAAGTGTAGGAGAGGTGTATTGACTGTGTGGGCTGACACTTTGGTAGTGATTGCCAACCAGTCTCAAAAGCCGCTGTGTCTCCTGTCCCAGGGATAGCAGAGGGCGATCAAACAACACAATACCCCCCTCCCCCTCCACGCCAACACGTAGGGCAACGATCCCAAGGCTTTAGCGTCAGAAACAGCGGGCAGGCGACAATCACCCGCCATAACGCGAGAGAGATCATGCACTGTTGTAGGTCTCCTTTACACGTCGGTGTTTCTGTCTTTCTCCATCTCATTTGTTGGCCTTGTCTGTCACCACCCCCACCCCCACCCCTCTGCTTCCCGGCCATGTGTGTGACCCCTTCCCTCCCCTCTCCAGCTCCCCGCCCATGGGCTGCCACCAACCAAGTTATCTGTCCATGTCCACGTCCACACACTCGGTAGAACAGGAGCTAAGACTGGGAACTGTACCGCCCTTGCCCCCTCCCTCTGCAACCTGCAAACAACCCCACTCTCCTGCTCGCCTAACCCGCCCATCACTTCTCTATGGGTATTGAAGGCGCTTCTGGTCTGCAGTGTGCAATAGTCACCAAAATACACTGCATCTTTAGAACGGAAAAATACAAAATCCCACTGGATAGGCCTTAGTCATGGTACCGTGCAACACGGAAACAGGTCCTTCGGCCCAGCTCGGCCGTGCCGTCCAATTTGGTGTCTTGGGGTAGTCCTATTTGCCTGCATGTGGCCCATAGCTCTCTAAACCCTTCCCATCCATTTATCTGTCATTAATAACCTCAAGCAAATTCCTGCTTCAGTTTCCTGGGTCCAACTCAGAGAGAAGTCTCCCCCCTTTCCAGGGTTAATCGCTCCACTGTTTATAATGCTCTCTGCATTATGAAGTCCTCGACAGTGAACCCCATGGGCAATCACTATCAAAGTGCCTGCCAACACAGTCAGTACACTTGTCTCCTGTACTAAGTCACCCCAACCCCCCCCCTCCCCTCCCTCCCCCCCCACCCTCCTCACCCCCCCACCTTCCCTCCCAACTCCAGTCCCGTCCCGACCCTCTGGGAAACTGAGGGGAGCGACAATCAACTGCCACGGATACAAATAATGTCACACACAAGAAAGGGCAGATGCTGGTTGACAAAAAGTGAACACACGGTGCTTGAGTTACACAAAGACGCAGAAGAAATTTGGAAACGTCATCCCGTCATCCATTCCTTCTCTCCAGAGATGCTGCCTGCCCACTGAGTTAAAGAGTGCCCACGGTAGACTCACGAGTCACTAAGGTAAACTCACGGGCCGCTACATTTTTACAACGAGTTTAAATGTTTCAATTTTTAACTTCAACAGTAAATTTGACTCGTGGAAAACTTTAAACATGTTTGAATTTTTTCAAGAGTTAACAAGTTTCACAGGTACCTGCCGTTAGCGCCACGAGCCGCTAAGTTGCGTCCGTTAGTTCCGACGTTCCCGTTACGTTAATTGTACATGATTACCACGAGTGAAAACTCGGGGTCACTCGTGGGTTGACTCGCACCGTGAGACAAGGGTTTAAAGCTTATCAATCTCCCGGGAAGACCACGGAAGGTTGACTAGTTAAAACTAGCGGCAGAGATGCACAGTAAGGGGAGCTTTAGCCATGGGCTCCCTTATAACAACCAGTTATCACCCCCGTTGCCTGCACAACATTTTCAAGGGAAATTGCATGGAGACAACGCACACAATCCATTTTGAAACAATGCAGACTAACTAACAATTTGGTATGACTCTTGTCACTTTATAAATAAAACAGTGAATCGACTTACACGTCCTTGCATTTGTTTTAGTTCCACCTCAGTTTTGGTTTTAAAGATATAGCATGGAAACAGGCTATTCAGCCCATCGAGTCTATGCTGACCAGCGTTCACTCTTCTCACTGGTACTGTTATCCTACTTTCTCATCCACTCTCTCAGTTTGTTTAGGTTTATTATTGTCATATGTACTGAGGTGCAGTGAAAAGCTTTGTTTTACATGCTATCCAAGCAGATCAGATATACTATACAATCATGTCAAACTCAAGTAGTGCCGATAAAGAAAAGGGATAGCCCAGAATACAGTTCTCAGCATTGTAGAGCAGCAGTTCCATAGACAAAGTCCAATGTTCGCAATAATGTAGCGGTGAATTGTCGAATTCCCTCAGTCTAGGGGCAATTTTACAGAGGCTAATTAACCTATAAACCCTGTGAGATGTGGGAGGAAACAGGAGGAGCTGGACGAAATACACATCGTCACAGGGAGAACATGCAAACTCCACACAGGCAACACCCGAGGTCTGGATTGAACCTGGGTCTATGGTGCTGCAAATGTGTTGCTCCCATCAATTCATTGTCCAGAAGGGACACTTGATACAATAAAGGTATTCCTAGCATTTGTTAAACTCTGAGAGACCATGAAACTCATTTGCAGAAAGGGCAATGCCCTCTGCATTGTCCACCCACCCACCCACCCCGACTACAGGTTGTTGAGAAGACACACAGCGGCTTTACATCTGCGGAATTAAATTTTCCATGCAAGCTTGTATGATGGTGATTATTACTGATTACAACAAGAGATGCTTGCACCGACGCAGACAATCCTGACCTTTAGTAGCACATTTATTTGGTATCATCCATCTTTTGATGAAGAATCACATGTGGTTCCATTTCTAAGTAGCTTTCAGGGGAACAATTTCATTAATTCAGAGGACAATTTTGTTTCATCGCAGGTGTGCCACCTGAGCACCTGTCAGACTTACACTTACTTAACATTGAACAACTTATTGTCTAACCATTCCATTTACGGTAAAAGCCAGCTGAAAATGTCCGAGTGTCAATATTGACTGAGTAGGCACAAAGTGCTGGAGTAACTCAACAGGTGAGGCAGCACCTCTGGAGAACAGGGATAGGCCAGGAGCCTTCTTCAGAGTGATTGTGGGGGGGGGGGGGGGTGGGGTGGGGGGTGGGAGAGCTGGAATAGAGGAGGGGCTGGTCAAAGTCTAGTGAGTGATAGATGGATACAGGTGGGGGTGGGGGTGGATCGACTGAAGGATAGACAAAGGCCAGAGACGAAAAGACAAAAGAGAGAGATGGAAAGAAGAAGTGTGAAGCCACAGGACAGAATAGAGATCGAATGGGAATGGGAATGTGACAAGTGGGTGCAAGACCAGGTGGGGTATAGGGAAGGGGGTGGGGGGGGGGGGGGGGTGGAAGGAAAGAAGGGTTGTTTGTAGGTTAGTTACCCAAAAATTAAAATTACAGAATGCAACGTTCATACTGTTGGGTTGTAAGCTAACCAAATGGAATATGAAATGCTGATCCCCCAGTTTGCGTGGGCCTCACTTGCGTGGCAATGGAGGAGTCCCAGGACAGAAACGCAAGTATGGAAATGAGAAAGGGAGTTAAAATGGTTAGCAACAGGGAGATCCAGCAGGCCTTGCCAATTGATCCTTTGCAAACTTGCATCAAATGCAATAACTTGAAAATATATATTTATACGTTAGCTATAATGTAATAAGATGGTTCAAGCTGTTTATAAGGAATGTTTCCAAATAAATTTGACACAAAGCCAAAGGATACAAAGGATGAAAGATCGATGAACTACAATGGCAAGTTTTTGGCACTGAATTTCAATGCCTTTGTAAGGCCAAGTGAATTCCAACTTACTAGCATTCTGCTTGGTTGTCCTTGGGTCCTCTCTGCATACTGGCTACAATGAGAATTCAACGTCAATTATATTGCCTGAAATGGTTACTATTTCTCATGGGATATGACTCTCATTAAAAAGGCCACATTTATTGCCTATTTGCCCTTGAGATCATGGTGGAATGCCAGCTTCTTGAACCATTACACTCCATCTGGTTAAGGTTTTCCCACAATGTGGTTGTTGGGGAGATCCAGGATTTAGACAGGAATGATGAAAGGACAGCGATATATTTCCATCAAGATGGCGCACAGCTTTCGTGGTGTTCCTATCTGTCCTCTGCCACTGTGTTAGTTAGGTAGTTAGTTAGTTTAGTTTATTGTCACGTGTTCCGAGGTACAATGAAAAGCTTTTGTTATTGCTAACCAGCCAGCTGAAAGGCTATACATGATTATAATCGAGCCATCCACAGTGCACATGATGAAAGGAATAATGTTTAGTGCAAGATAAAGTCTAGTAAAGTCTGATTAAAGATAGTCCAAGGGCCTCCAATGAGGTAGACAGTCACTCAGGACCGCTCTCTAATTGTTGACTGCTCTCGAGGAGCTGCCCTTATTGGTAAAGGAGGTCGGAAATTTAGTGAGGAAATGGATTTAGTGAGATGGGGAGAGTTATGGCAGGAATCACGAGAAGCAACTGCAATGCATGTTTATGATGCATACACTGCAGTCACTGTGAATGGGGTGAATGTTCAAGGTGATGGTGGGCAACCACGCAATTAACTGGTTCAATGAGCTAGCTGCTCGAAATGGCATCTGAAAGGAGAGGGAAGAGCGAAGAAGGATGAAATTCACTGGGAAGCCCTGAGAGATAACATAGAGCGGGAGAGTACATTAGACAGCCCTAGCCAACAGAGGGGAAAAGAAATGGGCCAGGCATCAGTAGAGACGGCAGAGAGGTAGTGCAGTGCTCAGGAAGATGTAATGGGTACATTACTGGATTAATAACCCAGAGGACTAGTAGAAGAGTCAATGTAAGTTCTGATTCTATCAAAGCTGGTTGTAAATCTGGATTCAATGAATTTTGCATGCTATTCACTAGGAACGTTGTGATGAGGACTGGATAACCTCTTGTTAGTTATTGTTTGAAGGATAAATACTGCCTCAAGCCCCATGCTAATATTCCCAGCTCTTCTTTACCAAGTAGGTTACATCCACTGAGAGGGCAAGTGGCTCTCAGCTTAACACCTCAGCTGAAACTGACTCCTCAACAATGTCTGCAGGGAAAGTTGCGATCATGCTAAGATATCTGGAGTCAATGAATCATAAAATCACAAAGAGATATAGCAAAGAAACAAGCCCTTTGGCCCATCATTGACACTAACCAACAACTGATTAATCCTATTTTTATTCTTCCCATGTTCTCATCAGCTTCCCCCATATTCCACCACTCACCAGGTCTAGTCTTATTTATTGTCATATGAACAGATACTGAGATACAGATACAATCAAAATCTTACTTGCTGCAGCATCCTAGTCACATTGGATTTATGGGTGTTTCATGTGTAATTTATATTTTTATGCAAATAAAATATACGTTAGGTTTAGTTTAGAGATACAGCATGGAAACATGCTCTTCAGCCCACTGAGTCTGTGCCGTCCAGCAATCACCCATACACTTGTTCTATCCTATGGACAATTTACAGAAGCCAATTAACTTACAAACCTGCACATCTTTGAGTGTGGGAAGAAACAGGAGCAGCCGGAGAAAGCCCACATGGTCACAGGGAGAACGGACAAACTCGGTACAAACAGCACCCGTTGTCAGGATCAAACCCAGGTCCCTGGCACAGTAAGGCAGCAGCTCTAGCCCTGCACCACTGTGCCACCCTTGTGCTGTGTGATGAGTGTTTGATGGCACTGGGCCTGTATTTGCTGGAGGTTAAAAGGATGAGAGGATATCCTAGTGAAATTTACCAAAAAGTGAAAGGCCTAAATAGAGTGGACATGGAGAGGATGTTTCCACTAGTGGGAGAGTCTAGGACCAGAGGGCACAACCTCAGAATTAAAGGACATTCCTTCAGAAATTAATGTGAAGGAATTTATTTATCTGGATGCTGGTGAATCTGTCAAATTCATTGCACAGATGGCAGTGGAGGCCATCTTTGGGTATTTTTAAAGTTCTTGGTTAGTAAGGGTGTCAAAGGTTTTTGGTGGAAGGCAGGGGAATGGGGTTGATAGGGAAAGGTAGATCAGCCCTGATTGAATGGCAGAGTAGACTCAATGGGCTGAATGGCCTAATTCTGCTCCTATGACTTATGAACATGATCTATGACATAAAGTATATGTAAATTCTACAAGACAATGAAGATAAATAAAAAACTGCAAAAAAAAGCCATTGGTGCAAAACTCAAGTCTGCAGTAATGCACAAGGTGGTCAGTGGCATTCTGTGGCCGAGGTAGTATTAAGGTTATTTAGGCCTATTCATGAACCTGAAGGAAAATAGCAGTGAGAATAGGGCACGACCTGAATGATGGGGATCCTTGATTATCCCGAAGCAGTGCTTCATCTAGATGCTTTTGGTGGTGAGGAAGGCTGTGCCTGGGATGGACTGCTCTGTGTCTACACTTCTCTGAAGCCTCTTGCTGTCCTGTGCATTGGAACAGGATTTCCTGCAAATTGTCTCACCTATTAAGAAGCAATTTAAAGTGGCCAATCAACATACCAACCTGCATGTCTTTCTGACCTGGGAGAAAACAGACACACTCAGAGGAAACCCATACGATCACGAGGAGAACGTGTCAACTCCACAAAGACAGTACATGAGGTCAGGATTGAACACGTATCTCTGACACTATTAAGCAGGAGGTGAATTTGCTGTGACTGCGGAAGGTTCAAATCCCAACCTCCTCCTCTGAGGTCAGCTCTCTCAGATCAGCTCTCAGCTTTGCTGATCAACTGAGCTCAAATTTAGTTTACCGAACCCATTTTGCCACAGTAGAATGGGAGAAACAGCTTGAAGCTTGAAGATAATTGAAGATAATTGCAAGAATTATTTCTGGGACTATACGGAAGGATTAATGACAAGAACCTTGGCTACTTCAGTAGAAATGAAGGAGCTCATACTATTAAGGTTTGCTGCCACTCATTAATGCATCTAGCTATATTCAAGACTGAATGCAGGGTTAAGCTTTTCTTAACTAGATATAAGAAAGATATGACTCAGATTGGTTTTGTCTGACTATACCTCAAGACAGAAAGCAAAAAAGCTTTTTCATTTCCTAGACTGATTAAATTTTAATTCCAAGTGCTTTCATGTCGCTCTTCAGTGCTGTATTTACACTGAGCCATGTTCAACCAGAACAAACAAGAGAAATGTGGGAGAAAACAGATTGAATTGAGAAGTAAATAGTTTTAGCCAAACAGTTGTTTTGACAGATGAGAGAGGGAATGAAGGTTTAAAGTAAGGAACAGATACCTAGAAATAGATTAAGAAAGAACTGAAAGAGCTGGAAAAATCGAAGGTAGACACAAATGCTGGACAAACTCAGCATGTGAGGCAGCATCTATGGTCGACAAAAATGCTGGAGAATATGCTGGATCATAGATGCTGCCTCACCCGCTGAGCTCCTCCAGCATTTTTGTCTACCCTAGAAATAGGTTTCACTCTTTATTTGATGCACTTAATCAACATTGCACCGAGTGCTAACATCCGTCTATTTTCCAGCAAATAAATGTGAGCTTGGCCAAGCAGATATATAAAACAATAAGCATGGCTTCCACCCAGAATCGTGCAGAGATGGGGACCTTCACAGTCCCGAGCGGATCACACATAGTTTATTTTATTATTATCATCATCGAGGTACAGTGAAAAGTTTTTGTTTGTCTGTTATACAAAGAAGAAAAACCCACAGTTCATAGATAAAGGGTAAAGGGCACAAATTGTTATACAAGATATAATATCACAGTACGATATAGTCCAATTAAAGATAGTTCAAAGGTCATGAGGTAGATAAGATGTTGCTAGCTGATGAGAAGAACGCTCGGTTGTCTGATAACAGCTGGGAAGAAACTGTCCCTGAATCTGGAAGTTGGTGTTTTCAAACTTCTGTACCACTTGCCTGATGGGAGAGGGGAGAAGAGGGAGTGACAGGATGAGACTTGCCCTTGATTATGCTGGCAGCCTTGCCAAGGCAGCGTGGTGTAGGTGGAGTGAATGGACAGGAGGTTGATTTGTGTGCTGGTCTGGACTGTGTCCAGAACTCTCTGCAATTTCTTGAGAAGCAGGAAACAGCTGCAAACAATTCTCAGCAAATTGGTCCAGGGAGGATGACAGCTCTTGAAGGTGCATACTCCATGGCAGTCATGGAGGAACGCTGAGGGAGAGCGTTCTTAGATCGAGGTGAAAGAGACCCAGGCATTCTCGCTAATGATAAATTCCAGGAGGAGGTTCTGTGCACCAAGAAGGGCTGGGACCCAGGAGGTAGAGACAATAGTTTCCTTCAAGTGTGATAATCCCCATTCCTATAGACATAAACATCATCATCGGCGGTCACTCAAAATGAGTATGACTGTCTTCTCCATAGGGTCGTCTACTTGTGGGTCTGCAGATGTCTTTGGAGGCCAATCCTTGGTGCAATGCAGGCAGTGGAGACTGGCGGTGGTTGGTAGTCGTCGAGCCCCATTCTCTCTCTCCTTACGGTGCTGTCGCTTTGTCACTACAACACAGCGTAGTTCCATTTCGTGACGTGCAACTCCTTCCTGTACGGATTTTCTCCAGGTGCGCCTGTCCAGTGCAATGTGTTCCCAGTTGCTTGATGTGATGTGGAATTTCTTCAGACTATTCTTGATGTTGTTCTTGAAGCGTTTCTTTGGCCCGCCGGGGACTCATCGACCTTCCTTCTATTGAGAGTACAGGATTCGTTTAGGGCGACGTGTGTTGGACATGTGGATGACATGGCCAGTCCATCGAAGTTGGTGCTGCATTATTGTGGTGGTGATGCTGGTCATGTTGGCTTCCTCCAAAACGCTGATGTTGGTGCATTTGTCCTCCTAGCTGATCCTCAGAATCTTTCGTAAGGATCTTTGATGGTATTGTTCCAGGGCTCTCAGGAGCCTGCTGTAGGTGGTCCATGACTCGGCTCCTTACAACAGGATGGAGAAGACAATGGCTCTATAGACCTCGGTCTTCAAAGACTCTTTTCCTGAGTCTGGCGTAGGCTTTGCTGGCACAACTCAGGCGTTGGTTGACCTCAGAGTCGATGTCAGCTTTTGAGGAAAGAATGCTGCCAAGGTAGGGGAAGTGGTCAATGTTTTCAAGAGTGGTGTTGCCCACTTTTATAGTGGGCTGGGTAGTTTTTACTGTGGTTATTACTTCTTTTTTCAGTTCATCTTTAACTTGTTCTTTAAACAATTCAATATCAGCTCTAAGTAACTTTAAATCTTCTTTATATTCCTTTTTCATTTTTTTCAGCTCACCCATAATAGTAGTTTTCAGATCTTCCATTTCAGATTTCCTCCTTGGAATATCCTCCAGAGAGCCAGTCAAACTCGAGGCCGAGGCTTCAGCTGGGCCTACTTCTTTTTTCGGCACTATTTTTTTCAGTTTGGGGGGCGTTCATTGAATCGACATTACCGTCGGTAATGTCGCACGCCTGATGACGTCACGCACCTTATCAAGCTGCTGGTGCCGTTCACAGATGTTCTTCTCTGGTAAGTGGCTTTAGATCACCCCGTTTTCTCCCGTTTTTTATACAATTTTTATGAAGCTGGATGGCGCGAGTTCCACCTACTCCATATCGCCACCGGAAGTCCCCTGAGAACCTGGGCCTTCTTGATGTTTAAGGCTAGGCCCATGGCTCTGTACGCCTTGGCAAAGGCATTCAGGATGCCCTGGAGGTCTTCTGCAGAGTGTGCTGCAATGGTGTAGTTGTCCATGTACTGAAGCTCCATGATGGCGGTGTTACTGACTTTGCTCTTGGCCTTCAACCTATTAAGGTTTAAGAGCCCACCGTCATTTCTGTAGAGGATTGGGATTCTCTGTGGCAGCTCAATGAGGTGAAGACCAATGAGGTGAAGTATGGCAGCAATGAAGACGACAAACAGGGTGGGTGTGATGATGGATCCCTGTTTGACCCCCGTTTCCACAGTGAAGGGCTCGGACTCAGAGCCGCATTTGCTGAGCACTGTGACCGACATGCTATCATGTAGAAACTTCAATATCCTGATGTACTTGTCGTGACAACCGTACCTTGATAGTGTGCTCCAAAGAGCCTGGTGGTCTACCGAGTCAAAAGCCTTTGTCAGGTCTATAAAGGCCATGTACAAAGGATGCCTAAGTTCATGGCATTTTTCCTGGAGTTGGCGTGCTGTGAATATCATGTCTGCTGTACCTCTGGTTGGGCGGAAGCCACGCTGTGATTCTTGGAGTACCTCCACAGACAGTGGTGGAAGTCAGTTTGCGAGGACACGAGCTAGGAATTTGCCTGTTGTTGACAGGAGTGAGATACCCCTGTAGTTTCCACATTCAGCCTTGTCTCCCTTCTTAAAAATGGTCACTATTAGAGCATCCCTGAGTTCTGAGGGAAGTTCTTCTTTTTCCCAGACCTTGAGGAGTAGGGCGTGGATTCTCTATCCATGCCTTCTCTGATGGGACTCTGGGGGATGCGGTGGGTAATGTCTGGTTCAGTTGTGCTGTCACAGTTGAGGTGTTCCTGGAAGTGCTCTTTCCATCGGGCGTTCTCATTGTCCTTCACCAGTTCTTGTCCGCCTTTTGAGCGCAGGGGGGGTTAAGCCGCAGTAGCTTGGACCATAGACGGCCTTAGTAGCGCTGAAGAAGCTATGCTGTGATGTTCCCTGCCCACCGCTAAAGTGAGTGTTTCATTCAGATCATAATATTGGGAGATGCAACAGCCTTAAGCTGCAGCCATTTCAACGGGTCATCTCGTGAGGACTTTGAGAGTCAACATGAACCTGACCTCCTTCTAGAGAGGAGGCCAGGCATGAGAGGGGTGTTCCTCCAGAATGCCAGGTACTCCAGTGATTACAGCCTTGGAAAACTGACTCCACAAATACATTTTGCTCCTCTATTTTTATCTTCTATCATTCAGTCTGAAGAAGGGTCATACAGCATGGAAACAAGCACTTTGGCTCAACTCGTCAATGGCAATCAAGACGCCCCATTTGCCTGCATTTGATCCATATCACTCTACAACGTTGCTGTCCATGTACCTATTCAAGTGTATTTTAAAAGCCCTCTGAGTGAAACAGTTGCCTCTCAGGTTCTTATTAAATCTTTCCCTTTCACTTTAAAACCCATGTGAGAAAAACGCTTTCACCCAGAGAGTTGTGAATTTGTAGAATTCTCTGCCACAGAAGGAAGTGGAAGCCAATTGACTGGATGAATTTAAAAGAGAGTTAAGGGGCTGTCCCACTGCGGCGACCTAATCTGCGAATTCAGAAGAGTGTCTTCGACCTTCAAGCTCGAGGGCACTCGCCTGAAAAACCTTGAGCTGTATCGACCGTCAGTGATGAAACCGCGAGCTGGATCGACCGACCACGCACGCACACACACACACACACATCGCAAAGACGGGGGCCAGGGAAAGCGGGGGAGTGCAGTCTGAAATTCACACCCGCGATGAAGAGGAAGGTAAAAGACAGCTGCACTGTGAACGGTAAGTCCTTTAGGCAGCGCGGGGGGGGGGGGGGGGGGGAGGGGGGGGAGAGAAGGGGAGAGAAGGGGAGAGAAGGGGAGAGAAGGGAGAGAAGGGGAGAGAAGGGGGGAGAAGGAGTGGAGACACTTTTAAGAAGTCAGACAATGGTTAATAAAGTTTATCGGGCATTTAACCTACCGGTCGGTTTTCCTTGGTCCTGAAAACTCCAATGAGCCAATGCCTGGTCAGCAAAGGAGATTGCCGACGGCTGCCCTCGACTGCCTGTAATTACATAGCCCCCCACTCCACTGCACTATAAGTTAAAAACAACCATGCCGACCAATTGTTACTCGCGGAAGATGTTTCAACATGCTTAAAAATGTTCCACGACCTAGCTGAGGCCACGAGTATGCGGGAACTTCCCTCGAGTATGAATGTCCTCATAGGACCTCCTATGACCACTTGTTGACATGCTGCGAGTTTGAGTCAAGGGCAAACTCTTCTAAACTCGTAGATTAGGTCGCCGCAGTGGAACACCCCCTTTTAGGAGGGTTTGTAAAAGTGTTATGTTGAAGACCTCCTTCGACTATGTAGAAGACCGCCTTCGACCTCCTTCGACCGCCTTGGACTATGTTGAAGACTAACTTTGACTAGCTTCGGGAAAATTGGACACCGAATAGTGGAGAGTGAAGATGACCTCCTTCGATCTCCTACAACCTCCTTTGACCTCCGTTCGACTATGTTGAAGACTATCTATAACTACCTTCAATTACCTTCAACTACCCTCGATTACCTACGAATAACATGCCGATCTACTACGACCTACTTTGAACCAACCTATGACAAAAAAAAATATCGATTTTTCCCATGGTGACCTTATTTTTCTTGCGGGATTTTTCAGCACGTTGAAAAATACGCCGTGACCTAGCTGAGGCCTTGAATACGCAGGGACTACTCTTGAGCATGAAGGAGGGTTACAAAGACCTCTTAGGACCTCGTGTCGACCATGCTGCGAGTATGAGTCGAGGGCAAACTCTTCTAAACTCGCCAATTAGGTCGCCGCAGTGGAACAGGCCCTCTAGATAGAGCTCTAGGGGCTAGTGGAATCAAGGCATATGGGGAGAAGGCAGGAACGGGGTACTGATTGTGGATGATCAGCCATGATCACAATGAATGGCGGTGCTGGCTCGAAGGGCTGAATGACCTACTCCTGCACCTATTGTCTATGTTTCTATGTGCTCTGGTTCTTGTTTCCCCCAATCTTGGTAAAAGACATTGAGCATTCACCCAATGATTTTAAGATCTCTCCATAGCCTCCAGCACTGATACACTCAACCAATTTTATGCTGCCCACATTCACCTTTACTCTCCTCTTTTAAGATTAATTTAATTTAATCTGAGGTAAAATCAGCTTCTTTGATGGAATTCTTTGATGAGTTGTTTGGTCACCTGAACTAAATTCTCTTTGCATGCCTCATCGTCACCTTTTGCTGCATTATTCTCCTGTGAGGTGCCTCAAAATGTCTTGTTTTAATAAAGATCCTATGTAAATTGTTATATTGTCCACTTCCAATTAGTAGCAAAAGCACACAAAGTACTGGAGTAATTTATCGGGTCAGGCAGCATCTCAGGAGAACACGGACAGGTGATGTTTTGGGTCGGACCTTCATAGTAGTGTCTAGTTGATACAGAATACCTGTGCTGGAGTCAAACAGTCCTTGGATTTAAAGCTGACAAATTCCTTATTTAATAGTATCTCCATGACCAATTAGCCTGACAATTAATAATCCAGAAAGCAATGAACAGCACCAGAAGAGGACAGAAAGATACTTTAAGGGTTCCATAAAAGAAGCGCAATAAAAGAGCTTGTAAGGCACATCGAGGTAAAGACATAAAGACATTTCGAGATAAAGAAAGTCAAGGGTAATGGGTGCACTTAAAAAAACAAATGAGAGGCAATTTTGCTAATGAAAATAAGGAAATGCAGACTCCATGAAGAATTACTGCTTGTCGGTCTTCACGTTGAGGGGTGGGGATAATTTACCTGGTCTTTCAAGGAAATTAATAATGAATCAAGGCGTGGACTTCACTGACGTTAACTTTGGCAATGAATCGTGTCAGCAAAATTAATGAAACAATGATCATAAAAAGAAGCAGTTACCCTCATGTGATTGAAAATACAATAATCATCTGTCAAGCACTCCAGCATCTTTATTCCCTGTCCGTAAATGTGGTTAGTTTCATTACCTTCACATGTCATTGAATTCACTCATAATCATAACCATAATCATACTTTATTAGCCAAGTATGTTTTGCAACATACGAGGAATTTGTTTTGCCGTACAGTCATACCAATAAAAAGCAACGAAGCACACAAAATACATTTTCACATAAACATCCACCACACCACAGCGACTCCTCAACATTCCTCACTGTGATGAAGTTCAATCTCTTCCCTTTTGGTTTCCCGTGGTCGGGGGCCTCAAACCTTCTGTTGACGGGGCGATCTTGACTCCCGTAGCCGGTGGCGGGCCCTCCGTGTCGGGGCGATCAAGCTCCTGCATTGGGGAGGGGGGGGGAGGAATCACCGTTCTCCTGCGCCGGGTTGCGGGTGGTCAAGATCTTCTGTGACTGGAGCTTCCCAACATCGGTCTCTACCTGAGACTGCGAGCTCCTTGATGTTGGAATCCGCAAGTTGGAGTATCGATTCCAGACAAGGGATCAGGTCCGATGGTAAGTCCATGTCCCCGCGATGGGGCTCAAAGTCAGTCCCGAGCAAGGCCGCCAGCTCCATGATGTTTGGCTGCAGAGCAACCGGAGATACGATCCGGAAATTAATCACATCTCCGGCAAGGTAAAAGATTGAAAGAAAGTTTCCCCCAACCCCCCCCCCCTCCTCACCCCCACATAAAACAAAACATACTTTAAAAACACACTTAAAATTACAAAAAAGACAAAAAAACAGACAGACCATTGGTGAGGCTGCCATCGCTGATGGCGCCACCCAGTGGCATACTCTTGCTGTCGAATCATTTATTTTCATTCCCTACCAATTACTAACGTGAAGATAATCCATGCTGAAAATGATGTTTGCTCTCATTTTCTCTCTATCGTTCCGATTTTGGGACAGCGCTGTATCTAATATGGGTTCCGTAGGTTGCTGAGGGGATTGAAGGAGTATCGCCTCATTGTCCACATGGGTGCTTTGTGTCCATTGAGTGGTAAGCAGGCAATACCTGCAATGGTTTCTCCTTCATCTTACTCAATATTATCTCTTTCTCTGACAGTGCTGCTGGACTGTATGCAAATTTATGCCACATTTCTCCATGTTGTTTAGTTTTAGTTTAGTTTAGTTTAGTTTGGAGATACAGCATGGAACCTGCTGTATCTGGCCCACTGAGTCAACACTGACCATTGACCACCCATTTATGTTAGTTCTATGTTATCCCACTTTTTCATCTGCTCCCTACACACTAAGGGCAATTCACAGAGGCCGGTTATTCTTAAACTGTGCAAACCCGCACGTCTTTGGGATGTGGGAGGAAACCGGAGCACTTGGAGGTAACCCATACAGTCATAGGGATAACGTGCAAAGTCCACACGGATAGCACCCAAGGTTAGGATCAACACCTGGTCTCAGGCGCAGTGAAACTGCAACTCTACCAGCTGCGCCACTGTTACATTTCTCTGTGTTGTATTTCTCTAGGTTGCATTTCACTACATTGCATTTCTCCATGCTGCATTTCTCTATGCTATAACTGTGACCAGACTTCAAAAACTATTTTAAGAATTGAGTTCTCAGAGGTTTGGCCTGAAGTAATGGTGTGGGCAACGTTAGCAAGGCCAATGGGGTTGTCACTCTGCCTTTTTGAACTGCAGACATGCTGGAGTAACTCACCGAATCAGGCCAGGCAGCACCTCTGAAGAGAAGGAATAGGTGACATATCAGGTCGACACCTTCTTCAGACTGAGAGTCAGGGAAGACTTGGTGTATCTTCAGTGTAAACCAGCGCCTGCAGTCCCTTCCTACACTTTTTGAACTCCTGGAGCCCTGGTGGAGGTAGTCCAGGGGAGGGATTTCCAGGATTTGGACCTGGTGAAGATGAAGAGCCAACAATATTTCCACATCAGGACTGCGTGCGACCAGGAGGGGAATCTGAAGGTGGCGGTGTTCCTGTACATCTGCTGCCCTTGTCCTTCTTGGTCATAGAGGTCATGCGTTCTGGGGGTTGCTGTTAGTGCAGCCTGGTCAAGTAACGCAGCGTACAATATGTCCACAGTGTGTCAATGTGGTGGAGTGAACATGTTAGTTGATGCTGGAGGTCCTGTAAATCAGGTTGATTGGTCGTGGATGGTGTCCAGCTACTGGAATGTTGTTGGAGCCCCACTCATCAAGACACATCGTGTTCCTGACTTGCACCCTGTGGATGGTATCAGGAGGAGATGCGCTTAACCAAGGACCTGACTTGATCTTATATTGCACCGAGTGGTAGATCAGGGGCAGCTCAGTAGCGCAGTGGTAGAGTTGCTGCCTTACAGTGCCAGAGACACATCTGGTTTGATCTTAATTATTGGTGTTGTCTGTATGGAGTTTTTACTTTCTCTCTGTGACCGCATAGGTTTTCTACCATAGTCCTCTGGTTTCCTCGCACATTCCAAAGACGTGCAGGTTTGCAGGTTAATTGGCTTCCATAAATTGTCCCAAGTGTGCAGGATGGAACTAGAGAACGGGTGATTGCTGGTTGGTGCAGACTCAGTGGGCCAAAGAGCCTGTTTCCACACTGTATCTCTAAAAGCTAAAAGTAAAACGAAACGTCTCTAGTCCAGTTACATTCCTGGTTAATGGTGATCTCAGAACATTGATGGCAATCCCATTTATTGTCAGCGATAGGCAGTTCCACCCTCTCTTGGTGGAGATGCCAATTGCCTGGTACTGGTGTGGCACTAATGTTACCTGCCACTCACCTACCTTGCCAGAATGTTAAAAAACAAAAGGACTCAAAGTACTGCAGTAACTCAGCACGTCAGGCAGCACCTCTGGAGAACATGGATAGGTGACCTTTTAGCACAAGAAGCTTCTTCAGACTCTGTCTGAATGTTTTGTAGCTCTTGCACCAGGCAGGCATGGTCTGCTTCAGTTGTTGAGGTGCCATGAACAGAACTGAACAAGTAATCATCAGCTACCACCTTCACTTCTCACGTCATGGTAAGAAGAGCATCAGCTGGAGATTGTTGCACATACAAAGGTTCTTATTTTGTGAGCACCTGATGCAAACTGTTGCATTGTGCTGGGATGTGTTGGTATCATTTCCACACTGTTCCTGAATTAACTCCCGCAGACACTTCCAGGATCAGGCATTTCCCTAATTTTCTTCCCGGCTTCAGGTTTCAGCAACAGCTCCGATGCATTTCACAACTTTTACTTCTCACTCTGTCTGTTTTCTCTTCCTCTCTCCATACCTCATTAATTCATCACCCCAACTGCCCTGCTGACATGGGAGCTGCCTGGGCAAACCTGCCCTATCTGACATATTCCCTATGTCCTATCCCTCCCACTCCCACCCTCTCTGCCACTTGCTCTTTCAGTCTTAGATCTGAAACATTCATCCTGTTTCTCTCTGCACAGAAGATGTCTATCCTACTGAGTGTTTCAGGTATTGTCTGCTTTTATTCATAAATGGGAGCTTATAGTGGATTGCATGAGTTTACCGCAGAGAAGGGTAAACTAAGTAACCTCATTGTATCTTCCACCAGTGTGCTCACACTGTATGTCTAACAATGTGCGGTGGGTTATACGTTATATTTAATTCAGTGATTCAAGGATAATTTATTGTCACATATATCTAAGTACAGTAAGATGCTTTGTTTTGCAAACAACCTGGTAAAATCATGCAGCAGACCTCACCTAGGCAACACATACACAATCGTCACGTTTCTGGCACTGAAAAAGTTACAAAAGTTCACTACCTTCTGCCCGTCCCCCTTTCGTTCTCGATACTCCCCCCCTGCTGGGACCCATCATTCTCAGCATCCCCTCCCCTCCCCCTGCTAGGTACCCTTTGTTCTCGGCAGCCCCCGCCTGTTAGCTCTCGGCAGCCCCCCGCCTGGTAGTTCTCGGCAGCCCTCCTCACTCTCAGCGGCGAGGTCCCCCAACGCTCTCGACGGTTTAGTTTAGAGAAACAACATAGAAATAGAGTTTGGCCCACTGAGTCCATGCTGTCCATTGATCACCCATTCACACTAGTTCTATCTTATCTCACTCTATCATCCACTCTCTATATACAAATTTTCTACAAGAGGCCAGCTAATCTACAAGCCCGCACATCCTTGTGATGACAGAGGAAAACAGAGCTCCTCGAGGAAGCCCATGTGGTCACAGGGAAATAAGGTGCAAACTCCACACAGACAGCACCTGAGGTCAGGATTGAACCTGGCTCCCTGGCACAGGGAGAGGGCAACTGCACCACTGTGCCACCCAAATAAATGCCGGCCCAAATCCTCAAAACGGAGTAAAGGAGAACACAATTAGTGTGAAGCGATTTCAATTCTTGTGATGAATGCAGGTTGAATGGGTAATTGGAACCAAGTATTTGGGTGAGTTTTAATCTTTACTTTAGATTTTAGAGATACAATGTGGAAACAGGCCCTTCGGCCCACCGAGTCCATGCCGACCAGCGACCCCTCGTACACTAACACTAGTCCTACAGACAAGCGATAATTTACAATTTCACCAAAGCCAATTAACCTACAAACTTATAAGTTTTTGCAGTGAGGGTAGAAACTGGAGCACCCGGAGATCATGAGGAGAACATGCAAAATCATTACAGACAGCACCCATAGTCAGGATCGAACCCAGGCCTCTGCAGCTGTGAGGCAGCATTTCTACCGCTGCACCACTGTGCCGCCCACAATAGTTCCTACGAAGGGTTGTAATGCTTATTCAACTCCCCACCATTCCCCCCCGCCCCTCCCCCACTACTTTGCTGGTGATGTTTGGGGAAACCACTTACGGCTGTGTGCCTGCTTCTATTAAAGTGAGGAGACGATACCTGCTTTTCAAAACAGCAGTGATTTATAGCCACTGTGTCCCGACCACAAAATATAGCTAAGGGCACCAGGCAGAATTTCTTCTGCTCCACAGATCTCATTACTTCATGGTTCTAAACTCCACTAAGTGCAAGAGGAGGCCATCCATATATCTGCCTGAAAACACTCACGCTGTCATTACTCTAGAGAGTAATGATTAATTCAGGCAAGGCCATTTGCATTGCTGGGAGGATTATGTAATATTCTGCTGGCTACAGTGAGGAATGTAATTTTGCCTCAATAAGGACACATTTTAATACTTAAAGAGAATTATGAAAATTGAAATTTGGAGTAGAATTGGTTCTGCTGTGAGTATATAGGTCAAGAAAAGATCAGCTGTACAACAGCTCAGCATCTGATGCACTACCTCAGGAATTTGAAAAAATCTAGGGCTGAGCAAACCTCAGGGCAAATTTCTAGAGTAGAGTGTCACCACAAGGTTGCCAAAGCCATGCATTTCAGCCCCATGCAATGATGGGAAAAACTCTTGTTATTCCTGCCACAGAGTGAGTGGCACATTGATGTATGGTACAGTTCCTGCCGTTGAATGTAGGAGGAAACCGGAGCACATGGAGGAAACCCAAACGGTCACAGAGAGAACATAGAAACTCCATGCGGCACAATGGCACAGCAGTAGAGTTACAGCGCCAGAGATCCGGGTTTGATCCTAACTATAGGTGCTGCCTATACGGAGTTTGTACATTCTCCCTGTGACCGCATGGGTTTCCTTCGGGTGCTCTGCTTTCCTTCCACCCTCCAAAGACGTACAGGTTAGTAGGTTATTTGGCTTTGGTACAAACTGTAAATTGTCTTTAGTGTATAGGGTAGTGCTAGTGTACAGGGTGATCACTGGTCGGCACGGACTCGGTGGGTCGATGGTCTAAAGTCTAAAGAGTGTTCCAAAGATGACATATGAATTGTAGGTGAATATACCTACATAGAACATAGGAGAGTGCAGCACAACAGCAGGCCCTTTGGCCCACAATGTCTGCACCGAACATGATGCCAAGACGTACTCTTATCTGCCTTCACATAATCCATATCCTTCCGTTGCCTGCAAATCCATATGCCTATCCATAAGTCTCTTAACTGCCACTATCCAATCTGCCTCAACTGCCACTCCTGGCAACATGTTGCAGGCACTCACACTTAGTCCCCTCACTTTAAAGCTGTGCCATCTGGTATTTGATTTTTTTCATCCTGGGAAAAAGTTTCTGATGGTCTACCCAATCTATGCCTTTCATAATTTTATAAATTTCTATCAGCTCTCTCCTCAACCTTGGGCATTCCAGGGAAAACAATCTCAGTCTGTCAAACCTCTTCCTGTAGCTAATTCCCCCAAATCCAGGCATCATTCTAGTAAACCTCCACTGCACCCTCTCCAAAACCTCCACATCCTACCTGTAATGGGGTGACCTGCACTGCACACAAAACTACCTCATCAAAGTCCTATAAAGCTGCATCATGATTTCTGGACTTATGCAATGCCTCGACCAATGAAGGCAAGCATACCATATGCATTATTTAGCACTCTATCTACTTGTGTTCCCACTTCTATACATGGAAATAGCGTCTGTATGCTGGTCACCTGCTTGAGTTTATGGATTCAATAATGATTTATTGTGATGGAACTTCATGGAGAGGGGGTAGACTTGCATTTAGTCAGTGCCCAGCAGCACTTGTGTGAAGTATGCTTGTCCTGTTATTATCAACTCAAACATGAATATTGTTCAGGTCTTGCTGTATCCTGGCACAGACTGCTTCATTCCTGAAGAGTTATGAATGGAACAGAACACTATGGAGACATACTTTCATGTGACCCGATGAAGCAATTGTACAGCTGAGGGTTTCTTTGTGATGCTTATGGTTCTACTATTGGCCTTCCGTCATCCCAATCAACTCCGAACTTAGAATGAGTCCAGGGATGTTTTCTCAAACATTATGCAGATGCTCCAATTAGATGGAACGCATGACCTCCTAGAGGGAAATAAGGCTGGGCAAGTGATTGAAGTGTCAATGGGGAAACACTTTAGCGACCATCATTCTATTAGTTTTAATAGTTTTGGAAATTAAATCTTAATTGGAGCAAGGCAGATTTTGAAGCTATAACTTGCAAAGGTTGATTTGGGGACGGGCTGTTTGTAGGTAAAGTGATGCCTGGCCAGTGGAAGGTTTTTAAAAGTGAGACAGGAGAGTTCAGGGACAGCATGTTCCTTTAGAATTCTGGGCAAGGCTGGCAGGATTAGGCAACACAATGACGAGGCATTGGTTAGGAAAAGGACAGATGTCTTTTTCAGATAGAGGCAGTGAATTATTTGAGCTATATAAGAAATTTAGGAGCACTTATGAGGGAAGTCAAGAGGGCAGAAAGAGGACATGAGCCAAATAAGATAAAGGAGAATCCCAAGAGATTTTATAAGCACACTGAAAACAAAAGGGCAATTAGGGAATAATATTCATTTAACACCTCGCCCATCTGTGTTGTGACCTGGGCAAGATATTTCTTGGCTGTAGGAACCACAGAGAGGGTTGTGGAAGCTAAAGGATTAAGGGAAATGAATATTGATGTGTTGGAGCATGTCCACATTATAGCAGAGCAAGTGCTGGCAGTCTTAAGACACATTAAGGTGGATAAATTCCTGGGGACTGATGAAATATATCTTATGATTTTGTGGGAATACGGGGTTGATAGTGCAGGGGCCTTGGCAGAGATGTTTGCATCATCTTTCTCCATGGGTAAAGTATCAAGACAGACCAGCTGGGGAATGGTGGCGCAGTGGTAGAGTTGCTTCTTAACAGCGTTAGAGACCGCGGTTCAATCGTGATTTGACTGCTATCTGTACGGAGCTTGTATGATCGCTCTGTAACCATGTGTATTCCCCGGGTGCTTCGGTTTCCTCCCACACTCCAAAGACGTGCAGGTTTGTAGGATCATTGGCTTAGGTAAAGATTGTAAATTTTCCCTTGTGTGTAGGATAATGTGCTGGTCAGCACGGACTCGGTGGGTTTCTGCGCTCAACTCTATCTCTCAACTAAACTAAACTAAACTATAGGAGGTAGACAAAAATGTTGGAGAAACTCAGCGGGTGCAGCAGCATCTATGGAGCGAAGGAAGGAAAACATTTTGGGCTGAAACCTTCCTTCAGACTGATGTAGGGTGGGCGGACAGGAAGATGAAAGGAAGAGATGGAGCCAGAGGGCTGAGGGAGAGCTGAGAAGGGAAGGCTACCTGAAATTGTAGAAGTCAATGTTCATACCGCTGGGGTACAAGCTGCCCAAGCGAAATATGAGGTGCTGCTTCTCCAATTTCCGGTGGTCCTCACTCTGACCATGGAGGAGGCCCAGGACAGAAAGGTCGGATTCGGAATGAGAGGGGGAGTTGAAGTGCTAAGCCTCTGGGAGATCAGGTTGGTTATTGCGGACCAGGTTGATGAGCCTAGCATCAGTTACTTGAAAGGTACTGGAGGGGATTCTGATGCGTAGGAACTACTGGCATTCAGAGAGTTAAGCATTGATTAGGGATAGTCAGCATGGATTTGTGCATGGGGAATCATGTCTCACAAATTTAATTGAATATTTTTGAAGAGATGATCGTGAAGATTGATGCAGGCAGGGTAGAGGACTGTCGACGTAGGGTTATTTTGTAAAGGTTTGACAAGGTCCTACATGGTAGGCTAGTCTGGAACGTTAGATTACATGAGATCCAGGGTGAGATGGCCGTGGATACAAAATTGGCTTGTTTGAAGGAGTAGGATAGTTGTAGTGGAGGATTGCTATTCAGAATACATTAGTGTCCAGTGTCTAGTGTTGTGCCACAGGGATCGGCATTGAGCCCACCGTTGTTTGTCATCTATATTAACAATTTACATGGCAATTTTGTTAGGTTTGCTGATTACACCAAAATTGTTGGTGTAATAAACAGTGAGAAGATTATTTAAGATTACAAGTGGATCGAGAAGATTTTGGGAAGTGTGCCAAGGAATGCCAGATAGAATTTAACTCGGATAAGAGTGAGCTGTAACTTGGTAAGTTAAACCAAGGCAGGACTTACATAGTAAATAGCACAGCCCTGGAGAGTATTGCAGGATAGATGGAGCTGAAAGTACATAATTCTCTGAAAGTGGGGATGTAGGTAGGAAAAGGTGTTTGGCACACACCTTGATTGGTCAGAGCACTGAATAGAGGCACTGGGAGGACATATTGCAAATGTACCAGTCATTGGAGTGGCTTCACTTGAAGTACTATGTATAGTTCTGGTCCACGGTTCTTTGAAAGAATGGAGAAAAAGTTCACAAGGTGTTACCGGGACTGGGAGATTTAAGTTATGAAGAGAGGCTGGATAGGCTGAGACTTTTTTTTCCATGGAGCCTTGGAGTGAACTTATAGAGTTTAATTTAGTTTATTGTCAAGTTCACAGAGGTACAGGGAAAATGCTTTGTTACGTACAAAACAGTCAGCGGAAAGACTTAACATGATTACAATCGAGCCATCTACAGTGTTACATATACATGATGAAGGGAATGATGTTTAGTGCAAGATAAAGTCCAGTAAAGTCCGATTAAAGATAGTCTGAGGGTCACCTTTGACTTGTTGCCATTGTATCTCTAAACTAAACTTGCAAATGTATGGAAATGTTATGACCCATTCTAACTGGTCAGGAAATCCAGAAGCCAGTTGCAGAGTCCAAGGTCCCAGAGTTTATAGGTAAGCTTATTGAATTGAGCCTCTAGCTTGTTCTGCAATTCTGTATTGACATCCCTGATAGAGTTACGGCGATTATACTTGGCCTTGTACGGTAGAGTGTCATCTATCTTACAAGCCTGGGATCTGAACTTCAGCAGAGAGTAAATCTCCCTGTACATCCATGGTTTCTATTTGGTATTATGGTGTTGAACACTGAGCTGTGTATCAAGGTTTCAAGGTCAGTTTATTGTCACATGTACCAATTAAGGTACAGTGAAATTTGAATTACCATACAGTCATACTAAGTGAAAAGCAACAAGACACACAACTGCATAAAAGTTAACATAAACATCCACCACAGTGGATTCCACATTCCTCACTATGATGGAAGACAATAAAGTTTAATCTTCTTTATCTTTGTTCTCCCACAGTCAGGACAGTCAAACCATCCGCAGTCAAGGTGATCAAAGCCCCCGCAGCCGACAATCGAAGCCTCCTGTTGGGGTGATTGAAACTCCCGCATCAGGGCGTTTGAAACTCTTGGCATGGAGCTCCCGAGTCAGCCTCTTCTTACCAGAGACCGCAGGTTCACAATGTTAAGGGGCTGTCCCACTTGGCGAGTCCTAATTGACGAGTTAAAAAGAGTGTCTTCAATCTTCCAACTCGACGGCACTCGCCTGGAAAGCCTCGAGCTGGATCAACCATCCGTATTGCAACCGCGAGCCGCATCGACCGACCGCATGCACACACGCACAAACACATCGCAACGGCGGGGCCCAGGGAAAGTGGAGGAGCGCTGTCTGCGCGATGAAGAGGAAGGTAAACGGCTGCCACAGTAACGGTAAGTCATTTAGAGAGTGCGGGAGGGGGGGGGAGAGAGAGGGGGGGGAGAGAGGGGGAGAGAGGAGGAGAGGGGGGGGGAGAGAGGGGGGGAAGAGAGGGCAGAGAGAGGGGGCGGAGAGAGGGGGCGGAGAGACGGGGAGAGAGGGGGGGGAGAGAGGGGGGGGGAGAGGGGGGGGGGGACACTTTTAAGAAGTATAATAAAGTTTAGCAGGCACTTTACCTACCGGTAGGTCTTCCTGGGTCCTGAAAACTTCAATGAGCCAATCAAAATGCCCGGTCAGCAAAGGAGATTGCCTACGGCTGCCCTTGAATGCCTGTAACCAAATAGTGACCCCCAGTCCACTGCACTACGGGTTAAAAGGAACCATGCCGACCAAATTTTCCTCGCAGAAAATTTTTCAATATGCTGAAAAATTTTCCATGACCTAGCTGAGGCCGCGACTATTCGGGAACAACCCTCGAGCATGAAAGAGAGTTCCAGCGACCTCAGAGGACCTCCTGGAACCTTGTGTCAAACATGCTGTGAGTTTGAGTCAAGGGCAAACTCTTCTAAACTCGCAGATTAGGTCGCCCAAGTGGGACAGGCCCTTAAAAGTCCACAAGCCCCGCGGTTGGAGCTTCGATCCCTGGCAAAGGGAATGCAAGCTCCATGATATTAAAGTCCCATGGCTGGGAGCGCCTGTCGGTCTCTAGGAAAGACGGCAAACTGCATGACGTTAGGCTGCAATGCGGACGGAGATACGATACGAGGCAAAATCGCATTCCTGATAAACTTATGGCAATCATACATGACCTTCTTGTACAGTACAGTGTCATCTTTCTTGAAAGCCTGGGATGTGAACTTCAGTAGAGACCAAATCTCCCTGTACATCCAAGGTTTCCGTTAGGATGGATCCTAATTGTTCTTTGTCAGAGCACAGTTGTCAATGGCTTTCTTGAAGAAGCACGTGGGGATTAAGGTACAATTATCAGGTTGGTTGAAGTGGTCTTGAACATGTTCATAGTCCGCTAACCTAAGGCAGCCCTGAGGTAAAGCTTCGGCCTCCTCAGACCACTGTGGTAATACTCTCTTCATTGGTGCCTCGTGCTTCAATCACTGTAAGCCAGTAGGAACAGCACTGACTTGGTGCTAATGCATGCTTGTCATGGGCCGTGCTTATCATGACCGCAGTAGTTGTAGTCAAGTGTATATATGTCCGTTAGCAAACAGAATATTGGGTATATCGGGTGATATTCTTGAGTGATCTACGCGGCTTACACTGTTGCCTGAATTCTCTGCCCCTTAGAGACATTTGATGAGACAGCAACTAGTCGACAATGGAACAATCAATGTCCTCGGGGTGGAAGACCTCTTTGACAAGACAACATCATGTCCCCTAGCTCTGTTTTCCCCAGAGTCATAACCCAACAAGAATGTGGTTCGATTACTGGATAAATTAGTTCATCACTTCTTTCTCCCAGGGCAGAGGAATCAAGAACTTTTGAGACGGCTTAGTGGCGCAGTGGTGGAGTT
Organism: Raja brachyura; assembly: GCA_963514005.1. The sequence goes on from OY740790.1 coordinate 27,807,711, forward strand.
GCTGCCTTTGGGCACCAGGGACCCCGGGTTCGATCCTGATTACGGGTGCTGTCTGTACGGAGTTTGTACGTTCTCCCTGTGACTGTGTGGGTTTGATCCCTGTGCTTTGGTTTCCTCCCACACTCCACAAACGTACAGGTTTGTAAGTTAATTGACATCAGTAAAACAGTTGCAAATTGTACCTAGTGTGTAGGATAGTGCAAATTTTTCAGGGTGATTGTGGCGCACCTAAGACGGTGTGCCCACATTGATTTAATTTATGTGATGGTGTATTGGCAGTTTATAAGTTGCAGCAGTAAGGGGGAATCTCTGTGTCACTCCAGTTGCTGCGGGGACTGGAAACAGCAAGGCACTCCCCCCCCATCTCGGCAGATGCAATCTGGGGATGAATTAAGATGCACTGTATCCTCATTTGCCTTCTCACACCTGCTTTTATACAGGTTATCTGTCTGCTTTATGGTGCCCAAACATGGGACCTGTAACAGATCGTGGGGGCTCATTCGGGGTGGGCACCACTTCCTGGTTGGAGCTGGAGCCGATCAACAAATGACACCTGAGACCGAGACAGGGCTGATTCAAGCTGAGTGCCGAGAGCGGTGAGTCGGAGCAGAGACTGTGCCATTGCTGAACTATGATCCATCGTGAAAGACGGTACTCAACATGCGAGTGGAGGAGAGGTGGGGGCCGAGTCTCACAGTCTGGGGCCGGTTGGTGAGGAAATCCTTTATCCAGGCACATGTGAGAGTGGGGAGGCCGAGAGTGACCAGTTTGTCGATGAGAATGTCCGGAATGATAGTATTGAAAGCTGAGCTGTAATCCACAAAGAGCATCCAAACGTAGCTCTGCCCCTGCTCCAGGTGGCTCAGCACAGAGTGGAGAGCTACGGTGATGGCGTCTTCTGTGGACCTGTTTGGGCGATAGGCGAACTGGTGGTGGTCGAAGTCTGGAGGGAGATAGTCCTTGATGTGCTGGAGGACCAATCTCTTGAAGCACTTCATGAGTGAGGGCCACGGGACGGTAATCGTTTAGGCTGGTGATGGGAGACTTCTTCGGCACTGGGACGATTGTGGCTGATTTTAGGCAGGACGGGATAACTGCCTGGTCCAGGGAGAGATTGAAGATTCTGGTGAAGATGACGGTGAGCTGGTGGGCACACGCTTTGACCACCTTACCAGGTACTCCATCTGGGCCGGCAGCCTTCTTGGGGTTCACTGCCAGGAGCACCCGTCTGACATCGTGCTCCCTTACAGTGAGTGGAGTAGTGCAGGAGCCAGGTAAGGGTGGGAGCAGGGCTGTAGCACATGAGTGCTGCTGTTGTGATGTTTCAAAGCGGGAAAAGAAGCAATTTAGCTTCTCTGCCAGCGGCGCACTCAGGTCTTCTGTCGTTGTGGCACAGCCTCTGTAGTTTGTGATGTCTCATATGCTCCGCCATACCTCCCGTGTGTTATTGCTGGACAGGTGGGCCTCTATGCTCCTCTTATGGTCCACCTTGGCTTTTTTAATTCCCCTTTTCAGATCGGCTTGAGCAGCCCTGTACAGAGCTCTGTCACCTGACCTGAAGACATCATCGCGGGCTCTGAGGAGTGTGTGGACCTGGCTGGACATCCAGGGTTTCTGGTTTGGGAAAACCCAAATGTTTTTGTCCACAGTCACGTTTCCGATGCAGAACTTGATATAGTCCAGTACCGTTCCTGTGAATATTTCCAGATCCTGGTGTTCGAATATGTCCCAGTTGGTCTGTGTGAAGCAGTCCTGGAGTTTGGAGAGTGCATTTTCAGGCCAGGTTCTAACAGTCTTTATGGTGGGCCTAGCACTGCGTCTGAGGGGGGTGTAGGCTGGGGAGAGCAGGAGGGAGAGATGATCTGACTGGCCGAGTTGGGGGAGGGGAATGGCTCTATACGCGTGCTTGATATTGGAATAGACATGATCCAGCATGTTCTCCCCTCTAGTAGGACACGTGACATGTTGATAAAATTTCGGCAATACAGTCTTCAAGTTGCCCTTATTAAAGTCCCCTGCAATTATGTGAACACCTTCGGGGTGGGCCCGCTGCTGTTCGTTAATGGTGTTCAGCAGGAGAGAGAGCGCCGTGTTTACATTGGCGTCGGGTGGAATATACACAGCCGTGACAATCACTACTGTTAGTTCTCTTGGTAGAAAAAAAGGCCGGCATCTTACAGACATGTACTCGAGGTCAGGGGAACAATGTTTGTCTACGATTGTCCCGTTGTTGCACCAGTTCTCATGCACGTAGATACAGAGGCCCCCTCCCCTGCTCTTACCGGAGTCCATAGTCCTGCCCCCGCGGAGCAGAAAGCGTCCTGCTAGCTGCATGCTAGCATCAGGTATCCCCTGGTGAAGCCAGGTTTCAGTGATAATCAAAACACAGCAGTCACGAACATATCGATTTCCAGCAAGTTGTAATTCCAGGTCATCCATTTTATGAACCACGGATCTGGCATTGGAGAGATACAGGCTCGGTAGAGGTGGCTTATGTGGTTGTTTTCTTAGCCTTAGCAAAACACCGGACCTGCGGCCTCGCTTCTGCTTCCTCTCCCTTCTCCGTCTGCGCCGCCGGATAGTATGTGGCATGGATTGCCGCTCTTGCTGTCTCCTCTCAAGATGTTGTCCTACAGCCCCGCGCCCCTCTACACAGCATTAGTCATGACGACTTGGTCCAAGCTCAAAGAGAGGATCCCGAGATAGGAGAGATCTTAAAGCTCAAAGAAATGAACGGCAAATTGACAGACGACATTAGAAGGACTGTGAAAGGAACCGCATGCAAGCTTCTGCATGAGTGGAGCAGGTTGCACATTGAGGATGAATTGCTGTACCGAACAACAGGTAGTAAACAATTAGTACTTCCTCTGAAATACCAACCCGTGGTATTAAAGCACCTCCATGACAACATGGGACATGTGGGCATGGAGAGAGTTCTTCACCTCGCCAGGGAGAGGTTTTACTGGCCCTACATGAAAAGGTATGTCGAGGACTATGTAACAAAGAAATGCAGTTGCATCAAACGGAAGAAGCCTACAGTCCATGTGCATGCACCAATGAGCGGTCTGAAGTCTAACTCACCCCTGAAAATGGTTTGTATCGACTTCTTACACCTGGAAAAGAGCAAAGAGGGTTGTGAGTATATCCAATAGTAATTGACCATTTTACAAGGTTTGCTCAGGCCTACCCTACAAAAAACAAGTCTGGCCGGACGGCAGCAGAACGGATTTACAATGACTTTGTACCATGTTTCGGATTCCCAAACAAGCTCCATCATGACCAAGGACGTGAATTCGAGAATGAACTGTTTCGAACCCTTGGCCAGCTCTCTGGAGTAGGACATTTCCGAACATCTCCATATCACCCACAAAGTAATCCAGCAGAGCAATTCATCGAACCTTGCTGCAGATGCTGCGAACTCTGACAGACATACAAAAGGAGATATGGAAAGAACATCTCCCACAGGATGTACATGCGTATAACTGCACCCACCATGGGTCCACTGGCTATTCCCCTCACTATCTTCTCTATGGTCGACACCCTCGCCTTCCTGTGGATATCTTGTTTGGGTTGGCTGAAGAAATAGATCCAGTGACGCACAAAGGTTATGCTGAGAAGTGGCAAAAAGGGATGGCGGAAGCATACCGCATTGCTAACAACAACAGTCTATCTTCAAGTGCAAAAGGAAAGTCCTACTATGATCAGAAGGTGAGAGGAGTGGTCCTGAAGCCTGGGGATAGAGTGTTGGTTAGAAATCTGGGAGAGCGAGGCGGGCCTGGGAAGCTATGTTCCTACTGGGAGAAGAGGATATATGTAGTGAAGGAACAAGTCTCAGACAACCCAGTGTATGTTATTCATCCAGAAAACGATGGCAAAGGGAGACTGAGGACGCTGCATAGAAACCTGCTTTTACTGGTCAATGATTTACCAGTGGAATTCCCATCGCAGCAGACCAAACCAACTTCAAAGCCACAGAAGCAAAGGAAACCTCAGCTGAGAAGGAGTGACATAAGAGACAGAACCGAGAATGCAGAGACATCTGACTCGGATGATGAGTCAGGAAGAGGTTATTGGTTGAGGATACCCCTAAGTCGGGCTGAGCCAAGGACAGCAGCCACGCCTGAGAGAATGACGGCTCAAACTCCTAGTAAACCTGCCAGAATCCAACATGAGCAAGCACAAGGAACACCCACTAGAGTGACACGACACAGGGATGAAGATTCATTCATATCAGTTGGAAAACATGGAAGAAGTCATGAACGGATGGTGGTCCAAACATCACTTGAAATGGACTTGAGGCAACCAGAAGCTGAAATACAGCCACAGGATCAATGGAAAAGACACTCAACAGATGAGGGTGAACTTCAACAGGAGGATGATCAGGACATTCCCCATGACACTGAACAAGATGAGAAGATTGTTGCAGACCTCGAGTAGCACTCTCGCTCACACTCTGGACCTGGATCCCCTGTTACACTGAGATGGTCCACAAGGGAAAGACAGCCAGTCCAAAGGCTCACCTACTCATCTCTTGGTCATCCGACCTATCAACCATTTCCTGCTGTGAACACTATTGGCACGTACCTCATGCCCTATACTTAGGTATGTTGCAAAACTTACCTTGAGCAGCGCTGCAGTTCTGCCGCTCCCCGTGTGCGCGACTTTGGCGCCTTTCAGAGGGGGGCGGGCTTAAAGTGCCGTTTTTCAACAGACATGGAAAATCGATGAATGTCGGGCGATTTCGTTGTGGAAGAAAAATCGCTCCGACATTTCATGAATGAAGGTATTTTAAATTACTCTAAATTATTTATTAACTAGAGTAATTTAAAAATCACCTTCAAAAGCCGTGAGCACCGACAACTGGAAGGATTTTGCGTAGGGGAGAAAAAAAGGTAAATATTTTATTTTTATATTAAAAGTTGGTTTTTCGGGAGGCTTTAATAATATTTTTATGTTGCAAAATGGGGTCCCAAAAAATGTATGAACAAACAATATTTTTCCTCCCGATTTCACCGTTAACCGCAACGTTCCAATCCACCGCATTCCACTAAAACCCACTCGCTAGTTGATTTAAATGACCATTAATTTACAGGAATCAAACACTAAATTCCTTCCATTTGGCCCAGAAATTCATGAAAATGAGATTTAAAAATTATGTTATATTGTGGGATTATTGTGTGAATGTTATTTGGACACTTAGGCAATTTAAAAAAAGTTTATCTTTTCTTAAGAAATGGATAGATGTTTAGATCTACTCATTGAATTTTGTAATTAGCTACAATTAGATAACTAACTAATTATATGCTTTAATTTCAGGTCATCCAAGTAAGATTGTTTCATATTTGTTTCAGAATATTTCAATCTATAATAACTGAAAATTTCATTGAGTTCTCTTAATTTTTAAGAAAGTTATGGGCTTTTAACTTTTCCATATCACAGCTTTTGAGTTAAGTCAATTGAAAGGCAATGGGGAGCAAGATGCTAATTTCCGAGTATGAAAATGGCCATAACTTTCTTAATACTGAAGATATGAAAGTAAATTAGGTGTCAAATTAAACTTCTTTTTATGCTTTATCTGATGGGATAAATTGTAGACTTGATTTTTTAAATCTCAAAATTTTGTAACATTGCTACTATACTCAACCACTGTACAGGCCATTGTTCCAGTGTGCACCCATGGTCCAATATTCATACTTGCCATGTACGGTACAGGGTTATTGAGAATGAACAGTGGTGATGTAATCAAACTAGAGTCATATATTTTTTATAGTTGAAGATTTTGAATATTGTAAATATTTTTGAGTCTGTGAAAGATTGTTGATTATTTTCAATGGACACTTGTGATTTGAAATAAGTGTCAGGAGCCACTTTTGTTGTTGGGGAGCGTGTGGCGCACCTAAGACGGTGTGCCCACATTGATTTAATTTATGTGATGGTGTATTGGCAGTTTATAAGGTGCAGCAGTGAGGAGGAACCTCTGTGTCACTCCAGTTGCTGCGGGGACTGGAAACAGCAAGGCACTCCCCCCCCCCCCCCCCCCCATCCTGGCAGAAGCAATCTGGGGATGAATTAAGATGCACTGTGTCCTCATTTGCCTTCTCACACCTGCTTTTATACAGGTTGGTAGACTGTCAGGACCACACAAATATGCACTTTTGGGGTTTGAATATGGTTGGGTGAAGTTTCTGTGTTGTTTTGGGTGTTAAGAATGTTGAAGTTAGTGGGTTACTGGTTGTTAATGTTTCTGTGTGCTGTGTTGGAAGATATAATAATGTGTAGCATAGGCATGTTTCTTATTAGTTTATTCCATAACCTGTGGTGGTTGCAGACGTTGTAATGAGGATATGGCATAGAAAAAAGGCCAAATGTCAACTTTTAGCATGTTGCTGGAAATGTGCAGTGAAGGTTAATTAAGTGCCTAATAATATTTATTGAAGTGCAAAATCAAAATACAGGTGTGTAAATCGCACAGAGAGTGTATTAAGTACAAGGGAAACATAGGAAAGAACGGGCTGTGAGTGAAACTGTAACAAACTGGGTGTGTTAGGGAGAGACAAAATGGATGATTGAACCTAGGATAAGAGCAATGTTTTGTGTTTACATGATTATTGAATAAAACAACCGATAGAAGCAATCTGGGGATGAATTAAGATGCACTGTGTCCTCATTTGCCTTCTCACACCTGCTTTTATACAGGTTATCTATCTGCTTTACGGTGCCCAACCATGGGACCCGTAACATGATTACTGGTTGGCACAGTTTTGTTGGACCAAAGGGCCTGCTTCTGTGCTGTATCTCTAAAGTCTAAAGGGCATAAACATGAAGGCATAACTTTACAGTGAGAGGGAAAAGATGTAACAGGAACCTGAGGGACAACTTTTCACACAGAGGCTGGTGGGTACATGGAACGAGCTGCAAAATGAAGTGTTTGAGGCAGGTACAATAACAACATTTAAAAGAGATTCTGGACAGGTTCATGGATATGGGCCACATGCAGGGAAATTGGATTATCTTAGATGGGGCATCTTGAAGGTAATTGAAGAGTTACATTGATGGGCCTGTATCCTTGCAGAATGACTCCATGACCATGCACACAACATGCTTGAAAGCATCTAATGGGCCAAAACCCCCAGGAACACAACCGTTCTCACAGCATTTCTATCCATAGCTTCAATATGAAATCGAGCTTGGAGAAGATGCTGGAACATTGAAATAAAAACAAAAGCAAGAAAATCTGGAAATACTCAGCCGGTCAAGAGGCAACTGTGGGAAGAGAAACAGTTAATGCTTCCATTTTGGAGCCTTTCATCAGAACTCGGATAGAAAAGAAAAACAAGTCAAGCGTCCAGTCAAGACTGTTTTATTATCAACATCCAAAAACGGAACAATGAAGTTCTTACTATTATAACCTTTTACATTCCTTGAAATACAAACCCTAACGTCATCTTTTCTTGAAAGTTGGATTCCCAGATTCCTTCTGGTAAATCTCCGCAGCATTCCACCACTTAATTCTCTGATGTGACATGGAGAAAGGAAACCTATTCTTACCTATAAGTGATCCTCACCATCAGTGTGGTTGGCTCTTAATTACCTCTTAATCCAGGGATGTTAAAAGATGAACAAATTGTTGCCAATCATGTCCACATCTTGCAACTGAACAGAAGACTTTTTGTGAATGCACTGTTTCAGTAGACCTGGATTAAATACCATTATCTATAAGGATAGTTTGGGCAAACTTTTCTATGCACCATGAGAGGTTGCGGGGAGACCTGCTAGAAGTATATAAAATTATCAGAGGCATAGATAGGAAAGATAGGCAGAACTATTTTTCCGGCATGAAAATGTCAGGGACTACAGGGCATAGGTTTAAGATGAGAGAGACAATGTTTAAATCCAGGGCAAGTCTTTTACTTTGAGAGTGTGGAGACAGATATGATAGTGGCATTTCAGAGGCTTTTAATAGGCATGTGGATATGCAGGGAATGGAAGGATATGGATTTTGTGCAGACAGGGTAGATTAGTTTAACGGCATTATGTTTGGCAATGACACTGTGGGCCGAAACCTGACATTTGAACGTGCATGGATAATCACTGTGTCGGTGGGAATGGCAACCAAGGTTGGCAAAGCATTCTGTGCACCACCAGTGTTTGGTGCATCTGCAGCCCAGCATCAGAGAATGTAACAAAGTCCCAAGGTTATAAACTGAATGTGACGCATCGCGGTGAGACTAGTGCAGCACAGTACACTTCATTGCAATGCCCATCACTCATCTGAACCTGTCAGGTTGAAGCAGCCAAGTGTTTTGGTTGCAAAGGGAAATGTCACATTTCCACAGCCTGAAGACTTAAAGCGAGGCAAGCGACAAAGCGATTTCAGTGTCAAATAGAAAGGACAACAGAAGGTGGCATCTCGTGCTTTTGAAACTTGATTTGGAGAAGAACTGGGATTGTAGTCCCAATGCCACAAATTAGTGGCAAAACATGGAGGCTCTCTTCGTGCTGGTCCCAGAAGCAGATGTGAAATCACTCATTATGATCGCTCCACTCTTTTAAACCTCTACACCAATAGCACATTCCCTTTATCCTGTTTCAGTAGACTGTGGACGGCTCGATTCTAATAATGTGTAGTCTTTCCACTGACTGGATAACTGCAACAAAAAGCTTTTCAATGTACTTTGGTACATGTGACAATAGACTAAGACTAAACTAAACTAAATTAAACCAAGTAGCCTTGACAATAAAGAGGCAGACCAAAAAGGAAAGATGTTGATAAGTAAATTCCGTGCATTACACGATGGCAGAAGTTTGAAAAGTAGTCAAGATATTTATTCCAGAAAATGTGGATCATTTTAAGTTGGTTGTGGTTCTCAGACGCCTAAGCATCACTGCAGATGTTCCTCAAATATATCCTCATCTGTGCCACCTTTCTTTCTCCATGAGGTCAGGTGTAAGCAAGTCTCCTCAATTTTCTGTTCCATTCATAATTCCTCAGGCAATGTAACAGTCTGTGCTTGCATGCAGCAAGACCTGAATAATATTGATGGTTGAGGTGATAAATGACATGTTGAAGGTACTTAACACAAATCCTGTGGAGTGAATCATTGCACGCCTTCTCCATAACATTCTAACATTATGAATAATTATTGAATCCATAACTACAAACAGGTGACCAGCCAATTAACCGACTAACCTGTACATCTTTGGCGTTTGGGAGGAAACTGGAGCTGCCAGAAAAAATCCATGAAGTCAATGTACAAACTCCGTACAGCCCACACCTGTAGTCAGAATCAAACCCAGGTGTATGGCACTGATTCTGGCAACTACTGCTAGGCCACTGTGTCGCCCACTGTGTTGTGTCAATCCGATCTCCCAAGCTACGTCATTGCAGTCCTTGCACTTGTTGTTCATCTGCACCTGTTTCTCTGTGACTGTAATGCTATAACACAGTTATACTATTACACCAGTTGTACATTTGTAATGGCTTGATTGTACTCATTTGATGATTTGACTGGATAACATGCAAACAAAGTTAATCATCAAATCTTGGTTAACGTGACAATAATAAACCAATATCAATACCAATATTGATGACTGTACCTGACTATTAGACACGGAGTGGGGTCTGTTTGCAGGCCACGGTGGATTGTGTCTACAGTAGAGCTGTAGACCCTGGTCAGAGCATGGCCCATTGCCAGTGTAAGCGACTGCCAACTGCCATGAACACGGGAGAGGAAAACTTGACTATAGCTTTTTAAAAGCAATGCCAAAGGGTGGATGGTTGGGACGATTTGAGTTGCTCATTCAGAGAGCTGACAGATGAAAGGTGGGCTGACCATTCCCAATATGCCCTGACTAGCTTTAAGCTTTATTCTTGATTTAGTTCAGATGTGAGATTGATTGCAAGTATATGACGATCATTTCACTGTGTCTACATAGCTGCCTGTGAAACCTTATTTTAGATAATTTAGCAACTGTAATACTCTCTCAGACACAGTGGGGTTTGTTTGCAGGCTATGGTGATATAATGCCCTCAGAATGTCAGGGGTGGGGAGGGGCGGGTGCATACTTGGAAAACCATCCATATCACGATTTTATGTAACACAAAACCGAGTCACCCGCACATGGGTCGAGAAACAGGAATTCTGTTTATTTATTTGCTCTTTTCACACAAATTTATGAGTGTGAATTTTATTCTGCATGTCAAATTTTTGGGTAGCAATTTATGAGTTCTGTATGGATGAATATCTGTAACCCCGGCATCTGTACTATTGTGTAGATGAAACAGATAGGTAGAGGTCCAGTCTATCAAAGGATTACAACATCTCCTTCCCAGTGGCTCACAGAACTTGCAAAGTAAACAAAAAAAACCTGTAGCCATGCTGAGAAAGCTAGATAGTGCATTGTTAGGCCTGTCCCAGAGTGTGCTTAGTCCATTCAACCATTGAAGTAGTCAACTGGAAACTCTTGTGATTAATCCATGAAGCACGAGTTTATGAATGGAGCCAGTGCTGATCACTGCCTGCAGTGGTAATGAAGCCACCTGCAATTCCCACAGTAAGCTTCATTGCTTCTGTCCGCACCCTAATAAATAAATCAGTTCTTGGAGTGGGAAAGTAGTGGAGTTTCTGCTGGCTCAAGGCATCAACATCCTAAAGTAATAGTGATTGCCAGGAGCCTGGGAGCAAACAATAAATAAAACATGGAAATGGCATGGATATTCTTCCACACTATAAAAGCTTTCATCATTTCCCTCTCGGTCTTTCTTTATTTCCCTTGTTTCCCCCCTCTCTCACTCCCTCACATTCTCTCTTGTTTAAAGATACAGCATGGAAACCAACCTCCTTGGCCAGCGAGTCCGTGCTGACCATCGATCACCGTACACTAGTTTTATCCTACACACTAGGGGCATTTAACAGAAGCCAATTAATTTGCAATCATCCACTTCTTTGGAATGTGGGAAGAAACCAGAGGACCCGGAGAAAATCCACCTGTACTGGGACAACGTACAAGGTCACACAGACAACAGCACGCATGGTTCGGATCGAACCCAGGTCTCTGGTGCTGTGAGGCAGCAACTCTACTGCAGCGCCACTGTGCTGCTCTTGCTCTCAATGTCTTCCATGATGGAGGCTGAATTTGATTGCCCCTAAAATGGGGTTTGTGATGTGAACTGTCATTGACCACTCTGCATTACTTCCAATACTTACAATGTTCAGTCAGCACCAAACAGCAGTGGCATGGCGGCACAGCAGTAGAGTTACTGCCTGTCTAAACGTTTCTTAAATGTTGCAATACTGCCTGACTCAACTATCTCCTCTGGCTGCTCATTCCATACACCCACCCCCCTTTGTTAACATAAGCATCACATTATCAGTTCAAAACGATTACTGTACTCCATCTCCAAATTAATTAACCAAACTTATAATGGATTCAAGAGAAACATACGTTATTGTGTGCATGAGACTTAGGAAGTCTGACCACACTTATCGCAGCCCACTGCTCCAGTTAAGTGGCAATGAATTGTCAAAACCCTAGCTCAACGCAACATTAATATGGTTCCCTTTTACAGTGCTTGCCATTATTTTCTGCCTCATTATTAGCCCCTCCCTGTAAATCAATACACAAGCCTTCATCCCTCTCCAGCACACAATCGTTGACTGGAAAAGCTCCATCCATGCAACCACTGAACCTCTGCGGTGTGTCAGTGAGAGCTAATTTCATCTCTCAACGTGGTCCTCCTTTAGAAATTGCTAATTAAAGACCAAATGTTTTTTTTCTGTCTCACCGTCCATTAGTCACTGCAATGGATTTAGTGCTAATGTGCAAACTGATGCACCAGAGAAACCTCATTTAATTTTTTGGCTCCCGTTGTCCAGCTTAATTCCAACGGGTGTTCATTAATCACAAAGCCTGTGGCATTGCCTGTGAAGTGTTGATGATGCAGCATTTATGGTGCACCGTGGACGAGAGGCTGGGCATCGGAATCTGTCGCAGGGACAATGCAAAGCTGTTGGGACTTTCCATCCTTTGAAGGGGCAGGGTCCCACATAAGTTTGGTATATTTTCCATACATGGTGGCGGCACGATGGCACTAATTCATGCCGACCAAGTTAAATCAAATCTATTCCCCTCATGATTCCATACACATGTATGAAATTTCTCCTCAGCCTCCTGTGCTCCAAGGAAAGAAATGATAGCCTGTCCAACCTCTCCCGATAGCTCGGGCCATCAAGCCCTGGCCACATCCTCATAAGCTTGCAAACTTTCAGGACATTTCACGGCGATCAGTTGACTCCTGCTGGATACTGTGGGCATAGACTACAAAGGCCATTAGTAGGGGTGGCTCAATGGCACAGCGGTAGAGTAGCTGCCTCACAGTGCCAGAGGTCCAGGTTCGATCCTGACCTCGGGTGCTGTCTGTATGGTGTTTGCACGTTTCCTTGTGACCACATGGGTTTCCTCCCGCATTCCAAAGACATACAGGTTTGTAGGTTAATTGGCTTTGGCAAGTTGTAAAATTGTCCCAAGTGTGTAGGATAGTGTTAGTGTACGGGCTGATCGCTGGTCGGCACAGATGCTGGATCTCCACGCTGTATCTCTAAAGTCTATAAATTGGTAAACTCAGGAACTTCTTCTTCTTGCGTATGGCGTGCATAGCCTAAAGTTGTAGGCCAACTTGTTCTATTTAATCTTGTTTGTGCACGTCGGATTGATTGCATTAGTCGAAACAGGGCGGACCACGTGAAGGTTGCAATCTCCCACCCCAACTCAGGAACCATGAAGCTGCAGTAAGTTGCAGGGGTGTGACTCAGTTTTAGTTAAGTTCATCTATTACCTGTCATGCCTTTTCCTGCCCCTTCCCTCTTCTAGCTTTCTTCCCTCCTCCCTCAAATCAGTTGGAATAGAGCCCCAAGTCAAAACATCACCTATCACAGTCTCCAGAGATGCTGCCTGACCCGCTGACTTACTCCAGCACTTTGTGTCTTGTTTTGTAAACCAATATCTGCAGCTCCTTGTTTCTACAAGGCAGAATACTTAATTAGTTGGTGCAAGGTACAACTGTAAAACACCTCAAACAAAAATTAGTAACTTAGTAAACGGGAAACCAACAAAGATCCAGCCAACATGTTTTAATACCTCCTCATGTATTATTCTTGGCATAAAACTATTTTTGTATTAACTTTGGAGGTGTTTCTCACCATTTCCCTTGATAATTGAGAGTTGATAAAACAGTAGATTTTATTACCAATGTTTATTTAACATTGTAGACACAAAAAGCTGGAGTAACTCAGCAGGACAGGCAGCATCTCTGGAGGGAAGGAATGGGTGACGTTTCGGGTCGAGAGATATAGACGGTGATGTGGAGAGATAATGAACATTGAATGAAAGACATGCAACAAAGTAAGATGATAAAGGAAACAGGCCATTGTAAGCTGTTTGTAGGGTGAAAATGAGAAGCTAGTGCGACTTGGGTGGGGGAGGGGTAGAGAGAGAGAGAGAGAGAGAGAGGGAATGCCGGGCCTACCTGAAGTGAGAGAAATCAATATTCATACCACTGGGCTGTAAGCTGGCCAAGCGAAATATGAGATGCTGTTCCTCCAATTTCCATTTAGCTTCACTCTGACAATGGAGACCTAGGATAGAAAGGTCTGTGTAGGTGATCAAGTAGGTTCAGGCAGGCTGAGCGAAGGTGTTCCATGAAATGATCGCCAAGACTGCATTTGGTCTCGCCAATGTATAAGATTCAACATTGTACATGTTTTTAAAATACAGCACATGGATGCTTCAGGACCCTCTCATGAGATTTATTCAACGTGATTTGTTGCTTTGGCAGACAGACAATATTAAGTGTCAGAAGTGAACAGTTCTAATGAGTTTTCATCAAACAAACGTAACATAAAAATTACAGATGCTGGAAGTCTTAAATATTAACTCTTCTGCTGCCTCACTGCTGGCTATCCCCAGAATTTGCCCCTTCACCTCCAACCCACTCAATTTGTAAGACATTGCAGAAAAAATGTGCAGGAAGGAACTGCAGATGGGTTTATTTTGAAGATAGACACAAAATGCTGGAGTAACTCAGCAGGTCAGGCAGCATCTTACTCCCTCCACCCACTACCCTCTCCCAATGATCTGTTCATTCCCCATCATTGTCCCTCACTCACCTCTCACTCCACCATCATTTCCCCCTCAAATGCCCTGCTCACCCCACCTCACTCACTCACCCTTCACTCATCATGACCTCATACAGTACATCCCTCGCCCTCACTCTCTCAACTCACTTCTCTTCATTGCCCCACACAACCCCTCTTCCTCTTTCCCTCTACTCCCCTCGCACTGCTCCATAACACCCTGATCACTGCAGCTCCCCCACCTTCTTGCTCCCTGTCCTCTCTGCTGCTTCAGTTATTACTCCTCTCTCTGACCCTACCTCAAAGCTAAGTTCTCCTCCACAACTCCAACATAAAGTCATAGAGTCACAGAATCATACATTGTGGGAACACACCCTTTGGCCCAACCTGCTCACACTGACCAATATGTCCCATCTACACTAGCCCCACCTGCCTGTGTTTGCCCCTATCGCTCTAAACCTGTTCTAATCATGTTCTAATTGTTTATTCAATGTTGTGATAGTCCCTGCCTCAATGACCTCCATACATCCACCATCCTTTGTGTGAAAAAGTTACCCCTTAGATTCCTACTAAATCTCCCCCCACCCTTCACCTTAAACCCTATGTCCTCTGGTTCTTGATTCCCCTACTCTGGGCAAGAGATTCTGTGCATCTATCCGGTATATTCCTCTCATTATTTTATACATTCATCTCCTTGTATCTACCAAAACAAACTAAATATCAGAAATACTCAGCAGATCAGGCAGCATTTGCAGAACATACATCAGTCCTCATAAAAAACGGTTGGCTTGAAATCTCAACCACATTCCTCTCCCTCAAGATGGTGACTGACCTGAGTATTTCCACAGATTCTTTCATTTATCCAGCACTTGCAGTTATTGCTCTTACATCTTCCATTCTCTCTTTAAAGGCTTTGATCTCTTGCTAATTGGAGGGGGGAAAGGACATTTACTTGATTGGTTCAACCATAATTCCACTTCTGGCCTGTGGAGATGTGTGGCTGCAAGTTACTGTAAATTCTTAAAGCAACACTCCAAACCATTAACAAAAAAACACAGAGCAGTTAAGTGCATTTTTTTAAAAGGGCATGCTTATTCCTGATTAAATGCTTTCCACCCTATTAATTCAGGAAGAAGGATACGATTCGACATTCAGCATGGAAAGCTTTATACTTTACAGCAATAGATTATGGTGGGAATCTTCCAAAAATATGTTCACTTGGGGAAGGGGTGCTAATTCGAATAAAAGCACTTTGTGCCAGTACAAGTTCATTCTTTGAAACGGCATGTAATTCCAGTGACAGACCCGTGCCCATCAGTACTGTACCCCAGTGTTATACAGTAACATACCTATTCCCAGCAGGGCTGTACACCAGTGTTATACAGTGGATCTAGGAGTACAAGTGCATTGTTCCTTGAAGATCGATTCACAGGTAGATAAGGTGGTCAAAAAGGCTTTTGACACTTTGGCCTACATTAGTCAGAATATTGAGTATAGAAGTCGGGAGGTCATGTTGCAGTTGTATAAGACGTTGGTGAGACCGCATTTAGAATATTGTGTTCAGTTCCGGGTACCATATTATTAAGCTTGAAAGGGTTTATGAGGATGTTGCCAGGTCCAGAGGGTGTGAACTATAGGGAGAGTTTGAGTAGGTTGGGTCTCTATTCCATGGAGTGCAGGAGGTTGAGGGGGGATCTGATAGAGGTGTACAAAATTGTGAGAGGAATAAATCGTGTAGTGGCACAGAGTCTCTTACCCAGAGCAGGGGAATCGAGGACCAGAGGACATAGTTCAAGGTGAAGGGGAAAAGATTTAATAAGAATCCGAGGGGGAAACTTTTTCACACAAAGGGTAGTGGGTGTATGGAACAAGCTGCCACAGGAGGTAGTTGAGGCTGCGCCTATCCCATCCTTTAAGAAACAGTTAGACAGGTACATGGATAGGACAGATTTGGAGGGATATGGACCAAGTGCAGGCAAGTGGGACCAGTGTAGCTGGGACATTGTTGACCGGTGTGGGCAAGTTGGGCCAAAGGGCCTGTTTCCTGTATCACTCTATAACTCTATGACAGATCTGTTCCTTCCAGTAACGTATCTTGGTGTTATACAGTGAGAGACCCATCCCCATCAGTACTGTAGCCCAGTGTTATACAGTGATAGACCCATCCCCACAGGACTGGTGTTCAGTAAGTGCATCAATCCCGCTACTTGCTTCAGCCATTTGCATCACGTGTGCTCTGAGCTCTGTTGCCATGGAAATTAGGACTTGTTCCTGAATTTTTCTCGAAGAAGACAAACCAGAGTTCCAATGCTCATTTGGTTAAAGTCACCAACGCATACTCATTGGAGTGCTTACCCATTGGAGATCTGTGCATACACATTGGAGATCTGCTTGTCATAGGCAGTGGTGGCTCAGTGCTGGCTTACTGTCAAAATGCAGAAAGATTCAGGGGAACACCAACACTTGGCAGGCTTGTGTCCAAGTGCAGAGGAGAGGAACCTTTATCTGCTCCACTCATTAATCTTTTGGAATAAATTCTTGAATTGTGCTGCACTGCCGTGCTCTAATTTGCAAATGAGAATCACTTGTTACACACAACATCCGAATCAGAGTCCATCATTGAAATAGTAGCCCAGACACTTTTCCTTTCTTTCTAAAATGTCCTTGTAGACTTTCTCCAATGAGTTTATTGCATTCCCTTTTATAGATCACTAATAAGGACACTTATGTATTTCAACCAGCTCCAGAGAACCCACTGGCAGAATAATTTATCTTTAATTAATTACCCCCCCTCCCCACCCCCCGCTGCCGAAGGGTCTCGACCTGAAACGTCACCTGTTTATTTTTTTAGAGACACGGTGAGTTACTCCAGCTTTTACATCTATCAACAGTATTATACGCAGGCTTAATCTTCAGTCTGTCTCTCGGGCCAACTTCTGCTGGTGGAAACTGTTCCACAGAAAACCCTTCCAGATCCATAGACAATAAACAATAGGTGCAGGAGTATGCCATTTCGAGCCAGCACCGCCATTCAATGTGATCATGGCTGATCATCCCCAATCAGTACCCTGTTCCTGCCTTCTCCCCATATCCCCTGACTCCGCTATTTTTCAGAGTCCTATCTAGCTCTCTCTTGAAAGCATCCAGAGAACCGGCCTCCACCGCCCTCTGAGGCAGAGACTTCCACAGACTTTCAACAGATCCTCTGACTCTTCTTCTTACTGCCTCTGTTGGAAGGGAAAGAAGCCCATTGCCTGTGCTAGTCCTTGGTGGTAGTGGTCACAGTTTGGAAGATGTGTCGTGATAGCTGGGCAAGTAACTGTAGGGCCCTTTGTGGCTAACATTTATGAGTATTAATGGAAGTGACAAACCAAGTTAAAGTACAGTTGAAAACTGTGGACCCTTCCACTGAGTAGCTGGTATAGCTGCTGCCCCACAGCGCCAGAGACCTGTATTTGATCTTGACCTTGGGTGCTGTCATTGTGGAGTTTTCACATTCTTCCTGTGATCATGAGTGTTTTGCCTGTGTGCTCCGGTTTCCACTCACATCCCAAAGACCCACTGAGTTACTCCACCATTTTGTGTATTTTTGTGAAAATCAGCATCTGCAGTTCCTTATTTCAATTTTTCTATACTTTACTGTTGGTTTAGCTCTAACAAATGTCAATACACTTATTTTCATTGAATGAAGGATTTACATCACATGGCTAAACTATTCGATGAGACACAAGAAACTCTGTTTTCTCCTGATGAGCCTGACCATGATGAGGCTGCAGGAAATGCCCGAACACATGGAATCAGAACCACCGCTTGTACGAGGGATGGGACAGTTTGATGAATAGTGACAGATAACAATGCAAAGACTTGTCCCCCGTTGTTCAAGCCATTTTGTTGGCAACCTTCAGGTTTGTGCTTGAGAGGATGCTGCTGTATCCTTGGATTAGTCCAGAGGCTGGGTGGGATATCTTCCACAGTGCTGCTCCGACAATTCATCCTCCAGTTTAACTGAGCCACAATCAAGAGGCACTGACATATTTACAAGACGGGGTGGTGGGTGTTGTGGGTGGTGTATACAGCAGCATGGTTGATGTGGACTGCAGTGTGAAAGGTGCTCATCACAAAATAGTTGATGCACACCGCAGTGTTAGTAATGTGCATTGTGGCATTCTACGCACACTGCAGGCTGCAGCCCCTGTACGAGTATCTGAAGGGGCTGCTCCTCAAGTTCTGGTTGCATTTTAGTCTCACAATTTTGGTATTTGGGCACAAGGTAGGGAGTGGCGGAGGGTGGGACCTCCCTGTCGGTTTGCTCCTGGGCCTGGCCAAGAAGGCCATCCACGGGTCCAGGCAGCAGGCAGTCGATGGTCACACCAGAGTCAGCTGCCTGCCCCTCTTCTGTCTGTGCTCGCATGTCCCTGGAGAGGGAATATGCAGTGTCCACGAGGACTCTAGAGGCTGAACGTGGTTGCCGCGGGGGGTTTGACTGCATTTTAGACAAGGATGGTACTATTGTATTATAATGACTGCCTGATGTAATGTGACTATTGAAAGTATTTGTACTTTCTGGTACATTGTAATGTATAAACACTGAAAAAAGCTCCTTGAAAGAAAAAAAAAAGTGCGCAGCGTGGGTGGTGAACTGCACCCATAGTGCACTGTGACAGCGGGTAGGGGATGCACGGACTGTTAATTAGAGCTGCTTTGTCCTGGATTCAGCCAAGTTTCTGTTGTGAGCGGTGCTCTGCCAAACCAGTCGTGATTTCCCCTCACCCTGAAAAAATGACAAAAAACCTTTCATTAATGATGATACTTCATTAATAAATTAATCATCAGACTAATCTTGCCAAGTGCAGCGGTCCAAGAGATTATGTTTTGTATTTATCAATATTTATTATTATGAATGTAATAGAGCTGCCAAATTAAATCATGACTGAGAGGACTTAAGAATAATATAGCTCATGTATGCATAATTACCATTTAAATGTTGACAGTTATTTATTGGTGTGCCATGATTGATAAGCTGTATTATCCTAACTCCAGATTTTAGGCAATGTTTATTGACAAACTGATTGAATTGATTGAAAGATGCAGCATGCAAAAAGGCCCTTCAGCCCACTGAGACCGCGCCGACCATCAATCACTCGTTCACATTGTTTCTATATTATCCCACTTTTGTCTCCACTCCCCAACACATTTATAGAAGCCAATTAACCTAAAAAACCTGCGTGTGTTTGGGATGTGGGAGCACCCAGAGGAAACCCAGCAGATCATAAGGAGAATGTGCCTCAAAGGGTGGTAGAGGCAGAATCTCTGCCTCAAAGGGTGGTGGAGGCAGGTTCTCTGGATGCTTTCAAGAGAGAGGTCTCTTAAAAATAGCGAAGTCAGGGGATATGGGGAGAAGGCAGGAACGGGGTATTGATTGGGGATGATCAGCCATGATCACATTGAATGGCGGTGCTGGCTCTAAGGGCCAAATGGCCTACTCCTGCACCTATTGTCTATTGAGAATGTGCAAACTCCACACAGGCAGGACCTGAGGTCAGGATCAAATCCGGGTCTCTGGCACTGTGAAGCAGCATCTCTAACAGCTATGCCACTGTGCCTTAATATTCAACAACATTCATTAATCATATCTTCCAAAATTATTGGAAAATAACGTGGAATTCTGCCAAAAAGAACAGCATTGACCAGCTGCCAAAACCAAAAGGAATGGAGATACAGCCAAAAGAGGAATTTGATTGAGGAGTGTCAGGAATAGAGAGCATGTTTGACTAAGTTCTGAGGAGTCTTTGTGAGATATAGTTTGTGCTCACAATCAGTACTCAGAGACTAAATCATGGAAACAAGAAATGCTTTATTTGTGAGTCTTCAGAATCGGGTGCCTCTCCAAGTTGAGACACACCAAAGTCAGTAAAGTAGAGCACCTTTATACACACAATTCTGCTGGCTTAACCTCCCCTTCTGGCTCTTCCCAATCAGAGCACTGAGGTGCACAGTCTATAGGTACATCCCCTAGTACCTCCCACATACATAGCATGTTCATACATGTGCATGGTAATGTGCAGTTTCTCAACCAGGGGCGTGTTAGTAATATTCATTTATTTCATTAAGCATGCCCAGTTGCAATTGACATGGCCTTGTTTGTTCACCTCCAACTGACCTGTCTCAGTTATCTTGTATCTGAATTAAAAGCTAGTCTCTACTGACAAGGGTCGCATCCATCACTAGTCTCTACTGATAAGGGTTGCATCCATCACTAGTCTCTACTGCTATACAATGCCATCAACCCTTATTCAAGGACAGTTCTGGTAACTTCATCCACAGCTGTGTCAGAATGCTGTCCCTGGCCTCTATCGGCTAGAATCCTCTTTACAAGTTAGAATCATCTCCTGAACCCTTACAATAGTGGGGTTTAATCACTTTATCCCTCACATCTTTGCAGAGAAATGTAGTGACATAGATGTGGGAGAAGCAGTGGAAGTTGTGCCACCAAGAACTAAAGGGCCTGCCCACTTAGGCGATTTTTTTCGGCGATCGTGGAAAAATAGGCTGTTGCCACATGGTCGCGGGGTGATGCCTGCATTGTTGTGAGTTGTCTCCTCAAGTGTCGTAATTTTTTCTTGTCGCCGCTGGATGTTCAAAACCTTTCGGCGACGGTGGGCTTGATGTTGCCTGTCTTCTCCTGTCGTAGGTGCTGTTGTAGGTTGTCGCCAGGATGATGCCAGTTGTCGCTGGGTGATAACCTCAGTGAATTCCATTGTCGACAGCCTATGCCATCCTACGTCAACCGGCGACAGGTACCGGTGACTGAATTGTCTTCAGTTGTCGCCAACAGGGTTGTTGCTTGTCGTAGCTGGTCGCGGGTGGACGTGGGTTGACATCGGTTGTTGTAGGTTGTCGACTGTGTGGTCATGGGTTGTCGTAGGTGTGGTCGTAGGTGGACGCCTAAGTCGCGACGATTGGGTCGCCGGTTGGCGGTAGCTTGCCGTAGCTTGACGCCGTCTATGTGGTAGGTTGTCGTAGACATTGTCGTAGGGGGGTTCTAGTTGCCGCTTTTTTGGTGAGCTGCTACGACTGGAGTCCTGGGGCCCTTTGCCGAGGGCCTCCAGTGTTGTGTCTCCACCCGGCGCGGCCTGCGGACTTTGGGAAACGCGGACTCCGGTAGGAGGGAGCCGACTCAGGGTCCAGGCCGCTGAGGACGTCCCCCAGCCCCGACGTCAGACTTACATCACCCCGGGGAGCGGGCCTGAACATCAGGCGCCCATAGCGGTGACTGCGGGGGGCTCGGGGAGGCCCCGACCACGGGGGAACAGCGGGGAGCATCAGGGGAAGAGACTGACTTTGGTGCCTTCCCTCACAGTGGGAAACTTTGATCTTGCTGTGTGGTGATGTTTTATGTTGAATTCTATCTACTCCATGTTCTGTTCTTTATTTTTACTGTATGGTGATTTAATTTCGCTGTGCCAATTGGCACGTGACAAATAAATGCATCTTATCTTATCTTTGGTGGCAAAAACAAGGGGGGCAGATTATTATCTCAATGGGGTTAGGTTGGGTAAGGGGGAGGTACAGTGAGATCTGGGTGTCCTTGTACACCGGTCACTGAAAGTTGGCGTGCAGGTACAGCAGGCAGTGAAGAAAGCTAAAGAAATGTTGACCTTCATAACAAGAGTTCAGTAAAGGAGTAAAGAGGTTCTTCTGCAGTTGTATAGGGCTCTGGTGAGACCACATCTGGAGTATTGTCTACAGCTTTGGTCTCCTAATTTGAGGAAGGACATCCTTGTGATTGAGGCAGTGCACCGTAGGTTCACGAGATTGATCCCTGGGATGGCGGGACTGTCATATGAAGAAAGATTGAAAAGACTAGGCTTGTATTCACTGTAGCTTAGAAGGATGAGGGGGGATCTTATAGAAACATATACAATTATAAAATGACTGGACACGCTAAATGCAGGAAAAATGTTCCCAATGTTGGGTGAGTCCAGATCCAGGGGCCACAGTCTTAGAATAAAGCGGCGGTCATTTAAGACTGAGGTGAGAAAAAATGTTTTCACCCAGAGAGTTGTGAATTTATGGAATTCCCTGCCACAGAGGGCAGTGGAGGCCAAATCACTGGATGGATTTAAGAGAGAGTTGGATAGAGCTCTAGAGGCTAGTGGAGTCAAGGGGTATGGGGAGAAGGCAGGCACAGGTTATTGATAGCGGACGATCAGCCTTTTTCACAATGAATGGCGGTGCTGGCGCGAAGGGCCGAATGGCCTCCTCCTGCACCTATTTTGTATGTATGACTGTGACAGTCGCCGGCAGTGGCCGATAAAATTGCCTAAGAGGGACAGGCCCTTAAGAGGGATCCGGTTGGGGGCCACCAGGAAGGAAGATGGACTCAGTGTGTGGGGCGCCAAGAATGCATATTACATATTCTATTACACTGAACATGAGCCTGATTGGAAGTAAAACATACCATCAGTGCACTATTATTTAAATCTAATGCAGAATTTCATAGAATCATAGAGTGATTCACCATGTCGATGCTGACCAGTGGACACCCATCCATATTCATCACAACTTCCACCACTTGGCCCCTACCCTTGCACACTGAGGAAATTCAAGTGTCTAGACACTTGTTAAATGCTGTTAGCAGCTCTGCTTCCACCACTCTCTTCCACATTTCATTTAAGTCTTTCCAATAACTTTCCCTTATATTAGTGAATCAATAACTCTCTGTGTTTAATTCACACACGCTCGTGGTGTTGGTAAGAGATTCCGGTATGTGGTGCCTCAGGAAGCAGAGTATTTATTCTAAAGTTGCTGGCCCATTATGCCTCAAACACATTAACTGGGGTGTGGAAGGAATGAGATCAGTCATCAGCAGAGCCTGCCGGCTTACTCTGTGAACAAGGCACTGGGCAGCAGATTACTTTAATTCAGTGTAGTTTAAAGATGCAGCGAGAGAACAGGCCCTTTGGCCCACTGAGTCTGCACTGACCAGAGATCCCCGTACACTAACACTATCCTACACATTGGGGGCAATTTACAATTTTTACCGAAACCAATTAACCTACAAACCTGTACGCCTTTGGAGTGTGGGAGGGATTCAGAGCACCTGGGGAAAACCCACGCGGTCACGGGGAGAGCATACAAACTCCGTACAGACAGCACCTGTGGTCAGGATCGAACCAGGGTTTCTGGTGCTGTAAGGCAGCAACTCTGCAGCTGCGCCACCGTCAGCCAGAGTGGCTCATGAACCCAAGTCTTTTACCTCACGTGAAGCAGCGCTACAAAGCACCTCCATGGTATTAGTATTCATGAGCTTGAAGTTGGCCACTCTCCACATTCTTCCTGGTGAACAGAGAGCCAGACACACAATTAAGAGCTTGAATAGAAGGTGGAGGAAACTAGACATGAAGGCAGCATTTATATAGAATATAGAACACAGAACAGCACAGACCCTTCCGCCCTGTGCCGAACATGAGGTCAAGATAAAATAATCTCTCTGCCGCCGCATTATCTATATCCCTCCATTCCCTGCATATCCACATGCCTATCTAAAAGCCTTTATACACTACTACTGTATCTGCCTCCACCGCCACTAAGGCAGTGTGTTCCAGGCATCCAGTACCCTCTGTGGAAATAAACTTGCCCTGCACTTCTCCCTTAAGCTGTATCCAGTTTACCTTAACGTTATGTTGTCAAGTGTTTGCCAATTCCACCTTGGGACAAAGTTTCCGACCATCTATGCTTCTCTTCACTTATGTATTCCATCAGAACTCCCCGGAATGGAATTGGCATTGCAGCAAAAACAATTCAGTATGTCCAACTTCTCCTTAGAGCTAATATCCCCCAATCCAAGAAGCATTCTGGTAAATGTCATCTGCACCCTCTCCAAAGTATCTACTTCATTCCTGTAATGGGGCGACCAGAATGGCATGCAATAGAAACATAGAAATAGGTGCAGGAGTAGGCCATTCGGCCCTTCGAGCCATGGCTGATCATCCACAATCAGTACCCCGTTCCGGCTTTTTTCCCATATCCCGTGATTCCCTGAGCCCTAAGACCTAAATCGAACTCTCTCTTGAAAACATCCAGTGAATTAGCCTCCACTGCCGTCTGTGTCGGAGAATTCCACAGATTCACAACTCTCTGGGTGAAAACATTTTTCCTCATCTCAGTTCTGAATGGCCTACCCCTTATTTTTAAACTCTGACCCCTGGTTCTGGACTCTCTCAACATCGGGAACACTTTTCCTGCATCTAGCCTGTCCAATCCCTTAAGAATTTTATATGTTTCTATAAGATAACTTCTCATCTTTCTAAATTTCAGCGAATATAAGCCCAGTTGATTCATTCTTTCATCATGGTCAGTCCCGCCATCCCAGGAATTAACCTAGTGAACCTACGCTGCACTCCCTCAATTGCAAGTATGTCCTTCCTAATAATAATAGAAACCGAGCTATCTTCTACAGCTTCACTCTGGCAGCTCATTCCAAATACCCACCACAGTCTGTGTAAAAAAAGTTGTTCCTTAGGTTCTCAGTAGATTTTCTTTCTCTCTCATCTTAAATCTATGTCCTCTAGTTCTCGATTTCATTAAATAAGGTAAAAGACTGCATTCACCCAACCTATCCCTCCTAAAATTTCCAGCTTAACGGCATATTTCCTAGAGCAGGGTGAACTAGCAATTGTAACAGAATGTCCCAACGTCCATACTAATTTGCGAAAGAAAGACCAAATCAGCCTGCTTGGGTGGCACTCCCCCAGCTTGTCTGACATTCAGTCCTTCCAACACCACTGTTCTGTGGCTGCTGTGTGTACCATCTAAAGCAAACAATTACAATTACTTGTGTAGGAAGGAACTGCAGATGCTCCTTAAACCGTGTAAGGACACAAACACGGGAGTAACTCAGTGGGACAGGCAGCATCTCCGGAGAAACAGAATGTGTGACGTTTCGGGTAGAGACCCTTCTTCAGACTGAAAGTCACGGGCCCTCTTCAGTGACTTTTAGTCTGAAGAAGGATCTCGACTAGAAATGTTACCCATTCCTTCTCTCCAGAGAGGCTGCCTGTTCCACTGAGTTACTCCAGCTTTTTGTATCTTTCTTTATTGTAATTACTTGCCAGGTTACTCCCAAATCGCAAACTCCACCACCAAGATGGGCAAGGGCAGTAGATGCATTCGATCAGGTTCTCTTCCCAGCCACACTCCTTCCTGACTTGGATACATATCAATAGTCCTTCAACATTACTGGGTGTAAATCCTAGAATTGCTGCCAGAATGCACTGTGGCAGCACCTTCACCAGAAGGACCGCAACACATTTAAAAAATAGATATTTGTATGACTAAGGAAAAATAATTTTGTTGTCTCTTAATTGAAGACAACGACAATAAATTAAATCAAATCAAATTAAATCAAGCAAGAGTTCAAGAAAGTGGCTGCTTCTCAAGAATAATCAGGGATGAGTAGTCTTGTGAATAAATAAAATAATTTGTTGATAGAAACAAAATTAGAGTCCAAAAAGGTGCTGGAGAGACTCAGCGGTTCAGGCAGTATCTCTGGAGAAGATGGGCATGTAACATTTCGGGTTGGGAGCCTTCTTCACACTAGTAGCTCAACCATGTTCTTTATGAGTGGTGGACCAGGTCTGAGGGGTCGTGGGGGGATGTGAGGGAAGAGAGGCAGGTAATAGCTGGACACAGATAAAGGGGATTTTAGATTAGAATCCAGTTGTATTGACCAAAGTGAACCATGCTAATTTCTCTGATGGTACAAATGGGGAGTTAGATTGGAGGAAGGGTGAGGGTGAGGAGACGGGGGGGATAGATAGGGGACAAGGACCTTGCAGTACCAGCCATCAGCATCGCTTGAGATCATCATCACCACCATACAATGGTTTGATGGTCTTTTATTGTCATGTGTGTGAAGTGCAAACGCACATTGAAATGTTACAAAACAGTCGAGTATTGCCATTCCAAAGCACATTCCAAGTAACAAATTGTACAGAAATGGTCCGGTGATCCCACACCCATGTTTTCATGCCATTGTAGTCTGGTCTATGCTTTAGGTATTATGAGCGGTGCCCATTCCAGGCGAGCCCCAGACTGCTGCGGGCCTCCAGCCATCACCTTCCCTTGGGCATGCGGATCAACCTGCGAACCGACACCCCTCTCCACGCCCATCTACCTTTGTTTCCCGGAGGTGTTTCCTGCAGCCAACCTCGAGGGAGCAGTAGGCCTGACCCTGATTCCCTGCCCTTTCCCATCGGCCTCGCTCCTCGCCCGTCCCGTCCGTCACCGTCAACGGCTCCATCCTCCTGGTCTCACGTACTTGCTCTCTCCCAGGTCCTCGGGAGATTTGAGCTTCTCGACAAGAAGGGCCGGTCTTCCTCTCCAGAGCTGGGAACCGATGATTGGATTTGAGACCCAGAGAGATTCAGCACCGTCCAATGAGTCTCTGGGAGAATCAACTGATGCTAAACTCCCCGTTGTTAGAACCCAGGACCCCTCTCCCCCTCACTCTCCCCATTCCCCTTCCATCCTTCACCCTTCCTGTCCCTCTCCACTACCGACATGCATTATAGTAAATATTATCTTCTATATTAAATGTATCATATATAATCTGTATTTAAAAGTCTGATTCGGCAGAGGGCTGGGCCTCTCAGACCATTTGGTCATAGGTCAGTTGCTCTTTTTCAATGTTACATTCTTGTGAAGTGTTGTAATGACATGACTCAAGATTTATGGACTGTATACACATCCAAGATCACAACGCTGGAATAATAATGGATTCTGTATTAAGTTTGATACGTTTAATTATACTCATGTTGGGATAAGAGGAAATATATAAGTGAAGGGCAAAATGTGGTTGGGTGAGGAATATGTGATCTTTGTATGTTGGATTTCTTATGTTTATCAAACTTGAGGTGATTAGGCTTTGAGACAGAGATGTGGGTCTGTAGATGTAACAATCCTTTGAGAAATGTTGTCAGTGTAAAAACAAAGCCATAAAAAGAGGCCCAAGGATGAGGCTGGAATTCCATCCCCTAGAGATAACAAGAAAGGGGGAGGGAGTGTGAGTTGGCCAATAAACCGTTATCATTAATCCAGTGGGACATTTATATGACCCTTGTGTGCTGGGAAGATAGGAGATGTGAGTTTGCAAAGAAAGAGTAAATGTATACTTTAAAGTCTGTAATGTAAGATAATGTTAGTTAATAATATGATTTATAATGAGATCATCTGGGATATATATTGTGTTTCATTTAGGATTACATACATTACATCCCTGTATTTATGTCTTTTAGTTTAAGAAGTTACATTATTTCCCAAGACGTATAGGTTTAATGGGAACAATGGCTTGTATATATAAATTGGGTGACCACTGTATCATATGTATCTTATTTTGAGGAGCGATCTCTGAGAATTGAGACCACTTTCCCTTGGTTTCACGTGGTTAAAATAAAGCAATTCAGAACAAAGAATGCAAAGCCACGAGGCTAGTAAAGGGGCCATAAGGGGGAGTCAGGTGACACCTACATCAATTGCAAATGTGGAAATGTACTGGGAAGGAGGGGATAAGTGGGAGCAAGTGATTGGCTGGTAATAAGGGAATGTTGGCAAATGATTGGATATGGAAATGTAATGGGTGGGGCATGCTGATTTGAAAAATGTTATAAAATGAGACGATACTTTGTTTGTAGCGGGAGGAGAGAGCTCCACGTGATTTGATGACGTGGGGAAACCGAACTTCTGTTTTCAATTAAAAGTTTAAACTTCTTGGAGAATTCTCCGCGTGATCTGAATTAATTTGAGTATAGAAAACCACAACAGCCTCCATGTTGCAATCATCTCTCCTATCCACTCTTTTCCCTTTCACTCCTGCTCAATCTACCCCTCCCTAACCCTCTCATCTTTGTTCTCCCTTTCCCTCTCCCCACTCTCCCTCCCACCCTGACTGTCACTCCTTCTCTCTCTTCATCACTATCCCTCACACATGCACACAGGTTCCCCATCACTTACCCGTGTACTCAAGGCACACAAAACACAGGCACACACAAAATAACACGTTCCACACATACATCCACTCACACATTCACATACACACATGCAGGCACATAACACTCCAAGACATCCCACACACGCTCATATACACACTCAGACATACACGCAGTCACACACATATCCCATACACACATTCACTCACATATACATCCCACACGCTGACACATACATACTCACACTCACACCTACACATACACACATTTACTAGGTATGTTCCAAAACTTAACTTCAGCGGCGCTGCAGTTCTGTCACTGGCCGTGTGCGCGGCTTTGAGTGGGGGGGGGGGGGGGGGGGGACGGGGTTAAAATGCCGTTTCCTCCTGCCTGTCCGAGATATATTTTCTTGGGCTGCTAGCTAATGCTGAAGAATTGTTCCGACTGCCGTTCTATGAATTAAAAAAAAACTGCAGGACAATTTCAACGCTGGAGTAAAATAAAAATCAACTTCTAATGCTGTCAACGCATTAGAAGTGGATATCCTGTATGGGACAAATAAAGGTAAGCCGTTTATTTTACATATAAACTTGCTTTTTAGGATTACTTTAATCCAAATTTTACGTTGCGAAAAGGTGATTTAGGCCCCATACAGTGTTTTTCCTGCCGATATAGGGTTTAAATTCACTGCAAACCGCAACGTTCCAATCGATCGTGTTCCACAAAATCCCACTCGCAAGATTATTTAAATGGCTATTAATTTACGGGAATTAAGCATTAAATTCCTTCCATTTAGCCTATAAATTCATGACAATGAGATTTAAAAATCATGTTATATTGTGAATTCTTGTGTGAATGTCATTTGGACACTAAGGCTATTTAAAAATGTTAATCTTTTCTTAAGAAATGGATAGATGTTTAGATCTAGTAATTGAATTTTGTAATTAGCTACAATTAGGTAACTAATTATATGCTTTAATTTCAGGTCATCCAAGTAAGATTGTTTCATATTTGTTTCAGAATGCTTCAATCTGTAATAACTGAAAATTTCTTTCAGTTCTCTTAATTTTTATGAAAGTTATTTTGACTGTCCTCAATCACAGCTTTTGTGTTAAGTCAATTATAAGCAATAGGGAACAAGATGCTAATTTCTGAGTATGAAAATGACCATAACCTTTTTAATACTGAAGATATGAAAGTGAATTAGGTGTCAAATTAAACTTTGTTTTATGCTTTATCTAATAGGTTAAATTGCAGACTTGTTTTTTAAATCTCAAAATCTTGTAACATTGCTACATTTACAATGAACTGGCACAAAGTGAGGAAATGAGGCTTCAGTGGTGTTAGTGGGACACAACCTTGTAGAAAGAAGTGACTAGCGATCCAGTGCATGTTTTCTGCAGAGCGGTAGGTATTGCTCACCTCCCAGTGGCCTGAGAGACACAGCATTCCTCCTCCCACAGCCTGTGTCTCACTGAGTTCACTGAAGCTCCCTACTGCCCTCCTGTGGCTGATCTGCTTCCTTCATCCAGCAACCAAAGCTTCACACTGCAAGCCACGGATGCTCTATCACTCCAGAGTTCAACTATCAATTCAATCGTGGAATCACCTACTTGCCGCATAGTCTAATCACTGCAAGTAACCCACACAACTGGCTGACATTGAATATTAAATAATTCCATACACTTAAACACTTTGTAGCTTAGATTTACAACTTTTCCGTGTTGATTTCCGAGTGAATATTTTAAAGAAGCAGCATTTGGAATAAACTAACTAGATGCAGAAACATGCATAGATTGGCTTTTCTGCTCTAAAAATGTTTGTAGGCACAGTATTGAGCATTTGCTATGGTTATTCATGTGGATATTGCTGGCAAGGCCAATATTTTTTGCTTATTTATTGTAAAGACAGAAATTGCTGGAAACAGGTCAGGCTGCATCTGTGCGAAGCGAAATTGAGTTAGTGGGTCAGGTTAGAGACCCTGAAGCTGTGTGGTAGCAGTGGTAAATGTTGCACCACCATGGCTCTAATGGGCCCAGGTACTAATGCCACTTTAGTAGCTCACCTGCGTGAGATAAGATAAGTAATGTTCCATTTTATGTGGCATTAGAGTGAGTGCACACATGAGTTACCGCGTTTCCTGAGTACCTGCCGTTCACATTACAAGCCGCTACGAGACATCCACGAGCTCCGACCTACCCGCTACATACATTCTACGTACTTACCACAAGTTTGATTTTTTTTAAACTCGGGAGAGCTCTTGGGTAAACTCGCATCGTGGGACAGGGCCTTTAATGTCACATGAACTGAGGAAATCAGAATTATTATACATGAATAAAATTAAACAAAATTCAAGTATAAGAGACAGGGTGAAGAGAGTCTGTGCTGTCCATGCTGTCTGTATGGAGTTTGTACGTTCTCCCTGTGACCGTGTGGGTTTTAGAAACATAGAAAATAGGTGCAGGAGTAGGCCATTCGGCCCTTCAACCCTTTAAGAATCACCTGCCAGTCTATCTTGGCCAATTCACATCTCATACCTTCAAAGTTACCTTCGTTCAAGTTCAGAACCCTTGTTTCTGACTTAATTTTGTCACTCTCCATCCTAATGAAGAACTCAACCATATTATGGTCACTCTTGCCCAAGGGGCCACGCACAACAAGACTGCTAACTAACCCTTCCTCATTACTCAATACCCAGTCTAGAATAGCCTGCTCTCTCGTTGGTTTTCTCTGGGTGCTCTGGTTTCCTCCTACATCCAAAAGATATACAGGTTTGTAGGTTAATTGGCTTCAGTAAAATTGTAAATTGTCCCAAGTTTGTAGGTTCATGTTTGTGTACAGGGTAATTGCTGGTTGGCACGGACACGGTGTGCCGAAGGGCCCTTTTCCGTACCATATCTCTAAAGTTTAAAGTCTAAAGAAAGATACATAGTGCAGAATATAGTTCTCACTATTGTAGCATCACAATTCCAGGGAAAAAATCCAATGTCTGCAATAGGATAGATCGGAAAATGGGAACTGAAACCTAGCATATGGAACCACATTTGACCAGGTAAATGGATAGATACATAGATACACAGAAAATAGGTGCAGGAGTAGGCCATTCGGCCCTTCAATGTGATCATGGGTGATCATCCACAATCAGTACCCCGTTCCTGCCTTCTTCCCATATCCCTTGATTCTGCTAACCCTAAGGGCTCTACGTAATGCTGTTTTGAATGCATCCAGTGAATTGGCCTCCACCGCCTTCTGAGGCAGAGAATTCCACAAATTCACAACTGGATGAAAAGGTTTTTCCTCATTTCAGTTATAAATGGCCTTACCCTTATTCCTAAACTGTGGTCCCTGGTTCTGGACTCCTCAACATCTGGAACTTGTTTCCTGCATTTAGCAAAGGAAAGGTTTAGATGGATATTGTAGATCAGTCAGTATTAGTTAACCTGATCCATGTCATGTTTTACTGCATACCGCTGTGTATTCAAACCATTATCTGGTTGAGTGTTCATATTATCTAGTCTGCTAGTCCAGCCTCTAGTTAGATTCATTGCTGAGCTTGAGTTTACAACACGTATATATTTGAGCTCTGTGAATTTACTATAATAAACAATTTCTACTTATGTACGGATCCTGAGTTATTACACTTGTTTATATGGGGGTCAGAAGTGGCATGAACTTGCCCAGGTAGTTCACCATGCCTAAAAATCTTTGCAGACCGGCAACATCGGTTGGCGCTGCCATTTAACGGATGGCTGCTATCTTTGCAGGATCGGCTTTGAGGCCATTGTTGGTGAATCACCACGTTGGTCCACCTAACAGTAGTAGTGGAGTTGGGGATGGCATCAAACAGGAAATTAGAAATGCGTGCAACAAAGGTAAAACAGTTATAATGGGTGACTTCAATCTACATATAGATTGGGTGAATCAAATTGGCAGGGGTGCTGAGGAAGAGGATTTCTTGGAATGTATGCAGGATAGTTTTCTGAACCAACATGTAGAGGAATCAACAAGAGAACAGGCTATTCTAGACTGGGTATTGAGTAATGAGGAAGGGTTAGTTAGCAGTCTTGTTGTGCGTGGCCCCTTGGGCAAGAGTGGCCATAATATGGTTGAGTTCTTCATTAGGATGCAGAGTGACATTGTTAATTCAGAAACAAGGGTTCTGAACTTAAAGGAAGGTAACTTTGAGGGTATGAGACGTGAATTGGCCAAGATAGACTGGCAATTGATTCTTAAAGGGTTGACGGTGGATATGCATTGGAATGCATTTAAAGACTGCGTGGATGAACTACAACAATTGTTCATCCCAGTTTGGCAAAAGAATAAATCAGGGAAGGTAGTGCATCCATGGATAACAAGGGAAATCAGGGATAGTATAAAAACAAAAGAAGCATACAAATTAGCCAGAAAAAGCAGCCTACCAGAGGACTGGGAGAAATTCAGAGTCCAGCAGTGGAGGACAAAGTGCTTAATTAGGAAAGGGAAAATAGATTATGAAAGAAAACTGGCAGGGAACATAAAAACTGACTGAAAAAGTTTTTATAGATATGTGAAGAGAAAAAGAGTAGGTAAAAGAAATGCAGATCCCTTGCAATCAGAAACAGATGAATTGATCATGGGAAACATGGACGTGGCAGACCAATTGAATAACTACTTTGGTTCCGTCTTCACTAAGGAAGACATAAATAATCTGCCGGAAATAGCAGGGGACCGGGGGTCAAATGAGATGGAGGAACTGAGTGAAATCCAGGTTAGCCGAGAAGTGGTGTTGGGTAAATTGAATGGATTAAAGGACGATAAATCCCCAGGGCCAGATAGGATGCATCCCAGAGTACTTAAGGAAGTAGCCCCAGAAATAGTGGATGCAATAGTGATAATTTTTCAAAACTCTTTAGATTCTGGAGTAGTTCTTGAGGATTGTATGGTAGCTAATGTAACCTTACTTTTTAAAAAGGGAGGGAGAGAGAAAATGGGGAATTACAGACCAGTTAGTCTAACATCGGTAGTGGGGAAAATGCTAGAGTCAGTTATTAAAGATGGGATAGCAGCACATTTGGAAATTGGTGAAATCACTGGACAAAGTCAGCATGGATTTATGAAAGGTAAATCATGTCTGACGAATCTCATGGAATTTTTCGAGGATGTAACTAGTAGAGTGGAAAAGGGTGAACCAATGGATGTGTTATATCTGGACTTTCAGAAGGCTTTCGACAAGGTCCCACATAAGGGATTAGTATGCAAACTTAAAGCACACAGTATTGGTGTGGATAGAGAACTGGCTGGCAGACAGGAAGCAAAGAGTAGGAGTAAACGGGTGCTTTTCAGACTCCGCAAGACTCTGTGCTGGGACCTCAGCTATTTACAATATATATTAATGATCTGGACGAGGAAATTGAATGCAACATCTCCAAGTTTGCGGATGACACAAAGCTGGGGGCAGTATTAGCTGTGAGGAGGATGCTAGGAGGATGCAAGGTGACTTGGATAGGTTGGGTGAGTGGGCAAATGCATGGCAGATGCAGTATAATGTGGATAAATGTGAGGTTATCCACTTTGTTGGCAAAAACAGGAAAGTAGACTATTAGGAAAAGGGGAGATGCAATGAGATCTGGGCGTCATGGTACACCATTCATTGAAAGTAGGCATGCAGGTGCAGCAGGCAGTGAAGAAAGGGAATGGTATGTTAGCATTCATAGCAAAAGGGTTTGAGTATAGTAGCAGGGAGGTTCTACTGCAGTTGTACAGGGTCTTGATGAGACCACACCTGGAGTATTGCATACCGTTTTGGTCTCCTAATCTGAGGAAAGACATTCTTGCCATAGAGGGAGTACAGAGAAGGTTCACCAGACTGATTCCTGGGATGTCAGGACTTTCATATGAAGAAAACCTGGATAGACTACTCCTGCACCTATTTTCTATGTTTCTATGAAAGCATGGCCAACATAGTTAACTTGGTTGATTCGAAACCTGCATTTGCTGGGGTTAAGTTTTAAGTTTACCTCCCTGGCGCGGTCGAGCACCTTTTTCAAATTGTCACCATGCTCCTGCAGGTCTTTACCTGCTATGATAATATCATCCACAATTATCATGGAGGGTTACCTGTCAAAAATTAGCGTTGGAATACTTCGCTGGCTGAATTGATGCTGAATGGCGTGTGCAGAAATCTGTAGCGTCCGAAGGCTGTGCTGAAAGTAGTGACCAGCGATGATTGATCGTCAAGGGGAATTTGCCAGAACGTGCTCTTGGCATCCAACACAGAGAGCACTGTAGCCTTTCCCATGTGCACAGCCACCTCTTCCACAGTACGCACGGGTGGTGAGGTCTCTTTAACGCAGTATTTAGGTCTCTAGGGCTGATACAAATACGTATCTCCTGCTTGTTCTTTTTAGTGGCAGCAACCATGGAGAATACCAATCTATTGGTTCAGAGACTGGCGTGATGACCTCTAGGGAACCATTCTATCAAGTTCAGCCTTAACCCCGTCTTGCATGGCAATTGGAATGCGATTAGCTGTGCGAACTACAGGCTTGACGTCCGGGCCTAGAAACATTGAATACGTGAGCGGCAGCTTGCCGAGTTCATTATTGTAATCCACCAAGATGCGTTGTGTAGAGTTGGGGGTTGGCTTTAGTTGATGAACAGCTCTGCTGAATGAAACCAGCCCCATGTCAATACAAGTTTCTACACCTAAGAGTGGTATAACTTTGCTCCTTACAATTTAAAACGGTAGTTTGTATGACTGTGTCACTAGGTGGCACTGCAGGTCACAACTCCAATCTGAATTAGTTTGCTTCCGCCATCAGCGAGTAACGTGGCGCTGCTAGCTTTTATCTTCTTAGCATTCTGTAAGAGTCAAAGAGCCACCGGTATTATTGACGAAATCACGTATTAGACCACCGATATTATTGGCGAAGTCACCTATTAGACCACCGGTATTATTGGCGGAATTACTTATTAGACCACCAGTGGTGTCACCCATGAAGTCTCCGACTTAGCCCGTTGAACCACCACCAGATATGATGTCACCCGCTCCTCCAGTCATAGGTGCAGAATTATGGCCATTTGGCCCATCGGGTCTACTTCGCATTTAGTCATGGCTGATCAGTCTTTACCTCTCAACCCCATTCTCCTGCTTCTTCCCATAACCGTTGACACCCTTACTAATCAAAAATATGTCAATCTCTGCCTTAAAAATACCCAATGACTTGGCCTCCACAGCCTTCTGCGGCACTTAATTTTTCAGATTTACCACCCTCTGACTAAAGAAATTCCTCCGTATCTGCTTTCTGAAGTCTTTCATTATACAATATTATTTCTGTACACAGAGTGTCAGATTATTGGGATCAACAGTGGGGGAGCTCTGCCTCAGTAACCTGTGGCTTCCAAGGCTGAGCTGTTCCCCAGCGACGGGCTGGTGTTGTGCTGGCAGCAAGACCAGGCGTATTTAAAGTGTGAATAAGAAGCATAAACTAACACAGGGAGCAGCGGGTCCAACCTTAGAAAGGCAATAGATTTGAACGGATTGTGTTTTTTAAAAAAAACTGCAGTGTGCCTGACTGGAGCTAACGTGAGAGCAGCTGAATGTCTAAACAATGCACCGAAGATAAACACACCAAGCTGGAATAATTCAGTTGGTCAGGCAGCATCTCTGGAGAAAAGGAAACAGTGACGTATCCGGTGGAGACCCTTCATCAGGCTGAGAGTCAGGGGAGAGAAAAACTAGAAGTATGGGAAGGTACAGAACAAGGCAGAGCCTACATCAATGACTCAGGAATGGTGAAACCCACAATGATCCATTGTTGGCTTGGGATGAGGTGATAACAAAGAAATACAAGCGGTGAAATTAGCAAGAGGACTAGGTTGGGGGAAGGACAGAGAGAGAGAGAGAGAGAGAGAGAGGGAATGTAAGGGTTACTTGAAGTTAGAGAGATCAATATTCATTCTACTGGGTTGTAAGCTGCCCAAGCAATATATGAAGTGCATCAGCCAAGCCCTAGTCCCAGTTCTATGCTGCTCCTGTTCCTGCCTGTTGTAGCCGCTAGTTAATCTGCTGAGAGGCAACATGTTGGAGCACTTTCAATTCAAGCCAGGTCGATGCTCATAACTGCTTGGAGGTGACAGATTGGATTCTGTCTCTCTGCCAACTGGGCATGTTCAACATCGAGTGCGAGTTTATAAAATTATAACTCACCCCATCGCAACCTTACTCTGTCAGGAGGCTGTTATCCCCTTGCTTTATACCTGATATTAATCATGGGCTTTATAACTACATATTAGGAGAGACATCCTTGTCGGTGTCTGGGTGTAAAATGCATTGCAGGTCACTGCCAGCAATGCTCCTTGCTGCATCGAATTCTTCACAACAATCGTGGGAGCTGGTTTCTATTCAGGGAGTAACCTGTTAATCTAATGTAGCAAGATTAACCTGTAGCAAGAAGTGCAGCCTCAATAAATGGCTCAGTTTTAATGGAACAACTTCTGATGATTCTCTTTAAAAAAAAAAATAGTCAAAGCAATCGGTTATGAAATGATAGAATCAAAGTGCTGGAGTAACTCAATGGGTCAGGCAGCATCTCTGGAGAAAAGGGATGGATGATGTTTCAGGTTGGAATTATTCTTAAGAAGGGTCAGAAGAAGAGTCCCAACTAAAAATGTCACCTTTTTCTCCAAAGATGCTGCCTGACCCGCTGAGTTTGTCCGGTACTTTGTGTCGATCTTTGGTATAAACCAGCGTCTGCAGTTTTTTGTTTCTATTGGCTATGAAAGGAGTCTGCTATAAGGTTGTTCATTGTACAAGGTGACATAGGGATTAGCATCGATTAACTCCCACCCGTCATCAGTCTAAAGCAGGGTCCCGACTCAAAAGGTCTCCAATTCATTTCTCCATGGATGCTGCCTGATCCGCTGCATTACCCCAGCGCTTTGTATCTTATATTTTAATTGAATTGAATACCTTTGTTTAGCCAAATATATATACATACAAGGAATTTGCCTTGGTGCTTTGCTCGCAAGTAACAACACGATATACAGTAGGCAATAAAAAATAAAAATAATTTAGACATGTGAAGAATGAAATAAAATACCAGAGTCTGTTAAAACAAAACTGTTTTTATGTCTGGCTGTGGCGGCTTTGACAGTCTGGAGTCGCCTTCCAGAGGGAAATGCTTCAAAGAGTTTGTGGCCCGGGTGAGAGGGGTCAGAAATGATCTTGCCCGCTCGCCTCCTGTCCGTCAATGGGGGGAAGGTTGCAGCCAACAACCTTCTCGGCTGATCAAACGATGCATAGCAGTCTCTGAATGCCATGCTTGGTGGCTGAGCCAAACCAAACCATGATGGAGAAGGTGAGTACAGACTCAATGATGGCAGTATAAACCTGGACCATCATTGTTTTCTCAGCTGCCGCAAGAAGTACATCCTCTGTTGGGCCTTTTTGACTGTGGAGTCGATGGTGACCTCCCATTTAAGGTTCCTGGAGATGATGGTTCCAAGGAACTTAAATGACTCCACATATGTGACTGTGGTGTTGCTCCTTGTGTCCCCTCCCCTTGATGCTACCTATTTAGATACCCAAGGGTTACAAGCTGATGGACAAGAACATTTGGTATTGTGTTCAGTTTTGGTCACCCTGTTATAGGAATGCTGTCATTCAGCTGGAAAGGGTGCAGGAAAGATTTATTATGATCGCTAGAGATGCTACCTGACCCACCGAGTTACTCCAGCACTTTGTGTCTCTTTTTGATGTTATATTTTGTCTCTTATTAAAGATTCCCTGCTGCCCCTGGTGCAATCCTGCAGTATTCTGCTGAGTACAAATTTTATCGTTCAGGTCACTTTTGACAGTTTCCAAGGATATTTGTAAAAGCAAAGACCGGCAATATGCCAAGACTATGAGATAAATCTAAAGGGTAAATGCACAGTCCTTTACCCAGAGTAGGGGAATCAAGACAGAGGACATAGGTTTAAGGTGAAGGAGCATTTACTCGGAACCTGAGGGGCATCTTTTTTACACAAATGGTGGTAGGTGTATTGAACGAGCTGCTGGAGGAGGTAGTTGAAACAGGTACTGCAACAACATTTAAGAAACATTTAGAAAGGTACATAGATAGCATAGGTTTATAGGGATATGGGCCAAACACAGGCAGGTAGAACTAGTGTGGATGGGGCATGTTAGTTGGCGTCGGCAAGTTGGGCCGAAGGGCCTTTTTCTACACTGTATCACTAAAAGCAATGATGGAGACACACTGTGATGCCAGCTTCTTCTTCTTGCATAGCATGGTGTGCACAGCCTAAAGTTATAGATCAAGGGGTAGACATCCAGGCCAGGATGGCTGGCATCACGCAAGAAGACTGTGATGCCAGCTGACACATTGACACTGAATGTTGGACCCTGCCCCACACTGACCAGTCAATCAAGTTCCCTCATTATACAGAAACACCGTGCAATATTAATATGGAGAAGTAGGGGCGGCACAGTAGTGCAGTGGTTGGATTGATAAGAGTATCCTCCCCCCTCCTCCCCCCCTCCCCCCCCCCCCCATATAGTTTTGCGCCACGGGTCCTATACCCTATAAAAGAGTGAACTCCACATGGATCAGAGTCGGTCTTCTGGAGATGCACTTGGGATCGTGTGACCAGCTGGAGGGCTTGGATGAGTAGAGACAAGGATCAGACCCGTGGTGGTTAGGTATTGTATAGGGAGTTTGTTTGTGTATGGAAAGAATAAAGAATAGTTAATCCAGTGCTTGACTCAGCGTTTTACTGAATAAGACTAGGGGAGTGAGAGTAGGAGCATAATTCCATTTCCACCTTCACCTCCCCCCCCCCCCCCCCCCCCCCCCCTACAGGGATGGGACACTCGGGAGGGGACGGGGATGGTCCAGTAGCAATCCAACAACGCTTACAGCGCCGGAGACCCGGGTTTGATCCTGACTACGGATGAAACGCAGATCTGTATTCATGCAGCAGCACAGCTGCTGAGAATGTTTATCGCGATGACCTTTGACAAATCCCATGAATCCTTGCGTTTTTCGGAATACCGAACTCGTTTATTGCCGTCGGGAATATGTCCTTTATATTGACCTTTTGTCCCTTGTTTGGGAGTGAGAAAGTTGACAACCCTAGTGTACAGAGACATGTACTATATCTCTAAACTAAACTAAAATAATCTCTGGATATTCTAAAAACTTGGATGGTACAATGAGAATCAGGTTTACACTGAAGAAGATTTCATTAATTTGTTTTACAGTTTGAGTGATCCTAAACTTTGTCTTATAGTGATATCTAATCTGTTATTTTATTTTATAGTATCATCCCACCCCAAAGTTTATTTAGGTCTGAAGTTAACATACCCTCCTCCTTATCCTTTTATTACTGACTCTGTTAGAACATTGATTTCTTCTCAGGCAAACGGTGGTGAAGGCTGACGTTGCAATTGCAGCATTAAGCATTTAAAAGCTTTGATTCCTTCTCCAGGCGGGGTCACTTTAACAGTTTATTGTAATCCAATTCCACTAACAGCTTCCTCAATTCCCAACGGCCTCCCCTTCCCAACCTCTGTGTTTCAGCCGTGCTGAATCCGCTGCCAAACTTCACCACGTCATGGTCCTTGATTCCAACGCCTTCTTCAAATGGTTCGGTCAGCTGACATGTATGTAGTGCAAAAGCAGACTTGGGCTGCCACTCCCGCAAGATCCAAGATTCAATTTAATTGTCACATGTACCAATTAAGGTGCAGTGAAATTTGAGTTACCATACAGCCATACTACATAAAAAGCCCAAAATACACACAGCACATAAAATAAAGTTTAACATAAACGTCCACCACAGTGGAATCAACATTTCTCACTGTGATGGAAGGCAATAAAGTTCAGTCATTTTCCTCCTTTGTTCACCTGTGGTTGGGGTTTTTGAACGGGGCCGTTGCCGACGGTCCACTGTTCAAGCCCTCTTATCGGCAAGCCCTCCGTGGCATGGATCTTCCAAATTGGCCTCTTCTTACTGGAGACCGCTGCTTGATGGTGTTAAAGTCCACATGCCCTGCGGTCGGAGCTCCAACACTGGCGATCCTTGGCAAAAGATCCCAGGCTGCGCGATGGTAAGTCTGCGACACTTGAAACTCTGGGCCGGTTTCCAGGAAAAGTCGCAATGGGGGAGCGGATGTCCGACATGGAGAAAAATCGCATCTCCATCGAGGTAAGTGACTGGAAAAAGTTTCCTCCGATCCCCCCCCGTCCCCAGCACCCTCCACATACCAAGGGACATTAAAACAAACATTCAAGACATACTTAAAATAATAAAAACAGAGAAGGGACAAAACAGACTGCTGGCGAGGCAGCCAATACGGGCGCCTACCCCTCAATCAACCGCCGGTGTCATAAATCAAACACGTCCAAGGAATGACTGCTTTCATCTTCATTGCTCTAATATTCCCAACCTTTCCAAGAGTTCAAGAGAGTTTTATTGTCATGTGTCCCTAATAGGATAATGAAATTCTTGCTTTGCTTTACCACACCAGAACATAGTAGGCACAAATACTGAACAGATCAGTGTGTCCATATACCTTTGCATAAATATATACACCCTTGAATAATTAAACTGATAAAGTGCAAATAAACAGATTATTGGCTATTAATGTTCAGAGTTTTGTCCGAGCCGAGTTTAATAGCCTGATGGCTGTGGGGAAGGATCTGTTCCTGACCCTGGTCGTTGCAGTCTTCAGGCTCATGTACCTTCTACCTGAAGGTAGCGGGGAGATGAGTGTATGGCCCGGATTGTGTGGGTCCTTGATGATACTGCCAGCCTTTTTGAGGCAGCGACTGTGATAGATCCCCTCGATGGATGCCCTTAATCTCTCCTCTTACAGTTTTATATCGCGCCGTGGAGACTACGGATCTTCCCTGTGCTCCCTCTCCTCTGTCTCGGCATTGCTATGAGGTAGTATAAGGTTGGAAACATAGACAGGACTGAAACAAAAGGCATGCATCAACTATGGAGTCATAGATTCATACACTACATGCCTTTCATACTGACTTTAAAGTACTTATATGCACTAATCCCATTTACTACTATTGTTAATTAAAGGTATGCAAAAGTATGCACTTTTCAACAAGCCAACAGTGATCTAAAGTAATGTAGCATGGAAAGAGGCCCTTTGGCCCACCAAATCTATGCTGATCAGCCAGCGCCTATCTATATATTTTTTTAATTTTAGAGATACAGCATGGAACCAGGCCCTTCAACCCACCTAGTCTGTGCCAACCAGCGATCACTCATACACTAGTTCTATCCTACACACTAGGGGCAATTTTGCAGAAGCCAATCAACCTACAAACCTGTACGTCTTTGGAATGTGGGAGAAAACCTGAGCACCCAGATGAAACCTGGTTACAGTGAACGTAAAAACTCCAAACAGACTGCGTCCCTGTGCCACCTGTAGCAAACTGATGCTATTTTCCAGCGATCAACCCCTAACTTCCAAGTCCCGTACTTACCTAAATACCCCTTAAGTGTAATGAGAGCATCCATTTTCACCACCCCTTCAGGCAGTGTACTCCAGAGTTCAAGCATTCTCTGGATACAATTGTAAGGAGGCATGGTGGCGTAGCGGTAGAGATACTGTCTTACGGCGCCAAAGTCCTGGGTTTGATCCTGACTATAGTCAGTATGGAGTTTGTACGATCTCCTTGTGACTGCGTGGATTTTTTCTCGGTGCTCCGGCTTCCTCCCACATTCCAAAGACGTGCAGGTTTGTAGGTTAATTGGCTCTGTAAAAATTATAAATTGTCCCTAGTGCGTCGGATGGTGCGAGTGTGTGGGGATCACTGGTTGGCACGGACTCGGGGACTGTTTCTGTGCTGTATCTGTATCTCTATCTTTAAATTGCATTCATTAAATCCCCTTTATATTTCCTACCCCTCACCTTAAACTCCTGCCGTCTGGTCAGGAGATGTTTCTCACTATTATCCAGATCTACAGTATGACCCTCATTATTTGGTAGTCCTCTCTCAGGTTTCCCCTTATCCTTTTCTGCTACAGTGAAAACAAATCCAGCCTACCTAGTTCTATCTCATAAGTGAAATGCTCCAGCCCAAGCAACACACTACCAAGCTTATCGGACGCTGTGCAAACCTCACTCCATTTAAACCATACCATGGTTGTAAAACTGACGCTGGACGGCAAGGAAGAGCCTCAAATCTCCAAGCATCCAATTTGGTTTTTGGAATTTTTAATATTAATAAAGTTTAAAATTAAATTAGGTGGTCATGCATTTAAATAGCTATTGAACAAACTATCGAAGGGCCTGATTGAATGCTGTATATTTTAATCATTCAATGATTTAATAACTAGATGAGAAAACAAGAAATACCAAGATAAATATTCAACAGGAGGTATATTACCTCCTTCATTGTACTGAGGCAACCACTTATTTTCTTGCTATATGTCCTTACATGGGAAAAGATGGGACAGCGTCTCTTCGTTTAGTCTCGATTAGTTTTGCTTAGAGATACAGCATGGAAACAGGCCCTTTGGCCTACCGAGTCCATGCCGACCAGCAATCACTGCACACTAACACTATCTTACGCACTCTAGGGACAATTTCCAATTTTACAAAGCTATTTAGCTTGTACATCTTTGTAGTGTGGGAGGAAACTGGAGTTCCCAGTGAAAACCCATGCAGTCGCAGGAAGAATATACAAACTCTGTACAGATAGCACACGTAATCAGGATCGGCCCTGGGCCTCTGGTGCTGTAAGAAGCAAATGTACCACTGCGCCACTGTACCACCCCATTCATTTGCAAAGGACCTGCTCTACATCGTATTCCCGTCCTCCTGCCTTGGCTTATTGACCTGTTAAACATCCCTGCTTAAGAAGTGTTTACCTCGGTTTTGAAATCTTCATTTAATCTGCTGTTTTAACAACTTCTCAAAGAGTTCCAGATTTCCACTCAGCGTTTGTTGGACGTCACAGGAGCAGAGGCCCAGTCAGAAGCTTGGATGCGCTTTGAATGTCGCTGGATTGCAGGCCAGCTCCTGTAACTCTCCTGTTGTCCTGACAGCATTGTGCGTCAATCTTCCCGGGAATGCAGCCAGCCCTAGCAAAGAGTCAACTTCCCGCTTCCAATGCACTCACCCCGCTGTCCTTCCCTGCTACTGTCAAATCAATTGAGTCAGATTTCTTATTCTTCCCTGGGGCTGCCAGAAGACAACATGCTGATGTGAGCAGAGGCACTCTGCACTTTCCCTGTCAAGCGTTCAGCCAGACTTCTTCTAAGTTATAGATTCATAGAGACATAGAGTAATAGAACGTGGAAACAGGCCCTTCGGTCCAACTTGCCCATACCGACCAACATGCCCCATCTACACTAGTCCCACCTGCCTGCATATCCTTCCAAACCTGTCCTATCCTTGTACCTAAGATAAACACAAAATGTTGGAGTAAATCGGTGAGAGAGAATGAATGGGTGACGTTTCGGGTGGAGACCCTTCTTGAGACTCATGTCAGGGGATTGGACAGGGCAGATATAGTATGTAGTCGGAGACAGTAAGACTGGTGGGAGAACTGGGAAGGGGGAGGGGATGGAGAGAGAGAGGGAAAACAAGTGTTATTTGAAGTTAGAGAAGTTAATGTTCATAC
Source organism: Raja brachyura (assembly GCA_963514005.1). Next base: position 27,851,463 of record OY740790.1, read on the forward strand.
CGCTTGGGGTGTCAGCTACCCAAGTGAAATATGAGGTGCTGTTCCTCCAATTTGCGTGGGCTTCACTCTGACAATGGAGGAGGCCCAGGACAGAAAGGTCAGATTGGGAATGGGAGGGGGAGTTAAACTGCTGTGCAACGGGGAGATCAGGTATGTTAAGTTGGACTGAGCAGAGGTGTTCCGTGAAACGATCGGCGAGCCTGCACTTGGTCTCGACGATATACAGCAGTTGACACCAGGACAGCGGTTACAGTTCCTTGTACCTGTCCAATTCTTTCTTAAATGTTGTAATAGTACCTGCCTCAACTACCTCGCTTGGCAGCTCGTTCTATACACCCACCGCCTTTGTGCAAAAAAGTTACCTTCAGATTCCTAGTAAATCTTTGCTCCTTCACCTTAAACCCATGTCCTCTGGTTCTCGTTTCCCCTACCATGGGCATCTACCCGATCTAGTCCTCTAATATTATACATCTCTCTAAGTTCACCCCTCATCCTCCTGTGCTCCAAGGAATAGAGTCCCAGCCTGCTCAACCTCTCCCTATAGCTCATGCCCTCTAGTCCTGTCAACATCCTTGTCAAGCGTATTGATTGAAGGCAGAGTAAGGGGAGGGTCAGTAGGGAGGTGCAATAAGAAATGGGTGGCAGAAGGCCAGGTCTCGTGGTGAAAAGGAGGGAAGATTTCTATCAAGATTGCAAAGAGTGTCTGGTTGCTCTTGGCATGTTGTCGGTCTTTGCTTTTACACAACATCCTTGGGGGCTGTGAAAACTGTCAAAAGTGAACTGAACGATAAAAATTGTAGGCAGCCGAAATCTGCTGGATCGCGCCAGGGGCAGCGGGGACTCTTTAATAAGAGACAAAATATAACCTGAAGAAGAGACACAAAGTGCTGGAGTAACTTGGTGGGTCAGACAGCATCTCTGGGGATCATGGACTGGTAATGTTTCAGATTCTACAGAGTTTTAGTTTAGTGATTCGGCATGGAAACAGGCCCTTCGACTTATCGAGTCCATGCTGACCATTGATCACCTATTCACACGAGTTCTACGCTATCCCTCATTCTCATCCACTCCCAACACATTAGAGGCAATTTGCAGAGGGCCATTCTGGCCACTGTGGAGAAGGGCAGAGCAGGGGAGCAGTGTGATTACCTTCATGTTGGACACAGCTGCAGCTCTGCCACCTTTGCCTCACTATCTGAACACAGTCAAGAGCCAAAGACAGCACAATGGCTCAGCGGCAGAATTGCTGTCTTACAGCACCAGAAACCCTGGTTCGATCCTGACTGCCGGTGCTGTCTGCATGGAGTTTGTATGTTCTCCCTGCGTCCGTGTGGGTTTTCTCCGGGTCTGTTTTCCTTCCACATCCGAAAAAAAGTGTTTTATTGCCATATAACCCGAAACTGAATACTGAAATGAAATTCTTACTTGAGGCAGTAGTATCACAGGTTTGTGGACACGGAACTCAATAGATATTACAATAAATGAACAGAAACAAATAAAATAAATTAAAAAATAACAATTTCGTGCGAAGACTAAAACAAAGCCCAAAGAGCCCAAGCAGTTTGTAGTTTAGTTGGAGTACATAGTGTTCAGTAGCCTGATGGCCATTGGGAAGAAGCTGTTCCTGAACCTAGACGTTACAGTTTTCTGACTCATATATTTTCTTCCTGATGGCAGGAGTGAAATGAGAGCTTAGCCAGGGAGGTGTGGGTCCTCGATGATGCCGGCTGTCTTTTTTGAGACAGCACCCCCTCTATATCCCTCTGATAGTGAGGAGGTCAGTACCCGAGATGGACTGGCCAGTGTTCACTTTTTGTAATCTCGTTCATTCCTGGGTATTCTAGTTGCACTTCACTTGTGGCTGGCTGTTTATATTGCTGCACTGCCTTTATCTGACAGGTTGTAATATAACAGTGGCAACATGATGGCAAACAGAGGAAGAAATAATATATCAAAGGGCGTCATAATATAAAGATAATAATGTTGCAAAAGAAGAAGCACAAATATTTTGGAGAGAGCTCCATTATTTAACTAGTTGTGATCTCATCATGATGTAATGCTCTCGAGGCAGTATTGAAGTATGGCACTGTTATGATATTGGATATGGTGATGGGATATATCTTCTAATAACTCCCCCTCTGTAATGTAGCAGTGGATCAGTGCTTGGGCCATGCAGAACATGATTTTAAATATGAGAGAGGGCAGGTGATGTTCAATCTAACCCAGATCAAAGTGACCACTGTTCACAGCTATGACCAACAGCCTTGCCCAATGACCCTGGATGCTGGGACCAAATAGGTCAAATAAGACTTGAGGAAGGAGGAAGATGAAATATCCACACAAAACAGGAAGCAACAATTTTGCTTGGGTAGCTTACAACCCAGAGGAATGAACCTTGAATTCTCTAATTTTAAGTAACCTTTATTTACACTACCCCCCCGTCCCCCGTCCCCTTCCTCCACCCTAGTCATTTTACCAGTTCCACAGTTCACCTGCTTTTATTCTGTATGACTCTATTTAATACTTTATTGGTTTGTAGGTTTGTGTCATAATTGAACATCAGATATCATGCAGAAAATTTGGGATAGGTTTACACAGACACATGCCACCAAAACACTATTTTATGAATGGAGAGCATTGGGCTGGTGTGGCATGTCGAAGTAGAACGGTATGAACAACCTCTCACATCTGTGACTCTCCTAGATCATATAGATTGGTTCCTCGGATGAGAGATGTTTTCTTTATCCTTTATAGCCCGGGCGATCTCCTAATGTCTGTGGACTTGATTGGGAACATTCAACCTGGAGCATGTTCAAGGAGATCATTGAGAACCAGTTTTTCACATCCCAAGATAACGCTTCAGATATGGAGACTACTGTGTCACAACCATGCTGACCCAGTACCAAGATAGTTTGCCAAATCAGGAGCCCACATTTTGTGTTTTCCCCTCAAAGGGGGTTTGACTGGGTTAGATCACAATGTTCAATAAATGTGCTAGAGACCAGATATAAATCACTATAAATAGGTATGTTACAAAACTTACCTTGAGCAGCGCTGCAGTTCTGCCGCTCCCCGTGTGCGCGACTTTGGCGCATTTCAGAGGGGGGCGGGCTTAAAGTGACGTTTTTCTTCAGACTGGGCAAATCGATCCATGTCGGGCGATTTTGTTGCGGAAGAAAAATCGCTCCGACATTTGATTAATGAAGGTATTTTTAAATTACGCTAGATTATTTATTATCTAAAGTAATTTAAAAATCACCTTCAAAAGCCGTGAGCGCTGATAACGGGAAGGATTTTGCGTAGGGGAGAAAAAAAGGTACACAGTTTATTTTTATATTAAAAGTTGGTTTTTATGGAGGCTTTAATAATATTTCATGTTGCGAAATTGGGTCCAAAAAAAATGTATGAACCAGCAGTATTTTTCATACTGACTTCACAGCAAACCGCAACGTTCCAATCCACCGCATTCCACTAAAACCCACTTGCTAGTTGATTTAAATGGCCATTAATTTACAGGCATTAAACACTAAATTAATTCCATTTGGCCCAGAAATTCATGAAAATGAGATTTAAAAATTATGTTATATTGTGGATTATTGTGTGAATGTTATTTGGACACTTAGGCAATTTTAAAAAAGTTTATGTTTTCTTAAGAAATTGATAGATGTTTAGATCTACTCTTTGAATTTTATAATTAGCTCCAATTAGAAACATAGAAACATAGAAAAATAGGTGCAGGAGTAGGCCATTTGGCCCTTCGAGCCTGCACCGCCATTCAATGTGATCATGGCTGATCATCCAACTCAGTATCCCGTACCTGCCTTCTCTCCATACCCCCTGATCCCTTTAGCCACAAGTGCCACATCTAACGCCGTCTTAAATATAGCCAATGAACTGGCCTCAACTACCTTCTGTGGCAGAGAATTCCAGAGACTCACCACTCTCTGTGTAAAGAATGTTTTCCTCATCTCGGTCCTAAAGGAATTCCTCCTTATCCTTAGACTGTGACCCCTTGTTCTGGACTCCCCCAACATCGGGAACAATCTTCCAGCATCTAGCTTGTCCAACCCCTTAAGAATTTTGTAAGTTTCTATAAGATCCCCCCTCAATCTTCTAAATTCCAGCGAGTACAAGCCGAGTCTATCCAATCTTTCCTCATATGAAAGTCCTGACATCCCAGGAATCAGTCTGGTGAATCTTCTCTGTACCCCCTCTATGGCAAGGATGTCTTTCCTCAGATTTGGAGACCAAAACTGTACGCAATACTCCAGGTGTGGCCTCACCAAAACCCTGTACAACTGCAGTAGAACCTCCCTGCTCCTATACTCAAATCCTTTCGCTATGAATGCTAACATACCATTTGCTTTCTTCACTGCCTGCTGCACCTGCATGCCTACTTTCAATGACTGGTGTACCATGACACCCAGGTCTCGTTGCATCTCCTCTTTTCCTAATCTGCCACCATTCAGATAATAGTCTACCCTCATGTTTTTGCCACCAAAGTGGATAACCTCACATTTATCCACATTATACTGCATCTGCCATGCATCTGCCCATTCACTCAGCCTATCCAAATCACCCTGCAGCCTCCAAGCATCCTCCTCACACCTAACTATACCCCCCAGCTTGGTGTCATCTGCAAATTTGGAGATGTTGCATTGAATTCCCTCGTCCAAATCATTAATATATATTGTAAATAGCTGGGGTCCCAGCACTGAGCCTTGCGGTGCCCCACTAGTCACTGCCTGCCATTCTGAAAAGGACCCGTTTACTCCTACCCTTTGCCTCCTGTCTGCTAGCCAGTTCTCTATCCACATCAATACTGAACCCCCAATACTGTGTGCTTTAAGTTTGTATGCTAATCTCTTATGCGGGACTTTGTCGAAAGCCTTCTGAAAGTCTAGATATAACACATCCACTGGTTCTCCCTTATCCACTCTACTAGTTACATCCTCGAAAAATTCTATCAGATTTGTCAGACATGATTTACCTAACCCTAACCCTAATGCTGACTTTGTCCAATGATTTCACCACTTTCCAAATGCGCTGCTATCCCATCTTTAATAACTGACTCTAGCAGTTTCCCCACTACCGATGTTAGACTAACTGGTCTGTAATTCCCCGCTTTCTCTCTCCCTCCTTTTTTAAAAAGTGGGGTTACATTAGCTACCCTCCAATCCTCAGGAACTACTCCAGAATCCAAGGAATTTTGAAAAATTATCACTAATGCATCCACTATTTCTGTGGCTACCTCCTTGAGTACTCTGGGATGCAGACTATCTGGCCCTGGGGATTTATCGGCCTTGAATCCGTTCAATTTACCCAACACCACCTCCCGGCTAACCTGGATTTCACTCAGTTCCTCCATCTTATTTGACCCCCATTCCACTGCTATTTCCGGCAGATTATTTATGTCTTCCTTAGTGAAGACAGAACCAAAGTAGTTATTCAATTGGTCTGCCATGTCCTTGTTCCCCATGATCAATTCACCTGTTTCTGACTGCAAGGGACCAACATTTGTTTTAACTAGTCTCTTTCTCTTCATATATCTATAAAAACTTTTGCAGTCAGTTTTTATGTTCCCTGCCAGTTTCCTCTCATAATCTATTTTCCCTTTCCTAATTAAGCCCTTTGTCCTCCTCTGCTGGATTCTGAATTTCTCCCAGTCCTCCGGTAGGCTGCTTTTTCTGGCAAATTTGTATGCCTCATCTTTTGTTTTTATACTATCCCTGATTTCCCTTGTTATCCATGGATGCACCACCTTCCCCGATTTATTCTTTTGCCAAACTGGTGTGAACAATTTTTGTACTTCATCCATGCAGTCTTTAAATACCTTCCATTGCACATCCACTGTCAACCCTTTAAGAATCACCTGCCAGTCTATCTTGGCCAATTCACATCTCATACCTTCAAAGTTACCTTTGTTCAAGTTCAGAACCCTTGTTTCTGACTTAATTTTGTCACTCTCCATCCTAATGAAGAACTCAACCATATTATGGTCACTCTTGCCCAAGGGGCCATGCACAACAAGACTGCTAACTAGCCCTTCCTCATTACTCAATACCCAGTCTAGAATAGCCTGCTCTCTCGTTGGTTCCTCCACATGTTGGTTGAGAAAACTATCCCGCATACATTCCAAGAAATCCTCTTCCTCAGCACCCCTGCCAATTTGATTCACCCAATCTACATGCAGATTGAAGTCACCCATTATAACCGTGTTACCCTTGTTGCACGCATTTCTAATTTCCTGTTTGATGCCATCCCCAACTCCAATACTACTGTTAGGTGGCCTGTACACAGCTCCCATTAGCGTTTTCTCCCTCTTAGAGTTTCGCAGCTCTACCCATATCGATTCCACATCCTCCACGCTAATGTCCTTCCTTTCTATTGCATTAATCTCCTCTCTCACCAGCAACGCTACCCCACCTCCTTTTCCTTTTCGTCTATCCCTCCTGAATATTTAATATCCCTGGATGTTCAGCTCCCAGCCTTGGTCGCCCTGGAGCCATGTCTCCGTGATCCCAACTATAGCATAGTCATTAATCGCTATCTGCAGCTTCAACTCATCTACCTTATTACGAATGCTCCTCGCATTGAGACACAAAGCCTTCAGGCTTGTTTTTACAACACTCTTACTCCTTATACAATTATGTTGACAAGTGGCCCCTTTCACATCGATCCCTATTACACTTGGCCATACTCTCCTATCCCTTTGTGAGCTTTCTTCCCCGTTAATTCTGAGGTCATTAACCATCCCTTTACTCTCTTTCCCTTTAACTCCATCCTCGACTATCCCATTTGACAACCCACCCCCCTTATTCAGTTTAAAACCATCTGTGTAGCAGTGGCAAACCTGCCGGCCAGAATGCTGGTCCCCCACCTGTTAAGATGCAATCCGTCCCTTTTGTACAGTTCCCCCTTACTCCAAAACAGATCCCAGTGATCTAAGAATCTAAATCCCTGCCCCCTGCACCAGTTCCTCAGCCACACATTCAGGTCCGTATCTCCCTGTTCCTGCTCTCGCCAGCACGAGGAACTGGAAGAAAACCGGAGATAACAACCCTGGAAGTCCTGCTTTTCAGGATTTTTCCGAGCTCTCTGAAGTCCCGCTGCAAAATATTCATCCCCTTCTTTCCAACATCATTTGTGCCAACATGCACAACCACTTCTGGCTGTTCACCTTCGCCCTTGAGGATTGTCTGCACTCTGTCCGTGACATCCTGGATCCTGGCACCAGGAAGGCAGCACACCATCCTCGAATCCCGTCTGTTGCCGCAAAAACCCCTGTCCGTACCTCTCACAATGGAGTCTCCAACTACAATGCCGTTGCCCGACTTTGGCCTCTTTGGTTTTGGCTCAACAGCCCTTTTTGTTTTGCAAGCCAGTCCGCTGCTCAGTGAGATACCGTCTTCTGTCCCGGCAGCTTCCACGTGGGTGAACCTGTTCACAAGAGGTACAACACCCGGGGACCTTTGCATTCCATGTTTTCCTCCCTTTCTCACCGTCACCCACCTTCTCTCTTCTAGTGCCTTGGGTGTAACAATCTTACTGAAGGACTTATCGAGGAACGACTCAGTTTCTCGAATGAACCTGAGGTCATCCACTTGTTTCTCCAGTTCCCCAACACGGTCCTTCAGGAGCTGTACCTGGATGCACTTCTCACATTTGTAGCAGCCAGAGGCACCAGCAGTGTCCTTGACCTCCCACATACTGGAAGTATCACACTGCATCAGCTTGCTTGACATCTTCTTTTGCCGCGGTCTCTCCCTATCCAGTGTTTTGCGCAGCTTCCTCTCCGAAGACTCTCGAGCCAAAGACTCACACTTTACTCACAGGGCACTTCCCTCACAAGGCCGCTCCCTCACTGCCGCTCCAAAAGAGCTACCTTGCCATGACTTCAGTCTTGGTTTTCAAGTCACAGAACGATCATTGCTTGATAAATATTCTGAATTAGATAACTAACTAATTATATGCTTTAATTTCAGGTCATTCAAGTAAGATGGTTTCATATTTGTTTCAGAATGCTTCAATCTATAATAACTGAAAATTATAATCACAGCTTTTGAGTTAAGTCAATTGAAAGTCAATGGGGAGCAAGATGCTAATTTCCGAGTATGAAAATGGTCATAGCTTTCTTAATACTGAAGATATGAAAGTGAATTAGGTGTCAAATTAAACTTTTTTATGCTTTATCTGATGGGATAAATTGCAGACTTGATTTTTAAAATCTCATAATTTGGTAACATTGCTACTATAAATTATTCTCCTGTCTAACAACTCCTTTACTGTGTCATTAGTTTCAGAAATAATATTTAAAATGAACCAGTAGATTCCATAGAACCAATGGGATTCATGAATGAATCACAAAAGGTATCACATCCTAACACACGCCAATAAAGTAATCAGACATTTTATTAAATCATAATATTTAAGAGATTTTGACAGGTATGTGGATAATATTGGAGTGTTATGGGCAAAGCGCAGGCAGGTGGGACTAGAACAATTGGGTCATGTTGGTCGGCATTGGCAAGTTGAACCGAAGGCTCTTTCCACGCTGCATGACTCGATGACTCTTTGGCTCCATGACTTCAGTCTTGTTTTTCAAGGCACAGAATGATCATTGCTTGATAAATATTCTGAATCAGTTTGAGCATAATTGGGGATAATGCAGGAAGTCCACCCAACCTGCCTTACATCCCACACCAGAACTCCACGGTGTGAGAGACATTTGTAAGTGCATTGTTATTGTGTAAAAGAGAATGGGAATTTTTGGATTGACATTAGACACAACTGAATAAACAAGAGTACCTGCCTTAACCATGTTCACATCACAGCACTGGACAAAGTCATGAGCAAAACAATTACTGCCAAACTGAGATGAGAGAATTGACAGGCCTCTTTGCTGAACCGTGATAACAATTCCATTTGGCAGGCCTGTTTCAGAATAAACAGCTAAGTTTTACCAACTGCATGTACAGACAATCTTGCTCTGGTATTGCCAAATTATTCCGTCAGTGAAGTGGAAATGGATATTGATGCACAATGTATATGAGGCACTGTCATCCAAAGGTTAATCTGACAAAGATTGACTGCTCAGCTTTCTGCTTAAATAGGGATGTACGGTGGTTCGGTGGCACAACTAGTGGAGCCACTGCCTCACAGCTCTAATAATCCAGGTTTGATCCTGACCTCTGGTGCTGCCTGCGTGGAATTTGTTTTGGATCACCTTGGGGAGCTCCAATTTCCTCCCACATCTCAAAACACATGGGTTGGTGGGTTAATTGGCTACTGTAAATTATCTCTAGAGTGTAAGGGGGGAACGGGGTCACTGAATCTGGGAAGTGTTGATGGGAATGTAAGGAAAATATAATAAGGGAATTGTTGCAAGTGGGTGCTTGATGGTGGGCATGGATTAGATGGGCTGTGGGGCCTGTTTCTGTGCTACATGACTCTATGCAAGCTACCCACATTATCTAGCACCACATTATCTATTACCCACAACTGATCACAGCCTTATTGTCTGAGAAATGTAAGTGTAATTTCAGATTAATGTTCTAAATTTTTTAAAGTGTAGTCATTAATATCGATGATACTAAGATTGCCAGATTGTCATAAAAAACATTCAGATCACAAATGTGCTAAAAAATGGGTAGCACAGCTGTTAGAGATGCTGCCTTGCAGCACCAGAGATCCGTATTCACTCTTGGCCTCAGGTGCTTTCTGTGTAGTGTTTGCACGTTATCTCTGTGACTGTACGGGTTTCCTCCGGATTCCTCCATCATCTCAAAGACATGTGGGTTTTATAGGTTAATTGGCTTGTGAAAAATTGCCCCTTGTGTGCAATGAATGGATGCAAAAGTAGGATAACATAGATCAAGTGTGAATCGGTGATTGACGCTCAGCGTGGACTCATAGAATCATAGAATAATAGAAAATAGGTGCAGGAGTAGGCCATTCGGTCCGTCGAGCATGCACCGCCATTCAATATGATCATGGCTGATCATCCAACTCAGTATCCTGTACCTGCCTTCTGTCCATACCCCCTGATTCCTTTAGCCTCAAGGGCCACATCTAACTCCCTCTTAAATATAGCCAATGAACTGACCTAAACTACCTTCTGTGGCAGAGAATTCCACATACTTACCACTCTCTGTGTGAAAAAAGATCTTCTCATCTCGGTCCTAAATGACTTCCCCCTTATCCTTAAACTGTGACCCCTTGTTCTGGAGTTCCCCAACATCGGGAACAATCTTCCTGCATCTAGCCTGTCCAACCCCTTAAGAATTTTGTAAGCCTCTATAAGATCCCCCCTTAATCTCCTAAATTCCAGCGAGTACAAGCCAAGTCTATCCAGTCTTTCTTCATATGGAAGTCCTGCCATCCCAGGAATCAGTCTGGTGAACCTTCTCTGTACTCCCTCTATGGCAAGAATGTCTTTCCTCAGATTAGGAGGCCACAACTGTACGCAATACTCCAGGTGCGGCCTCACCAAGACCGTGTACAACTGCAGTAGAATCTCCCTGCTCTTGTACTCAAATTCTTTTGCTATGAATGCCAACATACCATTCGCTTTCTTCACAGCCTGCTGCACCTGCATGCCTACTTGCAATGACTGGTGTACCATGACACCCAGGTCTCGTTGCATCTCCCCTTTTCCTAATCGGCCACCATTCAGATAATCTACCCTCCTGTTTTTGCCGCCAAAGTGGATAACCTCACATTTATCCACATTATACTGCATCTGCCATGCATTTGCCCGCTCACCCAACCTATCCAAGTCACCTTGCAGCCTCCTAGCATCCTCCTCACAGCTAACACTGCCCCCCAGCTTCGTGTCATCTGCAAACTTGGAGATGTTGCATTCAATTCCCTCATCCAGATCATTAATATATATTGTAAATAGCTGGGGTCCCAGCACTGAGCCTTGCGGTACCCCACTAGTCACTGCCTGCCATTCTGAAAAACACCCGTTTACTCCTACTCTTTGCTTCCTGTCTGCCAGCCAGTTCTCTATCCACATCAATACTGAACCCCCAATATCGTGTGCTTTAAGTTTGTATGCTAATCTCTTATGTGGGACCTTGTCGAAAGCCTTCTGAACGTCCAGATATAACACATCCATAGGTTCTCCCTTATCCACTCTACTAGTTACATCCTCAAAAAATTCTATAAGATTCATCAGACATGATTTACCTTTCATAAATCCATGCTGACTTTGTCCAATGATTTCACCGCTTTCCAAATGTGCTGCTATCCCATCTTTAATAACTGACTCTAGCATTTTCCCCACTCTGACTCGATGGGTATCTGTGGTAATGAATTCCACAGATTCACCACCCTCTGGGGGGTACAGCCGACTCGATGGGTATCCGGCTGTATCTACAAATTTTAAAACATAATCTGGCCTATACATGACTCTTAAAAACCATTTTCAATCCTGAACAAGTCACTAAAGCGCCTATCCCACTTACGTGTCCTTGGCACGCAAATTACGCGACCTCGTGGTCGCATTGAGCCGTGACTGTCCTGCGAAGGTCGGGCGCGATTTCATGCGTACGCACAGCTGTCTGCAGCGCGTGACGTCATTTGAAGATGGACACAAAGCTGGAGTAACTCAGCGGGACCGGCAGCATCTCAGGAGAGAAGCAATGGGTGACGCTTCGTGTCGAGACTCTTCTTCAGTCTGAAAAGAAGGGTCTTGACCTGAAACGTCACCCATTGCTTCTCTCCAGAAATGCTGCTGGTCCTGCTGAGTTACTCTGGCATTTTGTGTCTATCTTCAATTTTCTTGGCCCCGCTCTGGGAGTAGAAGTGGGGGCGGTTCCGGATCCGCAATGGCCGTGAGCCCCAGGCCGAGCTCGGCGATCGTTTGCCTGCTTGTGCTGCTGTTGAACATGAGACGTTGCGTTGCACCAGGGTCTTGGGCCTGCCCACTTTGGCCATCAGTTCCATGACAGGCCATTGGCGCACGAAGATTTAGTTCACTACAATAATCTTGGAGCCCCGTGCGATGTCGTGCACAACTACATACCCCTCTGCGCTTCTAAGTGTGACTGGCCCCACGCGGCCATACGATGCCCGTACGCCTCAACGCGACCACGAGGTCGCAAAATCTGCGTGCCAAGGACACTTAAGTGGGACAGGCCCCTCAGTTTGTACATGTTTAGCAATAAACAAAAAATGCTTGTCTTGTCAGTGAAGCCCACATCCTAAAACATAATCTGGCTGGTTCTGTGAACCAAACTCAAGTGAAAACTGTATCCCAACTGAGAAATACTGGGGGCGAATGTTGGAGAATCCGACTTTAAATAAAATTATAAACCTGGAACTGACTTCCTTTCGCTTCCTTCTCGAGATGCCATCATGCACATATAGACATCCTAGACAAAAATGGAAGATGTTCATCAGTCATGAATGGAAGGAAAATAGTGGAGAGAAAATTGTAACACTCCATATTTAGATTGATTGATCCATCCGCTCATAAGAAATGAGCTGGAGGTGGTCACAAAACCTCTAAATGCATCTAGACCATTGCTTGATCTAAAGCTTGGGTTCCATTCCAATTTTCTTCTGTGATCCTGATTTGGCCTCCGTGGATTTCTGGGGTAGAGTTCCAAAGAGTCACAACCCTCTGAGAGAAAAAAGTCCTCATCTCCATCTGAAATAGGTAACCACTTGTACGGAGACTATGCTATTGGTTACCTATCTAGAGGGCACCAGAGGGTGGTGAATCTGTGGAATTCATTACCACAGATGGCTGTGAGGCCAAGCCATTGGGTATTTTTAGAAATTGACAGGTTGTTGATTTGTAAGGAGTCAAAGGTTATGGGGAGAAGACAGGAGAATGGGGTTGAGAGGAAAAAAATAAATCAGCCATGATTGAATGGCGGAGTAGACACGATGGGCCAAATGGCCTAATTCTGCTTCTTTGATATGAACTAGTTCTGGTTGCTGAGAGAGGAAACATTCTTTTAGGTGTCTTTGATTTACTGGCTGCTCCCTATCAACCGCCTCAGCACCTCAAGTTACAATGAGATCAGGCCTTAATCATCTAAACCAACCATTTTACTTCGGAGTCACGTGAGTGACTACGTGAAGACCCCGCCAGCACGCATGCGCGACATATCGTCGAACGTATTGCGAAGCGACAGGCAGGAGGAGCGCTGCTCCTCCAGCGTAAGTTTAAAAACGGCCCGCAGGTAAGTACTTACCATTCCTGAGGTCGTTGTCAGCTCTGTTTAGTATTTCTCTTACAGAGGGCACCAAGGTGGAATCGAGGACGAAGTCCAAACGAGCCGCTGCCAAACTAGCTGCCGAGGACCGCGAAGCAGGCAGCCAGCAGCGGTCGAGTTCTCCAGAGCTGCTGATACAAACCGCAGCCCCCGACTTCACGCCGCTACAGCCCGCAGGTGCTCCTCGGACTGGCAACAAAACCACCCGGAAGTTGGGCAGTTCCGCTGACTTGGCTGAGTCCAGATTGGAGGACACCCCGCCCGCGGGAAGCGACAGGGGTCGACTATCCCGCATGGAGCAGATGGTGGAGCAGTTACTCCAACATGACCTGCTACAGCAGGGGTATGGTCACAGTGTGTCTCCTCGCAGATCCACGGCAGCATCCTTTACATGGCTACCAAATGTCTCACCCTCCTCGCAGGGGATCATAAGGAGTCAAAACTCTGAAGAGGGGAGCGTGGCTGAAGAATCACCCATGCTAGGGGTGCCAGAAGAGGAGCTACTGGGCATGGCGTCAAAATTTGCGCTGCCTACCCAAAAAGGGCTGCCGTTGCAACCGAAGTTGGCAGCCAGTATTAACTACATGGCAACGAATCAACTTCAGGAACAGGCCATTAATGACACTGCAGCCAAATACCTAGCTCCTGAGAATTGTGTCTCCCTCGGCGTGCCTGCAGTCAACAACCCCATCTGGGGTAACATGAGCCCTGGCATCAGAAGTCAGGAAGCAAAACTACAGAAAATCCTAAAAATACTGGCTGCTGGAATTATGGCTGTTGCAGGTCAGTGGATGGAGTGGAAATGTCAGAAGAGCTACAGGATGCTCTGGCACTCCTCTGTTACACTCAGTTTGAGATCAACTGTTACAGAAGGAGTGTCATCCGGCCTGCACTCAACCCCAAGTTCATGGGGTTGTGCAGACCCAGCAGTGCACAGCCGCCTACACTACTATTTGGGGACAACCTGCCTAAGCAGGTAAAAGACCTCGATGAAGAGGCAAAGGCAATAGGCATGATAAAAGTGCCGGCTGCCACCAAGTCCTCATACCTACGGCGACAGCACCCCTATGCATCCACCAGCAGACCACGCTACCACAGTGACAGAACACCTGCTGGTGAAAGCTCGAAGGCCATCCAACCTGCTCAACAGTCTTTTTTAGACCATGGCCCAGCACGGCCTTCCTGCAAGATGCGCCACCCCCACACCACAGCGCCTCCACCTCCCAGGAGACCAGGACAGAGGAAACCAACGCAGCACCGTCAGTAACCATGGAGGTAGGTGGGTCTGGTTGCCTCAGGAACATCGCATGTTTAAACTCTTCATGGATTGGGGGACGGTTGCACTTGTTTCGGGATGCATGGAGTTCTATAACTTCCGATCCTTTCATACTGCAAAGTATTCAGGGAGACAAAATTGAATTTGTTCACAAACTCCCCCTTCCTGTTCAGCTACACCTAATTGGAAGTTTGTACTTTCACAGAAAGAAAAGACAGAAGGTCATGCTGAACTCTTAAGACTACATACGAAAGGGCTAATTGAGAAAAACAAAAGTGAGTCTCATGAGTTTTATATCGAACATCTTCGCTAAAAATAAAAAAGACAGTGAATGCCTCATCATTATTGATTTGACACAACTGAATACATTCGTGCAGTACGCCCACTTCAAAATGGAAACTTTTGTTACTGCCAAACAACTAGTTTCCAAGAGATGCTTCATGGGCTTGCATTGATCTAAAAGATGCATACTATACAGTACCAATAGACAAAGATGATCGCAGATATTTGAAATTTGCCTGGATGGGGCAGCTCTGGCAGTATAAAGTGCTGCCTAATGGAATAGCACCCAGACTGTTTACCAGATTATTGAAACCAGCTTTAGCGTGTCTCAGAAAACAAAAACATATTGTTATGGCATACCTTGATGACATTTTAATTGTGGGGAAAACCTTGGTGTTGGCCAAATTGGCTGTCTCAGCCACTGAGCGCTTATTTCAAAAACTGGGGTTTATCATCCATCCAGACAAATCAAAATTAATGCCGTCTACCATTATGGACTATTTGGGATTCACGATTAACTCTGTTCATATGTCTGTCACTTTGCCACCGAACAAAGCATCAGACCTGATAGAAGCATGTAACAGCCTTGCTGGCATCAGTAAACCGTCTATTCGGCAAGTAGCCAGGGTAATTAGGAAGCGTGTGGCTGCCTTCCCAGCCACACAATTTGGGCCCTTGCATTACCAAAACCTACAAAGAGCAAAAATTGCAGCACTCAAACACCATGCTGGCCATTTTGACAGGCCGATGCAGTTACCAGCAAAAGCAAAATTGGAATTACAATGGTGGATAGACAATGCTCGACATTGCTCTAATCCCATTACAATCACAAACCCCTCGGTTATACTACAAACTGACGCCAGCGACAAGGCTGGGGAGCAACTAATACCACCTCCAGTTGCGGTGGTAGATGGAATGCACATGAATTAACCTTACTCTCGGCACTGGGAATTAATCATCTAGAAATGCTGGGAGCATTTCATGGATTCCGGTCTTACTGTTCGGACATGCACCATCTGCATGCACGCTTACAAATTGATAATACCACTGTGGTGGCTTATATCAATCATATGGGTGGAATTAAGTCGATATCTTGTGATGAATTGGTCAATACAATCTGTCACTGGTGCTTAGAAAGGAACATTTGGATATCAGCCACTTACCTTCCGTGTAGGCTAAATACAGTGGCGGACACCAGGTCACGCAAGTTTAATGACAACACCGAATGGATGTTGGACCGCAAAGTGTTTGCCGATATTGTAGATCGGTATGGAACACCAGATATCGACCTTTTAGCATCCAGACTTAATCACCAAATACCAACATATGTTGCATGGGAACCAGACCCTGGGGCAGTAGCGATGGACGCTTTCTCGCTACACTGGGGGGGATTTGTTTTTCTATGCATTTCCCCCCTTGTGCCTCATCAGCCGGGTCTTGCAGAAAATTCAACAAGACTCCGGATCAGGTATTCTGGTTGTGCCCGACTGGCCTACTCAGCCATGGTTCCCTGTGGTACTGGACATGATCTCAGAACCATGCATTCCAATACCCAAACGTCCGAGTTTATTGGTACATCCTGTGACAGGGGAGAGTCACCCGTGCCATGACCGTTTGCAGGGTTTAAAAGGGCCACTCCTGGATTTTGGACTCTCGAAATCCAGGAGGATTTTGGACCGAACAATGAATATCATCACAACATCGTGCAGGCAGTCCACCAGGAGACAATACCTCACTTACGTCAAGAAATGGGAGGTGTTTTGTACCAAGACAAACTGTGCGAGGAGTGCCCTATCTTCATATCTCGGACTAGGTTTTGATCATCTTGCAGTGGGGTCTCACCCTTTGGTGTCTAAACTTATGAGGGGAATTTTTAACTCAAATCCCCCCAGTCCTAGATATTCCCAGAACTGGGTTATTGGCATTGTGCTAACCATGCTCCGAGGGTGGGCACCAGTAACGTCTCTTTCCCTAGCCAAATTGACATACAAAATGGTAATACTGATGGCACTCGTGACAGCGCAACGGGTCCAGTCCCTACACAAACTAAGTATGGACGCCATGGTTATAACCACCAATAAGGTAACTTTCTTTATTCAGGGGTTACACAAACAAAACAGGCCTGGATCGTCTGGCCGCAAGTTGAATTTTACGGGCCTACCCCGTACACAGCCGCCTGTGCAAAGTGACCCACCTTTTACACTACATGGAGGTCACCAAGTGTCTCAGGGGCACGGAAAGGGCTCTGCTTATAAGTCACAAACATCCTCATCACAGACTCACTGTGCAAACCATATCAAGATGGCTAAGGGTGGTATTGGGTGCAGCGGGGGTGGACACTAACGTGTTTAAATCTCACTCCACCAGGGCGGCATTTACATCGGCGGCAAGAGTGATGGAAGTTCCTATGGACCACATCCTTACAACGGCCGTTTGGGCTAATGAGAAAACCTTTCAGTGGTTCTATAATAAACCTGTGGCCGCGCCTGAGACGTTTGCAGACACAATATTAAGTTCTGTATTATAGTTTCCCCGAAGTAGGGGTATTATTATTTGTTATTGTTGAATAAATACCCTCTTGTTTTTCAGCACACGTTAACATACGTTAACATACTTCCTCCATTTGTCATTATGCCAGTGTGTGAACATGGACTCTTTCCAGGGCATGAAATCACAGAGCTTTGAAATCTTCACGTAGTCACTCACGTGACTCCGAAGTAAAATAGTAAGGTTAAATGAGAACTTACCAGTTTGAAGTTTGATCTTTATTTTATGAGGAGTTACGATGAGGGGTTACGTGCCCTCCGCTCCCAAACCTTCTATTATAAAGGTCTACTGGTATGCTGGTTCTCTTATCTTACTATGTTAGTAAACTCTGTTATCTGTGATTTCACACCGCTGCTTTGAAGAATGTCACGCATGCGTGCTGGTGGGGTCTTCATGTAATTCCTTATCATAACTCTTCATAAAATAAAGATCAAACTTCAAACTGGTAAGTTCTCAGTTAATCTTACTGTTCTTGATTCATCTTGTCCAACCTTTCTTCAAGTTGGTACCTTTATCCCAATATCAAGTGTGAAATAGTTAATCTTCTACAATGCAAGTATATCCACCCTGAATGAATGAGATATAAACTGTTCACAGTTCTCTGAGCGTGGTGTCGCCAGATTTTGCTAAATCTGGTGACAAGTTTAGTTTACTTTAGTTTAGAGATACAGTATGGAAACAGGCCATTTGGCCCACCAAGCCTGTGCCGACCAGCGATCACCCATACACGAGTTCTATCCTACACACTAGGGACAATTTACAGAAGCTAATTAACTGGAGGAAACCGGATCACCCAGAGAAAATCCACGTGGTCACAGGGAGAATGTACAAACACTGTACAGACAACCCCATCATCTGGATCCAACCATGATCTCTGGTGCTGTAAGGCAGCAACTTTACCATTGCACCACTGTGCCGCCTTGATTGTTGGAAGAAAAATAATAGTATTTACAATTATGGATGTGGCATTAGGGTGGTTAGAAATTAATATTACCATTGGGCAGAGTTGACATGCATTCATGAAAGGCAGCATATGTCAGGAAGCATAAAGAGGCTAAATGAAGGATATAGCATAAAGAATATAAAGCCCAAAAATGGTAGAAAAAAGTGCAAGGCAAAAGTGAAAAGTGAAAGGCTTTTAAATGGTAACAATTTGAAAGGTGTTGGCGTTCGGAGAGCCCTGGGTGTATAGTTGTGTACATGAATCACCAAAAGGCAAATGGCGTATTGATCTTTGTTGCAATAAGATTTCAGGTCAGAAGTAAAGACATCTTTCTCTGGTTATGTTGAATACTGGTGAGACTGTTCGTGTACAGACCATATAAAGATCTGATCTACCCATTCAATGCTAGATAGATCAAAGACAGACAGATTTATACACCTATACACAGAAATAGGTCTCTCGGCCCAAAGCGTCCATGACGACCAAAATGCCCCATGTTTCAAATATTTGTTGAATGATTCTGTAATTTTCCTTTTCCCTTGCAGTAATTCCCCAGTGTCCTCTTCTAAGCACACTAAGCTGGCCTTCTTATTAGACTTTAGAGATACAATGCAGAAACAGGCCTTTTGGCTCACCGAGTCTGTGCCGACCAGCTATCACTCGTGAACTACGGACCATTTACAATTTTACCTAAGCCAATTAACCTACAACCCCATACATCTTTGGAGTGTGGGAGGAAACCAGAGCACCAGGAGAAAATGCACATGGTTACAGGCAGAACATTCAAACTTCTTACAGCCAGCACCCATAGTTACTGTAGATCCGGATCAGTGACATTGTAAGGCAGCAACTCTAATGCCACCATGTCATCTTCTGTCCTTTGTGTAAATTACAAACTTTGTGGGAATCCCTATGTGGGATACATGGATTCTGCCACTGATGAGGCATAGGTTGCCTGACCATAGATTGCAACCTTCTACATTTTGTGTAGTCATGGGGCAGTCTCCCAAGAGTCAGGTGGGATGTTGCACTTTGTCAAAGAGACTGTGAGAATATCCTTGAATCGTTTCCTCTGGCTAATAGGAAATCTCGTCACCTGACACCATTCAGATTAAAGGATACGTTTCAGGAGCCCGTTATTGGCCATGTGAGCCCCGTGGACTGTGATTAGGGCTACAATACTGGGGATATTGGCCAGAGAGAAGATAATAGCATTGGTTCACTTCTCCATTGTCAGTTTGATTTGGGGTGGAAGATTGCAACCTTCACGTGGTCCGCCCTGTTTCGACTAATGCAATCAACTCGACGTGCACAAACGGCAGATCAAATAGGAGAAGTTGTCCAACAACTTTAGGCTGTGCATGCCACACGCAAGAAGAAGAAGAAGAAGTCAGTTTGATTAATGACATGGCAATGGTGTTATCTTTCCAGTGGTTTGGGGTACCTGCTGTAGCTAGTTCAGGTCTCGGAAGCACTTGGAGAGTAGGGATCACTGTTTAAAACCATGTGCCTGGTCAAAACCTTCGATCTTCAGGTATCTTTTTCACTATCACTTAAAGTCTGCACCCGCACATTGCAGGACGAGGCAAATTTAACTGACAATGTCTGCCTCTTGCTTAGAGCTGGTTCCTATTTTCCAAATTGTTGTTGAGTCTACCTGGAACCATTATGAAATAGCTCCCAGAGAATAAGGTTTTAGATTGCTGCATTCATACAAACTAAGTGTTGAATTGTGCAGATTGAGCAAGGGAGAATGTGGGCAGAGGAAATGCACAATTGCAGGCTGGAGCACTGCAACAGTCCATTGTTTAATGCAAGAATAAAACAGTAGAGGAGGAATTTCGTTAGGCAGATTTGATTTGATTTGATTTGATTAGAATTCAATGTATTGTCATTGTCTTCAAGTAAGAGACAACGAAATGCTATTTCCCATACAGTCATACGAATAAAAAACAAAAAACACAGAACACGATAGTCCACAGCACAAACATCCCCACAGCGGCACCAAAGTTCCCCACCGTGAGGAAAGGGGCAAAATCCAGTCAACTTCCTTGCTGATGTTCCCCGATGTTCACCCGTGGTCGTGGCCTCACGAGCCCCCCACAGTTGCCACTATGGGCAGCCGATGTTTAGGCCCTCTCAACAATGGAACCCCGACGTTGCATGGAAGAACATCCTCAGCGGCCCGGAGCTATGAATCGGCCACCTCCCACCAGAGTCCGCGGCTCCAAAAGTCCGCAGGCCGAGCAGGACGGAGATTCAACGCTGGCGGCCCTCAGCAAAGGGTCCCAGGACTCTGCGATGTTGGTCAGCGCCGCCCACGCTGGGAGCTTCGCAAACCACAGCTCCGCGATGTCGATGCAGCAGGCCCAACACTTCGGAGCCTCAAACGGCGATCCCAGGTGAGGCATCGCCGGGTCTGCGATGTATCCAGCGCTGCGCCGCCGCTGCTGAAGCTCTGGT
The DNA here is from genome assembly GCA_963514005.1 of Raja brachyura. Next base: position 27,872,206 of record OY740790.1, read on the forward strand.
CCGGTCTCGGCAGGAAAGGCCGCGCCAATCCAGTAGGTAGGCCGCGAGGAGGGGGGGGGGGGGGGGGAGGGCGCAACTCGGATAATAGTCGCATCCTCACCAGGAAGCGATTGAAAGACGGTTCACCCCTTACCATAACCCCCTCTCCCCACATAAAATGCAAAAAAACCCCTCCAAAAACATACTTAAATAAAAAAAAAAGACAAACAGACTGTAGGTGGAGGTAGCCATCAACAGCGCCACTGGATGTCCCTGGTGGTGAATCTGTGGAATTCATTGCCACAGATGGTGGTGGCCAAATCATTGTATATTTTAAAAGTGGAGATGACTAAATTCTAGATTAGTAAGGGTGTGAAAGATTATGGGGAGGAGGCAGGTGAATGGCATTGAGAGGAAAAGATAGATCAGTCATGATCATGTGGTAGAGCAGACATGATGGGCTGAATGGCCTAATTCTGCTCTATTATCTTGTGGTCCTTTTAATTGACTGTTCTCAATGCTGTCCTCCAAGCATGTAGGGAGTGGTAGAATCTGGGGGGGAACTTGTGAGAAAGCGTGGGCAAGGGTCAAAGATTTTGGAGAAAGGACAGAAAAGACAGGAGAATGGAGTTGAGAGGGAAAAATAGATCAGCCATGATCAAATGGTGGAGTTGACTCGATGGGCCAAATGGCCTAACTTTGCTGCAATTTCATATGGTCTTATGGTCTTAGAAGGATGAGAAGATCTGGCAACCTTGTCAGGAATTAGTTGTTTTTTTATTCCTGACATAAAAAGGGAATGTTATATGTATTTCCGAGTATACTGATGCAGAATCACCAGGCGCAGATTGCACAAACGTGAAGGCAGCAGGCTTTCCATAAGAGGGCAGCCTTGTACAATAGCTCACATTATTATAAAGCTGTTCTATTGTGAATTTGTTGCAGGGCTGAGTCCTTGAGTGATTCTAATACAGCAGACTATCATCTCTGTTATTGCCAATAGCAGCCATTGATCCTGCCAACTAACCCAGTCTGCTCCAATGCTAAGGAATACTCACACCCCGATCTTTCCTTCTTCTCCTCTCTCCTGTTGGGCAGAACATATAAAACTTTGAAAGCATGTATCACCACTGTTATTGGACTCTTGAACTGACTATTCACAGAATAAGGATATATTCTCAATCTCCCTATCTACCAGAATTACAACACAATGATTCTGGTTTTCATGAAAGTGCACTTTAAAAAAACATCTGCACTTTCCCTTTAGCTGTCACACTATATTCTTATCTCTGTTTACGTTCTCTTTTTCCACTTCTTGTAGTATTCATGTATGGCTGATTGTACTCATAGATTATGATATACCGGATAGCACGTAAAGCAACGTTTTTCTCTATATCCTGGTATACGTGACAATATTATCATAATGTTCATATCAATGGCAAAATAAAGGAATCAGTGCATTCATTTTGCTTTAGAAACATCATAAATGCAGAGGTAGATCTGCTTCCTCTGACAATAATTTGTTGGAGTAACCAACCATCCGTGATGTCGAACACACCCAATTTAGATTAGCGCCATCATTTCCATACATGTATGGTTCAGGCAAGTGACTGTGCTGTCCAAGTCATGAATGGATCATATCATTATTTTGTATTCCAACACCACCAATCCCATCTTTCAACTGGCTTCAAGTTATTCCCCGTGACACCACGCAGCGTAAAGTAAGAGCAATGGACTTCAACATCATTTCTCTTGAGCTGGTGATCAGGATGTCAGAAGCAGCCATCTCCACAACCCAGTTTTTCTTACAACATTGGCACTTCCATTAACAGGACAGTACTGACTTGGTCATGGTACTGGAAAGGAAATCTATCGGTCTGAGAAACTGCGACATTCAATCGAGGAATTTAAATTCAATTATTTAAGTCAGGATTAAAATCTTAATTGTGGAAGACTAATGGCTTCAAGATAACTTCAAGGAAAGTGTGTGAAAACCAGGAAAACATAATGCACCTGCTGGAAACCTGAAATAAAAACAGAAAATGCTAAAAAAAACACTCAGAAAATCAGACAGCATCTGTAAAGGAGAAACAGTAATGGGCCTGTCCCATTTACGCAACTTTTTCGGCGACTGCCGGCACCTGTCATAGGTCGTTGCAGGTCGCCGAAAATTTTCAACATGTTGAAAATCCAGCGGCGACCAGAAAGATGCTACGACTCTTTGGGCGACTGAGGAGACTACTCACGACCATAAAGGCGATACCCCGGCGAAATGTCGTGGGGTGAAGCCTGTATTGTCGTGAGTAGTCGACCGAAGAGTCGTACCTTGTTCTGGTCGCTGCTGAATTTTCAACATGTTGAAAATTTTCGCCAACCTGCAACGACCTATGACAGGTGCCGGCAGTCGCTGAAAAAGTTGCGTAAGTGGGACAAGCCCATTAGCATCCCACACCGGCCGAGATGCATCCAGTCAGGGTACTCTTGCCAATAATTTTGTTTAGCTTAGTTTAGTTTAGAGATACAGTGCAGAAGCAGGCTGTTTGGTCTAACGGCTCCGTGCCAACCAGTGATTCCAGTACGCTAGCATTATCCTACACACTAGGGACAATTTACTGTACGATTTTACTGAAGACTACGACTCTATGATTGAGGATTCTCACATCTGGAGGAATTTGCTGGGGACACCTCCTGCCAGGGTCTACCAAGGGTGTATTGGGTCTCATGACCTTCCTGCTTCCAGTTTCCCATTATAAGAACATTCTGCTCTTTCCTGTTTTTTCCATCTTTTAAAAAAAATATATTTATATATTTTGTTAATTATTATTTAATCAAAAATATTTATTCAAATATTAAAATAATATATCCAGTACAGTAAAAAAACAAAACACAACCCACCACCATAATACAAGACAAACGATAAACTATTATACAACTATCTAAAACCCCGTCCCATTTTCATGACCTAATTGACGACCTCTGCTGAGTTTGCCCTTGACTCATACTTGCAGCATGGTCACCACAAGGTCGTAGGAGGTCTTCGTAACTCCTCCTCATGCTCGTAAGTGGTCTCCGTGTACTTGTGGCCTCAAGTAGGTCGCGGCGTTTTTTTCCAGCCTGATAAAAAATGTCCACGAGTAAAAAAAAGGCAGGTCGGCATGGAAAAAATTGATACTTTTTACTAGTATGTAGGTCCTAGGTAGGTCGTAGTAGGTCGTGATGGTAGTCGTATGTAGTCTCAGGTAGTTGTAGGTCGGTATCTGGCCCGAGAAAAAAAATGCAAACATGACATCATTTTATCACTTGTTTAATGCTGATAAGTGTGAGGTGCTACATCTTGGCAGGACAAATCAAAATAGGACGTACATGGTAAATGGTAGGGAATTGAGGAATGCTGTGGAACAGAGGGATCTAGGATTAACTGTGCATAGTTCCCTGAAGGTGGAATCGCATGTAGATAGGGTGGTAAAGAAAGCTTTTGGTGTGCTGGCCTTTATAAATCAGAGCATTGAATATAGGAGTAGGGAAGTAATGTTAAAATTGTACAAGCCATTGGTAAGACCAATTCTGGAGTATGGTGTACAATTTTGGTTGCCTAATTATAGGAAGGATGTCAACAAAATAGAGAGAGTACAGAGGAGATTTACTAGAATGTTGCCTGGGTTCCAGCAACTAAGTTACAGAGAAAGGTTGAACAAGTTAGGTCTTTATTCTTTGGAGCGCAGAAGGTTAAGGGGGGACTTGATTGAGGTCTTTAAAATGATGAAAGGGATAGAGTTGACGTGGATAAGCTTTTCCCATTGAGGGTAGGAAAGATTCAAACAAGAGGGCATGACATGAGAATTAAGGGACAGAAGTTTAGGGGTAACATGAGGGGGAACTTCTTTACTCAGAGAGTGGTGGCTGTGTGGAATGAGCTTCCTGCAGAAGTGGTGGAGGCAGGATCGATTTTAACATTTAAAAGTAAAGTGGATAGGTATATGGACGGGAAGGGAATGGAGGGGTAAGGTCTGAGTGCAGGTAGATGGGTCTAGGGGAAAATAAATGGTCGGCACGGACTGGAAGGGCCGAGAAGGCATGTTTCCGTGCTGTAATTGTTATATGGTTATATGGTTATCATGTGATCATTTACACTCGTAGCTAGTCGTAGTTGGTCTTAGGTATGGGTGACTGACGTCGAGGGGAAGGTCGTAGGAGATCGTAGACATAGTCGTAGGAGGTTGTAGACATTGTCGTAGGAGGTTGTAGGAGGTCTTTTACTATGGCGAGTCAACATGATCTTGACATTTTTTTCAACTCGTCTAGGGTCTAATCAACTCATGCATTAGGTTGTCCAAGTGGGACAGGCCCTTTTACACTCCTTGTCAAGGATGCCATCAACCCCCCCCCCCCCCCCCCCCCCCCGGTCCCGACGCTCCACGCTCCACCTTGGATGCCTCTTTCTCCCTATTCCCTAATGAGGGCATCGTTAGTGTCATACTGTCGTAGGAAATGCACCTTTAGCTGCTGAGTACTTTGATTTCAAATATCTATTTTATTTCAAATATATACACAGTAATTGCAATTGGTGGACTTTCTCTGCACTCACTGTACCATCAGGTCAATACAATTTTTAAAACTGCACCAAGCCCACTCATGTTGCCTCTCTGGACCCATGGAGTATTTTGAAAGACTGTTTACACTTTAGACTATAAACTTCAGAAATACAGCGTGGAAACGGGCCCTCCAGCCCAACGAGTCCACGCTGTCCAGCAATAACCCCATACACTACTAGCCTATCCTACTAGTCTATTGTCTATCTATCTATCTATTTATCATATCTCTTTACATAATTAAAACTCTGACCTTGTGTTCTTCGGGTTTGTGCGTATTTTCTATTTGCACAAAAATGGTAGGTGATAGCGTTACATTTTTTGCTAGCTCACTCATCGTTCTCCTGTGCTGCGAGTGCAACAAGTTTTGTTCCGATCGGTGGTATGTTGTAAAAGTTAGCGAGGTTTAAAAATCTTAAAAAACGCGCATACGCAGATCGATCTCCTCACCTGCCAGTCAGCGCTGCGCGGAATGGTCTCTTCTGTCACTCCGTGGGACGATCCGCCCCTTCCTGCGCTATCGCGTCTTTACTGGAGCCGAGGATGGCCAGTGGAGGACTCTAACCGAACACAATTTCCGGAGGGATCGGAGGCAGCCCAAAGCGGCCCCGCCCTGCCCTGCCCAGCCCAGCGCGGGAGAGGTCGCCAAACGGAAGGCGGAGAGTCTGATCCTGGTGGAGGAGAGTGTCCAGCGCCCACTGTGAGTCCCAAATGCACCGCCATCATAATGCCCCGCAGCTCATGCCTCTTCCCCTCTGGTCCCCCTCGTTGGCACCTGCCCCTCTCCCCATGGTTCTTCCCCCGTCTTTTCTCCGAGCGCAGTCGTAGCTGTTGGTGCTTCCGTGCCAAGCCAAGAATCTGGCGTCTGATGCTCCTTTGGACCTTCTGGGCTCGCAAGAAGGGAGAGGAGCAGCAACCTCGAGATCCTGGGGAGGGAGAGGGGATAGAGGGAGAGGAGGGGAGTAGGGAGGGGAGTGGAGGGAGGGAGTGAGTGAGGGAGTGAGGGACTGACTGAGGGTAGGGGAATGGAGGGGGAGAGAGAGGTGAGGGAGGGATTGAGGAGGCGAGGAGGAGAGGGGAAAGGAGAGGTGAGGGAGGGATTGGGGGAGGGTAGGAGGAGAGGGAAAAGAAGAGGGAGGAGGTGAGGAGGGGAATAGAGGGAGAGGAGGGGGTGAGTAGAGGAGGGGGGAATGGGGGAGGTAGGGAGTGAGGAATAGAGGGAGAGGATGGCATTGGGGGAGGTGAGGAGGGGCAGTGGGGGGATAGCGGGTGGTGAGGAGTGGGGGAGGTGGGGGATACGATGGGGGTAGGGAGGGGAGCGGAGTTATGGAGGGAGTGACTGATGGTAGGGGAAAGGAGGGGGAGAGAGAGGTGAGGGAGGGATTGGGGAGGCGAGGAGGAGAGGGGAAAGAAGAGGGAGGGTGAAGAGAACGGGGAGAGTTTGCTAGGGGAAATGAGCTGCGCCTGTGCAGTTGGGAACTATGGGTGAGTGGTGGAATATTGCGTTGGGGGACCAAGCCTCCTGTGCGTCAGGAACCCAACGGGTCCCACTTAGTTTAGTTAATCCCATTTTTGATGCTTTTCAGATTTTAAACAACTTCTCCTTAATTTAACCTACACACCGGGAGACATTTATAGCAGTCAATGCACATCTTTGAAATATGAGTGGAAACAAAAGCACTCAAATATATCCCATGTGGTCACAGGGACAACTAGCAAACTCCATGCAGACAGCACCCGAGGTCAGTATTGAACTAAAACTTTAGCAAGATAACTGCAAGATATTGGCTCTACTAGTTGCATTCCAGGCACTCGCCACCTTCTGTGCAAAAAACTTGCCCACACATCTCCTTTAAACTTTGCCCCTCTCACCTTAAAGCTACGCCATGTAACCTGCTATTCAATCAGTCCACGGTGCGGACTATATTCCAACCATCACACCAGAGCGATGGGTGTTTATTGATGGACAACAGTGTGTCTGGCCGTTCACTCCAGCCACTATCTTGCAGCACTAAAGTTTCAGTTCAATCCAGTTTAATTCTCACAGGCAGCAAACTAGGAAGTAATTTAAATTAACTTTTTAAACATTATACGGAGTCATGAAAGAGAACTGAAGTATCATAAAAAAAGTAATGAAGTCTTTGTTGTGAAATTACAATACAAATCTGGAAGTCAAGGCTTTTCTAGGGCTGACAGATTGCCAAATCTTAATAGTGGATTAATACGTCAGACACTTTGTGTAATTTAGTGTATCGTACTTTAAAACAGGACTGTATCGTAAATCCTGACCTAATGGTCAAGTAATTTGCTTTGATTGCATTTTATGAGGGCGGCACGGTGTCGCAGCAGTAGAGTTGCTGCCTTACAGTGCCAGAGACCCGGGTTCGATCCTGACTACGGGTGATTGTCTGTATGAAGTTTGTACGTTCTCCCTGTAATCTGTGTGGGTAATCTTCGGTTTCCTCCAATACTCCAAAGACGTACAGGTTTGTAGGTTAATTGGCTTTGTAAAATTGTAAATTGTCCCTAGTATGTGTACGATAGTGTAAGGTACAGGGATCGCTGGTTGGCATGGACTCAGTGGGATGAAGGGCCTGCTGCCGCACTGTATCTCTAAAGTACTCTAAACTATATATTTTTTTATTCTCAGTCATTGAGTCACCGCATGGAAACAAGCATTTTGGCCCAACTTGCCCACACCAGCCAACATGTCCCATCTACGCTAGTCCAACCTGCCTGCATTTGGTCCATATCCCTCTAAACCTGTCCTATCCGTGTACCTGTCTAAATGTTTTATAAATATTGCAATAATATCAGCCACAACTACCTCCTCCGGTAATTCATTCCATACTCCTACTACCCTTTGCATGAAAAAGTTACCCCTCAGATTCCTATTAAATCTTTCCTCCCTCACCTCAAAGCTACGTCCTATGGTTCTCGATTCCTCTAATCTGGGGTTATGAAACGTCTTCCAGCACTTTGTAATTTGCTTTACAGATTCAAAATACATTCCTACAGTTTGCCCTTCAGTGTATACAAAATAAGATCAGAAAAAAAAATTCAGTTGAATGCATTTTCTTTCTGTACGTTCTGCTGAATGCTGCCTTAATGTTGTGAAGAGACCACAGGTGGTTCATAATCAACAGGCAAAAGTCCAATTTACATACTGGAAGTACTGGAGCACCCCTGATCCAGGAAAGCACATGTAAACCCCAGGCTTACCCATATTAATGACTCGGATACATCTGAAATCCCTTTTAAACCAACGGTACAGTATTAAACCCTCAGAAAATGGAAATGTCTCAATCTTTATTGTTTGCGTTCTTTGAGGTTAACAGCGAGTACTTTTTCTTCAGCACTGATGACCTAATCGACCACTGGCAAAGTTGAAGCCTGAAAATTATCTTTGGCTCTACTGGTCCCCGAAGGCCAGACCCACTAAGACCCTGGCGGACCAGGGTCAGTTGGCGAGAAGCCGTCGAGCAGGCTCCACTCTTTCCCGAAGATCAGAGACTGGAAGGATGGAGCCAGCGACAACCAAAACAGAGGGTGGTGGGTATATGGAATGAGCTGCCAGAGGAGATAGTTGAGGCAGCACTTAACAACACTTAATAGACATTTGGACAGGTACATGGATAGGAAAGGTTGAGAGGGCAATGAGACAAATGGCAGGCAGGTGGGACCAGTGTAGAAAGGGCATCTTGGTCAGCATCATAAAGTTGGGCCGAAGGGCCTGTTTCCATGCTGTTTGACTCTGTGCAAATACATTTCTAATAATGACAATTTCTTCACCATTTTCATGTGAATTGAATTTTCATCACCTAAATCATTTGCACAATCTTCTGTATTTTTAATGCATTTCCATTGATGACCTTTACATTATCCTTCAGTTGTAGTCATACAGAGTCATAGTGTCATATAGTACAGAAACAGACCCGACTGAAGTCAGTCCATTCTGATCATCAATCACCATGCACACTAATCCTACGTTATTTCCATTTTATTCTGCCTACATTCACTCCCCCAGATTTTACCTACACACATGGGGCAATTAACTGTAGCCAATTAAGCTACCAACCCTTTAAGTAAGATATCCAATTAATCTCATTCCTTTTTCCATTTCTCTTGTTTGTCCCTCCAATTTTGTTTTTAATATCATTATTGAAACTAGCTTTCAGACATACACTGCAAGGTATTTTATACTTGCAGCTTTTCTTTTTATATTATTTTTCTTGTTGAAACTTTTTTTAGTTACACCCACTGTATTATCAGGATGTCTGTTTGTATGGTTTAATATTCTGTGAGAGAGCGAACTATTCCTCTCAATTAGGACCTGCTTGCCCAGGTGCTGACATCCATGTCCCTGTTCCAGTTATGGAATGCGCATACGTTTATGTAGATCCTTTCATATCCTCCCGCAATCTTAAGGTTTTTACATCCAATTAGAAATGTAGTTAAAGAAATTATATAAGAAAACATAGCAGTTAATATGACCCTGCAAGGTCTTACAGCCAGCAATGAGATAAAAGACTGGAAACTTGTTTTTGATGCAGATGGTTGAAAGATAATTGTGGGAAAGGAGTGTGATGTCCAACATTGTCCTAGTTCAACATCTCATCTGAAAACTACAGCCTCTTGAGTGAGTTACGGGTTGGAATAGTAAGATTGAACGAGAACTTACCAGTTCGAAGGTTGATCTTTATTTCATGAGGAGTTGCGGTGAGGGATTTCGTGAAGAGCCCGCCGGCACGCATGCGCGACATTCTTCAAAGTAGCGGTGTGGAATCACAGAAACCAACAAGAGAAATGACTTGGCATAGTAAGATTGAAGAGACTCTAATTACCAGTTGATTATGATCGAGGGTTGGGAGCGGAGAGCACGAAATCCCTCACCGCAACTCCTCATGAAATAAAGATCAACCTTCGAACTGGTAAGTTCTCGTTCAATCTTACTATTTCATTTCGGAGTCACGTGAGTGACTTCGTGAAGACTTCAAAGCTTCTGTGATTACACGCCCTGGACCACGTCCATGCTGACACACCACTAGCAAGGATGGATGGGAGTAAACAATCTTCTCAAACAGGTTATACTGAAAGACAAAAAGAATATTTATTAATAACAAAGCAAAAAACCCTAATTCGGGGACACCCCCACGTTCTTGACCTGCGTTCAGCACGGCCTCCGCGAACTGTAGGGGAGCAGCAACAGGCTTATTGTAGAATCGCTGAAACACAGCTTCATTCGCCCATCCTGCTGTGGCGAGAATATGGTCCATGGGCACCTCCATGACCTTCGCCGCCGACGTTGATGCAGCCCTGGTGGAATGGGACTTGAATACATTAGTGTCGATACCTGACTTACCCAAGACGATCCGGAGCCACCTGGATATTGTCTGGACTGTCACTCGATGGTGAGGTCTCTTGTGAGTGACAAGCAGGTATTTCTCCATTCCTCTGATGCGTCTCGTCACCTCGACATAGTGACGGATATGGGCGGCTAAACATAGCCGAGCATCTGCGGGGTATGCCGGGAACTTCAGCTGCAGCCCTGTGCACCCAGGTCTATGCTGCTTTAGTAGCTCATCGATAAAGAAGACTACTTCTCCAGGGGTAGAGATCATCCTGTCGATACGGATTTTATGCAGCGTCTGTACCCTCTGTGCTGAAGTCAGCGCTAGTAACATCACCAGTTTCATGGTGAGTTTGTCCAGCTCTAGCCCCTCCATGGGCGACCACGTCCTGAGCAGGGTTAGTACATCCCTGACATCCCAGGTGATATTATAGCGTGGTGTAGGCGGATTCATATTGAATATACCCCGCATGAGTCTGGACACTAGCCTGTTGGATCCTACCTCAATCTTGAGGTAGAATGACAGCGCGCTTCTGGCGCTGTTGATGGCACTGTAGCTTAAGTGTTCATCATGGTGCAACCCCGCGAGGAATTCCAATACGTCGGCTATGGATGCATCGTCATATGTGATGCGAGAGCGGCTGCAGTAGGCTTCCCATTTTCTGATGTGGGAAAGGTATCTTCGCCTGGTCGACTCTCGGCACGACGCCCCAATGGTATCCAGAGTTCGAGTTGAGAGGCCATACTGCAGCAATGGCCTGGTTAGAACCTGCAAGCCAATAAATTTAAGTAGCTATGGCAGGGATGTGGCTCCCCTGACACAGGGTGAATAACCAATTGTGGGCAACCCTCTAAGAGGACCCAAGGCTGACTGATCATGTCAAAGACCACCGGATACCATGGCTGCGTAGGCCAGTCGGGTATAATAAGAATGCCCTTAGCAGCATCCATCTGGATTTTTCGCAATACCCGACTGATGAGGCAAAACGGGGGGAATGCATTAAAAAAAACCACTTCCCCCAGTCGAGCGAGAATGTATCCATCGCCATTGCCCCAGGATCTGGTTCCCACAAAACGTATGTTGGTACCTGATGGTTCAACCGTGACGCAAAGAGGTCGATATCCGGTTCACCAAATTTGGCTGTAATTTTAGCAAAAATGTGAGGATGCAACATCCATTCGATGTTGTCATTAAACTTGCGTGACCTGGTGTCCGCCACAGTATTGAGCTCACCTGGTAAATAGGTAGCTGAAATCCAAATATTCCTGTTAATACACCAGAGCCAAATTGTATTAGCCAATTCATCACATGAAATTGACCTGGTACCGCCCATATGGTTTAAATATGCCACCGCCGTGGTATTGTCTATTTGGATACGGACATGAGCACCAATAAGATTGGAACAATAAGCACGAAGTCCGTGAAATGCTGCATCTCCAAATAGTTTATCCCTTGTGACAACAACATAGTAGATTCAAGGGTGTCCCATCTGCCCCCGCAACTAGAACAGTTGTCCGTAGCTCCCCAGCCATAGGAGCTTGCATAAGTTTGCAAGTATACCATCGGATTGGGCACAATAATGGGTTTGAATGAGCTACTAATATGCGCACCCACCATTGTAACTCAATCTTAGCTTTAGAAGGCAGCCGCATTGGTCTGTCAAAATGACCGGCGTTCCGCTTTAACGCGGAGATCTTGGCTCTTTGCAAATTTTGATAATGCAAAGGCCCGTATTGGGCTGCTGGAAACAATGCTACGATTTTGCCAATCACCTTAGCTGTTTGTCTAATTTATGGTATACTGGCGCAGGCTAAATCCTGACACGCTTGGGTGACATCCGCAACCTTGTTAGTCGGTATGGTGGCCCTCATGCGACTGGAATCCACCGTAAACCCCAGATAATCCATAACCTGGGAAGGGCAGAACTTCGACTTATCTGGATGGACAATAAACCCCAGCTGCTGAAAAATTGCGACAGTGGCTGAAACTGCCCGTTCAGCCGACTCCAGGGTATTGCCAACAATCAGGATATCATCCAAATAGGCCATCACGATATGATGCTGCTGCCGTAACTGGGCCATGATAGGTTTTAGCAATTTAGTAAATAATCTAGGGGCTGTAGTAAGCCCATTTGGCAAAGCCCTGTATTGCCAGAGCTGACCCATCCAGACAAATTTTAAGAACTTCCTGTGATGTTTTCGAATGGATACAGAATAGTACGCATCTTTTAAATCAATGCATGCCATAAAGCAGCCATGCAAAATCAATGACTTGGCTGTCTGAAAAGTGTCCATTTTGAAATGGGTGTATGTTACAAAAGTATTCAAATGGGTCAGATCAATAATCACTCGACAGCCTCCATCCTTCTTAGGCCTGGTAAATATATTTGAGACAAATTCAATTGGCTCGTGCATAGCTTTTTCTATCACGCCTTTTTCTTCTAACCTTAAGATCTCAGCATAGCCTGCTGCCTGTTCAATGGCAGACAGCGTGAACGTCCGATTAGGCATATGCTGGGATGGAGGAATGTCCCCGTTAATAAACTCAATCTGATGACCCCGAATACTCTGCAAAACAAACTCATCGGAAGTGATAGTTTCCCATGCCCCCAAAAAGAAACGGAGGCGCCCACCAACATGTGAAGTTAAATGTACAGATAAATGAAAACCAGACCGCCTCACCTCCGTGTTTACCGGCGGTCCTTGACATGTTTGGGTGGTCGTGGAGGTGCTGGGTTGGGCTGATACTGTGGTGTCCTCATCTTCCACTGGAGCCGCTGCGGGCCTTGCCCTAAAAAAGCCCGCTGCTGCTGGGGCTGTTGATAGCGAGGCGGAGCTGGAGGATAGGTCCTTGTCGATGTCGCGCATGCGTGCCGGCGGGCTCTTCACGAAGTCACTCATGTGACTCCGAAATGAAATTACTGGGTCTATCTGCCTGCTGGTTATACCTGGCCCCTCAGTAATGCCACAACCAAACCTACCTGTGTAGCACCTATAGGATGGGCTGCAATGAAGGTCTCTCCTCTCCACCCCTTCCATGAGACAGAATGATGTTCAGAGACATGTGGAAACAGTTGAGATGGTTTAACAATTTTAAAAGAGTAAAAAGGCTTTGCAAATCATTACAAGTAGAACATAAAGTTAATGGGATTGATCAATTGGAATTATAACCACACGATGAAATAAAGAAAGTAGGTAAACAAACTTATAATGTAATAAAAAGGAACTGTAGATGCTGGTTTTGACCAAACATAGACACAATATGCTGGAGTAACTCAACGGGTCAAGCATTATCCCGGGAGAAAATTGATTAGCGACATTTTGTGTCAGGACTCTTCTTCAGACAAACAACCTTCAGACAAACTATGCTTGCCTTTATAAGGAAGACAAGTAGCCCTATGTAAATATACAGGGTTGTTGTCCATGTGTCAGTTGTCGTTGGCATATGGGGGAGGGGGCCAGAGTACAATAGCCCTCCACACCACTCCCCTTGGCACAGTTTGTTCTGGGGCACTGCTGGGGCCACAATGCAGAAGGTGCAGACATGTTGAGCATCAGAAGACAGATGGGTGGTAGTTCCATTTGAAACAACAATTAAGCATAGGTCAGACCAAGGTACTTAAGACCAAGAGCAGCACTTATATCCACTGGTTCACAGGCAGGAAATCAATCACTGTGCAAAGAACAAGCTGATCCTTAAACATCTTTGCTTGTCAATTTATATTTCTCTAGCTATAAAACATTTTGAGCTCTGTAGGTTAATGTGGAGCCTTATCTCTCTGAATCTTCACTTACTTCAACATATTATGTGCATGATTTATTCAAAGGAGATGGTTAAGTGGACCTTTTCCATTCCACACCTTGTAAGCACATCATATTACAATATGACATATATTGTGCTCTCTTGTGGTAGATTACTGGACATTGTTTCAGCAACGTTATAACTAGTTGTAATTTTTACGGTCGCTTTTTCTTTGCTGGCTCGTAGAAAAATGTTTCCTTGTTCGAAGAACCCTCTGATTGACTCTGAAGATACACAATACGTGCTCAATATTTTTGGCAGCTTTCTCTTCTTATTACTTTTTAGGAGTATTTGTTTTTGCAGATTTGCTTTTTGTTCAGTGTCAGGTGCTGCAGAAATATCCATGAGTTGGAGAAATTGTTGATGATCAGGCAGCTTCTCTGGAGTAAAGGAATAGGTAATGTGTAGGGTCGAGACCCTTCCTCAGACTGGAAAGAAAGTGATTGTTTTTATTTTTTAATATTTTTATTAGAAGCAATGCATGTTGCCAATGATATAACAGTTTTTCAAAAACACATTTAACTTGTTTCAAAAGTTGTACAAATATTACGGAATGATTTATATAAGCTTATATTTTTTTTAGAAAGTAAAGAGGTGAAAGAATAGGTGTATAATCAATGAAGATTGTGATTAAATAATATTGATTATGATTATATTAAAAAAAAATAATTAAATTACAAAAAACAAAACAATAAAAATAAAAAATAATACAAGCAAATAATTATTGTATATAAAAAAAATGAAGTATACATCTTAACAATGAATGGAACAATTTCACTTAACAATATCTATAGAGAAGTGTATACAAATCTCAGAATAGATCTTTTCATCTAATCCTACAACCGGGTATTTATTGAGTTACAATACTGAGCTCAGCTACCCCTTCATGTAGTCAGTGAATGGAGACCATATTTGTTCAAAAAGTTCATATTTGTCCATGATTCTCTCCAAATGCAGCGTCTCCAACATTTCCACTGTCCACGTTTTAATTGTGGGGGATAATGTTCCCTTCCAGAATTTTAATATTAATTTTTTTCCAATTATCAAACAGTAATCAAGAAAATTTATTTGATTTACTGTTAATATTAGGTTTGAATCTGAAACTCCTAATATTATTAGCTTTGGGTCAGGATCCAATTTAATCTGAAAGAAAGTGAATTAAACAAACATTATACAATGACATTGGCAGGGTCCTGAAGAAGGGTCTTTACCCGAAATGTCACCGATTCCTTTTCTCCAGAGATGCTGCCTGACCCACTGAGTTACTCCAGCATTTTGTGTCAAAAATATCTGGAGTTCTCAACTTCAGTCCCTGTGTGAATGTGCCTTTGGACTGTGGTGGGGCTGATAAATAACAACGATGAGTCTGCCTACAGAGATGAAGTCCAAAAACTGACTGTCTGGTGCACTAACAATAACCTGGCACTCAACTCAATCAAAACAAAAGAACTGGTTATTGACTTCAGGAGGAGGAGAGAAGAACCTGCTCCTCTTTACATCAAAGAAGACATGGTGGAGAGAGTCACCGACTTTAAGTTTCTGGGCACATACATCTCCCAGGACCATACATGGACAGTGAACACCATCACTCTCGTAAAG
The DNA here is from genome assembly GCA_963514005.1 of Raja brachyura. Next base: position 27,887,525 of record OY740790.1, read on the forward strand.
TCACAGCAGCGGCTATATTTCCTGAGGACTCTGCGGAGAGCAAATGTCTCACAGCAGCTGCTGCTGTCCTTCTACCGGTGAGCCGTGGAAAGCATCCTCTCCTATGGCATCCTGGTGTGGTTTGCTAGCTGCACTGTGGCTGGAAGGACGAGGGTTATTAAAACAGCACAGAGCATCATAAACACTCAGCTACCCTCCCTGGAAGACATTCACAAGGCCCGATGTTTACGCCGGGCGACAAACATCACACAGGACTCATTCCACCCTGCCAACCACCTTTTCACTCTGCTGCCCTCTGGGAGGCGATACGGGTCTTTGAAGGCCCGCACCTGCAGACTAACTAACAGTTTCTACCCACGTGCCATTAGAGAACTTAACTCAACCAGATAACACTACGGGCAACACTACACAATTCGGGGTGCAAATAAAAATTTGTCTGCTAGAATGTGCAATATAATGTGCATTTTTTATTATCTATTACTTATTTTATGCATTGATCTTGTAGTAAACGTAAATGTGAGAGTAAATGGTTGTTTGTGTTATTGTGTTTTGTTCTTTTTTTAATCTTTTTATCCTGTGTCTTTTATTGTTTACAATTGAAGGGGACGCACATGAAATTTTGTTGTACAGTTGATGTCCAATGACAAATAAAGGTATTTGATTTGATTTGATTTGATTTGATACCAAAGTTCAAGGTTTGGAATTCCCTCCGTCAACTTCTCTGATTTTCTTTCCTTCATTAAATGTTATGACTTTAATCAGGCTTTTAACTACCTGCCTAAGATCGCTTCCTTGGCAGCACAGTGGCACAATGGTACCGTTGCCGCCTTACAGCGCCAGAGCCCCGGGTTTGATCCTGACTCTGGCTGCTGTCCGTACGGGGTTTGTACATTCTCACTGTGACCTCGTGTCTTTCCTCCGGGTTTCCTCCCACACTCCAAAGACGTGTATGTTAGCAAGCTTCTGTAAACTGTGCCTAGCGCACAGGGTGATCACTGGTCGACGCAAACTGGATAGGTTGAAGAGCCTGTTTCTGAATTGTAACTTGAGAATAAACTACGTATTTGTTCCAAAATTTGCTTGTTAATGCACCCTATGGGTGTTTGAGTTGTTGCCACTATACTTGACCAGACAAAATCCCAGTCTGGATGCAAGTTACCCCTCAGGTTCCCATTAAATCTTTCCCCCCTCTCACCTTATACCTACAGGTATGTCCTCCAGTTCTCGATTACCCTACTCTGGGCAAAAGACTCTGTGCGTTTACCCGATCTATTTCTCTCATGATTTTGTAGATGTCATTCCAATGCATTTGCTAATGTCTCCAGCTGGAATTCCAGCATTTAATTAAGCTTTAGAATGTAATCACTTTAATTATTACAACAAATTGTACTTCATGAAGCAGGACCCTGCCAATGTCATTTGGTTAATTCACTTTCTTTCACTAATAAAATGTACAGGAATAAACATGAAAAAGGAACTCTCACCAACCCATCAAACTGTAATTTGTATTTTAAAGGGCAGGGAGGTGAGCAAAGGAAATTAAAATTTAGAAACAAGGAACTGCCGATGTTGGTTTACAAAAAAACTCACAAAGTGCTGGAGTAACTCAACGGGTCAGGCAGCGTGTCTGGAGAACACGGATGGATCAATGATATTTCGGGTCAGGTTTATCAATTTTTCCCCTCCTCCCACCATCTTCCACCTCGATTCCATTCTCTGGCTTCACAGTCCATAACTCTTTTATCCTAATCTCACACCTTTTTTATTTTCACATCTGCCCCTTGTCCAACCATCTGCCTCACCTGTACCACCAATCACTTGCCAGGCCGTGTCCTGCCCCTCCTCCATTCCAGCTTTCTTCTTTCCCCAACCTCCCATCACAATCAATCTGAAGAAGGTTCCCGACCCGGAACATCACCTATCCATGTTCTCCAGAGTTGTTGTCTGAGCTACTGAGTTACTCCAGCATATGTGACATTTTTGAAGGAAGTGGAAGTTAATTGTCTTGAGTTAATTGGCAATTCAACTAAGATTGAACCATTTTACAGTAATTGATTAGTTTGACAAAATGGAGCACTATTACAGTTAATCGACTGAACGATATAACATGGAAACACGTCCTTCAGCCCACAGCAACCATTGATCACCCATCCACACTAGTTCTATGTTATCCCAGTTTCATATCCACTCCCTACATATTAGGGTAATTTACAGAGGCCAATTAACCTACAAACCCAAAGGTCCTTGGCAGAGTTCAGGTTTTTTCAAGAGTTTTTTGCAGGTTATGTAATTGAAGGCTGTGATTCCTGCAGGCGCATGGCTGCTCATTTTCCATCCACATACTCTATGTATCTTTGAGTGTAACAAACTACAATGCTGGAGGAACGCAGAGGGTCAAGTGGTATCGCCATCTTCCATTGTAGATGCCCTTTTTGCCATCAGGCTTCTCACAGTGAGTAGCCTGTCCCAATTTCCGAGCTGTTGTTGCCGGTGAGATGCTAATAGATGGGGTCCCTTGGTTTGCAATATGAATTATCGCTGTTCTCCAAACTGCTCTCACTGATTAGACACACAATTTAATGATTTCAGCAGTGTTTCTGGCATGTGGCATTTTGTCACAGCGCATCCATACTGCTGTGGAAAGCAGAAGACGGAATCTCAATATTGGGAGAATTGTATATCCCCAATTCTTTCTCATAGAACCATTCCCAGTTACTTTACTTTAATAATGCGCTTCATATACAATATTAAAGAAATATCACTGCAATGGTGACACTTCATTACTTCTCACTTTCCCTCGCTCTGTGCTGAAAAGACAGAAGTCTACAGCTGCCACAGCCCATTCGTAGGAAGCCTACTTTGCTTGAAGTTGGCAGAGATGGCAGACCACCATAACCATGCTCTATTCAGTCCTTGAGGTCAAAGTACTGTACCAATCCATTGTGCCACCCAATATAATTGTGCTTGCCCACCAATTTCATTTATTGATGCCAATCCCAATCAAAATGAGCCAAGCTCCTCATAATTCCTTATGATCTTGCTACTGGTTCCAGTTCCTTGGAGTGATACTACAATGCTTCCAGGAAAGTCAGAAGATGAGCCAGTACACAGAAGAGCCTCCACAGGAGTGAGCTTGATAATGCAAGTAGATAAAGACATGGCAATGCTAACTTATGTTGCCTGCACTGATGATGACAAGTAATTGATTGACTACGGAACCGACCTGGATGCTAAATTATCCACTTATATACAATGGGATAGATAAATTTAAACTGGACGGACTCCAGACGCAAGCTTCTCGATGCTTCAGCAAGTCTTCATGTGGTGATTTGGCAGTATTGCTGCTTCACTTTTTGGATGACTTTGTATGAAGATTCCTGTGGGACAGTTTGCTTCAGACAGTTTATGTATAGTACCTTGGCTGAATCCAGAGTGAAACTCAGATTTATTCTTCAGACAGACCTGGCGGAAGAATTTTGAGCTTTCCATCAAATGTTAACCTGGTTCATTCGAGGTATGCTCAGCTCATCAGGACAGAAGCTGAGTGAAAGAGAACAAGGAACACCTGATTCAATTGGGGTTATTAACATCTCTAAACCGTGGCCAGATGTGGGAGCTATATCACATAATTATTTTTTTTGCAGGAAAGATTAAGTGTCTTTCATTCAAATTGAAGTTAACGCTTCAAATGCCAGTTGTTGCCAGCATGTAAATAGCATCCCATATACATGCCATAGGAGAACTAATCATAAAGTAAGAACTCATCAATCAGTGCAAAATAAAGGTCCTGGTCCGAAATGTCACCTTTCCATGTTCTGCAGAGATGCTGCCTGACCTGCTGAGTTACTCCAGCATTTTGTCATCCTTTTGTGCATTAACCAGCATCTGCAGTTCCTTGTTTCTACAGGGTAAATGACTCAATCAGCAAGCACACTACCCACAAATGGATGGTCACAAGGAACTGCAGCTGCTGGGATCTTTTGTAGAACACAAAGTACTGGAATAACTCAGCAGGTGAGGCAGCATCTCTGGAAACACAGATAGGCAAAGCTTTGGGTCAGGACCATTCTCCTATCTGAAGAAAAGACTAAGTCAGAAAAGTCACCTATCCATGACCCAGAGGTTGGAACTGTGAAATAGGAACAAGGGTAAGGTCTAGAGCTGATGCCAATCAATGCCAACCTAACCAAGTGGTGACAGAATTGAGCCACCTAATTCTTGGCCATTAACTCTATCTATGCTTCCAGAGGCTTCATATCATTCAGTGAAATCTTCCCTGCCCAGAAATTCTTGTATTTAATCTGGTCCACCCTTACTAACTCCTGTTCCATGGCTGGGAAAAGTCTGTTTCCATCCACATTCTCAGACTGAAGAAGGGTTGCCTCCACAAATGTTGCCTCCACAGATGCTGGATTCTTCCAGCACTTTGGTGTTTTTTTCTAGATTTCAGTGTCTGCAGTTCCTTGTTCCTCCACTTTGTCCCATTTCAATTGGACAGTTGAACAAATCTGCGCAACTTACCTGAGATAAATCTTTACAGAGAGTCATTGTGTCTTACAGTGTGGAAACAGGCCCTTCAGCCCAACTTGCCCACTCTAGCCTACATGGCCCATATACACTATTCACACCTGCCTGTGTATGGCCCATATTCCTCTAACCTGTCCTATCCATGTACCCGTCTAAATGTTCCTGAAACGTTGCAATAGTATCTGGCTCAATAACCTCCTCTGGCAGCTCATTCAATGCACCCGCCATCCTTTTTGTGAAAAAGGTTATGAAGATATGATGATGCAGGTGGCATGAAGAATAAGCCTGGTGTCTAGTTTGTGACATTGCACTGATGGAAATGGTGCCCTTTTCTTCTGGAAATCCTTGCTTCCTCTAACTGGGCTCTGGAGGTTGGGGGAAGACTGGCCCTTCTCACCCCATTCAGCTGCCAAGGTGGCAGTGGCATACTGCATATTGTATATGAAAGCAATTGTAAGCTATTCTGCTGTTTATTGAACCACTGAACCATTGAACTACTGGCAGCTTGTGAGCAACCATCTTACACATATTTATGGAAGTAAATCCTTGAAACCGGAACACACATTAGACTGTCCACAAAGAATTTCCAGGTGTGCAATCCTCCTTTCCCACCCCATCAACACAAATGCAGGCATCGATCCAATTCCTTTGAAGAATACACTGAATTATGACCACACCTCCTATCAAGAAACGTAACCACCATAGCCTTGCTCGTTATCCCCTGCATCACCAGTCCAAAATGCCCCTGAACTTGACAGTCCTAGAGAGAGAGAGAGTCATAGAGTTATACAGTGTGGAAACAGGCCCTTTGGCCAACTTGATCTCATCAACCAACATGTCCCATCTACACTAGTCTCACCTGCCTGTGTTTGGCCCATATCCCTCTAAACCTATCCTATCCATGTTCCTGTCTAGTTGCATCTTAAACGTTGCGATAGTCCCCGATGAGAGCAAAGATGGCGCCTGTCTGTGGCGACATGTTGCCAGTAGCACAGCAGAGAATCATCAAATATGGTAGTTCTCAGCTTATCATATTGTTTACAATGTACTATGTTTACATATTCTGTTATGCTGCAGCAAGTAAACATGTCATTGTTCTATCTGGGACATACCTGTATGACAATAAAACATTCTTGACTCAACTATCTCCTCCGGCAGCTCGTTCCATACACACACCACCCTAAGTATGAAAAGGTTACCCCTCGGATTCTTATTAAATATTTCCACTTCACCTTAAATCTATGCCCTTTGGTTCTCTATTCCCTTACTCTGGGCAAGCAATTGTGCGTCTTTCCGATCTATTCCTCTCATGATTTTATACACCTCTACAAGACTTCTATATTTGTAATTTTAAAAATCCTCAACAGCGTTGCTCTCTTAAAAAAAATAAGTATGAGGCAGCGAGCGAGGCATTGTTGTGCCTGGTCGCTGCTTTATTTATGTTTTGAAGTTCAGTTGTGGAGATCAGAGACTCGAAGCATAGGTTTGAAGGGCATGCTGTGCGAGTCCGTGAGATCAGGGGCTGGAGCACGCCAGTGATTTAACTCCGAGCAAGTCCAGAAAGGAAGGACAGTATTTAGGTTCAATCCGGGCCGCGCTTCAATATCCTACTGCGGGTAGCACGTACCCAAAAGGGGCCCCAGCTCGCTGGCAATCCGTTCTGTTTTGATCGGGAGAGATGTGCCGCTGTAACTTTAATTCCTGCCATTTATTTCGAGCGGCGAATGCGATTTTAAGCATCCCATTCTCTAACCCATATATATATATATATATATATCGAGACACCATAACCCACCCGAGACTGATCAGTCACGGGAAGTTCGCTTCAGTGCATTTGATGCAAAGTGCGGGAGGTTGGGGATTGGGAATGAGCCTTCAAAGCGCGGGTCAGAGAATGGTGGCGTTTCTTGGTCGGCACATACCTACAAAGTACACGCACCGAGCAGACAGGACTACCGTTCACATCAGCCGAACCAGGCGCAATATACACGCCCCCTCGACAAATTAATATGTGCGGATTGCAGGGGGGGTTAAGCGTGAATGCATCCATCCCCGCGTCTGTCTAACCGCACATTCCCGCACCTATCTCCGCCTGTTCTATCCCCGTGTGACCAATCTAACAGTTTGTATTATCTCTTTACATATCTACATATTTTTATCGACTATATACTCAGTACCTCGGCGTGTCCGCGTGTGTATGTCGGTGTTTTGTTTGTAAGTCTTTCTACATGTGCGTGTGTATAAATCTGTAGCAATCCAATGACAACCAACGTGTGTGTGTGTGCGCCTCTGTCTTTGTGTCGGTGTGTTTATTCGTACTTGCTGTGTTCGAGCTGCGATGTGTGATGTTACTGCGAATGCACAATATGAGCAGATATATGTGTGTAACTGTTCACAGTTGAGTGTGCCTTGTTTACGTGGATAGTGTGCGTGTGTGTGTGAATTTCTGCTACCTGTGTTTATGTCATTTGCGTAACTGACCCCCTCGTGTATCAGAGATTCTCGCTGAAGTTTGGACCGCGAATGCAAAATAACAAAACCCGTCTGGGAACAGGAGAGCCAGACCCCCGTACATCAGGCGCAGGGAAACCGGGGGCTTGTGTAGAGAATCGCGGCTCCCGCTGCTGCCACCGGCGGCGAGGGGACGCTGATAGTGAAGGAACTCTAGCCAGGCAAGGGCAGGAAGAGTTTTATTGTCCTACTGCCCACCAGCGTCAAGTTTATCTGGTCGAGTTGGGCCACTGTTTATAACCCGATGGCATCCCTCGTTTTATTTTTCACCTCCCCGAGATGTGTTATAAAGAGAGACAGACAGTTTCTCTCTCTCTCTCTCCTCCCCTCCTCTCTCTCCTCCCCCCTCTCCCGCTCGCTCTTCCCCCCCTCTCTCTCTCTCTCTCTCTCTCTCTCTCTCTCTCTCTCACACTTCACTCACATACACCCACCCACCCATTGAAACAATGAAGAATAGATGTAGATGTGCCAAGAAGATAAAAGCGGGATACCCGAAAGGGAGCAGAATGTAAGAGAGAAGAGCGATCCAGAGAGTGCACAGTATAAAAAAAGACCAACCTGCGCTCAGAGAGAACAAATATCCGAGTTTGAGTCACAGGCAGGTCTGCTCACTCCAAGTCAATGCAAACCTAGCATGCATGCACCTCATCAGGGTTTCAACTGCAGGAGTTTTGTTTTATTTCAGGGGAGGGATAGTTTCAACTTCAGGGGATTAAAATCGTTTTTTGGGGAAAAAAAATCAGTTTGAAGAAAAAAAAATCAGAATAAAGTTTTGTTTTTTTTCCCCACTGGAGAGGCTACCTGAACTTTCCAGAGGAACAAGGGTTGCTTTTGCACCCTCCCACCTTGGCAAGCCGTGGCCACTATGCCGACCCTCAGGCTCCTACTTGTCCTTTGTACCTCTGCGGGGTTGCTGACACTCAGCTCACTGGCCCCGGCGAGCCCACGCTGGCGCTACAAGCGGGCTCTCGCTCCCCGCGGGCAGCCCAGTCTGAGCCCCGGAGAGCAGCGCTGCTGGCCGGCGGGAAGAAGAGGCAGGAGCCGGAGAGCTGCGGCTGCAGCCCAGCTGTCTCTCTACCCCTGGGCTGCGGAGTACGGTCGCCCGGGAGGCGGGGAGAGGAGCGGCTCGTACGCCGAGGGGAGCACCGTTTACCTGGGCGGAGAGAGCAGCGGATACCCCAGTGAGTGCGGCGGAGCGGGGGCGGCCAGAGCTACCGGCTACCCCAGTGGATTCAGCGGCTGGGCTACGGCGGTAGAGAACGCCGGAGGCATGCCGGCACCTCGGGGCTGGCTGTCCGGGCCGCCCGACTGCGAGCCCGCTGCTGTCACAGCTCTTTATCTGTCGGGTGGCAAGCAACGTCTGAAGCTGCGATGGGAGGCGAGCATGCCGCAGGGCCAGTTCACCGCCGAGATGTGGCTGAAACCCGAGGGAGGGCAGGACAACCCGGCTATCGTGGCAGGTAAGGGCGGGGCGCCGGGGAGAACTTGCACAGCACACCTGTCCCGGCGGAGGCGCGGGTTCCCAGCTCAAGGGAAGCACCTGTACCTATCGCACCAACACCATGGATTCACCTGTACCTAGCATACCCAAACCCAGGACATCACCTGTACCTACCACACCCACACCAGAGGCATCACATGACCCATACCAGGACATCACCTGTATCCATTACACCCACACCAGAGGCATCACCTGTACCTATCACGCACACATTCGGGGCAGCACCAGTACCCATTCTACACCCATCACACACATGCACCAACGATATATCCTGCTCCCACAGCAGGGCTGTCACCTGTACTTATCACAGTCACGCTAGGGCATCACCTGTACTCATTACACCCACACCCAGGGCATCACCTGTACCCAGTACACCCACCTCTGGGGCATCATCTGTATCAACTCACACCCACATCAGGACCATCACCTGTATCAATTCTGGAGCCACACCATGGACATCAGCTGCAAAAACTCACACCCACAACATAGACATGACCTGCAATAATTCACACCCATGCCAGGGACAACACCTGGATCAAGTCACACTCGTGCCCGGGCATCCATATCACTTAACTTTCACACTGGGGGCATCACCTGTAACAACACATCACCTACACCAACACTACAGCCACATCAGGTTCATCACTTGTCACTTTGCTAAGCCAACACTATGGGACATCACATTGGCCAACCATTCAACCACACAAAGGACAATACGTATCAACTCACACCCACACCAAGGACATCAACTGTCTCAACTCACACCCACACCAGGGTCCATCACCTCTTCCATTTCCCCACACATAGGGCATCATCTGTATTAATTCTACAACCATACCATGCACATCATCTGTACCCAATCATGACAACACCAGGGACATCATGTGTTACAACTCCCACCCTCACCACAGACCATCACCTCCACCAACTCTACCATCACCAAGGGTGTTACCTGTATTAATTCTACACCAACTCTAGGGACATTACCTGTACTATCTAACACTCACATCAATCATACCATTACACAAGTATCCCAGGGGCATTACCTATACCAAGTTTACACCTACAGGGACATTATTCATGCTAACCATGCACCCCCAACAGGGAGGTCATCTATTGCAACTTTACACTGGGAACCTTGCTTGTGACAACTGCACATTCACTCCAACATCAACAAGAGCAACAACTCATGTGCACACCAGGGACATGGCCAGTTACAAAGTTCAACAACATATGAGACATCAGCTGTTGCAATTCCACACGCACGCTGAGACATAACCGATTCAACACCAGGAACATTACCTGTACTAATTCTACACCAACACTGGGGAAATCACCTGTACCATTCTACACTCACACTAGGGACCCTCACCTGTATTAACTGCACTCACACCAGCGACATGACCAGCAACAACATCACACCCACACCAGCAAAAGCACCCGTTCCAACTCTATACCCACAGACATCACCTGCACACTTTTATCAGGGGCATCATCTGTCCAAGTACATATTCATACAAGGGGGAATCATCTGTAACAAATTTCACCTACTCCAGGGATATCATGTGCACCAACTCTATACCTACATCAGGAACATAGAAACATAGAAACATGATCTGCCCTAACTCACACATTAAATCTTACACCTGTTTATTACGCAGTGACATTACTTGCTTAAACTTAACATCCCTTGTTCCACTATACATTCACACTAGGGACCACCTGTATCACCAACACACACCTACACTAGAGATCACATGCATCACCAATACACACCAACACCAGAGATATTACCTGTGTCACCAATACACACCAACAACAAATACATTACTTGTCTGATCCAATGTCAAACTCGCACTGATTTTAACTTGTACCATTTTACATGTACACTGTGAACACTATCTGCACGAATTTTACACTCACAGCAGGGACATCAGCTGTACCAACTTTACATCCATTTCAATATATCACTTGTGTTATCCACACCCACAGCTGGAGCAACATTCCAACCTCACACCCACGCCAGGGATATCACCTGGAACAATCAATATTAGTGATATTATCTGTACCAACTATACAGTCGTCAGGGGTATCAGCTAAGGCAACACAACACAAACACCAAGGATATCAATGGTCTCGCCTGTATGCAGTCTCGCAAGGTTGCGATGACCTGCTTGTACACATTCTCTAGATTAGAGGTGGCCGATGTGGGATCGAGAGGGTCCGATACCAAGTTCACACCTGGACCAGTGCACTGTGCACCAGCAATACACTGACAATTGGACATCACCTGTACCATTAATGCAGCAGTGCCAGAGATGGCCCAGTATTAACAACATATCAATACCAGGGATACCATTTGCCTGAACAATTCAACAAGGGAAATATTGCATGTCCACCAACACCAAGGATGTCACCTGTATCAGGTATACACCAAGGCCAGGATTTCACCTGATTGGCAATAAAGCAATCCCTGGCATTGGTCACCTGTATCGAATGCACGGCAATACCAGCAACTGACTGCTTCATCCAGTTTCAGCATCATCACCTAAGGACGGCATGGTGGTGCAGCGGTAGAGTTGCTGCCTTACAGCACCAGAGACCCGGGTTCAATCCTGACAATGGTGCTTGTCTGTACACAGTTTGCATGTTCTCCCCATGGGTTTTCTCCGAGATTTTCGGTTTCCTCCCACACTCTAAATTTGTACAGGTTTTTAGGTTAATCGGCTTGGTATAAATGTAAATTGTCCCGAGTGTGTGTAGGATAGTGTTAATGTGCGGGGATCTCAGGTCGGTGCGAACTCAGTGGGCCAAAGGGCCTGTTTCCACATTGTATCTCTAAACTAAACTAAACCATTGGCGCTGTGCAAGTTTTGTTTAGTTTGGTTTTACATGTACTGAGGTACAGTGAAAAGCTTTTGTTGCGTGCTAACCAATCAGTGGAAAGACAATTCATGACTACAATCAAGCCATCCACAGTGTACATGATAAAGGGAATAACATTTAATGCAAGATAAAGTCCAGTAAAACCTGATTAATGTTAGTAGTGTGTAGAAAGGAACTGCAGATGCTGGTTTACACCAAAGATAGACACAAAGTGTTGGCATAACATAGCGGGTCAGGCAGCCTCTCTGGAGAAAAAAGTACGGGTGACGTTTTGGGTTGGGTCTGAAGAAGGGTCCTGACTTGAAACATCACCCATCTTTTTTTTTCCAGAGATGCTGCCTGACCCGCTGAGTTACTGCAACACTTTGTGTCTATCTCCGATTAAAGATAGTCCAAGGGTCTCCAATGAGGTAGATAGTAGCTCAGGACCATTCTCTAGTTCTTGATAGAATGGTTCAGTTACCTGATAACAGCTCGAAGAAACAAGGATGATGTATGCAAACAATGAACCAACACCAGGGACCACCAAGTCAATATACCAACTCCTCTGATATTACATGCATCAATTAGTACATCAATACCAGGCAGCAATCATCAGCTGTACATAGTGAAGGGTTGGGATGTGACATCCACGCACCAAACATAGGGCCATTACCAGGATGAACAGGGATGGCATGGTGGCACAGCGGTAGAGTTGTTACCTTACAATGCCAGAGACCTGGGTTTGATCCTGACCACGGGGCTGTCTGTATGGAGTTTGTGTGTTCTCTCCATGACCTACATGGTTTTCTCCGGGAATTTCGGTTTCTTCCCGCACTCTGAAGATGTACAGGTTTGTAGGTTAATTTGCTTGGTATAATTGTAAATTGTCCCTAGTGTGTGTAGGATAGTGTTAGTGTGCAGGGATCGCAGGTCAGTGTGGACCTGGTGGGCAGAAGAGCCCGTTTCCACATTTTATCACTAAACTAAACTAAACAACATATTATCACAAATACCAGAGACGAACTGTTAACCAATATAATTATCGGGAATACCGGTATAGTTGTTTCACATCCATTTCCAGCAGTTATATAACAAACTCTGTAAATTTTCCATGAATATTGCATTCCATAGATGGAGATCATAATATCTCTGACTGAACAAGTATCAACATGTTGAGGAATTATATCAGTTGTACAAAATAGATACTGGCTTCATTTCAATTATAGTTACATCCAGTCAGACTTCCTTGTGTCTCTCAACACATGCTGACCCTTGTACATAGCTTTCAGTCTCTGTGAATGTGCACTCTGTAACAATCTATGAAATACGTGAGGACTTACTGGGCTTCTGCCATTATCTAACAGTGGCATTAACAACATTGTTATCTCTGTGAGACAACAGTTTGATTACTTTTATCTTCATCCCATGTATCAATATGTGCCATATCTTCATCAGTTTTATCAAGTGTCAACAAAAAACTATGCATCCGTTGCATCAATATACACCAACAATGGTACAGTGGTATAGTGGTTAAACTTGTTAATGGACTAGCAGCTACGGTTTTGGACTGTTGATCTAGAGGAGAGTTCAATTCCCGCAGGGGGCAACTGAAAATCTTAAATTCACATGATTAAATAAACCTGGAATATATTTTTTAAAATGGCTAATGTCAGTCATGGTAACCATAAAGTTGTTGGATTGGTTGTAAAAACCCATCTGGTTCTCTGATGTTCTTGAGGTAGAGGAATCTGAGGCACTTACCCAGTTTGGCCTCTGCGTGACTCCAGAACCGCCATGTGGTGGATCCTTTATTGCCTGCAGGTTCAGAAGCAAATGGAGATGGTCAACCATCCTTGTCAATCCAGCAAGGTTATGTGAGTTAATAAATAGAGTGAAAACATAACTGTAACTCTCACCAAATTTTGACAGTTATATTATCCGTGTCAGCCATTGAAACCCAAAATGTTGCAATCAAATACTTACATCCAAACCTGTGACATTATCATCTCTTTCAATCAAGCACTTGAGATGAGTCATCTCCATAATACGTATCAAACACCCACAACTGTCCTATGTCTGACACTCATACCTAATGTACACCCACACCCCTCTGTTCCGGCTCATCAATTCGGTGATGAATAGTCCTGTCAGGGCCATGCCTCTCTTCAGCAAATTGATGTCCATTGTTTACTATCTTCCAAGAATTATACTTTCATCCTTAAATGTAAAAAACGCATCAAATAGTGTGTACACTTGAAGAAAGTACTTCCTTGGCATTAAAGCATGTTGAGACTTCTTGAGTATCTCGATGGTGCTATGGAACTGCATGACTTTTTCTACCCATGTACCAGGTCTACATCCAATAAAAATGTACAAATTCCCCATAACCACATTTGTTATTTCTATCAGCCATATCTTTACTATCACCATGGATTGACTGGAAGATCTCATTCCTGCACCATGTTCACCTCCAGCAGACACACCCCCTGTGTGTGTGCTTGCCTGATAACATTAACCCGGTTTCTCTCTTCACAGCTGCTGTCTGATCTGCTGTTTTTTCTCTTGCATTTTCTGGTTTTTATTTCAGATTTCCTACATCTACGATTTTGTTGTTGCTTTCAGAAACGGCTCCTTTTTCAGCTGTTTTCTACAGGGCGTGCACCTTTGTGACATTTAGCAGCAGCCCTTTGCATGCTGGTAAATATAACTCATTGGAAGGTAATATTCTCCAGTCTGGTTAGTAGTTTGCAACTGGTAACACAAACTCAGCATCAAATTGGTGGTTGCAGTGTGACAGACAGTAGGACCAGACATCGGATCACTTCCATCTGTTGACCAAACCTATCTCTGCAACACCAAGTATTTCCACTGCTCCTGATAAACATAGTTAAGAGCCAGAGGGCATAGGTTAAGAACCAGAGGATATAGGTTGAAGATGAGAGGGGCAAGATTTAATAGGAACCTGAGGGGGCAACCTTTTCACTCAGAGGGTGGTAGATATATGGAACTAGCTGCCGGAGGAGATAGTTGAGGCAGTACTGTATAACAGCATTTAAAAGACATTTGGAAGGGTACATGGAGGAGAAAAATTTAGGGCCAAAAGCGGGAAGATGGGATTAGCATAGATCTTCGATCTTGGCCAGCATGGATGAATTGGGCCGAAGGGCTTGTTTCCATGCTGTATGACTCTACAACTCTAATATAAAGCTTCTACCTGAGCATGGCATCTCACATTCAAGCTCCAGGCATTTCTCACACCCTACCTTCCATTTCCCTATGCTTGTCATTTATCATTTCCCCTTTCACCCCACACTACCTCTTTGTGAGTTTAGTGCAGAAAGGTATGGTGAATTGTGGTATTGCCTCCATGATTGGAAAGGTCCAGTCACCCTAACCATTCTTTGGTTTCAAAGGCAAAAATATCTGGCTTTTTACTCCTAATGATATGAGTGATGCATTCTAAGGCACGATTGATTTCTATAACTTTCTACTCATGCTTTCCAGTAACGATCAGCACTTGACATGTCAACACACAGGTTCAGCAGCTAGAGCTGCTGTCTTACAGTTACAGCGCCTGAGACCTGGGTTCAATTCTGACCCCTGGTGCTGTCTGTGTGAAGTTCTGCGCAACTGCAAGTATCGACATGACCAAGTGATATCACTGGATATATATGTTTTTAGTTGCCTCCAACTTGAAAACATAAAACATGCAAGCACCGTAATTTTAACACCACTCTTTGGATGTTTAGCTGAGGCCATTCCTTTTCTCACCACCTTACACTTACGGAGTGAGTAGTTAGAGTCTGAAACGCACTACTGCGGTTAGTAATAGAGACAGATCATGCCAGCTCTGCAATGCAGCTGATAATGCGGTTGACCCAAAGCTCTGATATACTGGGTCTAATCCTGTCCTTTGGTATTGTCTGTGTGGAGTTTGTGCATTTTTCCCTATGATATATAGATTTGTCCCTGCTGCTCTGGTCTCCTCCGCCTCCCAAAAACACGAGGGCTGGTAAGTTAATTAGCCACTGTAGGTTCAGCAGGATTAATCTTGCATTAGCCACAGTAAATCACACCCAATATGTAGGTGAATGGTAGAATCTTAGAGGCCTTTGAGGAGAATATGTTGGCAATAAAATAGGATTAATATAAAGATGCTTGAAATCCAGCAGTTGGTCTGCTTCCATTCCATTTGATTCTATGGCTCAGACTCATTTCAATTCAACCCAGCACGTTGCCACCCCTGCTTTATATATTACAATGGTCTTGAATACCAAGTTAAAACAAGACTGATTATCAAATACTTCATTGAGTCATGTCCAATAGGACTGTTCTTTCAGCACCAGGGTAAGAAATGTAGATACTGTACTCATGCTATTGAATACTGCTGGGATACTGTTAGCAATTTTCATCCTGTCCAAATTTTATTGCTATATATTGCCTCCCATTTTCTGAACAAAACAGCAACTTACATTTTATTGCACTTTCAACAGAGTGTAACAGTCCTCAACTGGTCACAATGCTCGGTAATCTTAAAACAGGGTGACCTGGAGCTCGATGTGGAGGAAGGTGTTCGAGAGTGAGAGGCTGAGAGACAGACGAGGTGGAGGAAGATTTGCAGAACCTAAGTTCAGCTATTAACGCTGAAGGGTTGAATATTAGGGATGGGCACAAGATCTCAAACTGAAGTAACAACTTAATATGGGGGAACAAGTGGAAATGTCAAGGTGTTATTAATGCTGATTTAAGGGATCGAGGGAAGAGATGACCAGTGGTAGGTGGAGGTTGTGGGGATAATAATATCCTGAAGAATGTGTACAGAATATTGTCCAGGGAACCCAGTTCAGTCTCATTTGGATCACATGGAAGCACAGAATGATTAGGTCATGGAAGGAGGCCATTTGACCCACTGAAGCATACTAGCTCAATGCAAGAGCAATAATGCTAAACATACTGGGATGGGTCTAACTGCTGTGAACCTAATGGGCCCTATGTGTTCTAAGACAGTGTTTCCTCTGGAGAGGTTTCCCTGGATGACATTTACTACAACATGTCAGGATATCAATTACCCCTGTAACCTCCACCATCCCCAACACCCAAATATAATTTACTAGCTTTAATGATATCTTGGTTTCTATGTATTCTCTCATTTTAAGTTGTATATTCTCTGAGATCTCTAGCTTGCAACTCCTTCCTTAAGGAATAGACACGTTGGGCCGAATGGCCTAATTCTGCTCCTATGACTTATGATTTATGAACTTAACCTCTGTGGCTCTCAACCTCTCTCTCGCAAAAACCTAGACCTAGATCAAGCTCCCAGTCATCTGCTTTTATTTTAAGATTACAGAATTTGCTATCACATTTTGTGTCCTTTTTCCTGAGAAGCGTATTAGGAAGTTCTACGACGTTAACAGTACTAATATAAATGAAATGTTATATTGTACAGAAGACAGAGAACAGGGTGGAAGTTTGAAACCACTCAGCGGTGTGTTTGGGGTGCACATATAAGTGAACACTATCTCAGGAGTGACTTACCAGCAGGGAGGTTTCATTTCTTATCCTGGTGCTGAAAGAACAGTCGTATTGAATGTGTATAAAGGAAACTTTTGTCTACTCAGTTTTGTTTTGCCTTGGCCTTGTAATGTCAGGAAGGGCAACGTGCTACTGTTCAAGAATTTGCTGGTCACAAATCAGTGGTTCTTAGTCCAACCTGCATTGTTCAAGGGAGGTGTTAATTAGAAAAAGCAGAAGAGAGAATTGGACGAGAATGAGTTAAATAGGGCATAAATATAGAAAATGGGAGCAAGAAAGAAAGGTAAACAAGACATAATTTTAAAACCATTTTGGAAAAGTCAGTATAAAAACAGAATATCCAGATTTAAAAATAATCTTTGTTTTTTAACCCCCTGAGCACCAAGGGTACATGCATTGAGTTATTCAATCCAGGGTTATGTTTGGATCTGTGGAGACTACGGCTGTAGATGATTAATGACTATAGGTTGGATTGAGATGGGAGGAGGGGGCAATGCAATGTTGTAAAACAGCCCAGTGACACTCACTGTAGAGGCATGGAAATTGGTTGTTCACCAACCTGCCACATGATCTTGAGACTAAGCTCATGGGAACTGTGTCCATGTTGGTTGGAGTCCAAATTCCAACTAGGTTTTTACAGGCAAGGTCTTTTCTTGTGTGACCCTAGCTCTGAAAATGAAGGTTACTCAGCAAAGATAGGGGATGGGTGAGAATGCAAGATTAAGGCAAAACCAATCAAGGTATAGTATAATTGAAAATAAAAAATAGAAATAAGGGAAGTGACAGCAGATTTTTATCTAAGTTTGCTATATTATTACAATGGCAAACTCACAATGGACAACCCTGCCATTTTTTCCTATGCTAGAGCTCATGGTAAACTAACTATTGATCATTCTTGTTACATGGGTATACGCAGAAATCAGTTTGTGCAAAGTCCTTAGTGGAACTCAGACAGTGCATAATTCATAGTTGACAACAAAATAACTGTTGCGCGATTGTTTAGACTTTAGAAATACAGCGCGAAAACAGGCCCTTCGGCCTTTCGAGTCAGCACTGACCAGCAATCAGTCCGTATACTAGCACTATCCTACAATACACACTGGGGACAATTTACTTTTTTTTAAACCAAAGCCAATTAACGACTAATATGTCCAATTAATCTGCATTAGTCCTACTGGTGGAAGGACAATTGCTGGCTTGTTTCTTGGATGAGGCCCATTGCCTTCAGAAGATCTATGGGTTCTCTTACACACCTGAGCCTTGGTTTACTGCCTTCTATCTTGACAATGCAGCATTCTCTGACCATCGTATTGAACTGTCATCTGAGGATAAATGCTCAGGTCTCTGGGACGGAGTTACTGTAAAGCCATTCATTCTGACAGTGAAATTGACCCTTAAAAAAAGTATCTTTCAAATTCTCTAGGAAAATCTCTAGAACATTGGGAGTTGCTGGGGTTAACAAGGCTAGTCTGTTAATATGTGTAATTTATTATTCATTATTACTCATCTCCATGTGAACTAGGAATCTCAGTGGGAAACTAAATCTGGTGCAGCTTATTTTTTAAATGCCAAGTAAACAAAAAATGATGAGTAATGTAAAAGAGTCTTAATGTTTTTTTCAAGATACCACCACGTTAGACATTAGACTTTAAATATACAGCGTGGAAAGAGGCCCTTCGACCCACCGAGTCCACGCCAACCAGCGATCACCCCGTACACTAGCACTATCCCACACACTAGGGACATTTTACAATTTTACTAAAGCCAATTAACCTCAAAACCTGCACGTCTGGAGTATGGGAGGAAACCAATGGTCATGGAGAAAACCCACGCGGTCACAGCAGAACGTACAAACTCTGTACAGACTCGCTGAGTTCTCCAGCATTTTGTGTCTTTTTTGTAAGCCAGCATCTGCAGTTCCTTGTGTCTGCCTTTTTCTTAGAGTTGGGAATCAAAAACTAGAAGCTTAAGGTGAGTGGGGAAAAATTTAATAGGAATCTGAGCAGCAGCTTTTTCACAAAGAAGGCAGTGTGTATGGAATGAGCCGACAGAGGAAATGGTTGAGGCAGGTAAACAAAGACATTTAAAATTACTTTTGGATAGCTACGTGGATAGGAAAGGTTTAGAGGGGTAGGGGCAAACATGGGCAAACAGGACTAACATAAATGGGCATCTTGGTCAGTTGGGCCAAAGTGCTGCGTTTCCATGCTGTACGACTCCATGAATGAATGGTAGGGCAGGCTTGAGAGTGCTGAATTAACATTCTGTTCCCAAACCTCAAAAAGATGATGAGGTTATTAGCTAATATTGAATTAACCTTATTTGAACAGGTGGAGAGTAGTGTTAACTGGGAATGGTTGCAACTAGTAACTGTTAAATACTCATTAGTCAGGAGTCAAAAGTGTTTAATTGTCATATGTACAATGAAATTCTTACTTGCAGCAGTAGTTTATCAGGTGTAAACACAATACACGCGGATAAAACATAGTTATGGCACGCGCAGTTTGGAACTCAGTGCATAATTCATAGTTGACAACAAAATAACTATTGCGCGATTGTTTAGACTTTAGAAATACAGCGCGGAAACAGGCCCTTCGGCCCTTCGAGTCAGCACCAACCAGCGGTCAGTCCGTACACTAGCATTATCCTACAATACACACTGGGGACAGTTTCCTTTTTTTTTTAACCGAAGCCAATTAACCTACAATGGGGAGATGGTGAAAAGTGAGCCGAAATCAGAATATCTCTAACCTAAAAGAAAACTGTTTTACTGGGGAAAAGGGTCAATTGAACAGATACTCTTTAGTTGGCCATTACACTACAGAACCCAAAGTGGGTTGAGAGAACTGATTAATATAATAGATCAGACAATATCTAATTGAAGGGTGGAAAAGGTTAGAAGAGCTTAATGGTCCAATCGGCCTCTCCGCTGGAGGCAACAGGGCTGCTTGCATATTGAACTGAATTTTCTTTGATGAAAAATTGCATTTGGTTTTGAAGCGTGAGCCCTCTTTGGTTCAGCGGGCGATGCAGAGTGCGGGGAGCTGGCGCTGAGTTTGCCGGAGCCCGGCTGCCCGCTCGGGCCACTAGATGGAGCAGCGCGCAAATGGACAGGCAAGTGCAGACCTGGTGTGAAGAAGGGTCCCGATCCCCAAAACGTCGCCTGTCCCTGTTCTCCAGGGATGATGCCTGACCCACTCAGTTACTCCAGTACTTTGCGCCTTTCCTTGGTAAACTAGCATCTGCAGTTCCTTGTTTCTGCAAGTGCCAGCGTTCTAATTGGGTGACACGCTGATTGGCAGCAACCAATCAATCGCTTCATACACCTGTCAGCACATTTTCATTGGCCAGCTGAAGAACACCAATCAGAAGCCAGGGAACAAAAGACTGTGTATGAATCGTAGACACAAAGTGCTGGAGTAACTCTGTGAGTTAGGCAGCACCCCCTGTGAGTTAGGCAGCACCCCCTGTGAGTTAGGCAGCACCCCCTGTGAGTTAGGCAGCACCCCCTGTGAGTTAGGCAGCACCCCCTGTGAGTTAGGCAGCACCCCCTGTGAGTTAGGCAGCACCCCCTGTGAGTTAGGCAGCACCCCCTGTGAGTTAGGCAGCACCCCCTGTGAGTTAGGCAGCACCCCCTGTGAGTTAGGCAGCACCCCCTGTGAGTTAGGCAGCACCCCCTGTGAGTTAGGCAGCACCCCCTGTGAGTTAGGCAGCATCTTTGTAGAGACAGAATGTCACCCATTCCTTCTCTCCAGAGATGCTGCCTGTCCCGCTGAGTTACTCCAACACTTTGTGTCTATCTTTGAATAAAATACTCTGGCCAGCGTTGATTGATTGGAGATGATGGTGAATATGGGTAATAGCTAGAAGTGGAATATAGGGTAAAGCACAAAGTGATAAAGAACTCGGAGGATCAGGCAGCATATTTGGAAGGAATGAACAGGTGATGTTTTGGGTCAGTACCCTTCTTCACATAGAGGAAGAGGGAGAGACAGGAAGGGGATAGTGGTGGAGATAAGGGCATTGGATGGGAGATGAATAACAATCCTCTACCACCAGGTATTTATGCACCTTAGTGCATAACTATTCGATTTTGTGGCCATGAACATGAGATGTAATACACAGCACCAATGTAGGTATCTGAACCTCATCTGACATGGTACCATTATACTGTAAACATTTATGTCATTTAGATGTAGAATGAAAATAATTCCACTTAGTATCACATGTGATTAGGGTTGCCAACTGCCCCGTATTAGCTAGGACATCCCGTATATTGGGCTAAATTGGTTTTGTCCCATACGGGACCACCCTTGTCCCATATTTGACTGCTACTACTTGAGTCGAGGGGACTGTCGGGTTGGAGCGCTGCGTCCTGTCCCGATGTAATGCAGCCCATGAAGTGCAGCAGCAGCGCCTCACCTGTGGCCCCAGCAGTCGGCAGCCCGACCAGCTGTGCGACCTTCGGACCTTCACTTACCGCCAACACCACCACCCCTTCTCCTCACGGCCGATCATCGGTTCATGAGTTGGATGGGGTACCGGACGTTGCGCGCCCGGGCTAAAACTCCTCAGCTGGCCCGCTGGTTGGGCTTTGTGTGCAGTCTAGCACCCGGGCCAACTCATCATTCACCCAGCCACGGCTGAGTCGGTCAACAAATTGCCATTGGGAATTTGTCCCTTTTTTTCCCCTTTTGTTCCTTATTTGTGAGTGAGAAAGTTGGCAACCCTACATGTACAATCATACTGTCTTGAGTTAGATGCTTGTTGATTTACACTATTAAAGGAAGACATTTTGGCACATTGAGTCTGCGGCAGTTCATAGTGCAATCCAATTCTCCATAGAATTTCTCTTCAATCAATTCTCTTCACCTTTTTTATCAGCTCTCATGCCACCCACCCCCTTTTTTTTCATCACTCATCCTCACACAAGGGGCAATTTACACGGGGTGATTTAACCTACTGACCCACAAAAACTTTAGGATGTGGGAGGAAACGGGATCAACCAAGAAGAAATGCACAAGGTCACAGAGGAAATGTGCAAACTCACATGGACAGCTTAGAGTTGTACAGCACTGAAACAGGCTCTTTAGCCTACCCACAGCGAAAAGCTTTGTTTTGCATGCTATCCAAACAGATCAGATATACCATGCATAATTACAATAGAGTCAAATTTTAGTACAATAGATAAAGTAAAGGGGAAGATAGAGAATGCAGAATATAGTCCTCTGCATTCTAGTGCGTGTTCCATAGACAAAGTCCAACGTCCACAATGGGGTAGAGATGAACCAGACAGCTTACGGAAGGACCATTCAGAAGCCTGATGACAGAGGGGAAGAAGCTGTCCCTGAGTCTGGTGGTGCGTGCTTTCAAACCTCTGTACCTTTAATTATATTGGCTGCTTTTTCGAGGCAGCGTGAAGTGTTGGTGGGGTCAGTGGCAGGGAGTCTGGTCTGTGTGATGGACAGGACTACATTTCCAACCCTCTGAAATGTCCAGTGGTCTTGGGCACAGTTGTTCCCAAACCAAGCTGACATGTAACCCAACAGGATGCTTTTTATGGTGCATCTTGTAAGAAGCTCTGAAGACATGCCATTGTATTGAAAATAACTGTTGTTACCTATCGTCACTAATAGTGGTCTGTGGATCAGAAAGTTGAAGATCCAGTGGCGGGGGGTGGGGTTGCTGATTCCTAGAACTAGGAGATTAAAGAGAGTTTGAATGGGATTATGGTGCTGAAAGCAGAGCTATAAGTCCTTGTTGTCTAAGTGTTCCAGAGATTAGTGTAGGACCAGGGAGATTGCATCTTTTGTGCACTTGTTGTGATGGTAGGCAAACTGCAGTGGATCAAGGCTGGATGGAAGGCTGGAGTTAATGTGGACCATCACGTCCTTTGAGGCACTTCATGATGGTGGATGTCAGAGCCACCGGACTGTAGTCATTAAGGCACGCTACCATACTTTTCTTTGACACTGGAAGATAGTGGTCTTCTGAAGCGATGGGGACCTCCGAATGGAGTAGAGAGAGGTTAAAGATATCTGTGAATGCCTGTCAGCTGATCCATACAAGAACCTGAGGACATGGTAATGGACTCCATCTGGACTGGTTGCTTCCCACAGAATCAATCTCAGGACGGCTGATCATGCATCTGCCACAGTAACTGTTGGTACATGTACAGATACATGTGCATCTGAGATTGGCAGAGTGGGAGGCAATCCTTCACTGACCTTCTGTCCAAAGCAGGCCCTTCGAGCTTGCACCGCCATTTAATGTGATCATGGCTGATCAACCCCAATCAGTACCCCATTCCTGCCTTCTCCCCATATCCCCTGACCCCGCTATTTTTAAGAGCCCTATCTATCTCTTGAAAGTATCCAGAGAACCTGCCTCCACCGCCCTCTGAGGCAGAGAATTCCACAGGCTCACCACTCTCTGTGAGAAAAAGTGTTTCCTTGTCTCCGTTCTAAATGGCTTATTCCTTCTCCTTAAACTGTGGCCCCTGGTTCTGGACTCCTCCAACATCAGGAACATGTTTCCTACTTCTATCGTGTCCAAACCCTTAACAATCTTATATGTTTCAATGAGATGCCCTCTCATCCTTCTAAACTCCAGAGTGTACAAGCCCAGCCGCTCCATTCTCTCAGCATATGACAGTCCCGCCATCCTGGGAACTAACCTTGTAAACCTACCCTGCACTCCCTCAATAGCAATAATGTCCTTCCTCAAATTAGGGGACCAAAACTGCACACAATACTCCAGGTGTGGTCTCACTAGGGCTCTGTACAACTGCAGAAGGACCTCTTTGCTCCTATATTCTAATCCTCTTGTTATAAAGGCCAATGTGCCATTCGCTTTCCTCACTGCCTGTTGTACCTGCATACTTACTTTCATAGACTGACGAACAAGGACCCCTAGATCCCGTTGTACTTTCCCTTTTCCCAACTTGATCTGCCATGCATCTGCCCACTCCCCCAACCGAGCTTTGCAGTACCCCACTAGTCACTGCCTGCCATTCTGAAAGGGACCCGTTAATCCCTACTCTTTGTTTCCTGTCTGCCAACCAATTTTCTATCCATGTCAGCACTCTACCCCCAATACCATGTGCCTTAATTTTGCCCACTAATCTCCTATGTGGGACCTTATCAAATGCTTTCTGAAAGTCCAGGTGTACTACATCCACTGGCTCTCCCTTGTCCATTTTCCTAGTTACATCTTCAACAACTTCCAGAAGATTAGTCAAGCATGATTTCCCCTGTGTAAATCCATGCTGACTCGGACCTATCCAAATGTGCGGTTACTTCATATTTTACAATTATTGCTAGCATACTGCCTGCCTTTGCTTTGTAGCCTGTTGTAGCATGGAAGCCTTGCCACAATCTACATGTATTAATGTCATTGTCTCGGGATTCCAGCTTGGTCTGGAATTCCCTCGGCATATTTAATGGTTCTATTAAGGTTGTAGATGGAGTCCTTGTACCGCTCAGAATTGATTGACTTGAACGTTGCAGATTTGGACTTTACCTGGGAGTGATCCTCACGGTTCATCAATGGAAGGCTCATACCTTCTTCCCAAGGTAGTAGTGACATAAGATTGTGGTCAGAATAGTGTGTGTCTTTCTGGGTGGCACAGTGGCGCAGTAGTAGAGTTGCTGCCTTCCAGCGCTTGCAGCACTGGAGGCCCGGGTTTGATCCCGACTACAGGTGCTGTCTATGTGGAGTTTGTATGTTCTCCCTGTGACCACATAGGTTTTCTCCAAGATCTTCGGTTTCCTCCCATGCTGCAAAGATGTACAGGTATGTCGGTAAATTGGCTTGGTATAAGTGTAAATTGTCCCTAGTATGTGTAGGAGAGTGTTCATGTGCGGGATCGCTGGTCGATGTGCCGAAGGGCCTGTTTCCGTGCTGTATCTCTAAACTAAACTAAACTAACCTGAACTTTGATAGTAGCTGTCTCTTTGAATCAGTACCTCCCACTTAGATAAATTTATTGTCATGTACTGAGGTACAGTGAAAAGCTTTTGTTGCATGCTAACCAGTTAGTGGGAAGACTATACATGATTACAATCGAACCACCCATTGTGTGCAGATACTTGACAAAGAGAATAACATTTAGAGCTATGTAAAGTCTGATTAAAGATAACCTGAGGGTCGCTGATTAGGTAGATGGTAGGTCAGGACTCCTCTCTAGTTGATAGGATGGTTCATCTGGAACTCTGGAGCTGTGCGTTTTCATACTTCGATATCTTTTGCCCGCATGGGAGAGGGGTGAAGAGAGAATGTCCGGGATGTCCTTGATTATGTTGGTGGCCTTGTCAAGGCTGCAAATATCTTAGATGGTGGGGAGGTCAGTACCCGTGATGGACCTGGCGAGGTTCACCACTTTCTGCACCCTGCTTAATTCTTGGGCATTTGAGCTAACAAACCAGGTTATGATGCAACCAGTCAGTATGCTCTCCAATGTACACCTGTAGATTTTCGATAGAGCATTCAGCAACATTTCAAATCTCCTCAAACTTCTGAGGAAGTAGAGGCATTGTTGAGTTTTCTTTGTGATTACATAATGGCATGGGACAAGGAGAGATCATTAGAGATGTGTTCAGCCAGGAACTTGAAGCGGTTTACTGACCATCCCATCATCAGCTCCTTAGTCTTGTTGACATTAACAGCAAGATGGCTGACCTCATTGAAACTTGCAAAATTCGCTATCCTACACACACTGGGGACAAATTACACTTATACCAAGCCACTTAACCTACTAACCTGTATGCCTTTGGAGTGTGGGAGGAAACCAAATGTGAAATTTAAACAGTTTAAAACTCAGTTAAATGTGAAAGTAAAATAATTAACACTCAGCAAATCAGGGCTGTATCTGTGTAAAGAGAAGCAGAATTAAAAGTTTTTTGACAGAAACCCTTCAGCAGAACTCATCGGGAGATCGGAGCCATGCAAGTATGGTGTCGGCTGCCGCCATGTGCAAGAGGAACAAATGACAGGGAACAACCGGCAGCCGACCGAGAACAAGAACTGACCCGGGGGCCGAGGAGAACAAAGACACGGCTGGCCGCTGCCTGCAGGGATAAGCTCAGATTCCCCAAAGACTGGAGAGTAGAGGAGGGAGCAGCTGGCGGCGACAGACGTGTGGAGTGGGCCGGTTGGACAGGGACCAGAGTATCACCTTTAAGGCCGGCCACAGGAGGTGACACATGGGACATAGAGGTGGTCGGGCATCAAGAAGGATTGTCGGTCTGCAGCAGCCTCAGGCTTACCTGGCTCAGAGATGGTTTCTTCCTAGCTGTTATCAGGCAACTGAATCATCCTATCACAACTAGAGAGCAGTGCTGAACTATTATCTACTGCTTTGATGACCCTCGGACTACCCTTGGTCGGACTTTACTGGCTTTACCTGGCACTAAACATTATTCCCTTATCATGTATCTATACACTGTAAATGGATCGATTGTAATTGTCTTTCTGCTGACTGCATAGCATTCTGCTGACTGCTTAGCATTCAACAAAAGCTTTTCACTGTACCTCGGTACACGTGACAATAAACTAAACTGAAAAGGATCCAGGGTGCCCCAGTACTTCCAGCATGTGGACTGGACTTAGAACTTTTCTTTGTAAACAGTACCAAAATAAGGTGACTGTGCATTCGTGGGTTGTGCAAAGGATTGTCACTGTGCTGTGCCTAATTGACAATGACGAACCATTGAACCATTGAGATGTCACTAGTCTCTCTGTTATGATACTGTTCCTCCGTGCAACCTTAAATGAACTCCAAGCCAATCTGATTTCTGCTTTAAAAAGTGTACAGGATTTTATAAAAAGCATTGATCCTGAATCTAATTGTTTGGCATTCCAGATAGCTCATCTGTTTAAACAATAAATAGTGAAGCCATAAATACCAGGAAGCTCAGTTCACTTTTGCTGCTAAAAACACTGCAGGAGATAAAGTGGTTTTGTTAATAAACAGTACTATGCAAAATAATTTGGAGTAAGTGCACAAAAGCATGTGGATTTATTAACTCTACACAATCCAAAAATGTACCTTTGACATTGATGGAGAGGTTAACTTTCTTTCTGTAAATAGCAGACATAACTACATTACAGTCATTTTGGGGAAATTGCCAATGGTTAGAAGGGAAAAATAATGTATGTAATGCCAACCCAAGGATGCTCGTTCAATTTCTGGTACGTACTAAGTAAGCTTATCTGAAGTGGGATGTTGATCCAGTCTGTGAATTGCGAGCTGTGTCCATGTAAGATCAGCCATAAATTCCTCACAGAAATATCCAGACATTAAAAATTATTTAGTTGCTTTGGAACACAAAAAGACCCGCAGATAACTTGATATGCACTGTGTAAATGGGCAGCATGGTGGTGCAGCGGTAGAGTTGCTGCCTTACAGTGCCAGAGACCCGGGTTCCATCCTGACTATGGATGTTGTCTGCACAGAGTTTGTATGTTCTCCCCATGACTGTGTGGGTTTTCACTGAGTGCTCTGGTTTCCTCCCACACTCCAAAGATGTACAGCTTTGCAGATTAATTGTCTTCGGTAAAAAAATTGTAAATTGTCCCTAGTGTATAAGATTGTGCTAGTTTATAGAGTGATTGCTGGTCGGTGTGGACACAATGGGCCGAAGGGATTGTTTCCACGCTGTATCTCTAAACTAAACGCAAACTGCTGCCTTTATTCCTTGGGTTACATTTGGCAAATGAGTTAACCTCTGACTGAGGAAATTCCTCCTCATATCTTTTCTAAATTTGCTGTGTGATAAATTGGACATCAAATACAGTTAATTATTATTTTAATTGGCAAATATATTGAATTGTGTGTACTGTTATTGGACATGTAGTTTTAATACTTATCAGTTCAGTTTGTGAATTAACGCTTGTTAGGTATATAGATGTGTGTGCGTTGCTTCCTTAGTTACTGCTTAATGGTTATCTACTTAAGTGGTGTGTAATGCCGGGGAATGTGCTCTGCACCATGATACACTGTACAGAGGAGACCAGTATCAGACCTGCAGAAGCAATCATGGCTACTCCTGTGTGGTCATGTCAGGGGTTCTTTGTGCGCTGATGATATGGAGGTGATTTTGTTTGGAGAACAGAGATATACCAGTTTTGGGCATTTGCAGTTCAAATACCAGGTAGGCCAAAGCCAGGAGCTTTCCATGTCAGTGAGACGGATGGTAGGTTTCGCATTTGGTAGAGCTGCTGCCTCGCTGCTCCACGACCTGAGTTCAATGCTGACATCTGCAGCTGTCCTTGTGAGTTTAAACGTCCCTGTGAGCACGTGAGTTGCAAAGTAGCCAGTGTTTAGCTCTGTGATCAGCTGTCTCTGTTTGGGTCCTCACGGACCAGGTTGTGTGGAGAGATGTAACCCAATTGATGGGGAAGGGAGGGGTGGAGATTGAGGGGTGGGGGTGGCGGACAGCATCACAGGGGATGACTGGTCCCCGAATGCAAATCTCCACTACTCGCCCATAGGTCCCAATACTCGCCACGAGGGAGGGGGGGGGGGGGGGGCAGAGAGGGAGAGAGGAGCAGAGAGGGAGAGAGGAGCAGAGAGGGAGGGATGCGCAGAGGGAGGGGACAGAGATGGAGTGGGGGTAGAGAGGGAGAGGGGGTAAAGAGGGAGCAGGAGGGGTTAAAGAGGGAGAGGGTAGAGAGGGATGGGGAGGGGGTAGGGAGGGAGGGGGATAGATAAGGATGGGGTAGTGAGGGAGGGGGGTAGCGAAGGAGGGGGAGGACAACTTGTTCTATTTGATCTTATTTGATTGTGCACGCCAGGTGGATTGCATTTGTGGAAACACGTGAAGGTTGCAATCTCCCACCCCTGTCCCATTGTGATATAATGTGTAAATTAAATTCATTGTGATTGGACGTCTGTGAGATGACACTGTGACATCATCAATGGAAGGTGCTGCACGAGTCTCCCACTGAAAACCAGTTACTGTTTTGAAATAAACGATTAAAACTTATAAAACTTTGGAAATATAGGTTGGAATGCGACAGGATGATGTTTATCCCGTCGGGGGAAAAATGTGAGTAGCATGTGTGAAAATGGGAAGGCTGTGGCCGAGCGTTTTGGAAGAAGATACAAATTAAGGAGATTAAAAGAAAGCCAATATAACCCTGCATACACACGGAAATTTAGAATGTTGAGAACAAAGGGAAGAGTTTTAGTATAATATAGATTTCACCAAGTTCATTGACGCGACTTTGGGAAGGGAAATTATTTTTGGATGCTTGCAGCGTGTAGAAGCTGATCGCTCAAACCCTTGAAATGTCTCCAGACTGAACTGCTCAAAAACAAGTACGATGTAACACAGCCTGCAATCATTCACCTGGAGAGCCAGGGGTAATGATTCCAGCAGATTGGGAACTGTGCTCATGGTGCAGAGGAACAACTGTTTATATTGCTGTGTGAAAAATGTGCCCTTTCAGTTTCACTGAGGCCTTGCAATTGGAAGCAAGGCACTGGCTGAAAACAGGCTCCAGGAGTATGATTCACTGGCTGACGGGCTGTTCCATCTCCCCCCCCCCCCAAACCTCCGTTCTCCCTCCCCCCTTCCCCCCCAGCCCCCACTTTCCATTGTTGCACTGAAAGTTTACTCAGAGTCTTCTTGGGAAAAGATAGTCTTTGACAAATGCAGTCAGACTTGAAGCCTAGTGCATTTGCGCCTGGCCATGGAGCCGACTGCAGCACTGGCGGTAGCTGTTGATGGAAGAACGACTGCATGCCGGGAGCACCCGTGCAGATCCTCTGTGAGGACACAATAGTGCAGGTCATTTGGCTGCTTCACCCGCTGCACTCTTAGCTGCCAGATCTCACTGCTTGTCATTCCTTTAAATATTCTTGGTGGATCTGCCCCCTTCAAGGCCTGTGGCTGGCAGCAGTCCCAGAACCAAGGATAACGCTGCTCTGTCTACCAAGGGTCTATGGAAGCACTTAGAATGTCCTGCAGAACTCAGTATTGGACCTGCACACAGCTTGTGCCAAAAAAACGTAAATGAGGTATGTTTATTTACCTCATGTAACATGAGGTCCCGCCTGATGTTCTTGGGCAACAGCAGGGGAGTAAATGTTTGTTGATGCATTCATTAAAGGGAAATCCTATTTCGCTATCTTGATTCTCAATGAAATAACAGATAGTTTACTCTACTTTAGTGATACCGCACGGAAACAGGCCCTTCGGTGCAACTAGTCCGCGTCGACCAGCAATCATCCCATACACTAGCTGTATCCTACTCTTTACAGTTTTACTATACCATTTTATTTACTTTAAAATTTACAATTTTACCAAAGTCAATTAACCTACAAAACTGTATATCTTGACTGTGGAAAGAAACCGGAGCACCCGGAGAAATCCTACACGGTCACAGAGAGAACGTACAAACTCTGGACAAACAGCACCCATTGTCAGGATCGAACCTGGGTCTCTCGTGCTGTAAGGGAGTAGCTCTGCCACTGTGCTGCTGTTATCATTAAGGGTAGTACAATTGCTCTTATGTACAACAACTTTCATGAAGTAGAAACAAGGAGCTGCAGATGCTGGTTTATTAAAAAGACTGAGTTACTCCAGCACACAAAGTGCTGGAGTAACTCAGTGGGTCAGGCAGCATCTCTGGAGAGCATGGATCGGTGATGTTTTGGGTCGGGACCATTCTTCAGACTGATAGTGGGGTGGTTGGGTGGGTTAGAGTGCCGGAAGGGAGGAGGGGCAGGACAAAGCAGGGAAAGTGATAGGTGGATGCAGGTAAGGGGGGTTTGTGTAGGCAGATGGTTATATAGAGGCCAGAGATGAAAAGGCAAAAGGTGCGATATAATGATAGAAAAGTTGCAAATTGTGAGGAAAGAGGGTGGAACCGAGGTAGAAAGGGAGGGGAGCAATGGACAATCAATTTGAAGAAGGGTCCTGACCCAAACCATCGCCTATCCACATTCTCCAGAGATGCTGCTGGACCTGCTGATTTACTCTAGCACTTTGCTTTTAATGAACTGTTTGATAACAAGTCACAAAATGTATGACTCATCAAATTAGATTTCTATGTTTAATTTAGTTTAGTTTATTGTCACACGTACCGAGGTACAGTGAAAAGCTGATTTGTTGCATGCTAATCAGTCAGTGGATAGACCATGAAATCAATGGACATTAATGCAACTCGCTGCAATTCAGAAAGCATAGACTGAGTGGACAGTTTATGAGTTTAGAGACAAGAATGCACAGTGTCACTGAGCAGTGATTTCAGAACCACTGCATATGCTGAATCAATGGTATGCTTTAACGATCTGGTTTCAAATGATGCAAAGCTAGGCACAATTTAGAGAATGCAGAACTGAAGAAGGGAAATGGCCAAATGCCTGACAGATAGAATTGATGCATAGTTGGGAGAGCTGCAATTTAACCGGTGACCTTAAATAAAGAAAATTATTCTGATGATGGCTAAGGGTGTATCAGCTGATACCAGCTGGGAAGAAACTGTTCCTGAATCTGGAGGTATGCATTTTCACACTCTGTACCTCTCGCCTTATGGGAGAAGAGAGAATAGGTAGTCTCCATGGTGAAACTTGTCCTTGATTATGCTAGTGGCCTAATGAAAGATAAGTCTCACCCCAGTCAGCTGCTGTTATTTTAGCCCTGGGATAGTTGAACATCTCTGGTGCTGGTGCAACAATGGACAGGTCCAAGCTGTTGATATTGACTGACTTCGGGCAATCAGCAATGATTCTGCAGCCTTTGGTTAGCATTAGGAATTTAGCTTTTGTTTAGATAGAACATTGCCAAATTGGATCACTATACTTGATCCTATAATAATAGTGTGAAGAATGGCAATGGTAATTTTGGATGGGTATGCCTCCATTTTGAGTGGGAACAAAAATTAAAAATTGCGACCAATGTATGATTAGTGTAAAATAACTAATTGATGGTAGTGCTGTTCCTATGCTGTATGACTTTATGTCTCTATTCTACATCATGGTCCTGGGATTCCTTCCAATTCCCATACTTTTGCCACCATCCACTGAGTTGACTCTTGGGAAAGGAAAGAGGGAAGGACACACATGGCCTTGTGAGAATAGGAGCAGGATTAAGTCGACAAGCTCTTCATGACTGTTCCGCCATTCAATTTTATTATGGCTGATCTGTCCCAGGCCTCAATTTCTTTGCAGCCAGATTACCTTAGCCTTCAATATAACTCTTAAGGCTAATGGAATCAAGGGATACGGGGAGAAAGCAGGAATGGGGTTCTGATTTTAGATGATCAGCCATGATTATATTGAATGGCGGTGCTGGCTCGAAGGGCTGAATGGCCTACTCATGCACCTATTTTCTATGTTTCAATCCCCCAATCTTTCAAGAAAGCAAATGAATGAATGAAGGGGTTAAGATATGTGCGGATATTCCTTGCCGTGTGCCTCTAGCTGTGAGGTGAAAGAGGACTGCAGAAGCTGTCCATTTCCGACTGATCTGCGGGTGGTGAGGCCTGAAGTGGCTCCCTCTGTGAGCCCACACAGCGTGGCTGCCCTCAGCTGTGCCTTTGATTGATTCACGTAACTCAGCCACGAGCAGTCTCCCTTGATTAAATGCATTAAGGCACTTGTTGGCTGCGGATGGCTGGACGCATTTTTGTGCTGTTCAACTCTGTCCCGCTTTTGCAAAGTGCAGCAGCTAATTTTCTCCCGTACTCAGTCCCTAGAGCTGTCTGATTCAGCACTGGAAAAAAAAAGTGTAGAGTAATAACCTGTCCCTGTGCCAGTATAAATATCTATCTCCTTGACTGCCTGCCGCTGTGAATATATATAGAGCTGGAAAAGGTATCTTGGTTACCTCTGGATAATGTTGGGGCGAGATGCCGAATGGCTGACAGTAGAAATTTATTGTTCGTCAGATAACATTTGCAGTGCCAGAATTCCAATGAGATAGAAATAGAAACAAGTCAGTTTACTTTAAACGATAGACTGTTTGTGTTCGAGCTTTTCATTCCTTCCAAGTTTGGTCTACATTAAGGAAAGTTTGAACCCAATGAATAGTGGTAGGAAGCATCTCAACAGTCATGGACTAAGTGAGCTCCAAGGGCAAATCAAGCTCCAAGTCATGGACTAAGTGAGCTCCAAGGGCAAATGTCTACTCAGGGCCACTTTGGCCAACTGGTACTACTGTGTTTGCTGTTGTGATTAATTTTTAAGCAGTTTAATTATTTGTGTTGTTAGTTGTAGGGATTAATATAGAAGGTCACGCCAAATACTCGTCAATAGACAATCTCTCTGTGGTAACCCGTTGATATTCACAGGGGGAGCAGCACAATAGGAGTCTGAAGGGTGCCGACAAGGAAAAATGTCACCTATCTGTGTTCTCCAGAGATGCTGCCTGACCTGCTAAGTTACGCCAATATTTAAATGTCCTTTTGTGTAAACGAGCATCTGCAGTTCCTTCTTTCTCCAAGGCCTCAGCACTTCTCTGGGACAGACTTAATAACTAGAATTCAGTCTGGAGCGTCTCCATGGACCAAAGACAGCCATTCCCTTGTCACAACTTGCCTATCCATTCCAGATTAAAGTGTCAATTGTCTAATAACACTCAGAGACAGCCATTGTCTCAACATTTTGCCTGTGGTGAGGGTTGAACTGGTATTTATGTTTGAGATTCTTAAGCAATGAAGGTTGAGTGAGATCACAGGACATTCTTTCCGGGGTCTACAACACAGAAACTTGCCATTTGGCCCAACTAGTCTGTGCTAGCTTCTTCTCATTCCTCGTCCATATACATTGGTGCATCATCTTGTACAAAGAAGTCTGGGAGGTTTAATGTCTTAGCCAACTAATGGAAAAGACAAACCATAGAATATTCTGCACTTCATCGTTAGGGTAGGAGAGGCAAATCTATTTCTAGATATTGAGTGACAGAGAGAACAAATGGAGTATTTGTTTTCTTTATCAAAGAGTGTAAACTAATACTAATAGATAATATTGTTCACTGGCTATTCACTTATCTTCTGTAAGTATATGATTGCAGGTACAAAGTCCAAGCTCCAATCCAGTAGTGGTCTGCATTCAGTCAATACTGAGGTACAATGCAGATGGAGATGGTCTGTCTTGGCTCTTGGTTTCCTGGTCCTCCAAAATATTCCAACATCTGATGGGAATGTGTAGTCATTCTAAAATACTGAGGTACAACCCTGGTGGAGACAGGACAGTCATGTAACACTGGAGTACAGTATTGATGGGGTCAGATCTGTCACTGTATAACACTGGGATACAGTACTGTGGGGACAGGAGGGTCACTATAACACTGGGGTACAGTACTGGTGAAGATAGGTCTGTCGCTAGAACACTGGTTTCAGTACTGGTGGAGACAGGTCTGTCACTATCACAGTGGAGCACAGTACTGGTGGGGACAAGTCAGCCACTGTATCACAGTGGAGCACAGTACTGGTGGGGACAGGTCTGTCTGTATAACACTACAGTGCAGTGCTGGTGGGGACAGGTCTATCATTATATAACACTGAGGTACAGTACAGGTGGGGACTGGTCAGCCACTGTATCACAGTGGAGCGCAATACTGGTGGGGGCAGGTCTGTCTGTATAACACTGGGGTACAGTACTGATGGGTATAGGGTCTGTCACTGTATAACACTGAGGTACAGTACTTGTGGGGATGGCAGTAATTCTATTGTGGAAAATGTGCAATTAAAATTACTTTAGTTAAGAACTTTAAAACAGTCCATGGCAAAGGCATATTAACACCATTGAAATACAGTAACACATTTTCTAGGCCAGAGTATCAGTTTCAAATATCACAACAAGTATTCCATGGGTCGATGCTGATTCAATCCCCAGCATCTCCTCTCCATTATTTATAGAATCACAGTCCTACAGCTGGGAAACAGGCTCTTCGGCCCAACGTCCACATACTGACCAAGATGACCCATCTACATAGACCCACCTGCCCATATTTAGCTCATATCCCCCTAAATCTTTTCTCTCCCTGCACCTGTCCAAAGGTATCTTTAATAGTGCCTTCCTCAACGTACCCCCCCGGCAGCTCGTTCCATATACCCACTACCCTCTGTGTGAAAAGGTTACCCCTAAGGTCCCTTTTAAATCTATCCCCATTCATTTTAAACATGTTTGGTTCTTGATTTCCCTATTCTGGGTACAAGATTTCATCAACCCTATCTGATCCCCTCGTGATTTTATACACCTCTATATGATTACCCCATATCCTCCTGCGCTCCAAGGAATAAAGCCTGTCCAATCTCTCCCTATAGCTCAGGCCCTCAAGTCCTGGCAACATTCTTGTAAATCATCTCTTCAGTCTTTCCAGTTGAACAACACTTTACAAGATCTTTCCTATTACTTTGAATCCATTTCTCAGACTCAATCATCATTATGGCCAATTCTAATGAGAGCTTGACATGCTCTTGGCATTGGATGTATAACACTTGGGTACAGTACTGGTGGGGAGAGGTCTATCTCTATATAACACTGGGGTACAGTACTGGTCAGGACAGGATGGTCATGGTCTGGACACTGGTAAATTCACCATTTCAGTTCTGTCTGGTTTTAAACAGGACTCTAACTTTAGCCAATGAATCAAAACACCAACCAGTCCTCTCTCAACGCTACCTCCAGTCTGGTTAGGGTGGACAAATCCCTTGGATTATCCTGGTGTTTGAAGAGTTTGGTGCAGATCTCCAAGGTTTCCTGTAGCTAAACCTTGTGATAAAAAAAAATTGAGAAAAAATTGAGCGCATTTAACAACATGTTTTCCACTTACATGTTAAGAGGCATTGAAGATGAGGGGCAGGCTGTTTGACTGAAGTTGGGGAACATCCAGCTAGGGGAAGAGAGTCAAGTGATTCAAGTCAGGAGTAGAAACAAAGATGCTCGTTAATACACAAAAGGAGAGAAAGTGCTGCAGTAACTCAATGGTTCAGGCAACATCTCTGGGGATGTTGTAACGTTTCGGGTCAAGGCCCTTCTTCAGGCTGTTTGCAGGAGGGGAGAAGAAAGCTGGAAAAGGGCAGGACAGATTGTGAAAGACAATGGGTTGAGATAGGCGAGGGGGGGGGGGGTTTGGCAGGCAGATGGTTGGAACAGAGGCGAAAGATAAGGACAGAAGGTGTAAGAGTTTTGAAGAGTAGCAGATTGTGCAGTTGGGGGAAGGAAACTAGCAGAAGGAGGAGGAGAGTCCTCATGTGGCACGGGAGAAAAGGTAGTTGGGGGGAGGGGGGGTTTGGGTCGAAGAGTCAGCTAAAGGTTATCTAAATTTGGAGAAATCAACGTTCATACCATTAGGTTGTAAGCTACCCAAGCAGAATATGAGATGCTGTTCCTTCAGTTTGCATGTGTCTTCACTCTGGCAATGGAGGAGGCCCACGACAGAAAGGTCAGTGTGGGTATAGGAAGGGGAGTTAAAATGGTTAGCAACCGGCCATAAGTGTTTACTTGTCGTATACACTGGGACTGGAACAATGATATTCTTGCTTGCTCTAGCTTTACATGTACTTCACCATCAACAACACCACAGTCACATCTGTGGAGTCACTTAAGTTCCATGGAACCACCATCTCCAGGGACCTTAAATGGGATGCCACCATCGACTCCACAGACAAAAAGGCCCAACAGAGGATGTACTTCCTGTGGGAGCTGAGAAAACACAATCTGTCACAGGCAATGATGGTCCAGTTTGTCCTTACTTTCTCTATCATGTCTGGTTTGGCTCAGCCGCCAAGCATGACATCCGGAGGCTGCAGCGAATCGTTCGATCAGCCGAGAAGGTTGTTGGCTCTAACCTTCCCCCTATCGACGAACTGTGCACTGCAAGAGCCAGGAAGCAAGCGGGTAAGATCATCTCTGACCACCGTCACTCTGGCCACAAACTCTTTGAAGCACTTCCTTCTGCAAGGCGACTCCGGACGGCCAAAGCCACGACAGCCTGACATTAAGACAGCTTTTTTTCCCCACGAGCAGTAGCTCTACTCAACAACTAAAAGTCTGTAGCCTCCTTTTGTTCTGGTATTTTATTTCATTCTTGACATGTTTAAATTATAATGTTTCATTCTTAATTGTTTACTGTATATCGGTTGTTATTTGCGTGCAAAGCACCAAGGCAAATTCCTTGTATGTATTCATACTTAGCTAACAAAGTGTATTTAATTCAATTCAAATCAAATCAATGTTGCTAACTTTCTGCAGCCTCCTGCATCGTTAATGTTTGAGCTATCTAACCAGATGATGATGCAAGCAGTCATTATGCACTTCACTGTACACCTGTCGATGAAACTTGCCGAATCACTTCAAACCTCTGCGGAAGAAGAGGCATTGATGAGTTTTCTTTGTGATTAGGAGAGATCATGTGAGATATGCATGTCTAGGAACTTGATGCTGTTGACTCAAACCCCTCCCACCTCACCACCGTCCTGTGATGTAGACAGGCTCATTTTCAGACAGGTTAAGATTGTTTACATCAGTTGGTTTGGTGTACTGATGAAGGGAATATGCCATATGTGCCATGTGCCATAAACGTGGGCAGAGGAAAATTATTGGCCTGGATAACATGTGATTAAAGCCACAGAGGGTAATATACAAGAGTTGGCTGCTCTTTCACCACAAAGCAGATAGCCAAATAACAGTGCAATAAAAGCAGAACAGACAGGAAAGACAGCAGCATCTGTGGAAAGGGAAACAGTCAACTGAGAAAGAGAATCACGTCAGTGTAGGCTGCAGCAGAGGTGG
Organism: Raja brachyura; assembly: GCA_963514005.1. The sequence goes on from OY740790.1 coordinate 27,925,210, forward strand.
AGGAGGGCAGTGGGGGGAAGAAAGGGAATTCCTCTGCTCCCACCTGCCACATGAAGTCATGTGGCAGGTGGGATCAGATTAAGCTACTCTGGTTGAGTAATTTGTTACTAATGCTGCTCAGGTGCACTAGAAGTAATTATACAGGAAATAAAAGGAAATAAGATAGCTGGCAAAAATGGTTCATGTGTTGAAAGAAGAAAGAAAAAACATGTTATCTAAAGTTCGAATGTTCAGTATTGAGTCCAGAAGATCGAAACATGCCCTGAGAGAAGTTGAGTTGCTGTTTCTCCGAGGTGTTCCTGTAGTATAAGGTTTGCCACTTAATATACTCTGCTTTTCATTTTACATTTGCATAGATCCGTTTAACACAGCTACATTGTGCAGATGTGAAATGATATCTAGAGACGGGAACTTTGCTTCCAGCATTTATTTTGATTTTCTTAGAACGTATCAACTGTTAATCACAAACTTCATCATCAGTAATACTTTTGTTTACAGAACATATCTGGTACATCTCAAAATCCAAAGCCTAAGGAAAGAGAGAGAGAGAGTACCCTTTGAAAACAGGAATGCAATGCAGGAAACACTGCTGTAGTAAAGTATTCCATGAAAATAATATTGCAGCTTGTTAATGTTTCTATAATTAATAGTTACATTTCTCATTGATGTTAGTTACAGTATGTGAATCCAGAGCAAAATTTCTAATTGTATCAGTGCAAGGATGTGACAATACCTACAAATTGCTATTTCTACTGGGATACATCATCAGTGGTGGAAATAGAGTGGACTTTAGAAAGTGATGTTGTTGTAACAACGGAACATCTAACTGGTATAGTGGAAGTTAGACATTGTTCATCCATTACATGTAAAATTAAGTGTGTTTTTAATAACAAGTATGGTTTGGGATTTCAAGTGAAACCTTTTAGAAGCTGTTTACATTTTGCAGTGTCAGTGTGTAGAGTCAGCAATTGCATGACAAATGGACTATAGAAGGAACACTGGCCAAATCAGAGAGAGTGCCAATAATTTCCTTCTACTGACATCGTGGGTGTTGAGAGTGTGAAAGGTTCCACAAACACACTAGTAATTCAGTTCTCCTGTGGAATTGACGAGAAGCTTTTATAAATTGTGTGTATCTGATTGATACTGAAATTATGTCATGACTATCATTGTTTGTTGGAAACATCACCCTTACATCTGCTCATGGGATGCAGTATGCATGTTCTGGTAATGCTGACATTTACCTCCTTCTCTAATTGTTCCTGAATTGACAGTTAAAACCAATAAAACAAAGAGCTTTTTCAGACTATGTGTAAGAAGCCCTGAATATGTGTGAAAAGGGAAGTAAAGAGACCTATATTTTGTCTTTCAAAAAGCCTTTGACAAGTTCACAAACAGAGATTAGTGTGCACAATTACAGACTCAGCTTGCATTCACTGGAATTTAGAAGGATGAGAGGAGATCTTATAGAAACATAAAATTCTTAAAGGATTGGACAGGCTAGGTGCAGGGAAAATGTTCACAATGTTTGGGGAGTCCAGAATCAGGAGTCACATTTTAACAATAAGGGGTAGGCCATTTAGGACTGAGATGAGGAAACACTTTTTCATCGAGAGAGTTATGAATCTGCGGAATTATGAATTCAGCGGTCAATTCACTGGATGTTTTCAGAGAGAATTAGATTTAGCTCTTAGGGCTAAAAGAATCAAGGGACATGGGGGAAAAAACAGGAACAGGGTACTGATTTTAGATGATCAGCCATGATCATATTAAATGGTGGTGCTGGCTTGAAGGGCCGAATGTCCTACTCCTGCACCTGTTTTTAATGTTTCTATATTTATCAAGTTTCTCTCACAACCTACCATTGTTAAACAGTGCAGAGAAGATTTACAAGGATGTTGCCAGGACTTCAGGGACTGAGCTATAGGGAGAGGTTGGGCAGGCTAAGACTTTATTCCTTGGAGCACAAGAGGGTGAGGGGTGAGCTAATAGGGGTGTATACGATCATGGGTATACGAGGGGAATAGATATGGTGAATACCCAGAGCCTTTCACCTAGACTAGGGGAATTAAGAACTAGCGGACACAAGTTTAAAGTGTGAAGGGTAAGATTTAATAGGAATCTGAAGGGTAACTTTTTCACACAAAGGGTGGTGAGTATATGTGGAACGAGCTGCCAGAGAAGGTAGTTGGGCAGGTACTATAACTACTTTTAACATATGTTTGAATAGGTATGTGGATAGCACAGGTTTAGAGGGATACGGATCAAATGCGGGCAGGTGGGACTGGTGTAGATGGGGCATCTTGGTTGGCATGGGCATGTTGGGTGAAAGGGCCTGTTTCCATGCTGTATGACTATGACTCTAACCTTGTGATAAACCAAAAATCGTTGCTATCATCAAAATACTTCTGAATCGTAATGGCAATTTGGTTTAGGATTAGGTTTATTATTGTCACATGTACTGAGGAACAGTGGGACAGGGGTTGCCAGGACTTCAGGGGGGAAACTTTTTCTAATCTCTTACCTCGACGGAGATGCAATTTTTTTCCGTATCTCCATCCGCACTGCGGCCTAACATCGAGGAGTTAGCGGCTTTTGCTGGAGGCCAACTTTTGAGAGCTCGACCGCAGGTGCCTACGGGACTTTAACATCGCAGAGCCCATGATCCCTTTGCCAGGGATCGACTTTGGAGCTCCAACCGAGGGTGCTTGCGAACATACATCACAGAGCCCACGGTCTCTGGTCAGAGACCGACATCGGGAACTCCAAGCCGCGGGAGTTTCGAATGCCCCGACGCGGGAGTTTCGATTGCGCCGACACGGGAGCTTTGATCACCCCGACGCGGGAGCTTCGATCACCCCGAAGGATGGTTCGACTGTCCTGACCGTGGGAGAAATAAAGAGGAAGAAGTTTGGACTTTTTTGCCTTCCATCACTGTGAGGAATGTGGGGAATCTGCTGTAGTGGATGTTTATGTTAACATGTAGTTTTGTGTGTCTTGTTGCTCTTTTTTCCCGTATGGCTGTAAGGTAATTTGCATAATCACTGTACCTTAATTGATACATGGGACAATAAAAGACCTTTGAAATGTTTGTTATGCATGTTATCTAATCAAATCAGATAATACTATGCATAAATCAAATCAAGCAAAATTCCAGGGATAAAGTTCAAGCTGTCCACGGTGTGCAGATATAGGATAAAGTGGATAATGTTTAGTGCAAGACCAGTACAGTCTGATTAAAGATAGTCTGAGGGTCTTCAATGATAGTTCAGAACTGCTCTCTTTTATTGGTAGTAGGATGGTTCAGTTGCCTGATAACACTGGGATAAAACTATCTCTGAGTCTGGAAGTATGTGTTTTCATACTTCTGTACCTTCTACCTGATGGGAGAGGGGAAAAATGGGAGTGACTGGGGTGAGACTGGTCCTTGATTATGTTGGTGGCTGAGGCAGCATGAGGTGTAAATAAAGTCTTGGATTTGTTGGGCCGAAAGGTCTATTTCCACTCTGTAGTATTTGTGTTCATACTGTATATGGAAGGCTTGTCATGTTGGATGAATAGTGAGGTGAGATCAAATTTGAAACAAAAATGCTTGACCTTTACCACAAACATTAAAAGATAACAATTGAATTAATGAACCAAATAGTGATTTATTTTGCTGGCTACACTGGATGGGCCAAGACTGTTCTGATTGGGGTTTTCTTCACGCATCCAGATGGGAATATGGGTGATGGATGTATCAGAGCCAAGGGAACTGGAGGATCCGGAGACAAGTGTTTTATTGTCATATGTCCCAAAGTGGAACAACAGTTATGTTGACATAATACTCAGTAGATACCATAATCAACGCCAAAAAGTAGTTCAATATATTAAAAAAAAGTTAAATATATAAAAGCACTACCTAGCTCCAAAAAGCTAAAGAGAGATATCCTAAATGGTTTGTGAATTAAATTGAACAATATAATGTAACAGATAAGTAAAAGGGCCTGCTTCTACACTGTATCTCTAAGCTAAGATGTGGAGGAAATTAAATAGTATAGTGAGGCATTCCACACTCAGTAAATTGGTGAATATTAGGTGCCTTTTCAGGAAACCATCATGGCAAGGATTTTGGAGTAATGTAACATTAATTCACTGAAGTGAAACAAAAGGTGAGAGAGTACTGTCTTATTAGCAGGCAGTAAAATGTACCTGGAATCCGCTGACCATCCGCTGAATGTAAGAAGAGAAAAGTTACTTGAACCAATCCAAACACAAATTTGGGATTAGTAATGGCAAGGGATGGGAAAGAATGTTTTCATATCCGTCCAGTAATATTTTTAGAGAATATGGAAGATTGACAAGAGGCCCCCAAAGGTAGGTGAGGCACAGCAGAGAGGCCTGATGTCAACAAGGCTGATATATTGGGAAGGTTTCCGATTGAACTAGGCTATAATGTTGACACGGCAATGTATTGTGCAATATAATTAGTAGCATTGCACCCAAGAGATGGCTAGCAATGATTGGAGCTGGCCTCCCTCCTCCCCCTCAATATGCCTACGTTTGCATACGGTCAAAGACTTTGCATATGTCTCTAAGTGGCCGGCACTTTCGGTACTCTGTGTTCGCAGGGGAGTGAGAAATTTCTAGATACACAGTGTAGTTGCGTGTCAAATTGCCCGTATCTCCCAAAGTGTTTAGGGCTAATTAATGTCATAAATGGTGCAGTAACAGGGAGCAGTCGTAACGTACTTGAGCAGAACGTTGTTGGCTGCGGTACCGAGTGGGATTTGAACTCTCTACCTTTTGACTGAGGCAAGAGTTCTGCCAATCCAACCACAACACAAACTGTCTGCCACAATTTCTAGGTCATAATAGCTTCTGCGTTTTGGGTTACAAAAAACATCCTGAGTTGCAAAGTTCTTGGGGATATCCTGTGCTTCTGACAAAACAAACGTATTTGGACAGCCACCGAGTGTGATTACCTTCGGAGAGACTTGAACCAATTACTGTAATGGGAGAATTATGGTTTGAGGTAGAGGCAGTTGGATGTGATACTGAGGAAAGTGCAGGGTGGTTGATAGTCGATAAATGTGCATTTAATATTAAAGGCTACGGTTATAAATAAGACGAAAAGCTTTATTTTTAAAGATAAATCGCAGGTATTGGATTAAGCCTACCATCAGCCAAGAATGACTTATGGGGTTCACTGAAGATAGAAGGCAGGTTGGTGCTGGAGTAACCCAGCAGGTCAGGTAGATGATGGTTTGTCCTGAAGATGGACACAAAGTGCTTGAGTAACTCAGCGGGTCAGACAGTATCCCTGGAGAACATGGATAGTGGCATCGGGTCAAGACCCTTTTCAGGCCGATTGCAGTGGTGTGAAACTGGAAGTGAGTAAAAATAGCAGGACAAATCGGGGCTGGCAACACATGACCTCAGACAAGGAGGTTCCCTGATAGGCCGCTTGTCGTGACAATCTTCTTGCCCTGTTCTTTTTCTCCAGATATGCTGCCAAACCCGCTGAGTTACTCCAGCATTTTGAGTCTATCTAAAGAAAAGCATGTACTAATAGCATTGTATTTTCCATGTATATTTTACAACTAAAGTTCATTTATGAAATTTTTTTAAGTATTTGAATCAAAATCAAAATGGAGTTGAAACATGTAGCTGGTCATACGCAGTTAGTGTTTCAGGTGTATTGAATAAAATGTTTTAGCTTTTGTAATTCCACTTGCTCTAATCTAACTGTGTCCCCTTCCCCCACGTTCCTCCAAAGTTGACCCATCTCACCCAGTTTGAAAATCCAGGGGCATTAGTTGCTGTGGGAACCAGATTTGCAAGAAGCATTTGGTTAGGGCACAATTTGAAAGAGAGTTGAATCAATATGTACAGTATTGTGAGTGGGAGTTGAGGACTGAAACACAGATGAATAATGCTAACTTGTTTTCAAGAGAGGAATGGGAAGAAATCTCTTATTTTGGATAGAATTCTCTGTGACTCTGCAATATTAAAGACAGGGAGCTTGAAAATGTTCAATTAGCTCCATCTTCCATTTCACTGTAAAATACATTAGGACCAACAAACTAACCTCACTGAACTCTCATCGTCTCTCTTCCTCTCTTCCACTGCAGAGCACACTGAATGCTCATCACACCTCAGTGCACTAAGTGCTGTCTGCTTACATCAATCCTCTCCTCTTTTTCAGTGTGAAGCAAACTAAAGCCCTCATTAGAGCCACCTTGCTACACATGATTTAACCTATTTAATCATAAATATTCACTGCCTTTCATCATGCACTCAGGTGCCTCCCAAAAAGCTTTCAAAGATGCGGAACTAATGTGCAAATGGGGCAAACAGAGAGGAAAGTCCAGCTAAAATATTGCCTTGTGCACATTATTGTCACTGGGGTATTTCTCTGATTCATCATTTTATTTAATATCTATTGATTACTGAGCACTTTACAATTAATGGAGTGCTTAGTAATCAATATGAATTAAATTATTGGTGAATTTGTGAAGAAAGGAAGAGAGTTAATGTTTTAGGTACATTGAATATTTATAACTCACATTTATTCTTTCTGAAGGTATCTCCTGTTTAAAGGGGAATCTTCCATAAATTCACCCCAATGTTACCAATAAAAAAAAACAAGATCTAAAATAAAAATGTTAAAAAGGTTAACACAGGGGGTGGGAGGTGTATGAAATGAGCTGCCAGGGGAAATAGCTGAGGCAAGTGCTTTAACAACATTTAAAATATATTTGGACATGTACGTGGATAGGAAGGTTTGCACAATGGTAGAGTTGATGCCTTACAGTGCTGGAGACCCGGGTCTGACTTTGGGTACTGTCTATGCAGAGTTTATACGTTCTCCCTGTGACCGCATGGGTTTTCTCCGGGTGCACTGGTTTTCTCCCACATTCCAAAGACATGCAGGTTTTTAAATTTAATTAGCTACTGTAAATTTCCCCTTGTGTGTAGGGCATAGAACTAATATACGAATAATTGTATTGTAATTAATTTATTAGCCAAGTATATCAACATACAAGAAATTTTATCGATGGTCAGTGTGGACTCGATGGGCTGAAGTGCCTGTTTCCACGCTGTATCTCCAAACTAAATTAAACTAAACTAAACTGTAAATGAGATCAATAACTGTGGTTGAAAAATACTGCAGATGCTGGAAATCTGAAACTAAAAGAAAATACTGGATACAATGGCAGGTTAGCTTATATGTGGAAAGATAAATGATTTCAGATGATGCTGCCTTATCTGATGTGTGTTTCCAACATTTTCTGTTTTTATTCCTGATGTTCTAGAATTTGTGATTATAATTGTTCACTGGGTGAGTGCTTGGGTGTAGTTTAGAAATTAGGTGCAGGAGTAGGCCATTCGGCCCTTCGAGCCTGCACCGCCATTCAATATGATCATGGCTGATCATCCAACTCAATATCCTGTACCTGCCTTCTCTCCATACCCTCTGATCCCCTTAGCCACAAGGGCCACATCTAACTCCCTCTTAAATATAGCCAATGAACTGGCCTCTACAACCCTCTGTGGCAGAGAGTTCCAGAGACCCACCACTCTCTGTGTGAAAAAAGTCCTTCTCATCTCGGTCCTAAAGGATTTCCCCCTTATCCCTAAACTGTGACCCCTTGTTCTGGACCTCCCCAACATCGGGAACAATCTTCCTGCATCTAGCCTGTCCAACCCCTTAAGAATTTTGTAAGTTTCTATAAGATCCCTGCCTCAATCTCCTAAATTCTAGAGAGTATAAACCGAGAGTATACAGTCTTTCTTCATAAGACAGTCCTGACATCCCAGGAATCAGTCTGGTGAACCTTCTCTGCACTCCCTCTATGGCAATAAAGTCCTTCCTCAGATTTGGAGACCAGAACTGTACGCAATACTCCAGGTGTGGTCTCACCAAGACCCTAAACAACTGAAGTAGAACCTCCCTGCTCCTGTACTCAAATCCTTTTGCTATGAAAGCTAGCATACCATTGGCTTTCTTCACTTCCTGCTGCACCTGCATGCCTACTTTCAATGACTGGTGCACCATGACACCCAGGTCGCTCTGCATCTCCCCTTTTCCTAGTCGGCCACCATTTAGATAATAGTCTGCTTTCCTGTTTTTGGCACCAAAGTGGATAACCTCACATTTATCCACATTATACTGCATCTGCCAAACATTTGCCCACTCACCCAGCCTATCCAAGTCACCTTGCAGTCTCTTAGCATCCTCCACACAGCTAACACTGCCCCCCAGCTTAGTGTCATCCGCAAACTTAGAGATATTGCCTTCAATTCCCTCATCCAGATCATTAATGTATATTGTAAATAGCTGGGGTCCCAGCACTGAGCCTTGCAGTACCCCACTAGTCACTGCCTGCCATTGTGAAAAGGACCCGTTTACTCCTACTCTTTGCTTCCTGTTTGTCAGCCAGTTCTCTATCCACATCAATACTGAACCCCCAATGCCGTATGCTTTAAGTTTGTATACTAATCTCTTATGTGGGACCTTGTCGAAACCCTTCTGGAAGTCCAGATACACCACATCCACTGGTTCTCCCCTATCCACACTAGTAGTTACATCCTTGAAAAATTCCACAAGGTTCGTCAGACATGATTTACCTTTTGTAAATTCATGCTGACACTGTCCAATGATTTCACCACTTTTCAAATGTGCTGCTATCCCATCTTTAATAACTGACTCTAGCAGTTTCCCCACTACCGATGTTAGACTAACTGGTCTGTAATTCCCCGTTTTCTCTCTCCCTCCCTTCTTAAAAAGAGGGGTTACGTTTGCTACCCGCCAATCCTCAGGAACTACTCCAGAATCTAAAGAGTTTTGAAAGATTATCACTAATGCATCCACTATTTCCAGAGCTACTTCCTTAAGTACTCTGGGATGCAGCCTATCTGGCCCTGGGGATTTATCGGCCTTTAATCCATTCAATTTACCCAACACCACTTCCCGACTAACCTGGATTTCACTCAATTCCTCCTTTGACCCGCGGTCCCCTGCTATTTCCGGCAGATTATTTACTTCTTCCTTAGTGAAGATGGAACCAAAGTAGTTATTCAATTGGTCGGCCATATCCTTGTTCCCCATGATCAAATCACCTGTTTCTGACTGCAAGCGACCTACATTTGTTTTAACTAATCTCTTTCTCTTCACATATCTATAAAAACTTTTGCAGTCAGTTTTTATGTTCCCTGCCAATTTTCTTTCATACACTATTTTTCCTTTCCTAATTAAGCCCTTTGTCCTCCTCTGCTGGTCTCTGAATTTCTCCCAGTCCTCTGGTATGCTGCTTTTTCTGGCTACTTTGTACGCATCATCCTTTGCTTTGATACTATCCCTGATTTCTCTTGTTATCCACGGATGCACTACCTTCCCTGATTTATTCTTTTGCCAAACTGGGATGAACAATTTTTGTTGTTCATCCATGCAGTCTTTAAATGTCTTCCATTGCATATCCACCATCAACCCTTTTAGAATTGATTGCCAGTCAATCTTGGCCAATTCATGTCTCATACCCTGAAAGTTACCTTTCATTAAGTTCAGAACCATTGTTTCTGAATTAACAATGTCACTCTCCATTCTAATGAAGAACTTGCCCATATTATGGTCACTCTTGTTCAGGGGGGCACGCACAACAAGACTGCTAACTAATCCTTCCTCATTACTCAATACCCAGTCTAAAATAGCCTGCTGGTTACTCTACATGTTGGTTCCTCTACATGTTGATTTAGATAACTATCCCGCATACATTCCAAAAAATCCTCTTCCTCAGCGCTCCTGCCAATTTGATTCACCCAATCTATATGTAGATTGAAGTCGCCCATTATAACTGTTTTGCCTTTGTCGCATGCATTTCTAATTTCCTGTTTGATACCATCCCCAACTTCACTACTATTGTTATGTGGCCTGTACACAACACCCACCAGAGTTTTCTGCCCCTTAGTGTTTCGCAGCTCTACCCATACCGATTCCATATCCTCCAAGCTAATGTCCTTCCTTTCCATTGCGTTAATCTCCTCTCTAATCAGCAAAGCAACCCCACCTCCTTTTCCTTTCTCTCTATTCCTGCTGAATATTGAATATCCCTGGATGTTCAGCTCCCAGCCTTGGTCACCCTGGAGCCTTGTCTCCGTGATCCCAACTATATCATAATCATTAATAGTTATCTGCACGTTCAACTCATCCACCTTATTGCGAATACTCCTTGCATTGAGACACAAAGCCTTCAGGCTTGTTTTTACAATGCGCTTACCCCTTATACAATTATGTTGATAAGTGGCCCTTTTTGATTTTTGCCCTGGTTTTGTCTGCCTGCCACTTTTACTTTTCACCTTGCTCCCTATTGCTTCTACCCTCGTTTTACACCCACCTGCCTCTCTGCTCTTGTACCCATCCCCCTGCCACATTCGTTTAAATCCTCCCTGACAGCACTAGCAAACACTCCCCCAAGGACATTGGTTCCATTCCAGCCCAGCTGCAGACCGTCTTGTTTGTACTGGTCCCACCTCACCCAGAAATGGTTCCAGTGCCCTAAAAATTTGAATCCCTCCCCCTTGCACCATTTTTCAAGCCAAGTATTCATCTGCAATATCCTCCTATTTCTACTCTGACTGGCCCGTGGTACTGGTAATAATCCAGAGATTATTACTTTTGAGGTCCTACTTTTAAGGTTATCTCCTAGCTCCCTAAATTCACCTTGTAGGACCTCATCCCTTATTTTACCTATATCGTTGGTGCCAATATGCACCACGTCAACTGGCTGTTCACCCTCCCCCTCCAGAATGTTCTGCAGCTGGTCAGTGACATCCCTGACCCTTGCACCAGGGAGGCAACATACCATCCTGGAGTCTCATTTGCAGCCGCAGAAACGCCTATTTATTCACCTGACAATTGAATCTCCTATTACTATTGCCCTTCCCCTCTTTTTCCCCCCCTCATGTGCTGCAGAGCCACCCATGGTGCCATGAACTTGGCTGCTGCTGAATTCCTCTGATGAGACATCTCGCTCAACAGTATCCAAACCTGTTTAGGAGGGAGATGACCGCAGAAGACTCCTGCACTACCTGCCTACTGCTTTGCTGGCTATTGGCCACCCACTCCCTTTCTGTCCTCTTACCTTTTACCTGTGGTGTGACCAACTCACTGTACGTGCTATCCACGACTTTCTCCGCATCGTGGATGCTCCAGTATGAATCCAGCTGCAGCTCCAATCGTTCAATGCGGTCTTCCAGGAGCTGTAGCTGGACACACTTCCTGCAAATGTAGTCACCGGGGACACCAGCCATATCCCTGATCTCCCACATGTTGCAGGCTGAGCAAACCATGGGGCCAATCTGTAGTATCTATTTGTATTTGTAGACACAAGGAACTTCAGATGCAGGAACAATGAGCAAAACACAGTGTTGGAGTAACTCTGTGGATTAGTCAATGTACGTACAATTATGAGAGTTTGAGATGAAGTAGACAGTCAGAACCATTTTCCCAGGATAGAATTATCAAATACTGGAGGGCATAGGTTTAAGGTGAGAGGGGCAAAGTTTAAAGGAGATGTGCGGAGTAGGTTTTTAACACACTGTAACGCACTACCAGTTATGGTGATAGAGGCAGGTATGATAGTGCTATGTAAAATACTTTTTGAAAGGTGTATGAATATGCAGAAAATAGAGGGATATGGATTATGGGCAGAGAAATAAGCGTTGGTCTTTGCAGTACTGTTCTATGTTCTATATTCTATGTGAAATGAATAGATAGGTGACATTTTGTATCGGGACTCCTCTTTAGTTTGCATCTGGACCAGCTTTAGGCTGGCATTAAGGGAAATAAGTAGTTTGGTTAAAAGTTTAGATTTGCACAACAGTACACATCACCGCTAGTTGGCGTGTGATTATGTATATTGTAATAATATTAGTGAGCACTGTAAGTAAGGTCAATAAAAACTTACATTGCCTCATCTCAAGCCAATTGAAAACACATGTTTTGGTCTGGCTCCTGACCTGCTATTGGTTTCCAGACACTAATGTCGGCATAGATTGTAATAAGTTTTCACTGAATCTGTTTTGTAAACACACAGGAGGCTTTACTTGGGAACACTTTGTTATGTTTGCATAATTAACTGCAAAGGTCCAAATCTTGAGTTGTTTATACTAAAGGCCTAGAACTGCCAACTTCAGTTGTACCTTCAGGGAATAACTTGTTAAATGTGCATTCCTGTGGAGAATTGCCATTCAAAGGCAGATTTATTTATGACTTGCATTTATTACTTCTGTGGGTATCTCCTACTTAAAGGGAAACTCTGGTTAAACGTCAAACTCCGGTTGAATGTCGCGTTATTTCTTTTATAGTAACATCCTGTACTGTGAATGGCTCGATTGTAATCGTGTATTGTCTTTCCACTGACTGGTTAGCACGCAACAAAAGCTTTTCACTGTACTTTTCACTGCACATGACAATAAACTAAACTGAAACTCAAACTCAAATCGAGGAAAACTCCACTTTTTAAACAAAACAAAGGGGAGAAGCATGCAGTGCAGGAAAGTTCGGTGTGGGGGCGATGGGAAGATCTGTTCTGGGTAATCAGAGATGCTAATATCTCTAAAGTAGCTTTGGGGACTGTAAGATCTGCCCTTATGTCAGCATCACAAAACAGCAAAAAACTGCATTTATATAGTGCCAGTCACACCCTCTTATCGTCTGAAATTGGTTCAAAATGCAATTGCTCAAAATTAAAGGCCCACAAAAGGAGAAACAAGAAACTGCAGATGCAGAAGTCTGGAGTAAAACATAAATTGATTCAGGAACTCAGCTTGTCACTCTGAAGAAAGGTCCTAACCTGAAACGTCACCTATCCATGTTCTCCAACGTTTAGATCTGCCTGATCTGCTGAGTTACTCCAACACTTAGTATACCAGCATCTGCAGTTCATTGTTTCTACAAATTGCATCAGGAACTCAGCGAGTCAGGCAGCATGTGTGGAGGGAAATGAACAGATGATATTTCATCTGGAATGTGATAATGACCAGCCTGTATCCAATTAATCTACCAACCCAAACATCTCAGAGATTCTGGAGGAAACTCGTGTGATCACTGGGAGAATGTACAAATCGCACGCGGATAACACCTGGGGTCAGGATTGAACCTGGGTCTCTGGAGCTGTGAGGCATGCAGCATGTAAGAATAGGGTAACAAAACTAATTGAATAATGTTCTCACCATTTATAAATTATCTAACTCCGCTTTGAAAGATATTCAGTGAATCTTCCTTCAACTTCACAACCAGGAAATACATTCCAGACCAGGACACCTCATTGAGTTTCTTCAAGGAAGTGTGATGCAATAGTTGAGAAGAGAGGCAATTTTTTTTTTGTTGAACTACCAGAGCAGCTTGTTGGAATTGGAGGAGTGAGATAGGTTAGAGGAATTTAGGGCTGAAAAATATTACTGAGAATGGGAGCATGAGACCATGGAAAGATTTGCAAAAAGTGGGGGGAAATCTTCAATGGAGACATTTGCCCAGTAGATAAGCAAGATTGGGTAGCAATTGAACTGCCAGAAACTGCAGAGAAATATGAAATTCTCAGCAGGTTAGGCAGCATCTGTGGAGAGAGAAATTGAACAATGTATCAGGTCAAAGTGTTTTTTAATGACTTCAGAAGCACCTTATAGGGGCAGCAGGTGGCGCAGCGGTAGAGTTGGTGTCTTACAACACCAAAGAGCTGGGTTCGATCCTGACTACGTGTGCTATCTATGCAAAGTTTGTATGTTCTCCCTGTGACTGCATGGGTTTTCTCCAAGTGGTCTGATTTCCTCCCACACTCCAAAGATGTACAGGTTTGTTGGTTAATTGACTACAGTAAAAATTGTAAATTGGCCCTAGTGTGTGGGATAGAACGAGTGTACGGAGTGATCGCTGGTCGGCACTGACTCGGTGGGTCGAAGGGCCTGTTCCCCACTGTATCTCTAAACCAAACTAAAGTATTAGCTGTATGGTACATAGGTCATGAGAAGCACAAATGAAATGCCATCCCTACTTCCCATACACTACAGACTTGAAGACCTGCTAGATTTTGCTGTAGTACTAATTCAGTGCAAAATGTGTGAGTGTGAAGTGATTTCTCTTTCTGCCTTTACTTGCAGGACTTTTTGATAATTGCTCCTACTCACTCAGTGAGAAAGGCTGGATGGTCGGCATTCAATCATTGGAAAATTCTGGAAGGAAGGATCCGCGTTTTTTCTTCACTCTCCGCACGGACAGAGCCAGGAAAGCCAGCACGGTCTTTGCCCTCCACAACTACCAGCCTAACACTTGGACCTACCTGGCCGTGTCTTATGATGGCCATCAGATGCTACTCTACATCAATGGAGCCAGGGTTGGTGCCAGCACCGGACAGTTGGGGGATCTGCACAGCATGTTTATGAGCTCATGTCGGACATTGCTGATTGGCGGGGACAGATCAAGGGAGGGACGCAGTTTCCGTGGTTACTTGGCCAGCTTTACCCTGTGGAAGACTGCAAAGTCTCAGGCTGAATTAGTGAAAAGGTATCGCCAAAGAACACAGAGAGGAGATGCTTCCTTGGTGTTGGTGGCGGATTTCTCCAGGATGGAAGAACAATGGATACCAGATAAGGACTGTCATTATCCAACCCGCGACATTGTATTTCTTCCAGAGCCTGTGCTAGCATCTCCCTTGATTCCTCCACTATGCGGGCTAACGGTTTGTGACAATATTGATGTCATTAAGAACTACAACAATTATTGGCCACTGAGGGGTGAGAAGCTGCTGCGCTACAGGGTAATCAACGTTTATGATGACAAACGACAAAATCCCACTGTCACAAAGCAGCAGATTGAGCTCCAACACCAGGTGTTGAACAGGGCCTTCAGCAGGTATAACATAACGTGGGATCTCACCATCACCGAGATCCTCAACTCCACCATTCGGAACCGGATCATCCTGGTCAACTGTGAGAAGAGCAAAATTGGGAACGACCAATGTGACCCCGAGTGTGACCACCCCCTGACTGGCTATGACGGTGGCGACTGCCGTTACCTGGGAAGGTGCTACGTCTGGAAGAGGCGGGATGAAGTCTGCAACATGGAATGCAACAACTTCCTGGATAACTTTGATGATGGTGATTGCTGCAATCCCATGTTCACGGATGTGCGGAAAACCTGTTTTGACCCCGACTCTCCAGAAAGGTAGGAATCAATTTATTTACATTGGCGTTTTCTGGAAAAATCACTACTCCAGAGGCTTGTGAAGATAGTCAAAGAGGAGACAGATACTTTTTTGGAGGGCAATGAGGAACTGGCAAAGAGGGGTGGTGTCCAGCTTGGATCAATCATGAATCATCTATATTGAATGGCGGGAAGGCCTGAGAGGCCTGTAGGTGATTGACCCTGGCAAATGCCTTGTCAACCTTGCAGATGATCAAAACAGTTTCCAGGTGGCTACTATTCTTATTTTCTTGTGATCTTCTAGATTGAAAAGTGTGAAAGTATCAGGGGATAAATCTATTTTGGTGTTGGTGTTGCCCTCCCATCGACTCCTCCTACTCCCTGTGGAAGAGTCTACACTTCCTACATTGCCCACATCAGTCACCGCAGAGCCCATAGAACCAGAATGACAGCAAACCATCCTCGATCCTCAGGGACTATCTAAGAAGTAACAGATGGTAGAAGTTGATGGGAACACATCTGTGCAATTCACAGCTACAATATAGTGAGAATAATTCTGTGATTATGATATTTGTGCGGTTTATTGGTTTAATAAGCAGTTGCTTCTTTGAGAGAAGTGCAGACAATATTGAAATGTAAATCTTGTTTTACACAGTGAACCAGAACTGTGAACTGGGATGTTCTCAAACTGTGACGAAATATCAGACAACCATGGTCTTTGCCTAATTAAAGACATCCTTTTTATTCTCTCCACTCTTTAACCTCACTGCAACTTAAAATTATACTCTCACCTTTTTAGTCCCGACGAAAGGTCATGGATATGAAACAATTGTTCTGTTTGTCTCTCCATGGGCACTGCCTGACATTGAGTATATCCAACACTTTCCAAATTTAGTTGATTTAATGGAGTCTAATTTAAAATTCCTTCTTTTGTTATTTATCTTGTGTCCTGTTCTTCATGTAATTCAGGACGTCTTATTCAAAGATAGACACAAAATGCTGGAATAACTCAGCAGGTCAGGCAGCATCTCGGGAGAAAAGGAATAGGTGACTTTTCAGGTCAAGACCCTTCTTCAGACTGAGAGGCTCCTCATTCAAACATTTTATTAGCGGATCTTACATGTCGGTGAGAAAATGTGTTAACGTTTGGTCAACGTGGTTTGCAAACCAACTCAACTACACAAAAAAAGACACAAAGTGTTGGAGTAACACAATGGAACAGATAGCATTTCTAGAGAACATGGATAGGTGACCTTTTGAGTTGGAACCCTTCTCCAGACTGCCTGAGTTACTCTAGCACACTGTGTCCTTTATTTTGTAAACCAGCACCTGCGGTTCCTTGTTTCAACTGCACAAAATGCATCAGTTTTCAAATAAACTCTAATGAGGTTTGAAGAATACGATCCATAAATCATATGTTACAATAGTGTGACTTAATGTATCCATTGATCATTTTTAGACATCCTTTGCCTTATTAAATTGAAGGCCACAGCCTGTAGCTAATGCCTGGGCTTAGATTTTGAACTACTGCCCAAATTAGTGACAGTTTGGGTAGAGGGAAGGTTTCAGCTGTCTGAGCATGTGCAGAGGACCCAGTTTACCAGAATGCATTGGTGACACTGAAGCCCCTCCAAAGCCAGTCTACCCCAGAAGTAACTTGGGTGTGATCATTAAATTACTTGAATAAAGAACCAGAGGAATACGTTTGCCACTTTCAGGTAACTTTTATGCATTTATGTTTTTTCCTGTAAAAAAGATGAGAGGCTGTTTGTGTGTAAGAAAAACATTTGAACAAGTACATGGATAGGAAAGATTTGGAGAGAAATGGGCCAAACATGGGCAGGTGAAACTAGTTTATCGGGTCATCTTGGTTGGCATGGGTAAATTGGGCTGAAGGGCCTGTTTCCATGCTGTATGACTCAATGACAATGAAAGGATATTGGTTCATTTAGGTTTATAATTGTCACATGTACTGAGGTACAATGTAAAGCTTTGTTTTCCATGCTACCTAAACAGATTAGAGGTTCTATTCATATATACAATCAAGTCCAACTCAATAGGTAGACCAAAGGGGAAGATACAGTGCAGAATATAGTTCTCAACATTGTAGTATTTCAAATGCAGTATAATGGTACGCAATCTATTGTATCTAGTGGAACAAGCTATCTCTTTATCTATTATAGAGAATTTACATCATTATATTTTAAACTGAGCTAATTTTGGACATGAGTTTTGGACATATGGATTCAGAACTTTCCAGAATCAATGAATGGACAATGATAGATATAAGTGAGATTAAACTTTCACTTCGAGGGGTAAGGACAAAAGATTCATGCTAGAAAACCTTGTAATAAAGGTACTAAGAGAATAAATAGTCAATAGTGTTTTATTTGTCACATATGCATTGCACGGTGAAATTCATTTTGCATGTATAACACATGTGGACACTGCCATTGTTGGCGCCATTATTCTAAGATCAAAGACCAATTGCCCTGTGCGCCTGATGTACTGGAGCAGTTCTGGTGAACCTACGTCCCTCCCCTCTCCCCACCCGGTCATCTTTGTGTCCTAGGGGCGCTTCCTGCAGCCGACCTGAAGGCACTGGTGGCATTAACCCGGTTCAACCTCCTCCGGGTCCTTGCTCCACGTGTCCAACTTCTCTAGCTCCCTCCCGGTTACACCATCTGTTGAGCTTTCGGGTGGGTTCCCTGTCCCAATGAAACTTCGGGCAGGGTCCGCAGATCGATGAGCTTTCGGTTGGGGCGCTGATTCCGCCGGCCTTCGGGCGGTGTCTCGGTTCTGCCGACTGATGAGAGAAAGTGTATTTTAACAAAGTTGCTGGACCAAACAGAGTCAGGAGTGTCTTATCCAATTAGCACATGTCTGGTCGGTTGGCTCCCATCCATCCATTTCACAGAAATTTGCTAAGCCCTGTGATCAAACTTTGACACTGATGAAATAAATTAATTTGAACTGGACGCAATGTTGACTACTGACTCGAATGAGGCAGTGTTACTTAAACAATGGCACTATGTCTTAGATACTTTGACCATGGACTTTTAGCCTCCTAAATGGAGCAAAGATGAGGATTTCCTGCAGAAACCTAAAATTACTAAGAGGAACGGCAAATGGAAACTAGAATGTTACTTCCTAGTCTGCTACAACAAGTGCTTGGCAGAAGATCAGTTCAACTCAGTTTAGTTTAGAGATATAGCGTGGAAACAGGCCATTCGGCCCACCATGTCTGCGCCAATCAGCGATCCCCCATACACTCGTTCTATCCTACACACTAGGGGCAATTTTACAAAAGCCAATTAACGACACTTCTTTGGAATGTGAGAGGCAATTGGATAACGGAGAAAACCTATGTTGTCATGGAGAATGTACGAACCCGGTACAGACAGCACCCGTAGTCAGGATCGAACCTGGGTCTCTGGTGCAGTAAGGCAGCAATTCCACCACTGAGCCACTTTGCTGCCCCTTATTAAAAAAGCAAATGTTCTGATTGGGAAAATTACCCGCCCAACAACAGCAATGAACAAATGAGGGAAACACTTTGTCATTTTATTTTGTTCATCAGCTCCACATCTTGTCAAACTATAAAGAGATAACATGTAATTATTTGCATTGTTTTTGCTGTTACCTTGGAGACTTAGAATTATGTTAATTATATTAAAGAACCCTCTGTGAAATTCCTCTCTGATTTCCTCCCATATCCCAAACTCATGCTGGTTGGGAAGTTAATTAAATATTGTAAAATTAAAGAAGTATATAATGATTGATAATTAGAGGGCAGTGAAGATCATGCTTGAAGATAATACGTTAATAGTTTGAAGGAAGATGTGGTGGACAACATGGGTGGAATTTCATGAATCCATATTGGATAGAGTTAAGAATGGCTTAAAGACACGTCTACATTCTGGGCTGTCATTCAGCGGAGTCGATCTGTAGACTGTTTACAGAGATTACTCAGAGGGTGGTGAGTACATGGAAAAAGCAGCCAGAGTAGTTGACACAGGTACAATCACAACATTTAAGACATTTGGACTGGTTAATGACTAGGAAAGGTTTCGAGGGATATTGGCGAAAAACAGGCAGGTGGGACTAGAGTAGATGGGGCATCTTGGTCGGCATTGGCAAGTTGGGCCAAAGGGCCTGTTTCCGTGTTCTGACTATGACTGTAAATTAGGCCTGATGGGGATGCAGGAAGTAAAATGATGTGATGCTTGCACGTCGGTTGATATGGATGAAGTGGCTAAAGTGCAGTTTCCATGCTCTATGACATTTCAACTTTTGAGGAGCATTGGTTAATTTAAATAGCTTTGAAATGGTGGTAGAGCCAAATGTTTTTCTGCTGTATAACAAAATGGACGAATACCCACAATTAGGCTGGGAATAGGTAGGGCTTTGTTTTAATATCTCTCAGATGTTATAGCGAAGTCCACAAGGTGTAATTCTTATTGCTTGCATAACTGTGGCTGGAAAATAATTTGATGAAATCTTGGCATTTGGGAGGGTTTTGAAGGCAGAGAGCCAGCTGCCCTTATTTACTGTCTGTGATTGAGTCACTAGAGCTGACCATGGTGCTCAGGCTTTCATTCACTGTGCTTATCTAGTGAATAGCCAGTCAAAACAAAGCATGATGTCAGTCTGAGCACGTGGAAAACTGAAGCTGTTGTTTGATATGGCCCTCTTTTTATCTGACTAAGTAAGAATAGAGAAATTATTTGCTGGCTGCTGACATTAATGCCCAAATCATAAATGCCTGAGCCTGGCGCTCAGTCATGAATTAAAACAAGTTGGTCTTTAACTCCTCAGCATTATAATAATGAAGGGAGATAATGTGAACAGATGATGATATTTTATTGGCATGTACCTATGAATCTAGGCACAGTGAAATTCTTTGTCTTTCATACAATCCAGTAAAATCATACTATAGATAAGCATAATCATAGATGTACAAAAGTGCAACAATTGTAATGTAATAGTAGACTTGACCGAGACAGTACGCAAAGAGTCACCATATTTCAAAGTTCAAGAGTGCAGTCTAATCTTGGCTTGTTGTCCAGGTGGCACTGATCCTCTCCTCTGACCACTGCAATCTTGAAAACAGACCTCTGTCCAGCGCCCACTGCCGTCGCAGTCCTCCGCACTGGTTCCTGATCTTCAGGGTCGTGCAGGAGACGATCCTCAGATGACTTCAGGTGGGTTCCCTGTTACGTAGCGGATGCGCCAGGCCTGCTGTCAATGCATGGCCATGGCACGCCGGGAGCTTCTGATACCCCGCATAGCTTACCGTGATTGCGAACATGTTATGTTTTAAACATGGTGCAAACAAGTCTGAAGAATGGTCCCGACCGGAAATGTCACCAATCTGTGTTCTCCATGGATGCTGCCTAACCTGCTGAGTTACTTTAACATTTACATCTTTTTTATCATATACAAAGCTGTGTAGGCATTTATTCACCAGCCTACCAGGAAATCTGTTCCATACTTTCTTTCCCTTGAAAGGAAAAACAATAGAAAATTTTTCTTTGAGAGTGTGAAATTAGTCTTGGGTCATCCTCAGCATGAATAATGGTAAATGAAGTGGAGTAGGCAGTATTGTGGGATATGGACGGCTGCAAATTGGTAGATAACAATTTGTAGGAAAAATACTCTGATAATGATTGGGCACAATTTTTTTGTTACATTAATTTGAAAAAATATTGACTAGAATTCATTAATTGGAGAAACAGATGAGCAGTCTATGGTTTTCTTTATTTACTAGATGTTCGAGTTCTAACAAATAGTAAGTTAGTAAAACATACAGGAAGTGAGGCATCAGTCAAAACGGGAAAAGTTTAGTTTATTGTCACGTGCACCGAGGTACAATTAAATACTTTTGTTGCATACTAACTAGTCTGTGGATAGACAATACGATTACAATTAAGCCATCCACGGTGTACACATATAAGAATTAGAGAATAACATCTAGTGCAAGATAATGTCCAGTAAAGTCAGTTTAAAGATGGTCTACGTACCCCAATAAGGTGGCTAGAAGTGCAGGACCGCGCTCTCCTTGTTGATAAAATGGTTCAGTTGCTTGATAACGGCTTGGAAGAAATTGTCCCTGAATCTGGTGGTGTGAGTTTTCACATTTCTGTACTTCTTGCCTGATGGGAGTAGGGGAGAAGAGAGAGTGTCCGGGATTGAGACTCATCCTTGATTAAGTGAAAGGAAAGTTCAGACATTTAGACTGTGAACATATTGAGTTAGGATGACAACCACTGTTCATGGTTTGGCTGAATGGACAGGTTTCCTGCAGCAATTTTTCTGTGGAGTACAACCCTCTGAGACCTCGTTTAGTTCTAACACGGTAGTGAGAGGAACTTGGTTGGGTCGTGGTACAACTACTGTAGTGTGTGACCAACATGTGAGTAGTTGTAATGCCAGTGGTATCTCAGTTTATGGTACCCATTCCTGTATTTTATATTTATAGGTATTTAACAAATTTCCTTGGACTGCTAAAGCCCATAAAACCTAGAAGCAGGATTTGGTAATTCAGCTCTCCCCCCTCGATACCCCCCGTAACACTTCCTCCCACGACACGCCCGCCCCTCTCCCCTGACACTCCCACCGCCCCCAACACTCCATGGAATGTGCCCCTCCTCCCCTAATATCTGTAACACCCCCCTTCCTCAAAACTTCCAGTAACACCCCCACCCGCAACACTCCCACTCTCCAGGATGTTCTCTCTCTTTCGCTCACCAAAACACTCCCTGGAGTGCCACCCCAAAATTTCCCTGGAATGCCCTCGGTAGCACTCCCCAAAATGGCCCTCTCTCCCACCCAACACTCCTCAGAATTCTCCCTCCCCTCCCCATCCCCAGCACTGCCCGCAACACCCCCTAACATTCCCTATGATGTGCCCCATTCAACAGTCCCCAGAGAACCCCTTCCCTAACATTCATAGGAACATGTCCCACTTCCCAGCACCCACCAGAATAACTCGCCCCCCCTTCTCCACGTCCCCCAGCCATTCCTGCATTCCATCACCCTCTGTACGCCCCTGATTGCTCCCCCTAAATTATCCATGAAATGTGCACCCCAAATCTCCATGGATCAGATCCCCGCTTCTCTCCAAACACGCTGCCTCTCTCTCCAACTTTTACGTTTTTATTTTCCTGTTTTGAGTTACGAATCGCCTTCTCCACCCATACTATGCATCAAATTGAGCCTGCCATAACTTGTGTGAAGGATCTCCGGTCATTTGAGTCCAATCTGGGTGATTTATAAGCGTAAGTTGTTGCTGTCATCTGTGGGAAAGAGTTTTTGCTAGGGATTGTTTCCGTCAGTACCTCACGAGTGGCTGTTCTCCACACGCCAGGCTGAAGTGAATGCGTCAGACAGAGGATTACTCTTGGCATTCCGAGCCAAGCTCAGCTGGGATGTTCTCTTCATTGCTCGAGGTGCCTTGCGGTTTTCGCTGGGCAGTGATTAGAAGCAGAAACCTTGTCTTCTTTTCACCAGCTCTGAGCGTCCCAACTGTTTCCTTGGCTGAGTCACCATAACTGGGGAGTTTTCTCATTGGTATGGCTCAGTTTCAAGACTCGAGTCAAGAGTGTTTAATTGTATATGTACCGAAACAGAGCAATGAAATTCTTACTTGCAGCAGCACAGTGGGATTTCCAAACACAGTGCTCAATAAATACTGTAATAAACAAACAGGAAAAAAAAGTTAAATAAATAAAAAAAATAATGCCGTGCAAAACAAAACAAAAGCCCGAAGTCCCACATGTAACCAAGACAGTTCGTAGTTTGAAGTTCTGTTGGAGTTTGTAATGTTCAATAACATGATGATTGTTAGGAAGAAACTGTTCCTAAACCTGGAGCATTTTACATCATCTGGCCCAATTATTCACATATCTAATTGCAATTTACATCCAATTGACGGTTGTCTTGGATAGCCGAATAAATTGTAGATTTTCTATATATTTTTCTATATTTAGGGAAGCAACCCTGTCACTGGGTACTAATAAATTGACAAATATTGAGGACAATGCACTGTCCCAAAAGGAAATATTATAAAATCATTGCGTGACTGTTAATAGAGAATTCAGAGCAGCTGCTGAAAAGCTTGAATAATAACCGGCTTACGGTAACAATACACAAAGTATTAGAAAATTGACAACGTCCTAAAGATTTTATACATTTATCAAGCTCCATTGTAGTGGAATAGAGCATTAGTGCAGATGTGCTGCAACTATGTCCATTAACACCAGGTCAGTTAATTTTGCGAAGAGTGCTTGTAATATAGATTGTTCAGAGGTGAATTGATTATTACAGGTTCACCATTAATGGGAAACAAATCATCCTTAAATGGAATGCCATGTTTCTTTCAAGCTACTTGGCATGAACTTTGGAGGCAATCAGCATCCAATCTGTAGGGCAGCACACATTTCTAAGTCTGGAATGTGGCCTACCTATTCAGCTTAGCTGTTTTCATCTGGACATGTCAACGTTATTTAACTTCTCTTTCTCTCTCTGTTGCCGAATTAAAATGACTGGAAATCTTGACTGATGTACAGTACCTGATGAGTGACAGCACATTGCCCATGAGGCAGTGAATGACAGGTATTTCTCTAACCTTGAGGATGTTTGTTAATCTGCATGAGAGCACACATGGAGAGTTGTGTTCAGTATGCACTTAGTTATGCCAACATGCACACTCAAAAATCTCATAACTACATTGAAGTATCATCCTTCCACTGGAATATGTGTGGAAAGCCTGGAATTTCATTAGGACCAGTGCCAATTTTAGCTTGCAGAAACAAAGAACTGCAGATGCTGGTTTACAAAAAAAGGACATAAAGTGCTGGAATAACGCACCAGGTCATCAGCATCTCTGGAGAACATGGATGGGTGATGTCTGGGGTCCGAACGGTTGAGTCTGAAGAAGGGTCCTGACCCAAACATCGCAGGGCAGCACAGTGGCAACAGTAGAGCTGCTGTTCACAGTGCCAGAGACCAGGGTTCGATTCTGTCTATTTTTTGAAATATTTCAAAATATACTTTATTCGAGAAATAAATATATCCAATACATGATCCTTATAAGACTCCATCTAACATTCTTGGAGGCTATACATACATTCAATACTGTTTACACAAATTACACAAATTAATCCCCTTGCCACTCATGTGGCCCACTGGCGAGGAATCCTTTCCCTTATTTTTGAGGGGCGTTTCCACCACATCCTGCCCCTCATGTCCAGCAGCGGAAGGACCCTAGACTGCGGTCCACCCCCACGGAGCATTGGTGTTGGCTGCACTGAGCTTCAGTGCGTCCCTCAGCACGAAGGGCTTGTTTCTGCGCTGTATCTCTAAAGTAATGTAAGTCACCTATTCATATTCTCCAGAGATGCTGCCTAACCTGCTGATTTACTCCAGCACTTTGTGTCCAGTTTTAGCTTCCTCCTCCTTAAGCAAATCAGCAAGGAGATTAAAACCAAGGGTCTATTGGTCTTTGTATTGACCTGATAAAGGTGGATTTTGCATCAATATTTAATGTAATCCTCCTGAGCAAGACATCTGAACTGATCATCTGAAATATGTGATTGGAGTTGTTCTGAAATGTGTAGAGAATAGTAAATCAGTTTATTAGTTTAGATACCTGCTTAGAGGGAAACGGTATGTTCTCGTCTTAAAATGCACACGCAGCCTTTTCCAATATATAGATGCGCACACTAATCTGTTGCATTCAACCCTGAATGGAGCCTGCCCTCAGTGGTGATTTACTTTGGAGGATGAAGTCATGCAAACAGACATAAATAGTTTAAAACAAAAATCAATATCAATTCATCTTTTGCCAAGTACAACTGTGCTACAACCAAAACATATGAGCAATAAACTGGGGATTTAAATGTCCCTGTGCAACTTTCAGTTGACAGCATTCCAAATACAGAAGCAATTAACTATGCTGCAGATTGGAAAGAAGCAGGAGAAGCTTGGTGTTTGCACAGGTGACGAAATATTTCATTTGACGGCGCATATTTTTGTTGCTAATTTTGTCGACTAGTCACAGATTTCTGGCTGTGTGAATTAAGTTTAAAAAGGGACAGGAATTGTACTCCGATATGCCAGCAATTTAACTCCAAAAGAATGCCAATGCACAAATCTTATCCATTCCCTCGTTGCTAGACAGACTGAGGACACTGAGGCTAATATCTCAATGCTCAGCTTAAGTGCAACTGCAGTTTCAATGGCCTGTCAACTTCTACATTGTAAAGCCCTCTGATATCTTTTGTGCTTCTGCCAACTCTTCCTGCAATCCAAGGGTCATCAGAGGCTGATTTCAACATTCTCTCATCACCAACAGCAAAGGAGAGCCGCTGGATGAACTCTGAACGGCAGGCAGCATCTGTTGATGTAAATGGGAAAGTTGATGATTCAGGTCGATACACTTCATCCAAATTAACACTTTCCCTCTACAGGTTCTGCCTGACTCGCTGAGTTCCTCCAGCTGCTCCCCTTTTTCTTTTGCTGCAGATGGAGCATCTGTAGTCACCTGTGCATTCATCCTCTCATCGCCATTGTCTGCTATAATTTTCTCTGTTAGCATTCATTTTTCTTCAGAGGGTGCCAGGCTGTGAGACTTTTGTCTTTAACTGTGGGTCTCTCCATGACTGATGGTTATTTTCCGCTCAACCATTGTAAGTTTGTCTAATTGATATCCTTCGATCAACACGAGGAAGTCTGTGGCAGTTCAATACTTTGTGGCTGACACCATTCAATGCACACAAGATTTTATTTTACTTTTAGGTGGTTGACAGCACCAATATTTAAGTTCTCTGCGGTCTTTTGTCATATTTCCTTCCAGCATTGTATTCTTTTGAACCAAAGCCTCTCATTTTTTGTGTAGTGGAATTATCACTTTTTCTGTAGTGGGACTTCCCTGAGCATTACTTGGAATCTGCCTGAGTGTTCACATGTGGCGTCACAAGCAGATAGGGTGGTCTGGAAGGCTTTCAGCACCTTGTTCTTCATCAGTCAGAGCATTGAGTATAGAAGTTGGAAGGTCATGTTACAGCTTATAACACATTGGTGAGGGCATGTTTGGAATAATGTTTTCAGTTTTGGCCACCCTGTGCTAGGAAATATGTTGTTAAGCTGGAAAGGGTGCAAAAAGATTTATAAAGATGTTGCTGGGACTCAAGGGCCTGAACTGTGGAGAGAGGTTGAGCAGGCTGGGGTTTTATTCCATGGAGCACAGGGGTGGGGTGATCCTATAGAGGTGGACAAGATCATGAGGGGAATAGATAGATGCACCGAGTCTTTTACCCAGAGTGGGGGAATCAAGCACCGGAGGGTATAGGATTAAGGTAAGTGTTATGGGTGGCCCTGAGCTACAATCTACCTCATTTTAGACTCTTGGATCTTTGACTGGACTTTAATAGACTTTATCTTGCACACTGAACATTATTCACATTATTCCCTGTATCGACTGGCTCAGTTGTAATCATGTTTTGTCTTTCCGTGGACTGGTTAGCATGCAACAAAAGCTTGTCATTGTTCCTTGGTACACATGATAATGAACTAAACTTAAACTAAACTCAAATGCAGGCAGGTGGAACCAGTGTACATGGGACACATTAGTTGGCATGGGCTGAAGGGTCTGTTTTCACGCTGAATGACTCTTTATGCCCTTCAACCTGTTGGTGGGTTGTTCAGCACTTGTTTTTGCCCCACTCTGATATTTCCCCTTGACCTGGTAACAGCCCCATCCTGCAGCAAGCACAGCTTGGCAATTGGGAGTGTGATCCTTGGCTGAGGAACCCCTTTGTGGGCAAGGAGCACTGAAAGCATTTGTCAGAGCCCTTTCGTCAATATGTTGCAAACTCAGCCACAGGATCTTCCAGACTTCTGTGGCTCAGAATTGAACCAGCATTTCCGAAAAACATCTAATTATCCTGTTCTGTGGTACTTATGACTAATCAAATACATTTTTAATAATATTTATCACTTATTTTGAACTTGGCTTGTGCACTGACGTGGACTTTTTTCTCTTGCTTGGTTTGACATACCAAAGTGCAACACCTCACATTTGCCATGCTAACTATAGCTTATAATAGTTAATTGAGAGTTCCTGTCAATTTGAATTAGCCTTTTGAAATACTTTTCAAAGGGTCAACATACACCCCTCACAAAGCTAGAGAGAAACAGGGTGAAGATCTTCCAGCTCCTGCTACTCACCTGTGCATGTGCTTAATTGGTTTAGTTTAGTTTAGAGATACAGCACGGAAACAAGCTCTACAGCTCACCTAGTCCACGCCACCCAGCGATCCCCACATATCAACACTATCCTACAGACACACGAGGGACAATTTACATTTATCTTTGCCAATTAACCTATAAACCTGTACGTCTTTGGAGTGTGGGCAGAACCTGGAGCACCCTGAGAAAACCCATACGATCATGGGGAGAACATACAAACTCCGTACAGGCAGTAGCAATGTTACAAAATTTTGAGATTTAAAAAATCAAGTCTCCAATTTATCCCATCAGGTAAAGCATAAAAAGAAGTTTAATTTGACACCTAATTTACTTTCATATCTTCAGTATTAAGAATGTTATGGCCATTTTCATACTTGGAAATTAGCATCTTGTTCCCCATTGCCTTTCAATTGACTTAACTCAAAAGCTGTGATCTGGAAAAGTTAAAAGCCCATAACTTTCTTAAAAATTAAGAAAACTCAATGAAATTTTCAGTTATTATAGATTGAAGCATTCTGAAACAAATATGAAACAATCTTACTTGGATGACCTGAAATTAAAGCATATAATTAGTTAGTTATCTAATTGTAGCTAATTACAAAATTCAATGAGTAGATCTAAACATCTATCCATTTCTTAAGAAAAGATAAACTTTTTTAAAATTGCCTAAGTGTCCAAATAACATTCACACACTAATCCACAATATAACATAATTTTTAAATCTCATTTTCATAAATTTCTGGGCCAAATGGAAGGAATTTAGTGTTTTATGCCTGTAAATTAATGGCCATTTAAATCAACTAGCGAGTGGGTTTTAGTAGAATGCGGTGGATTGGAACGTTGCAGGTAGCGGTGAAGTCGGGAGGAAAAATATTGTTTGTTCATACATTTTTTGGGACCCCATTTTGCAACATAAAAATATTATTAAAGCCTCCCGAAAAACCAACTTTTAATATAAAAATAAACTATTTACCTTTTCTTCTCCCCTACACAAAATCCTTCCGGTTGTCGGTGCTTACGGCTTTTGAAGGTGATTTTTAAATTACTCTAGTTAACAAATAATTTAGAGTAATTTAAAAATACTTTCGTTCATGAAATGTTGGAGCGATTTTTCTTCCGCAACAAAATCGCCCGACATTCATCGATTTTCCAGGTCTGTTGAAAAACAGCACTTTAAGCCCGCCCCCCTCTGAAAGACGCCAAAGTCGCGCACACGGGGAACGGCAGAACTGCAGCGCTGCTCAAGGTAAGTTTTGCAACATACCTACAGACAGCACCTAGAGTCGGGATCAAACCCGGGTCTCTGGCGCTGAAAGCGCTGTAAGGCAGCATCTCTACGGCTGCTCCACTGTGTCGTTCTGCTAGTGGTTAATGGAACCAATGTCCTTGGGGGAGTGTTTGCTAGTGCTGTCGGGGAGGATTTAAACTAATGTGGCAGGGGGATGGGTACAAGAGCAGAGAGGCAGGTGGGTGTAAAACAAGGGTAGAAGCAATAGGGAGCAAGGTGAAAAGTAAAAGTGGCAGGCAGACAAAACCAGGGCAAAAATCAAAAAGGGCCACTTCTCAACATAATGGTACAAGGGGCAAGAGCTCTGTAAAAACAAGCCTGAAGGCTTTGTGTCTCAATGCAAGGAGTATTCGTAATAAGGTGGATGAGTTGAACGTGCAGATAGCTATTAATGATTATGATATAGTTGGGATCACGGAGCCCAAGGCTGGGAGCTGAACATCCAGGGATATTCAATATTCAGGAGGGATAGAAAGAAATGCAAAGCAGGTGGGGTAGCGGTGCTGGGTAGAGAAGAGATTAACGCAATGGAAAGGAAGGACATTAGCTTGGAGGATGTGGAATCGGTATAGGTAGAGCTGCGAAACACTAAGGGGCAGAAAACTCTGGTGGGTGTTGTGTGCAGGCCACCTAACAGTAGTAGTGAAGTTGGGGATGGTATCAAACGGGAAATTAGAAATGCGTGCGACAAAGGCAAAACAGTTATAATGGGTGACTTCAATCTACATATAAATTGGGTGAATCAAATTGGCTGGGGCGCTGAGGAAGAGGATTTTTTGGAATGTATGCGGGACAGTTATCTAAATCAACATGTAGAGGAACCAACGAGAGAGCAGGCTATTTTAGACTGGGTATTGAGTAATGAGGAAGGGTTAGTTAGCAGTCTTGTTGTGCGTGCCCCCCTGGACAAGAGTGACCATAATATGGTCGAGTTCTTCATTAAGATGGAGAGCGACATTGTTAATTCAGAAACAATGGTTCTGAACTTAAAGAAAGGTAACTTTGAGGGTATGAGACGTGAATTGGCCAAGATTGACTGGCAATCAATTCTAAAAGGGTTGACGGTGGATATGCAATGGAAGACATTTAAAGACTACATGGATGAACAACAAAAATTGTTCATCCCAGTTTGGCAAAAGAATAAATCAGGGAAGGTAGTGCATCCGTCGATTACAAGGGAAATCAGGGATAGTATCAAAGCAAAGGATGATGCGTACAAAGTAGCCAGAGAAAGCAGCATACCAGAGGACTGGGAGAAATTCAGAGACCAGCAGAGGAGGACAAAGGGCTTAATTAGGAAAGGAAAAATAGATTATGAAAGAAAACTGACGGGGAACATAAAAACTGACTGCAAAAGTTTTTATAGATATGTGAAGAGAAAGAGATTAGTTAAAACAAGTGTAGGTCCCTTGCAGTTCAGAACAGGTGATTTGATCATGGGTAACAAGGACATGGCGGACCAATTGAATAACTACTTTGGTTCCGTCTTCACTAAGGAAGAAGTAAATAATCTGCCGGAAATAGCAGGGGACCGCGGGTCAAAGGAGGAATTGAGTGAAATCCAGGTTAGTCGGGAAGTGGTATTGGGTAAATTGAATGGATTAAAGGCCGATAAATCCCCAGGGCCAGATAGGCTGCATCCCAGAGTACTTAGGGAAGTAGCTCCGGAAATAGTGGATGCATTAGTGATAATCTTTCAAAACTCTTTAGATTCTGGAGTAGTTCCTGAGGATTGGTGGGTAGCAAATGCAACCCCTCTTTTTAAGAAGGGAGGGAGAGAGAAAATGGGGAATTACAGACCAGTTAGTCTAACATAGTGGGGTAGTGGGGAAACTGCTAGAGTCAGTTATTAAAGATGGGATAGCAGCACATTTTGAAAGTGGTGAAATCATTGGACAAAGTCAGCATGGATTTACAAAAGGTAAATCATGTCTGACGAATCTTGTGGAATTTTTCGAGGATGTAACTAGTAGCGTGGATAGGGGAGAACCAGTGGATGTGTGTATCTGGACTTCCAGAAGGCTTTCGACAAGGTCCCACATAAGAGATTAGTATACAAACTTAAAGCATACGGCATTGGGGGTTCAGTATTGATGTGGATAGAGAACTGGCTGGCAAACAGGAAGCAAAGAGTAGGAGTAAACGGGTCCTTTTCACAATGGCAGGCAGTGACTAGTGGGGTTCCGCAAGGCTCAGTGCTGGGACCCCAGCTATTTACAATATACATTAATGATCTGGATGAGGGAATTGAAGGCAATATCTCCAAGTTTGCGGATGACACTAAGCTGGGGGGCAGTGTTAGCTGTGAGGTGGATGCTAGGAAACTGCAAGGTGACTTGGATAGGCTAGGTGAGTGGGCAAATGTTTGGCAGATGCAGTATAATGTGGATAAATGTGAGGTTATCCACTTTGGTGGCAAAAACAGGAAAGCAGACTATTATCTAAATGGTGGCCGACTAGGAAAAGGGGAGATGCAGAGTGACCTGGGTGTCATGGTACACCAGTCATTGAAAGTAAGCATGCGGGTGCAGCAGGCAGTGAAGAAAGCGAATGGTATGCTAGCTTTCATAGCAAAAGGATTTGAGTATAGGAGCAGGGAGGTTCTACTTCAGTTGTATCGGGTCTTGGTGAGACCACACCTGGAGTATTGCGTACAGTTCTGGTCTCCAAATCTGAGGAAGGACATTATTGCCATAGAGGGACTGCAGAGAAGGTTCACCAGACTGATTCCTGGGATGTCAGGACTGTCTTGTGACTCGGTTTATACTCTATCGAATTTAGGAGATTGAGAGGGGATCTTATAGAAACTTACAAAATTCTTAAGGGGTTGGACAGGCTAGATGCAGGAAGATTGTTCCCGATGTTGGGGAGGTCCAGGACAAGGTGTCACAGCTTAAGGATAAGGGGGAAATCCTTTAGGACCGAGATGAGAAGGACTTTTTTCACACAGAGAGTGGTGGGTCTCTGGAACTCTCTGGCACAGAAGGTAGTTGAGGCTAGTTCATTGGCTATATTTAAGAGGGAGTTAGATGTGTCCCTTGTGGCTAAGGGGATCAGAGGGTATGGAGAGAAGGCAGGTATGGGATACTGAGTTGGATGATCAGCCATGATCATATTGAATGGCGGTGCAGCCTCGAGGGGCCGAATGGCCTACTCCTGCACCTAATTTCTATGTTTCTATGGTATCAGTGTAGGCTAATTGGTTGAGCTTTGAGCTTGGCTCTGTTGCTCAAAGTATTGAATGGTTGGGGACATCTGAAAGTTCTCAGAATTTTCAGTAGAGTGGGAGGCCAATAAAATATGGAGCAAACTATCTATGTTATTTTAGTTTATGAGTATAGTTTATTATTGTCATATGTACCGAGGTACAGTGAAAGGTTTTTTGTTCCGTGCTCTCTAGTCAGCAAAAAGATTATGCATGATTACAATCAAACTGTCACAGATTACAGAAGATTGACCCAAGGTGCTGGAGTAACTCAATGCTTCAGTCAGTATCACTGGAAAAAAAGGACGGGTGATGTTGTGTGTCGGGACCCTTCTGCAGACTGAAAGTAGAAGGGAACCTACAAACCTGCATGTCTTTGGCGTGTGGGTGGAAACCGGAGCATCCAGCAAAAAATCATGGGATCACAGGAAGAATGTACAAACTCTGTACAGACAGCACCCACAGGATCAAACCTGGGTCTCTGGCACTTTAAGGCAACAACTCTACCGCTGCGCCACTGTGCTGCCCCACTGCGCTGCCCCTGCTTGGCACAGTTTGTCCTGGTTTTGCTGCAGTCATAGAGCTATACAGCTACGGCAGAGGAACAACTCCAGGACTGTTTGTAGACTGGGCAATGTTCAGGGACTAGACAATGGACCTGAATGAATTCGCCACAGTCGTTACAGACTTCATAAAGAAATGTGTGGAGGACTGCATCCGAACAAAAACCTTCCGAGTGTTTCCTAACCAGAAGCCTTGGATGAACCATGAGATCCGCATTCTTCTGAAGACCAGATCCCGGGCATTCATGTCTGATGATACAGTGGTCTACAAGAAGTCCAGATACGACCTTGGTAAGGCCATCAAAAAGGCCAATAGGGACTTCTGCTCCAAGCTGGAGGATGAGACGGATGTTCGGCAATTGTGGCGGGGCTTGAATGCAATCATCTCCTACAAGGCAAAATTAGGAGACAGCTCAAATGTCAATGAATCATCACTCCCTGACGAGCTCAATGCGTTTTACGCACTCGTTGATAGGGAGAACACTTCCCGTGCCCCCATTCGCCGTGATGGTATTTCAGTCACATTCACAGAGGCCGACGTAAGAAGATCCTTCACAGGGGTGAACCCTCGGAAAGTGCCTGGACCTGATGGTGTACTCGGGCGTGTTTTAAAAACCTGTGCGGACCAACTGGCTGGAGTCTTTACGGACATTTTCAACCTCTCACTTCTGAGGTCTGAGTTTCCCACCTGCTTTAAAAGGGCATCAATAATACCGGTGCCCAAGAAAAGTAAGGTGACGTGCCTCAATGACTATCGACCAGTGGCACTAACGTCTGTGGTGATGAAGTGCTTTGAGAGGCTGTTAATATAGCAAATCAACTCATACCTCGACAAAAACCTGGACCCACTGCAGTTCACTGGCTCTCCACTCCACTCTGGACCACTTGGACAAAAAAAAACTCATATGTCAGGGTGTTATTAATTGACTACAGCTCGGCATTTAATATCATCATCCCTTCCAAACTGGTTACCAAGCTCTCAAATCTGGGTCTCTGCGCATCCCTCTGCAATTCGATCCTCGACTTCATCATTCACAGACCACAGTCTGTCCGTGTTGGTGGAAATGTGTCATCCTTGATAAAAATCAGCACGGGAGCAGGTGCTTAGCCCCCTGCTGTACTCACTCTATACTTATGACTGCATAACCGGACATATTGCGAACTCCATCATCAAGTTCGCCGACGACACCACTGCTGTGGGACATATCACTGATGGGGACGAGTCAGAGTATAGAAGTGAGATCGACCGATTGACCAAATGGTGCCAGCAAAATAACCTGCCTCTCAACACCAGCAAAATGAAGGAACTGATTGTGGACTTCAGAAGGGGCAGGATGGGGACCCACAGTCCCGTTTATATCAGTGGGTCGATGGTGGAAAGGGTCAAGAACGTCGAATTCCTGGGCGTGCATATTTCCGAAGATCTCTCCTGGTCCCAGAACACTGATACAATCATCAAGAAAGCACATCAGTGCCTCAACTTCCTGAGAAGGTTACGGCGAGTCGGTATGTCAAGAAGGACTCACTCGAATGTCTACAGGTGCACAATAGAGAGCATGCTGACCTGTTGCATCGTGGCTTGGTACGGCGACCTGAGCGTCCAGGAGCGAAAAGGGCTGCAAAATGTTGTAAACACTGCCAAGTCCAACATCGGCTCTGACCTCCCTACTATCGCAGGAGCTGCCTCAAAAAGGCTGCCAGCATCATCAAGGACCCACACAATCCTGGCCACATACTCATCTCTCTGCTGCCATCATGTAGAAGGTACACGAGCCTGAAATCTGCAACATCCAGGTTCAGGAACAGCTCTTACCCACAGCCATCAGACTATTAAACACATTTTCAAACAAACTTTGAACTATAACAGCCTATTACACTTTATCTGTTTATTTATGTGTGTATATATATATTCTATGGTATATGGACTCGGTGATTTGATCTGTATTTATGCCTAGAATATTCTATTGTGCTGCAGCAAGCAAGAATTTCATTGTCCTATCTGGGACACATGATAATAAACTCTCTTGACTTGATTTGACCAAGTAGGCATTTCTGGGCTGGTTCCGTTTGCCTACATTTGGCCCATATCTCCCAAAGCCTTCTAAGGAAGTAGAGGTATTGGTGTGTGGGCTAAGTTCAGAGAGCTTTGATATAGGTTAGTAGAAGAAAGGTTTAAAGACTCTCCTAGTGGAGTGTAGCCAACTCAAACAACTCAAGGCACTGAAAACTATCCCAATTCTTGTCCAACAAGGAGTATGGGATGTTCGAAACCAGAGGACATAGGTTTAAGGTGAGGGGGGAAAGATTTAATAGGAAACTGAGGGATAACGTTTTTACACAAAAGGAGGTGGCTGTATGGAACGAGCTGCCGGACGGGGTAGTTCAGGCAGGTACAGATTCCCATTATATCTTTCTCCTCTCTCCATTGACATCCTCCAAGAGAGCTGACTGCAGCCTGAGGGTGCAGCGCTCCAGTATTAGTGCTTGTCTCTCATTAACCTAATATTATGAGGTTGCATGGTGGTGCAAATGGGTGGCACGGTGGCAACTATAGAGTTGCTGCCTTACGGCGCCAGTGACCCAGGATCGATCCTGACCACGGGTGCTGTCTGTATGGAGAGTACGTTCTCTCATGACCTGCATGTTTTTTTTTCCTCTGGGTGCTCTGGTTTCCTCCTGCACTCCAAAGAGGTAAAGGTTTGTCGGCTGATTGGTAAAATTGTAAACTGTCCCTAATGTGTAGGATTGTGCTAGTGTGCAAGGATTGCTGGTCGGCACGGACCCGATGGGCTGAAGGGCCTGTTTCTGCGCTGTATCTCTAAACCAAACCAAACCCAGGGTTTAGTTGGCATGGGGCCGAGTGTGCAGTCTGGTAGCTGACATCCAGATACCACCTTCGAGTGTCTGTCCTTGGTGTCCATCCATGGGTGATTGCTTTCACCATGGTTAGCAGCTGCTGTTTCACCACCCAGACTGCAGTTTGCAGGCTTGGCCACTGCTCACCACTTAATCAAAGTTCTCGTGTTTGGCAAAGAGATGTTTGTGTTGTAAAGCTGAATCGCCCTCTTGGGCACACAATGGAAACAACACTAATATCCTTGAGCAGTGCTAAGCTGATTGGAAAGACTGATAACTTTTTACAAAGAATTCTTCAGTGTAATAAAGATTGTTGTCTAAATTATACTATGATTTAAACTGGCAGGACAAACCATTTTTTAAAAATTCATCATTTTGCAATCGTTTCAGCAGTAATTATGTGAACCCGGTGTTCTGTCCCTGATTAGATAAGCCGATGCTGGGAATCCATTCCATGCCCTCAAAATCCCTGGTAATCTGAATCGAGACCCCATGAGGAGTAGATTTGCTTTGGATAGACTTTGTTTATGATGGCAATGTCTGTAACATTGAGAATGTTCAAAGTTGTCTCTGTGTGCTATTCACTCTGACTCTGCAGTACCATTAGAATGGCTTGCGATAAATGTCTTTGGATGGTGGTATGGGTTCATGCAGCGATAATTGATGTGTCTGTTTTAAAAGCGGGGGTGGTATGTAATCCCCAAAATTACATGATAAAGGATATCCAAAACTTTAGCTTCTGTTTAGGATCTCTCTAAACCCATTAACCTGCACACTGTAAATGTGGTAAAAGCGAGCAAGACATAGTGCAAACAGAAGAGTAAAAAAGGTGTGCTGTTAGCTAGACATAAAATGCTGGATTAAATCAGCAGGTGAGGCAGCATCTATGGAGAGAAGGAATTGGTGACGTTTCGGGTCAAAACCCTTAATACTGTTTGTGTGGTTAGATAGAAAAGGAGGTGAATATCAGACTGAAAAAGGACACAATGTGCTGGAGTATAGAAGCATAGAAAATAGGTGCAGGAGGAGGCCATTCGGCTCTTCGAGCCAGCACCGCCATTCATTGTGATCATGGCTGATCATCCCCAATCAATAACCCGTGCCTGCCTTCTCCCCATGTCCCTTGATTCCACTAGCCCCTAGAGCTCTATCTAACTCCCTCTTAAATCCATCCAGTGATTTGGCCTCCACTGCCCTCTGTGGCAGGGAATTCCACAAATTCACAACTCTGGGTGAAAAAGTGTTTTCTCACCTCAGTCTTAAATGGCCTCCCCTTTATTCTAAGAATAATTCAGCAATTTTATTCTAAAAGTAATTCAGCGGGTCAGGCAGCATCTCTAGAGAATATTTGGATAGGTGACATTTTGGGTGAGGACCCTTCTTCAGACTGAAGAATTATAAGAGGTTGGGGAATGCCTGAAGCAGGCAATGAAAAAAATGGGTAAGGGAAAAAGTCAGGCCATGGGAGAGATAAACACACAGCGCTGGAAGAACTCACTGAGTCAGGCAACGTCTGTGGAAGGAATGGACAGGTGATGTTTTGGGTCAGAGCCCTTCTTCAGATTAATGGATGGGGAACTAGAGAATGCGTCAAGAGAGGAATTTGCTATTTTCTATTCTATTTGTATTTCCTGTTTACTATTGTCATATGTACCGATGGAACAGTGAAAAGCTTTGTTTCTCGCTGTCCATCAGATCAGATATACTATACATAAATCCAACCAAGTCAAACTCAAATACAATAGGTAAAAGGGGAAGGTACAAGGTGCAGAATATAGTTTTCAGCATTGTAATGCAACAATTCCAGAGACAAAGTTCAATGTCCACAATGTATAGAGGTGAATCGGACAGTACCCAAGCTTATGGAAGTCTGATTCAAATGCGTAGAAATTGGTAGACTGGTGGTGCACACTTTCAAGCTTCTGCATCTTTTTCCCA
This sequence comes from Raja brachyura, assembly GCA_963514005.1. Next base: position 27,962,493 of record OY740790.1, read on the forward strand.
ATGGATGCGGGGAGAAGAAAGGACTTGTTATTACAAATTGTTAGTAGTTATCAAGATGAGAGAAAGGCGGCACAATGGCACAGCAGTAGAGTTATTGTCTGTACGGAGTTTGTATGCTCTTCCTGTGATGGCGTGGGTTTTCTCTGGGTGCTCCAGTTTCCTCCAACATTCCAAAAATCCCCTCTCCCTCTCCCTCTCCCTCTCCCCCTCCCTCCCTTAAAAAAAATCTTTAAAAATTGAAGGGGGGAGGGGGAGAGGGAGAGGATTTTTGGAATGTTGGGGGGATAGGAGGGTTTCTTTTTTTTTACATTTAGGGAGAGGAGGGGAGAGGGGTTATGGAGGGTGGGAGGGAATGACTGAGGTTGGGGAGGGTTGCCGTCACTCGCTTCACAACGGGGATCTCTGGCATCACAACGGGAACCCGTCAACCGCGCCCACACAGTTGGGGGCTATGGGTGAGTGGTGGAATATTACGTTGGGGGTCCCGCCCTCCCATGTTACAGGGACCCACTTAGTCTAGTATCTATCTATCTATGTATTACCAAAACCCCTCATCTTCTTTGGCCATCATCGAACACTTAATCGTGGTCCTGGCAGCAAATGATTGAACAGGAAGGGGAGGGGCCAGGGTAAGTGGAATTGGAATTGGAAGTGCCGGAGGAGGCAGGAGAAGTACAATTGGAATTTTTTTAAGTCCATTGCTGGGGGAGCCAGGTAAGTGGTGGAATCTTACGTTGGGGAATGGGTTGCATTGGGGGACCAGGCCTCCCATCGGGGCTATGGATGAGTGGTGGAATATTACGTTGGGGGAATGGGGCCCAACGTGTTCCACTTGGTCTAGTATATATTACTAAAACTCTTGCCTTGTTTCTATCTATATGTCTACTACGTATGTGTGATCCTGGAACTACGTCAAAACGGTACACAATAGCACTAACATTTTTGCACCACCTTACTCACCATTGTCACAATTCACAGGTTATTGTCATTTAAAAGTAAAAAAAAAACACTTTGAGAAGAATAACTGTGACTGCTGTGAGACTTTTCTGGCAGTTTCCAGCTATGATGTCACAATGGCATCTCACCGTCCACCAATCACAACGGGATCTAATTTACATACACTGCCGTGAACATTCCGCCGGCCGACAATGACATCATAATGGCATCGCAGCTGCCAATCTACAGCGTTGGGATAAGCTCCAGCCAGTGCAATGAGTGGGGGAGGGGAGGAGAAGAAATGTTATTTAAACATTGTGTTTAGTGGGGGAGTGTGAAAGGGGAGAAGTGAGGGAGGGAGTGACTAAGGGTAGGGTCATCTGAGGTTAGGGTCTTCAAGGGGGGGAAAGGAGGGAATGAGATTTAAAATAAATCCGTTTTAATCAGATTCTTGGGGAGAGCTTTCCTTTATACAAACAAATTCCAGATTTTTTCTTGTACGGGGGGGGGGGGGGGGTGGGATGGGGGAGATGTCCATGTGGAGGTTTTCATTTGGGGGGGGGGTGGGAGTGGAATATGGGAGAGGTTTCATATCCAGAACTTTCCTTGGGGGGGGGGGGGGGGGGATGGGATGTGAATCCAGTCTGAGAACGATTCAGCAGTGTGGCAGTTAGAGCTATGACATCACAATGGGATCAGCATAAATCCACTTTAATCAGATCCTTGGGGAGAGGTTTTGTTTATTCAAACAAATTCCAGAATGTTCCTTGTGTGGGGGGGGGGGGGGGTGGAGGAAACGTGGTTTTCCATTGTGGGGGTGGGGGGGATGGTATAGGGGAGAGGTTTCATTTTCGGAACTTTCCTTGTGGGGGAGGATGAGGGGTGGGGGCCTTCATCATGTGGGGGGGGGGGGGGGGTAATAAGGAAGCAGTTTAATTTCCAGAACTTTCCTTGTGGGGTGGGGGGTTTCCACATGGGAAGGAATCCGGAATGTTCCTTGTGTGGGGGGGATGGAGGAAACGTGGTTTTCCATTGTAGGGTGGGGTGGGGATGGAATAGGTGAGAGGTTTCATTTCCAGGGGAGAGGTTTCATTTCCAGAACTTTCCTTGTGGGTGGGGGGGGGGGATGATTGGTGGGGGTTTTCATTATGGGGGGGGGGAAATAAGGAAGCAGTTTAATTTTCAGAACTTTCCTTGTCGGGTGGGGGGTTTCTACATGGGAAGGATTTATTGGCGTTGCACAAAAAAAACAGAACTTTTCTCCGCCTCCGCCGCCGCTCCCCCCCCCCCACCTGGGAAGGATTGATTGGCTCCAGGGAGTCAATTACTAAAAGTCAATTACTAGAAGTAGAATTGGAATTGGAAGTGCTGTGGGAGGCAGGGGAAGTGCAATTGCATTCTTTAAAGTCCTTGAAGCAAAAGGAGGGGGAGGCAATGCTGGGGGATATGCCCTTGCACAGTTGGGGGCTATGGCTTAGTGCTGGAATATTGCATTGGGGGAACGGGTGAGTGGTGTAATATTGCGTTGGGGGACAAGGCCTCCCATGGAGGTTATGGGTAAGTGGTTGAATATTGCGTTGGGGGAACAGGTTGTGTTGGGGTCCAGGCCTCCTCTCATGGGGGCTATGGGTGAGTGGTGCAATATTGCGTTGGGGGACAAGACCTCCTGTGTGACAGGGACCCAACGGTATGTATGTATTTATGTTCTTGAAATAGAGCCAAAATGGTACACGATAGCACAAAAAAAAGGTTGAGCTCCTTAGTCACCATTCGCCTGCGGTGTGCAGTGTCAAGTTTTGTTTAATTATACAAAGTAATTCCCTTTTTAAAAGTTAATTAACTTTCTACCTTGAACGGCAGTGCGCTCCCGCTTACCGGAACCGTCAGCCGTGACTGCACAGTTTGGGGAGGGTTGCCGGGCTCGGTATCCACACGTGCGCAGTTGATGAATTCGAAATAACTGAACGGGTTGTACTTGATTGCGTCACAATGGGGATCTCTGGCATCACAACGGGGACCCAAGGGGTCCACAGGTCGTCTAGTACTATTTAATATTTAAGATAGACACAAAATGCTGGAGTAAGTCAGATGGTCAGGCAGCATCCCTGGAGAAAATGAATGTGATGATTCGGGTCGGGAGCCTTCTTTGGCCTATTTTAATGCCTTTGCAGCACATATTTATTCAGAAAAGGTATATAAAATGTAATACAGCATTGAAATCTATTCTGGCACTGACTTGTTTTAATACATAATGATGTATTCAGGCATTTGCTGCAGTATTGATGTCTATTTCAAATCACAAAAATTTACATCACACAAGATGGCTATTGCTCCATTATCACAAGATGGATATTGGTCCATTATGACCATATTGATTGAAGAAGAGCTATCCAACCTAATCCAAATCTCCTCCTCCATCCTGATCTATTACATTCTGTGCTCTTGATGTGGTTCAGCCTGGCACTGAGGCTACCAAAGATGTACATCCTTTCAGAGATATTCTTCTCCAAATTAGTGTGAAATGTCTATAATCACCCAATCAGGTTCATGTATATTTCAGTACAAGTATTTATTTTCTAAAGCTCGGACAGTGTACGGCCAATCTTCTTAGGAACCTCCTTGGAAGATAAAAAGGCCAAAACAGTATGCAATACCCCATGGCAGCTATAACCAAGTCTGTTTGAATCAAGATATCTTGATTTGTCACAGAGTCCAGTACAGGCATCCCCTTACTTATATAGGGTTACATTCTGAACCATTACGTAAATCAAATTTTACTTAAGTTGGAATCACCATCCCCATCCCCATCCCATGCCCAAAGTAACTCGCGGAGAATATTCATTGTCTCAGCAGATTCTGGCTGTGTCCAGGACACATTCTGCATGCAACCTTCTGGGTAAGCACCTGTATCCCATGAAAACTTGTGATTATACAGTGTTGTGGAAATCACAAACTTGCACTAGGGACTGGGTACAGAATTGTTTATGTAAGTGCGAATTTACATAAGTCTCTTATTGCATAATTCATGGAGTGTCTGTATTCCGTAAAGTATTTGGTGTACCTGTATGCTAACTTGCTGTGATTCTTTTATGAAGACATCACAATTTCTCTAAATTATGAAACCACAATGACTACTTCCACACCAGAGTGAAAGTATCATACAGGCACAGATACTGGAAATATTACATTTGTCCCTTTCTTACCAGTGAATTGTACAAACCCTACTTATTTTCACCTTTGCTTCCGCCCAGAATATTTCAAGCAGCTTGTGATGTCCCGTACTCTGGTATTATTTCGGCAATGTTTTTCCTCACTTGGGCTATATTGAATTTCTATTTCTTATTTTGTAGTCATATTACATGACTAATACTCTGGTCTTACACTCTCTTGATCTTCTGCTGTAATTTAAGTAGGAGATCAATGGAAACTCAAGAGAACTGGTGTAAATGCCATTTTGGATGTTCTTTTGGGGACGTGGACCTTTAATCTAGGTTGTGTATGATATGGGAACATCCCAAAGACATTCACCTAGACTGTTTATATCCATAAGACTTGCTGTAGGAGCAGAAATAGGCAGTCTACTTTGCCATTCAATCATGGCTGATCTAATTTTCCCTCTCAACCCTATTATCCTGCCTTCTCCACGTAACCATATAACCATATAACCATAGAACAATTACAGCACGGAAACAGGCCTTCTCGGCCCTTCCAGTTCGTGCCAACCATTTATTTTCCCCTAGTCCCATCTACCTGCACTCAGACCATACCCCTCCATTCCCTTCCCGTCCATATATCTATCCACTTTACTTTTAAATGTTAAAATCGATCCTGCCTCCACCACTTCTGCTGGAAGATCATTCCACACAGCCACCACTCTCTGAGTAAAGAAGATCCCCCTCATGTTACCCCTAAACTTCTGTCCCTTAATTCTCATGTCATGCCCTCTTGTTTGAATCTTCCCAACCCTCAATGGGAAAAGCTTATCCACGTCAACTCTGTCTATCCCTTTCATCATTTTAAAGACCGCAATCAAGTCCCCCCTTAACCTTCTGCGCTCCAAAGAATAAAGACCTAACTTGTTCAACTTTTCTCTGTAACCTTTGACACCCTTACTAATCAAGAACCTATTAATTTCCACCTTAAAAACAAGCAATGTCTTGGCCTCCACCGTTGTCTATAGCAATGAATTCCACAGATTTTCTACCTTCTGAAGAAATTTCTCCTCATTTCCAATGTGCCCTCTGATTCTCGACTCTCCCATTACTGGAAACATCCTTTACAAATGCATTCTATTCCAAGCCTTTCGTTACCCAGTAAGTTTCAGTGTGATCCCCCATTATCCATGTGGATCATGCTCTCCGTCATTCCATGAATGCACTTTTAGTTGGGAAAACCTTCATAATTTTGAGCCAAAAAGCTTAGTTTTGTCTTTGGCACTCTATGCTTGATTGTCTTAATCTTTTTGGTATCCTAAGATCTTGTGCGGAAGTTCCATGAACATTACATTAAAGAATTGGATTAACCTTACAGACTGCACAGAGAGCAGCGCTAACTCCACGGCTCAGGGCTGGTGTTCAGTCAGTGCAGCGAGGGCTGTAGGTTAACCCAGTGAGACAAGCAGAGTTGAGCTGGATTTAGCGCTGCTTCTCCGCGCTGGCTGTAAGCCTGGGCCGTTGTTTCCGTACGTCCAGGTATGGCTGGTAGGTTCACAGGCAGAGTTGAGCTGGATTTAGCGCTGCTTCTCTGTGCTGGCTGTGGGCCTGGGGGCGCCGCTACCGTCTGACTTCCGACATCTCTGGTCGTCCCCGGACGGGGGGCACTCGGGAGGGGACAGGGATGTCCAGTGGCGGTTCAGCAGCGATTGTGGCACTGCAGACCTGGGATCGATCCTATTTGCCTATGTCCATGCCGCAGTACGGCTGCTGAGAGTTTTTATCGCTTGCGACCTTTGAGAAATTCCATGATTCCTTGCGTTTCACGGAATACCAAACTCACTTATTGGATTGTCTGATGTTCACTAAATTTTAAGTCTCCTCTCTTTTATTGTTTAGGACTTATATGAGTGTGAATGAACTGAAGGAGACACTGCAGATCAATGGTTCCATGTATCTGAATGTTTATTTTGCCAATTCCGTACGGGAGGAACTGGCAGGTGCTGCCACCTGGCCCTGGGATAAAGAAGCCCTGAGTTACTTGGGTAAGTGTGTTTAATAGATATTTCTATTTGTTGGATAATCTTGGTCAGCTGCATGCTTCCTGTGCACATCAATCTCACTGTGATTAATATGAATAGAAACATTTTGTTGAAAGACAAAAAATTCTGGAGCTACTCAGCAGGTTAGGCAGCATGCCTGGAGAGCATCGATAGATGATATTTTAGGTCAGGAACCTTCTTGACACTTCTGTCATTTGTCGGATGAGACAAACATCACATCGTCTATGGCTATACTTTTTTGGATCATTAAGAAACATCAAGACCTTATAAAATGATGCTAGTTCAGTTGAGAGATACAGTGTGGAACCAGGCCTTTTAGCCCACCGAGCATGCGTCAACCACGATCACCTATGCATTAGTTCTACCCTCCACATTAGAGACAACTTGCAGAAGCCAACAAACCCACAAACCTGTATGTCTTCAGAATGTGGGAGGAAACCGGAGCACCCAGAGGAAACCCACGCGGTCACAGGAAGAATGTACAAACTTGTGTCTCTGGCATTGTAATGTGCAACTCCACCACTGCACCACTATGACATCCTGGTTAATAGGTAATAGAGCCAAGAAGTTCATAAATGGATGGGACAAACTCTCTTTGAAATAAACGGTAATTTTTAACGTACTTGGATTTACTCTTCATCTGCACATTTAGACTTTCCTTCACTACTGTCACATTAGCAACCATCTGCAAATTCAATAATCTATTTCACCATAAGCATAGCTTCTAATCTTCCTAATTTCAAAGACACATTGCACCATTGCTCTTAACTTTCCTTGTCTCTGCCCTGCCTCAATTCATCTGGCGCTGAGACTCCCGTAGTAGGTCATAGAACACACAACAAAGAAATGGTCCCTAGATATAGAGTCATACAGTGGGGAAAACAAGCCCTTCCGCCCAACATGTCTACTACTGACCAACATGTCCCATCTACACTAGCCCCACCTGCCTGTGGTGTAGAGCTTGACCGATAGAGACAGAATTTTGATACGCGTCTATGATAGCTTGTTGACAGAATTCCATTTTGAATGCATAGGATTTGAGTCATTCTATTGACAGTCTAAGAGCTCGGTACATTAAATTTCTAATGAAAACTTTAAAGTTTTTCCCTCCAAGAGAAGGAACTCTATAAGTTTCAAGTGCATGTCTTTACTCGTCACAAATCTTGATTCTGTATTTTAATATAATTGATCAAAAAAAAGTATATACTTTATATAGATGGGAAGAAGATAGATCTGAAGAAGGAGAGCTAAAGAAGGGTCCCGACTCAAAATGTCACCTAGGCATGTTTTCCAGGGATGCTGCCTGACCTGCTGAGTTCAGCTCTTTTTTCTTTTTTTTCTGGTTTGTTTAATTTCCTACATAGATAATAGTTTTTTTTTATTTGCTCTTGTGTCCCTCCTTTGATATCATTACCTGTTCTATTTGCTGCTTAACTAGGGAATGAAGAGGTATTCATTACTCTTTCCTATAGATAGAGTGTTTTTTATAGTTTATCTAGATAATGGGCAGAAGAAAGATGTAGTTTGAATCACAGGGGACTGGTCGTCATCTTTTGCCCAGTTATATTGAATCTAATTTATTGCTATCACCTACAAAATTAACAGAGCAATAAATGTATAGAATTGACAGCACTTATCAGTTATTGTGAAAGTGAATCCCCAGAACCAGGTGTAACGATCGATCTGAAACTTTAACTCTGATTCCATCTCAAGAGATGTTGGCTGAGCTGTTGTGCACTTTCCTCAAATTTAATGTCAGTAAAACATACTGAATGGCCTCAGTAAAAAAAAGGAATTTGACCTATTTAGTTATTACCTGTCAGTAAGTCTGATACAGATAGATACAGATAGATTTTATTTGTCACATGTGCCAATTGGCACAGTGAAATGAAGTCACCATACAGCCAAAAATAAAGAACACAACATAGAGTAGACAGAAATTCAACATAAAACATCCCCTCACAGCAGGAACAAAATTTCCCACCGTGAGGGAAGGCACCAAAGTCAGTCTCTTCCCGATGTTCCCCAATGTTCACCCATGATCGGGGCCTCACCCAGCCCTCCGCTGTCGCCGCTCCGGGCGGCCTGATGTTCAGGCCCGCTCCCCGGGGTGATGCAAGTCCGACATCGGGGCTGGGGGACGTCCTCAGCGGCCTGGACCCTGAGTCGGCCCGCTCCTACCGGAGTCTGCAGCTCCCAAAGTCCGCGGGCATGCCGGGTGGAGATTCAACGCTGGAGGCCCTCGGCAAAGGGCCCCAGGACTCCAGGGAGAGGGAGTTCAGCGCCGCCCGCGTTGGGAGCTCTCCCAAACCAGAGCTCCACGATGTTGGAGCAGCAGCCCAACGCTCCGGAGCTCCAACGGTGACCCAGGTAGGCATCGCCAGCTCCTCGGTGACTCCAGCACCGCCGCCGCTGTTGCAGCTCTGGTCCGGTTCCAAGTCATCTTAACAGCATAAAATAATGATCCTCTGATGTAATCAGTGAAACTTGGAGCGCAGGAGGTTGAGGAATATTTTTACAGAGGTATATAAAATCATGAGGGGAATAAATTTTTTCCCAGGACAAGGACATTAAAAACCAGAAAACATAGGTTTTAGTTGAGGGGCAAGGTTTAATAGGAACCTGAGGGGCAATGTTTACAGTCAGAGAATGATGGGTATATGGAATGAGCTGACAGAGGAGATAGTCGAGGCAGATGCTATTTAAAAGATGCTTAGACAGGCACATGGATAGGAAAGGTTTAGAGGGCTATAGGCCAAATGCAGGCAAATGGGCTATCTTAGATGGAGCACCTCGGTCGGCATGGATGAGTGGGGCCGAAGGACTTGTTTCCGCGCTTATGACTCCATTACTCTATAACTCCACAGGAGAGAAAACAGTTAATTTACAGGAATGTGTTCCAACATAGCCGCTGTGTCAATAATGTTGAGAGCTACAAATGTGGTCAGAAATACAGCAGACCGATGCACTCCACCACTCGTATTCAGCTGCTACCTCCCTCTGTAGCACACACTGTTATTCCTTACTTTTTGGACGAGAGACCTGTGGTATGGAAGTTATTAGCAAATATCAAAAGCAGCTTTGCTAACTTCTGAGGGAAATCTTTTCAAAGGTTATGAAAAAGTTACACTGCAATCAGATTATTTTCTTGCATTGTACTTTTAGCGAGGGAGTGTTGCGTAAACAGTGGTACGCACCTCAAATCAATCAAAATCAAATACGTTTATTTGTCATTGCACATCAACTGTACAACAAAATTTCATGTGCATCCCCTTCAATGGTAAACAATGAAAAAAAAGGATAAAAAGATTAAAAAAAGAACAAAACACAATAACACAAACAACCATTTACTCTCACATTTACATTTACTACAAGATCAATGCATAAAATAAGTAATAGATAATAAAAAATGCACATTATATTGCACATTCTAGCAGACAAATTTTTATTTGCATCCCGAATTGTGTAGTGTTGCCCGTAGTGTTATCTGTTTGAGTTAAGTTCTCTAATGGCACGTGGGTAGAAACTGTTAGTCTGCAAGTGCGGGCCTTCAAAGACCCGTATCGCCTCCCATAGGGCAGCAGAGTGAAAAGGTGGTTGGCAGGGTGGAATGAGTCCTGCGTGATGTTTGTCGCCCGGCATAAACATTGGGCCTTGTAAATGTCTTCCAGGGAGGGTAGTTGAGTGTTTATGATGCTCTGTGCTGTTTTAATAACCCTCTGTAGTGCCTTCCTTCCAGCCACAGTGCAGCTAGCAAGCCACACCAGGATGCCATAGGAGAGGATGCTTTCCACGGCGCACCGGTAGAAGGACAGCAGCAGCTGCTGTGAGACGTTTGCTCTCCGCAGAGTCCTCAGGAAATATAGCCGCTGCTGTGACTTATTTACGAGACTGATGGTGTTCACTGTCCATGTAAGGTCCTGGGAGATGTATGTGCCCAGGAACTTAAAGTCAGTGACTCTCTCCACCATGTCTCCTTTGATGTAAAGAGGAGCAGGTTCTTCTCTCCTCCTCCTGAAGTCAATAACCAGTTCTTTTGTTTTGATTGAGTTGAGTGCCAGGTTATTGTTAGTGCACCAGACAGTCAGTTTTTGGACTTCATCTCTGTAGGCAGACTCGTCGTTGTTATTTCTCAGCCCCACCACAGTTGTGTCATCTGCAAACTTAATGATCCGGTTTGTGCTGTGTGTCGGTGTGCAGTCATGGGTGTATATTGTGTAGAGAATAGGACTCAGCACACAGCCTTGTGGCCCCCCTGTGCTGAGTGTCAGGACTGGGGAGTGATTGGACTCCATCCTGACAGTCTGTGGCCGATCTGTTAAGAAGTCCTTGATCCATCTGCATGTATTGGCATTTACACCCAGGTCAAACAGTTTGTCCACCATTCTGCTGGGGATGATGGTATTGAATGCAGAACTAAAATCTACAAACAACATCCTCACATATGAGCTGGGGCGCTCCAGGTGAGTCAGTGCAGAATGTAGAGCCATGTTGATGGCATCTTCTGTTGACCTGTTGGCTCTGTATGCAAACTGATGTTGATCCAGGGTGGGTGGGAGTGAGGATTTAATGTGGGCCAGGACCAGTCTCTCAAAGCACTTCATCACAGTTGAAGTGAGAGCAACAGGTCTGTAGTCGTTCAAGCTGGTGATAGATGATTTTTTCGGAACAGGCACAATGGTGGCAGTCTTGAAGCATTTAGGAACAGTGCATGTTGACAGAGAGAGGTTAAAGATGTCGCTGAATACCTCCGCCAGCTGGTCTGCACAATCCCGCAGTACTCTCCCTGGGATGCCATCTGGGCCAGCAGCTTTCCTGGGGTTGACGTTGCGGAGTACTCTCCTGACATCCTCTGTGCTCACAGTGAATGCCAGGTCGTCAGTGCTGGACGCGGCTGCAGGCACAGGCTCCGCCTTACTCAGCTCAAAACGGGCGAAAAAGTGGTTAAGCTCCTCAGCCAGCAAGTTACTACTACTGCTGCTGGTGGTTAACCCCCTGTTGCCCTTGTAGTTGGTAAGTTGCTGGATACCTTGCCAAACACGCCGGGGGTCCCTCTCATTAAGGTGTCCCTCTAGTCTTCTTCCATAGGCTGCCTTTGGCTCTTTGATGGCTCTCTTCAGTTTGGATCTGGCAGTGCTGTACAGTTCATCATTGCCAGATCCAAAGGCTGAGTTGCGTTCCCTCAGCAGCCTTCAATTCATTCCAAGGCAACTGGGAACTGTTTAAAGCAATACTTGTCCAGGGCTAATGGCAGCAAACACCCAGTGCTCAGACTCACGATTCCAAAATTGCAGAGACCTTAACAATAATTTCTTATTTCCGATAACATTGCACACAGCCACCCAAACGTAAGCATGTTTTTCAGGTGAAGCCATGGAAGAAAATCTCGATAGGGGTGCAGGCATAAAACTATATGAAACCAAATAGTCTGTCAATGATTTACACTGCATTTTATTTTTATCTATCTATTTAAATTGTCAAGCTTCAATGAAATAAGAAAACAATGGTAGGTAGAGTTTGAGGTGTCCTTCAAAAAACTGGAATGCAAGGGTTTCCCCACTGGTGGGCTGGTAAATGTTAACCTCAACAGTTTTCATTCTGTACATGGGATTAGTAAAGCAATATAAAATAGAGGGTGCTCAGCTCACAATGTTCATGACTTTACACTTTAGAGAGATACAGTGTGGAAACAGACCCGTCATTCAAGCACATCCGTGCTGTCCAGTGCTAGGGTACACTAGCACTATCCTACACCCTAGAGACAATTTACAATTTTTACAGAAGCCAATTAACCTACAAACCTCTATGTCTTTGGAGTGTGGGAGGAAACCGGAGCACACAGAGAAAACACTCGCGGTCACAGGCAGAACGTTCAAACTCCATACAGACAGTACCCATGGTCAAGATTGAATCTGTGTCTCTGGCACCATCAGGCAGCAACCCTGTCATAGAGTCATGGAGTGATGCAGTGTGGAAACAGGCCTTCGACCCAGCTTGCCCACACCGGCCAACATGTCCCAACTACACTAGTCCCACCTGCCTGTGCTTGGTCCATATCCCTCTGAACCTGTCCTATCCATGTACCTGTATAAATGTTTCTTAAATGATGGGATAGTCCCAGCCTCTACTATCTCCTCTGGCAACTTGTTCAATACACCCAATATCCTTAGTGTTATCCCTCAGATTCCTATTAAACATATCCCCTTCTCCGTGAACCTGTCCTCTGGTCCTCGATTCCGCTTCTCTGGGCAAGCGATTCTGTGCAACTACCCGATGTATTCTTCTCATGATTTTATACAGCACTATGTAGCATTGTTCCAAAATCTACCATCAGCAGCGCTACAGATCTGCCACTGCCTGTTTGTGTGATTCCGGAGGCTTTGGGGGGGGACATGATTAAAATGCAGGTTTGCATTGGTTGTCGGAGAGGGATTTCTTCGGGCTGCTAGCGCTTCCGTTCCTGTTTTAAAAAACAAAAATTTGTTGGACGATTGCATCGCTGGATTAAAGTTAAACGCTGCTTCTAACGCCTTCAACATCACGGATCGCAATATCAGGACAAAACAAAAGGTATGTTGTTTACTTAACATATTATCTTGCTTTTTGGTGTGGCTTCATTTTAATCTTATGATGCAAAAAATGTTATTTAGGCCCACATATGAATTGGCCGTGTCTTGCTGCCGATAAGGGCTTAAATCGTGGCAGTGGCCACATTCCAATAGATCAGATTCCAGAAACATCCACTCTCAACATAATCAAATTCATTATTCTTTTGCACACAAGGTGTACATAAGAACATCTAAATCATCTATACTTTGTGTTAGTGTCTATCCATGATCAATATTTTCATACTAAATATCCACAGTACAATTTTAGTCAGATGTATTGTGTAAAAAATAATTATTTTGATTATCTTGAGAGTGGATGTTTCTGGATTAATTTATGGGAATTAAACATTAAAATACTTCCATTTGGCATATAAATTCATGACAAAGTGAGTTTTAAAAATCATGTTATATTGTGCATTCTTGTGTGAATGGGATCAGTTTGTTATTTGCCATTTGGAGACAGGCTATTTAAAAAAAAATAACCTTTTCTTAAGAAATTAATAATGTTTAGATCTAGTCATTGAATTTAGATTAATTTAATTGATCAGATGAATTTGATTTGAGGAAAGTGATGAATATGAATTTTTTGTTGGGTATTTACAATTTGTTTTAGCGTTTAACTTTATCATTTCTTCCTTTTTTTTCTAAAACTGCAAATAATAACTTGTTTCTGTTAATGATGTTCAGTGTTTCTTTTTTCTTTACATTTTAAACAGATGTCTCCGAAGAAGAAATGCAAAATTATCAATCCAAATGTCCAGTAAAAGATTTAGACAACATTCGCTGAGATTATTGGAATTTGGACTCCTCCAAATGTGATGATCTACAGGACATTTTTAATGGGAAAGTAGTGGGCAGAAAAACATGTCATGCGTGGTTTGAAGAGCAAAAACTTGTAGTTTACAATGCCAAAATTGAAAAGTTATGGAAAAACAAGATGTACAGAGTTGCTTATTGGTTACAATCTGGGGAGTATGAAGATGCCACTGATTATGATATACCAATGTACCGACAAACAACTGATCTTCTCCATAACGACTTGGTATTTTGCTAGAAATTGTAATTTCTTTACCTGTCTGTTACGGACTTACAGCATATAATACAATAATATTAAAGTTCTGATCTTGAGAATATCCCATTTTTGAATTCAAGGCAGTCTGTGTGTTTATTATTATTTCCGTCACTACGGTCAATTTTGTAATTAGCTACAATTAGGTAAGTAACTAATTATATGCTTTAATTTCAGGTCATCCAAATGAGATATTTTATAATTGTTTCAGAATGCTTCAATCTTTAATAACTGAAAATGTCATTCAGTTCTCGTAATTTTTAAGAAAGTTATGGACACACTGATCTGTTTTGTAATCAATGCCTCGATCATAGCTTTTATATTAAGACAATGGAAAAGCAATAGGGAACAAGATGCTAATTCCCCAGTATGAAAATGGCCATAACTTTTTTAATACTGAAGATATGAATGTGAATTAGGTACCAAATTGAAGTTATTTTTATGCTTTGTCTGATGGGAAAATTACAGGCTTGATTTTTAAAATCCCAACATTTTGTAACATTCCTACTCTATAAGATCACCCCTCATCCTCCTGTGCTCCAAGGGATAGAATCCCAGTCTACTCAACCTCTCCCTATAGCTCACACCCTCGAGTCCTGGCAACATCCTTGTAAATCTTCTCAGAACCCTTTCAAGCTTGACAATATCTTTCCTATAACATGGTACCCAAAACTGAACACAATATTATAAATGCGGTTTCATCAATGTCTTATACAACTGCCATGACCTCCCAACTTCTATACTCAATACTCTGACTATCCCGGGCCGCTCTGCCACCCCTTGGGAATTTGGGAAGTTTGGGAATTTTCCTTCAGAAATCAGGGTAAGCTGCTGGCCATTGTAAAAACTGGAATGCAAGGGTGTCACCACTGGTGGGCTGGTAAACGTTTACCTCATCAGCTTCCATTCTAAATATATATATATGGGATTTGTAAAAGTTCAAGTTCACGTGAGTTTATTGTCATGTGTCCCTGATAGGACAATGTAACTCTTGCTTTGCTTCAGCACAACAGAACAAAGTAGGCATTGATTACAAAACAGATCAGTGTGTCCATATACCATTATATACGTAAATACACACATGAACAAATAAACTGATAAAGTGCAAATAACAGACAATGGATTATTAATGTTCAGAGTTTTGTCCAAGCCAGGTTTAATAGCCTGATGGCTGTGGTGAAATAGCTATTCCTGGACCTGGTTATTGCAGTCTTCACGCTCCTGTACCTTCTACCTGAAGTATGGCCAGGATGGTGTGGGTCTTTGATGATACTGCCAGCCATTTTGAGGCAGTGACTGTGGCAAATCCCCTTGATGGAACGAAGGTTAGAGCCGATGATGGACTGGGCAGTGCTTACTACTTTTTGTAGTCTTTTCCTCTCCAGCGCGCTTAACTTGCCAAACCAAGCCAAGATGCAACCGGTCAGCAAGCTCTCTACTGTGCACCTGCAGAGGTTAGAGAGAGTCCTCCTTGACAAACCGACTCTCTGTAATCTTCTCACTAAGTAGAGGCGCTGATGAGCTTTCTTGATAATTGCATCAGTGTTCTCGGACCAGGAAAGATCTTCAGAGATGTGCATGCCCAGGACTTTGAAGCTCTTGACCCTTTCAACCATCCTGAATGTTGACATAAATGGGACTGTGGGTCCCCTTCCTAATCCTTCCAAAGTTCACAATCAGTTCCTTGGTTTTGCTGGTGTTGAGGGCCAGGTTATTGTGCTGGCACCATATGGACAGTTGCTCGATCTCTCTTCTGTACTCCGATTCGTCCCTATCAGTGATACGTCCCACAACAGTGGTGTCATCAGCGAACTTGATGATGGAATTCGCACTGTGACCGGCTACGCAGTCCTAAGTATAGAGAGAGTACAGCAGGGGGCTGAGCACGCAGCCTTGTGGTGCTCCCGTGCTGATTGTTAACGAGTCTGACGCATTTCCACCAATACGAACAGACTGTGGTCTGTGAATGAGGAAGTCGAGGATCCAATTGCAGAGGGATGCGCAGATACCCAGTTCTGCGAGTTTGGTAACCAGCTTGGAGGGGATGATAGTATTAAATGCCGAGCTGTAATTGATGAATAACAGCCTGACATATGAGTTTTTGTTGTCCAAGTGGTCCAGAGCGGAGTGGAGAGCCAGCGAGATCGCATCCCATGTTGATCTGTTGTGGCGGTAAGTGAACTGCAGTGAGTCCAGGTTTTTGTCGAGGTAGGAGTTGATTTGCGCCATGATCAACCTCTCAAAGCACTTCATCACTACAGGCGTTAGTGCCACAGGTCGATAGTCATTGAGGCACGTTACCTTGCTCTTCTTGGGCACTGGTATAATTAATGCCTTTTTGAAGCAGGTGGGAACCTCAGACCTCAGACGCGAGAGGTTGAAAATGTCCGTATAAACTCCAACCAGTTGGTCCGCACAGGTTTTAGACCACGACCATCAGGTCCAGACGCTTTTCGAGGGTTCACTCCTCTGAAGGATTTCCTGACGTCGGCCTCTGTGACTGAGACTGAAATACCATCACAGTGAATGGGGGCTTGGGAATGCACATCGGTATTCTCCCTATCTCCCTATCTCCCTATCAAAGATGCGTAAAACGCATGGAGCTCATCAGGGTGTGATGTTTCGCTGACTTTCGAGCTGCCTCCTGATTTCGCCTTGTTGGAGGTAATTGCATTCAGGCCCCGCCACAGCTGCCGAGCATCTGTCTCTTTCTCCAGCTTGGAGCAGGTCCCTTTTGGCCTTTTTGATGGCCTTACCAAGGTCGTTTCTGGACTTCTTATAGACCACTGTATCATCAAACATGAATGCCCGGTGTCTGGTCTTCAGAAGAGTGCGGATCTCAAAGTTGATCCAAGGTTTCTGATTGGGAAACATTCGGAAGGTTTTTGTAGGGATGCAGTCCTCCACACATTTCTTAATGAAGTCTGTAATGATTGTGGCGTATTCGTTCAAGTCCGTAAAACAACAGGAAATGGAACATGGAACTTTACCGCACAGGTACAGGGCCTTTAGTCAAACCTGTCCATGCCGAACCTGAAGCCACTTTGTGATCTTTTGGTTCTGATGTTAATTTGTTCACTGAGCAGAAAAGAATGCTAGGAACCAGAAACGACCCTGATCCTTCAGCAAAGAAGCTGAGCACAGTCTGATGATGTAATTGACATTGTATTACAAATTGTATAAAAGGGCTGGGGGGTCTTCCTGGTCCCAGTTACTTACCCGGAATAGCTTGCAGCAATGTCTAATAATGTGAAAGATTATGTAACCACTGCTTCTTTCCATCCTCACCTGTACACAATTCAAGGGGGAACTTGTTCTGATGTCAGAGCAGCTGCAGTTGGAATTTGCTTTTAATTTCCTGGGTCTCTAATCAAATATTTTTTGGGGGCTGCCAATGCCTTTGCCCTTCTTTTGTTTCACTGCACTTGGGATTTCTAAATGAACCTATGTTTAATCGGAATTTACATTGCACTAAACTCTATACCCTTTATCTTGCATCTGTGCACAGTGGACGGCTTTTATTGTAATCATGTTAGATTAGTTTATTGTCATGTATACCGAGGTACAGTGAAAAGCTTTTCTGTTATGTGCTATTCAGTCAGCAGAAAGACTATATATGAATACAATCAAGCCATCCACAGTATACAGAGACAGGATGAAGGGAATAATGTTTAGTGTAAGATAAAGTCCAATTAAAGATAGTCCGAGGATCACCAATGAGGTACATGGTAGGTCAGGACTGCTCTCCATTTGGTGATAGGATGGTTCAGTTATCTGATAAGAGTTGGGAAGAAATTGTCCCACTTATGTACTTCTTGCCTGATGGGAACGGGAGAATGCATAGTCTGGGTGGATACAAGAAACAAAGTTTTCACTGTACCTCAGTACTCTTGACAATAATAAAATAAATTAATCTTTAGTCATATTATGACCTTTCCCAAGTAACATCCTTCATTAAACAGGATGTTCTAATTGTCAAACATCATTCACTCCATTAATTCCACCTCTCCCATTCGCATTTACCAAATCCTTCACTTCTCTTGACCGTCACATTCCCAAACATTAGTCCCTCAATTAATCTAACTTGTCAAATTCCCAAATATTATTTCCTTCACTAACGCAGACAGTCCCATTCTTGAATTTCAGATGCTTTCCTAGTATCTTAGTTTCCTCGTTTCCTGAAACCCACATTAGGCAGGAAAGAAATCCACATTGGACAGGAAAGAAATCCACATTAGGCAGGAAATGGTGTTGGATAGACTGATTTGACTGACGGCTGATAAATCCCCAGGGCCTGATGGTCTGCATCCCAGGGTACTTAAGGAAGTGGCTCTAGAAATTGTGGATGCATTGGTGATAATTTTCCAATATTCTATAGACTCGGGATCAGTTCCTGTGGATTGGAGGGTAGCTAATGTTATCCCACTTTTTAAGAAAGGCAGGAGAGAGAAAACAGGGAATTATAGACCAGTTAGCCTGATATTGGTGGTGGGGAAGAGTCAATTATAAAAGATGAAATAGCCGCACATTTGGATAGCAGTAACAGGATCAGTCTGAGTCAGCATGCATTTACGAAGGGGAAGTCATGCTGACTAATCGAATTTACGAAGGGGAAATCATGCTTGTCTAACCAATAGAAAATTGGTTGGCAGACAGGAAAGAAAGAGTAGGGATTAACGGGTCCATTTCAGAATGGCAGGCAGTGACTAGTGGGGTACCGCAAGGCTTGGTGCTGGGACCGCAGCTATTTACAATACACATCAATGATTTGGATGAAGGGATTCAAACTTACATTAGCAAATTTGCAGATGACACAAAACTGGGTGGCAGTGTGAACTGTGAGGAGGATGCTATGAGAATGCAGGGTGACTTGGACAGGTTGGGGGAGTGGGCAGATGCATGGCAGATGAAGTTCAATGCAGATAAATGTGAGGATATCTACTTTGGTAACAAAAACAGGAAGGCAGATTACTATCTAAAAGGTGTCAAGTTGGGAAAAGGGCAAGTACAACGGGATCTGGGGATCCTTGTTCATCAGTCTATGAAAGTAGGTATGCAGCTACAGCAGGCAGTGAAGAAAGCGAATGGCATGTTGGCCGTTATAACAAGAGGAGTCGAATATAGGAGCAAAGAGGTCCTTCTGCAGTTGTACAGAACCCTAGTGAGACCACACCTGGAGTATTGTGTGCAGTTTTGGTCCCCTAATTTGAGGAAGGACATTCTTGCTATTGAGGGAGTGCAGCATAGGTTTACAAGGTTAATTCCCGGGATGGTGGAACTGTCATATGCTGAGAGCAGCTGGGCTTGTACACTTTGGAGTTCAGAAGTATGAGAGGGGATCTCATTGAAACATATAAGATTGTTAAGGGTTTGGACACGCTAGAGGAAGGAAACATGTTCCCGATGTTGGGGGAGTCCAGAACCAGGGGCCACAGTTTAAGAATAAAGAGTAGGCCATTTAGAACGGAGACGAGTAAACACTTTATCTCACAGAGAGTTGTGAGTCTGTGGAATTCTCTGCCTCAGAGGGCAATGGAGGCAGGTTCTCTGGATGCTGTCAAGAGAGAGCTAGATAGGGCTCTTAAAATTAGCGGAGTCGGGATATTGGGAGAAGGCAGGAATGGGGTACTGATTGGGGATGATCAACCATGATCACATTGAATGGCGGTGCTGGCGTGAAGGGCCGAATGGCCTACTCCTGCACCTATGGTCTATAACCAATGTTGTTCTGCAACATCTTCTTATTCTTGCTTATGGTGTGCACAGCCTAAAGTTGGAGACACCAAAACACTACATCTATTTGTTTGTGCATGTCTGGTTGATTGCATTAGTCGAAACAGGGTGGACCAAGTGAAGTTTGCAATCTCCCCACCCTTCTGCAACATCAGATCTTTGAGTTACTCAACCTGTCCCATTCTCACAAACCTTCTCTATTGCAGCCAGTTTGTTTCTCAGAAACCAGCTGTTCCATCACCAATATCATGTATGTTGCTTTAAATGTAATTTTCTCTTGTCTTGCTCTCCTTTGAGCTTACATATACTTTACACTGGATATTGAATTTAATTGGAGACAGATGCTGGCAACAGAGTGCATAGATTTGTTTGACGTGTACCAGATGTGTATGAGTTATTAACTCTTATTTAAGCTGTTCAATGTGTTACATTTTGCACACTTTGCAAAATGCTCAGCTCGATATCATGGTGCAAATCTACTGTACATTACTATCATGGTTTGTTTTAGCACTACCATCATAGGCACAGGAATTATGTTTTGTCCAAGATTTCTCTCCTTTCCCACTGAATGCTTCTGTGCGATGTGACAATTAACTATGTATAAAATCCATCAATGGGTTGCATTAGTAACCAAGGACATGCAAATTCTTATCATTTCTCATTCAGCCTTTCTTAAGCCATCTTGGACCTTTTGTCCTGACCTTGCTTCTTGAGATGAGGGGTTGCTCTTTGAAGAGAATGAGGAAAATTGGGTTGTTCTCACTGGAGTGTGAAAGGATGAGAGGTGATCTCATTGAAAGATACAACATTTTTTTGAGACAATTTGTCAAAGTTGTTTCATCAAAGTGGACAATTCACAACTGGAAGACCAGGTATTAAAGGATTGGTTATTTCAGTCCAGCATGAGACATTTAATTGCACAGAAGGTTGTGAATCTGTAAAATTGTGAATAGTTAGGATTCTCTACCTCCATTGTGGATGTCCCGTCATTGCATATATTGAAAGCTAAGATTAATGGATTCTTAGAGCAAAAGTGAGTCGGAGAATGTAGTGATTGGGCAGTAAAAGAAGGAGTGATCGGATCAACCAGAATCTGGATGAAATCCATATCAGAAAGATGGCCTATTCTAGTTCTCCTGTGATTGTGACATCCTTTAACTGTATTGTTTGGACATCACTGTGGCTACTGATTCTTTTGAACATTCTTGTTTATAAACTTCTCACTGAGTTAAAATCAGAGCTACGTATCTTATTTTCATGGTATATTCAAATGGTTCATCATTTGCCTCCTTAGTAGTTTCTTTGACAAGCAAAACAGGGAAGGAAGGGAGTAATTCAGAAGTCACGATACCTTTGATACACAACAGGAGTTGATGCCCTTTAGTTAGCGTTTCTGAAGCTAGGGAGCCAATTTAAAAGAGAGAATCGTGAAAGTGATAATCTCTCGATCAGTCTCGCTGTCATGTACTGGCAAGAGAGGAAGTAGAAAGTAAATTTTACTTCCGAGTCACGTGAGTGACTTCGTGAAGACCCCGCCAACATGCATGCGCGTCACATCGTCGCGCGCATTTGCTACCAGCAAGCTGGGGGGGGAGTGCGTTTCCCCACCAGCTCCTTCAAAAGACTGCTCCAGGTAAGTAGAAACTAACCTTGAGCTGGTTCTTCTGTAGGTTTTTTCTTACAGAAGCGATGGAGGAGAAGAGGAAACTCTCTAAGAGCCGCGGGTCGCGGCATACTTCCTCGGCGCTGACTGCAGGATCAACACCTGTTAGACCGGGGAAGCAGGTGCGGAAGTCGGACCCTATGGAGTTGGTAGGGGCCGACTCGCCTCCGTTATTAGCTGGAGGAAAGTCCGCACGGGAGCAGGGGGAAGGAGACCCTGACTTCGTTCCACCGTCGCCCAAAGTCAGGGCTGGTGGGAAAAAGGCACAACGGGTGCCTCGCACGGCAAGTACCGCTTCTGTTTTACAGGGTCCCTAGGGAGCAGACCCGAGGGAAAGCCGTGCAGAAATCAAGCCCAGCTGCTGCAGTGGGCATTGATATACCGCAGGGGAAAACTGCGAGGTTCCGGGCTGGCGACCGTACTGCTGGAGCAGCATACCCTGCAGGTGCAGGAGGTACCAGCACTGCACCAGAACAGGCTGCCGGAGCGTAGACCGGTGGCAGGAAAATGCGGTTAGGCAATCCCGTTGCTACGGGTAAAGCCAGCCAAGCGCCGTCACAGACCCCTGGGGGTGAGGGTGACGGTGTGCCTGCACGGACCACGGAACTGGTGTTGGAGACCGGTTCCGACTCATCTCCTTTGCCTGCTCATCAGGTAGAGAGGCCGCTAAGGTCCGAGAGACACTGGGCAAGCGGGTTGTCTGTGCGGAAGTTGTTCAGCCCCGGCAGGAGCGGGTGCTGACGAATACCTGTCAGCGCACTTCGTGCAGGTGCGACCAACTGGCAGAAGCCCCAGCGACTCAGCAGGGCCTGGGGAAGTCGACCTGTCGTCCGCGTGTAGCGGCGGCGGTCGCATGGCACGAATGGAGCAAATGGTGGAGGTGCTCTGTCAGCGGGACCTGGAACGACAAGAGCGGGAGTCCTTGCAGTCTGGGAGTAAGAGCAGGGTGCCTCTGTCGATTTCACCCTCGTCTTTCGCTAGCAGGTGCAGTGAGCGGATGGGTGATTTCGAGGACACAGAGATGGAAGACCAACCCGCAGGTCCAGACGCTGAAGAAATGCTGGAGGCTGTTGCAAAGTTTGGGAAACCAACTAGCGTTGGAGAGCCACTACATCCGAAAATAGCGGCTACTATCAATTATTTATCATCTCACCAGCTCCAGGATAATGTCATTGGGGAGACATTGGAGAAATATAAGGCCCCAGCAAATTGTGTGTCCCTCAGTGTGCCGAAGGTCAACCTGCCAATTTGGGGGAACATAAATAGCAACACCAGGGCACAGGAGGGCAAGCTCCAGAAAATTCTCAAATTACTGACGTCAGGAATCACGGCTTTTGCGAGGACATTGGATGGAGCAGATGTGTCGGAGGGACAGCAGGACGCATTAGCTCTCCTGTGCAATGCACAGTTTGAGATAAACTGTTTCAGGAAAAGCTCCATTCGGCCCAAACTAAACCCAAAATTTGCTGGGTTGTGCCGCACCTCCACTGCACCACCAACAACACAGCTGTTTGGGGAGGACCTGTCTAAACAGGTAAAAGAATTGGATGAAGAGGCCAAAACAGTGGGGCTTATGAAGCCACCTATGTCGGGTAGAAGCCTGCCCTATCAAAGGCAGCACCCTTATTCTTCATCCAAACCCAGGTGGCAGTCGGATAGGAACCCAAGAACATACCCAACAAGAACTTACCAACCACCGGCTCCCCAACAGCAGTACCAACATCAGCAACAACAACAACTGTCTTTTTTAGGGCAGGGCCCTCCGAAGCCCACGTGGAAAATGCGGCAACAACCAGCATCAGCCCAAAGGCCGCAAAAGCCCCCATTCTCCAGACCCCGGAGGTAACCATGGAGGTAAGGGGGTTTGATTCTCGTCAAAAAGCAGCAGAGGTACCCTCACAGGTCGGCGGACGGTTGCGGTACTTTGCGGGTGCTTGGGGGAAAGTCACTTCCGATGTCTTTATTCTCCAAAGTATTCAGGGTTATGTGATAGAGTTTATTAACGACAAACATCCCCCTACGCAGCATGTGCCTCATCGCAAGTTTGCGCTTTCTCAAAAAGAGATGGAGGTAGGACATGCAGAAATTTTACGATTAGAAACAAAATGGTGATAGAAAGAACGACACATGAGCCAGTTGAGTTTGTGTCCAACATCTTTACAAGACCTAAAAAAGATGGTGGTTGTCGTATTATCGTTGACCTAACCCAGTTGAATACTTTTGTACAATACACCCATTTTAAAATGGAGACGTTTGAAACAGCTAAACAGTTAGTTAGCAAAGGGTGCTTTATGGCCTGCATTGATTTGAAAGATGCATACTATACAGTTTCTATCACAATGTCTCATAGGAAGTTTTTGAAATTTGTCTGGAAGGATCAGTTATGGCAATATAAAGCGTTACCCAATGGGATTACGACAGCACCTCGGCTGTTTACGAAAATTGTTAAACCTATTTTGGCATATCTCAGGAGACAAAATCATACCGTCATGGCATATCTGGACGATATATTGATCATAGGAGAAACCTTAGAATTGGCGCAGCTGGCAGTTGCAGCTACAATAGCGATATTTAAAGAGTTGGAATTTGTCATCCATTCAGACAAATCAAAGTTTAATCCCTCACAGGTTATGGATTATTTGGGGTTCACTATTAACACGAATCAGATGATGGTCACTGTCCCAGCTGGGAAAGTTGCTGATATTCAAGAAACTTGTAACAACTTTGCTTGTGCTGCGGTACTCACTATTCGACAAGCTGCTAAGGTAATTGGGACGATTGTAGCTACATTTCCTGCTACACAGTTTGGACCACTACATTATCAAAATTTACAAAGAGCAAAAATGTTAGCGTTAAAAGCAAATGCTGGACATTTTGACAAACCCATGCAGCTGCCGATAAAGGCAAATATTGAGTTACAATGGTGGACCAACAATATTGGTGACTGTTATAAACCCATCATTGTCTCGAACCCATCAGTTGTGGTACAAACAGATGCAAGTGCCCAAGGATGGGGAGCGACTGATACTGCATCCAGTTGTGGGGGCAGATGGGACGCTCATGAATTCATGCTTTTACAGTCACAAGGGATAAACTATTTGGAGATGCTAGGTGTTTTCCATGGGCTACGGGCATATTGCACAAAATTAAGTAATGTACATGTCCATCTTCAAATAGATAATACCACGGTGGTAGCGTACATAAATCATGTGGGTGGTATCAGGTCAGTATCTTGTGATGAATTAGTCAACACAATTTGGCACTGGTGTATTGAAAGAAATATTTGGATCTCAGCAACCTATCTTCCAGGGAAGCTCAATACAGTGGCAGACACCAGGTCACGAGTATTTAATGATAACATTGAGTGGATGTTGAATCCGAAAATATTTGCTGAAATAATAGCTAAATTTGGTACACCAGATATTGACCTTTTTGCGTCTAGGTTGAACCATCAGATACCAACATATGTGTCTTGGGAACCAGACCCTGGGGCAGTAGCAATGGATGCATTTTCTCTCCATTGGGGGAAATGGTTCTGCTACGCATTTCCCCCATTCTGCCTCATCAGCCGGGCATTGCAGAAAATCAAATTAGATTCTGCTTCAGGTATACTGATTATACCCGACTGGCCTACGCAACCATGGTACCCGGTGGTCCTCCAGATGGTCCAAAGCTCATGGGTGCAAATTGCTAAACACACAAAATTGATTATGAACCCTGTTACTGGGGAAATTCACCCGTGCCATCGCCACTTAAACCTGTTGGCTTGCAGGTTCTAAGAAGACCGCTTCTGGAGGCTGGGATCTCCTCTAGGGCCATGGACCTCATCGTTGCGTCATGCAGAGTTTCAACAAGAAGGCAGTACCTCACACAAATCAGGAAATGGGAGGCATACTGCGCAAGAACTTCTACAACCTATAACTCTGCTACAATCCCTGACGTTCTGGAATTCCTGGCAGGCCTTCATTACGATGAGGGTCTCAGCTACAGTGCCATCAATAGCGCCAGGAGTACGCTATCCTCATACCTCAACATAGGTGTGGGGTCTAATCAACTGGTGTCAAAATTCATGCGGGGAGTGTTCAATACCAATCCCCCACGACCCAGATATAACATCACATGGGATGTAGGGGTGGTGTTGACCCTATTAAGAAACTGGTCTCCCATGGAAGAGTTACCACTTAACAAGCTCACCCTCAAAGTGGTAATGCTGATGGCACTGACAACGGCTCAGCGGGTGCAGACCCTGCAGAAACTGCGACTTGATAAAATGGTCTCAACTCCGCATACAGTAACCTTCATCGTCGAAGGGTTACTTAAGCAGCACAGGCCAGGTGCGCTGGGGCTGCAATTGGAATTCCGGGCGTATCCAACAGACGCCACCCTCTGCGTAGTCACCCATCTTCACCACTATATTCAACATACCAGTATCATTAGGAAGATGGAACAAGGGCTCTTTATCAGCCATAAGAAGCCTCATCACTGGGTGACTGGTTCAACAATTGCAAGGTGGCTCAGGGAAGTATTGGATGCAGCTGGGATAGATACTAATGTGTTTAAATCTCATTCTACCAGGGCTGCATCCACTTCAGCGGCGAGGACCATGGAGGTGCCCATGGATCATGTCCTCGCTACCGCGGGATGGGCCAGTGAATCCACATTTCAAAGATTCTACAACAAACTGGTGGCCAAACCCGCGATGTTTGTGGAAGCTGTGCTGGGAGCTGCTCTGTAAATTTGTTTGTCCCCGAGTTAGGGGTCTTATTATTTGTGTTATTAAACATTCATTTATTTTTCAGCCTGTCCAGTCTGGAATGTATTAATAAATTTCCTCCATCAGAATTACGGCAGTGTGGCAACATGGACGTGGTCCAGGGCATGTAATCACAGAGCTTTGAAATCTTCACGAAGTCACTCACATGACTCCGAAGTAAAATAGTAAGATTAAACAAGAACTTACAAGTTTGAAGTTTGATCTTTATTTTATGGGGAGCTGCGATGAGGGATTTTGTGCCCTCCGTTCCCAACCCTCTATCATAAGTTCAACTGGTATGGTCAAGTTTTAATCTTACTATCTTCGTTTTGTGATTTGTGATTCCACACCGCTGCTTTGAAGAATGCTGCGCATGCGTGTTGGCGGGGTCTTCACAAAATCCCTCATCGCAACTCCTCATAAAATAAAGATCAAACTTCAAACTGGTAAGTTCTTGTTTAATCTTACTATTAATGCATATGTCCCTGGGAGTATCTAATCAAAATGGATGGGCTGTATCTCTAAGATTGGGATTAATGACCTCATGGGATGCTTGGAGAGGGTTTAAACTAAAATGGCAGTAATGGGCACCAATGTACTGCGTAAGATGAAAGGAATCAGATACAAAAATTAGTGGGAGTAGCACATACCTTTCCTTTCCTATTTGTTTAATTTAGAGATACCGTGTGGAAACAGGCCTTTTGGCCCACTGAGACCGCACCGACCAACGAACTCCCCATACACTAGTGCTATCCTACACACTAGGTACAATTTACAGAATCCAATCAACCTACAAACCTGCACGTCGTTGGAATGTGGGAGGAACCTGGAGCACCCGGAGAAATCCCATGTGGTCACAGGGAGAACATGCAAACTCTGTATAGACAGCATCTATAGGCAGATCGAACATGGGTCTCTGGTGCTGTAAAAGGCAACAACTCTGCCATTGTGCCACTCGGTTTTGTGACAATACCAGATCTAAAAATCAATCAGACTTGTTCCGTGACAACATTTGGTTCCACTTCACCTTGGCTACCTTTCCATTCTCATTCTATTGAAATTAGCCTTCCTCCTGTTATCAAATTTTGGCAGTAGATTGCACTTTATTCTTATTCATTACTGACCAGTTTGGGGCCAGTTTTCTCCAAATGCTAATACATCCCTCCCACGGAGTTAAGGAAGTGTTTGCAAATACATGAGGCTTTTGCCTTAATGATAGATAGCGTATAAAGTAAATGGACCATATGATGAAAATGAAGGAACAAAAACAGAACATGCAGGTAAGCACAGCAGGTCAAACATCAGTAAGAAAAGAAACAGGGCCCATGCTTTGTACAACAAAATTGAAATCCTGACGGAAATTAAGGACAGTCAAATTTTGCAAGAAAATCTGTTTAGAGATACAACAAGGCAGCGCCTCTACCAGCTGTGCAACTTTGCCACCCTGGGCATCCATTTAGCCAATTAAGTATTGCCATGGCCCTTACTAGGGGCATTTTGACTGTGTCCCTGTCAGATCAACCAATCACCTTTTTTATTCTTGGTCCATACCTCAATATCAAGAGGAACAGCAATCTTATGGCTTCCATAGATTCAGTCGTGCTCCCCCATTTGAGAAATAATACTGTTTCATTGGGGGCAGTTCAAAGAAGGTTCACTAAGATGTTTCATTTTATGGAGGGATTATCCAATGTGGAAAGATTAACTTGGTTGGGAATCCATCAGGAATTGTAGCTGAACCTGGCGCTGATCATAGGTTCTTTTGGAGAATAGAGCTCTGGGCAGCTTGTGTTCCCTTCTCTCTCTGGTTTCAGTGTTCCTACCTTGCAATATCTCAACAGTATAAGCAGCCTTAAGGATGAAAATAGGGAGTTTTTTTCCTCTGGATAACTTAGAATTATATTGCATATACTTGCAATGTTACAACATTTTGAGATTTAAAAAATCAAGTCTGCAATTTATCCCATCAGATAAAGCATAAAAATAAGTTTAATTTGACACCTAATTCACTTTCATATCTTCAGTATCAAAAAAGTTAGGGCCATTTTCATACTCGGAAATTAGCAACTTGCTTCCTATTGCTTTTCTATTGACTTATCACAAAAGTTGTGATCGGGACAGTCAAAAGCCCATAACTTCCTTAAAATTTAAGAGAACTGAAAGAAATTTTTAGTTATTATAGATTGAAGTATTCTGAAACAAATATGAAACAATCTTACTTGGATGACCTGAAATGAAAGCATATAATGAGTTAGTTACCCAATTGTAGCCAATTACAAAATTCAATTACTAGATCTAAACATTTATTAATTTCTTAAGAAAAAATTAAAAAAATGTAAAGCCTAAGTGTCCAATTAACAGTCGCACAATAATTCACAATAAAACATGATTTTTATATCTAATTGTCATTAATTTATAGGCCAAATTGAAGGAATTCAGTGTTTAATGCCTGTAAATTAATGGGCATTTGAAACAGCTTGCGAGTGGGATTTTAAGGAACGCGCTGCATTGGAACATTGCGGTAGCGGTGAATTTAAACCCCATATCAGCAGGACAAATTCTGACAGTTCATATGGGGGCTAAATCACCGTTTCGCAACATGAAATATTGATTAAAGTCCCCTAAAAAAGCAAGTTTATATGAAAAAATAAATAGCTTTCACTTACCTGTCCCCTACGTAAAATCGGTCCCCGTTGTCGGCGTTCACGGCATTGGGAGCTAATTTTAATTTTACTGCAGCAATTAAATAGTCGGACGATTTATTTTAAAAAAAGGACTTACCGGCAGTCGGAACAAATCTCCGAAAATAGATTGCACTCCGTGAAAATAAACGGCATTTCAACCCCGCCCCCCCCACCCCCCCTTAAAGGCGCCAAAGTCGCGCACACTGCCAGCGGCAGAACTCCAGCACTGCTACAGGGAAGTTTTGTAACATACCTTCATATACATTAACCTATGAGTGTAAACTGAACAGCAAAGTTAGGCTTTCCTCCCATTATCCCAACAGCCTGATCCAAGTAACAAAACAGAACGGACTGTGGTAATGTTTTATCATCCAATCTATTGTTTGTTTAGTTTCTGCAAAGAGGAATCTCCAACTGGAAATGTACTCATGTTGGACAGTGGTGCATTCACTGGATCTTCCATGCTCAGCTGATAATGTTTGTATTTTGTTTTCAGGTGGGGTTGTCCTAAGTCCAACTTGCTATGGAAGGCCGGGCCATACCAACACTATGATTCACGAGCTTGGCCACATCTTGGGCTTGTTTCATGTCTTCAAAGGAGTGAGTGAGAAGGAGTCGTGTGATGACCCTTGCAGGGAGACGATCCCATCAATGGAAACTGGGGACCTGTGCGAGGACACCGCACCAACTCTTAATAGCAAAGTCTGTCGGGACCCAGATCCAGTGAATGATACGTGCGGTCAAGTGCGATATTCTGGCACACCATTCAACAACTACATGAGCTACACAGGTAGGTGTTCGGATCTGGTGAGATCTTGTAATATAGGAGTTGGCATGTTATTTTGCAACATTACAAAATACTAGTTAGTGTTTGGCCACAATATAGGTAGGATGAGATTGTGCTTGTGCGAATCTAGAGGTTCAATATAATGTTGCCTGGATTTATAGGACGTAGCATTTAAGTAATTTGATTGGTACATGGATAGGACAGGTTTAGGGGGATATGGGCCCAATATAGGCAAGTGGGATTTGTGTAGATGGAACATGTTAGTTGGTGAGGGCAAGATGGCCAAAGGGCCTGTTTCCACACTGTATGACTCTATGACTCTATGACTTATGTTAGAGGGATAGATTGAATTTGCTGGTTTCCCTGGAACGAAAGATATAGATAGTCAAAATCAGATGCCATTACTACATTTAAAAGGCATTTAGATTGACACTAAGTAAGGCAAAGAAAGATGTGGGTTGAAGGAAGAATATGGTATTGCATTATTTTGGCGGTATGGTGGCGTAGTGCTACAGTTGCGGCCTTACAGTGCCAGAGACCAGGTGCGATCCTGACCAAGGGTGCTGTTGGTACGGAGTTTGTATGTTCTTCCTGTGACCGCATGGGTTTTCTCCTGGTGCCCCGGTTTCCTCCTACATTCCAAAGACGTGCAGGTTTGTAGGTTAATTGGCTTCTGTAAATTATCCCTAGTGTGTAGAAATAACTAGTGTACATGCGTGATCGCTGGTCGGTGCGGACTCGGTGGGCCAAAGGGTCTGTTTCCGTGCTGTATCACTAAACTAAACTAAATTCTTGGTAACGCCATCCAATTAACCCCATTTTTCCCTTGAGGTTCTATTTATCCTTTCTGACATCCTTTCTGACAGATCAAAACTTGCTTTATATAAAATAATTGACCTCTGGCTCTTCTGTCATTCACCTTAACCATATGTTCCCTGCTACTGGAAACAGATTTGCCTTATACACTCTTCCAAAATCATTAATGATTTTAAACGATCTACTAAATCTCCACTCTGCCTTTTCCACTGTAAGGAAAATAACCTCAACATCGATCAATGGATTTTAAGATTACAAGGTAATCGAATTATGCAAGTTTACTACAGGGAAGTATTCCTGAGGTAAGAAATAGCAGGTGGCAGAGAAGTCATGAGGTGCCAAATGGCCTATATCTGCCTTCATCTCCCAGGTTATCGCTCCTCTCTATTTTTGCTGGCTAATGCAATTGGTTTGCCCTATTGTGGTTGATGCTACAACTTTACCAACAGGGCTGCTTTATGATAAATGTTAAATGCAAGAAGTTTCAGAGAATTGTGGGCGCAACCAGACCATCACGTAAACCAACCTCCATCAGTAGTACATCAGTTTCTGCAGTTCCTTCCGACACATACACTTCATGCTGCCTTGGCAAGGCCACCAGTATAATCAAGGACGAGTCACACTTTGTTCACTCCCTCTTCTTCTCTTTCCCATCAGGTAAGGGGTTACAGAAGTGTGAAAACACATACCTCAGACAGTTTCTTCCCAGCTGTTTTCAGGCAGCTGAACCATCCTATCACCAACTAGAGAGCGGCCCTGAGCTACAATCTACCTCATCTTTAGTTGGACTTTACTAGGCTTTATCTTGCACTAAACATATGACAGCTCGATTATAATCATGCATAGTCTTTCCTTTGACAGATTTAACACACTTTTCATTGTACCTCAGTACGTGACAATAAACTAAGCTAAAATGTCCAGAGAGATGAGACAAAGCAAGTCATGCTGGGTGTGGCTGATGGGCCTGCAAGGGAAGCCACTGGCTTGGGGCCACTTGTGGATAAGCATGCTGTTGACTTGTGTGGCTCCACCATCAATCTAATGCAAGCTGAATGTTAGATGTCAACACTTCTGTCACTTCATTGTGGCAGAGCCACTCATCTCTGGGAATTAGCTGGGGAATCTGCCACTGTGATCCAATGCCAGACAGACCCATCATTGGATAGGAATACACATTCCGAATACTCATTGTTGGATTGCAATGAACATTAATAGGATCTTCTGACATGGAGATCAAGAGGTTAATTATTTTACTTTATTTGAATGTTTTATATGCAGTAGTTTCATTCCAAAAGCTAAATATGTCATATGATTAATTTTTTTTTTACACTTTAGTTTTTATTGCTTTTATGTATACACAAATAAAACACAAATATAACAACAAAACATACAACATTACAGTGAAACGTACAACAGTGCAGCGGGGTGTTCAGTTTACAACTAATGATGCAGTATACAGAACTATTTTCATATTAAAACATTTTCCAATAACTTACATTATTGTCTATAAAATTATACAGTGTTGATGTCTTTATTTCTATACCTAATCCATTTATCCCATTTTCTATTAAACTCATCTTCTTTCACTCTTGGAGAATATGTAATTTTCTCCATGACAAATATTTCATGTCTAACCATTGTCTAAGTCTGGGTGTGTCTGCTCCAAGCCAGTTTCTTGTAATGGCCTTTCTGCCAGCTGTGAGTAGATTTTAACCAAGTAATGGTCTTCCTTCAGCACCACTGTATTTATATTACCCAGGTATAAAATGGAACACTTCTTGCAGACTGTATATCCTAATACCTCTGTTAATTCTGAATTCACTCTGTCCCAAAATGGTTCTATTTTTGGGCAACTCCAGGAGATATATGTGCATGATTTGCATCTGTTTGACCACATTGCCTCCAGCAGGTTTGCTGCCTTAGAATTTCCTTGCTTTTTATGTTAGCAGTAATAAAGAAACAAATCAAATTTTTCCAATTAAATTCTCTCCAATTTTGTGAATTAATGGATGTCTGTAGTGTTACACACATATGATGCCATTCTTCTTCTGAGATTGTGATGTTCAATTCCTTTTCCCACTTACATTTTACATAAAATGTAATTTTAGCTTGACATTCCATTAAACTATGATAAAGTTTAGAAATAATCCTTAATGTTTTTTGATGATACGCATTAACTATCACTTCTATCCCTTGATTCTTTTCTTCTAATGTCTCCCTTTTTTACCTTTTTATTATAATAATCTCTCAGTTGGAGGTATCTAAACAAGTCTTGGTTCCGAAGTGCAAATCTATCCTTCAAATCTTGAAAACTTCTTAGGTCTCCATTTTCAATAACAGTACAAAATGCAGTCATTGCTTTCTTCATCCACTCTTTAAATGTTGAGTCATACATCCCTGGTTTAAATTCATCATCCAAAGCTATCCATCTTAAAATTTTTTGTCGTTTATTCAGTTTAAGTTGCCTGGTAAGAGTGAACCAGGTTTCTAAAGTAAATATCATTATTGGATCGATTATACTCCTGATATGTCCAGGAAGCGCTTTTTCTCCCAAAAGTGTTTGGATGTGGAAGTCAGGGATATATGTCTCAATCCCTTTCCACCTAGCTATATAGCTGTCCTCACACCAATTAATTAGTGGTCGAAGTTGGGCTGCATAGAAATATATCCTAAAATTTGGAAGTGCCATTCCACCTTTGTCCTTTGGCAACTGTAGTGTAGTGTATCGAATTCTGGCCTTTTTTCCTCCCCAAATAAATCTAGATATGAATTTATCCCATTCCGTGAATTGTTTTAATGGTACCTCAATTGGCAGAGATTGAAACATGTACAATAGCCTTGACAAAATATTCATTTTCACCACATTTATCTTACTACTAAAATCCATTGGGTAGGTGGACCATCTTTCTATATCCTTTCTTATGTTTTGGTTGATGTGATTATAATTGGCCCCATACAACATTGATATAATGTTTGTTATATGTATCCCTAGGTATTTGATTGATTTTGAATCCCATTTAATATTATAATGTTGATTTCTTCTGGAGGACAATTAAATGGGAGGATTTGAGTTTTTGAAATATTCACTTTATATCCTGCATAAAAATTAAATTAATCTATGATCCCATCATCCTTGGAAATGAGGTGTTTTCTTCCATGAGATACATCATTATATCATCTGCGAAAAGGCCAATTTTATGTTCTCTGTCTCTTATAGTTACTCTCCTCAGTTCTCTGTCTTGACGAATCGCTTGAGCCAATGGTTCAAGATATATAGCAAACAGGGTACGGCTAAAACAACATCCCTGTCTCGTTCCTCTTCCTAACACAAATCTCTCAGTTAAGGACCCATTCACCTTTACTCTTGCAGTAGGTTGCTGGTAAATTGCTTTAATGACTTGAATTGACTCTTCAGTAAAGCCAAATCTTTCTAGTGTTTGATATAAGAATTCCCAATTAACCCTATCAAAAGCCTTTTCCGCGTTTAGACTTATCAGGACAGCACGTGTACTTTCCTTTTGAATCTTGTGTATTATATGTAGGGTTCTTCTAATGCTGTCCTGTGTTTGCCTGCCTATTATAAAACCAGTCTGGTCTTCATGAATTAAATCTAGCATGAACTTTTCAAATTGTTTGGAGATAATTGAAGAATATAATTTATAGTCCACATTTAGAATTGATATCGGTCTGTAGTTGGTACAATTTTCCTTGTCTTTGTTCTCTTTGGGGATTAATGTTATAATTGCCTCTTTCCATGACGGGGGTGTCTTGCCTTCTTTGATAATCCAGTTAAAGGTTCTCAGAAGAAGTGGGTTCAGCTCATTCCGAAATATTTTATACCATTCTATAGGGAAACCGTCGCTGCCTGGGTCTTGTTTGATTTCATCTTACCAACTGTCTTCTCTATCTCCTCCAGTGATATTTCTGCTGTGATTATTTTATTTTCTGTCTCTCCAATACAGGGCAGATCTATTGTATTTAAAAAAGTCGTTATTGATTCCCCATCTACTGTAGAGGTTTGTGTATATAATTTTTTATAATATTCCTGGAAGATATATTTTATTTCTTTTGGATCACTCTTCAAATTCTGTGTACAGGGGTCCTTAATTTTGTGTATGGTGTTGTCAGCCTGTTGTTTGCGTAGCCTTCGGGCAAGTATTTTAGTGGATTTAGGGCCAAGCTCATAATGTGCCTGTTTTACAAATCTTGCTTTTTTCTCCACCTCTTGACCCAATATTCCATCCATTTGTCCCCTCAAATCTTCTATTTGCTTGTAAGTTCTCTGGTCCTTATTATTTTTGTACTTCTGTTCTAAATTCTTCAGGTCTGTTAACTTATTATATGTTTTCATTCTGGCCTTTTTAATATGAGATGCCCTCGCTATTAACCTACCTCGTATTACAGCCTTCAATGAGTCCCATAGTATGGATGGGTCCACCTGCCCATTGTCATTTTCCTCTAGATAAGTTTTGATTTCCAATTTAATATCATTAACAGTTGTTTTATCATTCAGTATTCCAACATTTAATCGCCACACTGTGTTTTTCCTTCTGTTCATTTGAATTGTTAAGTATATGGCATTATGGTCTGATACATCTGCCACACCGATTCTGCAATCCATTACCCTATAACAGTCTTCTTTCTGCATTAAGAAATAGTCCATTCTGGAGTAAACTGAGTGCGGTATTAAGTAATGTGTATAGTCTCTTTCTTGAGGGTAAAAATTCCTCCAGACATCAAGAAAACAAAATTCTTCACAGGTAATGTTTAGTAGTTTTGTTAGCTGGTTCTTATTCTTCTTTTCACTGGTCGTATCAAGCCTATGATTCAGTACAACATTCAGATCACCCCCACATATACAAATTCCTTCTGCTTCCATTGCAATAATATCAAATAGGGATTTGAAAAAATGTTTATCATTATCTGGGGGAGCATAGATATTCACCAGTGTCAGGATATTATTATCAACTTTGCCCTTTACTATGATATATCTCCCTTCTTTGTCTTTTATTTCTTTAAACATTTCACTGAGTTTGATATCAAGATTGCCACTCCTCTTTTATGACTGCAAGTATGTGAGCTATAATATGTGCTTTTATATCCAAATCTTTTCAGCTTCTCATGCACTTGTCGTGATAAATGGGTTTCTTGTAAGTAAATAATATGCATCTTCACTTTTTTCAATGTAGTCATGACTTTAGCCCTCTTAATTGGATTGCCCAAACCATTAACATTTAGAGACATCAGCTTAAGTCCTTGACATTGCATCATTACACTTAGTGTGATTAATTTCACTGTATCCCCTCAACTCAACACCCGAACCATTCTGAACGACAAACCAAAACATATGAACAAACAAAGGTGTTTTACCTGGCAAAACAAAACAAAACATCAAAACATATATGGACTCCCAAAAAAGAGTATTCTCTCTCCTCCATAGATCCAGAATCCCTTTGTAAATTGAGGGGGGAAACCTAACACTAAGAAAGGGCCCTCCCCTAGATAAGTGGGGTAACCCTCTATGGGTCCCTCCATTCATTCTAGCTCTAATATTTCGCTAATCTCCCTTACAGTCAGATTTATCTAATAGAGAAAGTTGTATTAAATCAACATTAATGACACTCACATGAGGTCTGTGATGCTTGGTGATATTTTTAGAACCAGGCTTATAAACAGATTTGTCCATGAATATACATATAAGCATTCTAACATATTGCGGTGGAAGCCATTGTGTTATCCATGTCTGTGCGTACCTTCATAATCATATCTCAGTTCATGCATGAGTCTTTTGTTGGAATACTTGAAGGCGCTCCCATGCCTGTCTGATTGTTTCTGATTCTCCGTGTCTCTCGACGAGCTGCCACCGCGCCGTTCGGTGGAGTTGTTCACGCAGTGGCGGCATGTCTGTGTCTCCCCGCAGCTCTTCCACTTGATAGCCTCTCTGTTGTAGCTCTCGCACGGCTTCCCTTGCGTTGTTGTAGGTTTGGTGACCGCTCTCCCAGTGAATACGTATCTTGGTAAATGGTGTTTGAAAGTGGATTCCTTCCTCTTTTAAGAAGCGTTTAACATGTTTGTATGCCTTGCGTTGTTGTACTACAGTGGTAGTATAGTCATGGTTAAAAGAGAGCATTCGTTCTCCAAGTTGGATCTTCTTTTGCCATGCCTGTTTGAGGACCATCTCTTTAACTTTAAACTGGAGAAAGTGGACAATTATGGATCTCGGAGGGGAACTAGGGCTTGGTTTCTGTGCCAGGGATCTGTGTGCTCGTTGAATCTGTAAATCTGTCATTTCAGGGATTGACATTTCACTTCTGAGCAGTTTCTCTACAAACTGAGGTACTAGTCGCACCCTCTGGCACACTGTATATCCGCAAATTATTTCTTCGGGATCTAGACTCCAGATCATTCAATTTGGCATTCAATTTCATCGTTTCTTGGAGTATAGTGTTTGCAGCGACACTCCATGTTTTCAGCTCCTCTATTCGGGTGGCGACTTCTTCCGTTTTTTTTTTGGTCTTGTGTTGCTTGTGCATTCGCTGCCATCCGAAGATTCATTTCATGTTTAAATTCGGCCAGCTCTTCTCTCATATCCCGCTTGAAATCATCTGAATGATGTGAAGTCCGCTTTTAATTCTCTTCTCAAATTGCTGAATTGTGTACTTATGCTTTTTAATTCCTCATGGAGGGCCTCTGTTGCAGCGTCTCCACCAGCCTGTTTGTTTTTGGTTTCGTCTGTGTCATCTGTGTCTCTTCGGGCCTGACCTTCTGTTTCATGCTTTTCTAGCATCTTTTCCTTCAACTTTCTGCTCTTTGTTTTGCTCATTAAAACTTAAATACTTGCTTACTTTGAATTTAGGGGAGGTTTATTTATCCGACTGTACGGAGCTCTCTGTCTAATCAGCCACCATGCTCTGCCGCCTACCGAAAGTCCCATATGATGAAATCTAATGGAATTATTTGCCGCAGAAGACCATACTTCAGAGATACAATGCAGAAACAGGCAGAACAGGCCCATCAGCCCACCGAGTGTATGCCAACCAGCGATTCCCATACACTAGCACGATCCTAAACACTTGCGGCAATTTACAATTTTACTGAAGCCAATTAACCTATAAATCTGATCGTCTTTGGAGTGTGAGAGAAAACTGGAGCACCCAGAAAAATCCCATTCATAGAGCAAAGAACATTACAGCACAGGAGCAGGCTCTTCAGTCCAAAATGTCTGTGCCAAACAAGATGCCAAGTTATTCTCCTCTGACTGCACATGATCTATATTTCTCCATAGTCTTCATAAACATGTCTTTCTAAAAACCTCTTAAATGCCACTATCATATTGGCCTCCAGCACCACTCCTGGCAGTACATTACAGGCATTCATCGCTCTCTGTGTGCAAAAAAAGCTTACCTCATACACCTCCTTCAAACTTTGCTCCTTTCAACTTACAGCTAAGCCCTCTAGTCTTTGACATTTCCACCCTGAGGACAAAACTCTGACTCTCTACCTTGACTAATTTTATGATTATAAGGTTCCCCTTCAGTTTCTTATACTCCAGACTACCTGCCAGGACTTGACCAGCCTCTCCTCTAGCTTTCATTCTCCCCTTACAATCAGTCTGAAAAAGGGTCCCGACCCGAAACATCACCTATCCTTTTTCTTGCTGATGCTGCCTGACCAGCTGAGTTACTCCAGTAATTTGTCATTTGGTATCTGTATTCCACCTGATGGTTTTTCTATATTTTATCATTCTTTTCATATGCCATTTAATTTTATGTCGGCTTGCTGCCTCTTCAATTTGAGCCTCTGGCCCATAGCTGATGGTTTTATCCATCTTCCCCTTTTAATTTAAACAACGGGTGTAACATTTGCAACTTTCCAATCCTCTGAGCATCATTATAGGATTACTGAGATTTCTGCTCTGATTCTCCGAGTTAGTCCTGACATTTATAGTTTGATTCTGGATCAGATTCATTTGGGTCTGCTTAGCTGGAACCAGGCCCAAGCACAGAAAATGGTTCTACTTTGCTCATGCCCTTAATCAACTGGGTAACTGCAAGCAAAACGACTATACAATGTTAATCTGGTAGATTGTTTTCACCACATTAAGCAGCTATACTCTGCAGTAAATCAAGCCCGGATTAATTGGGAAACATGCTTTAGAAACAAGAATGGAGGAAACTTTGAAATTGAATGAAATATTTCTAACAGTACAGAAGAGGAATAAAACAAAATTGGCAGCTACCAAAGTTGGAAATTTATTAAAGGTTCAAGGACGTAAAAGGCGAGGATTGACAATCATATGTCAATTGAAGATAACTCAAAAGGATATTGGAAGACAAAATTCGATGGGACTAAAGATTATGATGTTGTTTTGAACCAGGACGGGAGATGAGTCGGCCAGTAGGCTATAATCCATAAGGCTGCCAATTTGTACACAAATTGCCTTAAATTATTGCTCAATGCTGCCATCAGTCATGATTAAAAGCTGTCATTTGGACCAAAGGCAGTGATAGGTGTGCCTGTCAAGAACTATTTGGCGTCCTGATGGTGTTAATTGAGCAATATATGATGTTGTCCACTGGCAAAAGCAAGGAGTTGACAAAATGTAGAAGCAAGGAGCAGCAGACCTTGGTTAACACAAAAGGACACAAAGTGCTGGGGTAACTCAGCAGGTCAGGCAGCATCTCTGGAGAACATGGATAGGTGACATTTCGGGTCTGGGACTCTTCTTCAGATTAATTTAACTTGCCAATTTCAGAATCGGTCTGAGAAAGGGTCCTGACACAAAATGTAATCTATCTACAGAGATGTTGCCTGACTCGCTGAGTTACTCCAGCACTTTGTGTCCTTAAGGAACTGATAACAATGTAAGGATGATGGAATTGGCAAGCTGTATGGCTGGAGGACACTGAATGAGAGCAACTGGATGTTGCAGTGTTGCCTAACTACTGGTCACGCACCACAATTCATAGCAACAACTATTCTAGTTGGAGGTGAAGGAATGCAAAGTACAGTAATTGGAGGAGATTTCCACAAGTTACAGTGAGAGGTAGGAATTTTCAAGGAGACCTGAGGAGGATTTTTTTCCACGCTAAGTGTGGTGGGAGTGTGGAATGCACTGTCTGAGGCAGATTCACTACATTTTGATTGACTAAATCAATTGAAAGACAGCGTGGAAACAGGCCCTTTGGCCCACCGAGTCCACCCTGACAATCGATTACTCGTTCATGTTAGTTCTATGTCATCCTCTCCCTACACACTAGGGAAATTTACAGAGATCAATTACCCTACAAACCAGCATGTCTTTGGAACGTATGAGGAAACTGGAGCTCCTGGCGGTAACCCATGTGGTCACAGGGAGAATGCGCAAACTCCGAATGGGCAGCACCCGAGGTCAGGAGTAAACCTGAGTCTCTGGCACTATGAGACAGCTGCACCACTGTGCCATCCT
Organism: Raja brachyura; assembly: GCA_963514005.1. The sequence goes on from OY740790.1 coordinate 28,002,205, forward strand.
TTTAAGAGGCATCTGAATAAATTGGATGGTTATAGGTAGGGGTATAACAGGTAGCATGGGTATGAAGGATCCATGTCAGTGTTGTATGATTGATTCTATGACAACCCTGAGTTTTCCACACCCCCTATTCCAACTGTTATAGGCAGTCACTGACTCTTTATTGCAAACTGGATACAGGAAGATGATCTCTTGTAGCTCACACAAAAAATTGGCCCTTCGTCCCAACAAGTCCACAGTGACTATCTACCACCCATTTACACTAATCCTACACTAATCTATTGTTTGCATATTGTTATAAATTTCCCCCTAGATTCTACCACGTACCTACACATTAGAGGCAATTTACAGAGGCCAATTCGCACGTCTTTGGGATATGGGGGAACCCAGAGGAAACGGTTATAGGCAGAATGGTCAAACCTCGACACAGACAGGGAGTGGGAGATTGCAACCTTCACGAGGTCCGCCTTGTTTCAACGAATGCAATCAACCTCACGTGCACAATCAAATAAGATGAAATAGAACAAGTTGTCCTACAACTTTAGGCTGTGCACTCCATACGCAAGACGAAGAAGACACGGACAGCACACAAGGTCAGGATTGAACCTGGGTACCTGGTGCTATGAGGCAATTACTCTACAAGCTGCAACATTGTGTCACCCACACATGACCTAGGAAATCAACTGCCACTCCAGATCAGAATCTGTCGTGTGTGTTAGGCAGGTGGAGGCAGGAGCTAGACTCTGGAACCCATGTAGGGTCTTGAAGCGTTCAAACGTTGCAGGAGCCTGAAACTATTGCTCCTTTCTAATTTGACACTACAGAGTTAAACTTCATTGAAATTAGGTGATTGATGTTTACTGGGTGCACTAACTGCTGTTTAGTTACTTATTCATTGCACAAATCAAGCTAGCCAATGGCTGAATTCAAGCTTTGCCGGAGAGTCATACAGCATGGAAACAGGTCTTTTGCCCAACTGGTCCATGCTGACAACCATGCCCCATCTAAATTAATCTAATTTATCCATGATAGACCCATATTCTTCGCAACCTTTGCTATCTATGTATCTGTCCAAATATCTTTCCAATTTGGTTATTGTACCCGTCTCATCTACTTCCCTGGCTGCTTGTTCCATATACCCTCTGTGTAAAGAAAAAACAAATTGCCCATCAAAATCCTATTAAATCTTTCCCCTCTCACAAACCTTTGCCCCTAGTTCTTGATTTCTCTACCCCGGGGAAAAATACTGCAGATTTACCCTACCCATTCCCCTCATGAATTCCACTAATCCATATGTTTGCGGGAGCATTAAACATGAAAAGATATTCCTTGTGTTCATGCTTATAACAACTTATTAGGAGGCTAGTTGGCCCACTCTGCAAGCAAAGCCCTTAGTTGCACCCCACCCCCCTCTTGGTTCCATACAAGTCACATATTCCCATCAATTCCTCTTTATTTGTTTTGCAATTCTTCTGTACTTAGGAAAAATTTACAGTTGCCCATTTACCTGCCAACAAGACTCTAGGATGTGGAAGGAAACCGGAGCACCATGTGAAAACCCACACCTTCAGAGGATGAATGTGGAAAACTTCACATAGTTTATCTTAGATCATGATTGAACACAATTGAGCTATTGGGCAGCAGCACTCACTGGTTTATCAATTATTTACCACCAGTTACTGACTTTATCCATGTTTTATCAGGTTGGTAGATAGATAAAAGGATATTTTTTCTGTTTGCTAAAAATATAAAAAGCAGTACCCTTACAGTCTAATCTAAAGATCAGTGAATTTCCTTTGAAAGTTAAAAGCTTGTAATGACCCATGAACAAGATCAGGAGGCCTTATACTTTCAAGCTGATGTTTGCTAAATAGGGTGGAATAAGTTGCCAGAGGAAGTGATTAATGTAGGTACAATAACAACTCATAAAATATATTTGGACAAGCACATGGATGGGAAAAGTTTAGAGAGATATGGGTTAAATGTGGCCAATTGGGACAAATTGAAATGGACATCTTGGTTGGCAGGAACAAGGTAGGCCAATGGCTTGCTTCCATTGTGTATGATTTCAGGAATGGTTGTTCTCATAGCTATCCAAAGCTGATTTCATTTTGCCCCCATTTCTGTTATTGCTCTTCAAAGATATTTTTAAACTGAAAATAAAAAAAAACAGAATTAGAACATGTTGGTGCTCCATTGAAGTGGCATCTGCAAACTGTTCCAGTTAACATTTAATTTGGCGGTGCCTTTATAATTTTCTTATTTCTTTTGAGATCCAATGAAAACTGATTTGACTTTAAAGGATAAAGTTTCTTTTCCATCCATTATTCATTAGACAAAAAAGAGCTTGGAAAACAACATGAAAACAATTTTTTGAGTCAATTCCTTAAATACACAGATTGATCTCAATGCTCCTCTACGCATACAGGAAAATTTAAGAATTTAAAAATTAGATCATGGGTTCAGATAGAGCCAAAATTCCTGTAGAAATTGGCTAAGCCAAATGATGAGAGGCTTATCCAGTTGATGTAATTCACTGGGGTTTCAAAGAGAGGTAGATGAAGTTCCATTTCAATGACAATTATTAAGATTTATTGAATCTTAATTTCACTTGCTTTGGCAGTAAGCAACATAAGGTGCTGTTTAAAAGAAGTGGCTTGCATCATTTCACCATGTGTGTCTTGAGATACTGCTATTTGTTATTTTTATTATTGTTCACAGAGTACTTCTTGAAATGATATATGTTGTTGATGTTTTCAGACTTGGAGTAGAAAGGAGCCACTCATTGAGAGCTTTGTATTTATCTTTAGGTCTTCAGAGCATTAGTTCATGACATTAGTATGATACATACATAAAATTGACTTGTTTCTTTTATTGTAGTTGGGGGAATCATTAAACGAGTGTAGAATCTGCAGGTACATCTTAAATACAGGCCTGATTTCATTATCGTGGTCTGATCTGATGAGATTAGTTCAATGTTCTTTTTACCAGTAGTTGCGATGTGGGGGGTTTCATTTACTCTTACTATATCTCAGAAGAGTCCGTTTAGACACAAGATTTCCCATAATTGCACTAATCTCTAAAGTTTGAGAAGTGTCCCAAACTTTAACGTTATTATCGCCATTAATGGTGGCCACTAAACTGCCATGTGCTTTGTTATATGTGATGTAGATTTCTCAATCATCTCAACCTTGCAGTCATTCTTAAACTTGGCCATGTATAGATCATAGACCAATACATCACAGGAACTTCGGCCCAAAATGTTGATATTGAACATGATGCCAAAATAAACTAATCTCCTCTGCCTGCACATGATCCATAACGCTCCATTTCCTGCATATCCACGAGCCTATCTAAAAGCCTCTTAATCATCAGTAATGAAGGTATTTGCCTTCATTACTATTCTCTGAAAAATAAACTTTTCCCGCACAAGGCTGACATAGTGGCACAGCTGATAGAACTACTGCCGCATGACTCCAGAGACCCGGTTCGAACCTGACTTTGCATGAAATTTGCACGTTCTCCCTGTGACCACTTGGGTTTCCTCTGGGCGATCCGTTTTCATTCCACATCCCAAAAAAAGTGCAGGTTTGTAGGTTAATTGGTCTCTTTAAATTGCCCGGAATGTGTAGGAGATGGATGCGAAAGTGAAATAACATAGACTTGTGAATGAGTGATTGATGGTCGGCGTGGACTTAGTGTTTCCATGATATATGTTTCAATTAATCAATCAAAAAATCTCCTTTAAACTGTGTTTTCACCTTCAACCTATGGTCTCTAATCTTTAGCATTTTCACTCTGGAGGGAACAAATGGTTCTGACTGACTACTTTTCATGTCCCTCATAATTTATACTTGAGTACATGGGGACAAAAAGATCAAACTAGAAAGAGCTGCACCCTAGAATTGCAATTAAACAGGTACTCAACCACTCAACTAGGCCATCAACAGCTACTTTTCTATCATGTTTCCTACTTCATTTTCGACTAGCACAGGGTCTGACATTGCGGTACAGTGGTAGAGTTGCTGCCTTACAATGCAAAAGACCTGGGTTCGATCCTGACTATGAGCGCTGTATGGAATTTGTACTTTGTGACTACGTGGGTTTCCTCCGGGTGCTCCGGTTTCCTCCCACGCTCTAGGCATACAGATGATGTACAGGTTCAATGCACAGGTACACAAGTTGTACAGGTTTGTAGGTTAATTGGCTTTGGTAAATATTGTAAATTGTCCCTTGTGCCTAGTATGCCGGGATCACTGGTCGGCACAGACTCAGTCGGCGGAAGGGCCTGTTTTTTGCTGTATCTAAACTATACTAAAATAAACACATCTGTGTGGGATTAGCTCAAGGAACTCCTGCAGTGAAGTTCAGGTGTTGTGATAATTTGTTGGCAATATTTGCCATCGTTAAGTCTTGTGTCTAGTGATATTCTGACCATGAAAGAATTTTCATTGAACCCAACTAATTTCTGTTTTGCTTGCGTTCCCTGATGCAGTGCTGGTTGAATGCCCCATTTATGTTGAGTGGAACCACTCTTGCAATCAGCTCATGTATCTATATGTGGATTAAGTCTACAATATGGTTTGGAGCCAAGTAGTTTTGGCAGGACCTGAATTAAGTAGAGTTGAGCATGTTATTTGTGAGTAATTGCAGTTTCATGGCACAAGAGTCAGAGACTTGTACAGCACGGAAATAGGCCCTTTGTCCCACCTCGTCCATGCCACCAAATTGTCCAATTTACACTAATCCCATTTGCTCTCTGATGCCTCTTTCCATTGCATTGCAATTGTTTGGGAGGTACATGATAAGGAAATGATTGATTATGATAAATTAATTCTGAAAGAAATATATGATAAATCTTTGCACGGTTAGAATGAAAGATGTCTATTTACACAGATTATAGGAGTTTTATTCTGAAGTAAACAGTGCTATTGGCAGACTTGGGTGCTGAGTAATGGATGTGTTTCATTCTTCACAACTAACATATTTTATCTAACAACTTAAGTGTCACAGTTATATAACAAAGAAACAAGCCCTCGGCCCAGTTGGCCCATGTTGGCCCATGTTGGCCCAGATGTCCCATGCAAGCTAATCCCATTTGCTCATTGTTTTAAAGAAGGAACTGCAGATGCTGGAGAATCGAGGGTACACAAAAGGCTGGAAAAACTCAGCGGGTGCAGCAGCATCTAAGGAGCAAAGGAGATAGGCGACATTTCGGGTCGAGACGAAGGGTCTCGACCCGAAACGTCACCTATCTTCTTTGCTTCTTAGATGCTGCTGCACCCACTGAGTTTCTCCAGCCTTTTGTGTACCCTCCCATTTGCTCATGTTTAGTCCATATCCCTCTAAACATTTACTATCCATGTACCTGTCCAAGTGTTTTTTAAATACTGTTATAATACTTGCCTTGACTACATCCTCGGCAACTCGTTCCATATACCCACCACCCGAGTGAATACATTGCCCCTTAGGTTCCTGTTTTTGTCCTTCTCCTGTTCCCCTCCCACACAGAGGGGCAGATCTCCAAGCATCTTAGGCTCCTATTGAAAGCAGATGCATCTTGGATTCATTTGGGATTTTTGTTATGATCATGCCAAGTTTCCTCTCCAAGTATCTGCACAGTGGAAAAGTTTTGGAGGATGTTTATTAGCTTGTGTTTGATCAGGCAAAACTGACAAGTAGAGGGGAGCTCTCAATGCTTCTGAGAAAATGATATTTTCTCAACGTACCGTGGATCCCACAGGCAGAACCAAAGTGAGAGACATGTCCAAAATAATTAAAGTAAATAGTTACCTCTCATCTGAGAAGATTATTTCCAATAGTTTATCTGTGAACAATTGGAATATGCAATTGTTTCTGTAATTGATTTTCTACCAACATCAGAGAGAGTTAATGTGGATAATTCATTTCAGACTGTGAAACAGTTCCAGCAAATATCTGATTTTCTTGGTAGATGGTTATGCGAGGCACTGTTTCATAAGCAAGCAAATATAAACCATGCTGGAAAACATCAAAGAATAGTAGCAGAGTATGGATCATCCCAAGTGTGGCCCACAAAGGCGTTCCACCCCATTCTATATGTGGCTCATTGCCTTGGCACTCTAATGCACAGAGAGTTATTTTCATGCCAGGAATGGGCATGACTAGATCATTGAACTAGCAATATGACTGCAGATCAATTCCTGCTAAAATGATGGGACGTCTCACTTCGCTGATTTATGTAATCAATGGCACAGTGGTGCAGCTGATAAAGCTGCTGCTGCACAGCGCCAGAAGCCCGGGTTCAATCTGGACCTCGGATGCTGTCTGTGTGGAGTTTGTACGTTTTGCCTCCAGATGCTCCGGTTTCCTTCCTAAAGATATGTGGGGTTGTAGGTTCATTTTCCTCAGAAAAATGCTCCTTGTGTGTAAGAAGTGAATGCAAAATTGGAATAACCATAAAACAAGTGTGAATGGATGATCGATAGTCGTTGTGGACTCGCTGTACCGAAGGGCTTGCGTCTATGCTGTATTTCTAAACTAAACTAACTCAGTGACTATATTCTCGGGTCCTTGCGTGGATTTATTCATTGTCACTGATTTGTTGATGATCTTACCCTCTGCTTGTTGTCATGCGTTTCATTCTGGTGCTTTTTTAAAATCCCTATGCTGACCCTCATTTCTGACAACTTACCTGTAGACATCTGTCATTGTGCGTGTGTCCTTTTACACTTGCTGTTCTGTATTAGTATTGTTTTATTATTGTCACATGTACCGACATATCTGCTGGAACTCCTGCTTGCAATTTTAACTCCCCTTCCCATTCCCATACTGACTGTTCCATACTAGGCCACCTCCATTGCCAGAGGGAGGTCACATGCAAAAGGAACAGCATCTTATATTCTGCTTGAGTAGCTTACAACCCAACTGTATGAACATTCAACTCTCCCAATTTTAAGGAACACCAGACAATAAACAAAATTAAGCTAAACTAAACTCTTTCCTCTGTCCTCATCCCACCACTTCAGCCATTATTCCACCCTTCTTTCCCCACCCCATCTCCATCCCTCCCTCTTTTCTTCTCTCCTTATCTGTCATTCTCTTGTCTCCTTTTCATTTCTAGCCTTTGTCACCTACACCCTACTGCCAATCAAACACATTTATATGTATCCACCTATTACTTTCCATGCTTTGACCCAACCTCACCTCCTTTCCAGCCTCCTACTTCCTCTCCCAGTACAAACAATCTGAAGAAAGGTCCCGACCCAAAACATCCCCTCTGCAAGCCCTCCACAGTTGTTGTCAGACTGATTGAGTTCCTCTCACACTTAGTGTTATACAGTGAGAAATCTTGTTTTGCATGCAATCCAGGCAAATCGTACACTACATGAGTACATCAAAGAGTGTAAAATAGAAAATAATTGGAGTGCAGAATAGAGTGTTACAACTATAGAGAAAATGCAGGTAAAAAAAAAGTGCAAGGTTGGTAATGAGGTGGTTTGGAAGATTGGGAAATCATCCTTAGCATATGAGAGGTCTGTTCAAGAGTCAGATAACAGTGGGGAAGATGCTGTTCTTGAATTTGGCAAACATGCTTTCAAACTTTTGTATCTTCTACCTGATGGAAGAGGGGAGGAGATAGAATGGCTGGATGTGAGTTGGCCTTGATTATGTTGGCTGCTTTCCCAAGGCAGCACCAAGAATAAATAGGGAGTGGCAAAGTTAGATTTGTGATGGACTGGGGTGTGTTCTCAATGCTTTGTAATATTTTGTGATCTTGAGAAGAATGGTTGCCAATACCAAGCTGTGATGAGGTTCCTCATAATAAGTTCCTCATGGCTCCAGAAGGATTTGAAAACATAGGATCCTGGGAGAGCTAGCTAACTGGATACAGAATTGGCTTTGTGATAGAAAGCAAAGGGTGATAGTGGAAGGTTGTTGTTTGGATTGGAGGCCTGTGACTAGTAGTGTGCCTCAGGGATTTGTGCTTCGCCATAGCTCTTTGTTATCTATGATTTGGATGAGAATGTACAAGGCATAATTAGTTCGTTTGCAGTTAACAATAAAGTAGGACATATTAAAGAGAGTAAAGATGGTTATCTAGAATTATAGAAGGACCTTGATCAGTTAGGCAAATGGGCTGACTAATAGCTAATGGAGTTTAATGTAAATAAGTGTGAGGTGTTGCATTTTGGTAAATCAAACCAGGGCAGGACCTTCACTGTGAATGGCCGGGGCATGGGGAGTGTTGTCAAGCTGAGGGATGTAGCATTATGGTACATAGTTCCCTGAAAGTGGCATCACAGGTCAATAGGGTGGTGAAGAAAACTTTTGGCATGCTGACTTCATCAGACAGGAAACTGAGTATAAAAGCTAAAATGTCATGTTACTATTGTACAAGTCATTGGTGAGTCATACTTGGACGAATATGTTCAGTTTTGGCCACCCTCATATAGGAAAGATGCCATTACGCTGCATAGAGTACAGAGAAGATTTACAAGGATGCTGCCAGGAATCTAGAGCCTGAGCTATAGGGAGAGGTTGAGCAGGCTAGGACTTTTTTATTTGAGAACAGGTGGCTGGGTGATGATCTTAGAGGTATGTACAATCATGAAGGAAATAGATCGGTGAATGTGCAGAATCTATTTTGCAGGGTAAGGGAATTGAAAACTAACCTTGTCATAGGCAACCTTATCAAATGCCTTCCTGAAGTCCATGTAAAGAACATCTATCATCCTGCTCTAATCCGCCTTCTTGGCTATTTCTTAAAAAAAATTAAATCAAATTTGTGAGACACAATCTCCCATGCACAAAACCATGCTGGCTCTAATAGACTTGCAGAGGAACCTGAGTTGTGCTGGCTCTACCAGTGCCCTGAGCATTTGAACACAGTCACAGGGTCCCGACTTGAAACGTCACCTATACATGTTCTCCAGAGATGTTGCCTGACCCTCTGAGTTACTCTCGCACCTTGTGTTCTTTTGTGTAAACCAACATCTGCAATTCCTTGTTTATGCTCTATGTTTTCTAACATAGTCTTTTTGAGCGTGCCTCGAAATACTGTTTATTGAGGAAATCCTGCTTGTGATTTGACCAACAATCAGTGCTCATTGGTATTGATTTATGGACAGAATAGTTTAAAAGGCTTGTAGAAAGAGAACAGTTACATTGTCTTGATTGTGTAGAACCATACGCAAATGCTAGATTGGAAGGCCAGCCAGCATGATTATAAGGTAAGTTGTGCATTTATGAGGTAGATAATAGGTTTATAAAAAATTGTGCTCTTGGTTGCCTGGTGATTACAGTGGTTCTGATATGATTGTTGAAGCCTGCTGATACTGAGCCAATGACAATGACCCCTAACAAGGGCGAGACAGCAAATAAAGTAAAGAATATGGAAATATTAAAGACACAAATATATATCACTTAGGAAACCTTTAAACACAACACAAACAAATGCAAATTAACACCATGTTTAAAAAGCTGACCAGTATCATTTACATGGTGCTGGCTTTACTTAAATGTGGAAAATTGAAGTCCTATTCCAGTATTCAGGAATGCCATTCGGGGAATAGAGACCACACATTACTAATGTTTTCTTAGAAAGCCACATTAAAGCTTTAACAACTACTTCATTTTATTTGGGAAGGAAATATTGGTGGAATACCTCATCTGGTAAACTTTTTTTAACTTGTGCCTTTGGAACAGCCATAGTTGTTTTTTCTTGTCCACCTCTTGGTGGATGCATGTGCTCATCCTGTTAGGGTCACAATGTCCCCAGCCAACAGCCATCAGGGAACCTCCCTGCTCAAAGTTATCTGGTGCTGGCTCTGGTTTATCCTGGTCTTTTCTTGCTGCCCGTCTCCCTCCCCCCTCAATCAGTCTGAACAAGGGTCCCGAACTGAAACGTCACCCATTCTTTTTCTCCAGAGATGCCGCCTGATCCACTGAGTTATGAAATCATTTTGTGTCTCTATCTTTGCTCATCTGTTTGTTTGTAAACTGTGATTTCATTTTTACTGTATATGCGAGTTTGCGATAGGGTTATAAAGCCCTGAAACATGTCCTTCAAGGATGGTATATGCAAATTGTTAAATACGTAACTATTCAAATCCTGATTTCTGGAACGTGGCCCATAATCTATTCTAATCCCAATGCATGGAATTCTAGAAAAAGTGTGACCCATTGGGTCCCTGTCACATGGGAGGCCTGGTCCCCCAATGCACACTGTTTCCCCAACACAATATTCAACCACTCATCCAAAGCCCCCACGGGAGGCCTGGTCCCCCAACACAACCCAATCCCCAATGCAATATTCCACCACTCACCCATAGCCCCCAAGGAAGTCCTGGTCCCCCAACCTCTCATTTCCCCTTATTCACCCACATTAAATGAAAAAAAAATCCAAATTGCACTTGCTTGCTGACAGGACTCAGTGTGGTGACTCAGTGTGGTGAGAAAAAAGACAGGACTCAGTGTGGTGTGATTTGCAACATTGTAGCCGGTGAGAAGTTAAGTGAAAAGTAAATTGCCAGGAATCCCAGAATTGTCCTGGGATTTGCAACATTGTAGCCAGACGGGTCAGCAATTTGATTTGGAATTTTCAGTGACAAGTTTAAATGTTTACAGTTTGAAATATGTATAACTTGTAAAATATACGATCAATCTGAATGATACACCAGACCACAGGACAATTGTGAGTAAGATGGTGCAAAAATTGTAGCGCTTTCTGTTTTGGCGTAGTTCCGGGATAACTAACACACACGCGCACGCACGCACTGGAATTAAAAAAAAAATCCAATTGCACTTCTCCTGCCTCCCCCAGTACTTCCAATTCCAATTCCGCTTCCCCTGGCCCCTCCCCCTCCTGTTCAATCACTCGCAGACAGGACCACAACTAAGTGTTTTATGATGGCAACATTGTTGCAAATGTCGGGTGGCGGACTGTGAGATCCGTTTGTGATATCATAGCTGCAACTGCCACCACTGAAATGTTGAAGTGATTATCAAAGTGGATTTAGTAAACATAAAAATGTGATAACTTGTGCAATATAACATCAATCTGAACAAAACGTGATACAAACAACCACGGGTCAATGGTGAGTAAGGTGGTGCAAAAATGTTCACAGTTTTGTGTACCATTTTGGCATAGTTACTTAAAATCGCACACAGACAGGCAGACATCCAACAAGATGAGACTTTTAGTGATATATAGATTGGTGGCAAGAAAAGGCCATTTGGCCCACAATGTGTGTGCCTGCACATAATCTATATCACTCCATTTCATTCATATCCATGTGCAAACCAAAAAATCACTTCAATGCCACTATAGTATCTGCTCTGGTCTTGGCAGCTCTTTTTCAGGCTTTCATCACGCTCTGTGTTTAAAAAAATACCATCCCGAGCATCTTTAAAATTTGCCCCTCTCCACTTAAAACTATGTCCTGCAGTATTTGATATTGCCATGTTCAAAAAAGGGTCTCACTCTATATGCCTCTCATAATTTTATATATTTTTATACATTTTGGTTTCACCATGTAGAAATTACAGCTGTGTTTATACATAGTCCCCCCATTTCAGGGCGCCGTAATGTTTGGGACACATGGCTTCACAGGTGTTTGTAAGTGCTTACTATTTTGCTTAGTAATGTTTAGTATTTTGTTCCATATCCTTTGCATGCAATGACTGCTTGAAGTCCTCAATTCATGGACATCACCAGTTGCTTGGTGTCTTCTCTGGTGATGCTCTGCCAGGCCTGTATTACAGCCATCTTTAGCTTATGTTTGTATTGGGGGCTAGTTCCCTTCAGTTTTCTCTTCAGCATATAAAAGGTATGATCAATTGGGTTCAGATCGGTTGAGTGACTTGGCCACTCAAGAATTGACCTTTTTTTTAGCTTTGAAAAACTCCTTTGGTGCTTTAGCAGTATGTTTGTGATCATTGTCTTACTGTACAATGAACCACTGGCCAATGAGTTTTGAGGCATTTGTTTGAACTTGAGCAGATAGGATGTGTCTATACACTTCAGAATTCATTAAGCTACTACCATCAGTGGTTGTATCATCAATGAAGATACGTGAGCCAGTACTTTCAACAGCCTTTCATGTCCAGGCCATAACACACCCACCACCATGTTTCACAGATGAGGCGGTGTGCTTTGGATCTTGGCAGTTCCTTCTCTCCTCCATACTCTGCTCTTGTCATCACTCTGATATAAGATAATCTTAGTATCATCTGTCCACAAGACCTTTTTCCAGAACTGTGGTTGCTCTTTTAAGAACTTCTTGACAACCTGTAACCTGGCCATCCTATTTTTGCAGCTAACCAGTGCTTTGCATCTTGCAATGTAACCTCTGTTTTTCTGTTCATGAAGTCTTCTGTGGGCAGTGGTCATTGACAAATCCACACCTGACTCCTGAAGAGTGTTTCTGATCTGTCGGACAGGTGTTTGGGGATTTTTCTTTATTATGGAGAGAATTCTTCTGTCATCAGCTGCGGAAGTCTTCCTTGGCCTGCTAGTCCCTTTGCGATTAGTAAGCTCATCAGTGCTCTCTTTCTTCATAATGATATTCCAAACAGTTGATTTTGGTAAGCCTAAGGTTTGGCTGATGTCTCTAACAGTTTTATTCGTGTTTCTCAGTCTCATAATGGCTTATTTAACTTTCATTGGCACAACTTTGGTCCTCATGTAGATAAACAGCAATAAACGTTTCCAAAGGTCATGGAAAGACTGGAGGAAAGACTAGGTGCTGAGAGCTCCCTTATACCTGCATTACGGAGGCATTTAAACACCCCTAGGCAATTACAAACGCCTGTGAAGCCATGTGTCCCAAACATCATGGTGCCCTGAAATGGGGGACAATGTATAAACACAGCTGTAATATCTACATGGTGAAACCAAAATGTGTAAAAATGGCCTTTATTAAAATTTGACAATGTGCGCTTTAACCGCACGTGATTTTTTTTCTATTACAAATCTCAAATTGTGGAGTACAGAGGCAAAAAATAAATGATGGGTCTTTGTGCCGAACATTATGGAGGGCACTAGATATATAAATATACACATACACACGCACACAAAAAAAATTATAATAATAATAGTCTATGTAGTTCAGAGCTTATTTGAGGTTGTAGTGTTGATATAATAGGATTGCGGGTCCTCATCCTTCCTGTAGGGAAGAAAGTTCCTGAACGTGGACGCTGGCTGCTTTTTTGAGGCAGCGACTCCAGTAAATCCCTTCAAGCTGCCAAACCAGGCCATGATGCAACTGGTCAATATGCTCTCTACCTCCTCTGCACCCTTTCCAAAGCCTCCACATCTTTCCTGCATTGGAGTGACCAGAACTGCGCACAATACTCCAAATGTGGCCTAATCAAAGTCCTATAAAGCTACAAAGCTCTTATACTCTGCTCTAACCAATGAAGGCTTCTTTACCACTCTATCTACTTGTGTTATTACTTTCATGGAGTTGGACCCCAAGATCACCCTGTACCTCTGTACCTCAATGCTGTCAAGGGTCTTGACATTAATTGCATATTTTCCCTTTGCATTCGACCTCCCAAAGTGCAAAACCTCACACGTGCTTGGATTAAACTCCATCTGCCATTTCTCAAACCATTCGTGTAGCTGATCCATATACCTCTGTATAGTTTGGCACTTCCATAGGTCATGTTTTGTGTAATTTGATAAATCTGTGATTATTATAGAAAGACAATGGTACTGGGGACTGAAAGATTTTTATTTCCTAAAAATGCTCTTATCTGTCTTTCTTTCATTTTACAGATGATAGCTGTACCAATAACTTTTCACCAAACCAGGTTGCACGAATGCACTGTTACCTGGACCTGGTATATCAAGGCTGGATTCATTCTAAAAAACCTGCGCCCATTTCAGTGGCTCCAGAAGTGATCGGACAGACTCCGGACTCTGTAACTATTCATTGGCTCCCACCAATCAGTGGGATGCTGTACGAAAGGTGAGTCCTTCCGTATGACATGGTGTAATCAATTGTGTACTTACAACAGCAAATCTTGGGGAGACATTTGGACAAGTACATAGATAGGAAATGTTTAGCGGGATATGGGCCAAATGTGGGCAGATGATGGTGGTGTTAAAGAGGCTTTTAGAAAGGCACGTGGATATGCAAAGAATTGTGGAAATGGATCATGCAAGGGCAGAGGAGATTAGTTTATCTTGATATAATGTTCGACATAGACATTGTAGTCCATTGCTATGTTCTCTAATTTCTGCAACCTTTTTCATGACCTTGGGGAATCATGATACATGTTGTAGCCTATGGGTGGTTTTAAGATGGAGTGTAATTTAAGCAGCAATCAAGTTTGGTCCAGCAGGGCCCATGGGCTGAATGTGTTCAGAAGCAGGTAACTCAATTGGTTGTGCCAGAAATAACTTTTGAGAGAACGTCACCACTGTTCTTTGAATTAGGACCACTGCATCTTTTATATCCCCCAGAGGGGGGCAGATGATGTTTTGGTTCAACACCTCATAACATCTGAAGCATGGCAGCTGCGACAGTGCAGCCTTCAGGAAGTGCAACAGTGAAGTCTCATGCATACAAGGTTCAGGCCCAATGCAATCTCCTGACAATGAGTGCTATACATTGGCTGACATCAGGTTTTAGTCACACTTCCTTATTGAGTTCCATGCTGACTTGAACAATCTGCCCAAGATGCGCCTGAAGTCACGCAAAGCTTTCTGGTCTTCCGTTAAATCCCTGGAAGACTTTGACTCCAAGACATTAACAATGGAGAGGTCATCACAGACCCCACAGTGAAACCACCGGGGGGGGGTTTGACCTCCATCGCAAGCAATGGCTAATCCTGATCAGAATCCGCACCCTCCATACAAGAACAGTCCTTCACCTGCGTAAGTGGGGGATGACGGACGGCCCTGCTTGCGACTGTGGACATCCACACCAGACCATCCCACACATCGTGAATGACTGCCCACTGAGGTTTTTACCAGGTGGCTTTAGTAGCTACTAAGTTGCAGGAAAACTCTGATATTCATGATTTAGATAGTGCTGCTGACCTTTTCACCTAAGCCTTTGTAACTTATTCCTCTGCTCTCATCTGTATTCACTTATCACTTGCCAGACTTTGTCCCACCATCTCCCTCACTCTCCCAACTTTTCGATTCCGGATTCCCTCCCCTATCAGTCCACAATCAGTCTGAAGAAGGGTCCTGACCTAAAAGGTCCCCTGTCATTACCCTTCACAGATGCTGCCTGACCCTCTGTTCATCCAGCACTTTGTGTCTTACTATTCTTTCTAGTGCAGCTTTACTGATCAGCCATAAATGTTGGAGAGGAGGCGGCTGGCGGGCATAGTGGAAGGAGGCGGGCATCGACGGCGAGGGTGGGAGGGAAGAGAAGCAATTAGTGTATAGTATGTTTACTCTCCCCTTTGCTTCACTGTAGGGCATTTTCTGTTTTCAATTCACCCCTGTGGCATACAGTAAGGTTGAGGCAAATTGGAAACAGGTCTCTGGCTTCGACATGCTGGTCACATCAGGCATTGAATGGAGAGAGAAAACAACTGCAAAAATTACGAATTAAATAAGAAAAAAGTCATAGAAACTAAATCGAGTAGTGTAAATAATAGTAGCATTTGGAATGGAACAAGAAGAGGTAGCACTGAATATGCAGTCAATAGTGTGTGATAAGCAATGCCACAAGAACCTCATTTTTTTTTCCACATAGAACATAGAACAGTGCAGCACATGCGCAGGCCTTTCAGCCCTGGATGTCTGTGCCAGACATGATGCCAAGACCATTACTTATCTACCTGAACATAACCCACCCATATCCCTCCATTCCCTGTATAGCCATATGCCTCTCAAAAAGCATTTTAAATGTAATAACACATCTGCTTCAACCATCAACCCCAGCAGTATATTCCAAGCACTCACCACCCTCTGTGTGAGCGTGTAAAAGAAAATTGCTCCACTCATCTCTTTTAAACTTTGCCCCTACACCATAAAACTATGCACTCTAGTCACATTACGTATCCGACCTTTCTGTCCTGGGTCTCTTCCATTGCCAGAGTGAGCACCACCGGAAATTGGAGGAGCAGCACCTCATATTCCTCTTGGGCAGTTTACACCCCAGCGGCCTGAACATTGACTTCTCCAATTTCCGGTAGCCCTTGCTGTCTCCTCCCCTTCTCAGCTCTCCCTCAGCCCTCTGGCTACTCCTCTTCCTTTCCTCTTCCCGCCCCCACCCTGCATCAGTCTGAAGAAGGGATTCGGCCCGAAACTTTGCCTATTTCCTTCGCTCCATAGATGCTGCCTCACCCATTGAGTCTCTCCAGCATTTTTGTCTACCCTCTAGTATTTGATTTTTCCATCCTGGAAAAAAGATTCTGCTTCTTTCACTCCATGTTGTCAATGACTGAAAGGACAGGGGTTTTACATAAGGGGTTGGAGAATTAGAGCAGATTATTTCAACCAGAGGATGGAACTCAATATCTGTGAAGATGATGGAGGCAGATGCTCTCTCAGTATTTCAGAAGTAGTCAATGAAT
The DNA here is from genome assembly GCA_963514005.1 of Raja brachyura. The sequence goes on from OY740790.1 coordinate 28,018,726, forward strand.
GCTGGAAATACCATGGCAGAGGGGAACTACGGGCATATTCCAGAAATTGGGATTAGAATAAATAAAGATTTGTCCCTTTATGTACACTGTTCCTATTTTTGGTAAAGTTCTGAGTTCTTCTTGGCAAGTAGTGCTATCACCACTGGTCACCTGAGCTTACCCCACCCAAAAAAGAAATGCCTCATGCAATGCCTAGAGACTGTGAGGCTACTTGTGTTGCTGTGACTTAGAGGAGGATCCAGTCCTTGATTGAAGTCAGTGTGTGTATTTTAGTTTAATTTAGAGATACAGCATGGAAATAGGCCCTTTGTCCCACCAAGTCTACACCAACCAGCACATCACTTGTTGACCTTCTGCCCTCAGGAAAGCACCACAAGATTAACGAACAGTTTCTACCCCAAGGCCATCACCACTCTGGACTCTGCACTGAATACACCCCCCTTAGCCAATATTTTGTACTGCTATAACACTATACCGTGAGATATTGCACATTCTGACCTGACGACGTTTTTCTTGCCGTTTTTGCTGTTTTCATTGTCGTTATTATTTACCTAATACGTTGGAGCTCCGCTCAGGCAGTGTGCCTGAAATTTCGTTGCATGTATTTACAATGACAATAAAGTGTATTATTATTATTATTATTATTAACCAAGAAACCTAGCCCTTCTTCCTCTATTTCTAACCTCAGGGTGCCAAAGTATTTGCAGCATTAATAGACCGCGCCAATCATACTGACCTTACCGAGCCTAGAGGCAGAATCAGTATGTTTCAGCTTCTTGTGGTTTTTATCATTTGAGACATTTGGGTGGTGAGAGTTTTTTTTCCAAATAAAATGTCAAGAACTTGACTGAATCATTAAACCTAGACTGTCTTCCTGCTCGTTGATGTACAGTCACTCAGAGCCCTTTTTCATGGGAGTTCTGGCAGCATTTCATACCGGTGTCTATCCAGGTGGGTTTGTCCTTGAATTTTCTCATTGTGTGTTTATTTGCTAAACTTGAATTCTGCAGCTGTTGGATTCCTTTTTAACGAATGACTTAGATTGATAAATTACCTGGGTCACCTGTTTAAGAAAGAATTGCAGATGCTGGAATAATTGAAGGTAGACAAAAAATGCTGGAGAAACTCAGCAGGTGAGGCAGCATCTATGGAAAGAACGTTTCGGGTCAAGAACCTTCATCTGTTCATCATCTCTCTGGTTAAGTTAAGTTCACAATATATTTCTCAGTCTTTGTATACCACAGCCATGTTCTCATTTGCCTCGATATTTAATTTCAAGTAACTTGCATTCTCTCTTCCCTCCCTCCCCCAACCTAATTTTCCTACTAGTTCTACTGTTTGCATCCTTGGATCCCTCGCTATCACACCTTCCCCAGCCACCAATTCGTGATTATGGGCTCCACTCTTCCTGAATTCATCTTGTGCGGGCCCTGATTTGTTGTAGCCATTTCTTGACTGTTTATTTGCTGGAGTAACTCAGTGCGGCAGGCAGCATCTGAGTTCCAAGTGGTGGCGCCATCTAGTGTGGCTGCCTAGCCTGCAGCTGTCTGTCCTTTCATTCTCTTTGTTATTTTTTAGTCTGTTTTAAAGTTTGTTTTGGAGATCTTTTAGTCTTTTTTATGGTGGGGGGGGGGGGGGAGAGGGGGAAACTGTTTTCTTTCTCACTTCCTGGTCGAGGATTCGACTATTCTCCGAGCCGCATCTTCGTCCCCCCTCCTCGCCGCCTACCACCTGGATTGGTGTGGGCTTTCCTGCTGGAGACTGGCCAGAGCCACGGCTTCAGCAGCGGTGGCGCAGCACTGGATTCCATCGCGGAGCAAGCAATGCCTTATCGGGGTCGCCGTCTTGGAGCTCCGGAGTGCTGGGACTGCCGACTTTGATACCGTGGAGCTACTGTTGGCCTGCGGAACTCCCAGCCGCTGGAGGTGCTAACTTTCCAGCCGCGGGCGGCGCTGACGCTGACTTTAACATCGCGGAGTCCTGGGATCTCTCGTCAAGGTCACCAGCGTTAAATCTCCGCCCAGCTTGGTCTGTGGACTTTGGAAGCCACGGTCTCCAGTAGGATGCAGCCGATTCGGAAGCTCCGGGCCGCAGAGGGGTTCGAGTGCCTGAAACATCGGGCCCTTAGCGGCGACTGCGAAGGCCTCAATAGGCCCCGACCACGGGTGAACTGAAGAGGAGGACTGAACTTTGATGCCTTCCCTCACTGTGGGAAACGTTGATTCTGCTGTGGGGGGGATGTTTTTTATGTTAAATTATAGAGTGTTATGTTTATCTTATTTGTGTGTTGTATGGTAACTCAAATATCGCTGCACCAATTGGTGTATGTGACAATCAATGTCATTTGTCCTTTGTCATCTCGATGGTGCCTATCCCGCTGAGTTACTCCAGCATTTTGTGCCTTTCCTCATCTTCTTATTTTGGAGTTACATAAGGGCGGTACAGTAGCACAGCGGTAGAGTTGCTGCCTAACAGTGCCTTAGACCTGGGTTCGATCCTGACTATGGGTTCTATCTGTACTGAGTTTGTACGTACTTCTTGTGACCATGTGGGTTTCTTACAGGTGCTTCAATTTCCTCCCACATTACAAGGACATGCAGGTTTGTTGGTTAATCGGCTTTTGTAAATTGTCCCTCGTGTGTAGCATGGTACCAGTGTTGATTGGTGCAGACTCGATGGACCCTTTCCATGCTGTATCTCTAAAGTCTAAAGTGAGGCAGTTACAGCTCATTCGTTACTACTTAACTTCTGGATCTAGAGCAGAACGTGGGGCCTTCTGTTGTTGATGGGCTGAGGATTGCATGATGTGGGGAACCCATGGAACTGTGCTACTGGGCCAATACCTTCTGTTTCTCATCAGTGAACGCACAGCTTTGTTTTGCACAATGTTGTGTTGATAAGTGTGTGTGCAATGTTTAGGAGACAAGCATTTGATTTATTTATCTGTTACGTTTTTAAAGCTGCTAAACAGCTGTGGTGATTAGCATACAAAAAAAAAACCAATGGTGAGTATTGGGATCGGCCACACAAAGCCACTACCGATATAGTTCCAGGTGTACTACTTGCCACATTTCCAAAAGTGCAGTTTATAAAAATCAGTTTATACAAATCAGTTGTCAGCTTTATTGCTTTAATTATACTTCTTCCAAAGAATTTTGCAGTTTGAAAATAATTGTAAGGATGTTTGCTTACCAATATCCATTGTCTACGACAGGGTCTTGCAAGGAGGCTGGTTGTAAATAATACCAAGAACAGGCTTCTCCCAGTTTTACTTGTGGATCAAACAGTGAGCATTTTGCTGGAGCCATGCCAGGATAGAAATATCAGAAGCACTTTCTGATCTTGTATGCGGGAGAGAAGACTTCAGACTTCTAATCTTTGCTCTTCATTTAACCACCTTAAATCTTTATCCCTGCAGCCCCTTACGTAAACAAAACCTATCAAAGCCAAACATAAAAACTCAAATTGACCTGGCACCTGGTACCATTTTGGATGAATATTTTTGTCTTTAACTACATTTTACATGAGGTCATTAAGACCATTTGTTGTGTGCCAGGTTGACGCTGTTGAATTAGTGAGACCTGTTGTGGGACAATCCCAGCACATCTATGCCTTTCAACAAAATCATCAACAGCAATAGATACAGTCCAACCTGTTACTCGGGAAGTCTTGGACTTGACAATGGGTCATCTGAAGACCTGGTCTTAATTTTTCTCCTTTCAGAACTGCCAGCTACATTGAAGATGTTTAATAAAAAAGTAATTAAAAAAAAATTAGATGCTGGCAATCTCCCGGTTGCCAAACATTTTAACTCTGCTTCCAATTCCCATACTGACCTTCCTTTCCTGGGCTTCCTCCGCTCTCAGAGTGTGGGCACATGCAAATTGGAAGTACAGCACCTCATATTTCACTTGGGCAGCTTGTAAACCAGCGGTATGAACGTTGATTTCTCTAATTTCAAGTAAACCCTGCACTCCCTCTTTTTCCACCCCTCCCCCACCCTCGTTGTCCTATCAGTTTCACTGTTCGCATCCCTATATCCCTTCATTACCACCTCATCCTAGCTAGCAATGGGCCATTATGGGCTCCACCCTTCTTTGGTCATCTGTTGCCCACCCTCATTTGTTCTGGCCTTTTCCTACCTCCAGTTTCTCCCCCCCTCTACTTTCAGTCTGATGAAGGGGTCCGATCCGAAATGTCACCCATCCTTTTTCTCCAGAGATGCTGCCTAACCCACTGACTTACTCCAGCATTTTGTGTATATTTTTGGGAAGGTTACACATCTTATTCATATCTGTAGATGCTTGATTCATAAGATCATAAGTCATAGGAGCAGAATCAGGCCATTTGGTCCATTGAGTCTACTTCGCCATCCAATAATGGCTGATCGATTTTTCCCTCTCAACCACATTGTCCTGTTTCTTCCCCGTAAGTTTTGATAGCTGTACAACAACCAATCAATCGCCGCTTTTGAGATTTGTCCTCCACCGCCATCTGTGGCAAGGAATACCACAAATTCACCACTCTCTGGCTAAAGGAATTCCTCCTCACCTCCATTCTTAAGGTTTGCCCTTTTATTCTGAGGGTCTGCCCTCTGGTCCTAGATTCTCCCACCAATGGAACCATTCACTCCACATCCACTCTATCTAGGCTTTTCATTATTTGGAAGATCTCAACGCGATATCCCCTCATCCTTGTAAACTCTAGCGAGTACAGGCCCAGAGCCATCAAATACAAAACATGTGTTAACCCAATCATCCCTGGGATCATTCTCGTAAAGCTCCTCTGGACCCTCTCCAATGCTAGCACATCATTCCTCAGACACTGGGCCTAAAATTGCTCACACTATTCAGAAGATACAGAAATACATGTAGGCACAAAATAAATTTAGAAAGGGAAGAGTTAATGTTATCTGATCGTAGGGAAGGCCGGAGGTCTGTGCCTTGACGTGTTCTATTGATCATATTAATGTGAGGCTCGAGCCATCTGATTGAATCTGAGGAGATCTCTGGGACTGGCATCACACCCAATTCTACTGCTTAGTGACGCTTCAGTGTGGGGAAGTCCGGCAAAAGCAGTGCTTCTATTTTCATAGAAGAATGGCCTGCAGAAATTATTGGAGTGTGTTTCTGGAGAATGGACTGAATTTATAGTGGCATTAAGTGGGATTTACAAATTCAGAACTCAGTTAGCCAGAGGTAGTCTGACATCTGTTACTGATTCCATTGGCATTAGAACAGTAAGGGCTATGTGATTCTTAGCAGATTGTATGAAGACAATATGCTGTATTCCAAATTATTTGGGATGGAATTTGTTTGGAAACAGAACTTATATAAGTGTTGGGATATGCTTCAGCTGTGTAGTTTCCCTCCGTGACTCCCTCTGAGAAGTCTATTGGGGTCTCAATACCATCTCATTCTTGCACCAACCCTAATGCCCCATTCTAATCTTTCATTATCTTTCTACCTAGAGTGTCTTCTCGATGTCAAAAGTTTCATCAATCAGCTTTTCCTGTGCGTGATTTACCATTGTTCCCCTTTGTATCCCCTTCCTAAATGTCCATTGGCTAATGAACGTGTATTTGCCATCCATAAGCCAATTGTGGATACATGCGTTTAACTCTGGATACAGAGCTTCGATGGAACCCCAAAAATGAAGCTTTCCCTTCTGGATGTCGACCTGCAGTGCTGTGAAATGGCTGTCCTGATCATAGAATCATACCCTGATCTGTTTGCCCACCCCTTTGGTACTTTCTACTCCTTTGGACACCTAACTTGTCAGATTGTTCCACAGATCCCAGCTCTGAATTAAATCTTTGCTCTCTACTGCTCAGCCACCTGTCTGCTGTAATTATGTTTCACTGCTTCATCCAGTCGCCTCTGATCTGAGCAATCACCATCTTTGTGTTTCATTTCCATCTTGGTTCACTCTCCCATCGTCTACCCTCCTGCCACATCTATTCAGTCTCTGGCGCTGTAAGGCAGCAACTCTACCGCTGCACCACTGTGATGCTCCATCTGCTTAATTAGTCATCTCCTTCTTGATGACCTAGTCTTGCAAAAACCTCCATCCTTCCACATCCTGACTGCTCACCCTGTTATAGTCCCTATCTGTACTCCCTTAATGTGATACAGTTCCTATCTCTGCTCCCTCTGTACCTGGAATGAATAATCACAATCAGATTCCATTCTTGTCTGTCAAAGCTACACATTGTTCATGGTTATCTTCAAATACAAAGAGAAACCTGGGATGTTCACTATAACAGAGAGCTATGTTAAGCCTCTGTCTAGTTAGTGTGAGAAACTTAAGGAATTTTTGGACACCTAATTAACATCTTTCAGTCACTAGTCTCTGTCCCATCCTGCTCTAAAATGTTGTTAGATGACAACCTTTTAGATTTAAAAGGCCTCACCGATGTCTTGTACAACTGTAACATGACCTCCCTACCTCTATACTCAGTACTCTGACTGATGAAGGTAAATGTGCCGAAAACTTTTATGAGCCCCATCTACCTGCGATTTAATAATGAATTAGATTTTAATTTTAGTCTTTTTTTGTGCGTGATGGAAATTCTTGCATCCCTATCTGAAGGCCTTGCCATTAAGGATCAGCCCAGTGGTTGACAATAAACTGATATTACTGAATCTATCTGTCTATGTTTGGACCTCCTCATAAGTCAGTGGCAAGAGTGGGTGACTTGATGATGGCAGGAAATTTGAGTCCATTGTTTGCCATTGACAGGAGTGGCAATAAGGTGAGAAGAAAAATTTAAGTTCACAGTCAAAAGAACCACATTTCACGTGAGGAGAAGGAATAGTTGCTAACGTCTAGAGTTTACAGCTTGGTAAATTGTGAAGATAAGTTGAATACCATATGAAAAGGGAATCCCCTTCTGGAGCACTCTAGGTAAAGAACAGGTGGAATAAAACAAATTGTTTTTTGCAACGCCAGCAATAGCAGAAAATTTGACGAGCTTCCTCCTACACGGTACGTTTTCTGAATGCCTAGATCAGAGAATAGAGAGAGGGTAATGCCAGACACCATTGAGGTCCTTTCAAGTTGCATTTTATTTGGGGTGATTGTGCTTGGAAATTTGTCTCTGAACAATTAATTGAAATCCCAACACAACAGCTGATTATGCCATCACATCCCAACACACAATGATTAACCTGAATTAAAACATGTTGGTCAAAATAACAGTGAAAATGTCAGATTGTGATTAAAAATGCCTCCTTAAAAATGGTTTAGTAACTGAGTCATGTTGTTATGGTTGGTTAGGGCTAGTGGTTCAGAGGCTTGTGTTATCAATTCATGGACCACCATGGCAGCTATGGAACTTAGTCTCACTGATTATTGTGGCATGTTAGTAATGATGACTACAAAAAACTTATTTGGAATTATTGTGGAATAAAAACAAATTGTTAACATCCACCAAAATGAAATGGTGTTGGAATCAATTATCTTTACCTAATCTGGCCTGTATTTGAATCCAGAGACATCCAATATCATTGACTCTCTGAAACAGCATTGAAAGCAATTCATTTGATCAAAAGCAGTTAGGAATAGACAATAAAGGTTGTTTAAGATACCCAGATCTTTCAAATTAAATACATTTAAAGATAGGGTGTTACCAGGGTAACACTTGCAGTGCATCTGCAGAATTTCTGAAAGATTATTGGAAGCTGGGCAGAAATGGAGACAAGATCCTTCTTCTCCAGTCGATAAAACCCCAGTATTAATTTTTGCACTCTGTTACACCTGACACTACACAGCTTCTTGCCAGCATTACTTGACTAGGTGTTAAATGCATTCAATGCTAGGCTGTGAAACTTGGATAACTACTCTTTCATTGCTTTCCACATGACTTCATTCAAGTCATGGGAGTCATTCAGCACAGACATGGCTATTTCAACCTTTACCCAGCTACTTTCCTGATATCCGATCCCAATTATTTCCTAAAATCCTGCAAATACTTCCTTTTTAAGTACTTATCAAATGCTTGGAAATGACTTGCCACATTAAAACCTCTCTGCCCATCAACCTTTTTGCCATAGAAAATGACTTCTCCTTGTTAACCATTATTCCTCAGACCATTATGAAAAAGTCCCTTCTAGTTTGCCATTACTGTTAGAAAGCATTTATATACAATTCCTTTAACACAAAGTAAATGCTTATTGGATTAATGTACATGGTGTAAAGAATCCATTTTAAACTCTTCTTCGCATCTACATTTTGCCATCTGTGTCCATTGTCCAGCATTAGATTGTCAGCATTAAACTTTAAATGTTTCCTAATACAGGGAGATTACTCTATGATAAGTTATTTCCATTGCTGTTTTTACAGAATGATAAAGTGAAAGGCAAATACTCAAACATTATATGTAAGTTGTATCCTTTAAGACCGCAGATCTCAGGCAGTTGCCTAACTGGATCTTAAATGTAGTTAAATTGATCAACTCTGATGCTCCCAAGGTTGTTATGTTTGGCCTTTTCAGATAAATTATTTTCTGGTTTTCACTTTGCTTTACTTTATGCTTCTGACCTTGTCTTATGGTCATTACCTTGGGTTAGCTATTTCACGTTCACTGCAGTTTCGCAAGGTTTCTCATTCATTGCCTTCTCTCCAGAGTGCGTGCAGAAATTGCTTTTGGCCTTTCCTCATCGCGGGTCTTGCTGGAATGATTTACAATGCCTCTCTCCTGTGCTTACAGAAGATAAACTAAAATCTTATTTCATGAGCACAAATAGAAGGGATTTATGTGGATATGTGGTTTTTAATTCCACAAACTTTCAGCATAATTGACTTGAATTCCTTGGATTCAGCTCCATATCCCAGGACAGCTCTTGCAAGTATCTTGCTGCGATTTTCACATTAACAATAATAATTTTCTCTTGGATACACACAAAATGCTGGAGTTACTCAGCGGGTCAGGCAGCACCTCGCGAGCGAAGGAATGGGTGACGATGGATGTCGAGACCCTTCAGACGCTACATAATTTTCTCTTTGCGGTTCAGTTATCCATGCATTTATGTGGCAAACATATATTTCATCTAATGTGCAATAACTCAATATTTGTTAATGTTAAATTAATTTGGTGTTGCCTTACTATGTTTCTATAATGATTTTTCTCCTTTGGTTTAATATCCTACGAACTGAATATTCAGCACACCGAATAGTTACAGCAATGAGGATAGACGGATGACCTTACATTGGTTTCTCAGGAAGGTACCATCTTCCCCTGCGGCTGCTTTGCAGCTCTGTCTTTACTTTTACTGTAGACTTTACTTTAGAGAAACACAGCAGAAACAGGATCACCGGCCCACTGAGTCCGCGCCGACCAGCAATCACCCCGTACACTAACATTATCCTACACACTAGGGACAATTGATAATTTTACTGTAGCCAATTAACTTACAAACCTGTACGTCTTTGGAGTGTGGGAGGAAACCGGATCATCTGGAAAAATCCCACATGGCCACAGGGAGAACGTATAAACTCAGTACAGACAGCACCCAATGTTAGGAACCAATCCAGTCGCTGTGCCACTGTGCCATCTTCTATTCTCAGTTTGACTATCTTCCTCCGCTCCGAATTCCTTTGGTTTTCACCATAATTTGTACCAAATCTTTTCATATCCTCTATGAAAATCCAAATATGACCTTAGGATTATGACCTTGCAGAATGACTGCATTCTGTGGGTACAGAATGCAGTCATTCGGCCCATAAAATCTACTCTGCCATTCAATCATGGTTGATCAATCTTTCCCTCTCAACCCCATTCTTCTTCCTTTGAACTATAACCCCTGACACCCTAACTAATCAAGAATCTGTCAATCTCTGCCTTAAAAATATCCATTGACTTTGCCTCCACAGCCTTCTGTGGCAATGAAATCCACAAATGAACCACCCTATGACTAAAGAAATTCCTTCTTATCTCCTTTCTAAAGGTATGTCCTTTTATTCTGAGGCCTCTAGTCCTAGACTCTGCCACCTCTCCACATTCACACTATCCATGCCTTTTACTATTCTTTAAGTTTCAAAGAGGTCCCCCTTATTCTTCTAAACTATAGCGAGTACAAGCCCAGTGCTTTCAAACACTCATCATATGTTAACCCAATCATTCCTGGCATCATTCTCATAAACTTCCTCTGGACCGTCTCCAAGGCCAGTACCTCTTTCCTCGGGCATGGGGCCCAAAGCTGCTCACAACACTCAAAATACGGTTTGACCAGTGAATTATAAAACCTCAGCATTACATCCCCATTTTTGTATTCTTGCCCTCAATATAACTGCTAGCATTGCTTACTACCAATTATATAGTTACTACTAACTATATTTTTGGGAATCCTGCACTGGTACTCTCAATTCCCTTTGCACCTCCGACTCGTGAATTACATGGAAACATAGAAAAATAGGTGCAGGAGTAGGCCCTTCGAGCCAGCACTGCCATTCAATATGATCGTGGCTGATCATCTAAAATCAGCAAGAAGGAACCGCAGATGCTGGTTTAAACCGAAGATTGACACAAAAAGCTGGTGTAACGCAGCGGGACAGGCAGCATCTCTGGAGAGAAGGAATGGGAGACTGAAGAAGGGTCTTGAAACGAAATGTCACCCATTCTTTCTCTCCAGAGATGCTGCCTGTCCCGCTGAGTTACTCCAGCTTTTTGTGTCTATCCTCCATTTAAAATCAGTACCCCTTTCCTGTTTTTTTCCCATATCCCTTGATTCCTTTAGCCAGAAGCGCTAAATCTAACTCGCTCCTGAAAACATCCACTGCCTTCTGTGGCTGAGAATTACACAGATTCACAACTCCCTGCGTGAAAAGGTTTTTCCTCATCTCTGTCTTAAATGGCTTACCCCTGATTCTTAAACTGTGACCCCTGGTTCTGGACTCCCCCAACATCAGGAACATTTTTCCTGCATCTAGCCTGTCAAATCCTTTAGGAATTTTATATGTTTCTATAAGATACCTCTCATCCTTCTAAATTCCAGTGAATACAAGCCCAGTTGACCCATTCTTTCATCATATGTCAGTCCCGCCATCCAGGGAATTAACCTGGTGAACCTACGCGGCACTCCCTCAATAACAATAATGACCTTCCTCAAACTAGGAGACTAAAATTGCACACAATAATCCAGGAACGGTCTCACCAGGGCCCGGTACAACTGCAGAAGGATCTCCAATGAAGGCCAACTCTCTCCAACTTTAGAAAACAGTCTACTCCTTTATTCCGACTACCAAGAACTGAGTATTGGTTATTGCTTGATGATTTAGTCAATTTGCTTTAGCCAAGATTGCATTTGCTTTCTAAGGGAAGGAATAGACTTCTGCAAACAATTCTTTAAGTGATAAATATTGTTTAAGATTTGGCAAATGCTTATTTTTCTAATTTTTCAAAGTGATGAAGTTCTTTGAAAATATCATATTCTATTTTTATAAACCATGAAGCCAAGTATTGATCAAAGGAGAATTCTAGAGTCTTTATTGTCCCATGTGGAGCTGAGCAATTGCTTGTTATTAGGCAGCTGGAGACTTGGACCAGTTTGGCAACTACTTATGTGCTTGCACTAGGATAATTGTTGCAGTGCTTCCACACAAAGAAAAAATCCTTAAATAGAATCCCAAATTTCCTAGAATTTGATGGTGTATCCTGAAAATTTAATAAATGCTTCCTGTGTAACTATTTGTTTGTTTTTTTCGCGGGCAACACGTTAACAACACCAGAAAAACAAGGCAAAACATATCTATGTAACTACACCGTATCTGCCTGCTTCTGTTAACTGCCTTCTGTTCTGCAAGGCAGCTTTCGTTGCCTCCAACAGCTTTTGTTGTCTTCGTTCTTTTAACCTGCTCTCATGTGTTTCAGACTCTGCTCTCCCTCCCTCTCCTCCTCTCCTCTCACCTCCCTCCCTCCCTCCCCCCTCCCCCTCCCCTCCCCCCCCCCCCTCCCTCCCCCCTCCCCCTCCCTCCTCCCCCTCCTCCCCCTCCCTCCCCCTCCCTCCCCCACCCTCCCCCTCCCTCCCCCTCCCCCCTCCCTCCCTCCCCCCCCTCCCTCCCCCTCCCCCTCCTCCCCCTCCCACCCCCACTCCCTCCCCTCCTCCCCCCTCCCTCCCTCCCTCCCCCTCCCTCCCCCTCCCTCCCCCTCCCTCCCCCTCCCTCCCCCTCCCTCCCCCTCCCTCCCCCTCTCCTCCCCCTCTCCCCTCTCCCCCTCTCCCCTCTCCACTCTCCCCCTCCCCCCTCTCCCCCTCTCCCCCCTCTCACCCCTCTCCCCCTCTCCCCCCTCTCACCCCTCTCCCCCTCTCCCCCTCTCCCCTCCCCTCCCCCTCTCCCCCTCCCCCTCTCCCCCCTCCACTCTCCACCCTCCCTCTCTCCCTCTCAGTCCCTTGAGCCCAAACACTGTTCTGTAAAATCAAGCCCATAGCGCTGCAGCCGGTAGCGCTATATTATAGACCCATAGCGCTGTAGCCGACAGCTCTTTGTTAAAATTCCCACGCGTTGAACTTGACAGCGCTCTGTTTAAACCTTTGAGCGTCAAACCGACCGCAGTGCTATGTGTATTACCTTATATCATGGGCCGGATGTGGAAATTTCCCGAAATTTCCCGAATTCATGCCATTTCCCTAAAATTAACCCGAAGACAACCAGAATGTCCCAAATTTCGGGTAATTTTCCTTCAAAGAGAAACACTGAATTGATGAACATCAGCATCCCATACTGATTACCTGGAAAGCATTTCTTAAAATTGTGGTTCCCTAATGGTTTATTTCTGTAATATGATATTACCCAAATAAATTTATCAGGGTTTTAACCAAGTGATATAGTAAGGGTTCCCAGAGAAACATCCTTCTGAGGTTGCTCTGATAAAGAAGTTGACTTGCTCCTGGGTGCAGACTCACTAACACCTAATAGATCATCATTGGTAACACAGTTTACAAAACACTGTCCATTTGTTCCTAGAGGTGCAAGATCTTAGTAGATTGAATGAGTTGCAGTAGTCGGAATGAATTCTTGTGATTACTTGTGACTTTACTTTTAATGAAATATTCTGAATTATTTTATAAATTGTATCAAAATATAATATTTTAGCAATTTAATTTATTTCTTCTTAGATTCTTTTTCATTTTGTTTTAAAAGTTCATAGTAGATAGGAGAGTGATAATTAGTTTACGTTTTTTGATTTGCCTGGAGTGATTTATATTTTATTGATCACCTCAAACTACATAACTGCTATGCTTTATTGATGGTAAAGTGCCTTGGAATAGCAAAAGTTCATGAAAAGAACTGCATAAAATTGCATTCTTGTACTGTTCTTGTTGTGGTACCTACTTGCGTGTAGTCAGTTAAATTTTCCTTGTTGATTTATCTTTCTTCCACTTCTGAAGGAGCAGGGTTTGTGGCTCCTGTCCAGAGCCTGGGCAGCAAGTGATGATAGACTGGTCTATCCAATGCAAGAGGTTACAAATATCTCTTTGTCGCTTCAAACAGACTTGGTGAAATGCAGCAGATGTTGCTGAGTGATTTCCATCAAAACCTATCGTGTCATTTGTATCCTGCCATCAGTTACCTCAGCTTAGAGCGATGATTCATTCAGATCTTTCCCTACCTCTGTGATTTGGTTACTCAATGAATGAAGATTAAATCGGACTTCATCTTTTTTTTTCAGCATGACCTTGATCTTGCCCATTTTGGGATTAAGATTGCATTTGATTACACAGACTTCTTAACATCCTCTTATTTATTTTCTTCGATAGAGAGGTGGGTACGCTGTGTGGCGATTGTGATGAAGATGGAAAATTTTATCAGTATGCACACACGGCCTCTTCACCTCGTATCTGTGATAAACCAGGCTACTGGACTCCTGAAGAGGCAGTGGGTAAGAGAGAAAAATAATTGCCAAACCCCTCTTCTGAACCCTGGTGATGCAAGTGCACATTTGTGTTACAACTAGCTGTGTTTTTAATCTGTTATGTTTTATTTCAAAACATTCCACCCATAACCTGCTGTACCAGTTTATTACAGAACAGATTTATTTTTCGCCTGATTTTGGTTTGTAATTCCCTAGTAGCCTTTGATGTGCCAGTTTGCGTGGAATCCTCTTAAAACTTTAGAGTTTACAAAGTGGCACAGTGGTGGAGTTGCTGCCTTACAGCGCTAGAGAACCAGGTTTGATCCTGACTGCATACGCTGTCAGGTTGTACGTTCTCCCTGTGTTCGTGTGTGTTTTCTCCGGGTGCTCCAGTTTCCTCCCACATTCCAAAGATGTACAGGTTTGTAGATTAATTGGCTTCTGTAAATTGTTCTTAGTGTGTAGGATAAAACTAGTGTATGGGTGATCGCTGGTCGGCGTGGACTCGGTAGGCCGAAGGGCCTGTTTCCTTGCTGTATCTCCAAACTAAACTTTGAACAAACATTTTGTTTGGAGTACTAATGAAATATGCTTAATCCTTTGTCATGATATCAGCCTCTGGAATTAAAGCTTTTCCAAACAGGACAGTGAGTTGGAGTCTGTCTTTGAAATCAGAATATGTCAAGTCAGATGTGAAAGACAGGTTGACATACTTTTGCGATTTGGAGGTACAGTTTTGTCACGGTGCTATTTCCAAACAGATGAGATATACTCACAGGTATTGACATGGCAAAGAAGGGCAGGGCATTGCTTCCTGCTGCCTGGCCAATACTTATTTCTCAACCATCATTACTATGCATGTTACCTGGTAACTATCACATAACATATTATAGGACCTAGCCTGGTAAACATTCGGTGCTGTTCGGTGCATGGCATTGATAACACTTCAAAAATACTTAGTAATTGCAAAGTATTTTGGAGCATCCCATAGGTTGTTTTCATGAAATGAGTGCACAAATACACATGTCGCTGATCCATTCCCCCCAGAGATGTTCTCTGACCCGTTGAGTTACTCTGGCACTTTGTGTTTTGCTCAAGATTCCAGCATCTGCAGATTTACAAACACATGAATGCAACAACACAAGAAATAAATATATAAGAGCGTTGAGTTTGATTTATTGTCATGTGTAGCGAGGTACAGTGAAAAGCTTTTGTTGTGCACTAACCAGTCAGCGGAAAGTCAATACATGATTACAATCGAGCCATCCACAGTGTACAGATACATGATAAAAGGAAATAACGTTAATTCGTAATGCAATAAATTATCAGTAATTATTATTAATAATCAATAATGCAATAAATTATCAGTAATACTAGTGCAACCTATACAAAGTCCATAGCAAATCGCTGTTGAGATGTGGTTGTGGTTTGTGTTTGTGCAATATGGTTTAAAAGCCTGATGGCTATTATAGTCTTGAACCTGAGTTGTCAGGCTGCATTACCTTCTTCTGAACAGTAGCAGTGAGATGAGAACGTGGCCAGGGCTGTGACAATCTTTGATGATATCAGCATTTCCTGTAGATCCCTTGAATGGAGGAGATATTGTGCATCAGCTAGCATAGCGTTTGACAGTGAGATCTTGCTCTAATGCAAGGGGATCAAGAGAGATGGAGACTAGGCTCGGAACTAATGGGAAGTTTATGCTCAGCAGTTGAGTTACACTATTTAGACGACATTTGCAATTGTACACTTTAGGAGGCAGTCCAAGCCTTTATTGAAGCTTTCACTGAAGCACATGAGAACAAGATACCACCACCTTCAATGCACCAGCATAGTGTATGATCACTTGATAAAAAGGGTTATTGAAAATCAAGATCTTAGATGGGGCAAAACTCATTGTCTATAAGGCAACAAAGATCGCTTTCCTCCTATATGCTTCTGAGACCTGGACTACTTACAATGTTAATGGCCAATATCAGTTCCTTGTGCCAGACCAACATCTCCAACACCAAAGCCCTAGATTCATCTCAGTTATTGCCCTTAGAGAGTCGACTTTGTTCTCATATCCAACCCTAGACTCCTGAAACAGATCTTGATCTCTTATCATGGAAAAGATTATCAGGCAGGTGGAGAGAAGGATTCAAGGATGTTCTCAAAGCACCGCCCTCAATGACTGCTGAGAATATCCGGTCCATGGCTGCTCAAAGTAGAGAAAGAGTATTCTGGATGGTATGGAGAATTATGAGTTCCATGCTTTAAGAGCACACGGAAACCTTCAGTAAGTGGCAAAATGGGTGCACAACCTCAAACTACCTGTGCACCTGCCAGATTTGTGGCAGAGTCTCTGGTCTCCACATCACCCTCATTAGCGATCACACAGCCCACAAATCCTGAGGGACAGTCAGATAAAGCCAGAGTGTTTGGAATTCAGCAATTTTATCCAAGTTTGGAACAAATCTCCAATGATTCCTGGAACAGATTCTTAGCCAAACCCAAGTCTGCATTTATATAGCACCCTCATGTCCTTTTCACGATATCCCAAAGACAATTTAGTATGCAGACTGTCATATAATATAGGAAACCCTGTTGCCAATGTGCATACTGTTACATGACAATAACCAGGTAATCTATATATTTATGGTATCGAGTGAAATATAAATACACTGTATTAGCCAACCCTGCACTGGACAATGCATTGCTCTTCATCAAACTAAGCCATCACATTTTATTTCCACCTATGAAAACAATAGTGCTATGGTAAAAGTTAATTTAACAGTCAGGTACACCCTCAGTAATGCTAAGCATGAGGAAGTTTGTGGCTGATCACTTTTATTTGATGGCTGGTCTTGCTAAATATATTGGAGTGTGTCTATGGCGTGAAGATGTGGTGGTCAGGTCAGTAGAAGATGCCTCTCCAGCACATTGATGAAGACATTACCAAACGGACCTTGAAAAATAACTGACTGATGATGCTGGAAATCTTAAATCACAAAAGAAAAGGCTGGATATTCTTAGCAGACCAGTCAACAATATCCATAGAAATAGAAACATAATTAATATTTAATGTTGATAACTGTTTATGAGGACTATCTTCTGTTTTTGACAGCAAACATTATTGACATGCAGGCAGATATTACATAAAGTGTTCCTCACATCAGAGTGTGTCTGTTATCTATATTACTAAAAGTCTGATCTTGACCACTTCCTGTTATTCTGTATATTGAATTTAGAAAAAACGCTGCCACTTACAGCTGTGAATTTTGGCCATCTTACTCAGAGTGTCCCTCCGCTGTGCTGGACAAGAGGATTTTTCCCATCAATGAAAAATAAAAGAGTTATTAGTGTTTAAAAAATGTTGAGATTCTTTCTCCTGAAGGCCACGCCCCTTCTGGAGGGACTATAAAACTCAGAAGTGTTGAGTGCCTCAGTCAGACTCTACAAGATGGGGGAATGAGAGGGTCATGTCTCTCAGTCTGAGCTGTGAATAACACTGAACACATTTCTACTAAACTGTGAGTGGTTTTACTGACCTGTCAGTGCCCTTAATGTGGTTTGAAAATATAGTTTGGAAATGCTAAAGCTGTGTTGCCTTTGGTTTGGAAATGCTAAAGCTGTGTTGCCTTTGGTTTGGAAATGCTAAAGCTGTGTTGCCTAATTAAAGTTGCCTTGCCATCTATATAATTAAAAGTCTAATCTTGACTTTATAAAAAATGCTACCACATACGGCTATGATTTTTGGCCATATTAATTAGAATCCCCCTCCGCTCATCAGGGTCCGAGGATTGTTCCCATCGATGAAAAATGAAAGAGTTATTAGTGTTTCAAAAATGTCGACATTCTCTCTCCTGGTAATCACGCCATGAAGGCCACTCCCCTTCTGGTGGGAGGGGGGGAGGGACTATAAAACCCAGAAGTGTGGGCGTGACAGTCTCTGCAAGAGGAGGGAGAGGTCACAACTCACTGTCTTTAGTGGCCTTGCACCCTGCTTGACATGGTATGAAACTGCACTTGAATTTGGTGGCCTTGCACCCTGCTTGAAATGGTATGAAACTGCACTTGAATTTGGTGGCCTTGCACCCTGCTTGTAATGGAATTTCAAGGAATAGCTGTGAGTCAACTGCCAGCCCACCAGCCGTGAGTGAGTGAGCTGCCAGTGCAACAGGCTTGAGTGACTGAGCTGCCAGGCCAAGAATCCATTTGGCCCACAATGTCCATACTAGCCCTCTGGAAACCAGTCCTTTCAGCCCACAACACCCATACTAGCGCTCCAGAAAGCCGCCCCCCCCCCCCCCCCCCCCCACTGGCCACCAATATTGGTATTGGTGGAGAGGTGGAATATTGCGTTGAGGGACCAGCCCTCCCGTGTGATGTTGGGACCCAATGGGTCCCACTTAGTCTAGTTACTTCATGTTGCTTCTCTCGTCTACTGTCACAGAACCATTCTGGCAGCCACAAGCAAAGACACAATAAGTTTGATCTCCTGCTCCTTCGATTGACTGAGTACTAATGTCCCATCTAAGGAACATCACCTCACTTTTAAGATTGCTAGGTGCTACTTCCAAAGTGATCTTTAACATCTGTTATTGAACTGTTGGCCTCCTTGCTTTGCACAATTGGTGGAGTAAGCAAATTGTAGAGGTTGTTTGTAGAGGACCTCTGTAGGAATTTGTAGAGGAACTCATGGGTCTGGAGGGCACAATGCGGACACGTATGGGCCATTCTCTCCCACCTGTATATCACAGCCTGTCTAGTCATTGGGCTTCATGGAGGATTTTGGGACTATGTCCGATGAAAATAGCTGTAAATAGAAGCACATATGATTGTCGGAAGAATAGTCCCGAGCCAAAACATTACTGATCCTTTTTCTCCAGTCTGAAGAAGGGTCTTGATCCAAAACATTACCCTTCCTTCTTCTCCAGAGATGCCTCGTGACCCACTGAGTTACTCCAGCACTGTCGATCTTCAGTATAAAGCAACATCTGGAGCTCCTTTCTACACAGAGATAAGATTATTGACTAGTCCGTGGAACTGCTCCTAATTTCTGCATGAGTCCAACTGTGTGAGAACATGTTGGCATCGACTGGGTATTTTCATTCGTGTGTTCAAATCTAATTCTAGGAAGCTGTTAAATAAGATCTTTATTCTTATTTGTAATTGTTTGATACAAATTCAGTAATTTACCTGATCACCACAACCTCACACCATAGACATACTCCATTTCTAAGGGCAGTTAAGAGCCAACACATTGCTGTGTGTCTAGTGTCACCTAAAGGCCAGACTGAGTAAGCACAGCAGGCTTTCTTCCTTAAGTTGCATAGCTTTTGAAGGGCACTCTGGTTATATTGTCATCATTGCTAAAGCATATACTTTTAATTCCAATTCTATTAAGTTACAGAATTTAAATTCTCCTAGATTGGATTGGAATTCACTTCAGTCCAGACGCCAGGAGCAGGACAAGGATGGTGCCTTATTCCAGAAAATGGATGAACTTTATGGCAATATATAATTTATCTGGACTCTCTCTTAAACCTTCTTCAAGAGTAGCATCTCATATTATGCTTGGGTAGACAAAACCTAAGGCCTGACCTTTGGGAAGAAAAGACACACAGTGCTGGAGTAACTCAGCGGGTCATGCAGCATCCCAGCAATATGGATACGTGACGTTTCAGGTTGGGACCCTTCTTCAGGTGGATTATAGTGGGGTGGGTGAGGAAAGCTGGACAGGTAATGGGTGAACAGGCGAGAGAGGGTTTTGCTAGGCAGAGTGTGTGGGGGAGAAAGGCGAGGGGGAAACGTTAGAGATTATTTAAAATAGTAAGATTAAACGAGAACTTACCAGTTTGAAGTTTGATCTTTATTTTATGCGGAGTTGCGATGAGGGATTTCGTGAAGAACCCGCCAGCACGCATGCGCGACATTCTTCAAAGCAGCGGTGTGGAATCACAGAACCAACAAACAAAGAAATGACTTGTTATAGTAAGATTGAAGAGACTCTAATTACCAGTTGACTTTATGATCGAGGGTTGGGAGCGGAGGGCACGAAATCCCTCATCGCAACTCCTCATAAAATAAAGATCAAACTTCAAACTGGTAAGTTCTCGTTTAATCTTACTATTTCATTTCAGAGTCACGTGAGTGACTTCGTGAAGACTTCAAAGCTCTGTGATTTCATGCCCTGGACCACGTCCATGCTCTCACACATGCCACTATAAGGATGGATAGGAGTAATCAAGTTTTCAGACTGGATGTACTGAAAAATAATAATATTTATTAATTATAACAAAGAAAAACCCCTCACTGGGGAGTAGCTGTATGTTCTTGACCCGCATTCAGCACGGCCTCCGCGAACATTACAGGAGCGGCAACAGGTTTGTTGTAAAACCGTTGAAAAGTGGCTTCACTAGCCCATCCCGCTGTGGCAAGAATATGATCCATGGGCACCTCCATGACCTTTGCCGCCGACGTCGATGCAGCCCTGGTGGAATGGGATTTAAAGACATTAGTGTCAATACCTGCTGCGTCCAAGACGATCCTGAGCCATCTGGAGATCGTCTGAACCGACACTCTATGGTGTGGTTTTTGTGGCTGATTAGCAGATATTTTTCCATTCCCCTTAAATTCCGTGTCACTTTTATATAGTGGCGGATATGAGTGGCTAAACATAGCCTAGCATCAGCGGGATGTGCTGGAAACACCAGCTGCAGCCCTGTGAACCCAGGTCTATGCTGCTTTAGTAATTCATCAATATAGAAAATTACTTTCTCTGGGGTAGAGACCATTCTGTCAATCTTGATCTTTTGAAGCGTCTGTGCCCTTTGTGCTGAGGTAAGTGCCAATAACATCACCAGCTTCATGGTGAGTTTGTCCAAATCGAGCCCAGCCATGGGCGACCATGTCCCGAGTAGGGTTAATACTCTCCCAATGTCCCAGGTAACATTGTAACGGGGTCTGGGCGGGTTAGAATTAAATATTCCCCGCATCAATTTGGACACCAGTTTATTGGATCCTACTTCGATATTGAGGTAGAATGATAGCGCACTCCTGGCGCTATTGATGGCACTGTAGCTGAGGTGTTCGGCATGATGCAACCCCGCAAGAAATTCCAGCACATCTGTTATTGTGACGGAGTCATATGCAATGTTCAAGCGGCCGAAGTAGGTTTCCCATTTCCTGATTTGCGTTAAATATTGCCGTCTTGTGGACTCCCTGCATGATGCTCCAATTGTATCCATTGTCCTTGACGAGAGACCATACTGCAGTAATGGTCTATTCAGAACCTGCAAACCATTAATTTCAAATGACTATGGCAGGGATGATGTTCCTCTGAAGCAGGGTTCGTCACCAATTGTGGGCAATTCTCTAAGAGGGCCCATGGTTCACTTATCATTCCAAGGACCACCGGATACCATGGCTGTGTAGGCCAGTCGGGTATGATAAGAATGCCTTTAGCAGCATCTGACTGGATTTTCCGCAATACCCGACTGATGAGGCAAAATGGAGGAAATGCGTAGAAAAACCATTTTCCCCCAGTCTAGCGAGAAAGCGTCCATCGCCATTGCCCCAGGATCTGGTTCCCATGATACATATGTTGGTACCTGATGGTTTAACCGTGACGTGAAAAGGTCAATATCCGGTTTACCAAATTTGGCTGTAATTTTGGCAAATATTTGGGGATTTAACATCCACTCAATGTTGTCATTAAATTTCCGTGACCTGGTGTCCGCCACTATATTGAGTTTACCTGGTAGATATGTATCTGAAATCCAAATATTCCGTTTATGCACCAGAGCCAAATTGTATTTGCCAATTCATCACATGAAATTGACCTGGTACCGCCCATATGATTTAGATATGCCACCGCAGTGGTGTTGTCTATTTGGAGACGGACATGAGTGTCAGTAATGTTTTAACAATAAGCTCTAAGTCCGTGGAATGCCCCTAGCATCTCCAAATAATTTATCCCTTGTGATAACAAAAGGGTAGATTCAAGAGTGTCCCATCTGCCCCCACAACTTGTGTTGTTGTCCGTAGCTCCCCAGCCATGGGAGCTTGCGTCTGTTTGTAAGTACACCAATGGACGAGGCACAATGATGGGTTTGAATGAGTTACGGATATTGTCAATCCACCATTGTAACTCAATTTTTGCCTTGAATGGCAGCTGCATGGGTCTATCAAAATGTCCAACATTCAATTTTAATGCTGAAATCTTGGATCTTTGCAAATTTTGATAATGTAAAGGTCCGAATTGAGCAGCTGGAAAAGCTGCTACCATTTTCCCAATTACCTTAGCAGCTTGTCTGATTGATGGTATACTGGCGCAGACCAGATTATTACATGCTTCAATGATATCCCCAACTTTGTTAATTGGTATGGTGGTAATCATTCGATTGGAATCAATCGTAAATCCCAGATAGTCCATGATCTGTGAAGGACAGAACTTCGATTTATCTGGATGGATAATAAATCCCATTTTTGAAATAATTTCACAGTGGCTGTAACTGCCAATTTTGCTGATTCCAATATATTCCCAATGATTAGGATATCATCCAGGTAAGCCATAACCATATGGTTTTGCCTCCTTAGTGTTGCTAACACTGGCTTTAGTAATTTAGTAAACAATCTGGGGGCTGTGGTAAGCCCATTGGGCAAAGCTCTGTATTGCCAAAGTTGATCCATCCAGGTAAATTTTAAGAACTTCCTGTGATGTTTCTGAATGGATACCAAATAGTATGCATCTTTTAAATCAATGCATGCCATGAAGCAGCCCTTGGAAACCAGAGATTTCGCTGTCTCGAACGTGTCCATTTTAAAATGGGTATATTTTACAAAAGTATTCAAATGGGTTAGATCTATGATAACCCGACATCCACCATCTTTCTTGGTTTTTGTGAAAATGTTGGATACAAATTCAATTGATTCGTGGATAGTTCTTTCTATCACCCCTTTTTCTTGTAATCTCAAGATTTCAGCATAGCCTTCTGCTACTTCCTTATTGGAAAGTGCAAATTTGCGATTCTGCATATGCTGAGGTGGAGGAAGTTGACCATTTATAAACTCAATCTCATGGCCTTGAATACTTTGTAAAATAAACTCATCTGAGGTGATGGTACCCCATGCCTCCTTAAAGAACCGTAATCTCCCTCCAACATGTGAGGTTAGACATGCAAGTGCATGAAATCCAGACCGCCTTACCTCCATGGTTATGGGCGGTCCCTGGCATGTTTGGTGGGACGTGGAGGTGCTGGGTTGTGCTGGTGATGCGGTTGCCGCATCTTCCATGCTGGCCGCTGCGGGCCTTGCCCTAAAAAAGGCCTCGGCTGTTGAAATTGCTGGTATTGTGGAGGCGCCGGTATGTAGATCCTTGCTGGCCTTTCGGTTTGACCCCGTGGCCTAGAATATGGCGTTTTCCTGGCCGTTTGTCTGGTCGAGGTGTGCGACCTCATAAGACCCACTGTCTTGGCATGGTCGTCTAGATCCTTGACCTGCTTCGGTAGGTCTTCCCCGAATAGTTGTCTGGGTGGTGGTGTTGGAGATGCTCTGCATAGACCCACAAATTTGGGATTTAGAGTGGGCTTGATGGTACTTTTCCGAAACGCATTTATCTCATATTGCGTATTACACAATAATGCAAGAGCGTCCTCCTGTTCAGTGTTTAAATCCATCCCGTCCACCGACCTCGCAAAAGCGGTAATCCCAGACGTGAGCAATTTTAGGATTCTTTGTAATTTTATCTCCTGTGCTCTTATGCCCGGGCTTATATTGCCCCAAATAGGCATATTTACTATAGGTACATTGAGTGAGTTGCAATTACTCGGTGCCTTGTACCTATTCATGGCTTCCGCAAGGACCTGATCCTGTAGTTGGTGATTGGTGAGGAAGTCAATGGTAGCGGCCAGTTTTGGTTTAAGAGGTTGCCCCGATGATTTGGGTAACGCAAACTTGGCTGCCACATCCAAAAGTTCTTCCTGAGGAACCTCAGGAGCCTCTGGTTTGTGTACCAATATATCCTCTTCTTCTCCTGGCTGCCTCATGCTACCCATTGACGATGGGGATATATCCAAAAGTCCCCTGGAACTGGACATTTCCTGCCGTTGACTTTGCTGCAGGATCCGTTCCATCATCCTCTCCATTCGTTCGATGCATCCTTCATCGTGAGTGAATGGGAGGTCAAAGCCCTCATGCCCGAAGGAACTCCTGAGGCTCCTATCACCGGCCCGTACCTCGTCGAGGTAATCTCGGTGCCGTGATGGAAAGTCGCTGCCAGCCGCCTCGGCGGAGCTGTACGACTCCCGCGCGTATCTGCTCATTCGCCTTCTTTTGGATGAGCTAGGTCCGACTGCCTCAAAGGCCATATGCGGTACCTGCCGCCGCAGCGTGGTGACCCGACATCCGCGCGGGCTTGCCGCCTGTCCTTCTCCTGGACTCAGGCGACGTACGGTCCCGTCGCTAATGGGAGATGTGGTGACCTTGGTGAGACTCCACCTGCATGACTTCTACTGGTTCTGCTAGGTTGTGAGTCTACACTGGCCCTTCCTGGTCTGCCAGTGGACTTGGGTCTCCGTAAGCCACCAGTCCGCAGTCTAGCGCCCTCTGGTGAAAATTCTGAAAGGGCTTTGCTGTTGAGCTCTATCCCTGGCTCTTCCATGAGGGCTCGGGGAGAAAGGCCATGCAGCAGCACGTGAAACCCGTTTGCTCATTTCAGCCAACGTTTCTCTCCCTGTTGGAGATGGTGAAATGGAGTCAGGGTCTACCTGCTCCGGCGCCGTTCCAACTTGCTGCTCTGCGGGTTCCCCGCTCGTACACAGCTGTGTCGGTGGGTCGGGTCCTGTAGTCACAGGGCTCCCCTACTTTCGCGTCTTTTTACCGGCCCGTCTTGCGGGTGCTGCCGTTGTAGAGAGCTCCGGGAATAATGGCCGATGACTCCTTTCGGAAGTCCTGCGGCCTGTACTCCTTTTATCCATATCCCTGTTGAAGAAAACACAGTTCAAACACC
This sequence comes from Raja brachyura, assembly GCA_963514005.1. The sequence goes on from OY740790.1 coordinate 28,043,568, forward strand.
AGGGACAACCAGCTCAAGGTTGCCTATACTTAACTGAGCAGTCCTTATGAAGGGCTGGTGGTGAGCCGCGCTCCACCTCCAGCCGTCGACTGCAAATGCGAGCGACAATATGTCGCGCATGCGTGCTGGCGGGTTCTTCACGAAGTCACTCACGTGATTCCGAAATGAAATTGGAAGTTTATGTTCATACTGCCCAAGTGAAATATGAAGTACAGATTCTCCTTTTGCATATGACCTCACTCTGGCAATGGAGGAGGCCCAGGACAGAAGGGGAATGGGAAGGGAATTTAAAATGGTGAGCAGCCAGGTGATCCAGTAGGTCTTGGCAGATTGAGTGCAAGTGTTCAATGATACAGTTGTCAAGTCTATGCTTGGATTTGCCAATGTACAGGAGGCAATATCAGAAATGCTGCATGAGTAGATGAGGTTAGAGGAGGTGCATGTGAACCTCTGCCTTACCTGGAAAGGACTGCTGGGCTCCGTGGATGGAGGTGAGGGAGGAGGTATAAGGATAGGTGTTACATCTCTTGTGGTTGCAGGGGAAAGTACTTGGGGAGAGGATGTTTTGGGTGGGATGGAATGAGTGAACCAAGAAGTTGCAGAGGGAGCAGTTTGGAAGGCGGAAGGGGGTGGAGATGGGAAGATGTGACTGGTGGTGGGATCACATCGGAGGTGATGGAAATTTTATAGGATGATGTGTTGGATGTGGAGACTGGTGGGCTGACAGGTGAGAACCGAGATAACTCCATACCTGTTCCATTCAGGAATGAGAGCAGGATCACGGGACACAGAAAGACACAGATAAAGGATCCATCTATGACAGCCTGGGGGAAACATTGTTTACAAATAAAAGAGGACATCTCAGATATCCTAGTGTGAAAAGTCGTATTTTGGGAGCAGATTTGGCGGAGATGGGGGAATTGAGAATATGGTACTCCTAGCAAGAGGCAGAGTGGGAGGAAATTGAATCCAAATAAATGTGGGGGGTTTGTAGATTTGTAGTAGACATCAGTCGATAGTCTGTTCCCTGTGATGGAGACAGAGAGTTTAAGAAAGGGGAAAGAGATTTATTCCAGGTGAATTTGAGGGCATGGTGGAAGTTAGTGGTAAAGTTAATGAAATCATTGAGTTGTTCAGGAGTCAGCCCCTATGCAGTCGTTGATGTAGCGGCTTCCCATTCCCATACTGACCTTTCTGTCCTGCAATCCTCCAATGCCACAGTGAGGCCATACACAAATGACTGTCTCTATTCTTCGCCGTCTATTTTTCTTCCTTCCACTCACTATTCCCACTGCAGGTTCAACATTTCGCTCATTCTCCATTTCTACATATCTTAATTCCTTATCAGATTCCGCTATTGAGCCTTTTGTTTTCTCTATTTTTCACCTCTGGGGAAAACCCAAGCAGTCACAGGGAGAATGTACAAATCCGTACAGAAAGCACCCATAGTTCGATTGAACCTGGGACTTTGGTTCTGTAAAGCAGCAACTCTACCGCTGTGCAATTGTGCCGCCCATCCTTCTCTTTGTTTCTCACTACCAGCTAGTTCCCGTCCATTCCAAAGGTTCCTGACCAAAAATATCATCTGTCCATTTCCCTCCCCAGATGCTACATGACCTGCTGAGTTCCTCAGCACTTTGTATTTTCTCATGATTCCAGCATGTCTTGTATCTCCAAATTTTGAAATCTGGCAGCATTCCTTCAACCAGAGTATGATAGACACAAAATGTAGGAGTAACTCAGCGGGTCAGGCAGCATCTCTGGAGAGGAGGAATGGGTGATGTTTCGGGTCAAGACCCTTCTTCAGACTGATGGCAGGGGAGGGGCTATAATGGATGTGCTCTGATGTGAAGTACCCTATATCTGATCTCCACTACATTGGTACTTTATTGTCACATGTACTGAGGTATAGTGACATTCATTTCTGTATACAGTTCAGTACAAGTATCACCATACTTAGGCACTTAGATGCATCTTAGTCAGGCATCTCATACTGTACAAGTGTAAATCAGTATTACACTGAGACAGTATACAGAGTTACCAGATTTGGCGCCATTTTCTAGTCCAAGTTGTTAATGGTGTAGAGTTCTGAACCTGACCATGAAGGCCTGTTGCCATGGCGATGTCGCTTGATCAGCCTGGCAGAATAGAATAGAATGCCTTTATTGTCAGTCAAACAAACGGAGGTTTGAACAAAATTTAATTCCCTTCAGTCATAACAACAAAATAAACATAACACACAATTAGCACAGTTCCACACAAACATACATCACAGTGAATCTCCAAACACCTCCTCACTGTAATGGAAGGCAAAAGTCTTATCTCTTCCCTGTTCTTCTCCCGCGGTCAGGCAGTCAAACTGCTGCGTCGAGGCGATCGCGGCTCTTGATGTTAAAGCCCCCAGTGGGCAACGGTAAGTCCAGCGGCCGGTTAAGCTGCACCGGATGATGTAAGGCCCTGCGGCGGGCCGATTCAGACCCCGCAATTCGGGCGGGCGAAGTTGCCGTTGCGGGAGCTCCCGAAAATCGGACTCCTACCAGGGACCTGCGAGCTCCCGATTTTACGGTCCACAGGGCCTGCGGCCGAAGTCTCCGAAGCTCCAAAGTCGGGTCACAGCTGCTGTGTCACCCACAGCCTCCGAGTCAGCCAGCTCCGTGATGGTAAGTAAGTCTGCAGGTTCTACGACTGGAGCCCTCAGGTTGATTCCGGTTGCAGGCCGCCAGCTCCACGATGTTAGGCCCCAGCGAAACTGAGACACGACAAGGAAAAGGTTGCATCTCCGTTCAAAGGAAGAGATTAAAAAGTTTCCCCCACTCCCCCCTTTCCCCCCCCCCCCCCCCCCACATATACACAACTAAAAATAAACCAAAAACATACTCCTAACAAGAAAAAAAGAAAAAAGACAGACTGACTGCAGGTGAGCCGTAGCCACAAGGCGCCGCCACCAAACAATGAAGCCATTGGTGTCCTCCACCACTGCTGCACCATTGCTGGTGCTTGCACATTCTTGTGCTCAGGAGCTAATAGGTCAAATCACGTATGCAAGTTCCAACATGTGCACGGTACCTAATCCAAAAGTCCCAGGGAGGAAAACATGCAAGAGTGGGCAGGCACACTGTGGCGTAGTGCAAATTCTTCCAGATCCCTGCATGATAGATAGTCTAGCTCCATGATGGATGATGGAAAAAAAACATAATACTTTGCAGGACGTGAAGGTGTCTGGAGTAATTTAATCAGAAGAAAATGAAATTTCTTTCAGCAAAGTCCAAAAAACAACACGTGGTGAGCAGCTGGGTTAATAGTGAGAGTTCCATCAGCACGGTCCATGAGTCGCTTTCTGAAATCAATTAGTGATACACTGCTCGGATGGAGGTAGGAGTCGGATGGGTGGTGCTAGTGGGCAGAGTTCTTTCAGGGCACGCAGTCGGCTTTCTGCGAGGTTAGCAAGATAAGACAAGAAACATGGGTGGGAGAAGAGGATCGAAAAGCAAAGGCAAAGATGTTTTGTCAGTAAGTGTGGAGATACAGAGGACATCTGTATATTAATTTATTCCATGTATTCTTCGCTTTTGTGGAAATGATCAGTAATTAGCCTTCTTTCCAGGAAAGGTTGAAATCTTTTCACTCTAGTTTGCACAGTGTCCAATTACACTACAGTGGGGGCATGCCCCACCATTGACAGCACAGCCATGCTACCCCACAGTTACATAGAACAGCCTCATTTCTCACCCATTGTACAGCAGAATCAGATTCCCCACCACTCCTATGTACTGGAATCCTCCACAATAATTCTGGGCCTCTTACACTGACACTGTCTTCCCCACTTACCTTGCTCTGCTCTCATGCGCACGAACATGGTGCCCTCATTCACGTGTGTGTGCCAAATATGCCGCACGTGTAGACATGCACACGCACACTCGTGTAAGGTCATCCACACGCATGTGTCCTCTCTCGCCTACACACACTCGCATATACACTTGTACAACTCTTGCACACTCTCTTTCCCATTGATGCAGCTTACCTGAGGTGCCATAGAGTATGGAAATAGGTTGTGTGTCCCAACTTATTCATGCTGACCAAGTTGCCCAACCAAGTTATTCATGCTGACCAATTTGCCGTTGCATTGAGGAAATGTTGTTCTGTCCAAAGTCCATATTTCCTGTAAGAGATTGAACCAAACCATAACCTTTTTAATTTAGTTTAGCGATACAGCATGGAAACGGGCACTATGGCTCACCGATTCCACGCTGACTGATAATCACCGTACACTAGTTCTATCCTGAACATTAGGGGCAATTTGCAGAAGCCAATTAACCCATATAATTGCACATCTTTGGAATGTGGGAGGAAACTGGAAAGTCCGGAGAAAACCCATGCGGTTACAGGGAGAATGTACAAACTCTGTACAGACACCACCCGTGATCAGGATCGAACCTGACGTTGTAAGACAGTAACTCTACCGTTGTGCTGCCTGTAGATTCCATAGATCTTTGTCCTTGTGTCTCTCTATCACTGATGTAAATGTACTATTCCACTATTTGACCTGAGGCAGGAAAGTTCTTCCAGTACCCGAGTCAATATTTGTCATCAATCAACATGACTGAAAATGGGTGGCCTGGACATTGATACCGTTGCTCTTTGTTGGAACATCATGTAGGCAAATGATCTGCTTCTCTCCATAGTCAGTCACAGTAACTGCAACTTGGAAGTTACCGAGTTGCCATGCGATGTTGCATGGTCTAATGTGGTCTGGGACTTTTGATGGAGGGGAAAGGTGTGATGTCAGTGGAGATTTTAACTGTGAGGGCAGTTTATTAAGGGCAGTGTTTGTTTGCTGCAGGGCCGCCTGATGTGGATGAGCCATGTGAACCCAGTCTGCAGGCCTGGAGCCCTGAGCTTCACCTTCAACACATGAACATGTCGGTGCCTTGTCCCCAGCCCGACGGCTGCATGCTGGAGGTGCATTTTGCCTACCCTGTTGTCGCCGACTCTCTCTCTGTCTGGGTGGTCTACCTGTCTGCTGGTTTGGAGAAGGGCGTCTCTGCCATCAAGATTGTGACCGTTGACAAACAGGAAATCCAGCTTGGGGGGTCTTACCATACTTTTTGCAACGTCCCGCTGTCTGTCAAAATCAACGTCAAAAGGAAAGTGGCCAGTGTGAAGATCTACACCTTTGATGAGAAGATGCAGCTGGACGCGGTACTCTTGACGTCCAGGTCTCAGGACCCCTTGTGCAATATGTGCAAGTCCCTGAAGTATAAGATTGTGAGGGAACCTCCATTTCACAAGGGACGAATGTTGACTGTCACCCAAAAGGAAAGAATATTCATCGACTGGTGAGTTATTGCAGTGGGAAGTTGCAACCTAATGTGAGAACTTGCCTTGGTATAAAACCCATCCACTCTTCGCATGTCATCCCTGCATGAAAGCTGAGCAGGCAGTGTAGGAAGCTAAGCAAACAGCCCACAACCTGGTAGTCTGACATTTAGTGTGAGTGCTTGAGAGATAAGTATTAGATAATTACTCCTTTTCATAGTTGAGCTGTGCACTCTTTGCGTTCACCTGGGAAGATGGTTGAAATAGGATGGGGTAATGGCATTCGGAACAATGAGAGTTAGTAATAAGAGGTTCAGAATTGCCATTGCAAATCAAAATTGCAGGGAAAATATAATAAAAAGGAAATGTAGATGCTGGTTTATACCAAGGATAAACAGATTATGCTGCAGTAACACAGCGAGTCAGGCAGCATCAAGTAGCAATGTTACAAAATTTTGAGATTTTAAAAATCAAGTCTGCAATTTATCCCATCAGATAAAGCATAAAAAGAAGTTTAATTTGACACCTAATTTACTTTCATATCTTCAGTATTAAGAAAGTTATGGCCATTTTCATACTCGGAAATGAGCATCTTGCTTCCCATTGCCTTTCAATTGACTTAACTCAAAAGCTGTGATCTGGAAAAGTTAAAAGTCCATAACATTCTTAAAAATTAAGAGAACTCAATGAAATTTTCAGTTATTATAGATTGAAGCATTCTGAAACAAATATTAAACAATCTTACTTGGATGACCTGAAATTAAAGCATATAATTAGTTAGTTATCTAATTGTAGCTAATTACAAAATTCAATGAGTAGATCTAAACATCTATCAATTTCTTAAGAAAAGATAAACTTTTTTAAAATTGCCTAAGTGTCCAAATAACATTCACACAATAATCCACAATATAACATAATTTTTAAATCTAATTTTCATGAATTTCTGGGCCAAATGGAAGGAATTTAGTGTTTTATGCCTGTAAATTAATGGCCATTTAAATCAACTTGCGAGTGGGTTTTAGTGGAATGCGGTGGATTAGAACGTTGCGGTTAGCGGTGAAGTCGGGGGGAAAAATACTGGGGGTTCATACATTTTTTGGGGACCCCATTTCGCAACATAAAAATATTATAAATGCCTCCCGAAAAACCAACTTTTAATATAAAAATAAAGTATTTAACTTTTTTTCTCCCCTACGGAAAATGCTTCCGGTTGTCTGCGCTCACGGCTTTTGAAGGTGATTTTTAAATTACTCTAGTTAATAAATAATGTAGAGTAATTTAAAAATACCACCATTCATGAAATGTCGGAGCGATTTTTCTTCAGCAACCAAATCACCCGACATTGATCGATTTGTGCTGCCTGTTGAAAAACGGCACTTTAAGCCCGCCCCCCTCTGGAAGGCGCGAAAGTCGCGCACACGGGGAGCGGCAGAAGTGCAGCGCCGGTAAAGGTACGTTTTGTAACATACCTACATCAAGTTAGATCTGAAGAAGAGTTCTGACCCCAAACATCACCTATCAATTTTCTCCAGAGATGCTGCCTTCCATAATATGTTGATGTGTATTTTCCTTTGTGATTGATTAGTTTATTTGATAACTTCCCATTTTTAATTTTTAATTCTCTTTGACTTTTATAACATTACTTGTCATGTCATATCTACATGTTCTATTTCCCTGGTAAATATTGAAGTAAAATCACGATTAAATATTTTTGCCATCTGGTTGTTATTCATATTGCCTGATGATCCTTCAAGTCCAGCCTTCCCATCCAGGTCCGGATCAAATCCTGTTCTCCATTGCTCTGGAGCAGCAGCTCTACCTACTGTGTTACTGTGCTGTCTGTTTTAAGATATAATATAGGCAATGTTTTCCAACTAAAGAATATATTTTATATAACACATGGTTTGAAAAAAATGAAGCAAGAAAACTTCATGAGTCGATGTAGAATTTATTTTGAACATTCAATATTGGTATCTTGCATGAGTTTAGTGTAGTTTAGATCAGAGATACAGCACGGAAACAAGCCCTTCGGTCCACCGAGTCTGCACCCATTAACACTATCCTACACCGCTTTTTACATTATCCTACACCCATTAACACTATCCTACACACACTAGGGACAATTTACACATAAGCCAAGCCAATTAACCAACATACCTGTACGTCTTTGGAGTGTGGGAGGAAACTGAAGATATCGGAGAAAACCCATGTGGTCACGGGGAGAATGTAAAAATTCTGTACAGTCAGCATCCGTTAGTCGGGATCGAACCCGGGTCTCAGGTGCTGCAAGCACTGTAAAGCAGCAACTCTATCATTGTGTCACCATGTCGCCCACAATGGCCTATCAGAAAATTTGTGTGTGAGAAGGAATGGTGGTTTTTGAGAATGTGTCCCCCTCCTAAATGCCTGTATCACGTGGCCTATTAAGATATTTGTGTGTGAGAAACAGCGGTAGTTTTAGGGATTCTGTTCCCCTCCTAAACGCCTGTGTAACCTTCTTATGTTGCTGCTGTGGGGCGGTAAGCCTGTGGTGTTGTTGAGGACTCTTCTGTTTGATCTGGCGGGTGTTAATAAGTTACAATCTGTAATGAAATCACATTTCAACCTACATGTGTTTCACATCTTGAGTAAAAACTAGGAAGTTTGAAATGCCGGCCATTAATGGGAATGGAGAGATGCATGGGCGACCAATGTCTGGATTTGTTCCAAAGGTTATTTCAAAGGCAGTGAGAAAACAGCCTGATATAAGGTTTCACTCAAAGATATACAAGCTAAACCATGGCCATTAGCCTGGCTCCTTGCTGCCATGTGAATTGCTGGTTTTCAGATGGCTTCCTTCAGACTTAGATGATGGAAGAAGCTTATCAGTATGCCACCTTCAGCAGCATCATCATTCCTACCTTGTTTGCATCTCCTACTTCTAGTCTACATTATCGATAATTTCGGCACAATTATTTCCAAGAGGAATGGCTGAATGAGATTCCTTCCTTCATCCTTGCATTTGGAGCGCAGCCTATATCCAGTCACACAAGGTCACCAGTACCCTTGGCTCAGTTGGTACTGGAATTTTACATGAGGAGGTGTTGTTCTATCCTGCGATCTCATAGGATCATGAGGCATACAGCACAGAAACAAATTTTAGACTTTTGAGATACAGTGCAGAAACAGGCCCTCAGCCCACCAAGTCCATGCCAACCAGCCAGCATCCAATACAATAACACTATTCTACACACTAGGGACAATTTACAATTTTACCAAAGCCAATTGACCTACAAACCTGTACGTTTTTGGAGAGTGGGAGGAAACCAGAACACCCGGAGAAAACCCACGTCATCACAGGGAGAACGTACAAACTCTGAACAGACACCACCGGTAGACAGCATTGAACCCGAGTCTCTGGCACTGAGGCAACGGCTCTACCTGTCGCGTCACTGTGCTACCACTTCCTTTATGAATTGAAATGTTTACTGCTCTATAATACATTTCTCTTCTCCAGGGACTATAGATGAGTTTCAGTGGTGTTACTAACCTTTGTCAATTATCTACTTTCAGGGAGGTTGTCCCAGGCAGACTTTATAGCTACCAAGTGAAAGTTGCAGCTGGATCTTTGTCCAGTGAACTGACCCCACCTCTGACCTATGTCCATGGTAGTCCCTTCTGTGGGGATCAGAAAGTAGAAAGGTAAGAAAAAAATTAATTCAGAAAAAATGGTCTAATAATCTTTTCTTGTATTAATTTTTGTATTAAATGTTGTTTGTTAAAATTTTCATTGGGTTCTAAAACAAATGAGCTCCAGTGATGCAAAGTAATTCATTCAAAGACAAAACTGACTGCTGGATTCTAGAGCAAAATAAAAACAAAATGCTGGAGGAACTCACCGGGTCCGGCAACATAGAAACGGCATGGAAACAGGTCCATTGGCCCAACTTGCCCACACCGACCAACATGTCACATCTACATTAGTCCCATCTACCTGCGTTTGGCCCATATCCGTCTAAACGTATCCTATCCATATACCTGTCTAAATATTTCTTCAACATTGCAATAGTCCCTGCCTCAACTACTCCCTCTGCAGCTCATTCCATACACCCACCACCCTTTGTGTAAAATAAAAATGATCGCTTAAGTTCCTATTAAATCTCTCTCCCCTCATCTTAAATCTATGTCATATGGTTCTTGATTCTGGAAAAGGACAGATGACGTTTTACGTGATAACCCATCTTCATTCTGACCTGGGGGCCTGACCCGAAATGTCGTCTGTTCATTTCCCTCCACAGTGCCTGACTCACTGAATTCCCCCATCGATTTAGTTTCTTAATTCATTTGAAGTCTTGGAATAGGAGAGAAAGGATTTTTTTTCCAGTCAGCTTCAGACTGGCTACCATCTATACTCACCATTGTCCATTGCACACAAGTTGTTCTTATTGTCAGGTGATGAACTCTATCTTGGGTATGGATTGAAATCCAACATGATTGATTCAGTATTAATTTGCTGCCTGATATTTTTTGAATTATTTGCACATTGTTACAGAAGTGAATTTATGGTTGAACATATTAGTTTTGTTTATTATTATCATGTGTACATTGAAATGTTTTTGTTGCATGTTATCCAGTCAAAGAAAATACTATACATCAATACAATCATGCCGGCCACAGAGCACAGATAAAGGATGAAGGGTACAACATTTAGTACAAACTAGACCAAGTGGGACGCGTTGGGCCCCGTTCCCCCAACGGAACATTCCACCACTCACCCATAGCCCCAAATGCGCAGGCGCGGCTGACGGGTTCCCGTTGTGAAGCCAGAGATCCCCGTTGTGACGCGAGTCACACCAACCCTCCCCATCTGTGCCTCGCCATCCCTCTTCCTACCCCTTCCCTCCTTCATTCCCCCTCACCCCTCATCCCTAGCACTCCCTCCCCCTCCTATTCACCCTCCCTCTTCTTTCCCATCTCCTCCTCCCCTCCCCCACTTCCTCCCTCTCCTTTCCCCTACCCTCAGTCACTTCCTCCCTGCCTCCATAACTCTTCTCCCCTCCCTACCCCCTATTCTCCCTCTATCTCCCTGCTCCCCATTCCTCTCCTCTCCCTCCTATCCCACTCCCCACTCTCCCTCCTTACCTCCCCCACTGTTCTCCTCTCCCTCTGTCCCCCACTCTCTAGCTCCCCACTCCCCACTCCCCCCTCCTCTCCCACTATCCCCCTCCTCCCCCACTCTCCCTCCTCACTTTCCCCTTCCTCTCCTTCCCTATCCACCTCCTCTCCTTCTATCCCCCTGCTCCCCACTCCACTCCTCCCCCCTAACCCACCCTCCTTCCTCACCACCCCCACTTCCCTCCTCTCCATCGATCCCCCACTCCCCCCTCCTCTCCCTCTACCCCCCCCCTCCCCCCCACTCTTCTCCTCACCCCCACTTTCCCCTCTTTACCCTCCTCCTTTCCCTCCAATACACCTGCCCCCCCACTCCTCACCTCCCCCATATCCCACGCAATGTTTTTTTGTAAATTAATCCTCTCCCCTATTCCCCGCCTCCCACAATGAAAATCACATATTTCTTTGTTAATGAAACCTCCCCCCAAAAATGTGATTAAAACAAATTTGATTCAAAAGATCAGTTAAAGTACAATTAAATAAGCTTTAAACAGCATTATCGGCAGATGACTAATCTATCTACAATTGAAGAAACCCCAGCTCTTAATCTTGGACAGAAGGAAAGTACTGAGTTTGCTGATGTCATCCAGCCACAGTGCGCTGATATTCTAATGTTGCAAAAGGAATAAGCTCCAGTATACTTCACAGACAGTGATGCACTGTGGCGATTTCAATTTTGCATAGCAGCTGTTTTAATATCGTCCTTACTTCACATGTCAAAAGAGAAATAACTGCTTAACTTCTGGTGACATTAATTGAAGAATAATTGTTGGCCAGGATCAAAAGATAATTTTTCTACTCTCTGAAGAGTAACATGAGATTTTATAACATCTACGAGAGTGTAGCCGGAGGTCATTATTTAGAAAGACTGCCTTGTCAACTATGCAGCCATCTGTCAGTCAGCTGAATCACATGCTCATGGTTAGGTTTTAGTTTAGTTTAGAGATACAGAGCGTAAACAGCCCCTTTGGCCCACCTACACACTAGGGACTCTAGGGACACTATCCTACACACTAGGGACAATTTACAGAAGCCAATTTACCTACAAACCTTAATGCCTTTGGAGTGTGGGAGGAAATCGGAGCACCCGGAGAAAACTCATGCAGATCACAGGGAGAACATACAAATTCCATATAGATAGCACCCATAGTCAGGATTGAACCCGGATCTCTGGTGCTGCAAGGCAGCAACTCTTCTGCTGCGCCACTGTGCCACCACCACATCGCAGGAGGGAGGCTTAATCCCATAACCTGCTGTGAAGGTTCAGAGTCCTACACCTGACCTATGAGATTTTAGCAAATATTAGTTTCAAAACAAAGCCCCAGAGTTTGGTTCAGTCAACACAGAGTTTGGTTTTGTCTTCTCCTGGCGTTTCCACATTTTTGGAGTGGAGTTCTACAAGGACCTATTCTCTCCAGGATCCATCCAAGCACCTCTTCATATGCAGGTGTGAATCCCCTATGTCAGAAATCTGCTTTGCCAAGGGAATTGTCATGAGCCTTTTCTCTTGTTTTCCAGTAAATTGGAAAGCAGGAATGTGAGCAAATCTAACAGCTATTTCTCCTTACTAGCAGCTACTACCATGGTTCAAAACCAAACTCTTCATTTATAAGCCTCAGGTGTATGTTGGTTGGTATATGTGCTGACACAACTAGTCAAGGCATATTTATATTTCATGGTCTTGGGTCAAACCAGGTGCCTCACAGCAAATTAAATATGTTTGAAGTATTGCCACAGTTACAGCATTGGAAGCATTGTAGTCTTTTTGCATATAGGCATTTCCCACAAGCAGGGTTCTATTGAAGGGTCTTTGACCTGGAAATTGAACTCTAATTTCTCTCTGCATAGATGCTGCCTGACCTGCTGAATGTTTCCATGGTTTATTTCAGATTGCTAACATCTGCAATTTAAAAAACTAATTCCCACAGGCAGGTATTTATTAAAGTCTGTAAATGTTATCCCCATAATGTTGACTGAGAGAAAATTATTCACCTCGAATATCAATGTGTGTCACTTGAAGAACAAATTAAAATATGATGACAAATATAAACAGCAATGTCCAAGTGTTGGGTCTGTTTCTTGGATTGACTCTGAACATTCTAGTAACATGCAACCAAAATAAACACTCTGCAGCGTTAATGTTTTGGGTCAATAGCCTGCTGAGTGTTTCCACCATTTCCAGCTGGTCGTTGATTTACAGGAAAAAGGCTTCGAGAAGGTGTAAAAGAGGTTCACCGGGGAGTGCAGGGTATAAGGAGAGATTGTTTTGCCTGGAGCTGCAGAGGCTGAGAGGAGCCATGATATAAGTTTATAAGATGATGAGAGGCATATATATATATATTTTAGTTTAGAGAAACAGTGTGGAATCAGGTAGCAATGTTACAAAATTTTGAGATTTAAAAAATCAAGTCTGCAATTTATTCCATCAGATAAAGCATAAGAAGAAGTTTAATTTGATACAAAATTCACTTTCATATATTCAGTATTAAAAATGTTATGGCAATTTTCATACTCGGAAATTAGAACCTTGTTCCCTATTGCTTTCCCATTGACGTAACACAAAAGCTGTGATCGAGGACAGTCAAAAGCCCATAACTTTCTTAAAAATTAAGAGAGCTGAATGAAATTTTCAGTTATTATAGATTGAAGCATTCTGAAACAAATATGAAATGGCTTACTTCGATGACCTGAAATTAAAGTATATAATTAGTTAGTTACCTAATTGTAGTTAATTACAAAATTGACCGTTGTGACGGAAATGGTAATAAACACCCATACTGCCTTGATAATTCAAAAATGTGATATTCTTAAGATCAGATCTTTAATATTATTGTATTATATGCTGCAAGTCCGTAACAGATAGGTGAATACATTTCGAGCAATAGACCAAGTCTTTATGGAGAAGATTAGTTGCTAGCTGGTACATTGGCATATCATAATCAGTAGCATCATCATATCCCTCAGATTGTAACCAATAAGCAACTCTGTACACCTTGTTTTTCCTCAACTTTTCAATGTTGGCATTGTAAACTACAGGTTTTTGCTCTTCTAACCGTGCATGACATGCCTTTCTGCCCACTACTTTCCCCATTAAGAATGTCCTGTAGATCATCACATTTGGAGTAGTCCAAATTTGGATAATTTCTGCGAATGCCGTCTCTTTTGCTGGGCATTTGGATTGACAATTTTGCATTTCTTCTTCGGAGACATCTGTTTAAAATGTAAAGGAAAAAAAAAACACTGAACAGCAATAACTGAAAAACAAGTTATTATATGCAATTTTTGAAAAAAGGTGGAAATGATAAAGTTAAACGTTAAAACAAATAGCAAATACCCAACCAAAAAATCATATTCATCAGTTTCCTCAAATCAATTAAATTTATCTAATCAATTCAATTACTAGATCTAAACATCTATCCATTTCTTAAGAAAAGGCTATATTTTTTTAAATAGCCTTTAGTATCCAAATAACAACCAAATCCCATTCACACAAGAATTTGCAATATAACATGATTTTTAAATCTCACTGTCATGAACTTATATGCCAGATGGAAGGGATTTAATGTTTAATTCCCATAAATTAAACAAGAAACATCCACTCTTGATATAATCAAAATTATTATTTTTTGCACAATACATGTGACTAAAATTGTTGTGAATATTTAGTATAAAAATATTAACATGGATAGACAATTACACAAAATATAGACGATTTAGATGCTCTTATGACATGATTGTCCAAAAAAAAGAGGATTTAAATCATTTTGCGAGTGGGTGTTTCTGGAATGCGATCGATTGGAACGTTGCCGTTACCGTGAATTTTAACCCCATATCTGCAGTAGCGACAAGGCCGAATCGTTTGGGGCCCAAATAACATTTTTGCATCGTAAAATTAGACTAAAGCCACCCCAAGAAGCAAGGTGATATGTGAAATAGACGACTTACCCTTCGTTTTGTGCTGATATTGCGATCCGTGATGTTGAAGGCGTTGAAGGTGTTAGAAATCGCCTTTTACTTTAATTCAACTGTTAAATTGTCCGGCAATTTAAAAAAAAATCTTTCATCATCGACTAGCAGCCCAAGGAAATCACTCTCCGACAAGCAATACAAATCTGCATTTTAATCCCGCTCCCCACCTCAAAGGCACCAAAGTCGCGCACACAGCACGTGGCAAATCTGTACTGCCGGTGAAGATAGATTTTGAAACATCACTAAATCTGGCGTTTTGGTCTACTAAGTCTGCACCGACTAGCGATCACCTGTACACTAGGACAATTCTATGCACCAGAGACAATTTACAGAAGTCAATTAACCTACAAACCTGCACGTCTTTGGAATGAGAGAGGAAACTGGAGAAACCAAGTGGGACACAGCGAGAACATAAAGCTCCGTACAGATAGCACCCGTGATCAGGATCAAATCTGGCTTTCTGGCGCTGCAAGGCAGCATCTCTACCGCTGCACCACTGTGCTGCCCATTTTTCCACAGGGTGAAAATGTCAAATGCTAGTGGGCAGAGGTGTAAAGTGAGGGAGGGAATTTTAAAGGAGATTTGTGAAGCAAATTATTTTTCACATGGAAATTAGTAGAAGCCGCGAACACACTGCCAAGGGAGATGGAAGCAGTTACAAACGATAACAACATTTGAGTAATTTAAACAGGCAGGAGATTACGGGATATAGACCATGTGCAGGAAGATGGAATTAGTTCAATTGAACATTGTGGTCAGCACAGACATCATGGGCCAAAGGGTCTGTGCTATGTTTTGTTTTTAATTCATATTTCCAACATATGCAGTTTGTTCCTTGGTGTGCAACTAAATCCATTTCAGCTGCCTGTTATATGTCAGTTGATCATGGTAACACATGTACAGTTGGTGCAAGCTCCCAATTAAAATATTCATTTATTGTCAACAGTTCACATAATTAATGGACTGTAACATGAAAGATTATATCCAGCATGAGGGAGCAGTTAGCTTTGAAGAGCTATGCAAGCTCTTGAGCTGATAAGTAAGTTGGTGCTTTTCCATTTACATGACAAGGTTTGGCAGCATCCTGGCAAAATTCTTGTCAATCAGAAAATCTGCACTTGATGCTGTGGAAAGCAAGTGCTCAAAGCAACCTGTGGCAATTATGCTTAAAGGTCTGTGTTTAAGCAACATTCTGAGGGATGTAGTATGTGTGGGTTTTGAAAAAAAAAAACATACGATGGGGTGCAATGCTGAAGTTTCAAACAAAAGTGCAGGAAGTTGTGGATAATCTAACACAGGATTAGTTTAGTTTTAGTTTAGAGTTATAGCGCGAAAACAGGCCCTTTGGCCTACCGAGTCAGCATCGACCAGCGTTCCCTGCACATTAACACTATCCTACACACACTAGGGACAAATTACACATACATCATTATAGATTTGACCGATCTAAATACTTCCGTTAAGTATGTCCATTTCAAAATGGACACGTTTGTCACAGCTAAACAGCTAATTTTTGAGAGGTACAACATGGCTTGCATCGATCTTAACGATGCATACTATTCAGTACCTATACACAAGGATCATCGGAAATACTTGAAATTTATCTGGATGGGACAGCTATGGCAGTATAAAGCCTTACCCAATGGGTTGTCATCAGCACCCAGGCTGTTTACAAAAATATTAAAACCAGTTTTAGCTTATTTAAGGAAACAAAACCATATTGTTATGGCTTACCTTGATGATATCCTCATTGTAAGTGAGAATTTGGAGATGGCTACATTGGCAGTTTCAGCCATAAAACATCTTTTTCAAAAGCTGGGATTTATCACACATCCAAATAAATCAAAATTGGAACCCTCCACTACCATGGATTATTTGGGGTTCACTATTTACTCTGTTCAAATGTCTATCACCTTGCCACCAAACAAAGTGACAGACTTGACGGAAGCATGTAAAAGCCTCACTGGCATCAGGGAACCTACCGTACGGTGAGTAGCCAGAGTTATTGGGAAATTAGTGGCTGCATTTCCAGCAACACAATTTGGACCACTCCATTATCAAAACGTTCAAAGAGCAAAATTCTTAGCTCTCAAAAAAAATGCAGGCCATTTTGATAGGCCTATGAAACTACATTTTGATAGGCCTATGAAACTATATTGAAATGAAATTTCAATATAATTATGGAGAAGGACAGAACTGGGCCTAGGGTTGAGATTTTTGATTGGAGAAAGGCTAACTTTAACGAGATGCGAGATGATTTAAAAGGAGTGAACTGGGACATTTTGTTTTATGGGAAATATGTAGAAGAGAAATGGAGGACATTTAAAGGGGAAATTTTAAGAGTACAGAATCTTTATGTTCCTGTTCGGTTGAAAGGAACCAGTAAAAATTGGAAAGAGCCCTGGTTTTCAAGGGAAATTGGACATCTTGTTCGGAAAAAGAGGGAGATCTACAATAATTATAGGCAGCATGAAGTAAATGAGGTGCTTGAGGAGTATAAGGAATGTAAAAAGAATCTTAAGAAAGAAATTAGAAAAGCTAAAAGAAGATATGAGGTTGCTTTGGCAAGTAAGGTGAAAGTAAATCCGAAGGGTTTCTACAGCTATATTAATAGCAAAAGGAGAACAAGGGATAACATTGGTCCATTGGAGAGACCGAGTGGACAGCTATCTGCAGAGCCAAAAGAGATGGTTGAGATATTGAACAATTTATTTTCTTCGGTATTTACCATGGAGAAGGATATTGAATTATGTGAGGTAAGGGAAACTAATATAGTTGCTATGGATACTATGAGTTTCAAAGTAAAAGAAGAACTGACACTTTTGAAAAATATAAAAGTGGATAAGTCTCCAGGTCCTGACAGGATATTCCCTAGGACATTGAGGGAAGTTAGTGTAG
This sequence comes from Raja brachyura, assembly GCA_963514005.1. The sequence goes on from OY740790.1 coordinate 28,060,902, forward strand.
AAATAGCCGGGGCTATGACAGAAATATTTCAAATGTCATTAGAAATGGGAATAGTCCCCGAGGATTGGCGTACTGCGCATGTTGTTCCATTGTTTAAAAAGGGTTCTAAGAGTAAACCTAGCAATTATAGACCGATTAGTTTGACTTCAGTGGTGGGCAAATTAATGGAAAAGATACTTAGAGATAATATATATAAGCATCTGGATAAACAGGGTCTAATTAAGAACAGTCAACATGGATTTATGCCTGGAAGGTCATGTTTGACTAATCTTCTTGAATTTTTTGAAGAGGTTACTAGGGAAATTGACGAGGGTAAAGCAGTGGATGTTGTCTATATGGACTTCAGTAAGGCCTTTGACAAGGTTCCTCATGGAAGGTTGGTTAAGAAGGTTCAACTGTTGGGTATAAATGCAGGAATAGCAAGATGGATTCAACAGTGGCTGAATGGGAGAAGCAAGAGGGTAATGGTGGACGGCTGTTTGTCGGGTTGGAGGCAGGTGACTAGTGGGGTGCCTCAGGGATCTGTGTTGGGTCCTTTGTTGTTTGTCATGTACATCAATGATCTGGATGAAGGGGTGGTAAATTGGATTAGTAAGTATGCAGATGATACCAAGATAGGGGGTGTTGTGGATAATGAAGAGGATTTCCAAAGTCTACAGAGTGATTTAGGCCAGTTGGAAAAATGGGCTGAAAGATGGCAGATGGAGTTTAATGCTGATAAATGTGAGGTGCTACGCCTTGGCAGGACAAATCAAAATAGGACGTACATGGTAAATGGTAGGGAATTGAAGAATACAGTTGAACAGAGGGATCTGGGAATAACCGTGCATAGTTCCTTGAAGGTGGAATCTCTTATAGATAGGGTGGTAAAGAAAGCTTTTGGTATGCTAGCCTTTATAAATCAGAGCATTGACTATAGAAGCTGGGATGTAATGTTAAAATTGTACAAGGCATTGGTGAGACAAAATCTGGAGTATGGTGTACAATTTTGGTCGCCTAATTATAGGAAGGATGTCAACAAAATAGAGAGGGTACAGAGGAGATTTACTAGAATGTTGCCTGGGTTTCAACAGCTAAGTTACAGAGATAGGTTGAATAAGTTAGGTCTTTATTCTCTGGAGCGCAGAAGGTTAAGGGGGGACTTGATAGAGGTCTTTAAAATGATGAGAGGGATAGCAGAGTTGATGTGGACAAGCTTTTCCCTTTGAGAATAGGGAAGATTCAAACAAGAGGGCATGACTTTAGAATTAAGGGACAGAAGTTTAGGGGTAACATGAGGGGGAACTTCTTTACTCAGAGAGTGGTAGCGGTGTGGAATGAGCTTCCAGTGGAAGTGGTGGCAGAAGGTTCGTTGGTATCATTTAAAAATAAATTGGATAGGCATATGGATGAGAAGGTTATGGAGGGTTATGGTATGAGTGCAGGCAGGTGGGACTAAGGGAAACAAGTTGTTCGGCACGGACTTGAAGAGCCGAGACGGCCTGTTTCCGTGCTGTAATTGTTATATGGTTATACCAGGGAAGGCAAAATCCGAATTAAATTGGTGTATAGAAAATGCTCAGCTTTGTTCTCACCCCATCACAAGTCAAGTCAAAAAAGTCAAACAAACTTTATTGTCATTTAGAAATACATTGATATATGCAGTTCCAAGCGAAATTACGTTGCATTTGGCTCCCTGTGCAACACAATAAATTAACCGAAAGATAGGCATGGATGAAAAGGATAAATAGACAATGGTGGCAGCCCTATCACTATCATGAATCCCTCGGTTACATTACAAACTGATGCCAGTGCTAAAGGTTGGGGAGCAACTAATACCACCACAGTTGTGGGGGCAGATGGAGTGCACAAGAATTAACCCTATTCAAAACATTAGGGATTAATTATTTAGAAATGCTGGGAGCATTTCTTGGACTCAGGGCCTACTGTTCAGATATGCACCAGTTGCATGTAAGATTACTGGCACTGGTATCTGCAAAGAGAGATTTGGATCTCAGCCACTTACTTTCCAGGTAAGCTAAATACAGTGGCAGGCACCAGGTCACGTAAATTCAACGACAACATAGAATGGATGTTGGATCGGAAAGTGTTTACAGATATTATAGAATGTTATGGGACACCAGATATCAACCTTTTTGCATCCAGACTAAATCACCAACTTCCAACATATGTTGCTTGGGAACCAGACCCAGGGGCAGTAGTGATGGACGCTTTCTCGCTACATTGGGGGGATTTGTTTTGCTATGCATTTCCCCCCTTCTGCCTCATCAGTCGGGTCTTGCAGAAAATTAAACAAGACTCAGCAACGGGTATTTTGGTTGTTCCCGATTGGCCTACCCAACCATGGTTCCCAGCAGTACAGAAGATGGCCACAGAACCCTGCATCCAGGTAAACAAACGACCGAGTTTGTTGGTACATCCCGTTACAGGGGATAGTCATCCGTGTCATGACCGCATGAATTTATTAATTTGCAGATTCTGAAAAGACCATTTCTGGGATACGGACTCTCCGACAGAATGATAAATGCCATCTCAGCGTCGTGCAGGGAGTCCACCAGAAGACAGTACCTGACGTATGTCAGGAAATGGGAAGTGTTCTGTACCACGACGAACACTACTTATGAAACAGCCACCATCACGGAAGTACTGGAGTTTCTGGCTACCCTTCATTTCGATGAAGGATTAAGTTACAGTGCTATCAATTGTGCAAGGAGTGCTCTATCAAATTATCTGGGCAGAGGGAGTGATCATCTGGCAATAGGATCACACGCATTAGTGTCTAAACTAATGAGGGGAATATTTAACTCCAATCCCCCTAGTCCCAGATACAACCATATGTCTTGACTATGTTATGAGGATGGACACACATAACGGGGCTCACCTTGGACAAACTCACATATAAGATGGTAATGATTATGGCACTTGTAACAGCACAACGGGTGCAGTCCTTACACAAATTAAGTATGGACGCCATGAGTATTACCAATGGCAAGATAACCTTTCTCATACAGGGATTATTAAAACAAGACTGACCCGGTTCATCTGGCCAAGAATTAGAATTTCAGGCCTATCCTGCAGATACTCGACTCTGCATCGTCACACTTATCTTGCAATATATAGAAGTCACTAAGACTCTAAGGGGCACGGAGAGAGCTTTACTTTGTGATAAATGGCCTCATCACAAAGTCACAGTGCAAGCCATATCAAGATGGTTAAGGGTGGTGTTAGGTGCAGCGGGGGTGGATACTAATATTTTCAAATCTCACTGCACTAGGGCTACATCTACATCGGCGGCTAGGATGATGGAAGTTCCCATGGACCACATCCTGGCCACAGCGGGTTGGAGCAATGAAAAGACTTTCCAACGCTTCTATAATAAACCCGTGGCCGCTCCTGACACATTTGCAGGGAGAATATTGAGTTCTGCAAAATAAATTACCCAATGTGGGGATATGTTATTTTGGTATGAATAAATACCTTCTTTGTTTTTCAGCACAGTGTCATGTCTGAAATACGTTCATCCTCCTTTTTCCCAGCATGGCAGTGTGTGAGCATGGACTTGTTCCAGGGCATGAAATCACAGATCTTTGAAATCTTCACGTAGTCACTCACGTGACTCCGAAGTAAAATAGTAAGATTAAATGAGAACTTACCAGTTTGAAGTTTGATCTTTATTTTATGAGGAGTTACGATGAGGGATTACGTGCCCTCCGCTTCCAAAACCCTCTATTATAAAGTTCAACTGGTATGAAAGTTCTCTCTTATATTATATGAGTCTACGTTGGTATCTGTGATTTCACACCACTGCTTTAAAGAATGCCGCGCATGCATGCTGGCGGGGTATTCACGTAATCCCTCATCGTAACTCCTCATAAAATAAAGATCAAACTTTGAACTGGTAAGTTCTCATTTAATCTTACTACTAACTTACATACCTTTACATCTTTGGAGTGTGGGAGAAAACCAATGATCTTGGAGAAAACCCATGTGATCACAGGGAGAATGTACAAACTCCGTACAGACAGCACTGCAAGCACTGTAAGGCAGCAACTCTACTGCTGCACCACCGTGCCGCCCGATTGTTAATAGAGGATTGAAAATGACTGAAGAGGCAAACAGGTCACTTTAAAGTTGGCAGGCTGTTAGCAGTGGGTGACAAAGGATCTACGACAAGAGACAATAAACAAAGAGACAGAAATAAATATCCAAATTTACTTCTGGGTTGTTCCTACCAGAGGTAGGTGAGACTGTGAGATGCGAGGGGAGCTTAAGGAATCTGCAAATTAGTACAGGCAATGCTGGCATTATGGCCAATCAGAAATTCGGCCTTGCAGAATTCACAAATCACAACCTAAAATTTTGAGATGTGGGATAAAGTTCACTCTTACTGAACTTACATGAGAATTTTTTTTTTTTTAAACGCTAAATGGTGTTTTACAATAGACAATAGGTGCAGGAGGAGGCCATTCGGCCCTTCGAGCCAGCACCGCCATTCAATGTGAACATGGCCGATCATCCCCAATCAGTACCCCGTTCCTGCCTTCTCCCCATATTCCCTGACTCCACTATTTACAAGAGCCCTATCTAGCTCTCTCTTGAAAGCATCCTGAGAACCTGCCTCCACCGCCCTCTGAGGCAGAGAATTCCGCAGACTCACCACGCTCTGTGAGAAAAAGTGTTTCCTTTTTACATACCTTACTTGCTGAATAATGGCTTACTCCTTATTCTTAAACAGTGGCCCCTGGTTCTGGACTTCCCCAACATCGGGAACATGCTTCCTGCCTCTAGTGTATCCAAGACTTTAACAATCTTACATGTTTCAATGAGATCCCCTCTCATCCTTCTAAATTCCAGAGTGTGCAAGCCCAGGTGCTCCATTCTCTCAGCATATGACAGTCCCGCCAACTAGAGAATTAACCTTGTAAACCTACGCTGCACTCCCTCAATAGCAAGAATGTCCTTCCGCAAATTAGGGGAACAAAACTGCACACAATACTCCAGGTGTGGTCTCACTAGTGCTCTGTACAACTCCAGAAGGACCTCTTTGCTCCTATTTTCGATTCCTCTTGTTATAAAGGCCAACATGCCATTCGCTTTCGTCACAGCCTGCTATACCTGCATGCTTACTTTCATAGACTGATGTACAAGGACCCCCCGATCCCGTTGTACTTGCCCTTTTCCCAATGTGAAGCTATTTAGATAATAATCTGCCTTCCTGTTTTTGCTACCAAAGTGGATAACCTCACATTTATCCGAATACAATCCTCTGGATCTTGAACCAATATGCACAACCCTAATCCTACCTTGACAACAGAGCACCACAGATAATCTTCTTCAGTGAATCAATTAGCCTGAAGGAAGGTCCCAACCCTAAAGTGTTGCCTATGCATGTTCTCCAGAAATGCTACATGACCTGCTGAGTTACTCCATCACTTTGAATTTATTTTTGCTCAAGATTAAAGCATCTACAGTTCTTTGTCTGCCATGGACTTGTATTCTTCTTGAGTTTTGCATTATTTTTTTTTTTTTGTATATTGTCTCATTTTTTAAAAACATTTAATCTGTAATTTATGTATAATTTGTTTGTTGGAGTCTGTGCTTGTGATGCTGCTGCAAACAAGATTTTCATTGTAACTGTAACTCACCGCATCTGCTCGATGCGATTTGTAATAACGTAGTTAGAGGATGGGTCTGAAGTTTCAGCCCAAAACGTTGCCTATTTTCTTCGCTCCATAGATGCTGCCACACCTGCTGAGTTTCTCCAGCATTTCCACCTTCGATTTTCCAGCATCTGCAGCTCCTTCTTGAACATAGTTAGAGGATGGCATGGATAAATTGAGTCTAAGGGCCTTAGTCCGTACTCTATCCAAATGAAAGGCTTGGGTAGAGTGGATGGGGAGAGGATGTTTCCACCAGTGGGGGAGTCTAGGACTAGAGGTCATAGCCTCAGAATTAAAGGGCATTCTTTTAGGAAAGAGATGAGGAGAAATTTCTTTAGTCAGAGGGTGTGAATCTGTGGAATTCTTTGCCACAGAGGCTGTAGAGGTCGTCAGTGGATATTTTTAAGGCAGAGACTTTTGATTAGTACAGGTGTCAGATGTTAGGCAGGAGAAGGGGTTAGAAGGGAGAAATAGATCAGCCATGATTGAATTGCGGAGTAGACTTGATGGGCTGAATGGTCTAATTCTACTCCTATTCCTTATGACCTTTATGACTATGATAATGCTGTTTTGTCTCCTCTATGTGCTTGCCAGGAGCAGTGCTGTGGCCTTGCCCAGCCAGTCAGGCTGTATTTAGTAGAGAGGAAAAAAACAAGTCAAAATCACGGATGAATGATGGGCAGAGGAGCTTTGATGTTGAAGATCAGCATAATCTTCTTGAATGGCAGAGAAGGCTTGCGGGACTTTAAAGCCTACTGTTCATCCTTTTTCTTTTTGTTCTTTAGAACAGCTGTTTAATTGAAGCAAGTCTCTGAAAGCTTTTGCAAAGCTCCCATTGTTCAATTTTCCAGACAGCATCGTATCTGCAAGGAATGCAGGATAGAAGTCTATCATGTGGAGATTAAAAAATTCTGATATCTTTTGTTCATATCTCAGGAATCTCGGGGAAGAATGTGACGACGGTAATTTGTTAGATGGTGATGGTTGCTCAAGAAAGTGTCAGAAAGAGGAGAAGTTCAACTGTGTGGGTAAGTGTACAGTTAATTATGCCCAGAACACATCCACACACAAGGATGTTGCTCGGACTCAAGGGCCTGAAGGAAAGGTTGAACAGGCTAGGAGTTTATTCCTTGGAGCACAGGAGGTTGAGGGATGATCTTATAGAGGTGTATAAAATCATGAAGGAAAAGATAGGGTGAATGCACAGATGTTTCTCACTCTGGTTAAGGAAACCAAGAACCAGAGGACTGGGAGGTGAGAAGGTCTAATATGAACCCGAGGGACAATTTTTCACACAGAGTGGTAGGTATATGGAATGAGCTGCCAGGGGAAGTAGTTGAGGCAGGTCTATTAACATTTAAAAAACATTTGGACAAGATACATGGAAAGGAAATGTTTTGGAATATGTAGCAATTTAGAAATGTAGAGGAATATGGGCCAAATACTGGTAATTAGGACAAACTTAGATGAGACATCTTTGTCAGCATGGCCAAAGTAAGGCCAAGAGGTCTTTTTCCATGATGCATTATTCTTTGTCTTTTTATACCAAGACCATGTCAATGGTTGAACACACTGAAGGACAGGGTGTAGATGGGAATTAGGAGGGGCTACAGATAGATCCTTGGAGGAGGGGGAAGACAGGCGAGGGGAGAAATGTTCTTCAAAGATAGCACTGCAGAAGTGGGCAGAGAGTTTCCTATAATATGGACCCAAAAAGGTTGTCTCTGGCTTAGCCCATAATATCGTCATGCCTATTATCTTATCTGAACCAATCTTTCCATTTAATGTGCACTTTGGTGTTCTGTGTTTTTTCTTGTAATCCAAGTTTAATTCTGGCAGGTTACTCATTCCGTTGACATTACTATTTAATTTGAATCCCCCAAGTCCACCTCTATTATTTGCACACAATATTTTGTTTCATTACTATTTCATAGAGAAATAATGGAAACATTATTGTCCAAGCAGCACTTCACCTGCAGTCCACCTCCAGCCAATCTACCCAACCATTCCCCATCCATCAAACAACCTTGTTTTTATGCTGTGGCAATGTCATGTCTGAATTGCTAAAGTGTTTGTTAGGTACTTAGGTTCCTGACAAGCTATTTGTATCACATTGGATACATGTCCTGTATCTATCAAGCCACTTTAATTCTGCAAGATATAATTTGAATTTGGATTGCTTGATTACACCATATTTTTCTAAAGGCTCTCGAAGTTAATCAAGAATTATTGATTCCAGCCATTGTTATCACTTCTACCTGAATTTATAAAATAGGATGCAAAGTGCTATCTTTTTAACAATTCTGTTATTTAGTATGCTCAGAAGACACCATAATATTCTCAACTTAAATGATTTTCATAATCGTCTTCATATGCTGAAAGAAACTCCTCACTGCAGAGAAATTTTAACAGTCTTGAACATTTTTACCAGTTTATTGGGGCCAGATATTTTGTCTTCCATCTGGATATGACTTACTCAAGTGAATTTCCTTTACTTTTGACTCCTCTTGACCTTTTCCATTCAAAGATTTAATCCTTGTTCTGGTCACTGTTCTCATCAATATCCCACCCTTGCATCGGTCGCTAATTTTCCAGCGTTACAACAGTGTTCAACTCCAAATATATTTGTCTAAGGAAACAGTCCTGATTCCACTTTTAAAGATACTATGTGTCATTTTTCTTCCAGTCAATTTGTTAGATTTACTACCTTACGACTGAACTGTCTGTGAATCACAAGCATTGTTATATTATTCCTCACTTTCTTTTCTAGTCTCATACACTTGGAAACTTCTATCATTTTCCCATCTTAATTGTGTTTCAAGTGCATGGAAATATTATATCTTGATCAACTCACACTGTGTAGAATTATTTACTGTCACCCAATTATTTTTCCTGTTCATACTGTAAAAGTTGCATAGAGGTATTAATTTCTCGGTTCTATGTACCTTCAGCCATGTCTCTGGTATATTTGGTGAATCATATCCATCCAGTTAATACTGTATTTAACAAATTAATTTGATTAGTTAAATACCAATCATATTATTCGCTCGTGTGCGCTGTAACATCAATCCTTAATTTTTTTTTCCCTGGTTTAATGATTAAACTTTTTGAGATACTTTTATTACAGATCCTCCTTAACCCACATCACCCTTCCTCTGCTCATAGAACTTGGAACAATGTTCTCCATTTCAGCTCCACCCTCTGTAGAGCAACCGCACTATCTTCTTCATCAACCGTTTTTCATAATTTTAAAGCCGATTAATTGCTCACCACTTTGCCAACAGAATAGAGTCCTATTCTGTTCACCTTTCTTGATTGACAAAACCTCACAATTAATCTATCCAATTTTGTTCTTCAAACCTATAACAGTACAGATAAACAAAAGTGCTAGAGAAACTCAGCGGGTGAGGCTGCATCTATGGAGCGAAGGAAATAGGCAACGTTTTTTGGGCGAAGCCAACACCTCCACTCGGTTCGCAATAACCAACCTGATCTTCCGGTGGCTCAGCACTTCACCTCCCCCTCACATTCCGAATCCAACCTTCCTGTCCTCGGCCTACACACTACAGGCAATTTACAGAGGCCAATTAACTAACAAACCCACACTTCTCTGAAATGCGGGAAGAAACCAAATCCACCCAATTGCACGGAGAACACGCAAACTCCACACAGACAGCACTTGAGGTCAGGATCAAGGCTGCAGCTCTACCTGCTGGCCACAGTGCCACCCTCATTTTATGAGCAATAATTTTGAATAAAGCCCATCCGTTCTTGAAAACAGACTGGGTCTGTTTGTTGCAATCATGTATCCACCAAAACTCATGTAAAAAGATCAGCATACTGTAAATCTCAACTAGTTTATATTAAATGGGATTAATATAGATAGGTGTTTAATGGTCAGCACAGACATAGTGGGAAGAGGGCCTGCTTCGATCCTTTATTGCCCCATGACTATTATTTCATTTGTGGTGCATGAACTTTGCTGCCAATGCCAGAATTTACACAAATAAAGGGCATATAGAATTGGATGTTGCAGCACTGTGCAACAATTATTTACTAATGCGCAATGCTTCGTGATAAAATTCCTCTGTCCATTGAATGAGCAAGTGCCTGAAACAGTTGTTTTTAGCCTTTAACCATGTTCACAGGTTATATATACAATGCATTCCTCCATTCCCTTGTATTCAGCTATAACTCCATGCAGCTGTGCGAATTTTTCACTGCTATGCAACCAAATGGAGAAGTGCTACTGAAAAGCGAGATGTTGAAAAAAAGGCTGGAAGCAGGTTATGTTGCTTAAAGGGGAGCTGCAACACAGGGTATTCAGATATGCAGCCATGGATTAATGTCACAGACGAGATCAACCTTCTTAAGAGTGAACCTGCGAAAACAACAGGCCCGGCTACACTCCTCAGCTGATTCCTTAGAACATGCTTTCACCTGCTGGTTGGAGTATTCTCCGATATCTTTAACTTCTCCCTCCTCCATTCTGGCAGTCCCATCTGCTTTAAGAAGGCGGAAATCATCCAAAGTAAGGCAAGGTAGTGTGCCTTAATGACCACTGTCCAGTGGGTCTGACATTCACCATGGTGATGAGCTTCTTGAGACTGGTCATGGCCCACATCAACTCCACTCTCCCAGTCAGCTTTTTGCATATACTCTTGCAATGGGTCCATGGCAGGCATATCTCCTTGGCGTTTCATTCATCCCTGGAACATCTGGATTAGAAGGATACCTACAGTACCACAAGACCAAAATCAGAATCAAACTTAGTTCCAAATTCCTGGATCTCGTATTCAGCACAACCCTCTGAAAGTGGACTTGGAAATTGACCTTCCAACCCTTTGATCCCAGCCAGTCAGAATGGATGACAAAACCTCCATGATAATTATGAACACAGGTGCCCTGCATCGCTGCCTTCTCAGCAAGACAAAGGAAGTTATTGAGTTCAGACAATCAGACAGTACGCAAGGTCAGGATCGAACCTGTGTCTCTGATGCTGTGAGGCAGCAATTCTACCAGCTGCACCACTGTGCTGCCTTGGTTTTGAGGAGCATTTTAAACCTGAAAGGATGGTTAGAAAGTCAGACGGAGTTAGGGAAGGAATTTTCCACTGAAGCTTTGTCAGCTGGGATTGAGGCTAATTGTATCGAAAAGCGGCTTATTGATATGAAGCAGAGAGTAGTGATGGAGGATATTTTTCTGAATGGAAGACTGTAACAGTGGTGTGCTGCAGGGATTGATGCAGAACCCTTGGTGTGATGTATATTAACAACCTGGGTGTGAATGTAGGTGTGATGATTAGTAAGTTTATGGATGGCATGAATGTTAGTGCCATGGCAGATATGCAGGAAGGCTGCCTAAGGCTACAGTAGGATCTAGATCATTTGGAAAGCTGAATGTAGCATTGGCAGCTGGAGTTGCCATTTTATAAATAACTTGAAGTATTTGTAATTATTCTATTTAGTTACTGGATTAAATGCAATTTCAGTTTTGATCGTGTCACGAACCACAGCTTGTGGTCTCACCGAGCAACATTGTTCTCAAACAGAGGCCTCAAGTCATGCTTACTATTTACGGGTTAAAGCTTAGCGGAGGGTAGTTGGCTAATGGCCCTTTTTATGCTCATGTGTCTTGCATTATAAGGGGTTATGTGTCAATTAAGTCTGAATTTATTAGGGTGTTTACGCTTTTCCCACCAATTGCTTATGTTTCTTCAATTTGTTTTTAGTATCTTTCTTTGATGAAGACTGGGACTAATTAAGGCTCAGTTATGCGGTGTTGGTGGCATTTTACAACGTGATATGGTCAAATATTGGGTAACTGTTAATTAGAGGAAGTGCATGGATTTAATTAGCTTCATGCCCCTCCGTATTGCATTCAGAGGCAGCTGTTCGCACCATCCCTTCTCGTAGAAAAGCCTTCTTGAAAACAAGCTGGATTTTTCCAATTAAAAAGAAACGACCCCTCTTAATCTAAAACATTTGTGAGCCGTGTCTACTGTTGCTTTCATTCACTCCACATGGCAAAGCGAACTGGGTCAGTGAAATAGACTAACCTTAGTTTTGTGAGCAAGCCAGATGACCAGTTATCCGAGACACCAGGTACGTTTATAGAAATCCTGTCACACATCTGGAGACTCTGATCTGTTCATTAAGAAAAAGCCCTGCAGTAAAATAAGTAACATAACGTCCCAATTCTTGTTTATACTACTGCTCGATCTCACGCACTTCTGAAACCCAAACTCTGAACGAGCGTACTTTAGGGGTGCTTTGATGTGCCAAATTGCTTTTGCCATGAAGTAAAGCACCTCTGGACAGCTACGAGGACATATGCTTTTTTTCAGCAATTGGGAATGTACATTAGACAAAAGAACGAGGCCTCTTTCTTTGAGATGACAACCTTGCCTTTTCCCAGAAGTTTTTGATGTACCCAGTGTGCCTTTGAATCTTTGCATATAATCAGCTGGATTTAAAGCTTAATTAGACAAAAAGAAAATAAAATAATGGAGGAATATGCTAATGCAATTAGATGAAGATCCGTGAGAGAAGATTCATAAATATCAATGCAGACTTGTCAATCTTTACTTGTGAGTGTATTCTATACGGTCCAATTACTAGTTTATACATTAGCCCATTTCACCATAGCTTCTTGCTACACATGATTTTAATATCTTCTGGTATTTGAGCTGATGCCAATTCCAGGATTTCTGCAAGCCAGCCAATAGCCTTGGGCTGCTTGCAGCTAACAGCTCTCGTGGTTCATTTTATAGCATTCCTTTGCTCACTTTTCACCTGTGTCACTGTGATGCAGCACCAGAAACCCACGCTCAATCCTGACGTTGGGTGCTATCTGCGCGGAGTTTGCAATAGCTTCTTCTTAGCAATTATTAGGCTCTTAAATTCTACACAACACTAATGTCAACAATGAACTATAGACTGTCTTGGGTTGCACTAAGAACTTTGGGCTTTTTTTTAATGTGTACATGAGTTATTAAGTTAAATGATATAATGCCATGATTTTGAACACTTTTACATTGGTTGTTGTAAATGAAGATGTGGTATATTGGCATTACCTGTAATTATATTCCACCTCTTGGAAAGCATTTGAATCACAATGGAGTGGATTTAAGGGTCCCTGTCACTATCCGCACAGTAACATTTAATGCACATTTAGAGGAAGTGGTAGAAGTAAGTACAATTACAACATTTCTGGAACATTTCACCAGGTTCATGGATAGAACATGTTGAGAGGTAAGAGTAGAATGCAGGCAAATGGGATTAGTTCCGGTAGACACATTGGTTGACAAGGACAATTTTTGAAGGTCCTGTTTTTGCACTGTCTATCTCGATCTCAATGCCAACTGAGTATAGCTCCAAATCCGTGATCCAAGATCTTTTTTTCAATTGTGGTGTCACGTTGCCTCCATCTGTTGACTCCAATCTCTACACCCTATGACAATGGACTCTGATGTCTCAACTGGTCTAAATAACATGCTCCGGGCACCATTGAGTAGGACTTCAAAGTGAGCTATTGCACATTCAGAACTGTCCTCTATTGGATGTGGCATTGAACTGACCTCACGGCACCATATGAAGGAATGAAGGGGATAGTGTTTGCACCCGGGCAACATCTTGTTCTTATTTACTATCACAGCGGAGTATTTCCGGAGATTGCTTTAATTTCCTGCACAGCGGTTTCATTTACATTTTATTTTTGCTTTAATGTATAAAGAACACATACGAGTATACTTTTTCCATTTGTCATCCATTTGCAAAGTTGTCATAGAGTCATATTGTACAGCAACAAGCCCGTTGGCCTAACTTGCCCACGTCAACCAAGATGTCCAATCTACTCTCGTCCCATCTGTCTGCGATATGTTTGGCCTATATCTCTCTACCTGTCCAGATATCTTTCAAATGTCATTATAGTTGTGTTGATTTTTGTTCAATCTTTATGTTTGCAATTTAGGTAGACGTTTATCCAGAGAAAGATGGTCTCCCTGCACTTCCTAGTAGTGTGAGGTTTTGAATAGCATACTCCAGATTCTGTTTTTTTATGTTCTTTTTTGTTTAATGTGAATTGTTGGGATAAAATTCAAATAAGATATTATTTGCAGGTGAGCCTAGCCTCTGCTATGTGTATGATGGAGATGGAATCTGCGAGGAATTTGAGAAAAGCAAAAGTATTCACGACTGCGGCTTTGCCACACCTAAAGGCTTCACTGATCAATGGGCAACAGGAGCCTTGACGTCCCATCAGGATGAGAGAAGGTGTCCAGTTCAAATGGTCACAGGGCAACCTGATGTAACAAAGGTAGGCAAAAATAATTCAACAACCTGATCACCCTAATTGGACATGATAAATATGACCAAGTTTAGCTATTCACACAGTGGGTTATGGGATGGAGCATAACATATCCTAGTTAATTTAGTTTTGTTTAGTTAGTTTAGTTTATTGTTACATGTACTGAGGTACAGTGAAAAACTTTTGTTGTGTGCTAACCAGTCAGCAGAATGAGGATTACAATCCACATTGCACTAATACATGATGAAATCCAGTAAAGTCCAATCAAAATTAATCGGAGAGTCTCCAATGAACTAGGTAGTAGCTCAGGACTGCTCGCTAGTTGTTGATAGGACGGTTCAATTACAGTTTTAATACAATAAATCATATCTAATGAAGAGAGTCGGGGATTTATTTTAAATGTTCTCCTTTGAAGTGGCTTGCAAAGGTTTTCATACCCCATGAACTTTTTCACATTTTGTCACGTTGCAACCACAAACATAAATGTATTTTATTGGGATTTTATGTGATAGACCAACACAAAGTAGCGCATAATTGTGAAGTGGAAGGAAAATGATACGTGGTTTTCAACATTTTTTCACAAATAAAAAACTGAAAAGTGTGGCGTGCAAAAGTATTCAGCCCCCTTTACTCTGGTACCCCTAAATAAAATCCAGCGCAACCAATTGCCTTCAGAAGTCACCTAATTAGTAAATAGAGTCCACTTGTGTGTAATCTAATCTCAGTATAAATACAGCTGTTCTGTGAAGGCCTCAGAGGTTTGTTAGAGAACATTAGTGAACAAACAGCATCATGAAGCCCAAGGAACACACCAGACAGGTCAGGGATAAAGTTGTGGAGAAGTTTAAAACAGGGTTAGGTTATAAACCTACCAAGACATGGCCGTCCACCTAAACTGACAGGCCGGGCAAGGAGAGCATTGATCAGAGAAGCAGCCAAGAGGCCCATGATAACTCTGGAGAAGCTGCAGAGATCCACAGCTCAGGTGGGAGAATCTGTCCACAGGACAACTATTAGTCGTGCATTCCACAAATCGGGCCTTTATGGAAGAGTGGCAAGATGAAAGCCATTGTTGAAACAAAGCCATAAGAAGTCCTGTTTGCAGTTTGCCACAAGCCATGTGGGGAGCACAGCAAACATGTGGAGGAAGGTGCTCTGGACTGATGAGACCAAAATTGACGTTTTTGGCCTAAATGCAAAATGCTATGTGTGGCAGAAAACTAACACTGCACATCACCCTGAACACACCATCCCCACTGTGAAACATGGTGGTGGCAGCATCATGCTGTGGGGATGCTTTTCTTCAGCAGGGACAGGGAAGCTGGTCAGAGTTGATGGGAAGATGGATGGAGCCAAATACAGGACAATCTTGGAAGAAAACCTGTTAGAGTCCACAAAAAACTTGAGACTGGGGCGGAGGTTCACCTTCCAGCAGGACAACAACCCTAAACATACAGCCAGAGCTACAATGGAATGGTTTAGATCAAAGCATATTCTTGTGCTAGAATGGCCCAGTCAAAGTTCAGACCTTAATCCAATTGAGAATCTCTGGCAAGACTTGAAAATTGCTGTTCACAGATGCTCTTCATCCAATCTGACTGAGCTTGAGCTATTTTGCAAAGAAGAATGGGCAAACATTTCAGTCTCTAGATCAGCAAAGCTGGTAGAGACATACCCCAAAAGACTTGCAGCTGTAATTGCAGCAAAAGGTGGTTCTACAAAGTATTGACTCAGGGGGGCAGAATACTTTTGCACGCCACACTTTTCAGTTTTTTATTTGTAATACAATTTGGAAACCATGTATCATTTTCCTTCCACTTTACAATTATGCACCACTTTGTGTTGGTCTATCACATAAAATTCCAATGAAATACATTTACGTTTGTGTTTGTAATGTGAGAAAATGTGGAAAAGTTCAAAGGGTATGAAAACTTTTGCAAGCCACTGTACTGTAACTCACCAGCCATAACATGATTCATCTTACATCAGATCTACTTTTTCCATTTTGGATCCAATTTCATCAATGGCATGTTCTAAATCTTCCCTGTGATTAAATTTTCCTTGTGCCCTAATGAAGCTAAGCATAAATTCATTTCTCCATCTGCTGATGATTCCTGACTTGCTGAGTATTTCCAGCGTTTTCTGCTTTTATTTCCTGCTTGGCGGTTTCATTGCCCTCTGACCAAAGAAATTAAACCTTAATAATACCAAATACTATTCAACTTTGCTTTTTTTCATGGTGGCCCATCTTCTGTTACTTGTATGGTGGACATGGAACAGAAATTTCTGCTGAAATTTCAGAAAAGTAGGAGTATTCATCACCTTGTTTTTGCGAAACCAGAGAGTTTCACTGAACAATGTCCATTTGATGTGTCTATTTCTATATGCCTATTCTTTTATTGTTTTATTCCTTTATTCATCCATGATAAAAAGATTTCCTGGTGTTGTTTTATTTGTGAGGTGAAGGAGCAAGAAGCTTGTTCACAAATATATTGGGAATTTCTTCACCATTCTTCCTTGTCGCTTTCATGAAGCAGATAAAGTACTATACCTCAAAATCAATCTCTTTGCCCAATCATGCAACTTTCCCACAAAGGGTGGTAGGGGTATGGAACAAGCTGCCTGATGAGGTAGTTGAGGCAGAGATTATCTCAACGTTTAAGAAACAGTTAGACAGAAACATGGATAGGACAGTTTTGGAGAGATATGGACCAAATGTGGGCAGGTGGAACTAGTGCAGCTGGGACATGTTGGGAGAGGGCCTGTTTCCACACTATCGCTCTATGATGCTATGAACTCCCCGCCTGGATAGTTGCCCATTTATGTTGTACTAATCTTATTTGTAACATTTGAATCCTTCCTGTGACTCTCCAGGTTTGCCAGACAGCATTTCTGGATGAGACTGCGGGGCTGTCTCAGTATGCCTGGTTTCCATGCACTGCTTCCTTCTACACTGCTAATGTCAATGACTTCAACAAACCTCATTCATACCACAGCGCGAATGATGAAGAAAATATCTGGTTAAAGGTAAGGTCTTGCATTCTTTATTGCAAATGCTGCTTCATTGATGAGTAGTCAGTGATTGATTCTTGATTAAATTTAGAACACTCCACTCCACTGAGGGGCAGCAGAGTGGTGCAGCTGGTAGACCTGCTGCCTCACAGCGCCAGAGACCTGAGTACTTCGATAGAGTGGATGTGGAGAGTATGTTTCCACTGGTGGGAGAATCTAGGATTAGAGGTCATAGTCTCAGGATTAAAGGACGTTCTTTTAGGAAGGAAATGAGGAGGAATTTCTTTAGTCAGAGGGTTGTGAATCTGTGGAATTTGCCATGGGAAGAAGGCAGGAGAATAGGGTTAGGAGGGAGTGATAGATCAGCCATGATTGAATGGCGGAGTAGACTTGATGGGCCAAATGGCCTAATTGTGCTCCTTTCACATATGAACATGAGTACAATCCTGACCTTGGGTGCTGTCTGTGTGGAGTTTGAACGTTCTCCATGTGACCATGTGGGTTTCCTTCAGGTTCTCCAGTTTCCTGTCACATCCCAAAGACGTGCGGGTTTGTAGGTTAATTGGCCTCTGTAAATTATCCCAAGTATGAAGGGAGTGAATAAGAAAGTACGATAATATGGAACTAGTGTGAATGGGTGAACAATGTCTGCAGTGTCATGCTGTATCCCGAGATATGCACTTTCACTCTTCTGTACCTCTTGCCTGATGGGAAAGGGGAGAAAATGGGAGAGGGAGTGACTGGGACTAGATTAGAGAATCTAATTGAAACTTACAAACTTCTGACAGGACTGGACAGACTGAATCCAAGGTGAGGATATCGAGAATGAGGAGATGTTACAATCTTGGGGTGCAGTGTAGGATGTTTAAAATTGAGACGTGGAACCTGTGGAAGTCACTATCACGGAGACTAAGCCACTGAATGATTATAGGAAGGACAATTAAAATGTTTTAAACACAAAAAAAACCCATCTAAGGGCATGGAATCGGGGCTGGCATATGGTTAGGGTTGCCAACTCTCCTGTATTAGCTGGGACATCCCGTATATTGGGCTAAATTGGTTTGTCCAACCATCCTCGTCCCATATTTGAGTACTACTCCTCGGGACGAGGGGACTGTTAGGTCGGAGCGGCACGTCTGGCCCCGCCTCACCCGTCCCAACGTAGTTTAGCCCATGGAGTGTAGCAGCAACGCCTCGCCCATGGCCCCACTGGTGGGCAACCCGGCCCGCTGTCCGACCTTCGGACGTTCGCTTACTGCCGACACCAGCACCCCTCCTTCTCATGGCCGATCATCGGTTCATAGGTTGGATGGGGAGCTGGACATAGCGCGCGATGTCGCACACAACTTCCGGCGCCCGGGCCAGAACTCCTCAGCTGGCCCGCCGGCAGGGCTGTGTGTGCAGTCCATCACCTGGGCCAACTCATTATTTACCCAGCCACGGCCGAGTCGGCCAACGAATTGCCATCGGGAATTTGTCCCTTATTACATAGAAACATAAAAAATAGGAGCAGGAGTAGGCCATTCGGCCCTTCGAGCCTGCACCGCCATTCAATATGATCATGGCTGATCATCCAACTGAGTATCCCTTACCTTCCTTCTCTCCATACCCCCTGATCCCTTTAGCCACAAGGGCCACATCTAACTCCCTCTTAAATATAGCCAATGAACTGGCCTCAACTACCTTCTGTGGCAGAGAATTCCAGAGATTCACCACTCTCTGTGTGAAAAATGTTTTTCTCATCTCGGTCCTAAAAGATTTCCCCCTTATCCTTAAACTGTGACCCCTTGTCCTGGATTTCCCCAACATCGGGAACAATCTTCCTGCATCTAGCCTGTCTAACCCCTTAAGAATTTTGTACATTTCTATAAGATCCCCCCTCAATCTTCTAAATTCTAGCGAGTACAAGCTAAGTATCCAGTCTTTCTTCATATGAAAGTCCTGACATCCCAGGAATCAGTCTGGTGAACCTTCTCTATACTCCCTCTATGGCAAGAATGTATTTTGCCATGTATTTTGACTTTGTCCCTTATTTGGGGGTGAGAAATTTGGCAGCCCTAATTATGGTACTGAAATGAAAGATCAGCTGGAATCATACTGAATAGCAGAGAAGGCTTCAAGGGCTGAATGGTTTCCTCTTGTTTATATTTCACTGTGCTTTCTAAAAGTTATTCTGGAATCATAGACTCAATACTCTGTGTTTTCTAAAATATATTATAGTTCTAATTAAAGATTTTTCCAGAATGTTTATTGTTCTGTCTCAGATACAATAGTTTACATTGTACAGCATGTATATCTGAATACATTTCTCACTTTCACAGTGCTAATCCTTAAATGGGTTCAAACCATTGTTGATATTTCAAATGCTGCTTTCTCCATTTCTCTTTTTAAAACGTAGGTCTTTTTTGATCACCCCGATGTGGCCAGTTCGATTGTAATTTATTTATCCGCAGATGGTACAACATTGTTTGATCAACAACGTAAATCGATTATAATCCAGCTTACTGATACCAATGGACGTAACCACACGCTGGGTATGTATGTTCTAGCCAGCCACTTTGCTCCTCTTAATACCATGGATTTTTTCATTACCCTAATTATCAATTCTTCTTTCATCATCCTCAATTTAAAAAATGACATTGTAACAAGATAAAAGAGACAGGCTAACACAAATTCAGGGAGAAGTGAGGATTGGAAGAGCTCTAAAGAAAGGCTGCAATGAAAAAATGTTATTGGAAAATCAAATAGGGAATGTGCAATTTAAAAAAAATTGTAAATGAAATCAATGCTACAATATTAAAAATTACATGAATATGTTATGAGAAAATGACGTGGGGTTAGGGGAACCATGGTTACATTAAAGACAAATTAATGTGAGACCATAAGAAATGGCTTAATTCTTTCTCCTACTTTGATCGGAGAGCAGAGGGAAAATAGCAATGAAGTGCGGAATATTCCAGATATGTTGAGGCATGGAACCTAACTAGATTTGAGTAGGAAGGAACTGCAGATGCTAGTTTACACCAAAGATAGACTCGAAATGCTGGATGCTCGAAATGCTGTCAGCGGTGCAGACAGATAAGGAATGGGTAATGTTTTGGGTTGAGACCCTTCAGATTGATAGTCAGGGGAGAGGGAAACTAGAGAGTAGGAAGGGTATGGTGTGAAAATGACTTATCAAAGCAGATGATGATCAAGTAAATGTAGAATGTCATTGTTGGCTGAGGGGATAGTGACAATGAGGCATATAAACAGTAAGATTAATCAGGAGGACATTAATACTACTCAGAGAACTAGAGTGGGAGAGGGACGGAGAGATAGAGACAGCAAGGGTTACCTGAAGTTAGAGAAACCAATATTCATACCGCTGGGTTGGAAGCTACCCAAGCAAAATATAAGGTGCTGTTCCTCCAATTTGCGTTGGGTCTCACTCTGACAGTGGAGGAGGCCCAGGCCAGAAAAGTCAATATGTGAATGGGAGGGGAAGTTAAAGTGTTTAGCAACCAGAAGATCACATAGGCCTAGGCGGACTTAGTGAAGGTGTTCAGTGAAACTGTTGCCGAGTCTCACCGATATATAGAAGTCCACACCTGGAACAGTGGAGGAGGTGTAGGTGAACCTCTGCCTCACCAGAAAGGATTGTTGGGGTCCTTGGATGGAGTTGAGGGCAATATAGGCACAGGTGTTGCATCTCCTGCAGTTGCAGGGGAAAGTACCTGCGGAGGGAGTGGTTTGGGTGGGAAGGGATGAGTGAACCAGGGAATTTCGGAAATTGTGGAATTATGTCTCTGTGGAATGTGGAAAGGGGTGGAGATGGGGAAACGCCAATGAACCTACAAACCAGTATGTCTTGGGATTGTGGGAGGAAACCGGAACACCCGGCTAAAACCCACGCGGTCAGGGGGAGAATGTACAATCTCTGTACAGACAGCACCCTTAGTCAGGATCAAACATGGGTCTCTGGCGCTGTAAGGCAGCAACCCTACTGCTGCACCATTGTGTCATCCCTAACTGGTGGTAAGTCCTTCCACCTATCAGGCATGAAGACTATTTTTAGAACACACGTGGCACCTTGAGGAGCAATAACTTATGTTGTCAGTTGGCCTTTTACTAGGACTACTTTGGAATATTCATGCAAGACTTTGAAAACCATAAATTTATACTTACTTTAACTGGCAACAAAAGAGCTGCAAAAGTTTAAACGTGAGCTCCAGCTCCCAGAAGACTCATTTGGCAGGTGGACGGGCTTCAGTGCATCTGTGACATGCTGACCGGGCAAGGCAACTCCTGGCAGTTCCTGACCTGGATGATGGTGAGACTGGGAAATAAATAAAACGCATTTATGAAGGAATTTGCACTTTCCTACCAATGAGGTACTTTGCCAATGTAGCCACTGTTGTTGTACAGGGAAGTATCACAGATCGTTTGCACATGGCAAGATGCCAGATATCGCTACAAAATAAATAACTGGGTTTTGGGATAAGAGTTGGGTGCTACATTGGGAGATTGTTCATGCTTATTGAATATTGCTGTGGCTTTTCATAGTTTGGGTGTTGAAATGGAACATGAGTTTAACACTTTAATGGAAAGTCATTTCCAGAGTAGAGAGTTTTCAAAAAATAATGTGATATGGATATCATCGGTACTGGCAGCATGTAATGACCATTACTAATTGCCTCTTCAAGCGAGGAGCCAGTGATTTCATGTTCAAGTGTTTGGAGTCTCGCTTGAAGCCCTGACTTTCAGGTTGTGAAGCAAGGATTGCACCCGTGAGCCAATCCTAACAGAGACCTCAATTGGATTAACTCTTTTGATAAGGAAAAAGGAAAAAGATCAGCCAGGATTTCTGCAGCTCAGCACGGTTGCTGGAGCTGGTGCCTGCACAGTCGTTGGCCATGGATGGGATCAGTTTATTTGTAATGTCACGGCTTAATATTAGTACATGACGTTATCCCTGGAGCAATTCGTCCTTGTGCTGCATCGGCTTTTGTACTGGATAGTATTCATGAATCCTGGCACTTCAGATCAGCATGAAGTAGCTCTGCTGTTTGAGCAGAACTGAAAATTGGAGCCAGGTTCTTTTTTTAATAAAATCCATTATTAAAACTTTATGAATTTAACTGGCGGATTCTACTCACCAATGCTCATCTGTAATACTAAGTGTATATTATGGATGGTATTTGCTCCCAGAAAGCTGCTAATGAGATAAAGAAAGGGCAAATCAGAAATGTCAACAGTTCCGTTTGTGTTACTGTGAATGATGATTGGAATTTATGGATCAGGTTAGAGGAATACACAACCCCTTTGTCGTACACAACACAAATGTGCACCACTTTGTGCTTAATGTGATATCCAGCAGTGATTTTCTTTTCCATCATGATTGTTGAGGATTCATCTCCAGGTACTGACCTGTTCAATGCATTCAGCCTTGGCAAGGTGGACAAGAGGACATTCGGTGCCATTGCATTTTGTTAATGGAAAGTGTATTGAAAATTCACCCAACTCATTCTCATTTATCCAAGCTTATGGACGACAAGTTCATGGTATAGGAGCAGAATCAGGCCATTCGACCCATCAAGTCCATTCCGCCATTCAATCATGGCTGATCTATCTTTCCCTCTCAACCCCATTTTACTGTCTTCTCCGTGTAACCCCTGACACAGTTATTAATTAAGAATCTGTCAACCTCTGCCTTAAAAATATCCATTGACTTGGCCTTCACAGCCGTCTCAATTCCACACATTCACCACCTTCTGACTAAAGAAATTCCTCCTCATCTCCTGCACATGTTATACGAAAGATTGAGCGGCATCTATCTGTTTCCAGAGCTGTCTTTACCATACAAATGCCTGGATGGATGAGAATGAGGATGAATTTTCAATACACTTTCTATTCACAAAATGCAGTGGGACTGAATGTCTTTTTGTCCACCTAGTCATTCCAACTCGTTAGTTCTTTAAAAGATAGACAAAACTTTACCTAGGCCTCTTTGCCATTGTCAATGCACCAGAGAAGATTTAAGGGACTGTCCCACCAGCATGCAACTCTATGCGATAAGCGCGACCTAACGTAGTCGTTTGAGCCATCCGCTCCCACTTCGATCGCCGGAGCCGTGCGGAATTGTGCAGAGTTCGTCCCGACATCGCACGGGGCTCCGAAAAACTGACCATGTTCAAACATTCCGCGCGGCAACGGCTTGTCGGCTCGCAGTCGCCTCGACGCATTACACACCGCCTCGATGTCGTGCCTCCGTGACCCTCTCTGTAGGTGCCTCCGTGACCCTCTTAGTGTGTGGCTCCGTGGTCCTCTCTGTGTGTGCCTCTGTGCCCCTCTCTGTGTGCCCCTCTCTGTCCTGGCGAACTTACCTTTAAGACTTCGCTCAAAGTTCGCCTCACTTTGCGCCGTGTTGCGCCACTCACCCGACCTCCGCGCGGCCCTCGCTGCTGGTTTGGTCGCGCTTGGCGCATGCAGGCGCATGCTGTTGGGAACAGCCCTGTAAAGGGATCACCCGACCTCCGCACGGCTCCCGCTTCTAGTTTGATTGTGCTCACCATATGGAGTCGGATGCTGGTAGGACAGGCCTTTTAAAGACCTTCTTATAGGCCAGCTTCCATGTTTTTTTATAAATGTGTGCATTGGAGAGTGATATTTTCTCAATGTTGACCAGCATAATATTTAGAACTCATTCATAAGGAAGCACATGATAATAAGGAGTCTCAGTCAGTAATGTACAGTTCCTGTGTGGAAGATTGAGTAAAGCGTAGGTTCTACTTTTTGCATAGCCGAACAATAAATCAATAGCAAAACAAAGGGAGAAAAAACAATTGTTTCTGCAGAGCAGATTACAGACCCTTCGGTGAAAAATACTCAACCATCAATGAGTTCAAATAAAAGACTACCTGCTGGAGGAACTCAGCAGGCCAGGCATTATCAGTGGAAGGAAGTGGACGGCATTTTGGGTTTGGACTTGTCTTCAGACTGAAGTAGTCATCTCTTTTGCCATTTCCGTCTCCAGTCGTGGTTACAATCTCCATGGTTCTTTCCCCATCTGACTCATCTGCCAATTAACTCTCCTCACCTGGATCCCTCTGTTATTTGCCAGCAGGCTCTACCTTTCCCCACCAAGCTCCAGTTATCTTCCCTGTAGTCCAGCAGACTGAAGGTTTGTGATCCAGCTTTCCCTTTTCTCCAGGAATGCTGCCTGATCACTGACTATCTCCAACAGTTTGTCTTTTCCTCAAGATTACAGCATCTGCAGTCTCTCTCCTGTCTCCAGCAGGTTTATAATGCTAAATTTGAAATGTGCACTTAGTTATGCTTTAAGTTAACCATATAACATATAACCATATAACAATTACAGCACGGAAACAGGCCATCTCGGCACTTCAAGTCTGTGCCGAACAACTTTTTTCCCTTAGTCCCACCTGCCTGCACTCATACCATAACCCTCCATACCCTTCTCATCCATATGCCTATCCAATTTATTTTTAAATGATACCAACGAACCTGCGGCCACAACTTCCACTGGAAGCTCATTCTACACCGCTACCACTCTCTGAGTAAAGAGGTTCCTCCTCATGTTACCCCTAAACTTCTGTCCCTTCATTCTAAAGTCATGTCCTCTTGTTTGAAACTTGTTTGAAAGTTAAAACTACCCTTTTCTGGAAGCCTTTCTTTCATCAAAGAAGAGGAGGATAAATTTTGGCTGCTGATTTATTTCCTGTCATGTTGCGGTTTCCATTAATCTGCTTGTCTTGTTGGATTCCAGGTACTTATGAGCTGAGTTGCAAGAGGAATCCGCTGATCATAAATGTGCCTCACAAACCTGACCTCAACCTCTATAAGACAGCATCGGTTCTGCTGAATGGCTCCTCACCATTTGTAGCTGTTTCTGGAGTGGCCCTGCGTGCTCCCAATCATCTTGTTTCTACCATTACACCCAAATGTGCAAAGCGAGAGGGTAGCAAGGATCATAAACAAAGGTACTAGATCTATACTCCCACGGGTGAGGTTTAACTCTTTATTTAATGCAAGACAGAATGATGAATTTTTCATCCATGTAACAGCTGGTCATCTTGTGCCAGCATCAAGATTTTCTGGATTGACCACAACAGTGGTTGGATGCAAGATAAATAATCTTCCAGGTTCCAGCCACGAGAGTTTGTTCTGGATGTGCAATAACATCCCAATTTTAACATTTGTTAACAAATATTTTTTGATGGTGTTTGCACCATCTATAAACTGGATTTCATCTGCCCACTCATTTGATACCTGAACGTCAGCTAGAATAAACACCACTTCACCCCAGATTAGTTTAGTTTAAAGATATCGCATGGGTGCCAACCCCTCAGCCAATGAGTCTACACCAACCATCGATCAACCATTCGTGCACGTTCTCCCGCTCTGTACACATTAGCGACAATTTTAAACAGGCCAAATTAACCTACAAACCTGCACGCTAGGATACGAGTGGAAACTGCACGTGGGGATATGAGTGGAAACTGGAACACCCTGAGGAAACCCATGCAGTCAAACGGAAAACATGCAAACTACACGCAGACAGCACCCGAGGTCAGGATCAAACCCCAGTCTGCGAGGCAGCAACTCTTTCAGATGTGCCAATGTGCTGCCTTTACCTTGATCCATGATACTTTGATTTATCTTGACATGCTGAAGAAAGGCCTATGCCTAATGCAATGCACCATCCAGAAATGCAAACTTATTTTCTTTAAAGAGATAACATAAATCTTAATGGTACCTCCTTTCCTACAGCTGGCATCTTGCAGAGATGTCATCTGTCAGATATAAATTACTTTTGAACATGATAGTGCTAACTCCAGTTCATAGCTAGACTGCGTGGCGATAATAAATGGTTTGCTTCAACCATGGGATTCCAAATACCAGCAAAATACTTGTTTACTTTACTACCGCAATCTCCCACTCCAGTCAATCAAACTTTCTTTAGTTTCCTTTATTTTGTTTTAGTAACATTGTCCTCATTCATTAAATTAACCGGATTGAAGCAATACATCCTGTTATGTTGTAGCTTGAATTTTAGTTCAACCTGTTATCCCCCATCTTTTGTTGTAGGTATGCCTCTTGTTCTTGCAATCAAGACCAGTGTAAAACTTTATCAGTGAATCATGCAATTGTGAACTGCATAGCGGACAATGCTGAGCACATGGAATGTCACTTGGCCTGTGCAAAAGGTCTATCATTGAAATCTGTTTGTGGCAAGCATCTAAGCCTTCTCCAGGTAAGTGATGTGCACCTTTATCAAAACAAATTGGTAGTTGGAATGGGCAGTACGATCTTAAATCTGTACTGCTGTTTCGGGTAATAGAACCTTAACCAATGTTAGAGGAATAGTTATAGACAATAAACAATAGAAAACAGGTGTAGGAGTAGGCCATTCGGCCCTTCGAGCCAGCACCGCCATTCAATGTGATCATGGCTGATCATCCCCAATCAGTACCCCGTTCCTGCCTTCACCCTATATCACTGACTCTGCTATCTTTAAGAGCCCTATCTAGCTCTCTCTTGAAAGTATCCAGAGAACCGGTTTCCACTGCCCTCTGAGGCAGAGAATTCCACAACTCCCCATGAGAAAAAGTGTTTCCTTGTCTCCATTCTAAATGGCTTTCCCCTTATTCTTAAACTGTGGCCCCTGGTTCTGGACTCCCCCAACATCAGGAACATGTTTCCTGCCTCTAGCGTGTCCAAACCCTTAATAATCTTATATGTTTCAATAAGATCCCCTCGCATCCTTCTAAACAGCAGAAGATACAAGCCCAGCCGTTCCATTCTCTCAGCATATGACAGTCCTGCCATCCCGGGAATTAGCCTTGTAAACCTACGCTGCACTCACTCAATAGCAAGAATGTTCTTCCTCAAATTGGGGGACCAAAACTGCACACAATGTTCCAGGTGTGGTCTCAGTAGGACCCTATACTACTGCAGAAAGACCTCTTAGCTCCTATACTCAACTCCTCTTGTTGTAAAGGCCAACATGCCATTTACTTTCTTCACTGCCTGCTGTACCTGCATGCTCACTTTTATTGATTGACGAACAAGGACCCCCAGATCATGTTGTACTTCCCCTTTTCCCAACTTGACACCATTTAGATAGTAATATGCCTTCCTGTTTTCGCTACCAAAGTGGATAACCTCACATTGTTCCAGCATTGTTTATCACTACAACCTCTGGAAGCATTGGGTAAATGGATATGTATTCTTTATACCGTCAATCAATAACTTCCATCGCCCTTACCCTAAGAATTAACACCTCAAACCTTCAACACTTTGAACTTTAATAAATTCCTCACATTGTAGGTTCAAGCCCCACTCTGAAAACTTGAGGGCAGAATTTAGTCTCTCACTTCAGGGAGACTGAAGGCATATTTTGTCAGAGATAAAGTTGGATGACATATGAAATTGATTCCTTCATTGGCTTTGTAATATTTTGAGGTTCCTATGCTTATATAAAATAACATATGATTATAAATCTTTTCTTGACAATGGAAGAGAGGAACTCATACAGGGGGGCTTGCATGTTGTGTTCTGAACTGCACGGTCTAATGCTACTTGTCAGACATATTCCTTACTAGAGTGGATAGTGGGTACCCATGAGGTGAGTTTGCTATGAGGCTTGCACTATGTCAGTTCCCTGTAAACTTGTAGTTAACTTTTTCTATCATTATTCAGCCTGGGACTTTGCACGTAGGTAGGATATAACTCTTCATTGACATACCTCGGGCTTCTAAGCAGCCTTTTTAAATTGTTCAAGATTTTCTCACATTGTCAACGGACTGCATGAAATCTCTGCTTCTGATGTTCCCAAGCAGCATGTGAAATGGTAAGGTTTGATGTCATCAAGTGCCCAAGGTTTAGAGTTTAGAGTCTGGAAATAGGCCATTTGGCCCTCCAAGTCCATGCCGGCCATTGATCATCCATACACAAGTTCCACATTAACCCAATTTTGCATCCTACATACTAAGGGTCAATTTTACAGAATGTTGGCCATTCTCTCCAATATATACATTTTTAAGAGACCAATTGATCCATTCAAATGCTCTCACACCTGACCTTGACCCCATTGTGGATTAAATCCTTGGACATTTCTGTCAACAATATATCTTTGATGCACAAAGCACTGCTGTTAAAGTAGTAGTGTAATTTTTCTCCAAAATATAAACATTTTTTTCACTCATCAAAACTCTGACTGTGTGCCATCCATATCCTTAGGACAATAAAACTCTGATATTGGATGTGTGTGTGAGTGTATTCGCTGATGATGTCACAATGGATCTGCCTGCGTGCCGTCTGCTCGCGCTGCGATTTTCCCTGCAGCTGCAGCCTGGAGCTGGAGCTGGAACTCGGAGTTGGAGCTGGAGTGAGGGAGTATTGCATTCAGGAACCAGCCCTCCCCTGTGATGCCGTGCCGCCCCCCCCACCCCTCAAAATCTACCCCCCTTACACTCTGCCCCGCTACCTCTCTGCCCCCCTCCCGCTCCCTCTCTGCCCACCCCGCTCCCCCTATGCCCTCTGCCCCTGTCCTCTGCCCCTGCCCTCTACCCCTGCCCTCTGCCCTCTGCCCCTGCCCTCCCTTTGCCCCTGCCCTCCCTCATTTTTACATATTCCGGTGGGAATTTTTTTCCGTGCAGTCCAAAATCGCCTCATCGGAAATATTAATGCTTTTTCTCTGGAGTTATTAATGAAAATGTTGAAAAATACCTTGAATTTAAAATTATTTTTACTTTAAAATCATTCCTCTGACATTTCAACACAGTTTGATACAAAGTTGCAAGACAGGAACATTGCCAGCAACACTCTGAACTTTTCAGCTCAATGGCATCTCACAGCAAGTGCACCCGACATTTGCCGCAATGTTGTCATCATTGCTCCTGGCAGGACAGGAGGGTCAATTGGTATTGCAATTGGGGATTGATTTTTTTTTTCAACTCCAGTGCTGGGGGAAGCTCACGAGCTATGATCTTTGCTGAGGAGTGCTCAAATCTTACCTTCAGCAACAGGTTGAGTTGGAGGACCACGCCTCCCGTGGGGGCTATGGGTAGGAAACGGGTGCGTTAGAGGAGCAGACCCAACGGGCCCTTGGTCTGGTTTTCTATTTTTAAAAAAGGAGACCTTCACAAATCAAGCTTTGTCACTATTCTGCCCACATCCATTGTTTCAATCCATTGTTCTCCTCCCTTTGAACTTCAAAAATATACCAACGTGCTACAGACTCTTGCTATTCATTCCTAAATTCAAAGGATTTATTTTCAAAGTCAGAAGCCAAGCTTGGTACCACCTAATCAGTCCTTGATTCACCCAGTGTTCACTTTACACTGCAACACCACGTGTCACTGGACTTGGGCAGCGAACGAATGCAATTTTCCAAAAGATTTGTGTCTTTTTTTGTAAACCAGCATCTGCAGTTCCTTGTTTCTACATTTCCCTGAAAGTTATTGTGATTTCATTGCCCAAACTGTGACTTTCCAAACAGTGGCAAGACCTTTTTCAACCTTAGATTTGGTTGGCATTTAATTTGTGTTGAATCTGATGTTGATCAACTTTACTAGAATTAGTAAAATAGTGCAAGTGAGTGGCGTTACATCAAGCTTTTTGGTAACATGAGATCGTTCTGGTTTCATTATCTCGTAACTTTAGATTGTCTTTGGAAAGGAACAGAAAAGACTTACTTGTGAACCAAGATCTGTCAGAAAATTCATTATTACATGTTTGCTTGATTCAATTAATTTGCACAAGGACGTGACATCCACAGTCCAATATTAAACATGAATAATTAAATGAATGTAGCATACAGTGCATTCAGAAAGTATTCAGACCTCTTCACTTTTTACACATTTTGTTACGTTAAAGCCTTATTCTAAATTGGATTAGATTTATTTTTTTAATCATCAATCTACACACAATACCCCAAATAAATTAGCGAAAACAGGTTTTAGACATTTTGCAAAGTAATTAAAAAGAAATAACTGAAATATCACATTTACATAAGTATTCAGACCCTTTACTCAGTACTTTGTTCAGGCATCTTTGGCAGCGATTACAGCCAAAAGTCGTCTTGGGTATGATGCTACAAGCTTGGCACACCTGTTTTGGGGTAATTTCGCCTATTCTTCTCTGCAGATCCTCTCAAGCTCTGTCAGGTTGGATGGGGAGCATCGATGCATAGCTATTTTCAGGTTCCTCCAGAGATGTTCGATCGGGTTCAATTCCGGACTCTGGCTGGGCCACTCAAGGACATTCACAGACTTGTCACGAGGCCACTCCTGCGTTGTCTTGGCTGTGTGCTTAGGGTCGTTGTCCTGTTGGAAGGTGAACCTCTGCCCCAGTCTGAGGTTCAGAACGCTCTGGAACAGGTTTTCATCAAGGAGCTCTCTGTACTTTGCTCAGTTCATCTTTCCCTCGATCCTGACTGATCACCCAGTTCCTGCCACTGAAAAACATCCCCACAGCATGACACTGCCACCACCATGCTTCACCGTAGGTATGGTATTGGCCAGGTGATGAGTAGTGCCTGGTTTGCTCCAGACATGACTCTTGGCATTCAGGCCAAAGAGTTCAATCTTGGTTTCATCAGACCAGAGAATTGTGTTTCTCATGGTTTGAGAGTCCTTTAGGCGCCTTTTGGTTAACTCCAAGCGGGCTGTCAAGTGCCTTTTACTGACGAGTGGCTTCCGTCTGACCCCTCTACCATAAAGGCCTGATTGGTGGAGTGCTGCAGATATAGTTGTCCTTCTGGAAGTTTCTCCCATCTCCATAGAGGAACTCTGGAGCTCTGTCAGAGTGACCATTGGTTTCTTGATTCAATTAATTTGAATCCCAATTGCTCAGTTTGGCCGGGCGGCCAGCTCTATGAAGAGTCCTGGTGGTTACAAAGTTCTTCCATTTAAGAATGACGGAGCCCCTGTAGGCTACGGTCTGCCAGGTCTTGCATTCAGCCATGGAGAACTGGCTCAGTGGCCATCCTTTTCTTCTTCCCACAGGACTGGACCTGAGGTATGGATGAGATGTTTATGGACTGCACCTTTTTAATAAATCACAGCCAATCTAATGTTGAACCAGTCCAGTCACAAAGAGTTGAGGAAACAGTATTTTTGAAAGGAAACGATTCCAGATCTTGCTTGGGATTTATCAATGCACTTGTGATTATTAGCTTTTGGATTACTGGATGAAAGGTATTCAAACATCTTTTCCTTGCTTGTGTTTCAGACAGAAGTTTCTCTCTTTTGCAAGCATGGAAAATGGGACGGAGCTGTGACCTGTGAACCCATTGACTGTGGAATTCCTGACCGCTCTCATGTCTATCATGCCACCTTCTTTTGCCCGGAAGGCACTACTTTTGGAAGCCACTGCATCTTCTCATGTAATCCACCAGCTATATTACAAGGTACGGGAATATTATCATTATACATTTTGTTTCAAATAAGCACATCAAATGAGATGACCCAAAGCGCTGGAGTAACTCTGCGGGTCAATCAGCATCCTTGGAGAACGTGGATAGGCGACGTTTCGGGTCCGGACGTTTCTTCAAATGAAATGAAAGAGCTGAAATATAAAAGATATTTCCCTATATTTAAAAATATTGAGACAGAAAAAATTGTGTTATGGCAAGCAAAGATTAGCCAGTAAATAAACAGAAAATACTATAAAAACACACCTGGTCAGTCTTTGTGGAAAGAGTAACAATCGATGTTTTGGGTCTTGTGCCAGAACTTGGACAGAGAGAAATATGCATCAATTTTCAGCAGCAGAGAAGGTCAGTTGAGAGATACAGAATGGAAACAGGTCCTTGACCCACCAAGTCCTCGCTGACCAGTGATCATCCGGACAATAGTTGTATCCTCCGCACAGGAACAATTTAGAGAAGCCAATTAACCTACAAACCTGCATGTCTTTGGAATGCGGGAGGGAACTTGAGCACCCAGAGAAAGTTCATGAGGAGAACGTACAAGCTCTTTAATGATAGCACCTATAGTCAGAATGAAACCTGAGTCTCTGGTGCGGTAAAGCAGCAACTGTATCGCTGTGTTACTGTGCCACAGGGGAATGATGTGTAGACTGCAGGAAATAGCAGCGATAGGCTGAGTCGAAATGACATAATGGCAACATTTAACAGCAGCACATTAAGTTTCTGTGATCACAGTTAGATCACAGTTTATTACTGTCATGTATACTGAGATATATTGCACAGCTTCCTTTTGCATACTATCCAATCACATCAGATAATACTATACATAAATACAGTCGGGGCAAGCTCAAGTACAGTAGATAGAGAAAAGGGGAAGATACAAAATGTGGAATAAAATATAATTAGAACAATTTGAATTTATTCCAGATTTACAGTTTAAAAAGAGATTTCAAGGAGTGTTACTGGATGGTATAAAGTCATGTT
The DNA here is from genome assembly GCA_963514005.1 of Raja brachyura. The sequence goes on from OY740790.1 coordinate 28,093,302, forward strand.
AGGAGTAGAATTTATGCCATTCGGCCCATGAAGTCTATTCCGCCATTCACGCATGGCTGATCTATATCTCCCTCCTAACCGCATTCTCCTGCCTTCCCCCCGTAACCTCTGACACCTGTACTAATCAAAAATCTCTACCTTAAAAATATCCACTGATGGCCTCTACAGCCTCTGTGGCAAAAAATTCCACAGATTCACCACCCTCTGACTAAAGAAATGTCTCCACATCTCCTTCCTAAAAGACCATTCTTTAATGCTGAGGCTATGACCTTTCGTCCTAGACTTTCCCACCTAGAGTCCTAAACATCCTCTCCACATCCACTGTATCCAAGCCTTTCATTCTTCTGTATGTCTCCCCATTCTTCTAAACTCCAGCGAGTATGTGCCCAGTGCCGACAAACGTTCATCATAGGTTAACCTACTAATTCCTGGGATCATTCTTGTAAACCTCCTCTGGACCCTCTCCAGAGCCAGCACATCCTTCCTTAGATATGGTGCCCTAAATTGCTCACAATATTTCAAATGCAGCCTTACCAGTGCCTTATAACATCCCTGGTTTTGTATACAAGCCCTCTTGAAATAAATGTAAGCATTGAGTTTGCTTTCCTCGAGCAGAACACGCAACAAGTTACCATGCTCCGGCACCAGCTTGAATCTTCCACTGTTGATGGTAAGATTTTGGGAAACTGTAAATTATAGAAAAATTAAGCCAACTAATGTAAAAGCAGAAAATGATAAATGCAGCAAACTCAGGCTCCCCTGAATGGTGGAAAGAACATAGAACAGTACAGGAACAGGCTCGTCTGTCCACAATGTCTTTGCCAAGCATGAAGCCGAATTAAACTAATCTCCTCTGCCTGTACTTGATTTATATCCCTCCATTTCCCGCTTATCCATGCGCCTATCTGAAAGTCTCTTAAATGCCACTATCATATTTGCCTTCACCGCCACCCCTGGCAGCATGTTCCAAGCACCCTTAAAAATAATCTGATATACTGATGCTTTACATGTGGGCTGTGCTGACTAATGTTGGAATTTCAAAGATTCACCGAGCACAGGATATGGTGTGCGTATTAAACATACATGTCTCAGAGACTCTAAGATAGAAGCTAATATATGAGAAGCAGCAGAGATACTTGTCTACAAATAGGAAAACATTTGGGGGTCAGTCTACTTTTTATTGCTTGTTATCTGAAACCGATCACTGATTAAATTGATCTTGGGGGATTTTGCTCATAATAATGCATTGGCTAAGAAATATTGAAAAATAGTTAATTATTAAGGTGTCAATAGACATTAAATCGTAGCTAAATCAAGGACATGCTAAAACAATGCTAATAGTGATGAATTGTTCATTAATTAAAATATATAGTTAATTAATTTTCTTTAATTCCTATTAACCTATTTAAAGCTAAACCTAAACCTATTTAAAGCTAAAAGAATGTTCATAATTGCATGGTCTGACAGTTGAACATGGAAGGTTAGTGTTAATCCTAAACCATTGACATCACTCCGAGGGTGAGTAAGGTATTATAGACCCAAACGGGTGTGTCATGATTTTCAGATAGTTTAAGAGTAAAGAGCATAACACAGGAACAGGCCCTTCGATCCATAAGGTCTGTGACAAAAATATCCTCCTCTGCCTGCACATGATCCAAATCCCTCCATTTATTGCACCCGTGCCTATTTAAAAGCCTTTCAAACACCACTGTCATGTCTCTTTCCACCACCATTCTTTCCTTCTTTGATCTTGAGACTAAGGCTAGTCTTTGACATTTCCACCCTAGGAAGAAGGTTCAGGCAAGGAACATAAATGTCTCTATAAAGGAGACGCTGTTATCGGCAAACTTAAATTTCAAATTGGCATTGGACTTGCTCACACATTATAGGTGTAGTGAATAAAGCAAAGGATTCGACCCACAACCCTGAGATGTGCTCCATATTTTCCAGTTTGTAAATTTCAGGGGTCTAGATTGTCTAGACTGGTGCTAATGTGGACCAGTAACAATTTTTCAAAGCATTTCATTATGGCCAATGTTAGAGCCATTGGGCAGTAGTCATTGAGACAAATTACTACTTTTCTTGGGGAGCAGAATAATTGAGGTATCGTTGAAGCAGATGGGGTTAGAAGACTGTTAAAGCGAGATGTTGAAGATGTCGGAGCAGATACGCCAGTTGAGTAGCGCACAATTTCAGAATCGGTCTGGCTGCTTTGTAAGTGTTTATTAGATCTGAACACTACCACCGAGATGTATGGGACAAAGTCTATGGGGGAAGAGGGTATGAGCCATGTCAGAACATTGTGCGCCTGCTCAAAGTGGGCATAAAAGTCATTGAGCTGATCTGATAGAGATGTGTCATTGCCAAAGGTCGATCCTGATGCTAAAACAAAACTCACACATCAAACTGTTGAAAAAGTTTACAGCTAGCCAAATCAAGGCTGCCGTTTAGCCAACTGTAAAAAGTGTCTGAGCAGTTGGAGATGTATAAAAGCTTTCCAGTCAGAAATTAATCAACTAATTTGGAAAAGGTCTGAGAGATTATTTTAAATTTGAGAAAAAATTAAACAGAAATACTGGAAAACATTTAACTACGCAGAAACAGTTGAAGAAAGTACATATAAATTCTTAATTAAAAACATCAATAAAAAATATTGAGATGAATCCTATTATATGGAGGAGAAATTACTGGGGAGAAACCCTTATCTTGCACTAACTTGCCATCAGATTCCAAAGCCTCTTAAACACCATAATCGTATCTGCTTCCACCAACACCCCTTGCAGCACATTCCAGGCACCCTCCACTCCATGTGTAAAAAAATAACTTGTCATGCATATCTCCTTTAAACTCTTCCCCCTCTGACATTAAAGCTATGGCATCTAGTCTTTGACAGGAGGCTGCAGATGCTACCATTTGGAGCAAAATAATGAGATGTGCTAGAGGAACTAGGCTGGCGGATCAGGCAGCATCTTTGGAGGGAAATGAACAGGCGCCGTTTCAGGTCTTGACCCTACATTCACAGTACAGATGGAGGTCTCCTGTCAGTTTCTTCCAGACTTGCTACCTGGCCCGCTGAGTTCCTGCAGCAGATCTCCAAAGCACACGTGCTGTGGAACCATTGTTCCATGCTCCGCAGTTGAACATCAGGTGAAGCCCAATGTCAAAGTGTTGAGTTAGAATGTCTGAATGTCCATGTAGAATTCCCAGCAGGTTTGGGATATGCATTCCCACCAGGATTAAAATCACAAAAGATACCCAGAAAGCCACAGTGGCGCAGAGATGTTGCCTAAAGCTGCTAGACACCCTCGTTCGATTCTGACTATGGATGCTGTCTGTATGGAAGTTGTACATTCTCCCTGTGACCACATGGATTTTCTCTGGGTGCTCTGCTTTCCTCCCGCATTCCAAAGATGTACAGGCTTGTAGGTTAATTGGCTTCAGTAAAATTGTAAATTTTTCCTAGAGTGTAGGAGAGTGCTAGTGCTCGCTGGTCGGCATGGACTGGTGGGGCGAAGGTCCTGTTTCCGCACTGTATCTCTAAAGTCTAAAGTCACCAGCAGTTCTCGGTGCAGCTGGTGGGAATTCCCTGCTTATGGTTCTAGCCCAGGAATGGGAGTGATATTTCGGCACATTTGGAGAGATATGGCTAAAATGTTTTGAAAATTAGCGTTTGTGTATTTTAAGTGTAAGCTGAATAGCATGGAGTTATACCTCTGATAGAAGCATGGTTTTTTTTAAAATCAAAGCTATAGAAAAAAAATTCTAAGGGGTTGTTTGAAAGAATCAGACATTTTTTGTTTGTAAGAGATGTTTCTTGACTCGCGGAGATATTCCAACATTTTGAGCGGCTGTTGAAGTTGACAGGAATTGAAAAAAGGATACCAAGTCTGCAGTAAACCAAATGTTCATTGACTTGTCTTTCTAATGGGCCTGTCCCACTTAGGCAATTTTTAAGCAGACTGCCGGCGACAGTCAAGTTGCCGGCAGTCGCTTGGAAAGCTGGGAACTGGAACGGCGACTGTCAGAGACGAACACACGCGCACGCGCACACACACACACACACACACACACACACACACACACACACACACACACACACACACACACACACACACACACACACACACACACACACACACACACACACACACACACACACACACACCATCGCTTCCTTCACCAGCCCGTGTGAATTTTTTAGACAGCGCTCCCCCCCGCTTGCCTCGTCTAAAAAATTGACACGGTGCAAAGCCAAGGTGATACAGACATACACCGCGATAAACAGGAAGGTTGACGCTGTAAAAAGATGGCTAAAGCACAGTGTACGGCAAGTCCTTTAAAAGAGGTGGTGGGGGGAGAGGGGGGGAAGGAGTAGAGACAACTTTTAAGAAACCAGAGATATACGGCTGTGAACACTCGCTTGGCGGACATTTAACATTACCAGTCAGTTATCCTTGGTTCTGAAAACTACTGCTTACCTTTTTTTTCCCAATGAGCCAATGAAATCCACCGGTCAGCACCAGCTCCAACCTACGAGAACCTCCGAAAACCTTCGACCTCCTGGCAACCCACTAGGACCTCCTGCCGACCCAGCTCGAGAATTCTCGCTACTCTCCATGGCGGCTTCACTTTAGTCACCGCTAATTTTTCAACATCTTGAAAATTTCACGGCTACCATAATGAGGTCGCGACTCGTTCCCAGAATGAAGGTGACTCCCCGGCAACTACCCGCGAACATGTGGCGACTGCATATTCTCCTGCAGTCGCCTAAAAAGTCGCCTAAGTGGGACAGGCCCAGAAAGCTTTTTACTCAATTTATTTCTGGTCTTGGTTATGGAATGATTGGTGACAACTGTCATACAAATGTAATATGATGTAAATGCTGGAAATTTGAGGGCACAGAAGGCAAGACCCCTAGTTCTCTTTACCGATCCTTTCTCCAGCGTCAGTCACCGTTCCTGAACCCACCCATTTTCAGTCTCCGGGGGCGAGCAGCAGACAAGCTTCGGGCAAGGCTCCCACTCCCAGAATTTACTCTCAGTGGCTGTTCTCAAAATCTGATCGGTGAGAAGACCGAACTGCGAGTGAGTAAAATTATTTGAGAGTGTTCAAGAGCGTTAGTTTGCCAAATCACTGCTCAAAACACTCTCACCATTCATCCATGCTCTGATCAATCAATTAAGTAATACTTGGATCACTCTGAACATGAGGTTTAAGTTTGCAATTCTTTTATTTTGAGGGCTTCATGTTGTGAATTATGGTGTTGTCATAACCTGTTTAAAGCTTTGGGAATTGCCAACAGCTTATACCTAAATTAAAACTGAGTGTATCAGTGGAGCTGGTATTCATCAGATCTTCAATGAATGCTCGTAATTTTGATGCCTGATGTTTTGACAGCTGCCCAGCTAGATATACTGTAGGAGACGGCAAAGAACATGGGGAAACTGCGACTGCATTCTTGGCTTTTGTCTCTAGGTGATAATTACTTCCTGAAGTGTATGGAAGATGGCCTGTGGTCGTTCCCTGAAGCCTTCTGCAAGGTGGAATGCCATGCCCCTCCACCAGTGGCTAATGCCAGGCTGCTGGTGCCAAGGTGCCTCCAAGGATCTCATGATGTTGGTTCCATCTGCAGATACAAGTGCAACCCCGGCTATTACATACACGGGACCAATGATAAGCGGTCCAGGAAGTAAGTACGATTAAACATTAAGTGGTAGTTTCAGCGTGAATCTGATCTGGTTGTTACAATCAGAGGCACCAGGGTATGTACTCCAAAGAGAGCAGGACAACTGGTGAAGTCTACTGGCTTCAAATGAAAGCTACGACTGTAGATAAGATCTGGCTAATATTGTAAGAAAGACAAGGAGTTCATGCTACAATGCATGTTTCCATAACACAAGTTGGATATAATGCAAGTGATAAATTAGGGAATGGTATTTGCATTACGCCAGCCAAATTGTCTGCAACTTGATTTTCAATTGGAACTAAAGAAACACTTAAAAGTTACTTTGGAAATTGACAAGCAGAGAAAAATGTCTTGAATTTAAACAGTATGGCGAGGCAAAAAACAAAAAAAAAGTTTTTAAGTAATGCCCCCACAATAATCAGACACCATTATCTCTTAATAACACAGTTACAACTTTAACTGATGGAGGCCATTGAAATTGACAAACAATCACTTGTATTAACACTTGTGCAATGAAACTCTGTTGAACCATGTAACATCCAGCCCTCAGTATTTTTAGCTAGCAGTGTCAAAAATAAACTCTGAACAGATCTTTATTTTTGAAAATCTGGCATGGAAAAATATCTTTGTAATTGTGAGTTTGAAACTCACGATTCCCAAATCCTCTCCCCCATTCCCTCCCCATTTATAATGCAATTTTTATAACACAAAGTTTCATAGAAATACAACTGCATTACATCAGAAAAAATAACACTGCTGGAGTAACTCAGCAGGTCAGGCAGCATCTCTGGAGAACGTGGATAGGTGATATTTCAGATCAGGACTCTTCTTCAGTCTGTGGTCAGATTATAGACACAAAGTGCCAGAGTAAATCAGCAGAGTCAGGCAGAATCTCTGGAGAAAAATAATGGGTGACATTTTGGGTCTGAAGAAGGGTCCCGACCCGAAATATCACGCATCGGTTTTCTCCAGAGATTCAGCCTGACCTGCTGATTTACTCCAACACATTGTGTCTACCTTTTTTATAAACCAGCATCTGGAATTATTTGTTTCTACGTGCGGTTAGATTATTTCAGCTTCAGATTATATCAGAATTACGTATTCTCAGTATCCCAATAGCTGGAGAAGGAGTAATTCTATAGGATTAGTGTGTGTATAATGAAAAGTAAATCTATCAGGACACCATGTGTGATGGTGAGTGGTCCCATTCATTTGGAGAGTGGGGGACAGAGAACAAATTATATTGGATAGTTTAGAAACTATGAAGATGGACAATTTAATGGAAGGCAATATACAGTGTGTGTATATATATATATATACACATATATATATATATATATATATATATATATACATATATATATAAGAAGGCAAGTAACTTGTTTGAAGGACGTATAGTATTAAACAACCATTTTCACTCTTAAATAATTTACTGTGTATTTTCATCTGCAGAAGGTTCCTGAAGCTGCAGTGTTTAGAAGGAGGATATTGGGAAGAAGGTGGCTGCAACCCTGTGCTTTGTGACCGACCTCCCTTAGTCTTCGAGGGGATGTACAGTTGCACCAGCGGCTTTGAGTTTGACAGTCGCTGCATTATTACTTGCTATGACCACACTAAAAAGGTGAGAAATGTGTTGATTCATGGAACACTCAATCCTTGAATAATTCTTCTTATTAAAAATATTGAATGCTGGAAATACTCAGCAGATCAGCAAATCTAATGTAGAGAGAAGTGGTGTTAATGTCTCAAGGTCTCCTTACCGGAGGGGAGAACATTTATAAAGCAAACTTGTTTTAAGTTGCAGCGACATGATGGGGTGGGGAGAGGAATGGCAATGACTCACACAGCGTAGAAACAGGCCCTTCAGCCCAACTTGCCCACACCGACCAACATGTCCAATCTACACTAGTCCCACCTGCCTGCGTTTTGGCCCATTTCCCCCTAAACCTATCCACATCCATGTACCTGTCTAAATGTTTCTAGAATGGTGAGACAGTACCTAGTCTGATAACTGATGTCCAGCACCTGCAATATTTTGATTTGGAATAACTCCTCTTTGATTGCAGTAGACTAAAGGAAGACAGGAGCAGGTAATAGATGCTGACAACAGGTTACGGAACGCTAAAGATGCAGTATGATGTTATTTGCACCTGATGGAGGTTGATACGAGGGCAATGATTCATTGGGGCACAATATCCGAGGTGCAGTTTTATGGAAGTGTCATGCCAGGATAAACTAAAATCGTCCACCTGCACATGATCCATTCCCTCCATTCCCACCATATCCATGTGCCTGTCTAATAGTCTATTAAATGCTACGATCATATCTGCCTCCATCACCACCCCTGGCAGCGTGTGCCATGCACCACCATCCTCTGTGTTTAAAAATAAATTGTTCCACATATCTCCTTTAAACCTTGCCTCTCACACCTTAAAGCTATGGTCTCTGGTCTTTGACACCGGCACTCTAAAATCTAGAATACTGCACTTGTGCTGATATTTCTGGGAGATGCAGTTGGGGCATGTTATAGATGCAGGTTACTGTCTCTCTCTCACAAAGGTAATTGCATATACATTGAAACACTTTCCATGCATTTGTTTGAAATTTTTTATGATGAAAAAGGTTCAACTGATGATATGGTATGTAGTTATGCAAAAGCTCACATAATTTGCTTCATTTTTCATTGAGTGGCTGACAGTAATTAGCCTTGGTCTGAAGGGAGGGAATCCAATATATGATTTACTCTGGAATGGTGATGAAGCATCCTTGATGCATCTGTGCACTTGAAACCTTTATTTTAGTTATTTGTATGCTATTCTCCAAAGTATTTTATATTGAAACTAGAGACCTTTTATATTGGACACATAAGCAACAGAGCTGAAGATGTAGTGATTGTCATCAGTGATGAATTTGCATGTAGGAGTATTCACTATTAAGTGATAATTTATAAGCATTGGAATAAACTTTTTAAGCTGCTATTCTTTTGACATTTTTTCTGGAGATGTCTACATGAATTATGAAGAAGTGGAAGGTATTGGAAATGTCACAGCTAACATTAGTTGGACTCATGCTGCTGAAGTGGAAATAACAACGGATGTATTAGATCGCGTTTGGACCCTCGGTTACAAAATCTGTCATGAGCTTTCGTAATATAATGTTTGTGCCAGTAAAATCCCTATTTCATTGTTATTTGGAATTGGTCGAATTGACTTCAGTTCCACTGAACTGCCATTTATTCAGCACCTTATACACACTTGGATGTTTTCTCTGGAGCGTCAGAGGCTAAGTGGAGACCTGATTGAGGTATATGAAATTATGAGAGGCATAGTAAGATGTACAATCAGAAATCCTTTCACACAGTGAAATGTCTAAGACTAGTGGATCCAGCTATAAGGTGAACAAATAAAAGTTTAAAGGAGATGTGTGAGGCAAATTTTTTGCACACCCATCCAGGTGTCCTTTACATTTAACCATATAACAATTACAGCACGGAAACAGGCCTTCTCGGCCCTTCCAGTCCGTGCCGACCAATGTTGTGATAGTACCTCAACTACCACCTCTGGCAGCTTGTTCCATATTCCACCACCCTCTGTGTGAAAAGGTTGCCCTTCTGGTTCCTATTACATTTTATCCCCTCTCTCCTTAAACCTATGTCCTCTGGTTCCCAATTTCCCTATTCTGGGCCAAAGACTCTTTGCATCAAACCCATCTATTCCCCCCATGATTTTTTTACATCTCTAGAAGATCATCACTCATCCTCCTATGCTCCAATGAATAAAGTTCTAGCATTCCCAACCTCTCCCTATAGCTCAGGCCCGTACGTCCTGGCAACATTCTCGTAAATATCCTCTGTACTCTTTCTACAATGTCAAGCTTAGGTGGCTAACCCCTTCCTGTTGGAGAAGGCAATTGCCTTCTGTGGAACAAATGTTACTTCCCACTTCGATACTTGGTCACGCCCCTTTGAGTGATGGCATGGTGGTGTTGTGGTAGAACAACTACCTTACAGCGCCAGTGACCCTGGTTTGATCCTGACTACAGGTGTTTGTCTGTACGGAGATTGCATGATCTTCCCTTGACCTGCATGGGGTTTCTCCAAGATCTTTGGTTTCCTCCCACACTCCAAAGATGTACAGGTTATAGGTTAATTGGCTTGGTATAAATATAAAATTCTCCCTAGTGTGTGTAGGGTAGTGTTAATATGCAGGGATTGCGTCGGTGCGAACTTGGTGGGACACTGGCTTTTTCCGCGCTGTATCTCTAAACTAAACTAAATGTGGAAGCATTTCCCTACAGTCTCTGCTTCCTCCAAACAACCTGTGTGGGTTGGTGGTACTGGTGGAGAAGTGGCTTTAATGACAGATGTCCTGTTGCACAGTGAAGGGTCAGATTATCACAATCGAAGAGTGCATTTTCCGAGGTTGGATGTGCCTCGTGCTCAAGGTCATTATCCCCCTAGACTACATAGAAAATAGGAGCAGGAGTAGGCCATTTGGCCCTTCGAGCCTGCACCGCCATTCAATATGATCATGGCTGATCATCCAACTCAGTATACTGTACCTGCCTTATCTCCATACCCCCTGATCCCTTTAGCCACAAGGGCCACATCTAACTCCCTCTTAAATATACCCTCTCAAAAATATTGACTACATAGCCAATGGTTTAGCCTCTGTGAGGGTGGTCCCTGTAAAATGTTGTAATTTTAGGTGTATTGATCTCTTCACCTTGTGCTTTAGTGCAACAAAAAATGGTGTCATTGAATTTCTTGGCATACATGGTGCCATAATTATTTAATGGACCACAGAAAGACTATAAGCAAAGATAAATGTTTTATTTGTTCTGTTTATAACCGACTCACCCTGATACCTAGGGGAGTGCCCCCTATCATCAGCAGTGGTTAATTTAATCTTGGACCCCGTTGGAGATTTTTGACTCCATTATGAAGCGGTGGCTGGTATTTCATCACTCTTCCTTTGCTCATTTGTGCTGTTTGGAACTCTGAATCTACCCTGAATGCTGTGCTTCATGTGTTATCCACTGCAAGGCCTTCTTGTACCTTCTCTTGTCAAGCTGTCCCAAGTTTTTGTATCCCAAGGAAGTACCTTGGAGACTTTCATCCTTGGCTTCAAAACCTCCTTTCTTTCACCCTAGCTCGTGGCTGCCTCATGCTTTAATCCCCCCCATTCACCCGAGGATCTGCCTAGCATCAGTTGACTTCTCATTCCACATCATCCACAAACCATCCCCCCCACACGCTATAGTGATCAGCAGTTTAGCTTTAGTTTAGCAATACAGTGCAGGTACAGCCCCTTCAGCCCACCGAGTCCACACCAACTAGCGATCCCCATACACTAACACTATCCTATGCACTAGGGACAATTTACAGAAGCCAAATTAAGCTACAAACCTGTACGTCTTTGGAGTCTGGGAGGAAACTGGAGCACCCTGGGAAAACACACGCCGTTACAGGGAGAACGTACAAACTACATACAGACAGCACTTGTAGTCGGGATTGGACCTTGGTGTCTGCTGCTATACTGCAGCAACTCTATCACCGTGCCACCCTAACCAATCCTTCAGCTGGCTCACCATCTCTCAGATACCTTGCCCCTTAACCCTCTTGCACAAACCCTAATTACTCGTTGCTCTGCCTTGCAAACCCACATAAGCAAAACACTTTGCAAGTAGAATTGCCCTCTGTCTGTTTAAATGGTTCATGGTCTGAATCAATTCATAAAGCACATCCTTTGAACATAGAACAGTAGTGCAAGAATAGGTCCCACGTCCCACAATGTCTTTGATGAACATTTTTTAGCAGAGCATGGATAATCCTACAGTATTGGACCTAATCTTGGGGCATGTAGCCAGGCGAGTGGAGGGAATGTCAGTGGAGACCCTCATCTACCCATGTTCTCCAGCAATGCTGCCTGACCAATTGAGTTGCACCAGCTCTTCGTGACTTTTAATTAGATATGTAATTGGGTTGATGGTAGGAAGCAGATGGTGATGGTGGAATGCTGCTCTTTAAACTGAAGATGCATGTCTAGTGGTGTTGATGCTGAGCCCATTGTTGTTTTCCAGCTATATCGATGATTTGGGTGTGAAAGTACAAGACAAATTTACTTTGCAGATGAGTGTAAAGTAGGTAGTATTATGGGTAGTATAGAAGATTATCAAGAATTACTGCAAGATCTTGATCATCTGTGAAGGTGGGCTAAAGAATGGCAAATTGAGATTAATTCAGATGCTCATGAGGTTGTTACATTTGGGAAGCCAAACCAGGGTAGGACTTCCACAATGAATGATAGGACACCATGAGTATTGTAGAATTGGGGGAGCCATGAGTACAAGAACATCTATTTATACTATTACTAAAACTCTCATCTTGACCACTTCCGATCTGCATAGTAATTACATTTGGGCTAGAACGCTACCCTACATCGCTAGAATTTTTCCGCCACCTTACTCACTGTTCTCCCGTGCTCCAACCCACCAAAAAATCGTGAGATCACCAGATTGGTCTTCTACCCTGTCAGTCATCATGAAGGTAACGCTCCTTTCTGCACCCGCTGGATAATAAAGCCACGGAGGCCGGGCTGAGTAAATAAGCCGTGCTGATTGAGTCCGCAAGAGTGAAGTCAGGAAAGTCACTGTGTGGAATCGGGTAAGTCGCTGTGTGGAGTTGGGAGGTGCTGTGTGGTGCCACTGAGTGGAGTCCCTCCCCCCCCAACGCACCCCCTCCCCCCACACACACAACCTTCCCCCTCCCCCTCCTCCCCACACACCCCCTTCCCCCACACCCCCCCACACCAACCCTCTCCCCCACACCAACCCCTCCCCCACACACACCACCCCCCTCCCCCCACACCCCTCCCTCCCCCCACACTGCCCCCTCCCCCCACACCACCCTCTTGCCCACACAACCCATTCCCCCCACACCACCTCGCCCCCCCACACCACCCCCTCCCCCCCCCCCCCCCCCACACCACCCCCTTCCCCACCACACCACCCCTGCCCCCACACCACACCATGGTGGAATATTGCATTGGGAAATGGGTTGCATTGGGGGACCAGGCCTCCCATGTGACTGGGACCCAACGGGTCCCACTTAGTCTAGTTACTCTGTAAAAGTGACTCACAGGTAGGTAAGGTGGTTAAGAAGGCCCTTGGTATTCAGGCCTTAATCTGTAAGGCCGCGGAGTATATAGGTTGGAATGCTATGTTCCAGTTGTGCAAAGCTTTGGTAAGGGTGCACTTGGAGTATTAGATTTAGATTTGGTCACCCTGCTGTAGGAACGATGCCATTAAACTGAAAAGCATGCCATCAAGATTTGTAAGTATGCTGCCAGGATTCAAAGATTGAGTTATAGGGAGAGGTTGGGTGGGCTAGGACTTTATATTTTACAGCTTAGAGGAGACTGAGGGGTGACCTTATACAGGTATATAAAATCAAGAGGGGCATAGATAGGATGTATGCATAGAGTTTTATTCTCAGGGTAGGGGAAATTAAGAACTAGAGGTCACAGATTTAAGGTGAGAAAGGAACACGTAATAGGAACCTGAGGGGCAACTATTTCACAAAGAGGGTGCTGGGTAAATGGAACAAGTTGCCAGAGAAATTGGTACAATAATATAATTTAAAATGATAGAAAAGGTTTAGAGGGATACTAGACCAAGTGGGACCCATTGGGTCCTGTCAGATGTGATGCCTGGTCCCCCAACGCAACCCGTTCTTCCAACGCAATATTCACCCATATCCCCCACGGGAGGCCTGGTCCCCCAATGCAACCCGTTCCCCAATGTGAAATTCCACCACTCTCCTGCCTCCCCCAGCACTGGAATTAAAAAAAAAATCCAATTGCACTTCCCTGTCTCTCCAGCACTTCCAATTCCACTTTCTCCAGCTCCCTCCCCCTCCTGCGCTGGCAGGAGCAGGAGTAAGTGTTCTATGATAGCAACATTGTTGCAAATGTTGGTTGGAGGAGTCTGAGATGCCATTCAGGTGAAAACTTGGTGGATGCAAGAGTTTTCATGGATTGCAACTCTCTATGGAAGTTTGTTGCTAGCTGGGGCAGCAAGGATTTAACTAAAAATCTTTTTAAAGTTGGCTTTTTTAAACCTTTAAATATCAATAACGTGAAGTATACCATCAAATCTGAAGGAAATGTGACAAGGGCGATGACGGGAAAAAGGTGAGTAACGTTGTGCAAAGATTTTAGCGCTACCATGTACCATTTTGCCACACACGCACACACGCACGCACACGCGTATATAGATGGACCAAATGCAGACACATGGGACTAGCTTAGATAGGGCATCTTGACCAGTGTGGACAAGTTGGGCTGAAAGGTCTGTTTTCGTGCTGCATGACTCTATGACACTGAATTGATAGTATTGGCAGATTAAAATAGGTTATTGGAGGCTGTGTGTGTGTTTTTGTCTGTCTGTCTGTTGCTTTGACAGTTTCTTTTATGTGTTAAAAATACATTATTGGAAAGCATTAGATAGGAACAAAGTGTACCCATTACGTTTAAGGCAGGATACATTGCTGTGTTTGCAATATTAAAATGCTATTCTATTTCATTTTGGTGCCAAAATGCACATGCAGTGCCTGCCAATTGGCCACCATAGCTCAGGCACAAAAAAGTAAGCGATAACCCATCAGGTTACTAAACGAGAATGGGATCCTTGGCAGCTGAAAGCATTCATGTTCTTCATGGCTTGGTCTTAAGTAAGTCACCTTGTCAGAAGCTGAACAAAAGCTGCTTCGTCTTTGTAATGGATTGTTTTTCCTCACTGATGCCTGATGACATTTATACACTTCGTGGCTCTGAAACGTATGCAGATGATGAAGCAGAATTTACAGTTGGATGTGAATCACCTGCACTCAATGCTGACTTCTGTGGGAAAAAGTCAAACTAGAAACATAGAAATTAGGTGCAGGAGTAGGCCATTCAGCCCTTCGAGCCTGCACCGCCATTCAATATGATCATGGCTGATCATCCAACTCAGTATCCCGTACCTGCCTTCTCTCCATACCCTCTGATCCCCTTAGCCACAAGGGCCACATCTAACTCCCTCTTAAATATAGCCAATGAACTGGCCTCAACTACCCTCTGTGGCAGAGAGTTCCAGAGACTCATCACTCTGTGTGAAAAAAGTCTTTCTCATCTCGGTCTTAAAGGATTTCCCCCTTATCCTTAAGCTGTGACCCCTTGTCCTGGACTTCCCCAACATCGAGAACAATCTTCCTGCATCTAGCCTGTCCAACCCCTTAAGTATTTTGTAAGTTTCTATAAGATCCCCTCTCAATCTCCTAAATTCTAGAGAGTATAAACCAAGTCTGTCCAGTCTTTCTTCATAAGACAGTCCTGAAATCCAGGAATCAGTCTGGTGAACCTGCTCTGCACTCCCTCTATGGCAATAATGTCTTTCCTCAGATTTGGAAGTCTGTGGGCCTGCAGGGGTGGTGGGGGGTGCATATGTCAAGTAAGAACCTTTGGAAAAATCCAGGACAAATCTTTTAGGTGAGAGCTTCCACAGTGCAAGGGTTCTTTCTCCCATGTCGGTGGGGGAAACAAGGCTCACCAACAAAAGGGCAAAGTGACATTTGGCAGTGGATTGGCAAGGTTATCAAGTTATGGAAACCTTGTGTACATTCAAAACTATAGAATAAATTAAATAAATTAAAGGACAAACTTGGAAAGAAATTGCTCTTGATAATACCATGTATCTAAGTGAATGAATTGTTAGGTTTAGGCTTATTATTGTCACATATACAAAAAAAAACACATATACCAGGGTTGCAGTGAAAAACGTGAAGTATAGATGGATGCAATGGTGGGACATCTGGCCTGTGTGATTGACTTGGCTACATCTACAGCTCTCTGCAATTTCTTGAGTTTACACTGAAGGTCTTGTTGCAATTGTCTTCATTGGATTTGAAGGAAAGGACCAGTCCCTTAATTCCTCCAGACTGCCATAGATTTCTTTAGTGAACATGAGACACAGGGCATTTTACCCAAGTTCCAGTTCCCATGCTGAACATCTTAAGGAGTCCAGTGTGGGATTATTGACTTCCCAGTGATCAACAGTTCACGCCATTTTCAAGACCTTGCTCTCTGCGTGCGTCCTCAGAGAAAGGTGGAACTTAGATTAATTGATGTGAATGATGGCAGTTTAACTACCTTTTTAAAAACGTATTTAACTTTTAGTGATACAGCATGAAAACACGCCCTTCAGCCCGCTGAGTCTGCGCCGACCAGTGATCACCTTCTGCACTAACGCTATCTTACACAATTTTATAATTTTTATCAAAGCCAATTAACCTACAAACCTGTATGTCTTTGGAGTGTGGGAGAAAACCGGAGCACCCGAAGAAACCTGCACAGTCACAGGTTGAACGTACAAACTCTGTACAAATTCTCGTAGTCAGGATCGAATCCGGGTCCCAGGCGCTGTAGGAGGAGAAGGAGCTGTACCGCTGCGCCATTGTGCCACCCACTGTAAATCTCATTGATGACATAAGTTGCCATTGCAGGGTACTATTCTGCATGTATTCTTGTCTTGCTTGTTGTCTGTATACGTGTGTGTGTGTCTGTGGGATGTTGAGTAGAGGGGATGGATCATGGTTCTGATTGTGGGTCATCGGTTTGAGTAGTTTTCTAATAAAGACCGAGGTTTCAGCAGTAAGCATTCTTGGGCAAGATTATCACCTGTAAGGGTTACCTGTCTTAACTCCACTGCACACCAAACCGCCAACGTTTTTACTGATCAAACTTTGATGGTCATAAGTTATGGAGGAATAAGCTCAATTCATGTAAATGTTAATGGTTGGTTTATTAGGTAACTTAGAACACAAGAGTAGGAACAAATGGATCTTTTCCAGTTCAGTGGGCTGTAATTAGTAGCGTACAACAGACTTGAATATTGGCTGCAGGTTTTCACAATTTATATTAACAACTTAGATGTAAGGACTCAGAGTAAATTACCGGAATTTTGCAAATCACGCAGAGTTGGGCTGGAATGTGGGCTTTGTAGAACGACACAAAAGGATATAGACTGGTTAAACAAATGGGGAAGGTGCTTGTAGATGGGTTATAATGTGAGAAAATGTGCAATTATGGAATATAATAGGGAGATGGAATATTGTTTTTAATAGCTGAAGAAATGAGGAATGATTGGATGAGTCGGTTCATGAAGTTCAGAAAACAAACATGTGGGTCATTTGAGGAATATGGGTCAAATGCAAGCAGGTGGGAGCCAAGTAGGTGGGGCATCTTGGTCAGCATGGATAAATTGGGCCGAAGGAATGTTTCCTTGCCATATGACACTAAGACTGCTCCGCTGCAGTGGGATTGAAGTATTATGAAGTGCATGAAAGGATTAAGGAAGTCTTCCTGTGCAATGGCATGGAGCTTAGTTGATTCCACCCTTGACACAATTTTTACTTTTGCACCCAATGCAGTGTTTGCTTGCCTCAAAGATGGTGCAGGATGTCCCATGAAGAGCTAGTGAGCAAACGTAGCCAAGGCTCAGCAGCGTTTAGAGGACAAAGTAATCTCACTGAGAGACAGGAGATTCTAGGAGGGATTAACAGGGTAGATGCCGGCCAGCTGTTCCCCTGAGTGGAGCCAGATGGCCCAGCCTCATATTGGAGATTGGCCATTTAGGACTGAGAGTTTCTGTATAGAGATGGTTGTCAATCTCTGAAATCCTTTACCTTGGGTCTCTGTTGCTCAGGTTTTGAATATATTTGTGGCTAAGATCACAATTTGCAGCAGGGAAAGTGGCCAAGGTACAGGATTAGCCATGTGTAAGTGACAGTGCATGCTCACTCGACCATGTGACTGACTTCTCCATCTATTTCTTGAGTCTCTGAAGTCCTTGAGCTAATCTTATACAGTTGTACAAGTTCATGAGTGGAATAGATAGGGTAAATGTACAGAGTCTTTTATTCTTCTTCTTCTTCTGGCGTATGGCGTGCACAGCCTAAAGTTGTAGGACTTGTTCTATTTGATCTTATTTGATTGTGCACGCCAGGTTGATTGCATTCATCGAAACAGGGTGGACCACGTGAAGGTTGCAATCTCCCACCCCAGTCTTTTATTCAGAGTAGCACAATCAAGAAGCAGAGGACATACAGTAGGTTTAAGAGTGAGGGGGCAAAGATTTAACCTGAGGGACCACAACTTTACACAAAAAAGAGTGATTGGTGTATGGAACGAGCTGCCAGAGGAGGTAGTTGAGGCAGGTATTATTGTGGCATTTAAAAAACATTTGGGCAGGTATATAGATAGGATAGGTTTAGAGGGATATGGACCAAACGCAGACAGATGGGACTAGTGTAGATGGGACATAACGGGCAAGTTGGGTCAAAAAGCCTGTTTCCACGCAGTATGATTCTATGACTATGCCATAAGGTGACAGTAAATGTAATGTTGTATGGACGTCTCATTTGTGCCTTAAATTTTGATTTTGTCTATCATGTATAACAGTACATTTAAAATGTTCTTGCAAGAAGACGATGAGAAAAGCCAGCCATTGGTAAGCAGCAGGAACCTAACAAACTTCCAACCAAGTCAGGTTTACCCCGCAGTTTTGAGAAACTGCAGTGACCTGATTTGCCTTTCTTGGAAGAATGACAAAGGCATGTCCCAGGCTAGCAGCTAAACATTACAAACTCCACAGCCAGCCCTAGATTTCCCGTAGCAATGGCACGAACACTCCACTGGTGTTACATTAACAAATGAGCAGCATTGTTTCTGTCCCAGCACAGGGCATTGAGTAGATTTCTAAAGGGCCTGTCTCCTACATCACGGCAACCAACTATGCACCATCATGGTATGCAGGTTGAGGATGCCAACATGTCAGCCATTGAAGCGAGCACCAACTGCAGGCTCTGTACTACTCGAGGAGAAAGCTTGTGTCTTATTCCGATTTCTTGCAGAGCTCAGGATGCATGGTATGTCCTTAAAAACGGTCCCGATGATAACTGGCGGTGGCGACCGTCTAGTCCACACGTGCTATAGTTTGAGCAGCTGGTTTCCCTCATCCATTCATTGCACATAATCCTGTCACCAGTTGCCTACAGGATTTCCATGACCTTGAGGTTATGCAGTGAAGTCAGAAGAAGACATGCCCTTGTGGAGAAATGTAATTTGTGCATGCAGTGAAGATTGACAAGGATA
The DNA here is from genome assembly GCA_963514005.1 of Raja brachyura. Next base: position 28,112,178 of record OY740790.1, read on the forward strand.
TTGCCAGGACTCAAGGGGCTGAGCTATAGGGAAAGTTTGGGCAGGTTAAGAATTTATTCCTTGGAGTGCTGGAGGATGAGGGGTGATCTTAAAAAAACATGAGGATAGATAGTGTGATTGCAAAGAGTTTTTTTACCCAGGGAAGGGAAACTAGAACTGGAAGGCATTGTTTTAAGGTGAGGGGGGCAAGATTTAATAGAAACATGCCTTTGCACTCAGATGGTGGTGGGTATATAGAACCAGCATTTAAAAGACACTTGGACAGGTACATAGAAAGGAATGTTTTAGAGGGGTATAGGCCAAATGCAGGCAAATTCGATGGAGCATTTTGGTTGACATGGACGAGACTGGCCTGTTTACGTGCTGTATTACTTTATGACTTTCGTGAGCACAAGCCAACGATGTTACATAACAATCTCAGTTATGGAAACGCGCTCAAAGGACAAGAACTTAATCACGAGTACTTGCAAATATACAAAACGTGTTAATAAACTGGTTCATGTAACAATAATGAATAAAAAACAGAAAATGCTGGAAACAGTCAACAGGTCAGACAGCACCCTGTGGAAAATGAAACGGTTAACATTTCATGTCATAGATTCTTAATAAGAATTATGCATCAAGTTATCTGTCAGGGACCAGAGGTTTGGTAGGTATTACCAGACAAATTGAGTATTATCACAGTAAAGGAAGGCATAATTATTGACCAAGTTATGCTCAGGCCAGCAAAGCTTGCTCAGCTCAGTGGTTTATCTTCTTGCAATGAGGAATGAACTCTGATCCAACTTGGTCTCCATGTAGTAACAGGAAAGGCATGGCGAGCTGCGAGCCGCAGCCATATCTCGACAGCGGTCCTGGCTCACCCGCCACGGAACGGAACCCACCTCAACTCGTCCAAGGCAGGACTCCCACTTGACCTTTAAGTCCCAGAACCAGTGAGGTGAATGGAGGGTGACGGTAGCAGATGCTGGACAAGGGCTGTTTTCAAAATGGTGGCAGATAGTGGAGCGGATTGGTGCCGCCAGGACAATGGGCTTTTAAGTCCAAGATAAGACTGTACTGTTAAGAACTTTGAAACCTTGGCGGCTCCCAAAACATAGCGACTCTTTGTGTATTACTTCAGCGATTTACGATTACACAATTATTGCACTTTTGTACTTATTTATGATTGTGCTTATTTATAGTATGATTTACTGGATTGTATGCATACCAAGAATTATGCTATACCTAGGGGTACATACATGTGACAATAAAGTATCATTGAGTATTGAAGGAATAAAATCGGATACCTGCTTAGCTGGAAGGCTTGTGCTTGACCTAAGATGTGTCTTGGAAATGTACAAAGAGACCTTTCCCTGGTTCTATCGATCCTTGAAACTTCATCTGTGCAGTGAGGAAATCTGTTGTACCTAAAAAAGCATTGTGACTGACCTTTGAATGAATAAGGAGCTGAAACCAGGCATTTCAGTCTTCATTGCTCTGTGTAATACTGAAAGGGTTTTTACATCTACAAATCTGCCTGATTTACCTGCTCTTCAATTATCATAGTCATAGACCTTAGGTCAAAGCATATTCCACTACAGAACAAAGATATTCATTTTAATGGGAACATAAAATTCCCCCAACCTGCTATACTGATCGTAAAAACTCGCCTATTTTTGCTGTGCTGACTGGATCCAATTCAAGACTTGCTTTGTCACTGACTCTGCTGCAGGCAGTCTGCAGCTACAACTCTGAAGCCCATACAAGGTGCCTTCCTGTCGGAATAAAAGCCCAGCATCTTTTCCCCTTACCCCTTGGTTTACCTTTTTAATGTTTATAAGTTATAGGAGCAGAATTAGGCAATTCGTCCATCAAGTCTACTACAACATTCAATCATGCTGATCCATCTTTCCCTCTCAACCCCATTCTCCTGCCTAATCCCCATAACCCCTGACACCCATACTAATCAAGAATCAGTCAACCTCCGCCTTAAAAATACCCAGTGACTTGGTCTCCACCATTGTCTGTGGCAATTAATTCTACAGATTCACCATCCTCTAACAAAAGAAATGCATTGCAATTCATGAAACATATGATTAGCACGTACTCAAGAGTAGTCAAGGAAGTAGCCACAGAAATAGTGGATGCATTAGTGATCATTTTCCAAAACTCCTTAGATTCTGGAGTCGTTCCTGAGGATTGGAGGGTAGCTAATGTAACCCCACTTTTTAAAAAAGGAGGGAGAGAGAAAACGGGGAATTACAGACCAGTTAGTCTAACATCGGTAGTGGGGGAGTCAGTTATTAAAGATGGGATAGCAGTACATTTGGAAAGTGGTGATATCATTAGACAAAGTCAGCATGGATTTACGAAAGGTAAATCATGTCTGACGAATCTTATAGAATTTTTCGAGGATGTAACTAGCAGAGTTGATAAGGGAGAACCAGTGGATGTGTTATATCTAGACTTTCAGAAGGCTTTCATCAAGGTCCCACATAAGAGATTAGTATACAAACTTAAAGCACACGGTATTGAGGGTTCAGTATTGATGTGGATAGAGAACTGGCTGGCAGACACGAAGCAAAGGGTAGGAGAAAATGGGTCCTTTTCAGAATGGCAGGCAGTGGCCAGTGAGGTACCGCAAGGCTCAGTGCTGGGACCCCAGCTATTTACAATATATATTAATGATTTGGACGAGGGAATTGAATGCAACATCTCCAATTTTGTGGATGACACTAAGCTGGGGGGTATAGTTAGGTGTGAGGAGGATGCTAGGAGGCTGCAAGGTGACTTGGATAGGCTGGGTGAGTGGGCAAATGCATGGCAGATGCAGTATAATGTGGATAAATGTGAGGTTATCCACTTTGGTGGGAAAAACAGGAGGGTAGACTATTATCTTAATGGTGGCAAATTAGGAAAAGGGGAGATGCAATGAGACCTGGGTGTCATGGTACACCAATCATTGAAAGTAGGCATGCAGGTGCAGCAGGCAGTGAAGAAAGCAAATGGTATGTTAGCATTCATAGCGAAAGGATTTGAGTGTAGGAGCAGGGAGGTTCTACTGCAGTTGTACAGGGTTTTGGTGAGACCACACCTGGACTATTGCGTACAGTTTTGGTCTCCAAATCTGAGAAAATACATTCTTGCCATAGAGGGGGTGCAGAGAAGGTTCACCAGAATGATTCCTGGGATGTCAGGACTTCCATATGAGAAAAGACTGGATAGACTTGGCTTGTACTTGCTAGAATTTAGAAGACTGAGGGGGGAATCTTATAGAAACTTACAAAATTCTTAAGGGGTTGGATAGGCTAGATGCAGGAAGATTTTTGCCGATGTTGGGGAGATCCAGAACAAGGGGTTACAGTCTAAGGATAAGAATTCCTTTAGGACCGAGATGAGGAAAACATTTTTCACACAGAGAGTGGTGAGTCTCTGGAATTCTCTGCCACAGAAGGTAGTTGAGGGCAGTTCATTGGCTATATTTAAGAGGGAGGTAGATGTGGCCCTTGTGGCTAAAGGGATCAGGGGGTATGGAGAGAAGGCAGGTACAGGATACTGAGTTGGATGATCAGCCATGATCATATTCAATGGCGGTGCAGGCTCGAAGGGCCGAATGGCCTACCCCTGATCCTATTTTCTATGTTTCTATGTTTTTTATGTTCCTGTTTGAATGTAATCACAGTATCCACAGATTTATTGTGTACTTGGTTTCTCTATTTTAAATATTGAATCAGGGAGATCAGTGTTGAGAATTGTGGGCCACAATCCATGGAGATATTCAAAATGCAATTGAATGTCACGGTGATAGAGTGAGCATTTCAAATCAAGAATGTCCATGGGGCTTGACATTCCCTGAGTATATTTTTAAGCAGCAAGTTATTCCCTGATTGTGAGTTTAGGAGCTATTCAGTTGTTTAGAACAATCATTTATTTTGGTTAATCACATTTTGATGCGCCAATATGAGGGACCACCTGGAAAATGGGCTGATGTTGTTTCCATTTTCTTCCATGTTCTCCTGCAAAAGGAGTGAGCTGGTCTAGTGGTCTTCCTATACATTCCAGGAGATATTCATGAAAACAATGTCAGATAAAAATTTGTTTGCGCGCTTTCACACTAATGCGGTGATCAAAAAAGTGCATCAGCGTATGTGCTTTCTACAAATATGCTCTAGAAAATATTCTGACGAAAAGCATCTAATTTGGGTGTGGCAATAGCTCTGCTCTTGACAGTCTAAGCCTGCAGAGAGTAGTGTACACAGCTCTGTCCATCACAGACTAGCCATTTCCTTGCTTCTGGTCAATTTTCATGGTACGTTGCACCAGGAATGCTGGAAGTATTGTCAAGGATGCCTGCTATCCTGGTCATTACCATTTCTCTCTTCTAACTTCTTGGAAAAGAGACAGGAGCTTGAAATCTTGGATATCCAGATTCTTCCCCTTTTTTATTGGACTCCTGTACTAATTGCTTGTTTCATACCATATTCCCAGAGGTGTTGCAATGTACTCTTAACTCTACCTCATGAGGTTATTATGTTATTGTACTTCAATGTTCTTTTGCACTATAATCTTGCATAATTGTGCTGTTTTGCACTTGTTGTATTTATTGTTATAATTATTAATCCTCTATGTGTACTGTTTACTCTGTGAGGTTCATGTGAACAAGGGATTTCATTGCACACTGGTCTATATGGTAATAAACAAATCTTAATCTGAATCTTAAATGGCATTACAACAGATTTGTGGGGTATATGAGTACTGTTTATGAAAATTGCTGCAAAGGAAGATATTTTCAATTGCAAGATTCACAGAATGGATGAGTCGGTATTAACCACAAATCTGTTGTAATGCCATTGCACTGCACTGAATCGGAGCAAGGATATTTTGTAACATCAAACCCAGTGCACCCATGTCTTTTAAAAAACCTAGGAAGGAAGTCATGAAGTCTATATGATTTGCTGTCATTTATTCCCACTATTTTCTCTACTTTATCTTTTACTAGTGTTTACTTAAGTTTCACACTCTAATTAGACTCTTGACAACCCATTAGTTCTAGTACTCTCAAGACAAATGCTAATCTATGTTAACTCTTCTAGTGTATTATCCACCAGCATGTTATCTTGTATGTCTGCTTTGAGGGACCCATACTGACTTTCACCAATTGCATCCTTTGTGTCTGTAAATTGATACCCTTGAAATCTTCCTGCATTTCTTTTGGATTTACCTTAGTTCTGTTTTCCACTGCTGTCTCATCTCTCAGTCATTCTTTGCTCATTTATAAAACATTCCCAGATTTCAGACAAAACTTATTTTGGCAGCCATTCAATCCAAGGCCAACCTTGGTTTCATGTTCCTTGTAAAAATGAGAACTATCTCTATAACTAGTCTCTGGGGCTTATGTACCGCAATAAATTGTAATCTTGCCGATTCATCGTCATCTTAAAGTTACTGAAAATTTCAAAAAAAGAGGTGCTGATGAAGGAAATCTGAAATAAAAACAGAAAAATATTGGCAATGCTCAGTGGGTCAGTAAGCCTCTGTGGTGAAGGAGATGCAGTTAATGTTTCAGGTCACCTGAAATGCAGGACTGTTTGCTTCTTCAGGTCACCTGAAATGCACTGTTTCCTTCTCGACAGATCCTTGAATATTTCCGGGATCTGTTTATATCTAAATATAATTAGCATATTTAGCATAAGGGGCAACTTTTCCACAAAGAGGGTGGTGGGTATGTGGAACGAGCTGCCAAAGGAGGTAGTTGAGGCAAGTACTCTAACAACATTCAAAACACATTTGTACAAGTACATGGATAGGGAAGATATAGGTGGATATGGGTCAATGTAGGAAGGTAGGGCTGGTGCAGATTGGGCATCTGGGATGGCATTGGATAAGTTGGGTTGTTTCTGTGCTGCATGACTGTGACTTGCTGACTCTATTTAAATTTAAAGGGATCTATGCAAATTTCATACTTTTTTTGAACATGAATGTATTATGATCACTTCGCTCAATGATATTTTATTGTAAATGTCTTATGGAATATTGTTTCATAAAATATTGTCTGTATTCCCCAGTTGCTTCCTCAATTTTGACCTAGAACGCACTTCTGCCATCATTAACTTGTCATCCAAGCTCCTTTTGGTTTCCCTGTTTGCATGAATTGTGACTTTTAATTAGGATTTGGAGTAGGCCGCTCATGCCTGCCCTCCCATTAAACAGGTTACAGTCTGATATGATTGTAACCTCAGCTTCACATTCCCATTTATACTCTATCCTTCCTGCTATTGGCCTCTAAATCCTTGCAAATATGCTTTCAATGCTTTCAAATTATCCCATGAATAATTTGTTCTTTAGATGTTACCTTCCAATTGCCTAATCATTTAAACATAATGAAAAATTAAATTCATGCATTATTTGTCAAATTGTTTAGAGTTCAGAAATACAGCATAGAAACGGGCCCTTCGGCTCACCGAGTTCAGTGATTACCCATCCCACTTTACCATCCACACCCTACACATTAGGGGCAATTTAAAGAGGCCAATTAATCTACAAATCCGCACGACTGGGATGTGGGAGGAAACCGGAGCACCCAGAGGAAACCTATGCAGTTACAGGGACAACATGGAAACACCATACAGACAGCTCCCGAGCTCAGGATCTAACCTGGGTCTCTAGGTACTGTGGGGCAGCAGCTTTCCAAGCTGCACCATTCTACATACTGTTCTTTCGTAGATAGAATCCTATCTCAATACGCATATAAATCATGGAGCCTATGCATTAGATTACTTTATGGAGTGTACCTATGTGCCAGTTGGTGTTGTTGTGCTGTGTGTGTGTGTGTGTGCTGTTTGACTTAAAACAGATAAAGGCAGAATATGTTTTGTTAAATATAAAGTTGAAAAAGCAATGCTGGAAGAACTCAACAGATCACCCAACATCTGTGGAGAAAATGGACAAATGACGTTTCAGGTCAATACCCTTCTTCAGAATGAAACCAAAGCATCATCAGACCATTTTCCCCCACAGATGCTGCCTGACTCATTGAGTTTCCCCAGCAGTTTGTTTCTCACTCAATATTTCAACATCTGCAGTTCTTGTATCTTGTATCTTCTTGATAAATATGAAAGAAGACTCGGGAAAAGTAAGTTGACCCGTGATGTTTATGTATTTGCCAATGTTACTGACTTACTCGTGTTATATTTACAATTCCTAGGGTCCAATTCGTTGCACTAAAGATGGGACTTGGACAGAAGACTTTACTTTGTGTGACCACGTGCATGGAGAATGCCTGCCCCCTCCAGAGCTGAACTTGGTGGAATATCGATGTGTTGATGGCTACAAAATAGGTACTGAAAATAAAACAAATTATTTATATAATTCTTGCTATATTAAGCCTTCCGAGATCACAGATGCTAAATGCAAATCTATGTAAACATAAATATTTTTTCAAAGACTATGCATCAGCTTAATTTCGATACCAAACATTATGAAGCAGATTCCTCGAGTACACAATGAAAATTACTCGGAGTTGTGGATGCACCCCATTGACCATCTCTTTCGAACCTAATCTGTTGCTTTTCTGACATACCAGGGGACATGAGAAAAGACATGAGCAAAGTGGCCGATACTCGTTGGATTTTAGAAGCATGAGGGGGAATCTCATTGATACTTACCGAATAGTGTAAGGCCTGGTTAGGGTGGATGCGAAGAAGATGTTTCCACTGGTGGAAGAGTCTAGGACCAGAGGCTATAGCCTCAGAATAAAAGGATGTACCTTTAGAAAGGAGATCAGGAATTTCTTTAGTCGGATTGTGGTGAATCTGTGGAATTCATTGTTACAGATAGCTGTGGAGGCCAAGTTATGGGTATTTTAAGGTGCAGACTGGCAGATTCTTGATTAGTAAGGGTGTCAGGGTTCTGGGGAGAAGGCAGCGGAAAGGGGTCGAGAGGGAAAGATACATCAGCCATGATTGCATGGCGCAGTAAACCTGATGGACCGAATGGTCTAATTCTGCTCCACAAACTTATGAACTTTTGAAAGACGTACACAGCATGATTATGATTTTACAAACACTCGCTGAAAGGTATTGGAAGCTGAATCAGTCTAGGCTCACAAGAGGAAATTGGGTAAACATCCGAGGGCAATGACTTCCAAGACTTTGATGAGTTCAATGCCCTCCGTCAGTGTTGTAGCAACTCTGTGAAATTAAACAATCACACTGTTGTTGCAAATTGGTCTTCAGAGAGAACAGAACATTTACTTTGGCAGAACAGTAGCAATCTTATTTCCTCTAGTGAACGAGCCTTGCCACACATGTACCTGTAGAAAATGGATGAGTTAAACCAGAAATCTCAGCCACAGTAATTAATTTACCACCAAGCTGTACAGCTAGTAAGTTGAGTTTGTTTGGACAAATAGGTCATCATCATTCTTTCTTGCCATATACTATGGTTGGACACTCCCTGAGATACAGCCCCACTGATTCATGAGTAACTCTGCTTTTGAGCTGTTGTTTGGTTTTCAGCATGATATCTTGGCTTTGTGCCATGCAGAATTCCACCTCAAATCTGAGCATGCACAATATCTTTTAGTTTAGTTTAGTTTAGAGATACTGCGTGAAAAACAGGTTTTTTGGTCCACCGAGACTATGCTGACTAGCGATCCCCATACACCAGCACTATCATACACACTAGGGTCAATTTACATTATTTACCAAAGCCAATTAACCAATAAACCTGTATGTCTTTGAAACATGGGAGGAAACTGGAGCTCCTGGAGAAAACCCACCCAGTCACTGTGAAACCATACAAACGGCGTACAAGCAGCACGTGTAGTCGGGATCGAACCCGGGTCTCAGTCAGGATCGAACCTGGGTCTCTGTCGCTGTAAGGCAGCAACTCTACTACAGCGTTGCCATATCGTCCCTTTTCTCTATATTTGAGAGAGAAGCAAGTAGACAACTTCTTAAGACAGGAAGATGGAGCGAGACTCAGTGTTATTTGGGGTTAGATGCTACGCCAACTTTCTAGGCTGCATAGCTGGAGGTCTCCAAGTACCCATGGGGGAGCAAATCATTACCATATAAGTAAGTAAATAAGTAAGTTTATTAGCCAAGTATTCACATACAACAAATTTGTCTTGGTTCTCCGCCCACAAGTAAGAACATGTCATAGAATCATAGAATCATAGAAAATAGGTGCAGAAGTAGGCCATTCGGCCCTTCGAGCCTGCACGGCCATTCAATATGACCATGGCTGATCATCCAACTCAGTATCCTGTACCTGCCTTCTCTCCATACCCCCTGATCCATTTAGCCACAAGGGCCACATCTAGCAACCTCTTAAATATAGCCAATGAATTGGCCTCAACTACCTTCTGTGGCAGAAAATTCCATAGACTCACCACTCTCTGTGTGAAAAAAGATCTTCTCATCTCGGTCCTAAAAGACTTCCCCCTTATCCTTAAACTGTGACCCCTTGTTCTGGAGTTCCCCAACATCGGGAACAATCTTCCTGCATCTAGCCTGTCCAACCCCTTAAGAATTTTGTAAGCCTCTATAAGATCCCTCTTCAATCTCCTAAATTCCAGCGAGTACAAGCCAAGTCTATCCAGTCTTTCTTCATATGGAAGTCCTGCCTGGTGAACCTTCTCTGTACTCCCTCTATGGCAAGAATGTCTTTCCTCAGATTAGGAGACCAAAACTGTACGCAATACTCCAGGTGTGGCCTCACCAAGACCCTGTACAACTGCAGTACAGTTGCTCTGCTCTTGTACTCAAATCCTTTTGCTATGAATGCCAACATACCATTCACTTTCTTCACAGCCTGCTGCACCTGCATGCCTACTTTCAATGACTGGTGTACCATGACACCAAGGTCTCGTTGCATCTCCCCTTTTCCTAATCGGCCACCATTCAGATAATAATCTACCCTCCTGTTTTTGCCACCAAAGTGGATAACCTCACATTTATCCACATTATACTGCATCTGCCATGCATTTGCCCACTCACCCAACCTATCCAAGTCACCTTGCAGCCTCCTAGCATCATCCTCACAGCTAACACTGCCCCCCAGCTTCGTGCCATCCGCAAACTGGGAGATGTTGCATTCAATTCCCTCATTCAGATCATTAATATATATTGTAAATAGCTAGGGTCCCAGCACTGAGCCTTGCGGTACCCCACTAGTCACTGCCTGCCATTCTGAAAAGGACCTGTTTACTCCTACTCTTTGCTTCGTGTCTGCCAGCCAGTTCTCTATCCACATCAATACTGAACCCCCAATACCGTGTGCTTTAAGTTTGTATGCTAATCTCTTATGTGGGACGTTGTTGAAAGCCTTCTGAAAGTCCAGATATAACACATCCACAGGTTCTCCCTTATCCACTCTACTAGTTACATCCTCAAAACATTCTATAAGATTCGTCAGACATGATTTACCTTTCATAAATCCATGCTGTCTTTGTCCAATGATTTCACCGCTTTCCAAATGTGCTGCTATCCCATCTTTAATAACTGACTCTAGCATTTTCCCCACTACCGATGTTAGACTAATTGGTCTGTAATTCCCCGTTTTCTCTCTCCCTCCCTTTTTAAAAAGTGGGGTTACATTAGCTACCCTCCAATCCTCAGGAACTACTCCAGAATCTAAAGAGTTTTGAAAAATTATCACAAATGCATCCACTATTTCTGGGGCTACTTCCTTAAGTACTCTGGGATGCAGCCTATCTGGCCCTGGGGATTTATCGGCCTTTAATCCATTCAATTTACCTAACACCACTTCCCGGCTAACCTGGATTTCACTCAGTTCCTCCATCTCATTTGATCCCCGGTCCCCTGCTATTTCAGGCAGATTATTTATGTCTTCCTTAGTGAAGATAGAACCAAAGTAGTTATTCAATTGGTCTGCCATGTCCTTGTTCCCCATGATCAATTCACCAGTTGCTGACTGCAAGGGACCTACATTTGTTTTAACTAACCTTTTTCTCTTCACATATCTATAATAACTTTTGCAGTCTTTTTATGTTCCGTGCCAGTTTTCTTTCATATTCTATTTTCCCTTTCTTAATTAAGCACTTTGTCCTCCTCTGCTGGACTCTGAATTTCTCCCAGTCCTCTGGTAGGCTGCTTTTTCTGGCTAATTTGTATGCTTCATCTTTAGATTTGATATTATCCCTGATTTCCCTTGTTATCTACGGATGCACTACCTTCCCTGATTTATTCTTTTGCCAAACTGGGATGAACAATTGTTGTAGTTCATCCATGCAGTCTTTAAATGCCTTCCATTGCATATCCACCGTCAATCCTTTAAGAATCACTTGCCAGTCTATCTTGGCCAATGCAGGTCTCATACCCTCAAAGTTACCTTTGTTTAAGTTCAGAACCCTTGTTTCTGAATTAACAATGTCACTCTCCATCCTAATGAAGAACTCAACCATATTATGGTCACTCTTTCCCAAGGGGCCACACACAACAAGACTGCTAACTAACCCTTTGTCATTACTCAGTACCCAGTCTAGAATAGCCTGCTCTCTCGTTGGTTCCTCTACATGTTGGTTTAGAAAACTATCCCGCATACATTCCAAGAAATCCTCTTCCTCAGCACCACTGCCAATTTGATTCACCCAATCTATATGTAGATTGAAGTCACCCATTATAACTCTTTTACTCTTATTGCACGCATTTCTAATTTCATGTTTGATGCCATCCCCAACTTCACTACTACTGTTAGGTGGCCTGTACACAACTCCCACTAGCGTTTTCTGCCCCTTAGTGTTTTGCAGCTCTACCCATATCGATTCCACATCCTCCAAGCTAATGTCCTTCCTTTCCATTGCGTTAATCTCCTCTCTAACCAGCAACGTGACTCCACCTCCTTTTCCTTTCTGTCTATCCCTCCTGAATATTGAATATCCCTGGAGGTTCAGCTCCCAGCCTTGGTCACCCTGGAGCCATGTGTCCGTGATCCCAACTATATCATATTCATTAATAACTATCTGCACATTCAATTCGTCCACCTTATTACGAATGTTCCTTGCATTGAGCCACAAAGCCTTCAGGCTTGTTTTTACAACACTCTTACCCCTTATACAATTATGTTGAAAAGTGGCCCTTTTTGATTTTTGCGCTGGATTTTTCTGCCTGCCACTTTTACTTTTCACCTTGCTACCGATTTCTTCTACCCTCATTTTACATCCCTCTGTCTCTCTGCTCATGCTCTCATCCCCCTGCCACATTAGTTTAAGTGACAGTGACCGTTTCGAATGACTCAGAAAATACCAAACATTATTAATAATAAAACATTAATGATAAAACACCATTGATCAAGCATGTGAACCAGCAAAATACAAGATCAAAGGGAGGCTACAGAGTTTTGGCTGTTGAGTAGAGATAAAAACTGTTTTTATGTCTGGTTGTGGCAGCTTTGACCGACCGGAGTCGTCTTCCAGAGGGAAGTGATTCAAAGAGTTTGGGGCCAGGGTGAAAGGGGTCAGAGATGATCTTGCCCGCTCGCTTCCTGGCCCTTGCAGTGTACAGTTCATCAATGGAGGGTAGGTGGCAGCCAATAACCTTCTCTGCTGATCGGACGATTCGCTGCAGCCTCCAGGTGTCGTGCTTGGTGGCTGAGCCAAACCAGACCATGATGGAGAAGGTGAGAACAGACTCTACGATGGCCGTGTAGAATTGGACCATCATTACCTGTGGCAGATTGTGCTTCCTCAGCTCCCGTCGGAAGTACATCCTCTGTTGTGCCTTTTTGACTGTGGAGTCGATGGTAACCCCCTACTTAAGGTCGTTGGAGATTATGGTTCCCAGGAATTTAAAAGACTCCACAGATGTGACTGTGGTGTTGTTGGTGGTGGGCGGGGTGCAGGAAGGGGGAGCTAACCTAAAGTCTACAATCAATTCCACTGTCTTAAGAACATTGAACTCTAGGTTGTTGTGACAGCAGCAGGACACCAGCTGTGTCACTTCCTGTCTGTAGGCAGATTCCTCCCCATCCTGGATCAGTCCAATCATGGTTGGGTCGTCCGCAAAAGGAACTCACTTTCATAAGCTGCAGTCAAAATTGTTTTATTGTCATATGTCCCAAGGAACAATGGAATTCTTACTTTCAGCAGCACAACAGGTAGATAAGCATAATATTCAGTAGATATGATAATAAACAACAAAAGAAGAGTGTGGGAGAGAAAACCAGGAATACGTTTGACAAAGAGAGGAATGGGGAATAGTATTAAAACCATGACTCAAAATAAATTTGTAGCCTGCATGATTGAACTGGAACTTAAATACAGAACAGTTCCGTTAAGTAGCAGAGGCAAGTGAAGCTAATGTTGTAGGCTTTGAGGGTGGTTTGGGAAGATTTGATACTTGTGTCATCTCGGCTGATAGATTGGCTAGGTAGATTGACCTGAATCTGTGAAGCCACTGGGGATGACTTGTCCAATGAAGGTCGCTGAAGGGTTGTGAAAGTAGATTTTTCAAGAAAATGTTACAACGAGGTGGACAGGAAAGGAAGTGATGTGATGCTCTATCGTGACAGGAGGAACAGTTGGATTAATAAACCCGTTTTCAATTCTGAACGTGTAGGGCAGTAACAGCAAGGCAGACAACCAAAAGCTACATTGTGACATGTCAGAATGTGGTTGGCAATGAAAAGCAAGTGCAGCACTGAAACAGATTTTGCAGTAGGGAAATCCCTGGTCCAGGGGATTAGATTTGCATTGTGTGCACTTGCAGCTGTGAGTCCTACTTGATATATCGCTCCGCAGGTCTCCAAGATAATGGATATCGCAAGTGCCTAACATTTTGGAGGGATTTGGAACTTTCAAGTGTTGTATTATTTTGTTGGAACTACGCACATACGAGTAGTTTTGTAAGAAATGAAAGATTTTCCAGAATATTTGGTATGAATTATTCAAGTTTAAACGTTTCACAGAATCTTGCATGTATTTATTGCACTGTGGACGTGGCATATGCACAACAGCTGAGCTTTTTGGGGATGATATGACTAACAGAGGTTTGGCGTCTACAAACACACATTTATCTTTATTAAGTTTCAAATTCAGCCTTACAGTAAATTGAAGTACATTCCTAAGTCTTGTCATCATGTTCCTCTTTGGATGAACCTCATGCTATTATGTCATTCATCTATGTGTCACCACCTGTAAAGTGCTCATTGATTACACGTGTGTTTTTGTGATATACTTTCCAAACTGATGTAATATCAAAAAGCAAGAGGGTCTACATTCCAAAAAACTGCTGAATATGCCTAACAATCCGGATTGATTGCCAAAAATGTAAAAGTTAATCTAATTTGTATTATTAGAAATTTTAACATTAAATATTCCTGTTACCTATTCCATTTTTTAAAATTTCTAAGTTTGTACAAGATTAATTCAGATTGTGCCACTTTTATTTTGAGACTTATCTGTTAATCTTTGGCTCATCGAAGAACCTGCATAGACCTTCTTGGACATGGTGTCGGTTACCACTCTTTGAAGGGAGATAGACCTTCTTCGCCATCTCTATTACCATCCATAACCTTTGAATGTTTACCCAAGTCACTTTGAATGTCACTACTGAATCTGCTCACAACTTTCTTTAAGGCAGTACAATTGAAATCATAACACATAGCTATGTTTAAAAAAAAATCTAATCTTGCGTGTTTATATGCCCGTTGTTCTGAATCTGTGTTCTTTGGTTACTGACACTCCTGCCAGTGGAAACAATCCATCTAATGCACTCCATCTAAATCATTCATGATTTTGAACACTTGCTTCTAAATTCTGAGGAATATACAGCAGATTCTCCATAAAACTGAAAAATTTCAACTTTGGCACTGCTCAACTAAATCTCCTGTGAGCTTCTTCTCAGAACGTAACATCATTCCTGTAGTGTTATGTCCAGATTTGGACATTTATTCCAACTGAGGCCTAACCGGTGATTTATGAAGGCTTTGGATTGTTTTTACTCTATGCTACACTTTCAAAAGCCAAGGAACTCTAGTGTTTTCCAGACCAACCTATTCTGTCACCTTGAAAGTTTCATGCCTATACGTTCTCAAGTTTCCTGTCCCTGCAGCCCCTTTAATTTTTTTAAGTTTATATAGACCCTCTGCAATCTGCATTCCAAAATATACCACCTCACACTTCTCTGTATTGGTCATTTTCTGCCAGGTGTCTACTCTTTCTATCAAGTTTAATTTTTAATTTTTCCTACTATGCCAACTTTGCTTTTCAATATGGACTTATGTCCAGGGGTAACTTTTTATAACAATCCAGTTTAGTTTAATTTAGAGCTACAACATGGAAACAGGCCCTTCGGCCCACCGACCTGCGATCCCCGCATATTAACACTATCCTACACACAATGGCGACAATTTATACTTATACAAAGTCAATTGACCTACAAATCTGTACATCTTTGGAGTGTGGGAGGAAACCGAAGATATCGGAGAAATTCCACGTAGTCACGGGGAGAACGTACAAGTTCCATACATACAGCATCCACAGTCGGGATCGAACTTGGGTTTCTAGCACTGAAAGCGCTGTAAGGCAGCAACTCTACCGCTGCGCCGTGCTGCTCCCGATTCCAGTATTCTTTGGAAAGTAGCTCACAGCTCCACAAAGAAGTAGAAGTTAGCTGAAGATAATTTTTCCTTTGTACCTATTATATCTGATAACCTGTACACTAAATGCAAACTGAGCAGTTTTCACACAGCAGGTCTTTGTAATGACTACCATACTATTCTGGTATCTTAATGTTTAATGCAAGCAAGTAAAATTCAGCTTTTAACTCTCATACTTCAAAAAGGCCAACAACTGGTTCAACCATAGATAACCTGTATTAAACCATTGGGTGGCACAGTGGTGTAGTTGGTAGAGCTGTCACCACAGGGTTTTGTCCTCACCTCGGGTGCTGTCCGTGTAGAGTTTGCACATTCTCCTGGTGACCATGTGGGTTTCCTCTGGGGGGGGCTCTGGTTTCCTCCCACATCCCAAATTTGTGTGGATTTACAGGGTATCTGGTTTTCGTTTTTAAAAAAAATGCCCTTCGTGCGTAAGGAGTGGATGAAAAAACGGGATAACATTAAACTAGTGTGAAAGGGTGATCAAGTCGGGAGAGATTAATTGGACTGAAGGGCCTGCTTCCAAGTTGTATCTCTAAACAGAGACTAGCTTTAGATGAGTTATTGCCACTTGTCCTAAACAAAACTAAACTAAAGCCAGTTTTTTCTCATGTCTTGTCCTTGTCTTTTCTTTTTCACCTCTTCAAACCTCCAGGAAGCAGCCTAGTTCCCATTTGCATTAATGTGCTCTTGATTTTTCCTCTATTTTCCTCTCTCTTTTTGGATGTAGAGGGAAATGGTAAGATTAAATGAGAATTTACCAGTTTGAAGTTTGATCTTTATTTTATGAGGAGTTATGATGAGGGATTACATGAAGGCCCCGCCAGCACGCATGCGCGACATTCTTCAAAGCAATGGTGTGAAATCACTGATACCAGATTAGACTAATATAGTAAGATAAGAGAGAACTTTCATACCAGTTGAACTTTATAATAGAGGGTTTTGGGAGCGAAGGGCACGTAATCCCTCATCGTAACTCCTCATAAAATAAAGATCAAACTTCAAACAGGTAAGTTTTCATTTAATCTTACTATTTTACTTCGGAGTCTCACGTGACTACGTGAGGATTTCAAAGCTCTGTGATTTCATGCCCTGGAACGAGTCCATGCTCACACACTGCCATGCTAGGAAAGGAGGATGAACGTATTTCAGACATGACACTGTGCTGAAAAACAAAGAAGGTATTTATTCATACCAAAATAATATATCCCCGCATTGGGTAATTTATTTTACAGAACTCAAAATTTTCCCTGCAAACGTGTCAGGAGCGGCCAAGGGTTTATTATGAAAGCGTTGAAAAGTCTGTTGATTGCTCCAACCCGCTGTGGCCAGGATGTGGTCCATAGGAACTTCCATCATCCTAGCCGCCAATGTAGATGCAGCCCTGGTGGAGTGAGATTTGAAAACATTAGTATCCACCCCCGCTGCATCTAATACCACCCTTAACCATCTGGATATGGTTTGCACTGTGACTTTATGGTGAGGCTGTTTATGGCTTATGATTAAAGCTCTCTCCGTGCCCCTTAGAGTCTTAATGACTTCTATATAATGCAAAATAAGTGTCACAATGCAGAGTCGACTATCTGCAGGATAGGCCAGAAATTCTAATTTTTGGCCAGATGAACCGGGTCGGTCTTGTTTATGTAAACCCATGTATAAGAAAGGTTATCTTGCCATTGGTAATACTCATGGCGACCATACTTAATTTGTGTAAGGACTGGACCCGTTGTGTTGATACAAGTGCCATTATCATGACCATTTTATATGTGAGTTTGTCCAAGGTGAGCCCCGTTATGGGTGTCCATCCTCGTAACATAGCTAAAACTATGCTTATGTCCCATGTATGGGTGTATCTGGGCCTGGGGGGATTAGACTTAAATATACCCCTCATAAGTTTAGATACTAGTGGGTGTGATCCCATAGCCAGGTGATCACTCCCTCTGCCCAGATAATTTGATAGGGCACTCCTTGCACAATTAATAGCACTGTAACTTAATCCTTCATCGAAATGAAGGGTAGCCAGAAACTCCAGCATTTCAGTGATGGTGGCTGAGTCATAAGTAGTGTTCGTCCTGGTGCAGAACACCTCCCATTTCCTGACAAACGTCAGGTACTGTCTTCTGGTAGACTCCCTGCACGACGCTGAGATGGCATTTATCGTTCTGTCGGAGAGTCCGTATCCCAGAAATGGCCTGTTCAGAATCTGCAAATTAAAAAATTCATGCGGTCATGACACGGATGACTATCCCCTGTAACGGGATGTACCAACAAACTCGGTCATTTGTTGATCCGGATGCAGGGTTCTGAGGCCATCTTTTGTACTGCTGGGAACCATGGTTGGGTAGGCCAGTCAGGAACAACCAAAATACCCGTTGCGGAGTCTTGTTTAATTTTCTGCAAGACTCGACTGATGGGGCAGAAGGGGGGAAATGCACAGCAAAACAAATCCCCCCAATGTAGTGAGAAAGCACCCTTCGCTGCTGCCCCTGGGTCTCGTTCCCAAGCAACATATGTTGGAAGTTGGTGATTTAGTCTGGATGCAAAAAAGGTCGATATCTGGTGTCCCATAACGTTCTATAATATCTGTAAGCACTTTCCGATCCAACATCCATTCTATGTTGTCGTTGAATTTACGTGACCTGGTGTCTGCCACTATATTTAGCTTACCTGGAAGGTAAATGGCTGAGATCCAAATCTCCCTTTGCTGACACCAGTGCCAGATATTATTAGCTAATTCATCACATGATAGCGACTTTATTCCACCCATATAATTAATATAGGCCACCACTGTGGTATTGTCAATTTGTAATCTTACTTGCAACTGGTGCATATCTGAACAGTAGGCCCTGAGTCCATGAAATGCTCTCAGCATTTCTAAATAATTAGTCCCTAGTGTTTTGAATAGGGTTAATTCTTCTGCACTCCATCTGCTTCCACAACTTGTGGTGGTATTAGTTGCTCCCCAACCTTTAGCACTGGCATCAGTCTGTAATGTAACCAAGGGATTCATGACAGTGATGGGGTTAGAACAAAGCTGGGCATTTTCTATCCACCAGTTTAATTCTGATTTTGCTTTCCCTGGTAGTTTCATAGGCCTATCAAAATGGCCTGCATGATTTTTAAGAGCTAAGATTTTTGCTCTTTGAAGGTTTTGATAATTGAGTGGTACAAATTGTGCTGCTGGGAATGCAGCCACTAATTTCCCAATCACTCTGGCTACTTGCCGAATGGAAGGTTCCTTGATGCCAGTGAGGCTTCTGCATGCTTCTATCAAGTCCACCACTTTGTTAGGTGGCAAGGTGATAGACATTAGCACAGAGTCAATAGTGAACCCCAAATAATCCATGGTAGTGGAGGGTTCCAATTTTGATTTTTCTGGATGTATGATGAATCCAAGCTTTTGAAAAAGATGTTTTGTGGCTGAAACTGCCAATGTACCCATCTCCAAATTCTCACCTACAATGAGAATATCATCAAGGTAAGCCATAACAATATGGTTTTGTTTCCTTAAATAAGCTAAAACTGGTTTTAATATTTTTGTAAACAGCCTGGGTGCTGATGACAACCCATTGGGTAAGGCTTTATACTGCCATAGCTGTCCCATCCAGATAAATTTCAAGTATTTCCGATGATCCTTGTGTATAGGTACTGAATAGTATGCATCATTAAGATCGATGCAAGCCATGTAGTACCTCTCAAAATTTAGCTGTTTAGCTGTGACAAACGTGTCCATTTTGAAATGGGCATACTTAACGGAAGTATTTAGTTCGGTCAAATCTATAATGATGCGACACCCACCATCTTTTTTGTTTTTTGTAAATATATTTGATACGAACTCTTGAGATTCTCTGACTGTCTTCTCAATTACCCCTTTTTTGATTAGTCTTAATAGTTCAGCATGGCCTGCCGTTCTTTCTTTTTGTGAAAGTATGAACTTCCGGCTAGGCGTATGCTGAACTGGGGTGGGGAGTTCGTATACAAATTCAATTTTGTCACCCTGAATACTTCCGAGTATGTAAGGATCAGAGGTAAAAGTGCACCACACATGATGAAACAAGTGCAACCGGCCACCAACATTTGATGAATTTAAACATGCAATGTTTTTGAGGGAACCAGACCCACCTACCTCCATGGTTACCGCCGGTGTTGCGGTGTCTGCCCTTGTTTCTTCAGTTGTTGTGTTGCTGCGTTGTGGGGTTGCCGCATTTTCCAGGAAGGCCGGGCTGGGCCATGGTCTAAAAAAGACCGCTGTGCAGGTGGGCCGGCTTTCGAGCTTTCACCACCAGATGGTCTATCATAGTACCGTTGTCTGGTGGATGTGTAGGGGTGCTGCCGCTGCTGATAATGGGTTCTTGAGGTACTTGGTACCTTGATCAGGCCTATAGCCTTGGCCTCCTCATCCAGGTCTTTCACCTGCTTCGGGAGGTTGTCCCCAAACAGCAGATTAGGCGGCTGGGTGTTACCGGACCTGCATAATCCCGCGAATTTGGGATTGAGTGCAGGCTTGATGATGCTCTTCCTGTAACTGTTAATCTCAAACTGAGTATTATACAGTAACGCTAAAGCATCTTGTAATTCTTCAGGTAACTCAATCCCGACAGCTGTGCTGTTCACTGCTGTGATTCCAGCAGCCAGCAGTTTCAGGATCCTCTGGAGCTTCACCTCCTGGCTTCTTATGGAAGGGCTCATGTTGCCCCAGATAGGATTGTTGACTGCCGGTACATTGAGCGAGTTGCAGTTCTCTGGAGCGAGATATTGCTCAGCCGTAGTATTGATGGCTTGCTCCTGCAGCTGGTTTGTGGCCATGTAGTTTATACTGGCTGCCAGCTTTGGGTGAATTGGCAGTCCTTTTTGTGTTGGAACTGCATGTTTATTAACCATGCCCAACAATTCTTCTGGCACCCCTAACACTGTTGGTTGTTCAGCTATAGCCCCTTCTTCAGGGTCAGCCCAGCTCTGACCCCCAATGCTCCCCTGCGAAGAGGGTGAGACATTTGGCAGTCCTTGAAAGAGTCTGCGAGGAGACCCACCATGACTCTGCCCCTGCATAACCAGGTCAAGCTGGAGCAACTGCTCCACCATCCACTCCATGCGGGAAAGACGCCCGCCGTCGCTATCTGCGAACGGGGTGTCTTCGGGTCCAGACCCAGCCGAGTCAACGGTCCCGTCCGACTTCCAGGTGGTTTTGCCGCCCGACCGCGGCACACCTACAGTCTTAATCGGCGAGAAGTCGGGAGCTGCTGGTAACACCTGCAGCTCTGGAGTAACGGCACACTGCTGGCTGCTTTCCACAGCAGTGGATTTTGCTGCTGCTCTTTTAGATTTGCGCGACTCCATAGTGCTTTCTCTGAAAAACAAGAATACACCCAGTCGCACATGCTCACCGGTACTGAGTGAGACTTACCTTCAGTATGTTTTTAAACTTACACTGGAGGAGCGGCGCTCCTCCCGACTGTCACTTCCGCAATGCGTTCGACGATATGACTCCGAAGTAAAATCTAGCCTAGCAATCCCTTCACTTCCTCATGTACTGGCCAGTAGCTGAAACATGTACATTTTGCGTGCCACCCATCACTCAATTGCGGTTTTGGTTGCAAGCTTTGATTCCAGTTTATGTGGGCCATACCTGGTATAATTTAATTGAAATTAATGCTTCTCCAATTAACTTTTTTTGAACCTTTATCCTATTTGATTGTATGATATCGTGATTGCTGTCTTTTAGATCTTACCCCACACATACACATATAGGTCATGTCACAGAACCATGTCCATCATTTGGCTAAAAACTTCTGACAATAAAGTTCTGAGAGACATATACAAATTTATGAGGGGCATAGAATGGGTCAAACAGTATAAACCTTTCTCCCTGGCAGAGGTGCCTATGACCAGAGGGCATAGGTTTAACGTAAGGAGAATGAGATTTAGAGAGGAGATAAGAAATAATTTCTGCACCCTGGCATTTTTTGCAGACACGTTATTAACATTCAAGAAGTCTCTGGCCAAGCACTGTCATTGCATCGAAGACAATGGAACCAAGTCACAGTAATTGGGAACAGTGTTTAGTTTAGAGGTACAGCGTGGAAACAGGCCTGTCAGCCCACCAATGATTAACTGTACACTACTGCCATGCCATCTTACTTTCGCATCCTACACACAAAGGATTATTTACAGAGGTCCATTAGCCTACAAATTTGCATGCTTTTGGAATATGGGAGGAAACTGGAGCACTATAAGAAAACCCACGTGGTCACGGGGGTGGGGGGAATGTACAAACTCCGTGCAGACAGCCCCCTTAGTCAGAATGGAACCCAGATCTCTGGCACTGTAAGGCAACAACTCTATCACTGTGCCACTCTGTGGCCTAGTATGGATGGAAACTTGATTTAGTACTTGCATATCACTGCAATTTCACCCATACATTTTTAAAAAATAATTAAAGTCATTAAATGCAGCTGAAAGGTGATATAATTGCTTTGCATAGAAACATAGAAAATAGGTGCAGGAAGAGGCCATTCACCCCTTCGAGCCAGCACCGCCATTCATTGTGATCATGGCTGATGGTCCCCAATCAATAACCCGTGCCTGCCTTTTCCCCATATACCTCGATTCCACTAGCCCCTAGAGCTCTATCTAACTCTCTTAAATCCATCGAGTGACTTGGCCTCCACTGCCCTCAGTGGCAGAGAATTCCTCAAATTCACAACTCTGGGTGGAATTTTTTTTTCTCACCTCAGCCTTAAATGGCTTCCCCTTTATTCTAAGACTGTGGCCCCTGGTTCTGGACTCGCCCAACATTGGGAACATTTTTCCTGCATCTAGCTTGTCCTGTCCTTTTATAATTTTATATGTTTCTATAAGATTTCCCCTCATCCTTGAGTGAATACTCCAGTGAATACAAGCCTCCAGTGAATACAAGCCTAGTCTTTTCAATCTTTCCTCATATGACAGTCCCACCATCCCAGGGATCAATCTCGTGAACCTACGCTGCACTGCCTCAATCACAAGGATGTCCTTCCTCAAATTAGGAGACCAAAACTGTACACAATACTCCAGATGTGGTGTCACCAGAGCCCTATACAACTGCAGAAGAAGAAGAACTGCAGTTGCACACCTCCTTCCCAGCTGTCTGCAAAATAAGTTTAGCTGGTAGATTACAGGATTCAACACATTTGTGCTCCTTGGGAATTTAGCATCAAAGCCAAGCCAGCAATTACGGTACCTCTACCTTTGCTGGAATCCTGAACTTGATAGGAACAACTGACATCTCCCACCAAGTTAAGGCAAATTATCTTTAAAAAATTGATAGTAATGTGGAGCAAAAATTGGACCTGGAGGAACAGCAACTCGTATTCCACTATGGTAGGTTACAAACCAAAGGTATGAACATCGAATTCTCCAATCTTGGGTAACTTACCAACTTGACTTCCCCTATGTTTTCCTCCCACCCTTTGTTGTCCCTCCTCTTTTCTCTGTGCCTCAACTGAACTTGCACCTTTGCTCTCCTCCCCTTCCACCTACATTCTTTACTCTGGCTTCACAATTTGCAACTCTTCTGCCTTACCTCACACCTTTAGACTTTTCATCTATGGCCTTTGTCCAACCATTGCCTATTAAAAGCTCCAATCGCCTGTATCCATCTATCACTTGCCAAGCTTCGTCCTGCCCCTTCCCTCTTCCAATTTTGTTTCACACCACAACACCCTGATCAGTCTGAAGAAGGGGCCTGACCCGAAACGCCATCTCCAGAGATGCTGCCCGATCTGCTGATTTACTCAAGGACTTTGTGTCTTTTTTTTGTAAACCAGCATCTGCAGTTCCTTGGTTCTGCAAAAAATGTTTTTGTTTGTTTTCATGTCTGCTGCGTAGCAAGATTATGACGGCTTGATGTGCTTCACTGTTTCAGGTTCCACATGTAACCTGTCCTGTGTGATACCTCCTAGTGACGTGGTGGTTTTGCCCAGTAACGTAACTGCTGACACGATGGAGCACTGGATGGAACCACCCAGGGTGCAGGTAAGGATTGCTTTCTGAAACGAGTCATTGTGACTGGCAATTATTGTCGCTTGCTTTCTTGACGGGAGATGCTGGTGGACTTACTAAAGCCCCCTGTCCTACTTTCATGACCTAATTGGTGACCTCTGCAGAGTGTGCCCTTGACTCATACTCGCAGCATGGTCGCCACGAGGTCGTTGGAGGTCTTCGTAACTCTTCCTCATGCTCGTGAGTGGTCTCCGCGTACTCGTGGCCTCAAGTAGGTCGTGGTGTTTTTTCCAGCCAAATAAAAAATGTCCACGAGTAAAAAAAAGGTCGGCATGGAAAGAATTGATACTTTTTACTCGTAGGTAGGTCATAGTAGGTCGTGATGGTAGTTGTAGGTCGGTAACTGGCCCGAGAAAAAATATACAAACATGACATCATTTTATCATATGATCATTTTCCACGTAGCTAGTCGTAATTGGTCTCAGGTGTGGAAGACTGAGGTCGAGGGAGGTTGTAGGAGATCTTTTACTTTGGCGAGTCAATACGACCTTGACATTTTTCTCAACTCGTTTAGGGTCTTGGATGACGAGTGGATTAGGTTGTCCAAGTGGGACAGGCCCAAGTGGAACTGAACCAGGTTTTGACATATAAAAGCTTGCTGGGGCTACTTCAAATGTCAAGCAAGTTAATATGGTTTAAACATAGACAAAGCTGGATAAAGTGTTGAATCTGTTGGCATTTTTAGTCTGAAGAAAGGATTCAACTTGAGACGTAACCTATTCCTTTTCTCCAGAGATGCTGCCACTGGAATTACTCCAGCATTATGTGTCTATCTTTGGTGTAAACAAGTATCTGCAGTTCCTTCCGATGCATTATTATAATGATTTGATAGTTTTAATGCAGTATAGCGGCATTATATTTCCATTTTTTGCTTACATGACTTAAAAAATGTAAATGTCAATGAAGACATTTGAAATCTTATTTTCTGGTTATTGGCTCAATCTCATATTCTGTCTTTATGATATTTTTATGTTGGAATAGATTGTTTTCGGAAAGCAACCAAAAACTCTGCACATTTTAAACCATGAGTAGTACAATGAGGTGGAAGATTTAGCTGCCAGCAAGATATAATAATGCTAAGTGTACACAAGTACGGATACAAGATACATTAGGACTAATACTAATCTGATGTATTCTGGGCATCCACAGTTGGACAGGATAGAGTGGGATTTTTCATTTTCCCACAGCCGTGCGTATTCATCAAACATTGCAGTTTGGTTGACGACATGTTCAGTTAGCTTGCTGCCCCATGCTTTGGTCTGTTGGACTCCACCAAGTGGAGGTGAACCAGAGTTCAAGAATCTATCGATCACAGCCTTGAATTTGTTCACTGACTGAGCATTTTTAAGAGTCATGTGTCAAGAGTGCTTAATTGGCATATGTACCGACAGCTGTACAATGGGGAAGCACAGTGACGTAGCAGCAGAGTTGCTGTCTTACAGCAGCAGAGACCTGGGTTCAATCCAGAATACTGGTGCTGTCTGTTCGGAGTTTGTACGTTCTCCCTGTGACCACGTGGGATTTCACTGGGTGCTGCTGTTTCCTCCCACACACCAAAGATGTACGGTGAAGAAAGCGAATGGTATGTTAGCTTTCATAGCAAAAGGATTTGAGTATAGGAGCAGGGAGGTTCTACTTCAGATGTATAGGGTCTTGGTGAGACCACACCTGGATTATTGCGTACAGTTCTGGTCTCCAAATCTGAGGAAGGACATTATTGCCATAGAGGGAGTGCAGAGAAGGTTACCAGACTGATTCCTGGGATGTCAGGACTGTCTTATGAACAAAGACTCCATAGACTCGGTTTATACTCTCTAGAATTTAGGAGATTGAGAGGGGATCTTATAGAAGTTTACAAAATTCTTAAGGGGTTGGACAGGCTAGATGCAGGAAGATTGTTCCCGATGTTGGGGAGGTCCAGGACAAGGGGCACAGCTTAAGGATAAGGGGGAAATCCTTTAGAACCGAGATGAGAAGGACTTTTTTCACACAGAGAGTGGTGGGTCTTTGGAACTCTCTGCCACAGAGTGTAGTTGAGGCCAGTTCATTGGCTATATTTAAGAGGGAGTTGGATGTGGTCCTTGTGGCTAAGGGGATCAGAGGGTATGGAGAGAAGGCAGGTACAGGATACTGAGTTGGATGATCAGCCATGATCATATTGAATGGCGGTGCTGGCTCGAAGGGCCGAATGGCCTACTCCTGCACCTAATTTCTATGTTTCTATGTTTATATGTACAGGTTTGTAGGTTAATTGGCTTTGGTAAAATTCTTAGTGCCAGAGTACGAGGTGATCACTAGTCGGTGCGGACTCGGTGGGCTGCAGTGCCAGTTCCCGCGATGTACCTATAAAGTCTACAGTCTAAATTAAATTCTTCCCTAAGAATAGCAGTAGCCTAACAGGTCTGTAAATGCAACACACACGTAATATACAATAAACAAAAAGTTAATCAATTAATAAGCACAATACAAGTGCAAAAACCTTAAGTCCTTATTGCAACCAAAGATAGTCCGTAGAAGGAGCGAGAGTGGAATTGGAGATAGGAATACGGACCACTGCCATCAGTATATTTCTGGGCACTCATTCATACCCCATCCAGCTAAGTGTTGCTGCCAGAACTTCAGTTTAGCTTTGTCTTTCATTTCCTTCATCCCCTACAGATTTCCTAGAACTATTTGCAGACTTTCTTCTGTCCATCACCACTCTCGCTCCTTCCAGCAAAAATACACAGGCTGTCACTCGGTAATTAGTTTGTACGGTGCATTTAAGATTTGGAGTTTGGCTCTGTAAAATCGTCGTATGAAAGGTACAAGGGATTACATAGCTGTTTTTCTGGTCAGTCCAGCCTGTTGGAGTCTAACTTGAATGTTATTCCTCTGGAAGGCACTGCATGGGATTGTGAAGGGTCAACAACCCTCGAGAGATCTCAGGCCAACCTAGAGTGCAACCTAGGTGTAGGATTATTAGTCTATCACCAAGAATTGTCAGGAAGGAACTGTAGATGTTTGTTCATATTATAGATAGACACAACATGTTGGAGTAGTTCAGCGGGTCATAGTATCTTTGGAGAAAAGTAATAGGTGACATTTCGGGTTGAGACTTTTCTTTAGGGAGAAAGGTTCCGACCCGAAATGTCACCTATTCCTTTTCTCCAGAAATGCTGCCTGACCCGTTGAGTGACTAACACTTTGTGTCTTTTTTTGTAAATCAGAATCTGCAGTTCCTTGTTTCTCTTGAATATATTTTGTTTAAAATCCAAGAACACTTTAGAAAAAACACAGAAGTAATGGAAGTAACTGAAATAACTCAGTGGGCTAAGCCACATCAGTGGAAGGAAATGAACAGACCATGTTATGGGTCAGGACCCTTCTTCATATTGATAGTAGTTGAGGGAAGAAGGCTGCAAAGAAAGATAGGGCAGGTCAAGGCCTGAGAAGTGAAAGGTGGATACAAATGGGGAGGAGAGAGATAAGGAGAGAAAAATGAAGAGGGAGGGATGTAGGTGGAAGGGTCCGGGGGTAGGGAAAGAAGAGGGGAAAAAAGGAAATGGGAGATGAGTATGCAAAGGAGGGGGAAGGACCAGGATGATTAGGAAGGTGCAAGATGGTGGGTCAAATGGGTGTGCACTGGATGGGAGGGTTGCACAGGGAAGAGAAAGAGGTTAGAGGAGTACTACTTGAAATTGGAGAATTCATTGTTCAAACCGTTGGGTTGTAAGTTGCCCAAGAAGAATAGGATGTGCTGTTCATGAGAGCGATGATGATGGAGAAAGATTAGTTTTGGTTTAGAGATACAGCATGATCACCCGTTCACAATCATTCTATGTTATCTCACTTTCTCATCCATTCCCTACACATTAGGGGCAATTTTACAGAGACCAATTAAGCTACAAACTGCATGTCTTTGGGATGTGGGAGGAAAATGGAGCACCTGGTGGAAATCCAAGCAGTGTGGAGAATGTGTAAACTCCACAAAAACAGTACCCGAGGTTGGGATTTAACCCTGGTGTCCAGTGCTATGAGACAGCTGCACCACTGTGCCATCCCATAAATTGTTGACTAGTCAGTGGTGTTCGATGAACAAAGTCAAATGAAGGAGCTTTTGAGAGTAAATTTAACCAACACGGTTAGCCTTAGGTTTGTGCCAAAGCGTTGGTGATGGCTGTGGTTCATGGCTTGCTTAAACCGGAATGTGTGAGGCAAAACTCAGTGACCTGCGTAACTGAATCCTATCCAATTCAGAAGAAAGGAAATGGCTGTTTTCTGTAGCACAGCAGGCAGTGGCATTTGGAATATGAAATAAGTACAATATAAATTACTTGAGCGCAGGGTTATAAATCATTGTAAAACGAGCCAACTTTATGCTAGACCTGCCGATCAACAAGAGGAGTTCTTCATCTGTCAGTGTTTGTTTTAACTAAAGTTGTCCATTACATTTTCACTGCTTCTGATTGAATTCGCAGGAGCAGATGTGTTTTATTGTTGGACATGCCTTTGATTTTATTCCAGCTTCCTTTCCTCCCTATTCCTACACAAGCTGATCCTGATAGACCCCAGTCCACCCTTCACCATTAGCTTTGGCCTTTTCTAGGACCATTTGGAATCAAACCCCATTACACCATTGGTCCAAACATAGACAAAAGAGCTGACTTCCAAAGGAGTGGTGAAAATGAAAGCTCTTCACAGCAAGGCAAGATCTGACTGTGGAGCATCAAGGAACTCTGAGAGTCAGGAGGAATCAAGAGTGCAACTCTAAATTGGCTTAAGTTCTGGCAACATAGAGTCAAACGTCCTCCCTATAAATACTACAAGAGCAGGTCAGAATCTGTGAATCTGGACTCCCCGTGGTCTACTTATTTCAACAATACACAAGTCAGAACATGAAGGAATACTCTAGACCATTGAGTCATAGAATTTTACAGGGTGGAAACAGGCCCTTTGGCCCAACTTGCCCACACCGGCCAACATGTCCCATCTATACTCATCCTACCTGCTTGCTTTTGGCCCATATCCCTCTAAACCTGTCCTATCCAACTTCCTTTGATGACTTCAACTTCATCCAAACTCAATAAATCCAACATGGTCCAGAATAAAGTAAACCTTCTATCTAACACCCCACTCACTAGCTCAAACATTTATTGTCCACAAAGCGCACTGCAGCAACTTGTCAAAGCTTCTTCGAGAGCGCTTGTCGAACCCTTGACCACTTAGGCTTCTACCACCTTAAAGGACAAGTGCAGCAGGTTCATGGGAACACCACCAACTCCTAGCTCCTATTAAGTCACATAATGTCACTGAGCTTAAACCTTCGAACTCCCATCCTCAGAAGCACTGTGTGTGTACCCTCACAAGGACGACAATGATTCTTAAGACTTTAGACATTAGGTTCAGCGTGAAAACAGGCCCATTGGCCGCAGACTCCCAGCCAACCAGCGATCACCCCATGGGGTGGAAGATTGGAACCTTCATGTGGTCCGCCCTGTTTCGACGAATGCAATCAACCTGGCATGCACAATCAAGTAAGAGCAAATAGAACAAGTTGTCCTACAACTTTAGGCTGTGCACGCCATATGCAAGAAGAAGAAGAAGACCCCATGTACTCACACTATTCTACACACATGGGGCAATTTACAATTTTACCAAAGCCAATTAACCTACAAACCTGTATGCCTTGGAGTGTGGAAGGAAACCCGAGCACCTTGGGAAAACCCATGCGGTCTCTGGAAGAACATACAAACTCCGAATGTACAGCACCTGTAGTCAGAATTGAACCCGGGTCTCTGGCGCTGCAAGGCAGCAGCTCTACCACTGCACATGATTACAATTGAGCCATTTATAGTGTATAGATACATGATACATCAGAGAGTGGTAGCGGTGTGGAATGAGCTTCCCATGGAAGTGGTGGCGGCAGGTTCGTTGGTATCATTTAAAAATAAATTGGATAGGCATATGGATGAGAAGGGTATGGAGGGTTATGGTATGAGTGCAGGCAGGTGGGACTAAGGGAAAAAAGTTGTTCGGCATGGACTTGAAGGGCCGAGATGGCCTGTTTCCGTGCTGTAATTGTTATATGGTTATATGGTTATATGATAAGGGAATAACATTTAGTGCAAGGTAAAGCCAGCAAATAAAATTCATAGAAAGAAATTTACAAATACGTATTTGCCTTTATTTATGTGATATATGATCTCTGTATTTCTTTAAGAAATAACGCCGGCATGTTTTCTTGCAGAGTATTGTGTGCACAGGACTGCTCCAGTGGTATCCCAAACCCTATCTCATCCATTGTATACAGTCATGTGAGGTAAGTTGCTATATTTCATTACAGCCACACAGTCCCTTTGCCATTTTGCTGTCTTTCCTTAAAGCTGCACTGGTTGTGTGCCTGCCAGTGCCATCTCTTTCTTGAGTATTATCATGTGCCATACTCCTTCCCTATCCCAGCAATATGCCAAGGTATGGTGACTGAGGACCATGAAGATGTATACATCAACTCGGAGTATTGAACAAAGCTAGAAATGCAATGGAATTAGAATTCCCCTGCAAGGTTAGAGACAGAAGGGACAAACTTGGACATTTATCCTACAAACTAATTACATTGGTTGGAAAATGGCCAGAGTGCAATTATTTAATTCCTAGATTAAGCAATACAAAATAGCATGCACAATTATTTTCTATAACTTGGTGATTTGTTACAGTATCTGCCAGTAAAATGCAAAGATTGTGTACGGAAGACAACATTTAAAATATAATCATCTTGAGACGCTAGGAACTGAAGATGATGGTTACCAAACAAAAACTGAAGTAACTCAGAGGATCAGACAGCATCTCTGGAGGACCCAAAATGCTGCTGTATGCATGTCCTCCACATATGCTGCCTGACCCAAGGTTCACGAGAGTTTATTGTCATGTGTCCCAGATAGGACAATGAAATTCTTGCTTTACTTCAGCACAACAGAATATAGTAGATATGAATACAGAACAGATCACTGTGTCCATATACCATTATATAAATATATACACGCATGAATAAATATAACATATAAAGTGCAAATAACCAGATAATGGGCTATTCATGTTCAGAGTTTTGTTTGAGTTGAGTTTAATAGCTTGATGGCTGTGGGGAAGTAGCTATTTCTGAATCTGGACGTTGCAGTCTTCAGGCTCCTGTACCTTCTACCTGAAGGTAGCGGGGAAATGAGTGTGTGGCCAGGATGGTGTGGATCCTTGGTGATGCTGCCATCCTTTTTGAGGCAGCGACTGCGATAGATCCCCTCGATGGTAGGGAGGTCAGAGCCGATGATGGACTGGGCAGTGTTTACTACTTTTTGTAGTCTTTTCCGCTCCTGGGCGCTCCAGTTGTCGAACCAAGCCACGATGCACAGTATGCTCTCTACTGTGCACCTGTAGAAGTTAGAGAGAGTCCTCCTTGACATACCGACTCTCCGTAATATTCTCAGGAAGTAGAGGCACTGATGTGCTTTCTTTATAATTGCATCAGTTCTCGGACCAGGAGAGATCTTCAGAGATGTGCACGCCCAGGAATTTGAAGCCCACTGAGTAACTCTAGCAAAAATCTTGTGGGGTTTTTTCAGGGTAATCTGGAGTTTGATCAGAATTACATTTGGGAGGTTAAAAATCTCTAATCATGTATTTTCTGGGCATTTAGGAATGGTGCTTGATGGTTTAAGTGGCCTTTTCTTCTCTCTGACTATGTATCAGAAAAGTACATTTTCAGATAAAGGTATCAAGTAGGGATGCAGAATGTGATTAAATATTGTATTATATCCCACAGCACCTTTGTGCATAATTCTCTTGAATTTCCAATTTGTGATCTCTTCTTTCAATAGAATTTGGAAAAAGAGTTTGTGTTTCATAAATCTGGGGTAATTAAGAGGTCTTTGGAATACTCAATTTTTAAGCACAATGTTTATCCCAAATCTGCAAATTAATTGTTCAATCTTTATACAATTCAGGCAATTCTTCAATCAAAGGGTAGTGTTTTGGTTACTGGGATTTCATGCAATATCTTTTATTCAAGTGTATATCTGTTTACTCACAAATGTAGTAATTTTGCTGCGATACTTCCTGGAGTCAAAGACGTTCAGGAGGAATAGAGTCATAGTCGTAGAGTCATACAGCATGGAAACAGTACTTCGACCCAACTTGCCCACACTGACAAAGATGTTCCATCTACACTAGTTGCACCTGCTTACGCTTGGCCTATATTCCTATGCATGCACCTGTCTAATTGTTTCTTAAACATTGCAATAGTCTCTGCCCCAACTACTTTATCTGGCAGCTCGTTCCTTATACTCACCACTATTTGTGTGAAATACTCAAGGATTGGTGGCAACTTCTAGGATATCAGCACGTGCAGTAAAGTGAAGCCCAATATCAATCAGCAGAAGTATTTCAGTGTACCATAAAAAGTATTTTTCATTTTGCAAAGGTCATTCCACTCCATCTCAACTCTTCTGCGGCTTAAAGAAAGCATGTTTTCAGCTTTGGCACAGAATATGTTGAGTTGTTACTGCTTCTGTTCTCCTGTGTTTTCTATTCTGCTAGTTTCTTGAATCTTCCAGGAAGTCTTCGCAAAGACAGTAATCAGATTCACATGGTACAATGTGCGGCCATAGCCCAGTTGTATTGCCTTCAGGTTCCAGGAATAATAATTGAAATTACCATTAGCCGATGTGAGTTGAACACGGCAGCTTGGATGAAGGGAAGCTTCACCTTCTTTTGTTGCATGAGATTTGGTTGTTTTGTTATCGCTCCCAAACCAAACAGAATGAGATTGGCCTCACTCTTCTCTGAGAAGGTTCAAGTGGCTATTTGGGACCGAGTCAAAGAATGTTGTCAGGTTGGAAAGGGTCAGGGAAGATATACAAGGATGTTGCCAGAACTTGAGGGCCTGAGCTATAGGGAGAGGTTGAGCAGACTGGGACTATTCCCTGGAGCACAGGAGGATGAGGGGTGTATAAATCATGAGAGGAATCGATCGGGTAGACGTACGGAGTCTCGTGCCCAGAGTAGGGGAATCGAGAACCAGAGGGCATAGGTTTTAAGTGAAGGGGGAAGGATTTTATAGGAATCTGAGTGGTAACTTTTCACACAAATGGTGGGAAGTATTTGGAACGAGTTGCCGGAAGAGATAGATGAGACCGAGATTTTGGCAACATATTTAAGAAACAATAAGGCAGGTACGTAGATAAGACGGGTTTAAAGGGATATGGGCGAATACGTAGGCAAGTGGAACTAGTGTAGATGGGACCTGTTGGTTGGTGTGGGAAAGTTAGGCTGAAGGGCCTGTTTCCACACTGTCTGACTCTATGACTACGTCATTCATTTGCAGCTCAAGAGACCTTTTAGCCCATTCTGCTCCAAAGTGGAGCTACTTAGGTTGCTCACATTTTCCAACTCTAGTCCATGGTCTTGTAGACTATGGTTTGTCAAAAGCTCACCCAGGCTGAGGTTATTTTCTTGACTCCATTGTGATCCTCTGGGGAAAACAACTCCGTTGTGTTTTGCTTAGCTCACTCACGTAAAATACCCCAAGAATAATCAGTCAGCAAATATCACACCAACTCACACAAGGAAATATGAGCTAACCAGACAATAACATTGATTAAGAGAAGTTATGTCATTAGTTTGAGAATATAGCCTCCCATTGTAATTACGATAGTTTTGTGCATGAACAAGAAAACCATTCACTCATAATAAGTTATGATGTTTAATATGGTTTGTGCAGCAAAACAAAAATGTTACGTTAGTTATTGATGTAATTACAATATAATATGACATGGGTGTTCCAATGAGACATATCAGCAATTGCCTTTCTTCTGGTCTGGTCACAAGCAAAAAGAGAGGACTTGCATTAATATGGTAATTTATACTCTCTCATGGCGTCTTGATGTAACTTAAAGCCATGGAGGTACGTTTGAAGTGTAGTCACAGCGATCTGCTATGATCTATCTACACTTCTGTAACCCTATCCTAACACAATGTTCTGTACTCCGTTCCTTTCTCTTTTTACACCACCTGATGTACTCGTGGCTTGTTCTTTGTACTCCATACTTTCTCTTCCAGCAGTAGGGTGGCTCAGTGGCACAGCCATAGATTGCTGCCTTACAGCATCAGAGACCTGGGTTCAATCCTGACTACAGGTGCTGTCTGTATGGAGTTTGTACGTTCTCCCTGAAACCTGTGTCGGGTTTCTCCAGGAGATTTGTTTTTTCCCACACTCCAAAGACATACAAGTTTGTACGGTAATTGGCTTTGTAACCTCAGTGACTGAAATTATGGTTTAGTTTAGTTATTGTCATGTGTACCGAGGTACAGTGAAAACATGCTATCCAGTCAGCAGAAAGAAAGGTTGGTGTCCAGCTGCTGACGTCACACCCAGCACAGCCAGCAGGCTGCACTGAAATTTCTGGACAATTGGTTTTCTCTCTATGTGACTTTTTGTGTTAACAGTCCATCGCAGACAGGAGACAAGAAGTTGTCAGTGCCTCATATCTCTGTTCAGATGTTTTAACTTAGTGTAGAGATACAGCGAGGAAACAGGACCTTCGGCCCACCAAGTGCCTGCCGACCAGCGACCCCTATGCACTAGTACTGTCCCACATACAATTTACAATTTTATTTTACCAAAGCCAATTAACCTACAAATCTGTACATCTTTGGGTGGAAACCAGAGCTCCCAGAAAAAAACCCCACATGCTCACGGAGACAATGTACAAACTTCGTACAGACAACACCCACAGTCAGGATCGAACCCGGGTCTCTGGTGCTGTAAGGCAGCAGCTCTTCCACTGCTCCACTGTGCTGACCGTGCACTTGGTCAGGCTCTGGGAATTTATCCCCCTTGATACACTTTTAAATGGCAACACCACCTACATGGTAATGTGTATAGTCTAACACATCACAATTTATATTCAAGTTGATTTAACTAATTTACGTAAATTAAAAATGCATTAAGACATAGCTAAATTAAATAACTAACTGAAAAGGTAAATAACTTGTCTGTTTCCTCGTGATCTTCATGCTGGGAATTTTCAAGTGAATGGGAACATTAATCCTAGAGCAGCAGTACAGGGTATATGGAACGAGCTGCCAGAGGAAATAATTGAGGCAGGTATTACAACACCATTTTAGTATAGTTTAGAGATACAGTGTAAAAGCAGGCCCTTCAGCCCACCGAGTCCGTCCGACCATTGATCAGACTTCTCTGGACTAGCACTTAAATAGCCGATGCAACAAAGGCTATGAAACCAAGTGCTAGTAAAAGGGATCAGTATTTAGTTTAATTTGGAGATACAGCTCCAAAACATTATTTCAGCCCACTGAATCCACACCAACCATCGATCACCCCTGCAATAATCTGTGTTGATTCAAATATCTCATGTGCTTGGACAGTTTCTGAGGCAATGTGATTGTGACCATTAATTTCTAGTAGCTCAGGAGCACCACCAGCAGATTCATTATGGTACTGCAATTCTGGCTACATTGGCACATGGAGTACCTTGGTTCAATGCACCATACCCTCAGGGCCGGCCTTAGGAGGTGCGGGGCCCAATTGGGAACAATTTTGGTGAGTCCCAGGTTCCCAGCCAAGGTCTGTAGAATCATAGAAATATAAATTAGAGACTTTATATCTCTATGGTAGAATGGAAAGTAATCGAAATGTGCGCTTAAAAAATGCATGCGAGTTAATGGACCAAACAGATCTAAGCTACATTTTAATATAAAATTGCATACATGTAAGCCTACAAGTAACAAACAAAATAGGTAGATCACCTCTGAAAAGCACATACTTACAATACTACTTGGTTTAGTGACTGTGAAAAAAAAAGTAATTAAAACCAGTCCAGGCATTACATTTTGGGCTTCAACCCCATCCTACCTTAGTTGTGTGTGTTAGTTGTCTGTGCGTGATGTGTGTGTATGGGAGGGAAGGGAGGAAGGAGAGGAGGGTGGGAAATAGAGAAAGGAGGGAGGGAAGGAGAGAAAGAAGGGAGAGAGGGAAGGAGAGAAGGGAAAAGAGAAAAGAGGAATAAGGGAGGGAAGGGGAGAAGGGAAGGACGAGGGAAGGGAGGAGGGGGAAGGGAAGGAGAGAAGGGAAGGAGAAGGCCGGCGGCCGAAATGGATGCCAGGGTCCAGACGGACGGTTGTGAGCTGAGGCCGATGTTTGTAAACGTTGCTCCAACCCCCAGCCCGGCCCTCCATGTATTGTTCACCGCGTCTCCCCGGGGAGAGAGAGGGGTGGAGCCAGGGCGGTGTGCGGTACCGTGAGGGAACGCTCCACCTTGCCCTCTCCCCCCTTCTCCATTCCCCTTCACACCCCTCCCCTCCCTGTCTACCCCTTTCTTCCTCTTCCACCCCTCTACTCTCTCTCCACCCCTCTCACCCCCCTCCACCCAGGGTAGATCTACCCAAGCCGAGAGTAGATTAGTCTGGCACGGAGGCCACCTTAAGCGTGGGGCCCAATTGGGAGCAATTGGTCCAATTGGCTTAAGGCTGGCCCTGCAAACCCTCCTGCTATCCATGTTTCTTCAGGGCAAGCACCTGTGAGCTCTGTGGTCAAATAATATTGTAGGGTTTGCTGAAAGGTCTATTGTGTATATTGGATTTGAAAAAAAAAATAGCATGCTCAGTGGGAGGTGCGAAAGAAAGAAGCCCACAGAAGTTTTGAATGAGTGTGGATTGTAGGCAGGAAATAAAATTCTGCAGAAGCTGGATGTCTGAAATAAAACTAGTTGACACTGGAGATACCCGGCAAATCAGGCAGCAGCTGTGGAGAGAGAAACAGAGTTAATGCCCAGGCATAAGACCCTTCATCAGAACTGGGTAAAGATAGAATCCCTATGTCTTTTACATCGCAGAGAAGGGGGAGGGATAAAGAGATTGTTTGTGCTGTGTTTAAAGGCAAGTGAATTATGTAAATAGTGGAGGTGCTGGGACTGTGAGCTCACGAACAGAAAAACAAACAGTGCTGGGTCTGTGAACACTGTAGTTTCTGGAAATCTGAACCAAAAGCAGATGTTGGAAATACACAGCAGGTCACATGGATTCTTAAGCTTACAGAGGTGCACTTAAACTAAGTTTCCAGCATTCAACCAGTGGACCGATGTTAGAGGCAGTGCAATCTGGAGAATGTGAGGGGTTGGGTAAACAAGACAAAGGAAGATAAGATAAATGTTAGGATACATAGAGTTGTAGAGGAAGAGAATGTTTCCACAGATCCCAGAACATAGCATGCAGATAACAAAGTTAAGCAGGAATAGGATATATTTGCATTTATTATCTGAGCCATAGAATATTCATATCGGAATGCATAAAAAAAGCTCTATCTTACAGTCCGAAGAAAGGTTCTAACCCAAAATGTTCCAGAGATGCTGCCTGACCCGCTTAGTTACTCCAGCATTTTGTGTCCATCTTCGATGTAAACTGGCATATGCAGTTACTTCCTACGTATAAAATAATATTTAGGCTACAATTAGAATACTGTGTGCAATTTGGTGACTGTACTCCAGGAACTATTGTGGAGTACACACCACAGGTATACTCTTCTAGGTATGTGACAACACTACATGGGTCTAGTCTCGTCTTATCCATGGGCTGATATAGATTTATACAGCATGGAAACAGACCTTTCAGCCCAAAGAATCTGCACCATTCTTCAAGTAATGATTTATACCAATGCTATCGATGTATTCTTCCCATATTCCTATCATCTTCCTCCAGATTAGGGCACATAGTATTGGGGGTAGAGTGCTGACATGGATGGAGAAGTGGTTGGCAGACAGGAAACAAAGAGTAGGGATTAACGGATCCCTTTCAGAATGGCAGGCAGTGACTAGTAGGGTACTGCAAGGCTCAGTGCTGGGACCGCAGCTATTTACAATATACATCAATGATTTGGATGAAGGGATTCAAAGTAACATTAGCAAATTTGCAGATGACACAAAGCTGGGTGGCAGTGTGAACTGTGAGGAGGATGCTATGAGAATGCAGGGTGACTTGGACAGGTTGGGGGAGTGGGCAGATGCATGGCAGATGAAGTTTAATGCAGATGAATGTGAGGTTATCCACTTTGGTAGCAAAAACAGAAAGGCAGATTAAACATAGAAACATAGAAATTAGGTGCAGGAATAGGCCATTCGGCCCTTCGAGCCTGCACCACCATTCAATATGATCATGGCTGATCATCCAACTCAGTATCCCGTACCTGCCTTCTCTCCATACCCTCTGATCCCCTTAGCCACAAGGGCCACATCTAATCCCTCTTAAATATATCCAATGAACTGGCCTCAACTACCCTCTGTGGCAGAGAATTCCAGAGACCCACCACTCTCTGTGTGAAAAAATTTCTTCTCATCTCGGTCCTAAAGGATTTCCCCCTTATCCTTAAGCTGTGACCCCTTGTCCTGGACGTCCCCAACATCGGGAACAATCTTCCTGCATCTAGCCTGTCCAACCCCTTAAGAATCTTGTAAGTTTCTATAAGATCCCCTCTCAATCTCCTAAATTCTAGAGAGTATAAACCGAGTCTATGCAGTCTTTGTTCATAAGACAGTCCTGACATCCCAGGAATCAGTCTGGTGAACCTTCGCTGCACTCCCTCTATGGCAATAATGTCCTTCCTCAGATTTGGAGACCAGAACTGTACGCAATACTCCAGGTGTGGCCTCACCAAGACCCTATACAACTGAAGTAG
Organism: Raja brachyura; assembly: GCA_963514005.1. The sequence continues at coordinate 28,150,537 of OY740790.1, forward strand.
AACCTCCCTGCTCCTATACTCAAATCCTTTTGCTATGAAAGCTAACATACCATTGGCTTTCTTCACTGCCTGTTGTACCTGCATGCCTACTTTCAATGACTGGTGTACCATGACACCCAGGTCACGCTGCATCTCCCCTTTTCCTAATCGGCCACCATTTAGATAGTAGTCGGTTTTCCTATTTTTTCCACCAAAGTGGATAACTTCACATTTATCCACATTATACTGCATCTGCCAAACATTTGCCCACTCACCCAGCCTATCCAAGTCACCTTGCATTCTCCTAGCATCCTCCTCACAGCTAACACTGCCCCCCAGCTTAGTGTCATCCGCAAACTTGGAGATATTGCCTTCAATTCCCTCATCCAGATCATTTATGTATATTGTAAATAGCTGGGGTCCCAGCACTGAGCCTTGCGGTACCCCACTATCTAAATGGTGTCAAGTTGGGAAAAGGGGAAGTATAACGGGATTTGAGGGTCCTTGTACATCAGTCTATGAAAGTAAGCATGCAGGTACAACAGGCAGTGAAGAAAGCAAATGGTATGTGGGCCTTTATAACAAGATAAATCAAATATAGGAGCAAAGAGGTCCTTCTGCAGTTGTACAGAGTCCTAGTGAGACCACACCTGGAGTATTGTGTGCAACTTTGGTCCCTTCATTTGAGGAAGGACGTTCTTGCTATTGAGGGAGTGCAGTGTAGGTTTACAAGGTTAATTCCCGGGATGGCAGGGCTGTCATATGCTGAGAGAATGGAGCAGCTGGGCTTGTATGCTCTGGAGCGACCCGGAGCGGGGCCGTACATCGCCCGGCGCGGCTTCAATGGCCGCGGCACATTCCAGCGTGACATTCCAGTGCCCGCCGGGGGCTCCAACGTTGTGACTGTTGGGCCTAGAGCGGGGCCGTACATCACCCGGCGCGGCCTCAATGGCCGTGGGACTTAACACCGCCCGCCTGGGGCTTCGACCTCGGGAGAGAAATGGTGCGGGGGAGAGAGAAAACTTTGCCTTCCATCACAGTGAGGAGCAGATTCACTGTTATGGATGTTTGTGTAAATTGAATTGTTTGTGTGTTTTTTTATGAGTTGTTCTGTTTGTATGGGTTGTAGAAACGGAGTTTCGTTCGAGCCTCTCTGAGGTTCGAATGACAAGTAATAAAATCAAAATAAAAAAAAAATCAAAATAAAAAAAGTTTAGGATGAGAGCGTATCTCATTGAAACATATAAGATTGTTAAGGGCTTGGACACACTAGAGGCAGGAAACATGTTCCCAATGTTGGGGGGGGGTCCAGAACCAGGGGCCACAGTTTAAGAATAAGGAGTAAACCATTTAGAACGGAGATGAGGAAACACTTTTTCTCACAGAGAGTGGTGAGTCTGTGGAATTCTGTGGAGGGTGGCGAAGGCAGGTTCTCTGGATGCTTTCAAGAGAAAGCGAGATAGGGCTCTTAAAAATAGTGAGTCGGGGGATATGGGGAGAAGGCAGGGACGGGGTACTGATTTTGGATGATCAGCCATGCAGAACTGTTATGAGGGCAGATTGATTTTACTGGACTGCCTTCTTCCAAAGGAAACTGAGACAGATTTAATTGGAATGTTTACTGTGAGATCTATTCATGGTCTACAGGTTGAAACTATTTCCCCTGATGGAGATGAGAATAATCAGGGGACATAGATATAAGTTAATTTCAGAAAGATTAGAGGTGTGTTGCAAAATTGTTTTCTTTTGTGAGGGTTTAGGACTTGCTGTCTGAAAGGCAAAATCCCTCACAATATGTAAAAAGCACCTGGGCTCCTGAAGAATCATGAACTGCAGGGCTGTGGACCAAGAGGTGGGCAAGCGTGCGAGGGTAGTGCTGTCTGAATGAAATTCCCACGATGCAAAGCCAATGTGATACAGACATACACCTCGATGAACAGGAAGGTTGGCGCTGTAATTAAGACGGTTAAAGCACAGTGTACAGTAAGTCCTTTAAAAGAGGGGGTTGGGAGAGAGGGGGTTGGGAGAGAGGGGAGGTAGAAGGAGACAACATTTAAGAAGCCAGAGATACACGGCTGAGAAGCTCGGCGGACATTTAACATTACCGGTCGGTTATCCTTGGTTCTGAAAACTGCTGCTTACTTTTTTTTCCCGATGAGCCAATGAAATTCACTGGTCAGTACCGGCTACAACCTACAAGAACCCTTGACCTCCTGGCAATCCACTAGGACCTCCTGGCGACCCACCTACGGCACGAGAACTTTCGCTACTCTTCATGGCGGCTTCATTCTAGTCGCCGCTAATTTTTCAACATGTTGAAAAATTTGCGCCGACCATAATGAGGCCGCGACTAGTTCCCAGAATGCGGGAACTCCTCACGACCATGAAGGCGACTCCGCGGCAACTATCCGCGACCAAGTGGCGACTGCATAGTCTCCTGCAGTCGCCTAAAAAGTCGCCTAAGTGGGACAGGCCCATAACTCCCTTTTACCTATTGACAAATAGTTTTATATTATGTTTTTATATAACACAATATTTTTCTAAGAGTGCAAATATTGTGTTATAGCAGAACTACCTGCAGCTCCATTTTAAGTCTACTAGCCCTGTAGTGCAAATGAGAATAGATTATATTAGCAGATGCTATAATAAGTGGGGTAAGGTGGTAATGTGACACCATGGCAGAGTTGCTGCCTTACGAGACCCATGTTGGTTCCAGACTATAAGTGCTGTCTGTATGGAGTTTGCACATTCTTCCGCGATCGCATGGGTTTTCTCCCTGTTCTCCAGTTTCCTCCCACACTCCAAAGACATAGAGGTTTGTAGGTTAATTGGCATTGGTAAAATTGTAAATTGTCCCTAGTGTGTAGGATAATGCTGGTGTATGGGGTAATCGATGGTCGGCATGGACTCACTGGGCTGCAGGGCGTGTTTCCGCACTGTATCTCTAAACTAAACTAAGTGAGAAAGTGGTGCATATTTTAATATTAATCCATTTTTAATTTGTGAGGTGAATGCTAGCGATGGGAAACTTTAATGATAAGGAGAGGCCAAGGCTCTTCGTCCTGAAGGAAAGAAATAGACTGAGTGGCGAGTCTACATAGAGCAGCACAGCACAGGAACAGGCCCTTCGGCACACAATGTTTGTGCCGAGCATAATGCCCAGTTGAACTGATCTCATCTGCCTGGACATAATTCATCACCCTCTATTTCCTGCACTTCCATGTCTATCTAAAGCTCTCTTAAACAGCACTATCGTATCTGCCTCTTCCACCACCATCACCCTGAGCAGCGTGTTCCATGCGACCACCAGTCTCTGTGTGAAAAATACTTACCCCGCACATCTCTATTAAACTTTCTCCTCTCACCGTAAGTTTAGGTTGAACGTTGCTGATTTTAAAACCATAATGCATAGAATTGGGCACATTCGCTCTTACACCACCAGCGATCCGGGTGCAATCCAGAATATGGGTTGTTTGTACGGAGTTTGTGTATTCTCCCTGTGACTGCCTGGGTTTCATCTGGGTGCTCCAGTTTCCTCCCACGTCCCAAAGATGTGCAGGTCAATTGGCTTCTGTAAATTGCCTCTATTGTGTAGGATAGAACTTGTATAATGGGTGACCATTGGTTGGTGCAGACATGGTGGGCTGAAGGGCCTGTTTCCAAGCTGTTACTCTAAACCGTAGATTAAACTCTAAATTTTTGGAACAGGCATCAGAAGTGACTGATGCTCAGACCGCATTAGGTTCTAAGGAAAGAATGGGTCAACGTTTGGAAGAGAAGGCAGTACCAAGTTGTGAAGGGAACTCACCAGGGAAGTCAGTGCTTTGTTCCTGGCAATGACCATCGGTCCTAACCAACTTGTTAGCATCTGTATTTGTGTAAACTGAATTAAAAAATGGCAACAAACTTCAGCATATTAACCGCACTAGAGAGGAGTTATTTTGATGATGTGTTGGGGATAAGATAATGATCTCCATGAAGGAAAGTGGGCAAGAGTTTGTCACAGTTTGGGTGATCAGAGAAATGCAATAAATTTAATATCAGTTAGCATGAATATTGATTTATTTAACTTCAAGTAATGCTTGCATTTCCTCTCTCTCTCCGTCCCCCACGCTGGTCCTTTTGCAAATGACACCATTTGTATTCCTTCGTAATCACCTCGTCACCTGCCAACAATGGACCATTGCGGGCTCCACCTTTACGTACTCATCGATGCAGGCTCTGCTTTGTTCTGCACCTTCCCATACCTCCATTGTCCCCTTCCCCGCCTCTGACTGATGAAGGGTCTCAACCCGAAACATCACCTACTCCTTTTTTCCAGAGATGCTGCCTGATCCACTGAGTTACTCCAACACATTGTATCTTCTTTTGTAAACTCCAGCACTTTGTGTCTGCATTTGTAAACTAGCATCTGCAGTTACTTGTATCTACATCTCCCAAATGGATCTGTCCAGCAAGTGTCAGGTAAGGATATACTAATAGACTTATCCATCAATGTTCACTCTGTGCAGTGTGGATGCAGTTAGACAGGGATGGCTAAGAGAGACTTTATCCCAATATCCATCATCCCTTTGCAGTTGCTGTTGTGAGTGCCTTATAATGGAATTGCTACCTTAAGTCAAAAGCCACCTTAGACCATGCCTGTAAAACTCTGACCTCTACCAGGTATAATAACAAGGAGTGGTTCACTGGACACCATTTAGTCCCGCTCCAAGTGGCACAGAATAAGCATTTGGGCAAGTGTTGAGATTCCTTCTTTGTCTTCTGTTTTACCTCTTTCACAATGATTCAGGAAGGTGAAAATAGGAGAACAAGTAGAACCATTGAGTCTGTTCCTTCATTCATCAAGGTGGGGAACAATCTTCTATCCATCTCATTACTTTGTGCTCTAACCTGGTTGATCAACCTTCTTTGTGGAATCTGGTCTAAATTCTTCTCACAATTGGATCAGCTGCTCTCATTTGAAAAACAACTTGGGATGAGCAATCAATATTGATCTTGCTAGCAGTACCCAAATCCTGAAAATTTGTTTTTTTTTAATAGTACACTCACAGAATTTGGGAATAACACCAGCCATTCTTCAGAGAAGTGTAATTTTTTAGCTGTGCCATTCCCCAAGTGAGGAAGTAGAAAGTACAGCCAAGATATTAAAAAACTTGTGAAATAAGGGGACACTTCAAACTTTCAGTGTAATAAATATTTCTGACCTTTCAGATCCTGTTCCTCACCCTGCAGTTTTAAAACCCCATTTCTTTTTTTTCAAAAGTGGTGCCAAATTCCTTCAGTTGAATTAGGATGTTTGATTTATTTTCAATGCTTGTTTACAACATAGTAGACAGGAGTCTGGAGGGCAACAGAGCGGGGCAAGTGGCATGTGTTATGTAGCACATTGGTAATTAAATGGTGAGCAGAGGGTGCATAAATAACAAATGTTAATTTTCACTAATTTCTTTAATAGTGACCTCGGGTCATTTGCATCATTACTCTGAATACTGAAAGTAAAATTCCCACCACACTCCTCACTGCCAGTTACTTTATTGGGATGTGCAGATAATTCATCTCCTTGGTATTGGTCTTGCCTGGATCGGGCGTGAGTGAGCACAAGGACCAGACAGGATTGGACTTTGAAAAAGGCACCAAAACCTGGTGACTCTTGCATGCGGGGTCTCAGTGGATTATTTCCATACACTTTGTACTAATCGGGAATTGTGCTTAGGTGTGGCAATAGTTTACTGAACTGTATGCAAAAAAAAACAAATGTCACTGTACTTCAATACATGTGACAATAAGCATTAGTCTGCATCATTGGTTTCAAGCATGAGAATCCAGTCTTCAATTAATGCATTTTCAGTAGCTTCCCTTTATTTGTTACCCTAGCTCTGGCTTTCTGAGCCAATGTTTTGTTGTTCCTTCCTTTACTGTGTAGATATGGAGTTTCCAACCCTACATCCAATTTACCCCTGTGATGAACTGTTTCCAACTTGCCTTTCCACAGTTTGTCCATGGCCTTCCTACCACTAAAACCTTCAACATCTCATGCTGTCCCTCGTCTCAACCACTTCAATGCCATCCTGGCCTACTTCCCATCTCATATCCTCCAAACAATAGAAGTAATGGAAAATGGGTGACCGTTATCCCAGCTGGCAATAATGATGGCTCATCTAGTACTCTTGTTCCTGCTGATCTACATTTGCTTTCAATCAAACAAATGGCTTGATTTTAAAATTCTCGTTCTTCTTATCAATCCCTCTGTGGCCTCTCTCAGTAAACAGCCATAACATTTTTGGAATTCTATGGTCATATTTTTCCAATTGTATCATCATCCCAATGTTGACAGTGTTCTTTCAGGTCTAGAACCTCATTGCTAAATCATTCTTACATCTTTTTATACGAACATTTCTGTCACTTTGATCAACTTTAACTTTTACTCCTTGATATTTCCTCCTTTTGCTAGGCATTGCGATTTCACCAGTTATTCTCCTATTGCATGCCTTGGGCTGCTTAAAGACAGGATATGAATGGAGTTATTGATGAGCCATTAACTTGTGTGTTTAGCGGTGGACAACGTACAGCAAAGAGGTTTAATTTAGGCCAACATTGTCCATGTTTAACAGACGTAGTGGGAGATAGACAGTGCGACAGAGATTTCAACAAGGTTGGGATGGGTCTTTGTGCTGTTATCAGGCAACTGAACCATTTTATCATCGACTGGAGAGCAGTCCTGAGCTACTATCTACCTACCTTTAATGGACTTTATCTTGCACTAAATGTTATTCACCTTATTCCCTTTATCGTGTATCTGTGCACCGTGGATGACTCAATTGTAATCATGTATTGTATTTCATTTCGGAGTCACGTGAGTGACTTCGTGAAGAACCCGCCAGCACGCATGCGCGACATATCGTCGCAACGCATTGCTGCCGACGGCTGGGGTGGAGCGCGGCTCCCCACCAGCCCTTCATAAGGAGCCACTAAGGTAAGTGACACTAACCTTAAGTTGGTTGGTTCCTGTTGAGAGTGTGTTCTTTCAGCAGGGACATGGAAGGGAGGAACAAAGGCCGTAGGACGTCCGCTCGGAGTCGCCGGCCACCCGTCCCGGAGCCCTCATCAACGGCTGCACCTGCGAGTCAGGCCGGGAAGAAGGCGAGGAAGTCGGGGAGCCCTGTCGCTACAGGGCCTGACCCGCCGATACACCGGAGCTCCAATGATGATTTCGAGGAGCAGGATTTCGGTGTACCACCAGAGCAGGTAGACCCTGTCTCCGTATCGAGGTCGCCAACGGGCTCGTTGGTCGACCTGGGCAAGGGCTCGCATGCGGCTGCACGGCCCTTCTCCCTGAGCCCTCAGAGAAGAGGGAGGGATGGAGCCCGTAAGCCTAGCCCTTTAGGGGCAAAGGCATCACCTGCCGCTAAAATGCGGACTGGTGTAAAGGCGGGACTCAAGTCCACTGGGAGACCTACTCGGACCAGTGTCGACTCCCCAACCAAGACCGGGAAGAGTCACTCGGGTGGAGTCCCGCCACGGTCACCGATTCCCCCGTGGATGGGAGGACGGGACCGTACGTCGGCTAGGCCCAGGATGTGGGCAGCCGGCAAGCCCGCGCGGGCATCGGGTCACCGCGCCGAGGCATTGGGTGCCGACTCTCCACCGCGTTTGCCCTTCGTGGCAGCGGGATCAGGCTCCGCCAAAAGGAGGCGTTTGAGCGTATCACCCGCACGGGAATCACTCAGCTTTGCTGCGGCGGCTGGTAGTGACAACTTCCGGCACCGGGTTCACCTCGACGAGGTGCGGGCCGATGAACGGAGCCTCAGCAGTTCAGCAGAACATGAGGACTCCGACCGCCCGGGTTCTAAGGGCGAGGGGTGTATTGACCAGATGGAGCGGATGTTGGAGCTCCTCCTGCAACAGAATCAACGGCAGGAAGCATCCAGCTCCAGAGGGCACAGGGAGGTTTCACCATCTTCAGCAGGCAGCCTGAGGTAGCCAGAGGATGAGGACATTTTGGACCCTACACCAGTCCCATCGGAGGTCCCGCAGGAAGAACTCCTCGATGTCGCGGCAAAATTCGCATCGTCAGAGACATCCGGACTACCCCTCAACCCCAAACTGGCTGCCACCGTGGACTTCCTGACCAACCATCAGCTCCAGGAGGAGGTCCTATTGGAGGCCATCAACAGGCACAAGGCCCCCGCCAACTGCAACTCCCTCAACGTGCCCATAGTCAATACGCCAATCTGGGGCAACATCGGCACAGCTATCAGGACCCAGGAGATGAAGCTCCAGCGCATCCTGAAACTGCTTACTGCTAGGATCACCGCGTTCGCGCGGTCGGTGGATGGGGAGGATCTAAGCACGGAGCAGGAGGATGCTCTCGCTCTGCTGTGTGTCACACAGCATGAGATCAATGCCTTCTGGAAGAGTGTCATCTGACCCACGCTCAACCTGAAATTCGCGGGGTTGTGTAAAGCACCTCCTACGCCACCACCCAGACAGTTGTTCGGGGAAGACCTCCCGAAGAGGGTCAAGGAGCTGGACGACCACGCCAAAACGGTGGGACTGATGCGGTCGCAAATCTCGCTCAGGCAGGCAGCCAAGAAAGGGCCATATTTCAGGCCACGAGGCCCTGCCACCAGACTGGCAAGAACCTTCACTCCAGCTCCACCTCACTTCCAACAGCCTCAGCAACCGCGGCCTTTTTTAGGGCTAGGCCCCCAGCGGCCACCATGGAAGATGTGGACGCCGCATCATCAGCCCAACCCAGCACCTCCACGTCCCGCCAAACATGTCAAGGACCGCCGGTAACCATGGAGGTAAGGCGGTCTGGTTTTCATGCACCTGTGTGCTTAACTTCACATGTTGGTGGGCGACTACGGTTCTTCACGGGGGCATGGGAAACTATCACTTCGGATGAGTTTATCTTACAAAGTATTCAAGGCCATGAGATTGAATTTATCAATGGCAACATCCCTCCATCCCAGCATATGCCAGATCGTAAATTTACGCTGTCTAGCAATGAAATGGCAGCAGGCTATGCTGAAATCTTAAGGTTACAAGAAAAAGGCGTGATAGAAAAAACTATACACGAACCGATTGAATTTGTATCCAATATATTCACTAGACCCAAGAAGGATGGAGGATGTCGGGTTATTATTGATCTGACCCATTTGAATACCTTTGTAACATATACCCATTTCAAAATGGACACGTTCGAAACAGCCAAGTCATTGATTTCTCATGGCTGCTTTATGGCATGCATTGATTTAAAAGATGCATACTATTCTGTATCCATTCGGAAACACCACAGGAAGTTCTTAAAATTTACTTGGATGGATCAGCTCTGGCAATACAGGGCTTTGCCAAATGGGCTTACCACAGCCCCTAGATTATTTACTAAATTACTCAAATCTATTCTGGCCACGCTACGGAGACAATATCATATAGTGATGGCCTATCTGGATGATATCTTGATTGTTGGCAACACCCTGGAATCAGCTGAACTGGCAGTTTCAGCCACCGTGGCAATTTTTCAGGAAATGGGGTTCATTATCCATCCAGATAAGTCAAAGTTCTGCCCTTCACAGGTTATGGATTATCTGGGGTTCACGGTGGATTCCAATCGCATGAGGGCCACCATACCAGCTAACAAAGTTGGGGATGTCACCCAAGTATGTGAAGATTTAGTCTGGGCCAGTATACCATCAATTAGACAAACTGCTAAGGTGATTGGCAAGATCGTAGCACTTTTTCCAGCTGCTCAATACGGACCTTTGCATTATCAGAATTTGCAGAGAGCCAAGATCTCAGCGCTAAAACAAAACGCTGGACATTTCGATAGACCAATGCAGCTGCCTCTTAAAGCTAAGATTGAGTTACAATGGTGGGTGGACAATATTTGTGACTCATTTAAACCCATCATTTTGCCTAATCCGATGGTATACTTACAAACAGACGCAAGCTCTCATGGCTGGGGAGCTACGGACAACTACTCTAGTTGCGGGGGCAGATGGGACACCCTTGAATCTACTCTGTTATTGTCACAAGGGATAAACTATTTGGAGATGCTTGGGGCATTTCACGGACTTCGAGCTTACTGTTCTAATCTTACTGACGCTCATGTCCGTCTCCAAATAGACAATACCACTGCGGTGGCATATTTAAACCATATGGGCGGTACCAGGTCAATTTCATGTGATGAATTGGCAAATACAATTTGGCTCTGGTGTATTCAACAGAATATTTGGATTTCAGCTACCTATTTGCCAGGTGAGCTCAATACTGTGGCAGACACCAGGTCACGCAAATTCAATGACAACATCGAGTGGATGTTGAATCCTCAAATTTTTGCTAAAGTTACAGCCAAATTTGGTAAACCGGATATCGACCTCTTTGCGTCGTGGTTGAACCATCAGGTACCAACATACGTTTTGTGGGAACCAGATCCTGGGGCAATGGCGATGGATGCGTTCTCGCTGGACTGGGGGAAATGGTTCTTCTATGCATTTCCTCCATTTTGCCTCATCAGTTGGGTATTGCGGAAAATCCAGATGGATGCTGCCAAGGGCATTCTTATCATACCCGACTGGCCTACACAGCCATGGTATCCGGTGGTCTTTGATATGATCAGTCAACCTTGGGTCCTCTTAGAGGGTTGTCCACAATTGGTAACTAACCCTGTGTCAGGGGAACCACATCCCTGCCACAGCTATCTAAACTTGTTGGCTTGCAGGTTCTGAACAGGCCATTACTGCGGTTTGGCCTATCACCCAGAACCATGGATACCATCGGAGCGTCATGCCGGGAGTCCACCAGGAGGCAATACCTCTCCCACATCCGGAAATGGGAAACCTACTGCGGCCGCTCCCAAATTGCATATGACGCTGTAACCATAACTGACGTATTGGAATTCCTGGCGGGGTTGCACCATGATGAACACCTGAGCTACAGTGCCATCAACAGCGCCAGGAGTGCGCTGTCATTCTACCTCAATATTGAGGTAGGATCCAACAGGCTGGTGTCCAGGCTCATGCGGGGAATATTCAATTCGAATCCGCCCAGACCACGCTATAATATCACCTGGGATATCGGGAAAGTATTAACCCTGCTCAGGACGTGGTCGCCCATGGAGTGGCTAGAGCTGGACAAACTCACCATGAAGCTGGTGATGTTACTAGCACTGACTTCAGCGCAGAGGGTACAGACACTCCATAAAATCCGGATCGACAGGATGATCTCTACCCCTGCAGAAGTAGTCTTCTTTATAGACGAACTACTCAAGCAGCATAGACCTGGGTTCACAGGGCTGCAGCTGAAGTTCCCGGCATACCCCGCAGATGCAAGGCTATGTTTAGCCGCCCATATCCGTCACTATGTGAAAGTGACGAGAAACCTAAGGGGAATGGAGAAGTACCTGCTTGTCACTCACAAGAAACCTCACCATCGAGTGACGGTCCAGACGATATCCAGGTGGCTCAGGATCGTCTTGGGTAAGTCAGGTATCGACACTAATGTCTTCAAATCCCATTCCACCAGGGCTGCATCAACGTCGGCGGCAAGGGTCATGGAGGTGCCCATGGACCATATTCTTGCCACAGCAGGATGGGCGAATGAAGCCATCTTTCAGCGGTTCTATAACAAGCCTGTTGCCGCTCCTCTACAGTTCGCAGAGGCCGTGCTGAATGCAGGTCAAGAACGTGGAGATGTCCCCGAATGAGGGGTTTTTGCTTTGATTGTTAATAAATATTATTCTTGTTTTTCAGTACAAGCAGTTTGGAAAGTTGTTTACTCCCATCCATCCTTAATAGTGGTGTGTGACAGCATGGACGTGGTCCAGGGCATGGAATCACAGAGCTTTGAAGTCTTCACGAAGTCACTCACGTGACTCCGAAATGAAATAGTAAGATTAAACGAGAACTTACCAGTTCGAAGGTTGATCTTTATTTCATGAGGAGTTGCGATGAGGGATTTCGTGCCCTCTGCTCCCAACCCTCGATCATAACTCAACTGGTAATTAGAGTCTCTTCAATCTTACTATACCAAGTCATTTCACTGTTGTTGTTTCTGTGATTCCACACCGCTACTTTGAAGAATGTCGCGCATGCGTGCTGGCGGGTTCTTCACAAAATCCCTCATCGCAACGCCTCATGAAATCATAAAGATCAACCTTCGAACTGGTAAGTTCTCATTTAATCTTACTATTTTCTCTGATTAGTTAGCATGCAACAAAAGCCTTTCACTGTACCTTGGCGCACATGACTATAAATTAAACTAAACTAAACTATAGGGAGTCGGTGTACAGGTAACAGAGCAGGGAGAACACCAGGAGCACCGAAGGCTTCTCGTTCAAAGCTAACCTTTGGAACTGATCAGCAAAACAAGATTTAAACCAAACTCTGGCATTGGGACCAAATCCAAGTCTTTGAAGTTTACAACAAAGAATTCTATCATCAACAGCGTGTAGAGATATTTCTTTGGTGCAGTAATATTACAACCACATCTCTGCAAAATAGTGTCAAAACATTTTTAGAAATAGAGGGGAATCATAGTCCAGACTCTTTCAGGCTAAAATCATAGCTTCACCAGCGGGAACTTATTAAGAACCCAAATTAAAAGAAAAAATGGCAAAAGTGAAATAATTTATATTTTTTTCAGGATTGAGTCTTTAAACGGAAATACCAATTATGAGTTGACCACCTTTTATCAGAAGATAGACACAAAAATCTGGAGTAACTCAGCGGGGCAGCATCTGTGGAGAGAAGGAATGGATGACGTTTCGTGTCGAGACTCTTCATCAGAGATGCTGCCTGTCCTGTTGAGTTACTCCAGCATTATGTGTCTATCTTCATTTAAACCAGCATCTGCAGTTCCTTCCTACACCTTTTATCAGAGTTATTTTGTAAAAGCTGCTTGAAAGCAACCTCAGCCAATGGTTGAATGTTTCACGTTTAATTGCAAGAAAAGATCCTGCATAAGCTGGAAGCTTGAGATACAATAGAAAATGTTAGAGATACACAGTAGGCCAGGTGACATTTTCAATACTGGCCTCAAAACATTTATTTAGAATTATTTGAAATTGAAATCCAAATAATCCTATTTGGTACTGGCTCAGGAGCAGCTAGTTAGGTAGTAAGTGGAATGAGGGAAAAGTCAAGCAGTTCCAGTATGTATGCTGCAAATTTGAATCGTGGTGCTCACAACTGGTGGCTTAATCTGAGTCTACCTGACATGCAAGTTGTTGTGGACAATGGGTGGCAAGAACAGAACTTGCTAGAGATGCCAGCAATTTCTCGTTCAATTGCTGCAGTTTCTTAGTGTGGGCTCTGCAGCATTCTGTTCAAAGCAGAGGTCCTGATCTTGCTGAAGGCTCTTGGGTGATGACTCCAAGCTGCACCCACTGAGGCCAGCAGCAAAACTTGAACCTGCTGCAATTCCATAGCAGTTTTGCTGAAGAATTTGCCTGCTGAATCCCAGCAAATTAAACCTGTCAGACCCAGCAGTCCCATTCATTTGAATGGAGAAGAATGGTTGCCATGGACTTGGTAATTTATATTTTGCAAGTATAATGTAATTTATATTTGTTGAGGACATCCAAGGAACTGCAGATGTTGGTTTTAAACCAAAAAGCCACAAATGTGCTGGAGTAACTCAGCGGGACCGTCAGCATATCTGGATACAATAGACACTTCCTCAGTCTCGATATGAAACGCCCCCTATCTATGTTCTCCAGAGATGCTGCCTGACCCAATAAATTATTCCAGCGCTTTGTGTCACAGTACCTTTCACACTGGTCAATTGGAGTCTGTGTTCCTGTGGGTGCTGCATCAACAGGCACATGCTATATCTTCACCAAAGCTGTGGCAAAATCCATCATGTGGTAGGTCTTGTTTTGGTTCAGGATCCTTCTTCAGACTCATATTTTGTTGAATTTGCTTAATAGTTTAATTGTTTTTTTCCAATATTTTCTCCAAACCATTTTTAGGATTGTTAAATTATTTCATCAGTTTGTGGTTGCCTTAGAATGTTGCTGAATGTTAGGAATGTTCAGAAACATTCAGGGTCATTGATGTAATTAATAGTGGGCATAACATCCAAAGGGCGGCAGGGTGGTGCAGCGGTGGAGTGTTGCCTGACAGCGCTTACAGCGCCAGAGACCTGCGTTCGATCCCGATTACGGGTGCTGTCTGTATGGAGTTTATATGTTCTCCCCGTGACCTGCGTGGGTTTTCTTAGAGATCTTTGGTTTCCTCCCACACTCCAAAGACGTACAGGTCGGTAGGTTAATTGGCTTGGTATAAATGTAAATTGTTCTTAGTGTGTGTCGGATAATGTTAATGTGCGGGAATAATGTTAATGTGCTGGTCGGTGCAGACACGGTGGGCCGAACTGCCTGTTTCTGCGCTCTATCTCTAAACTACACTAAACTAAACTAAATTCACAAAATAACATGTAATCTGAAGTGACACTTCAGTACCAAACTGAGAGACTAAGACAACAAAGTGGGTGTGGATGAGAAGGTGCAATTAAGAGACACATTTTACCCTTATGTCAGTTTTACCCTTGAGTCACACAGCATGGAAACAGGCCCTTTGGGCCAATTTGCCCATGTCAACCAAGATGGTCCATATACACTAGTCGCACCTGCCTGCATTTGACCCATATTCCTCTAAACCTTTATTTTCCATATCTGTCCAAATGTCTATTAAATGTTATAGTACCTGCTTTAACTATGTCCTCTGGTAGCTCGTTCCATATACCCACCATGCTCTGTGAAAATGTTGCCCCTCGGGTTCCTATTAAATCTTTCCCCTTTACTTTAAACCTATGTCTTCTGGTTCTTGATTCCCCTACCCTGGGTAAAAGATGTGTGTTTACTTTATCTACTCCTCTCATGATCTATTACTCTATAAGATCACCCCTGTGCTCCAAGAAATATAGTCCTAACCTGCCCAACCTCTCCCTTCAGCTCAGGCCCTCAAGTCCTAGCACCATCCTTGTAAATCTTTGCTGCAATCATTTTATAACATCTTTTCTATGAATTTGCTGACACTTTGGGTCAGAAAGCATTGATTGCAAGGATGTCTGTTTAAAAATAGTCCCTGGTTAGTGGCACTGATTGACATTGACTAGGCTACTGATATTTAACAGTATGTGTAACTCCATACTTTTTAACTATTTCTTTCTCATTTTCAATGTTTGTTATTGTAATGAATGTGAATTCATTTCTAGTCATATCTTCACAAAATGCTTTCCATACATACAGTATGTGTCACATTTCTTAAGAATACTATGTTTTATTTTTAAGAGGAACAGCCTGATGGATTGTAGAGGGGCAATTAAGAATTAAATGTTTAGACTTGCAAGTAGTGAATCTCGGTAAGGATAGATGATTTCCATCTTAAAGACATCAGTGAACCAGAGGGAGTTTAAGTGAATTTTTTAATAGTTTTCTAGTCAGTATAATTCTGTCCAAAACATGTGCCTAAATATGCCACAGAGCTTCGGAAACATTTAAATTAATATTAATATGTTATTTAAAATTCTAAATATCAGCAGGTTTTGGGTTCCTGATTTGATAATTAGAAATTATTGACTCATACTGATAGAAAACACACTTAGAAGGCAGAAAACATTGTATTACATTCTTTACGAGTTGAGCGAGGATAGTGTTCTCAATACTGGAAAGCTCTGGAAGTTATGAATGTATTCTGGATTTAAGCATCTTGCTGTTTGATTACTTTCCATTTTGGAGATAAAAATTAATCTGCACCATATTTCAGCATTAAAATAATTTTGCATGTCCTCATAACCTTGTTTGAGAAAGGTCAAAAGAGATCCTTGTATTGCGCTGTATTATTTAATGCTCAGTGTTTCAGAAACGGAACACATCAGTAAAAGCTCAAGATTATTTTCTCACACAGTTGATATCACCTCATCAGACAGTCATTACAGGTGCGTGTGTACCATACCATGAGCATTCTTCCAACTACCGGAAAATGGTGTTCACATGAATTGTTTTTTCTGAAGACAGGGACTACTTGCAGTCTGGGAAAGCACGCATGGTGTGGACAATGCCCAAGAGTGTGCAGATAGATAGATCTACGTGAAGCACAATGAATGTTGCACAGCTCCAATATTGTGTTACTTTTGCAGAGAATTTGTAAGAGTGTGGGGTTTGAATGCCACAGCATTAGAAATAGAAGGAGACCATCTAGTCCCTTGTACCTGCTCCACTATTCAATAAAATTATAAAAAGGGATTATGGTCTGTGCCTGATGTTCTACAATTTCTTGTCGTCTTGGCACAAGTTTTGGTGCAACTTGAAAAATATAAATGTTCTTCATATTCGACCGCAGCATTGTTTTCCTGCATTAATCCCATATCCTCTAATTTCCTTCGTTTTCAGAAATTGGCCGGTCTACAGCTACCGACCCATAAAATTGCAAAGATTGGTGTAAAATGTTATCCACTTTTCAGTCTTGAATAGTCAATCCCTTATTTTAAGACACCTGGTTCTAGACACCCAGGCCAAGACATTAGAAGATACAGGAAGGTCATTTCACCACTGTGAGCTTGCTCAGAGTGAGCTGTGACTGTTTGCTTCTCATTTTACAGACCAATATGGGTGGGAAATCTCACAGATGACCAATTATAGGTGTTACACTGCTGCTGATGACAGAAAGACAGGTGAATGTTAAAATATTGTCCAAACCTTAGGAAGTGATGTCTGTGTCCGACAAGAGAAATGGGTGCAAAATTGTTTAATTTTGTGTTGATGTGTTTTTGTTTAAACCAAGTAACACCGTCTTTTTGGCACTGTGTGAATTAATTCCTATTCCAGAATGATCTGTTGATTTACTGGTCAATATTCCTCCTTTAGCATTTGCCATCCAGAAGAATTAACTAGTTCACCTTTGCATTCATAATACCAGGAATTGCAATGCAATTCATTAAATGCAGAGATCCTTCCCAAGACAGACAAACACGAATTTAAAAAAATGTAAATCTTTCTTTTTTTACTCTTTTGTTCATATAAGGTAAATGTCAACTCGTTAATGGCCCCTAACTGCTTTACTACATCAGGTCATAATAATGTGATACTATCCAGATGCCTGCTGTATTAAAGTGCTCGATGCTTTCTTTCCATTACTGGCCTCTTGCTTTGAAGCTGGGCCCGTGTACAAGTAGAGTGAACTTATATCTCGAATCATTCCTATCATGCATTCATGACTCTGGGTTTTCAAATGACCCTATGATTAAGGATTCTTCAATTTATTAATAAATAGAGAGAATCAGAGAGAAATACAGCATGGGAAGAGACCCTTTGGCCCAATGATTACATACCGACCATCAACCACTCATTTACATCAATCCCACACTATTCTAATTCAACATTATTTTTTTGACGCTGTCATCGATTCCCCCCAGATTCTACTACTCACCCACAAACAAGGGGCTATGTAAGCAGCCAGTTAACCTACCAAACCACTGACCTTGGGATGCTGGAAAAAACTGGAGCACCCGGAGGAAATCCACATGGACACAAGGAGAACATACAAACTCCAAACAGACAGCACCTGAGGTTTGGATTGAATCCTGACCTATGACACTTTGAGGCAGCAGCTCTACAAGCACTGTGCCTCCCCATAATGTGTTTAAGATTACGTTTTAAATAATATTTAAGATTCATCATTATTTGCCAGTTATAGATAGAAAATGACGGAACTTATTTTTATTTATTTGATATTTGCGACTGGGCAACATTGACTGGGCCAGCATTTATTGCCCATCGAAGATTGCTTTTGGGAATGTGAGGCATCTTCTTGAACTGCTAGAGTGACACAGTGGTGTAGCGGTGGAGTTGCTGCTTTACAGCTCCAGGGATCCAGGTTCAATCGTGACTGCGGGTGCTGTCTGTACGGCGTTTGCACATTCTCTCTGTGATCGTATGGGTTTTCTCCAAGTATTCTGGTTTCCTCCCACATTCCAAAGAAATGCAGGTTTATAGGTTAATTGGCTTCTGTAAATTGTCCCTAGTGTGCAAGATAGAACTAGTATACAAGTGATCGCTGATCGGCGCAGACTGGGTGGGCCGAAGGGCCTGTTTCCATGCTGTATCTCTAAACTACTTGCAGTCACTCTAATGACTGTATCTCACAGTGTTGTTGGGAAGGGAGTTCCAGGATATAGACCCAGCAATGAGCTAAGGCTGGTGAAATATTTCCAAGTAAAGGAAACCTGCAAATGGTTGTGTTCCCATTTCTTTGAAATCCTTGAGATTTAACAGAACATTCTCTGTAACTGTAACACTACAATGCTGTAACATTATAGTCAGCACTCTGGTATTTTTCAATGCACTACCTGTTGTATATGTGCAGTGTACATGTACATAAAGATAGCACACAAAGTTTTTCATTGTATCTTGGTACACATGGCAATAATAAGCAAATACTAATGACTATAAAAGGTTCCTCGCCTTGTTGATGTGAGGTTTAAAGGTGGAGTTGATCAGCTTTTATGACACAGTTTGGTATTTTGTTGAACCTCAGTGATCAGTTTAAATTGGAGGGTTACACAAAAAGCTGGAGAAACTCAGCGGGTGCAGCAGCATCTAAGGGGCGAAGGAGATGGGCGACGTTTCGGGTCGAGACCCTTCTTCAGACTCGCTCTACTTCAGACTTTTAAATTGGAGAATGCTCTTGCTTTCTTCAAAGCATTTCCGGTGATAAACTTGTGAATGGGATTTGGTTGTTGGTGGTTAAACTTCTTGTGTCAAGTGAACTTGATAATACACTTGGGAGGAAAGTTCATTCTTCGCTGATGAATATTACTTTGAAATTCAGTTCCCTTGAGGACAATGGAGCCAAATATCAGAAGCTGAGTTCAACTTGCATGTGCTACAGCATTTTATGTTTGACATTTACATGCAAGATTGAATATCTATCCCTTTGTGTTCAGAAGAAGCCATGATGTGCAGATTAGTTTAGTTTATTATTGTCATGTGTACCAATGTACAGTGAAAAACTTTTTGTTGCAAGCTATCCAGTAAAAAAGACTATGCGTGATTACAACCAAACTGTCCACAATGTTCAGATACAGGCTAAAGGGCATAACCTTCATTGCAAGTTCAATTAAAGATAGTTCAACGGGCTCCAATGAGGTAGATGGGAGGTCAGGTGCTCACATTCTAGCTGGTGAAGTTGCATGATAAAAGCTGGGAAGAAACTGTCCTTGTGTCTGGAGGTATGCATTTTCAAATGTCTGTACCTTTGCCTGATGAGAAAGGCGAGAAGAGAGAGTGACCAGGGTGAAATGGGTCCTTAATTATGCTGATGGCCTTGCTGAGGCAGTGTGAACTGTAGATGGAGTTGATGGAAGAGACGTTGGTTTGCATGATGGTCTGGACTATGTGTAATACTCTCTGCAATTTCTTGCGGTCTTGGATTGAGCTGTTCCGAAACTATGCTTACAATGTCAATATGTCTTTAAAAGTGGTCCCTTGGCAAATATCCTTTTAACTGTACTAAAACTCTCTTATCTTTAAGATTAAATTAGATTAGATATATTTTAATCAACATTTAATCACTGCAGATCTTTTGGGGCTTGATTTTAATAACAGCACCAGTAAAAATGCTGACTCTTCTCTATCAATGATTTACATCGAAAGTCTTGCAGTTGAGGAAACTTATTTGAAGTAAGCATAATATTTGGTTACTTTGTTGGGTCAGAGGCATATTTTATGTAACTTATGTGAATAGGAGAAGGACTCTGCATCAAGTTTCATCTTAACGTTAACTGTAAATAAATCTATAGATAATCAAAACTGCAGACACACTCCAATAAATATCAGCCCTCGTTCTCCCATATCATCATAGACTTCATGACTTCTGGCAATCTCCCCTCCACAACCCTAATAGTGACAGTTTTCCAACCCTGTCTGTTTCTATCTCCCACTCTAAATCTACAAACAGGACTGCCCTGGCTAATTGCCATGCCATACCCACGAAGAAGAAGAAGAAATACAAGATAGTGAAATGAAAAGACTTTGCAAAACAAGACATTAATGCAAATCCCAATAAGAAGCAAGTCCATGTGCAAGTGAATAGGTGGTACATCATGTTCCATCACTGAGATAGCATTAGAGTTGTGCAAGTCGGTCCAAAAATCTGAT
The DNA here is from genome assembly GCA_963514005.1 of Raja brachyura. The sequence goes on from OY740790.1 coordinate 28,170,680, forward strand.
GGTTGTAAGATTTGGCAGTGTGAGATGGCAGCAGTGAGAATAGTGCATGGGCCTGATGGTGGGGTTACTTGAAAATAGATGCTGTTTTCCTGAGGCGGTGCCTCAGATAGGTGCTTTCAATGGTGGGGTGCCAGTGATGGAATGGACTGTGTGCAGCCGCGTGCATTCCTGTATATTGGAATTTCCTTTCTACACCATAATTCAGGATACTTCCGACAGTGCAAATGCAGATGTTTATTGGTGTATTCTGTGACTTGCCAAATCTCCTTAAACTTCAGGTGCACCTTCTTTATGATTACATCTATTTGCTTGGCCCAGGACGGATCATCGGAAAAGTTAACACTCAGGAAATTGGGCGGCACGGCGGTAGAGTTGCTGCTTTACAGTGCCAGAGACCCGGGTTAAATCCTGACGACAGGTGCTGTCTGTATTGAGTTTGTATGTTCTCCCCGTGATCTGCATGGGCTTTCTCCAGGTGCTCCAGTTTCTTCCCACACATGGACGTGCAGGTTTGTAGGTTACTTGGCTTGGTAAAAATAGTAATTTGTCCCTAGTCATTTGCCCCTTTTGAATTGTCTCCTGATTTTACCCCTGCTGAAGTTAGAGATCAGTTCCTTCGATTTGTTGACGTTGAGCGAGAGGTTGCTGTTGCTGGCACCATTCAACCAGCTGTTCTACCTTCCTCCTCCATGCTAACTCATCGCTACCCATTATTCAGCCAGCAACAGTGGTCTGCTAATGTATAGATGGCATTGGAGCTGTGCTTCGCCATGAAGTCATAGCGAGTAGTGCAACGGAGCCCTAATATGCGTCTGTGCTGATGGCCAGTGAGAGGAGATGTTGTTAATGATAAATCTGGTGTATTTTTAGCTCTTTCTGATACTTGAGGGCAACAATTTCTCTCCATAGCTACCTGTCTTTATTGATTTTTTTTCAATATTGCTATCCTTTTTCTTCATTAGATTTGTCATTTGTGCATGTTTTAGTTTATTTTTATTTACTAAAATGCAATTCATATCAATGCATTTCATTACATATCTTCTTCATGTTGTTATCTTCAGGGATATGTTGGATAGATCTGTAAGGTATGAAGAAGAAATCATAAATGTATTAAACATATCACCCCAGCCTTTACTAATATAGTTTGAAAAGATTCCAAGTCTGATAATGTTGGCAGAGGCAACTCTCATATGCATTGGCCATGAAACGTTTTTTTATATAGAAAATCTAACTTAAACATCTGCACAACAGATGTAAAATTTAGAATATACTACATACTTTTCAAGGGACAGCAAACATTAACCAAAAATGTCTTCAGTAGACAGCAAACGTTAACCGAAAATGCTCAGCAGGTCAGTCAACATATGTGGAGAGAGGAGCAAAGGAAATGTTTCCTTTCAATTACCTATTGTTACAATGAGGAATGGTTAGAAGTCACTCTTGGTCTTTATTAAGGTACAGACAGATGCTTCATTCTCCACATCCTTCCCTTCTTTATTTTTAGAGATTAGAGATACAGTGCGGAAACAGGCCTTTCGGCCCACTGAGTCCGCACCGACCAGTGATCCCTGCACATTCACATTATTCTCCACAGACTAGGGACAATTTATATTCATACCAAGCCAATTTTACTTCGGAGTCACGTGAGTGACTACGTGAAGACCCCGCCAGCACGCATGCGCGACATTAAATGTACCCGCGGTAAACAACCCGATATGGGGAAACATGAGCCCCTCGAGTAGAGGGCAGGAGATGAAACTTCAGAAGATCCTGAAGCTCCTAACCGCAGGGATTACTGCAGTAGCCAGAACAGCAGTGGGAGTGGATATGCCGGAAGAACTACAAGATGCTTTGGCCTTACTGTGCAACACACAGTATGAAATAAATAATTTCAGGAAAAGCATTATAAAGCCGGCGCTTAACCCCAAGTTCGCGGGGTTGTGTAAGCCTGGGAAGACGCAGCCTCCAAGCCTGCTATTCGGGGAAGATCTCCCCAAACAGGTTAAAGATCTTGACGAGGAGGCTAAGGCTTTGGGCCTTATTAAAGTACCTGGGTACACTAAGCCTCATCACCCACACAGAACGCACCCCTACGCACCCACCGGGCAGAGTTACCCTAACAGGTCTGCCGGTGGTGAAAGCTCGAAGGCCGGCATACCTGCTCAGCGGTCTTTTTTAGGCCAAGGCCCAGGCCGGCCTCCTTGGAAGATGCGCCACTCCCAGAACACCTACAACCAGCCGAGGAAGCAAGGCCAGAAACCACCACACCGGCAGTAACCATGGAGGTAGGTGGGTCTGGGATCCCCAGGAACACTACTGGCCCAAATTCACTTTGCATAGGGGGCAGGTTGCACATGTTCCTCGAGAATTGGCTCACTTTTACCTCTGATCCTTATATACTCAGGAGTATTCAGGGCTACAAAATTGAATTTATTCACGAACTCCCTACCCCGGTACAGCATGCACCTAGTCGGAAATTCGTCCTTTCTCATAGAGATAAGGCAGCAGGGCATGCTGAACTACAGAGGTTGATAGAAAAAGGGGTAATTGAGAAGGCCATTAAAGAACCTCAGGAGTTCGTGTCTAATATATTCACTAAAAACAAAAAAGATGGCGGTTGCCGCATCATCATAGATTTGACCAACCTGAATACTTCTGTCCAGTATATTCATTTTAAAATGGACACCTTCGACACTGCTATACAGCTTATAGCCAATGGGTACTACATGGCATGCGTTGACCTCAAAGATGCATACTATTCAGTACCCATACACAAGGATCATAGGAAATACTTAAAATTTATCTGGATGGGACAATTATGGCAATATAAAGCTTTGCCTAATGGGTTATCGTCAGCACCCAGATTGTTTACCAAGATATTGAAACCAGCTTTGGCCTATTTAAGGAAACAGAATCATACTGTTATGGCCTATCTTGATGACATCCTCATAGTGGGGGAGAATTTGGAAATGGCTACCTTGGCAGTCACAGCCACGAAACATCTTTTTCAGAAACTGGGGTTTACGATACATCCAGATAAATCAATATTGGAACCCTCTACCACCATGAAATATTTGGGGTTCATTATTGACTCAGTGCAAATGTCTGTCACGTTACCACCAAGCAAGGTGGAAGACCTGATAGAGGCTTGCAGGAGCCTCATTGGCATTAAGGTCCCATCCATTCGGCAGGTGGCCAGGGTGATTGGGAAGATAGTAGCTGCATTTCCTGCAGCACAGTATGGGCCCTTACATTACCAAAACTTACAAAGAGCCAAAATTACAGCGCTCAAAAATCATGCTGGCCATTTTGATAGGCCCATGAAAATTCCAGAAAAGGCAAAAGCCGAATTATATTGGTGGATGGGTAATGCCCAAAATTGTTCCAAACCCATTACTATCACCAATCCCTCGATCACCTTACAAACGGATGCCAGTGCCAAAGGGTGGGGAGCTACTAACACTACCTCTAGCTGTGGAGGTAGATGGAGTGCACCAGAGTTAACCCTATTTAAAAACTTAGGGATTAACTATTCAGAAATGCTGGCAGCATTTCACGGCCTTAAGGCATACTGCACTAACATGCACAAAGTTCATGTTAGAATACAGATTGACAACACCACGGTGGTAGCCTATATTAACCACATGGGCGGTGTAAAGTCGATATCGTGTGATGAATTGGCCAACAATATCTGGCACTGGTGTCTGCAAAGAGAAATTTGGATCTCCACAACTTACCTTCCAGGTAAACTAAACACAGTGGCAGACACCAGGTCACGGAAATTCAACGACAACATAGAATGGATGTTGGATCGGAATGTGTTCGCAGATATTGTAGAACGTTATGGGACACCAGATATCGACCTTTTCGCGTCCAGGCTAAATCACCAACTACCAACGTATGTTGCTTGGGAGCCAGACCCGGGGGCAGTAGCGATGGATGCTTTCTCGCTACACTGGGGGGATTTATTTTGCTACGCTTTCCCCCCTTTCTGCCTCATCAGTCGGGTCTTGCAAAAAATCAAGCAAGACTCCGCATCGGGTATCTTGGTAGTGCCCGACTGGCCTACTCAACCATGGTTCCCTCTGGTACAGAAGATGGCCACAGAACCCTGTATCAGGGTGAATAAAAGACCTAGCCTGCTTATTCATCCTGTTACAGGAGAATGTCATCCATGTCATGACCGCATGGGATTGTTAATTTGCAGATTTTAAAACGGCCACTTCATGGATTCAGACTCTCCAACAGGACCATTGATACCATCACGGCAGCCTGCAGAGAGTCCACAAGGAAGCAGTACCTGACCTACATCAGGAAATGGGAAGGATTCTGCGTGACTACCAAAACAACATACGAAACCGCCACCATCACGGAAGTGCTGGAGTTTCTGGCTACCCTTCATTACGATGAGGGTCTAAGCTACAGCGCCATTAACTGTGCCAGGAGTGCCCTATCGTCTTACTTGGGCAAGGGGAGTGACCAATTGGGAATTGGGTCACATCCCCTAGTATCCAAATTTATGAGGGGAATATTTAATTCCAATCCCCCCAGGCCCAGATATAGCCATACCTGGGACATCAGCACGGTATTGACGATGCTGAGAGGATGGACACCGAACACGGGACTCCCTTTGGCCAAATTAACCTACAAAATGGTCATGATAATGGCACTGATCACGGCGCAACGGGTCCAGTCCCTGCACAAACTCAGTCTGGATGCCATGGCAATTACCAGTGGGAAAATCACATTCCAGGTGCAGGGACTATTGAAGCAAGATCGACCGGGAGTGTCTGGACATACTTTGGAGTTCCTGGCTTACCCAGCGGACACCCGTCTTTGTATCGTTACATTGATTCTGCGATACATTTCAGTCACTAAAGATCTAAGAGGCACGGAAACAGCTTTGCTTGTCAGTCACAAGAAGCCTCATCACAGGGTCACTGTGCAAACCATTTCCAGATGGTTAAGGGTGGTACTGGATGCGGCGGGGGTGGATACTAATGTGTATAAATCTCACTCCACCAGGGCAGCATCCACCTCGGCGGCTAGAAGGATGGAGGTACCACTGGATCACATCCTGGCCACAGCGGGTTGGAACAATGAGAAAAACTTCCACCGCTTTTACAACAAACCCGTGACCTCCCCTGACAATTATGCAGGGAGGATTTTAAGTGCTGCCAGATAAATAACCCTTATGGGACACAATATTGTGTTTGGTATGAATAAATACCTGTTTTGTTTTTCAGCCAGTGTCTTGTCTGAATCACGTCCATCCTCTTATCCCAGCTTTAGCGGTGTGTGAGCATGCAGCTTCCAGGGCATGAAATCACAGAGCTTTGAAATCTTCACGTAGTCACTCACGTGACTCCGAAGTAAAATAGTAAGATTAAACGAGAACTTACCAGTTTGAAGTTTGATCTTTATTTTATGAGGCGTTACGATGAGGGATTACGTGCCCTCCGCTCCCGACCCTCTATTATAAAGATCACCTGGTATGAAAGTTCTCTTTTTCTCTTACTATGTCAGTCATTGTGACTGTTTGTTCTGTGATTTCACACCACTGCTTTGAAGAATGTCGCGCATGCGTGCTGGCGGGGTCTTCACGTAATCCCTCATCGTAACACCTCATAAAATAAAGATCAAACTTCAAACTGGTAAGTTCTCGTTTAATCTTACTATTAACCAACAAACCTGTACATCTGTGGAGTGAGGGAGGAAACCGAAGATCTCGGGGAAAACCCACGCGGTCATGGGGAGAATGTACAAACTCCATACAGACAGCACCCATAGTCGGGATTGAACCTGCGTCTCTGGTGCTGTAAGCACCGTAAGACAGCAACTCTACCGCTGCACCACTGTGCCTCCATAGTTTTCTGAAACTTAAAACTGTTTGATTTCTAACTTTTCTAATTGAAAGAAAATTGTACTGAAATGTTCCCGATGGTTCCCTCTCGATAGGTGCTGAATGTTTCCAGCATTTTTTTTTGACAAGGAAGGCAGATGGCCTCTGGACATGGATAGGTCCATACAGCTAACAAAATCAAAGACTTGTCCCACCCTGCTAATTCCTTCTTCTCCCTGCTTTTAACAGGCAGAAGATCCAGAAGTCAGAAAGTGAACATCACCAGATCCTGTATCAGCTTCTTCCCCTCTGTTATCAGGTTTCTGAATGGTCCTTGCATCAGCTAGAATATTGTTCAATTCATTTCTACCCCATTGTGGTCATTAGACTTTGACTATGGAACTGATGTGCTACAATGCTAAGAGCTATATTCTGCACTCTGTTTCTTACCCTTTGCTCTACCTTTGTTCTTGAATTTAACTTGATTGTACTTATGTACAGCATATTCAATTTGCTCAGATAGCTTGCAGAACAAAGGTTTTTTACTGTACTTCGCTACACATGACAATAATAAACCTAATCCTAAAGATACATGGGATTGGGATATTATAGCCATTACAGAAACCTGGCTATGAGAGGAGCAGGACTGCCAGCTTGATGTTTCCAAAAAGACGAGAATTGTTTTAAGAGAATATCATGACAATAATCCAAGATGAAATGACTGGGGGATCTTCAAATGAGTGGAGATGAGCAATAATAAGCCTTAATTACCTTGTTCACATTGTACTAGAGGCCCCAGAATAGTCACTGGAAATTAGAGGAAACAATATGCAAGAAGATTGTAGGGAGTTTCAAAAATAATAAAGTGGTCATAAAGTGGAATAAAGAGGCGGATTTTTTACTTTCTTAATATAGACTGAGACGGTAATTCTGTTAAGGGCTTAGTGAGTTGAAATTTCTTCAGATGAGTTTCCTCAGCCAATAGAAAGAAAACCTCACAGGGGAAAGGGTAAAGTGGGTCCCAAGACCTACTCTTGGGAAAGAAGGCGAGTAACTGAGATGTCAGTGGGAGAGTACTATAGGACCAGTGACCTTAATTCCAATAGCTGTAAAGCAGTTATGGTAAAGCACTGGATTAGTCAACAAGTTAAAGTTCTAAATTGAGGCAATATTTTATGATATTAGACAGAAGTTTGAAAAAGTTGATAGGTGTGGGTAAAGGACAGCCACGATGGCACAGTGGTAGAGTTGCTGCCTTACAGCGCTTGCAGCGCCAGAGACCTGGGTTCGATCCTGACTATGGGTGCTGTCTGTATGGAGTTTGTACGTTCTCCCCATGACCACGTGGGTTTACTCCGAGAACTTTGATTTCCTCCCACACGCCAAAGACGTGCAGGCATGCAGGTTAATTGGCTTGGTGTATGTGTTGTATGTGTAAATTGTCCCTAGTGTGTGTTAATGTGCGGTGATCGCTGGTCGGTGTGGACTCGGTGGGCGGAAAAGCCTGTTTCTGTGCTGTATCTGTAAACTAAACTAAAAGGAACTTCTAACAAGTGGGAATAAAATTGAGGTAGCGAGAATTCAAGATATGTATGTTCTAGTGAGGGGCAAGGTCAGCAGGTGTAGGAACCCTGAAATACAAGAGGAATTGTGACTCTGAATAGTAAAAAAAGAAGACATGGGTTAGCTATGGGTTTCAAGTGAATCCCTGGAGAAGTAGAGGGGATGCACGGTCTACTTAAAAATGAAACCAGGAGGGCAAAAAAGGGGCATGAGATATCTTAGGCAGAGAAGATTAGAAGAATCCAAAGAGATTTGGGGAATATATTAAGGGAAAATAATAACTTGGGAGAAAATCGGGCCCCTTTACGACCAAGCTGTGTAGTGATAGGAGATGGGCATGGACCTCAATGAATATGTATCCTATTATTACTGTGGAGAAAAATATGAAGACTGTCGAACTCGGGGAAGTTAATAGGGATGTCTTGGGGATAGTCACCATTATAGTTGAGCTGCTGGATGCTTTAAAATGTATGAATGTAGTTAAATCTCTGGAGCCTGATCAGATATATTCATTAACATTGTGAGAAGCTACAGAAGACATTGTATGAGCTGTGGCTGAGATATGTGCATCATTGTTAGCCACAGGTAAGGTACTGGACAACTAATGTTGCTCCTCTATTTAGACTTTAGTCTTTCGAGATACAGTTTGGAAACATGCCCATCAGCCCCACTGAGTCCGTGCTGACCAGTGATCACCCCGTACACTAGCACTATCCTTCCCACTAGGGACAATTTACAATTTTTACAGAAGCCAATTAACCTACAAACTTGAGTGTGGGAGGAAATCGGAGCACCTGGAGAAAACCCACATGGCTATGGGGAGAACAACAAACTCTGTACAGGCAGCATCCGTAGTCAGGATCGAACTGTCTCTGGTGCTGTGAGCAATGATATCACTTCTATCAATTCTATCACTCCACCACTATGCCACCCTTTTAAGCAGGTCCACAAAGAAACACCTGGAACTATAGACCAGTAAGCCTAATATCCATGGGAGCTAAGTTACTGGTGGCGATTGTGAGGGGAAATATATATATATATATATATATATATATATATATATATATATACATTTGGAAAGACGATGGTTGACTAGGGATCACCAACACGGCTTTGTGGATGGAAGATCGTGATTCACAAATTTGATTTTGAATATGTATCCAAGATCAGGATAGTTTATGGACTTTAGGAAAACCTTTGAAAAGGTTCTGCATGATATAGTGCTCTGGAATGTTCATTCCCATGGGTTCCAGAGAGAGCTAGCTAATTGGATACTGATTTGGCTTGATAATGGAAAGCAGTAGGTGATAGTTGAAGATTGTTTTTTTTTCAGACAGTAGGACTGTGACTAGTGGTGTGCCTCAGGGATCGGTGCTAGGCCTACTGGTGTTTGCATCTGTGAGAATGATATGGATAAGAATATACAGACATGGTCAGGAAGTTTGCTAAGTATTTGATATCGTAATCTCTGTAGAATTACAAGAACAACAGCAGAATCTTGATAAGCTTGGTAAGTGGGCTGTGGATTGGGAAATAGCGCTTAAATTAGTTAACTGTGAGGTGTTGCACCACCTGTATAGGATTTTCAGAGTGAATAACAGGGTCCTGGGGAGTGTTGTAGAACATAGCGAACAAGAGAATAAGTGAAACGTTCCTTGAAAGTGGTGTTTAATGTAGACGGTGTGGCAAGGAAGGCTTTTGGTCTGCTGGCCTTCATCATTTAGGGCATTCAGTACAGAAGTCATAGTACAGAGTATGTTGCAAGATGTTGGTGTGATTCTCACTTGGAGTATTGAGTTCAATTTTGGTCACCCTGGTAAAGGATAAAATGCCGTTAAGCTGGAAAGAATGCCGTAAAGACTTGAGCGTCTGAGTTACAAGGAGAGGTAGCTCAAGCAAGTACTTTATTACTTTGAGCAAAGGAGCAAAGGGGTGATCTTATAGATATGTATAAATCCATCAAGGCACACGCGTAGGGTATAGACGTACAGTGAATGTACACAGTCTTTAAGGGTCGGGGAAGCAAGAACTGGAGGGAAAGAGAAAAAAATTAATAGGAACCTGAGGGGCAGCTTTTTCACACAGAGGATGATGCGTGTGTGGTAGGAGTTTCCAGAGGAAATGGTTGAGACAGGTACAACAACATTTAAAAGACATTTGGACAGGCAAAGGAAAGGTTCAGAGATATGGGCCAATCACGCGTAAATGGGAATATGTTAGATGGGTGCCTAAGTCAGCAATCGTAGGGCCTGTTTTCATGCTGTATAATTCTATGACTTTAATCACTTGGTATTCATTAAAGAGACAGTCAATGTGTGACTTTATAAGCAAGTATAATTGAGAATTGGAAGCACCTCAAAAATTGTTGTTTTGAAAGCCAGACGTCTCTGAGATGGCACATTTGGTAAATTAATTTGTAGTTTTGGGTACCATAACATCAAAAGGATATTCATGTATTGGCAAATGTTCATAGTTTAGCACCAAATATGACTCAAATACTTAGGGATTGCCTATTATTAATGAAAGGGGCCTGGAGGACTTGTTTTCATTAGAGAAAAGATTGAATTTGAACTTGATCCAGATTTTTTAAATGCTGAGAGATTTGGATGGTGTAGATGTGAACAGGCTATTTAACTTGGACTGCGAGTATTGATATTCTGTGGTTTTGAAGCATGTGTTTGATTTTGAATGTGGCCAGATAGAAGGGAAAATATAGTGTTGAGGATGGGAATTTCGTTCAGTAAATGTGATTTACAGAATCACAAATAATTCAGTCGTGTTGGCGTGAATACAGTGTCTGAATAACATGCAATGTGGTAAACAAATGGGCATTAAAATTGAAGTCAGGATTGTAGATTAGGTAATGCAAATGTGTTTAAGGGTCTGAGATATTTTCATACTTTTCAATCTAGTTTTTGAACATATTGCTGGTGATCTGAAAGTGCTGGAGGAACTCAGCTGGTCAGGCAGTATCTCTGGAGGACATGGATAGGCGATGTTTCATTTCGGGACCCTTTTTCAGACTACGTCGCCTATCCAGGTCCTCCAGAAATACTGCCCAACCCACTGCCCATACCTTCAGCATCTTGTGTTCTGCGCAAAATTCCAGCATCTGCAGTTACTTATGTCTACGAGTGATCAGTGGTGTTGTGCAGTCAAACTGGTTCATCTCATGGAGGATGGCACTCTCCAAATGGTTATCGATGATTAGCCTCAGGAAAGTGCATATTCAGGCATTCCGTTCTCTGAGGCAGTCTCTTCTTTGATCTTTCTATTTCTCCCACAACTCAGACCTACTCGCAAAATGTGGCAGTAACTATTTTTCTTCCAAAGCACCTCCCATACAACACCATAATCTTGTCGTACCGGGTAAAAAAACAGAGATAACAATAGAAAAGTCCTGACCAAAACATTGTCTGTTGTTCAGTGCAGGGGTGGAACACACATGGGGGCCAGAGGGGGCACCCCCCCCCCCCCCCCCCCATGTTTTGAGAGGTGGGGGACATTCCCCCCCCCCCCCCCCCCCCAAGTTTTTGTAATCCAGATTTTAAAATCTCCGCTTTCCGCGAGACAGTGGTGGTGGGACTGCTGATTGAGGGTGCTGATTGGACGAGAGAGACGTCGGTCAGCAGGCAATGGGGCGGGACATGATGAATAAGCACGATGATTGGAGGAGTAGGGGGTGGGACTGAGGATAGAGTGCGGTGTTTGGTGGAGAAAGACGTGGCACAGACCTGCACCTCATCCACAGCCAGGATCGATCCCAGCCGGGTCTCCGGCACTGTCCCGTCCCCAACCGAGTGCCGCCCACCCCCCACCCCCCCAACGGGTGGCCAGAGAGGTCGGCAGTCAGGCACGAGCTGTACCCCCAGGCCCACAGCCAGCGCAGAGAAGCAGCGCTAAACGCAGCTCAACTCTGCCTGGTTAACCTGCCTGGGCTTGCGGAAATATGGGCAGCGCGGAGAAGCAGCGCTGGTGTCCCGTCAGTCCTATCAGGGCTATAGTTAACCCGGCGAGACAGGCAGAGTTGAGCTGCATTTAGCGCTGGATTGAGCCTTCGAAGCCTTGCGCATGTGTGCGTGCGCATGCGCACGCGGCTGCCAAAAAATGGTGTGTGTCCCTGTCCCCTCCATATTTTGATAGTTCCGCTCTTGGTTGAGTGTGAATAAAGTTCCTGGCCCACAATGTTGCCTGTCGATCCCTTCCACAAATCTAGTTTAGTTTAGTTCAGTTTAGAGATGCAGCGTGGAAACAGCCCCTCCGCGCCAACCAATGATCCCCATGCACTAACACTATCCTACTAACACACTAGGGCCAATTTACAATTTTACAGAGGTCAATTAACCTACAAACCTGTGTCTCTGGAGTGTGGGAGGAAACCGGAGCAGCCGGAAAAAACCCACGCAGGTCAAAGGGAGAATGTACAAATTCCATTCCGACAGCACCGGTAGTCAGGATTGAACCCGAGTCTCCAGCGCGTGCAACAACTCTACCACTGCTCCATAATGCTGCCTGAGTTGCTGCATTCATCCAGCACTTTGTATTTTTGCTCAAGATTCCAGCACCAGCAGTCTCCTGTGTCGCTAGAAAAATAGATTTCAGTATTGAAAATCAAAATATGTGCTTGACTTTCAGAATTTTCTGATTTTGTTTTAATAGCAGTATTATTTTATTGTTTTATTTATTTAGTTTTATCTATTTTTAATGAAAATGTTGTGAAAAGTAAAGTTGAAAACCCTATATTGTATCCCATTCCTTTTTCTCAAGTTAATACCAGGTTCAAGATGGCAGGGTTTTAATTCAGTGCGTTAGTTCATTGTACTGTAAATCAAATTTAAATATATAAAATTACCATTAGGCAATTGACAGCAACAGTTAAGTAGATCTGCTGGTCTGCTCTGATCTGAAATATATTGTGCTACGAATGCAAGTTCCTCTTCCGTAGACAGAACTCAGAGAAAAGACTGAAAGGGCTGAGGTGTCTTGAAATAACATCCAAGTGCCAGAATATGCCAACAACCTGCTGTGCTGAATCAATTAATAGTGGGTGGATGTTTATGAGTGCATTCCCTTGTCAAGTGAAGAATGTGGCATATGATTAATTGTGACCCAGGTTCAGGTCTATTTTCTTTTCATCCTTTTTCAACTTGTCAGCGGGGAAATATGCATTGCGCAGGCTGTGAGGAGTAGTGGAACCTGATGGTGTGAGGGAGGATAACCACAATTCACCCAGATAAACATTGCTACAGAGCACTGGCTAGGAGGAGCTGCAGAGTACTGTATTATGAACGACCCAAACCTGTTGCAGTTACATCAACCAGTAGGGCAGCACAGTGGTAGAGTTGCTGGCTGACAGCGGCAGAGACCTGGGTTTGATCCTAACTGCAGGTGCTGTCTGTACGGAGGTTGTACATTCTCACCGAGACCTGCGTAGGTTTTCTCCGGGATCTCCAGTTTCCGCCCACATTCCAAAGACGTAGAGGTTTGTAGGTTAATTGGCTTTGGTAAAGCTTATAAATTGCCCCTAGTGCAAATGCATGGGGATCGCTGGTTGGCGTGGACTGATAGGCCTGTTTCTGCTCTGTCTCTCTAAACTCAACTAAACAGTACTACAGACTACTGATATGGAGGAGTTGGAGAATCTCAGGAACTGTGTCTAGAAGGAAATATAGAGTTTAGAGATACAGTCATGGAAACTAGGGGCAACTTACAAAAGGCAAGTTACCTACAAGCCTGCACGTCTTGGGAATGTGGGAGAAAACCAGAGCACCCAGAGATGCTATTGTGTTGAGAGGGATTCGAGTAATTTCACTCTGAATAAATGGAGATATGGTTGCTTGGAGATGTGGTAGACATCAGAGAAGGGAGACATCAGAGGTCAGAGATGAAAGAATACGGTGTTTAAACAGAATATAAGTATGGAGGAGACTGAGTGATGAGGTCTCCGAGTTTCAATCTGGAGTAGCGTTGCTGACTCACAGTTCCAGTGACCCAGGGTTCAATCCTAACTTCTGGGGCTAAATGAATGCCTGACGATGGTACACGTGCACTTTCCTTGTAATTACATGGAATTCCTCTGGAATCCCCCTCCGTTTCCTCCCACATACAGTACCAAAGACACGTGGATTGGTCGGTTAATGGCGGTTCGTGTGCAGGCGAGTTGGTGAGAACGTGGAGAGAATTGTTTAACAGTTGGGATTAGTTTAGATGTTGTATAAATTAGTATTTGATAGTTGGCACAGACTCGTTTGGGCCCAAGGGCTTGTTTCTGTGCTGTTTAATTTCTAATGAATTTTAAAATGGATGTGTTGGGAGCCTGTAAAAACAATGTAGTGAATATGCTGACATGAAGCTGAAGTATAAGCTGTGGGAGATAGACTTTTTACTTTAGACTTTAGAGATACAGTGTGGAAACAGGCACTTCAGCCCACTGAGACCACGCTGGCCAGCACTAGCACTATCCTACACACCAAGGACAATTTACAATTTTACCAAAGCCCATTGACCTACAAACCTATATGTCATTGAACTGTGGGAGGAAACCGGAGCACCCGGACAAAACCCACATAAAAGGGTTGAACAGGGCTCTTTGTGGCACTGTAAGGCAGCAACTCTAACACTACGCCACTGTGCCACCCCATACTAAGATGCTGATGAGTCTGTAGACTTTAAGACTTTAGAGATAAAGTGCGGAAACAGGCCCTTCAGCCCACCGTGTCCGTGCCAATCAGCGATCACCCCATATACTAACAAGCACTTTCCTATACACTAGGGACAATTTACAATTTAACCAAAGTCAATTAACTTGCAAACCTGTATTTAATCTACAAACCTGTAGAATTCTGACTAAACTGAAACTTTGTAAATGCAGTCCTGGAGAATGTGGAATTGTTAAACCAGGAGGAAATGAAGGCATGAAAGAGGGTTTGAGCTGAGGCTGGGGCATACAAGAGCACAGGTGTTAGCAGCCAATCTTGGGCACAACATGGGATGCAGAGGTCCCAGCAGATCCCACTGGTTATCTTAAGTTATGTTTCCTCTCTGTCTCAACCAAAAGTGCTGGTTGCACTTGTGGTGTTACGGTATTTGTTGGGCGAGATCTATGGAGGGAATTACAGCATTTCAGATCAGGGCCCTTCTTCAGTCTTGAGCTGACCTGAAATGTCACATGTCCATTCCCTCTCCAGATGCTGCCTGGCCCGCTGACTTCTTCCAGCGCCTCGTGTTTTGCTCAAGGTTCGAGCATCTGTGGTTCCTTGCATCTCTGATCGCTGTCTCGTTTCGACAGAAGGCCTTTAAGGGAGCAATAAATTACTCGATACCTTTCTTTAATATTATGCATAGGAAATTCTATTGCAGTAGAGAGGCACAGAGATTTGATGGGTGTGGTGGTAACCTTGTTATAACTATCAATGAAGAGTGAGATGAAATCAACTCAAAAGCCAAACCAAGCAATTTTTTGGTGCCAAATAATCATTTCCTGTTCCAAACACGAAGCACTAAAAGTCAGACATGTGAGCCTGCACTGTATCCTCAGTTGCAAGTGTATTATAGTTTGAAACTGAACACAGCCTTGCGTAATAGATTTCTTACCCTGGTCTGCCCTCTTATTGGGGTGTAGTTATCAGAGAAGCTGCATTTATTGTTAAATCTTTGTTGTAAATTATGAAATCTATTGCATTGAGGATGCAAACTATTATCATTTATTGCACTTGATGCCAACCAAAGGTGTGTACGATATATATGTCACCAATGAAGCAGATATTCGGGGAAAGATGACAAATATATTTTCAGTAGGAATATAGTGGATACAATTTCACTGCTTTTTGCATACGTTGGAACACACTTAATTATGTCAATGTACTTTGAAACATGCTCTTGTAAAACTGTTTGTTCCACATACATATAAAAATGCAGTTCTGCGTAGTTTTCAGCACAAGTCTTTGATATGCTTGGATGAAAACTCTAAAAACATTCAACGGCACATCTGGTTTTCAAAGTAGACGCGGGTTGCTCATTTGTCTTCACCTCACCCTCTCTCCATCATAAATAGATTTTATACATTTTAATAATTCTTCAATGGGATAGTCACCGCCATGTAAATAGGAACCAAACCCTGTCAGAAAATTGCATTTTGAGCTCACAATCCTGTTGATCCAAGCCCTGCTGCCGCCTTTATTGTCCTTCCCATTCACCTCCTGAGAAGTAATTATTGGCCCTAACTATTTAATGACCGAACTGTACGTTTTGTGCTTTTCCTGTTGCAGCCTTTTCTAGCGGATGGTTGGTGTGACACAATCAACAACAGGGCATTCTGCCAGTATGACGGAGGGGACTGCTGCCCATCCACGCTCTCTTCCAGAAAGGTGAGTTTAGAGAGGTTAGAGATGGGAAGCATTATGTGTTCAGAATTAAGAGAGATGTCAGGATATTCTAGTGAGATGATTCATTCAGAAGTAACTCTACCTCTTAGTCCATTCTCCATTCAAGTTGTATTAGTAAGCCATTGGAAAATTTAGTTTAGTTTAGAGATACAGTGTGGAAACAGGCCCTTCGGCCAACTGACCATCTTGCCCACTTATATATATTAACATAGTGCGAGTGTACGGGGTGATCGCTGGTTGGCGTGGTCTCAGTGGGCCGAAGAGCATCTATCTCTAAAGTCTAAATCTCCACGCGATGCAAGCCTAAAGGGCCTGTCCCAATGTACGAGGTTCTCCCGAGTTTCCCCTGATTCGAACTCGGAGAATTACGGTAATAGCCGTTCATAGGTACTCGGGGCTTTCATGGACATTTTTCACAGTGCTGAAAAAACATCACGAGTTACCGCGTTTCCCCGAGTACCTGCCGTTAGCATTACGAGCCGTTACGGGACATTCACGAGCTCCGACGTAGCCACTACGTACATTCTATGTACTTACCACGAGTTTGATTTTTTTTTAAAGTCGGGAGAGCTCTTGAATTACCTCGTACTGTGGACAGGCCCTTAAGACCAGTAACCACTGGCTTAATGCTTGTGGAATGAATTGGTAGTTCACAATTCTGCACACTAGGGGCAATTTACAGAAGTTAATTAACCCACAAACCTGCACGTCTGGGATGTGGAAGAAAACTGGAGCACATGGAGAAAACCCACGCAGTCACAGGGAGAATGTGCAAACTCTGTACAGACAACACCCGTAGTCACAATCGAACCTCAGTCTCTGCCGTTGTCAGGCAGCAGCTATTGCTGCATCACTGTGCCACCATTTAATGGTAATGTCGAACCTTCTTTTAGAATTGATGTTGAATTTAAATTAATCTATTCCTGAGCAAAGCATTTGACTCCATCTTGTCTCAAGTACAAAACATCCTGTCATCTTCTTGCTAACTTACCTGTATTTCTTATTATTTATTACTCATAATGTGTCTCTGAAGAAGTGTCCTGACTCGATGCACACCTATTCATTTTTTCCAGAGATGCTGCCTGACCCACTTAGTTACTCTAGCATCCAGACTTAGTTACCTTCCAGACTTAGTTTTCCACTTTGTTTACATCAGCAAATTTGCACACCACAATTTCAATTTAGGAGATTGCAAAAACCTGTGTCCAGCTTTTATCCCTAGGACTTTGTGCACAATCAAAAGCTGGCCAACACACCCAAAAATTGTACACTCTGTTCTTGAATGATCTGCACAATTCCAAATCCAGACACAGCTGCAGTAAGATATGGGATGCTGACATATATTTTCAACATTTTGCATGGAGCCTGATTATCATCATATGTATGGCATCCTTAATGTAATAAAATGCACAAGATATTTTGCAAGGCTAAGATTTGAACCACAAAACAATCCAACACATTTTAGTTAAGGTAGTTTTGGGAAGCTTCACAGAAGTCTCATAGAAATAGTGCAATCTGTGCTTTTCAATTGATTAAAAGTGTAGGATGTCCAACAGTGCAATTGTTCACCAGTATGTAATATAACACTGCATAGTGGCACAGCGGTAGAGTTGCTCCCTTACAGCGACAGAAACTCAGGGTCAATCCTGTCTGTACGGAGTTTGTACGTTCTCTCTCTGACCGCATGGGTTTTTTCCGGATGCTCCGGTTTCCTCCCACACTCCATAGATGTGAAAGTTTGTGGGTTGATACAAAAAGTTGGAGTAACTCAGCGAGACAGGCAGCATCTCTGGACAGAAGGAATGGGTGACGTTTCGGGTTGAACCCATTCCAGAGATGCTGCCTGTCCCACTGAGTTACTTTAGAATTTTGTATCTTTCGTGTAAACCAGCATCTGTAGTTCCTTCCTACAGTTTGTGGGTTAATTGGCTTTGGTAAAATTGTAAATTGTCCCTAATGTGTGAGTATACGTGATGACCACTGGTCAGCGTGGACTCGGTGTGTCGAAGGGCCTGTTTTCATGTGTTTCTCTAAAAGCTAAAATCTCTAAGTCTAAATACTCATGCAATGCACGCCTTGCACCAAAGCCACTGACTTGATGTCTGTGGAAGAAATTAATAGTTCTAAAGCAATAAGGCGAACTGGAGGGACATACAATAGTCATTGGGTCATTGGACAGTTGGAAAAAAAACATAGCCAGCTCCTGTCTTTGCCTGATGACATGCAAAAAAAAAGCAGTTAGAATCCACAGGAACTAGCTATCCCAGGGGGTGATGCCAAGGCTATCTCTCCAGCTGAGGCTGCTGATGAGGGGAGAACGTTTAAAAGTTAGGCCCAATAATTCATTCATTAAAAAACAATGATGTCACTTTCCCAATCTTGGCTCAAGCAATGAAAGCAGGGAAACCTCCTTTAGTTTGTAATCATTATTTTTATTTCAGCTAAAGTTTTAAGGTTTGAAGGATTGCCCAGTAGGATGTTGACTGAAGCTATAAAGTTAAATTTATGGTAATGCTATTTACTGTGACTCTTTTATTTTCAAGCACAGTGGGGGACTCTCACTGAAACACATCTTAAGCTGTGTGCTGTCTGCGCCAGTAACTGCTCCACTAAACATTTTATTACAGTATGTCTGTGCTTTGCATTCATGGCTAGAATCCCACTGCCACTGGCTATTTGAGGATTCTAATTAATGAATGTCACAGTAGGATATGTTTTTGCTCAGAAACACTGGCTTAGGGAAATAATCACTTGAAAATGTTGCAGATGTAAATATTTTGTTTTGGGCAATAATTCAATGCAGTTATTGAGTCAGGTACTTCACTGTGTTGGAGACTGTATTTACATCCAATGGAGTGATACCAGGGAACGTTGCTATTTTGGATGGAAATATTAATTCCTAAGACTGGGAAAATTGTCTATCTATGGAAAGTGACTCTTGGTTTCCGTGCTTTGAGGAGGAAGGAGCCTTGGTATATTTCTAAGCCAGAGAATCAGGGCGACGCAATGGTAGTTGCTGTCTTAGAGCGCCAGAGACCAAGGTTTGATCCTGACAATGGTGCAGTCTGTATGGAGTTTGTATGTTTTCCCTGTGACCACATGGGTTTTCTCTGGGTGCTCCGGTTTCATTCCACATTCCAAAAATGTCCAGGTTTGTCAGTTGATTGGCTTCGGTGAAAAAATTGTGAATTGTCCCTTGTGTACAGAATAGTGCTAGTGTACGGGAATTGCTGGTTGGCGCAGACTCAGTGGTCTAAAGTCTAAAGTCAGACAAGAGAGGATGAAAGAAAGGTTGGGATTGACTGAGGTAGACTGGGAAAGCAGTATTCAGCCCAGATGGGGCTTAGAAAGATCACTGTGTCTGCAGTTCCATGTGTCTCCATCTCAAGTCTTTGCTGTCAGTGTCTTAGGTTTTGGGATGACTGGCTCGTACTCGATTTCTGTGGTGACTATGGGATGGGTAGGTGCATCATTTGTGTGGCGATGCATTGGTTTGTCTGTTCATTTTCGACTTCAACGTGCTCCTGATGCAATTAGAAACTTTGAAGGCCAAATGGTCCTTCTGCACTTTGAATGATCGTGGACCAGAGATTGTCAGGTATTGATGGGGATCTTACATTGCTTTTCAAGAATGTTTGCAATTATCATTGAATTGTTGCCTCTGTCCACCCCGTAATATGCTCCATGGCAGGATTTTGAATGGATTAGCAGTGTGTGAAGTCTGGTGTTGGGAAAGAGACTAATTTGCCCTGCCTAGTGGAGCTGATTGAGTGTTATGTGGCCGGGAGGGATCATGCTGCTGCTGCTACTGGTTTGCTTATGCATCCAGTGGATTGGGAGAATTTTGCAGAAATGTTGGTGGGACCTTTCCAATGCTCGATTCATCTTCTCGAGATAATCCAGATATCAGAAGCACAGAAGTCATGGTCTTGAAATCTGACACAAAACACATTTGCAAGGATACACAGCCCATTGGATGCATATTGACAGCGCATACTAACGTCTCCCTTTAGCAACTATAATACTCAATCTGGCTGGTCTATACCTTGCAGACACAAGGAGATGCAGCTGCTGGTTTACAAAAAAAGACTCAAAGCGCTGAAGTAACTCAGTAGGTCAGGCAGTATCTCTAGCGAAAATAGATAGGTGATGTTTTGGGTCAGGACACTTCTTCAGACTGATCAATAGGTTGAAAGGTCCTGACTCAGAATGTCACTTATCCATGTTCTCCAGAGACGCTGGCTGACCCACTGAGTTTCTCCAGCACAATGTGTGTCTTTTTTTTAGTCATAAATAATAGGAGCAGAATTAGGCCATTCGGCCCATCAAGTCTACTCTGCCATTCAATCATGGCTGATCTCTCCCTCTGAACCCCATTCTCCTGCCTTCTCCCCACACTAATCAAGAATTTATCTATGCTTTTAAAATATACTTTGACTTAACCTCCACAGCCATCTGTGGCAAATAATTCCACAGGTTCACCACTCTCTAACTAAAGAAATTCCTTCTTATCTCCTTTTCAAGAGAGAGTTAGATTTAGCTCTTGGGGCTAAGGGAATCATGGGATATGGGGAAAAAACCAGAACCTGGTTACTGATTCTGGATGATCAGCCATGATCATATTAAATGGCGGTGCTGGTTCGAAGGGCTGGATGGCGTACTCCTGCAACTATTTTCTATGTAACATGCTTTAATTCTGAGGCTATAACCTCTAGTTCCAGACTCTCCCACTCGTGGAAACATCCTCTCCACATCCACTCTTTAAAAGCCTTTCATTATTCGGTACTTTTCAATGAGGTCCCCCCATTCTTATAAACTTCAGCGAGTACAGGCCCATTGCCATCAAACGCTCATCAGGTTAGCCTACTCATACCTGGGATCATTCTTGTAAACCTCCTCTGGACCCTCTCCAGGGCCAGTGCATACTTCCTCAAATATGGTGCCTAAAATTGCTCACAATAGCCTATAGCTTGTAATTTCTTCCATTGCAACTGTTCCTCATGTCATTCTTATAATACCACAGGTTAGTTTCAAATGCATCTTCATACCTCTGTTCAGATTTCATTTAAAGCACGAAGGTAGGGACAGGAAGCTGGCCTCATGTGACTACAGGGCTGCCACAAAGCTTGTCATGCCCTCTGCTGACCAATAAAATACTGGACCCATCTGTACATTGCTCAGTGTTTTCAGGCTGTTGTAGTTTGTGAGACAGTACGACACAAGAAAACATGCACCTTACTGGCACCAGAATCAACCGTTTGTTGACTGTACATATGGTATGAGTTTGTCTTTTTTCTCCTCTCCTAAGTGAATCAGGATGTTATATTACCTCAACCATTTGGGTATTTGGAGGGTTTGCACTTGTGATGAAGATGGGGGTAATTAATGATCCATTCAGTTCCGGTTTAATTCCAAGTTATTAGAAACAATAACCTAGGGAGAGTATGGGAGTGTAATCCGCAAAAAATTGTCAGAAATCGGCACGTCTTCTGCAATGGGAAGTCTGACGCAGGTGAATGACTTCCTACTCTTAACCGCAATGCTCATAGGGCTGGTTCTGATATTTACAGCATCAATATTGGGATCTTGTTTTCAGGAAAGACTAAATGGCATTGGTTTTAATCACAAATCATTGGCACATGAAAGCTACAGCCCAAAATCAATAACATTACTTTAATAAATTATGGTTGCCTCAGTGCTTCTGTACAAGAGGGGGAGGGGGCAGCTACAAATGCGGGTAGGATTCCCATTGTAGATGAGTCACGTGTAGAATCAAAGCTATTGTGCATGAAAATAAGGAGAAGTTTGTGATGACCTTTTCCTTAAGGAAACAGCCTCCTGGCACTCACTGTCCATATAACCTCGTGAAGTAAGACTACCATGGTGAGCTACTGGAGAACTGCCATTGGCAGTGGCGCTGTATTAAAGTACAGCAGCAGGGAAATCAGAGTGATTTTGAATCCTGGCCTTGGGCAAGAAAGAACATTTTATAGCTGGAGAGATTAATTTGGAAAGATCATTTTTATAAACTCAATGGATTTTCCAATGTGTGTTGAACTTAGGGGTGATCACGTTACTGGGGTCACATTATAAACCTCTCAATAGTCAGCAGGAATGGGAGAAGTAAGTAAATAAGTAATTTGCACAAAGGCACAAAAGCAATAAGGTTACCAAAGTTGAAGTGTTTAACTTTCAAAGTATTGACTGCGATTGCCTTAGAGTCAGCAGTTTAGATGGGGTGGAATTTGTTGCGTATCCAAGATAGTTTTTTGAGATAGTATGTTGATAGTCCAACTAGAGATTGGAATGTACTTGACCTGATCTTAGGAAATGACACTGGCCAGGTGGAGAAAGTTTTAGTTGGGGAGCCTGTTGGAAAACAAATGGCATACAAATTAGCCAGAAAAAGCAGCCTACCAGAGGACTGGGAGAAATTCAGAGTCCAGCAGAGGAGGACAAAGATATGTGAAGAGAAAAAGGTTAGTTAATGTAGGTCCCTTGCAGTCAGAAACTGGTGAAATGATCATGGGGAACAAAGACATGGCAGACCAATTGAATAACTACTTTGGTTCTGTCTTCACTAAGGAAGACATAAATAATCTGCCAGAAATAGCATGGGACCGGGGGGTCAAATGAGATGGAGGAACTGAGTGAAATCCAGGTTTGCCAGGAAGAGGTGTTAGGTAAATTGAATGGATTAAAGATTGATAAATCCCCAGGGCCAGATAGGCTGAATCCCAGAATACTTAAGGAAGTAGCCCCAGAAATAGTGGATGCATTAGTGATAATTTTTCAAAACACTAGATTATGGAGTAGTTCCTGAGGATTGGAGGGTAGCTAATGTAACCCCACTTTTTAAAAAGGGAGGGAGAGAGAAAACGGGGCATTACAAACCAGTTAGTCTAACATTGGTAGTGGGGAAAATGCTAGAGTCAGTTATTAAAGATGGGATAGCAGCACATTTGGAAAGTGGTGAAATCATTGGCCAAAGTCAGCATGGATTTATGAAAGGTAAATCATGTCTGATGAATCTTATAGAATTTTTCGAGGATGTAACTAGTAGAGTGGATAAGGGAGAACCTGTGGATGTGTTATATCTGGACTTTCAGAAGGCGTTCGACAAGGTCCCACATAAGAGATTAGTATACAAACTTAAAGCACACGGTATTGGGGGTTCAGTATTGATGTGGATAGAGAACTGGCTGACAGACTGGAAGCAACGAGTAGGAGTAAACGGGTCATTTTCAGAATGGCAGGCAGTGACTAGTGGGGTACCACAAGGCTCAGTGCTGGGACCCCAGCTATTTACAATATATATTAATGATCTGGACGAGGGAATTGAATGCAACATCTCCAAGTTTGCGGATGACATGAAGCTGGGGGCAGTGTTAGCTGTGAGGAGGATGCTAGGAGGCTGCAAGGTGACTTGGATAGGTTAGGTGAGTGGGCAAATGCATGGCAGATGCAGTATAATGTGGATAAATGTGGGGTTATCCACTTTGGTGGCAAAAACAGGAGGGTAGACTATTATCTGAATGGTGGCCGATTAGGAAAAGGGGAGATGCAACAAGACCTGGTTGTCATGGTACACCAGTCATTGAAAGTAGGCATGCAGGTCCAGTTGGCTGTGAAGAAAGTGAATGGTATGTTGGCATTCATAGCAAAAGGATTTGAGTACAAGAACAGGGAGGTTCTACTGCAGGTTACAGGGTCTTGGTGAGGCCACACCTGGAGTATTGCGTACAGTTGTGGTCTCCTAATCTAAGGAAAGACATTCTTGCCATAGAGGGAGTACAGAGAAGGTTCACCAGACTGATTCCTGGGATGGCAGGACTTCCATATGAAGAAAGACTGGATAGACTTGGCTTGTACTCGCTGAAGTTTAGAAGATTGAGGGGGGATCTTATAGAGACTTACAAAATTCTTAAGGGGTTGGACAGGCTAGATGAAGGAAGATTGTTCCCGATGTTGGGGAACTCCAGAACAAGGGGTCACAGTTTAAGGATGAGGGGGAAGTATTTTAGGACCGAGATGAGAAAATCATTTTTCACACAGAGAGTGGCGAATCTGTGGAATTCTCTTCCACAGAAGGTAGTTGAGGCCAGTTCATTGGCTATATTTAAGAGGAAGTTAGATGTGGCCCTTGTGGGTAAAGGGATCAGAGGGTATGGAGAGAAGGCAGGTACAGGATATTGAGTTAGATGATCAGCCATGATCATATTGAATGGCAGTTCAGGCTCAAAGGGCCGAATGGCCTACTCCTGCACCTATGTGTCTATGAAACAGTGACCACAATTCTGTAAGTTTCAAAGTAGTAATGGAGATAAATAAGGTTGGTCCTCAAGTTAAGATCTGAAAGCGTGAGAACGCATATTTCGACAATGCAAGAGAGGGTCAGTTCAACGTAGATTGCGTGCTGATTCTTGCAGTATAAACAAGATTGTTAGTTTTAGTTTAGAGATACAGTGTGGAAATAGGCCCTTCCATATACAATGGGTGAAATGAAAAACAGTCTCGACCCAAATCGTCACCTATTGCATTTAGAGTCATAGTGTAATACAGTGTGGAAACTTGCCCACACTGGCCAATATGTCCCACCAGCGTTTGGTCCATATCCCTTCAAATCTGTCCTATCTATGTACCTGTCTAACTGTTTCTAAATGTTGGGATAGTCCCAGCCTCAACTACCTCCTTTGACAGCTTGTTCCACACACCACCACCCTTTGTGTGAAAAAGTTACCCCTCAGAAATCATTGATGTTGATGCCAAAGTGACGGGTCCAGCACAAAACCCTGAGGCACACTACTAGTCACTGGCCTCCAGTCCTAGAAGCAACCTTTCACCATCACCCTCTGCTTCCTTCCATGTAGTCAATTTTCTATGCGTTCAGCTATCTCTCCTTGGATCCCATGCAATCTAACCCTCTAGAGCAGCCTAACATGCGGAACCTTGTTGAATGCCTTAGTGGCCTGTCCTAAAAGCATGCAACTCCATGCGATGAGCGCGGCCTAACGTGGTTGCTTGAGCCATCCGGCGTCGCGGGGCTGGTCCCACTTCGATCGCCGGAGCCGTGCGGAATCGTGCAGAGTTCGTCCCAACATCGCGCGGGGCTCCGAAAAACTGACTATGTTCAAAAATTCCGCGCGGCAACGGCTTGTCGACTCGCAGTCGCCTCGACGTATTACACACCGCCTCGACATCGTGCCTTTGTGAACCTACCTGTTGGTGTCTCCGTGACCCTCTGTGTGTGTGGCTCCGTGGCCCTCTGTGTGTGTGCCTCTGTGCCCCTCTCTGTCCTGGCGAACTTACCTTAAGACTTCGCTCCAAGTTCGCCTCACTTTGCGCCGCGTTGCACCACTCACCCAACCTCTGCGCAGCCCTCGCTGTCGGTTTGGTCGCGCTTGCCACATGCAGGTGGGAACGGCCCTGTACAGGGGATCACCCAACCTCCGCGCGGCCTCCGCTTCTAGTTTGATCGCGCTCATCGCATGGAGTCAGATGCTGGTAGGACAGGCCCTTTACTGAAATCCATGTATACAACATCTACAGCTCTGCCCTCATCAACCTTTTTGGTCACGTCTTCAAAAAACTCAATCATTGCAGATTTGTGAGACACGATCTCCCACATACAAAATCATGCTGACTAGTCCTGATCAGCCCTTGTCCATCCAAATGCTAGTTCCATCCTATCCCTCAAGTAACTTTCCAACTACAAGTGGTAAGATCACTGGCCTAGAGTTCCCAGCATTTTCCCTGCAACCCTTCTTGAATGCACAAAAATGCTGGAGAATCTCAGCAGGTGAGGCAGCATCTATGGAGCAAAGGAAATAGGCGACGTTTCGGGTCGAGACCTTTCTTCGGACGCCTATTTCCTTCGCTCCATAGATGCTGCCTCACCCGCTGTGTTTCTCCACCATTTTTGTCTACCATCAGATAATGCAGACTATGTTCCCTATAATACGTAGTTCTCTTCAGGTTCCTTTGGAGTTTAAAGTGTTAGGTTTGGCTCAGAAATGGAATTTGTATCTAAATCAGGAAACTCTGTGTTAAATGACCATTCTTGAAACAGATGCATGAGGCTAAAATGTAAACAGTGGTCTGTTGGAGGTGCAATCTTTTGGATGCAATGGAATCGGAGCATGGAAACATGCCCTTTGGCCCAACTTTCCCACACCGACCAACATGTCCCATCTACACTCGACCCACTTGCGTGCGTTTTGCACGTATCCTTCTAAATCTGTCCGATCCATGTACCTGCCTAAATGTTCTCAAGATCTGACTGGTAGCAAAGGGACTGTGGCAAGCTACCACCAGCAATGAAATGATAATGATCAAATAATAATTTTAGGTTTATGAAAAATAAATAATCATAGAAGGAAGAACCCTATGATTTCTCTTTGAAATGGTGGCTTTGAGATCTAGATTGGGAGATGTGGGATTGTGTCTCCTAAATGAGGACAATGGAAACTGGAAATGTTTACACTAGTAAAAAATATTGAGAAAGTAACCAAAAGTATGCAGGCAAGCAAATAGATTTTTTTGAGGTGGAGACTTTTTTTTTGTAAGGAAACCCCTGCACAAGTTACATAATGGACTGTTGACAATCAAAAAGATAAAACAATGTGAAAAAAAATCTCCTTTTAAAATTGCAGAGGAAATTTCCCATTGAGAACTTATTTTGGGAAACTAAGGTGACAATACTTAGAACAGAACATGATGCAGAAAGCTTTGGCGAATTAGATGCTTGTTTGTACATACAAGGAATGAGAGGGCAGTGCTAGAGGACGCATAGGGAGATAAAGCCAAGAGACAGCCTATCTGAACCAAAGATAGAATCAGGAAGGAAGTGCTAAGTAGGCCAGGTAGTATTTCTGGAGGTAGTTAAGAGAAAGGAAAGTCGTCAAGAAATGATCAGGGACAGTGTGAGATTGAGTAGAACATAGGGAAAATTAAATGGCAGGTTTGATGTGATGAATCAAAATTTAAAAACTTCCGAGAAGAGAAGATACAAATATTATCTCAGAATCATTATCTGAAATTGTTGAATTTAATGACGAGTCTGGAGAGCTGTCATGCACATGCTAAGAAAGAGGTTTTTTGTCCACATGGTTATGTCGAGCTTCACTTGGACAGTGGTGGAGATGAAGGACAAAGGGTGGATGAGATGAATAATTAAAGTTATAATAAAGGAGAAGACTGGGGTCATGCTGAGTAGTTACCCAATCTACATGTTATTTCTCCAATATAGAAAACATATTGTGATTAATGAATATAGTACATCTGTTCTCTTGCTATCTGTTTCCTTATCATCTGCTGACCTCAGTGATTGTGGGGTCGGAGTTGGGAATCCAGGGTGTTCTCTGGTGCATGGGTGAGATTGGATTATGATACATGGGGGTGGGTGGGTCAGGAACTACATAGGCTAATAATATCAGTCTATACCAGGAGTAGGATGTGTATACAGGAGTACACTGAATGACATTTCCTGTGTACGTTGAGGCATCTATTTTGTTAGCCATGGAAAGCTCATACCCTTATTCCTCAAGAATAACAAGTGCTAACAAGAATAACAAAAACAAATTGCTATTTTACCTGCCCAGTGTGTTTGTGTAAGGTATTGTTCCTCTTCTAGTTATTCAATAAGAACGGTGGGGAGTGTATCAGTGGTGATTGCAGAGTGAAAGAGATTTTGCTCAAGCATTGCTCTGAGAAGATGCCACTACAGAATGTAGCCCAAACCATCAGGCAAACCAACCTTTCTTCCCTCAATTCCACCCACACTTCATGCCGCCTCGGCAAGGCCACCGGCATAATCAAGGGCCCGTCTCACCCTGGCCACTCGCTCTTCTCCCCCTCCCATCAGGCAAAAGGTACAGATATTTGAAATCACACACCTCCAGATTCAAGGACAGTTTCTTCCCTGCTGCTTTCAGGCAACTGAACCATCCTATCCACAACTAGAGAGCAGTCCTGACCCAGCTATCTACCTCATTGAGACCTGTGAACTATCTTTAATTGGATTTTAGTTTGCACTAATTGTTGTACCCTTTAGAAACATAGAAACATAGAAATTAGGTGCAGGAATAGGCCATTCGGCCCTTCGAACCTGCACCGCCATTCAATATGATCATGGCTGATCATCCAACTCAGTATCCCGTACCTGCCTTCTCTCCATACCCTCTGATCCCCTTAGCCACAAGGGCCACATCTAACTCCCTCTTAAATATATCCAATGAACTGGCCTCAACTACCGTCTGTGGCAGAGAATTCCAGAGACCCACCACTCTCTGTGTGAAAAAATTTCTTCTCATCTCGGTCCTAAAGGATTTCCCCCTTATCCTTAAGCTGTGACCCCTTGTCCTGGACCTCCCCAACATCGGAAACAATCTTCCTGCATCTAGCCTGTCCAACCCCTTACGAATCTTGTAAGTTTCTATAAGATCCCCTCTCAATCTCCTAAATTCTAGAGAGTATAAACCGAGTCTATGCAGTCTTTGTTCATAAGACAGTCCTGACATCCCAGGAATCAGTCTGGTGAACCTTCGCTGCACTCCCTCTATGGCAATAATGTCCTTCCTCACATTTGGAGACCTGAACTGTATGCAATACTCCAGGTGTGGCCTCACCAAGACCCTATACAACTGAAGTAGAACCTCCCTGCTCCTATACTCAAATCCTTTTGCTATGAAAGCTAACATACCATTGGCTTTCTTCACTGCCTGTTGTACCTGCATGCCTATTTTCAATGACTGGTGTACCATGACACCCAGGTCACGCTGCATCTCCCCTTTTCCTAATCGGCCACCATTTAGATAGTAGTCGGTTTTCCTATTTTTGCCACCAAAGTGGATAACCTCACATTTATCCACATTATACTGCATCTGCCAAACATTTGCCCACTCACCCAGCCTATCCAAGTCACCTTGCATTCTCCTAGCATCCTCCTCACAGCTAACACTGCCCCCCAGCTTAGTGTCATCCGCAAACTTGGAGATATTGCCTTCAATTCCCTCATCCAGATCATTTATGTATATTGTAAATAGCTGGGGTCCCAGCACTGAGCCTTGCGGTACCCCACTAGTCACTGCCTGCCATTGTGAAAACGACCCGTTAACTCCTACTCTTTGCTTCCTGTTTGCCAGCCAGTTCTCTGTCCACATCAATACTGAACCCCCAATGCCATATGCTTTAAGTTTATATACTAATCGCTTATGTGGGACCTTGTCGAAAGCCTTCTGGAAGTCCAGATACACCACATCCACTGGTTCTCCCCCATCCACGCTACTAGTTACATCCTCGAAAAATTCCACAAGATTCGTCAGACATGATTTACCTTTCGTAAATCCATGCTGACATTGTCCAATGATTTCACCACTTTCCAAATGTGCTGCTATCCCATCTTTAATAACTGACTCTAGCAGTTTCCCCACTACCGATGTTAGACTAACTGGTCTGTAATTCCCCGTTTTCTCTCTCCCCCCCTTCTTAAAAAGAGGGGTTACGTTTGCTACCCGCCAATCCTCAGGAACTACTCCAGAATCTAAAGAGTTTTGAAAGATTATCACTAATGCATCCACTATTTCCGGAGCTACTTCCTTAAGTACTCTGGGATGCAGCCTATCTGGCCCTGGGGATTTATCGGCCTTTAATCCATTCAATTTACCCAACACCACTTCCCGACTAACCTGGATTTCACTCAAGTACTCCTTTGACCTGCGGTCCCCTGCTATTTCCGGCAGATTATTTATGTCTTCCTTAGTGAAGACGGAACCAAAGTAGTTATTCAATTGGTCCGCATATCCTTGTTCCCCATGATCAACTCACCTGTTTCTGACTGCAAGGGACCTAAATTTGTTTTAACTAATCTCTTTCTCTTCACATATCTGTTTATCTGTTTTCTGTGAACTGTTTGATTGTAATCATTTGTAGTCTTTTCTTTGACCGGATAGCAAGCAACAGAAAGGCTTTACACTGTACCTCGGTACACATGACAATGATACAGTACAGCAGAGCCCCGCACCACACCTCACCACACTACAGCAGATTAGACCTTATCACTCTAGACCAGACCACATTACACCACAACAGACCACGGCCACGAAGCAGGTGTGACCCAAGTGACAGGAGATTTCAATTATGAAAATTGTTATCTGCCATTGTGTCCCCTAAATCTAAGGCTCCCCTTGAAAAATAAAAGTGCTTGTGGTGTGTGCACTTACAGTGGCTTGCAAAAGTATTCATACCCCTTGAACTTTTCCACATTTTGTCACATTACAACCACAAACGTAAATGTATTTTATTGGGATTTTACGTGATAGACCAACACAAAGTGAAGTGGAAGGACTGTTCAATAATTGTGAAGTGGAAGGAAAATGATACATGGTTTCCAAATTTTATTAGAAATAAAAAACTGAAAAGTGTGGCATGCAAAAGTATTCAGTCCCCGAGTCAATATTTTGTAGAACCACCTTTCACTGCAATTACAGCTGCAAGTCTTTGGGGTATGTCGCTACCAACTTTGCACATCTAGAGACTGAAATTTTTACCCATTCTTCTTTGCAAAATAGCTCAAGCTCAGTCAGATTGGATGGTGAGTGTCTGTGAACAGCAATTTTCAAGTCTTGCCAGAGATTCTCAATTGGATTTAGGTCTGGACTTTGACTGGGCCATTCTAACACATGAATATGCTTTGATCTAAACCATTCCATTGTAGCTCTGGCTGTATGTTTAGTGTCGTTGTCCTGCTGGAAGGTGAACCTCCGCCCCAGTCTCAAGTCTTTTGCAGACTCTAACAGGATTTCTTCCAAGATTGCCCTGTATTTGGCTCCATCCATCTTCCCATCAACTCTGACCAGCTTCCCTGTCCCTGCTGAAGAAAAGCATCCCCACAGCATGATGCTGCCACCACCATGTTTCACAGTGGGGATGGTGTGTTCAGGGTGATGTGCAGTGTTAGTTTTCCGCCACACATAGCGTTTTGCATTTAGGCCAAAAACATCAATGTTGGTCTCATCAGACCAGAGCACCTTCCTCCACATGTTTCCTATGTCCCCCACATGGCTTGTGGCAAACTGCAATCGGGACTTCTTGTGACTTTGTTTCAACAATGGCTTTCTTCTTACCATTCTTCCATAAAGGCCCGATTTGTGGAGTGCATGACTAATAGTTGTTCTGTGGACAGATTCTCCCACTTGAGCTATGGATCTCTGCAGCTCCTCTAGAGTTACCATGGGCCTCTTGGCTGCTTCTCTGATCAATGCTCTCCTTGCTCGGTCTGTCAGTTTAGGTGGACAGCCATGTCTTGGTAGGTTTGCAGTTGTGCCATACTCTTTCCACTTTCGGATGATGGATTGAACAGTGCTCCGTGAGATGTTCAAAGCTTGGGATATTTTTTTATAACCTAACCCTGCTTTAAACTTCTCCACAACTTTATCCCTGACCTGTCTGGTGTGTTCCTTGGCCTTCATGATGCTGTTTGTTCACTAATGTTCTCTAACAAACCTCTGAGGCTTCACAGAACAGCTGTATTTATACTGAGATTAGATTACACACAAGTGGACTCTATTTACTAATTAGGTGACTTCTGAAGGCAATTGGTTGCACTAGATTTTATTTAGGGGTATCGGAGTAAAGGGGGCTGAATACTTTTGCACGCCACACTTTTCAATTTTTTTTATTTGTAAAAAAATTTGAAAACCATGTATTATTTTCCTTCCACTTCACAATTATGCGCCACTTTGTGTTGGTCTATCACATAAAATCCCAATAAAATACATTTACGTTTGTGGTTGTAACGTGACAAAATGGGGAAAAGTTCAAGGGGTATGAAAACTTTTGAAAGCCACTGTATCTACCCCTTGCAGTTGATACTTACAATAGCTGAGTCTGGAGACAGCAGCAGGGTTAACACTGGAGGACCTCCTGCATAAAACCTGTGACTTGGCCACCTTGTAAGATCAGGGACAAAAACCTAAAGTGATGGGACAAAATAAAGTTTATGCAAACAATACAAAGGGAAAATTCTGAAGTTAATTGAATTAGAGAGCAGAACAAAGACAGGAAGGTCAATTTAATTGGGGAGGTGTGATCAACAGGACAAGATGCACAAATGCTTTGATCTTTTACAATTTTATACACCGATGTATGAATAAAATGCTCGCTTTCACGTTGCCAAATGGTCTCTATGACAATACATCCCTGTGAATGGTAGGCATTTTCCCACAGTGCAGTGTTCCTTCAAGATCACCAATGTGTTTGTGTTGCATGGTTACATGACAACGTTTATTTCGCAGTTTCAAATTACACTTTTGAAATTGATAAGAATATTTCTGGAGTGCAGTGGTTTATATCCAGAAAATGCCAGTTCATTGTAAAGTTAAAAGTTAATGTTAAGAGTTACAGATACACAGTGAATTACATCGGTCTGCACTCTCTAGTGATTTCTCAAGATGCCTATAGAAATTCTCCTGTTATGTTGAGCAACAGTTCTGCTTGGTACCATGACATTGATTAGTATGTTAACCTTGTGGTGCCTGTGCTGTCGCCATCCGAAAGACCACTGTGGTCGAATGGAAGGTGAAATGTTATCCCTCATTAGCCCGATGTCGCTACCTCAGCCTCTCCCCCTCTGTGATTCCTCCTGCTCTCTGGATCTCCAACCACGATGTAACCCGGACTTGTAACCACACCTACCTAAACTCTTAAGGGTCTGTCCCACCAGCATGCGACTGCATGCGACCTAACATGGTGGCTTGAGTCATGCAGCCTTGCGGGGCTGGTCCCACTTCCAACCGTGGAGCTGTATGGAGCTGGTCCCGACATTATACTCACTAATCAGCTGGGCAGGAGGCGGGCCGACTGAATTTGGACGTCGGGCTTGTGACATCATCACGCAATGGCATGCCGGGCGGTGACGTCATCGCGCAACGACATGCGCTAGGCGTACGCCGTCAAGACGCTGCGTATGGTGTCCATACGCTGCGTACAACGTCGAGACGCTGCGTATGCCCTCAATGCGGCTGTGGGCCGACAGGCCGTTGCTGCGCGGGTTTTTTGAACAGTGTCAGTTTTTCAGAGCCCCGCGCGATGTCGGGACCGGCCCCGCACAACTCCATATGGCTCCGGTGATCAAAGTGGGACCGGCCCTGCGAGCCCGTACGGCTCAAGCGACCACGTTAGGTCGCACTCGCCACATGCAGTCGCATGCTGGTGGGACAGGCCCTTAAGTCTCGCGAAGGGTTTCAACCCGAAGCATCACATTCGTTTTCTTTAGATATGCTGCCTGACCCGCTGAGATACTCCAGCACTTTGTGTCTATCGCAAATTACCGGATAATTTTCAATCCTGAGGGGGGGGGAGAGGGGGGGGGGGGGGGTGGGTCATGAATACAAAGGCCGCAGATGAAAAAGAAACAAAAGGGAAAGACAAGGAGACAAAAGGGTGCCAGATAAGGAGAGAAGAGAGAAAGAGGGGTGAAATGTACAGCCAAAGTGAACAATAAAGGTGGAAGGAGAGAAGTTGAAAGGGGGCAGTGTAATGGGAGAAAGCCTGCCCACCAGGATTTCTTTGGGGGGGGGGGGGGTTGTACATCTGACATATTTTTGTCTACTTGTCCCCTTTCTGTCAAACTTCCATATCACTGTTATTTTATAACATTGCAGCTCATATAGATTTAAAATCCTTTTTTTTTTATGGAATCGTGATCCACAGCAGAGGATCAGGTTGAAACATTGGTTTTAATTGAGGTTGATCCTCTTTCAGTGAGCCAAGCCTCAAGATGATAAATTCATGGATTAAGGATGGGACAGCTGAGTCCAGGGCCATGGGTTCTCTCTGTGACCTTCTATGATAAGGAGATGAGGAGGAATGTCTTTGGTCAGAATGGTGAATCTGTGGAATTACTTGCCATAGACCACTATGGAGGTCATCATTGGGTATTTGTCAGGCAGAGATTGACAGATACTTGATTGGTAAGGGTGTCAAGGGTTTTGGGGAGAAGGCAGGAGAATGGGGTCGAGAAGGAAAGATAAATCAGTCATGATTGAATGGCGAGTAGACTTGATAGGCCGAATACTTCTGTTCCTAGAAGGGTGTCTGACCTAAAACACAGCCTGTGCTTGTCTGTCCACATCCTCGGCAGGTCAGGATGCTGCCTAAACTGCCGAGGTTGTCCCACATTTTCTGTTTTTATTTCAGATTTCCAGCATCTGCAGGGTTATTTGATTTTCCTCTGGGCCCATCTTTTCCTCCTGGACCATCCACACTTGTCCTGTAACCGCCCACTTTTACCTTTGTCATTTTTTCAGCTTTCACAAAAGTGATCTCTTTATCTCCTCTACCCTTTTCTTTTACCTGAGCTGCAGGGAGAGATTATATTCCATAGAGTGCAGGAAACTGAGGGCTTATAGAGGTCTACAAAATCACAAGGCGAATATATGGGGTAATGCACAAAGTATTTTACCTGGAGTGGGAGAATCGTGAACTAGAAGACATATATTTAAGGTGAGACAGGAAAGATTTAATAGGAACCTGAGGGACATTTTTTCACACCAAGGATGATGGGTCCAGAAAACAATCTGCCAGAGAAGGTAGTAGAAGTAGGTACAATGACACCATTTAGAAGACATTTGGACAGGTACATGAATAGCAAGGCTTAGAGGAATATAGCCCAAATGCAGGAAGGTGGGACTGGTGTAAATGGGATATCAGCATGTTCGGTAGAAGGGTATCCAGACGTGGCGTCAAAGGATGAGAAGCCGAAGCGAAGAAGTGGAAGCCAAATAACCGAAAGGGCACATCGCCAAAAAGCCAAATAACCGAAAGGATGGGATGCCGAATAAAGACCCGAGAATAAAGATTTCTCTTCACGTGCTATTTAATTCCCTGCATTTGCCTAGGTTGGATGGTGTGGCATCTATTCCTTGAAATAAGCATTATAGTTGCATAAAACCATCAACATTGAGCCCAACATTTATGGTACTTTCTTTGTTCGTAGCTTATCTGTAGTTTTATTGTTGTTTATCTTAATACGCTTCCACTTCAAGTTGTGCTCTTTCCAATTGCTCCCCCATAGGTAATTCCCTTCGCTGCTGACTGCGATGATCAGGATGAATGTACTTGCCGGGACCCAAATGCAGAGGAGAACCTTCAGAAAGAAAGACAACTTGGATTTCACTAACATGGAAGAGAAGTGGACACTGCACCTTCTGGCCTCGGACCAGCAGTAATGTCACAAACACCTTATTTTGTTCTATTCAAAGAAAGTAGGAGTTACAAAGGCAATGTTTTTTTTTATCTGTGAACGTATGGAGACCAGTGGGAGAAACAAATGAAACTGTCTTAACAATGGACATAAATGATAAAAAATCAGCAGTTTCATTCTGACACCTAGAGGCTAAACTGTGCAGAAGTCAGATGGTTGCTGCACAGTAACTTTGTGTGTGATACAAAGTTACTGTGCTAAATGAGATTTGCATTTGACTCGTGCTCCTCCTGCATTCACTCAAGTTACACTATCACTACTAGACACTCATCCAAACTTTTATCTCATTACCTTTGCTTCCGAGCTTCACGAAAGTGTCAAGCTCCCTACCTCCATCAGATCTCTTACCCACTTTCAGATATTACTTTGAAGCCATTCTTCCTGACTTACGCCATTTCCTCTGATTTTAATCTCACTCACTGCCATCCTTCACCTAAGATGGGGGAATCAATACGACTCAATATTGTGCCGAATGGCGTCATTACTCTGTTGGTATTATGAATACAAAACATAGACAGAAGCCTCGTCAACCTTTCCACACCATTTCCAACCAACATTGGTATATCTACATCTACCCTGAGGAGAAATACAAGTTAGTTTGTTGCAAGTAACATGCTGGTAAAGCCTATTGTGCAGCTTAGAATTCTAACACCTTCTACAGTCAACTGGGAAAATACCTATGAAATAATAAAGGGATTCCAAGCCCTGCCAAAATGTGAGTCAAGCTCATGTTTGCTCTACATTGGATATACTGTAAGAAGACAGTCCAATTCAATACCATGGTTTGTTTACCAGTATAGTTAGCTCATTAGTTTCTTAGTGTTCCATGTTTAAACCCTTTCAATTGTAAAAGCAGAATGAGAAGCAGCCAACCCCGTTAACCTAAGCAGGTTTGTTAATGAAAAAAGTTAAAGCTATACTGCGATGTAATGTAGGCGGAGATCATTCAGCTCGGTGCACTTGAGCCAACAGTTTGTTATTCAAGTATTTAGTTGGTCAGTCATTGCTGATCTTTCTTCACAGCTATGCAAGAGCACTCCACTTACAATATTTATCCAATTTCCATCCATAGTTATTTGCTCCTTTTCAGTCAACACAACCTAGGTCACAACAGGTCACTGCAAGTTGTTCAATTCATCTTGGGCTGTTTGAAAATCATCTTATGTATGTCCTGTCTACTGCGTCTTCTTACTTAGCTTCTCCTTATTTACTGAACTTACTGTTTATTTACTGTTCAGAATTCTGAACACCTCTATCAAATCTCCTTCTAACTTACCCCAAGCAGGAATTCACCAATTGCCAGTCTCCAAGCAAATAAAGCCCTTCATCTATGGCTCTATTTTGAGTAGATCTTTTCTATAATCTATGTTCAAGACAAGTACATGGATAGGGTTGGTTTAGAGGGATATGGGCCAAGAGCAGGCAGGTGGAACGAGTTTAGATGGTGCATTTTGGTCAGCGTGGGTAAGTTGGCCAAACGAGCCTGTTTCCACACTGTACGACTTTATGCCACTTTAACTCCAAGTCTCTGCTGCCCTTCAAAAGGATTATGGCAGTTCCGATTGTAACCTCAATTTTGCAAGACCGAATACCACCAGTAAGCTTTCAGCCAGTGTAATGTGTAGGTTTTGGATAGTACAACAAAGTCTTTAGCCTACATTTGTTAAACCAAAATCATTGTGAAATTAAGACAGAAACACAGGGAACTGCAGATGCTGGTTAACAAAACAAAGAGACACAAAGTGCTGAAGTAATTCAGTGGGTCAAACATAAATAGGTGACATTTCAGGTCGGGACCTTTCTTCAGACTGATCAAATTAATTCTGTGTCTAAACCTTGTCAAGGCGTTGATGACAGCTGAGTCGAAGTAACTAAACTTTTGAATAAAGTAAATTACCTAATTAATAGCAAGCGATTTTAATCAAATTCATCGTATGATAATCACAAAAGGAGAACAATTTCCCTTTGTCAGCTCTGAAAAGTGATCTAATTGGTTCCACATCTCTTTCATAAACTTGAACAGTTTTTTTCAAAAAATGTAAGGTCTGAATAACAAAACCATCCGTTTTGCCTCCTGCTCCCACGTTCTAATTCAATCTCAAACTATGTTGAATCTTCACTTACCTTAGCCTTTTCGTTCTCATCTTTTGAATTTGTCTGCTGTTCTTTCCACTCTGTTCAATTATTCAACGGTAAAGGATGTACTAAACGGAGAACACGTCCTCAGCTGAAGTGATGTAGTAAAGTTTTGAACACATTTACTAATTTAACTAGATAAGACCTTTGCGACTTTTTGTAACTTGGAAATATTAGCACCGTCCAGCCCAGGGAGGTGGTCACCATTTATACCAGTCCAATCACTGCAAAGGGAAAGAGTACTACATAGCAGCAGAACACTGATATTGCAGAGTCTTCCTGGTGGACAAGTAGTTCCCCTCAAGGTGAACTGTGTTTCACAGCTTAAGATCGTACACAATATCAATGTTTCCAAGGCTTAGCATTTCTACGGCATATCCACGCAGAAAGAATATCGCAAAGAGGCAACAGGATTGGCAGTATACATGAGATCAGTGTGAACTAAAGAATTCCAAAAGCAACAAACTTTCTGTGTCGGATGTTTACCCGTCTTAGAGCTGCAAAGGAGGCTGGGGAGGTAACTTGTTGGGGCACTGCCTGACACCACAGGACAATAATGTAAAGACTGATTTTACAAAGTGTAATGTTTGTATGGCCCAGACCACTATGGGTTGATGATCAATGCAGTGTAATAGCCATTTTAGCAGGTAGGGATTAATGTTTCCGGCACGCTGTTAACAATGAAAATCAGTAAGATTGATCAACCTCTTTAAGGATGTCCCACACTAATCACTTAACCTAACTTGTGATGGCAATTTCCTTAGTCTTTTAACCAGGCCTACAGCTGACTTGACCCAAAATTACCTCTCAAAGTCACTTTATTTTCGTTCTTAAATTCTCCCTCTGACAAAGCTTCTAATCAATAGTTTTAATATCTTTGTGGCTCAGTTACTAAGTTTGGCTGAAAATACTGCTGTGAATCACCTTGGGATATTTCACTGCAATAAAACACTATTTAAATACGATTGTTGCTCATGGTACTTCACTTAGACCAATTAATGATGGATAATGATATACAGCCACAATAGTTTTGTTTTCGGTCTGCAACTGTTCTGATTCAGTCATCTGCTGCTATAGACACAATCCTCATCAGGATAGAATAATGAATCCCCGGAAAGATGTTTCTGGTTGCAATGTCATTGCAGGAGGTGGGATCATTTGAATCACCATTGTCTGGCTGTGGGTACAGTGATAGACAAGGTTCACAGTTTAGATTTAGAACAAAAGACTACTTTACAAACCCGTGTACAAGCAAGAGCCAAGAAGTTGAAACAAGGAACTGCAGATGCTGGTTTACAAAAAAAAGTGCTGGAGGTCTAACTCAGCGGGTCAGGCAGCATCTTTGGAGAACATGTTTCAGGTCAGTAAATTTCTTCTTAAGAGTCTGAAGAAGGGATTTGACCCAAAATGCCACCTATCCATTTCTCCAGAGATGCTTCCTGACCTGCAGAGTTACTCCAGCCCTTTATGTTTTTTTAAGAGCCAATAGGTGTGGATTGGAATGTACTGCCCTGCGATGATTCTCTGCATCCAATTGTTAAGCACTTTTTTACACCGTAAAATAATTTCTGACGAGCTTACACAAAAAGATCTTTAAATATATTTTGTCTAAAGAATTTGAAAATGCTCAAGAGAGAATCCTGCTGCACCTTTTGTATCTATCTGCTAAGATAATGCTTTAGTTTAGTTTAGAGATACATTGTGAAAACAGGCCCTTCGGCCCACGGAGACTGCGTTGACCAGTGATCCCAGTACACTGGTACTATTCTACACACAAGGGACAATTTTTTTTACCGAGGCTAATTAACCTACACAGCTGTGCGTCTTTTGAGTGTGGGAGGAAATCAAAGCATTGGGGAAAACCCACAGGGCCACCGGGAGATCGTACAAACTCTGTACAGACAGCATCCATAGTCAAGATTGAAGCCGGGTCCCTGGCGCCGTAAGGCACCAATGCCAGAGGGACACAGGGCTAGTGCTGCTTAAGAATAAACAAAGCTAACTCAATATAAATGACTGTGATAGATCTAAGATTGTGTTATTGACATGTGAGTGCAGAGGGCTATGTTTCCTGGTTCTAAAACAATGCATCGATTAACACTCCTTTCATTATAATTGTATACAACAGCCCAAAGAGTAGCTTATCTAATCTATTTAGTTGGCTTCATTTCTCTCTTTGCACCCATGTCCTACTATATAACAGAAAGACAAACCATAAAACTCCAGCTATGCTTCAGAAATACAAACTTTCAAAGAAAAAATCTGCCACTACAGATGTTCCTTAAAGTAAGATTGAAAACACCTTAAGGTTTTCTTGAATTGTTATTCTAATCTTAGCCATGGCGATATGTCCTGGGCTTATTGCTTCCTTTGGCATTTAGAAATGTGCTTAAAAAGATGAGCTCCCACTTTTACTAACTTCACATTTACACCTGTTGGCAAGTACTTAATTTATCCCGATGGGGTTCCATTCTTTTCCACTTCCTTGAGCCCTAATTATTTCAACAGCTTGGTACCATGGATCTTTATGGTTCATGGTTGGAGCCAGGTAAGAGAGGTGAGCTCTCTGAAGGAACCAGATCCAGATAATTCTGGATTCGTAGGAGGAGGCAATTGAAAAATTAAAGAGTGATTGCTAATGGAATTTCCCATGCCATGAACTTTCCCATCTTCTTGTCCACATCCACATAGTGATAACATTTTGGGTGACCCAAGATGTCCAGTCTTTCCAAAATGGGCTAAAGGTAGTTTATTGTATAGAGTTATGAAGAAGGATTACACTGTGGGTTAATTTCATAACATTGAGATATGGGAAATGGGGGAAAGAAAAATGGAGTAAAAGGATAGTCTAGTCTACATTTCAAAAGTTTGAAATATCTAAAAACCACATGCTGTTTTTTGAGAAATGTCCTTGAGAAGAAATGTTGTTGGCCACTCACAACGTTTAGCCTACTAAGAAGCTTGCTATAAATTCTCCATTAGAGAAGAGTCTGAAAACAAGCGTGTGTTAGCAAATAATGTAAGAGTTAGTAAGAGGCTGTTGTACTGTTAAAGAGTCCTTTTTCTAAGAGCTTGTTCAAATATTGAACAGAAAGATTAATCATTCAATGGATAAGTGGTCATACTTCACTCTGAAATACAGTGACCCTGATAAATTGTCAACAGTGTCTGCCACTTAGAGTATTATTTGATGTATTTTAATGGTTGCTGCTCATTTACGATTTTTGTTTAAGTAGTTTTCTTCTTTATCTATTGTAATATGCACAAGACTGTGTTCAGTGTTGTCCACCCAGTCATTAAAGGGTCAAAATGTACCTTGTTGACATATCACTCCACACTACTTATTGGAAAGCTGCTTTATGAGTGTTGTGACAAAATGGCTAGAACATACTGTACTTCAGAACTAATGCTTATGACTCCCTCCAAACCCAATCCAATGTGAGAGGTCCTCAGACCAATTTTCCAAAAGAGAGGCTGAAGAAACCAGTCACTTTTGGAGCTTTGTGTGTAGGAAGGAATTGCAGATGTTGGCTTACACCAAAGATAGACACAAAAGTTGGAGTAACTCAGCGGGCCCAGCAGCATCGCTGGAGAAAAGGAATAGGTGACATTTCAGGTTGAGACGACTTACTCCAACTTTTGTGTCTACTGTAGGAGCTTTGTCCAATGCCCTGCCCTCGAACACTTCTCAGCATAGTGCCCAGCCATTGGCAGATGTGAAGAAACCTCAACAAAAGCCAGTTCACACACCCATACAATAAGAAAGCTTCTTTGCACAAACATTCAATAGAAACTGAAAAATCTGGACCAGGTGATTATCGCCAGATTCTGACGCTAAAAATGAAGGTGTTTTTTAGTGACTAGTGAGGACATCACTCATGGGCAACAACTCACTCCTCTATTGCTGACTGTGGTGCTTTCTGTCTCCACTTCCCATGTTTCAGTGCGAGACAGTCAGACCTCACGCATACTAACCTGGTGCATTACAGTCTCCAATGCACTCTTTTATGCTGCTGATATTCTCTGAAAAAAACTGGAACCCAACACACTGTTGAAGGATTTCTTTAGTGATTGGAGAGCTAATGAACACTGAACACAAGTCCAATATTTTAAACTTTTTTCTGTTTCAACGCTTGAGTCTTATGGATTTATTGTGTGTATAAAATTGAACAAAAATAAAGTTATCCTCACAAATCAATGTGTTTTTTTTACCCTTTCTTCTGATATAATTAGGACCTATTAGTCTCAATGCGGTCCAAATTCTTTGTTCGTAGAAGTGTTTAGTTTAGAGATAAAGCGTGGAAACAGGCCCTTCAGCTCATGGAGTCAACGTCGACTGTTGATCACCCATTCACATTAGTTATATGTGTAAGAAGGATGTGTAAATGCTGGTTTACAGTGATTGGTTCAAGCCTGAAGAATAGTCTCGACCCAATATGTCGCCTCTCACATTAGTTCTATGTTATCCCACTTTCCCATCCATTTGCTACACATTAGAGGCAATTTACAGGGCGCAATTAACCTAAAATCCCGCACAACTTTGGGATGTGGGGGAAATCTGCCCAGTCACAGGGAGAACATACAAACTCCACACAGACAGCACCCGAGGTCAGGATCGAACCTGGCTCTCTGTGTTCTTCACCTTCACCTTTCTAGGTCAATATCTCTCATTTTGTCCCTGTTGAGAATTCAGCTTCACATAATTGAAATGTAGATGTAACCACCATTGAGTAAAATATAGGACCCACAGTAAGTGGTGCAGTTACTGGAAACGTAAGACTGACCTGTTGATGCAAGCTTCAGTTTCCTAATTTCTCCCACTGACGAGATCTTCGCTGGTGATAGTTTCTTTTGGTCCACCTGTTCCTTTTAAATATAAACTTGAATAAGGAAGAAATGCATTACAGAGTCCAGGAGTGACAACAAGAATGCAGACAACATGTAAATTGTTCTCTAGAACATGACCTACGGAAAAAGATTGATGGATCAGAGTGTTGGAGCTGCAGAGTGTTGAAACCTGCGTGGATCTTTGACGGGAATGCAAAATGGTCAGGTTTTAGGCAACTCCCAATAATCTGCTATAAGGTTAGGATGAGGTTAGTTTTATTATTATTGTCACATGTACCGAGATACAGTGAAAAACGTATTTGCATGTTTTCCAGGTAAAACATCCTTACATGACTACAATCAAAACCATATACAAGTACAACAGATAGTGCAAAGAGAAAATAAATAGTGCAGAATATAGTGTTACTGCTATAGAGAAAGTGCAGATTAAAAAAATGCAATGAGGTCGATTGGGGAATTGGGAATACATCCTTATGAGTCTGATAACGACAGGTAAGAAGCTGTTCCTGAATCTGGAGTGCGTGCTTTCAAGCTTTTGTATTGTCCCCCTAGGGAAGGGGAGAATACTGAAAAATTGGTCCCTGATAGAAAGGTTAGGGTGTGATTAATCTCTTATAATGTTGGTTGCATAAAGTGTACATAGAGTCAATCGGGAGGGAGGAGATAAGTTTGTCTGCGGTCTGGTCTGCGTCCATAGCTCTGCAATGTATTGTAGTTATTAGCAGAGCAGTTGCCAAACCAAGCTGTTGATGCATCCCGTAGGATGTTTTCTATGGTGCATGGTTCATGGTTCTATGGTAGGGGTCTTTTG
The DNA here is from genome assembly GCA_963514005.1 of Raja brachyura. The sequence goes on from OY740790.1 coordinate 28,213,525, forward strand.
AGATGCTAAACTTTCTTGGTCTTCTGAGCATGAAGAGGCATTGGATTGCTCTCTTGTCTATCGCATCAATGTGACCAAGGCCAAATATTTACACAAAGGAACTTGAAGCTTTCGCCAATCTCTACTTCAGCATCATTGATGCCAACTGGGGAGTGTACACCCTACTCCCTCATCAATGACCTGCTGACATTCAAAGGGAGATTGTTGTCTTGACACCATGTTATTAAGATCTCTCTCTCCCCCTTCCTTTACTCCATTTTGTCATTGTTTGAGATTCAACCTGCTGCGGTGGTGTCATCTACAAACTTGTAAATGGAGATGGAGAGAATTTGGCTGTACAGTTGCGAGTGCCTAGGAAGTGTAGTATCAGATCACCAAAAGAAATATGAATCCCCCATTTTGCTTACAGATACTGTTAATGAAGATGAATGATCCTGAAGTCCAAATTCATATCATACCAATTCATACCAAATTCATATTTTAAATCTTTTAGAGATACAGTGTGGAAACAGGCCCTTCGGCCCACTGAGTCCATGCCGACCAGTGATCATCATCCCTACACTCATTCTATCCTACACACGAGAGGACAATTTACAGAAACCAGTTAACCTACAAACCTGCATATCTTTGGAAGGTGGGAGGAAATCAGAGCACCGGAGTAAAACCCACACGGAGAACATGCAAACTACACAAAGATAGCATCCGTAGTTAGGCTCGAACCCGGGCCTCTGGCTCTGTACGGCAGCAGCTTTACTGCTGCACCACTGCACCACCACAAATGATAAATTAATAATTTGAAAGAAAAACACTACATGAACTGCTCAGGTTGACCAATGATCTTGCAGGAAGCAAATCTGCCCTTCCTTCGCATGCTGGCTTTTCGTTGACTTTAGTCTCACTAATGTGGCTGACTATTAAATGCTCTCTGGAATAGCTACACAGTTCAAAAGCAATTAGAGCATGTACAATAAACTTTGGTCTTGCCAGCATAATGTCAGAAGACATAAGAGCAGAATTAGGCCATGCGGTCCATTGAGTCCACTCCGCCATTCATTCATGGCCGATCTATTTTTCCCTCTCAACCCCATTCTCCTGCCTTCTCCCCATAACCATTGATGCCCTTTTTAGTCAAGAACCTATCAACTTCTGCTTTAAAAATTACCAATGCCATGGCCTCCACAGCTGTCTGTGGTAATGAGTTCCACAGATTCAGCACCCTCTGGCTAAAGAAATTCCTCCTCATCTCAATTCTAAAGGTACGTCCTTTTGTTCTGAGGCTGTGTCCTGTGGTCCTGGACTCTCCCATTACTGGAAATATCCTTTGCACATCCACTTTATCTAGACCTTCCATTATCCAGTAGGTTTCAATGAAATCCCTCCTCATCATTTTAAACTCCAGCGAGTACAGGCCCAGAGCCATCAAACTTTCCTTATACGTCAACCAATGTCCAGATGTAGAATAAATTAAAAAATAACATTTGCCCAGGATCATTCATGTTCTCAAGATGCCTGAGAGGACTTACCAAGCAATGATGCACTTTCGAGCTGAGGTCACTGTAGGAAACATGGAAATTATTTGCACAGTGAACATTACACCAATATCATTGATGCAGCTTGGGAAAGACAAACCGGCCAGATCCAGTTTTGCTGCTCAAAATAGAATAGCTTTTAATATTTTTCGTGCAGATCGTCCAACTTTTATAATGTACCGTATTAACTTCCAACAAGATCATATATGGTTAGGTAGTCAGGTGAGGATACTGACAAGGTATTCTATCAATGCTGTTGATCTGAAAGATCTTAAATGCTCTCAGAGAGATTAAACCTCAGGGAGAAGCCATTCAGTCTCTTTAGATTTTAAACTTCAGAGATTCAGCGGGGAAACAGGCCCTTCGGCCCACCAAGTCTGCGCCGACCAGTGATCATCCTGTACACCAGCACTATCATACACACTAAGCACAATTTACAATTTACAGAAGCCAATTAACCTGCAAATCTACATGTCTTCGGAGTGTGGGAGGAATCCGGAGCTCCCGGAGAAAACCCACAGGGTCACAAATTCCATACAGATAGCACCCATGATCAGCATCGAACCCGGTCCCTGGCACTGTTAGGCAGCAACTCTACCGCTGCGTCACAAGTATGAACACTTTGCACATGAGTTCCATGCACCTACTCGGCAAGATTCAGTCATGACACAGAAGAGGTACAGCTTGTGATCAGTCGCAGGAAGGATTCGTGAGTGTTTTGCACGGGAAGCTGCCCTTGTGTGACTCGAAAGATGTAAAGATCTGATATCTAATACAGAAAAATAAAAATCTTTGTGGATCGCCCTCACTCCACACTGCTAAACATTTCCTTTCAAATGTGTACCCAGTTCCCATGATGCAACAAGCAAGCTGGGTCTGAGCAGTTCTCACCTAGCCATAAATGACAACATGAACCACAATTCAGATGGCAAAGGTGTCGGCAGTGGAACTGGGGCCCTGCCATGTGTTTGTTTGTTATCGGAGCAGAATTAGGCTATTCAGCCAATCAAATCTACTCCGCTATTCAATCGTGGATGATCTGTTTCCTTCTCCGCATTACCCCTGACACCCGTACTGATCAAGAATCTGTCAATCTCCACCTTAAAAATATCCATTAACTTGGCCTCCACAGCCCTCTGTGGCAACAAATTCCACAGATTCACCACTCGCGGACCAAATAAATTCTTCCTCATCTCCTTTCTAAAGATACGTACTTTACTTCTGTGGCTATGGCCTTTGATCCTAGTCTCACCCACCTATAATATAGTCATACAATGCAGAAACAGGCCCTTAGGCCCAACTTGCTCACACTGACCAATGAGTCCCATCTACCTAGTCTCACTTGCCTACATTTGGCCCATATCCATCTAAACTATCCTATCTATGTGCTTGTCCAAATGTTTCTTTAATGTTGCGATAGTGTCTGCTTCAACTGCCTCATTTGGCATCTCCTTCCATTCACCCACCACCCTTTGTGTAAAAAAAGTTGTCTGTTGTGTTCATGTTGTTGTGGCAGAATCATGAAAACATCATTTGACCACACATCTGCAAGGAGCAGATCTTTGTGAAACAGAATCTTCTCGTCTATTTGGAAATTCAAACTGAGTTTCTGTAATATTGCCTAGCCATTAAATATCACCCTAGTCTGTGGAAATTCATACAGAAACTCTCTCACACACATATACTGTGTGTGTGTGTGTATCTATCTCTGTATTACACATATAATGCCCCGCGCACACTGACGCCCTTTACACACCAAATGTGCCTCTCAGAATGATTGACTCTCTCATGTGCTCTGACATTCTCACACATACTCTGTCTCGATCACGTGCACTCTGACACATATATCTGCACCCTCTCTCTCGTACATACAATTACCTGCATACACTGACTCTCTCTCTCTCTCTCTCTCTTCCTCTCATGCACACAATGTCACAAGACCATTTGTTCTCTCAAGTGCACTCTAGCTCTCTCAGAACCCAAATGCAAGTTTGAATCTCATACCAAACTTTGGGTGGGAACATTCACCTGTCCAATGAGTGATCCATCATGGGATTATTCAGATCTTGTTTCTGGATCAATATGAATCTCTGCGCCATCTCTTTTGCAAACACCTGTATGGTGATTGGCACATCTGTATGGTATGACACAGGTGTAGCATGTTATACTACGATCGACAGCAAGGAAGAAATGAGAGACCGGCCAATCTCGGAATCAATACTTTATGTTGTAACAGCCACTGAATTCAAGGAGACAATAACCAACATATGTGCACGATACTGGGTCACAAACTCTCATTTTACATCATCATATACACCACTGAAAACCTGCTTTGTAGAAACTCAGAGCACATATGTCCAAACACCGATTTAAGACCACTGTGCATTTGAGTGCAGGTCTCAAAATATTTGCTCACAAGTTAAATGTTCAGAACAGATGTAGCAGGTTTGAGAAAGCGGCAGCTAACCTGATCAATGAAACCTTTCACTCTACCCACTTCTGCAATGTAATCCAAACAAAACACCCACGAGACCACAGGCCGGGAGCCCCCCAGTTGCTTCTGAGTTACCTGCGTACATTCACACTGGAGCCAAGCAGTTCACGTTCGTGCCAAGCCCTCATTAACTGAATGAAAAATTTAGTGTAAATTAATTTTGACTCAATGAAAATATATTCCCTTATAAATAAAGCAACTCTTATTTTGGTCGAGGGGGTCTCAGAGTTGAAATGCATTGAAGCCAACTGTGGAATATGTTGTATGTTAGTTTGATTTGCCATACTTTTCCTTAAAGAGAAATATAAATGCAGTCTTTGTTCTAGAACGTGTAAGTGAATATATGCAGTGGGAGACAGGGAAACTGCCAACTTGTGGCTACAAATAGTCCATGTCCACCCTTCATGCAATACAGTTCAGTGCAGACAATACATGTCTGCTCTGCGCAGTAAATGGTGTACTCGGTTAGCTCTTTCTAAAGTCCTAAGCAATAAAACATTACAGACACAACTTAGCAATAAGAATCCAAGAAACTGTTAATCCTGTCACTCATTAAATAGCCACACCTGTTTTGACAGCACAAATATGCCAAAGACTATAGAAACAAGGAACTGCAGATGCTGGTTTACAAAAAAAGCGGGTCAGGAAGCATCTTGTAGGACATGAATAGGTGACGTTTTGGGTCAGGCGTATTAGACTAATTGGCTCTGATAATTAATGTAGGTAATGCAATTGTTTTATTAGAGTCATAGATTCATACAGCAGGGAAACAGGCCACGCTGCCCAACTTGCCAATGCTGACCAAACTATCCCATCTACAATAGTCCCATCTGCCACGTTTGGCACATATCCCTCTAAACTGCCCTGTCCATGTACTTGTCCAAATGTCTTTTAAATGTTGTGATATTATCTGCTTCAACTACCTCCTCTGGCAGCTCATTCCATATACCAACCACCCTCTGGTTGAAACTTAACTAGAGGGGAGGATTGTCTAGAGTCTTACTTATTTTAAGTAGGAACTTGTGAATTCCATTTTACTTTACAAGACAATATTTCCCTTTGGATAGCAGAGTCCAGCGATCACCCCATACGTCAGGACAATCCTACACACTAGGGACAATTTACAATTTTACCGAAGCTAATTAACCTACAAAGCTGTCTTGGACTGTGGGAGGAAACTGGAGCACCCAAAGAAAATCCACACAGTCACGGGGAGAATGTACAAACTCCATACAGACAGTACCCATAGTCAGGATCAAACCTGGGTGTCTGGCGCTGTAAGGCAGCAATTCTACCACTGCGATACTGTGCCACCCATTAGTTAAAGTATGATTTGAGTAATGTTAACCTCAGGAAAGAATAACCAAGGTCTGCAATACAATAGGTCTGTGGTACATGTTGCATACCACAGATGTTGTAATATGTTGTACATGGGAATGCATGGAATGGATGGATATTGATCAGGTGCAGGCATTAGAAATTAGTTTAACTTGGCATAATGATCGGCATGGACATTGCAGGACAAAGGGATTATTTCTGTGCTGCACTGTTCTATGTGTTGGTCAGGGATGTGGTTGCAGACACACACACAAATACATATGCACACACATGCAGAGAGGCCACTGTGTAATGTTGGCTGCCACTAAACTGTGGACACTTGGTAAGAGTGGAACAGCTACAAATAATGGTGGAAGTAGGTTCGGGGGGGGGGGGGGAATTCACCTGGGATCAGAGAAAGATGGTTGGATGAAGCCGAAGCAAGCTGAATTGTACGACAAGCACAGTCAGGATCAAAGATCTTATGGGTCATGGCAGCTATCGAAAAAGTACGGAAATGGTAAGGGAGAATTTGTTTTTTAAACCCAAAGGATATAGATGTTTAACCAAAAAAAGGGGGGGCTGGCGATTGTTCCTTGTCAGCGTCGGAGGGAAGGGGGAGGAGGATGGTTTGAATTCCTCTTTCCCCTGACTCAGTATGAAGACGGGTCTCTATTCCGTTTGTCCAGAAATGCCGCCCGACCCGCTGCATTTTGTGTTTATCCTTTAATCTCTCAGCCTGATAGAGCAGAATCACCCTGAATTAGCATGACGCCATGATGGAAGCCGGTTACGGAAATGGCGCTGAAGATTACCCATAACCCACTACGGCTTTTTAGCGGAGTGGACCATCTTGCTCACTGGAAGATCTTTGGTCAGGATTACTGTGTGAAATATATGCGTCACATCACAGTAGACACAAAAAGCTGGAGTAACTCAGCGGGACAGGCAGCATCTCTGGAGAGATGGCATGGGTGACGTTTCAGGTCCAGACCCTTCTTCAGACCGTCATATCATAATTATGGAAACAGTCGGTGTTCTATTTACATTATAAGTCAATTCACGGTTCTAGGCAACAAAACAAAGCTAAAATAATGGGTATAAATGAAGCTGCAAATGGAGAAATAATGAGATTGACTAGTTAGACACTGCAAACAAACACAACATTGTGAAAATATCTCATTAACAACAGCCTTTCAACCCTTCATGAAGCACGACATGCAACAGCAATTTGGACCCTACAGTCATGTTTCTCCGATCATTAAAGTAATAATGCTGCAGATAAACCCAGTGTATTGTGCAGCTGGGCAGAGGCAGAATGAAGGCTTCTCTGCCCTTGTTTTTGGCTGGAATATGGGAAGAAATGACTGACCTTAGGACTTGCTGTGAGTGAGGTTCTTACAAGGGTAGATGAGTGTTTCATCTGGAATTGGGCAGAGGGACACAAACTACAATTGATTTCAGCTCCTGCACCCTGAACGTGAGTCCCAAAGCCAATATTTGGTGGAGGGGAAGTGGTTGCTTAGCAGGCACGAGACTGCTCACTTTTCCCTTTGTGTTACTTGATGGCTGATAAAGTGTTAGCAGCTATTGAGTTCTGACAAAGAGCCACATAAAATATTACTACATCACATTTTTGAGCATTTATACCTTCGCTGCAGTAATCTTAAAAGTTGATTATTTTTAATTTATATAATATATAAAAAGGCAATACTTAATAAATATTAAAACACTTAATCATAGACCATGCACCTGACTATGTGTAAAGTAGATTTGTATCAGACGTGCCTAATGCTGGCAGGAAATTCACTAGTCTAATCTTATCTGCATGCCGGGGGATGCCTGAAGAATTGTTTTATTCTAAAGAATGAGCTGGGATGTGTTTGCCATTATGTTCGAGTGAATGTAGAACGCTATCTGATAGTGCACAGCAGATTCAATGTGTTACACATATACAATTGATTGAGAAACTGAGCAAGGGGGTTGGGTGATGTGAAGATGTGTGTGTCTTTCTACGTTCCACTGCAAAGAATGTCCGTGCTGAACCAAGGTTGGCGGATGACCCAAGAACACTAGAACATCACTAAATGTTACCATTCACTTCTCAGTCTTGTGATTATAGGGACCAAGAGAAGTCTGAAGCCCCAATACAAAGAATGATGGCTGATGGTGGGCATCAGATGCCATTGTTAAACTATCTCCATTGACCAGGCCCTTCACAACAAACTAGGCACATAGTAAATGCAGGGAGGAACTGCAGATGCTCGTTTACACTAAAGATAGACAAAAAATGATGAGTTACTTGGCGGGTTAGGTAACATTTCTGGAGAAAAGAAATAGGTGACGTTTTGGGTCGACACCCTTCTTCAGACTAAAGAAGGGTCTCGTGCTGAAACGTCAATTATCCCTTTTCGCAAGAGATGCTGCCTGACCTGCTCAGTTACTCCAGCATTTTGTGTTCATCTAAGGTAAATAGTAATTTGCTCTATGCATCAACTCTCAGACATCCATTAACCATCTTGTGAAGGGGACCAATATCACAGCAACCAGCCTGTTTCCAGCTGGGAAATCAGCGCCTTTATGAATGATCCATTCAAAACACGAGGAGGCATTGAGTTAACACGGGTGCAGTCATATCACAAAACACGTGATCCTATTCCAAAATCCCAACAGAGTCCACTGCCTATGCAATTCCAGACTTGGCAATACGTGGCGACTCTATGTACCAAATGAGCGTTGATTAAAGCTGCCTTTGGTTCACCAAAAATGGAAAATCCCCAGCAAAGCAATCTCCATACACATGGGGGCCCCAACCAGCAGAATGGCAGAAGACTTAACGCAAACACCAGCACCACCATCCAATCTTTCCCCTGATTCCTCTAGCTTCTCATGAAAAAGTTAAAATCAAGTGATCCACATGTTTGCCTGACATTACCCAAACAGCTTCATCGTTTTATAGCCATACCAGAGTTAGCATGGGTTTAACAATCTCCACAAAACACCTGCAGGCAGCCAAGCAACATTCAACCCAGAAGGTTGTGTGGACTGCTGGCGAAGGACGGGAGGGGGGTGCCGGGGCTGGGGAGATGGGAGGGGAAGGAAATGGCCACAAAACACATTCCTCTGTCAGAACTCTTTATGTTCTCCATAGTCATTGTACAGCACTGTCAGGAATTGCTCCTCACAGATCTTTTTGACTTCTGTGTTCAGCTCCTGCCAGTTTATTCCCGGGGGCTTCATTTCGCTGTAGCGGCAGGAGAGATACTTCAAGGAGAGACGGCGAAGGGTGATCTTCGGCTCCCACAGGAGGCTTCTGCACCAGTTGCTCAGCTCTTCCAATTTGGACAGGATCAGACCAGCCTTCCTTTAGGTGATGAGTGGGTGAAGAGAGAGGGATAGGGAAATCAGGGAGAGACAACAAAGGGGTGAGTTGACATCGGAGGGGAGAGTGAGGGAGAGGCAAGGGCAAAATAAATGATGAGGGTGGGAGGGAGAGAGAGCGAGAGGAAGGGGGGAGAATGAGAGGGGGGAGAACGAGAGGGGGGAGGATGAGAGGGGAGAGAGCGAGACGGAGAGAGGGGGAGAGAGAGGGAAGAGGGAGAGTGATGGAGGGGGAGAGAGAGAGGGGGAAGGGGGGAGGGAGAAGGAGAGGGAGAGGGAGAGGGATGGAAAGAGGGAGAGGGAGAGGGAGAGGGAGCAAAGAAGTGGAGAGGACGAGGTAGATATAAGAAAAGCAGATGAGACAGGAAGTCAGAAATGTTAAGATAAGGGGCAGAGATTGAGGGTTTAAAGGTGGGAGAGAGAAGGTGATGATGGAACAATAAGGAGGAGTGGTGAAACAGAGATGGACATATAAGGGAAGAAGAATAAGTAGTATTAGGTTTAAAGTTATGCTGATGTCACAACTTTCATGTCAATCGTGAAAAAGAGAATTTGTACAAATGGGGGTTTGATCAAATATTATTAAAACTTTCAACTTACAACCTCAAATATCTTACAGCTTCAAATTGTGAGCCGCAGTTGTTTAGTTGATGACCACGGAAATGTAACAAAGGCTCCCACCATTTCATTCCTGTCTGTATTGACAAAGTGTCCCATTGGACAACTGGACCAGCACACCATCAATGGCAGAAATGTTGGGGACCGTTGTTCTGCAGAACTTGAGTATGTAATTTCAGCCAACTCCTTGGACGGCTGCTGAGAGAGTGGCAAGAAACTAAACTAACTTATGTGAATGGGTCTTGGCTGTTTGCATACTGTATCTCTAAACTAAACTAAACTAAACTGAAGGATTATCTCCAAGATAGAACTGATGTGACCAGCTTTTCCTTGTGCATTGGGTGTAGTTTAGCATGACAGAGCTTTCATAAGTAGGTTGAACAGTATCATGAGGCTTCCCCAAGCCGAAGAAATACTGCAGTGAAATGCACCTTCTGTAAAATTAATGACATTTGTGCATGCAATTTCAGACGATCCTACCACAGGATTTTTGTACATGTGGTAATCATTCAAAATTTCTTAGTAAATATTCAATAAAAACAGGCTTAATGCTGAACTTGGCAAAGTTATTTGAAGGATATACCTTGACGATAAAGTTGTGCAGGATAATCATATTTATAGCCCTTCACTGAAATACAGCTGCTAAACCTTGCTGAAACCTGTGCTTAGGTTTGATGTTTTAAAATTAAGCGGAATATTTACAAATGAATAAGGATTGAAAAAAACTAACAACCTGAGGCAAAACTCCCACCAGGGAAACCAATTTTAAAATAGAGTAGTGTATTGCATTAAATCCAGTGATCAAGTCCACCTTATACACCAGGAGCATTTGTAGCTTCTCCATTGTTCAAAGGCATTCGCCATTAGACTTAGAGATGCAGGATTGAACCAAGGTCTCTGGCTCTGTGAGGCAACAATTCTTCAAGCACTACACTGTTGCTACTGAAATCTACTTGATTTCCTGGTCTTTCTATGGCCTGCCCTTCCTTCACCCTAAACCTCTATCAGTAAATTCAGAAGGGTTTTCTATTTCTGAGGACACTGGTTCCTCATTTCATAAATTCTGCAACATATTCTTCATCACAGACTCGACAAGTCTTACAAAACCGCTACATGCTTTAATTAGGTGGAATAAAAGATGATCTTGGGTTTCTGGAGGGGGCCCTTCATTTCCCCAGAATGCGGCATATTATTCAGTATGATTCTCCTGCCTTATGGCAACAACATACACCTACTGTATCCTATTAGCAGGCAGGTGTGTGGTATTGTTAACATTGAAAGACCAATAGAGAGAAGGACCAGTAAAGGGGTTTCAACAATAATAGTTAATCCTGAGAGTGTTCTCCATGTTCAGAATGATACTGCTGTAAACTGGTTGCAGTTTATCATTTGCCCAATTATTGAGGAGAGCAGCAGTGGAAATTGTGAATGTTCACAAACCATAGATAAAGGCAAACGGAGCCAAAAAATGAGTACTGTAAGCCATTGAGGTTTGGAGCAGAAGACCACAGGCAGAAATTGTTGTTGGTACATCTGTGCTCTAGTTTTAGTTTAGTTTAGTGATACTGGGTGGAAACAGGCCCTTTGGCCCACCGACTCTGCACCAACTAGAGACCACCCATACACTAGTTCTATCCTACACGCTGGAGACAATTCACAGAAGCCAATTAACCTACAAACCTGTATGTCTATGGAATGTGGGAGAAAACCGGAGCACCCGGAAAAAACCCACACGGTCACAGCGAGAATGTGCAAACTCCGTTCAGACAGCACCCATAGCCAGGATCGAACCTAGGTCTCTGGCACTGTAAAGCAGCAATTCTACCACTGTGCTGCTCTGCCACTGTGCAGCCCCTGTGCTTTGGTGTGCTGGCATTGAAGTGTTCTTGGTTATGCAGAGAAACATATTTTATGTATCTGTGCTTGTGGTTCATGCCCAGCCATCCATCTATCATGCGTTGGAAGGAACTGAGACGTCTGAAGAAGGGTCTTGACCCGAAACGTCCCCCATTCCTTCCCTCTAGAGATGCTGCCTGTCCCGCTGAGTTACTCAGCATTTTGTGTCTATCATCCATTTATCATGTTGGCTCAACGTTTCTCTCTCCATTGGCACAACCTGACCTGCTGGGATTGTTCCACAGCCCTTATATCAGAATCTCCTAACACAGATAAAGACGTGTTCCCCACTGACTCAGCTACCTGGTCTTACTCCATCATAGCTATTCCCTTTACCCTATCAATCCAGCCCACTTCATACACAGTAAATTTGCAGCTGCATTTCAGAGAAGAGCTTGTTTTCGTCACATTCCCAGGTCAGACAAAGTGTCTTCAAATTGAAACGTTTAGTTTAGTTTATTGTCACGTGTATCGAGGTACAGTGAAAAGCTTTTGTTGCGTCTAACCAGTCAGCGGAAAGACTGTACATGGCTACAATCAAACCGCCCACAGTCTACAGATAGATGATAAAGGAAATAGTGTTTAGTGCAAGATAAAGTCCAGTAAAGTCCGATTAGAGATAGTCCAAGTTATAGTATGCTTTTGTTTCAGATTTTCAGCATCTGCAAGAATAAGATTAGCAGATGTACAGGAACATCAAGACCTTTAAGTCACAGTCTGACTTGGAAACAGTTCCCACTAAAACTTGGTGAAATTAGGGATGGGACATTAGCACTTTGATTGAAAGATACAACACAGGAACAAGCCCTTTAGTCCCCCGTCCACACCGATCATCGATTACTCTAGTTACTATGTTATTCCAGTTTAGCATTAGCATCCACTCCCTAGACACTGGGGTCAATTTACAGAGGCTTGCAAACCTGCATGTCCTTGGGATGTGGGAGGAACCTGGAGCATCTGGAGGAAACCTATGCAGCCACAGAGAGAATGCGCAAACTCCACACAGACAGCACCCGAGGTCAGGATCAAACCTGAGTCTCTGGCACTGTGTGGCAGCAGCTCGATCATCTGTGCCACTGTGCTGCTCTGTCACCCATGAGGAGTTTTTTAATTCATCTTTCCCACTCCTTGCCCAGCTGAGTTTCATGGTCTGCCCCCCTGTAAATGGTTGAAGTTGACTGACCTTGGTCCCAATTCATCTTCACAGCGCCAAGTAAATTCTCCAAAGTGCTCATAGTCCTGGTTGTAGTGATAATAGACACGGTGTAGAGTAGAGGAGCCCAGATCCATTAGCGTATTGTATGCAGTTTGCTGTTCCTTTCCACTTGTGTAGCCATTGAACAAGTTATAGATTTTGTCAGCAATTTCTGGAAGAGAAATCAAAGTAAATCAGTTAACAGGGGATACAAGGAAATGCAGATAATGGAATATTGACCAGTGTGAAGAAGGGTCCCGACCCAAAACATCACCCATCAATTCCCTCCACACATGCTGATTGATCCATTGAATTTCATTTTTTTTAGCGATACAACATGGAAACAGGCCCTTTGGCCCACTGCATCCATGCCAACTCGTTGATCACCCATTCACACTAATTCTATGTTATCCACTCCCTGCACACAAGCGGCAGTTTACCAATCCCAATTAACCTGCAAACTGTGTGATTTTGGGATGTGGGAGGAAACCAGAGCACCGGAGGAAATCCACGCAGTCACAGAGAGAACGTGCAGACTCCACACAGAAAGCACCCGAGGTCGGGATCGATGACTCTACTCGGTTAGTCATTGCCATTGTTGAATAATCATTGGAGGGAACATTAATATTCAAATGTGTAAAAAAAAGAATGTAAAAGGGGATCTATTCCAGGCAACTATGATAACGAGAGCAATAACTAACTGAGTAAATTCATAGCCACACAGCCCAACTTGTCCAATGCTGACCAAGCTGCCCCATGTCCCCACGTTTGGCCTGTATCCCTTTGAACCTTTCCTATCCATGTGCCTGTCTAAGCGTCTTTTAAATGTTTTTATGGTATCTTCCTTGACAACATCCTCTGGCAGCTAGTTCAACACATAATGTATGAGCAATCTAGATGAAGCTGCTAATACTAGAGGGAGAAGCTACACAGCACAATGCCAAGCTTGATTAAATTATGCTAATCTGGACCCCCTCCCCATGTCCCCTCCCGCTTTCTTTCACCACCCCTCACCAGTTCCTCACCTAGACTCACACCTAATTCTCCCCCCACCCCTTCACCTACATTCCTTCCTCTAGCTTCACAACTTGCAACTTCAATCCTTTTGCCTCATACCTTCTGTCATTTTATCTCTGGCCTTTGTCCAACCATGTGCCTATAAACACCCTCCCCTTACTTGTATCCAGCTATTATTTACCAGGCTTTGTCCCCCTCTCCCAGGTTTCTCCCACCCTCCCCACCACAATCAGCCTGAAGAAGGGTCCGACCCAAAACGTCACCTATCCATGTTCTCCAGAGATGCAGCCTAACCCACTGAGTTACTCCAGCAATTTTTGTCTTTTTTTTGGAAACCAGCATTTGCAGTTTCTTCTTTCAATGGTCGTTTGGGTTCGACAACATTTTTGTGCAAGAGTTGTGCAATGCAAGATGTTTTGGGGTTGGCAGAAAATGTTTTGAGTTAGGGGGCACCATTTTCACCCGGTGGGTGCCCAGGCTTCACTGAAACCCATCAATTAGAGAGATAGTCCAGAAATCTAACTACTGAGAAAACTATCCTAATTTTCATGACTTCTACTGATATCAGATGGCATGCATTATTGATATTTTGAAGGCAGCAGCTGAAGAGTAATGTGTTTTAAATTTTGATGCTGAACCTTCAGGTGAACTTTGCCAGTTGGATGCTTTAGCCAGGAAACTTCTTTTTGAAGTCTACATTTAGAAGGAGAGCAAGTGGCATCTTTATTGTTCCCCGTATTAGCCCAAGGAGAGAAATGTGAATCTCATTGTTTGATGCTCTTATCTGTCCTGTACAATTTAAATCACTTGTTTATGCCTGGTTTCTATCTGCTGAGTGATCCATTTGCTTTGCATAAAAAGAATTACGTGGTAATATTTGATATTTTACCTCTAGATAAAAGTTATGGTTCACAAAAATTATCATATGTGATTAGATACTGGAGAGTCGGTAACTCTACAACAATATACAAATCAACAAGAAGGGCAGTGCAGTGGTGCAGCTGGTAGAGCTGTGCCTCTCGGTGCTAGAGACCCGGGTTCACTCCTCACCTTGAGTACTGTCTATGTGGAGCCTCCACGTTTTCTCTGTGACCACGTAGGTTTCCTCTGGGTGCTACTGTTTCCTCTCGCATCCCGAGCACATGCGGGTTTATGGGTTAATTGGCCTCTGTAAAATTCCCCCTAATGTTCAGAGAGTGGATGAGAAAGTGGGGTAACATAGACCTGGGGTGAACGGGTGATCGATGGTCAGCGTGGGCCGAGGGGCCTATTTTCATTCTGTATCTTTCAATGATTCAGCGAAGACACAAGAGACTGCAGATGCTAAAATCTTGAGCAAAAAACAAAGTACTGGTGTATCTCAGTGTGTCAGGAAGCATTTGGGGAGGGAATGGACAGGTGACATTTCGGGTCGGGTCCCAGGCTGCAGACAAATAAATGGACAAGAGGTAGGGTGTTTAATAATTATATAGAACAGACGGTGTATGATGGGACCAGTACGTGGAGATAATCCAGGATCTATTGCATTTATGCAATCTAAAGCCTGTTTAACCAGAAAGTTGCTGTCTGAAAGGTACCTTTAGCCTTGACATCATCCACGAGTGGACAGGGCACTTTAACAGCAACTGCACTGGGCCTGGAGCGCCTCCCAGTGTTGTCTACGGTCCACAAGGTAAACCTGGGTTGAACATAAAAGATTCCCAAAGTTAGCTGATAGACAATACGGTTAACTTATTTATCTTCAAAATCTGGGCAGAAGTGCACACTGGCACCTGCAAAGTGTGGCCGCTACAGAAGATACTAGCTAGACTGAAACCAGCTGCGAATCAGCTGGAATCCAGTTCAGAACAGAAATAGCACTAGCCAACATCTAAGCAGAAGCAGATCCGCGTTATATATTTAGACAGTTTGGCAGAACAGGTGGTGCACAAACTTCACTTGTAAGAATGAACAGAGCATCAGACAAGAGTCAGACCAGATGTGGCTCCGCTTGGGATGCTTTGATTTCACACATAATCTCTTCCCTTTATACTGCTGCTGTCCCCTGCAAAGCAGAAAGTGTCAAAGCACAATGTAAGAGGTGGTGCAAAGGTAACTTTGAGTGAAAAATTTGATAGGCTAAAGAGTCAGCATATTTTCAGAAGGGAATATCCCAGTTAGTGGAAGTAGGCTCAGTGTGCTAGAGTTCTTTTGTAAACTTGCACCTGCAGTTGCTTGTTTCTCCGTACTAGAGTTTGTGGCACAATGGCGCAGCTGCAGAGTTGCTGTCTTCGAGTGCCAAAGACAGTGGTTCGATCCTGACTATGGGTGCTGCCTGTATGGAGTTTGTACGTTCTCCCTGTGACTCTGTGCAGTTTCCTCCCACATTCCAAAGACATACAGGTTTGTAGGTTAATTTGCTTCGGTATAATGGTAAATTGTACCTCGTGTGTATAGGATAGTGCTAGTGTACGGGGTAATCGCTGGTCAGCATGGACTGAAGGACCTGTTTCCATGCTGTATCTCTATAATCCTCTAGCGGGTCAAATTTGCCCCCTGCGGCCAGGGGTCTGGAACTCCGGCCTGGCTGGAGCCAGCAGATCCGTTCCCATAGCCGACTTCCGAGGCCAACTTTGCGGGCCAGTATCTCTGTTGCTCCAACAAAATGGATAATCCAAAAAGACTCTGGGACCAAGGGTGTGGGAACATCGGTGGTGGACCTGTAGCCATTATTTTTTATTAATACCCAACACACTTCTCATTTAAGACATTAAAATACCAATATGAGGTGTTGCACTTTGTTATGTCAAACCATGGCAGGACTTACACAGTAAGTGGTAGAGCCCATGAGAGTTTTGCAGAAAGAGAGATTTGAAAGTGCAGGTGCACGTTTCCCTGAAAGTGGCGAGTAAGGTTGTATAGTGCAGTGGAGAAGGTATTTGGTATACTTGTCATCATTGGGAAGGAGAACGAGAACAAAAATTAGACATCGTAAGACAGCAGTACAAGTCATGGTGGGACCACACTTGGAGCACTACGTGCAGTTCTAGTCACCGGATTATAGAAAGGATGTCATTAAATTAGAAAGAACGCAAAAGAGATTCACCAAGTTGTTACCTCGGCTTGAGGGCTTGAGTTATAGGGAGAGGTTATTGGGAGAGTCTAGGACCAGAGGTCATAGCCTCAGAATTAAAGGATGTTCCTTTAGGAAGATGAGGAGGAATTTCTTTAGTTAGTGGGAGGTGAATCTGTGGAATTCATTGCCACAGAAGGCTGTAGAGACCATATCAGTGGATATATTTAAGGGATATGAGCCAACAACAAGTCAATGAGACTAGCCCAACATGCCAAATTTGTCAGCATAGGTAAGGTGGGCCAAGTGACATGTGTCCATGCTGTACAGCTCTATGACTCTGTGACTCAATTGCACTGAAGTTCGATAAATTTCCCAATGAACTAGGTGAGATTAAAGTGCAGCTGAGTATCGGGGTCCATATGAGTTTAGGTGGAGCATGTGAAACAGGAGAATGGAGAAACAGGGAACTGCAGATGTTGGTTTACAAAAAAAAACACCAATTGCTGGCAGAACTCACCAGGTAAGCCCTTGTATCTGTCAAAATGTCTTTCAAAAATGCTAAATCTCTGGAGAAGATTAATAGGTGACGTTTTGATTTGAGACCCTTCTTCAGATTGAAGCAGGCATTTTTGTCTGTCTATGAGAGTTTAAATGGAGCGCAGGAAACATGGCCCTGGTGAGTTTAGAGGGGGCACAGGATGCATGGCCACTGTGAATATAAAAGTACGTGTAAAAAAGTACCCGAGTGAATTTAAAAGAGCATGGAAGTCAGAGTCCTAGGGATTCAAAGGGAGCATAGGAATAATGTCTCATTGAGTTTAAAGGGAGCTCGAGAAACAACATATAGCGAGTTAGATGCTATACTATCGAGACTTCTGAACAGTAGGTTATCAGTGCTTTACATTCTCAAAAAAATCAACATTCAGTTCCGAATGGAAGTGACAGTGTTTTCCACTTCAGTGCCATCGGTCTTACTTTCCAATGCCAATCAAGATTCCCCATCTACACTCGTCCTACCTGCCTGTATTTGGCCCATATCCTTCTAAACTATTCCTAACCACATAGCTTGCCAAATGTCTTTTAAATGTTGACACAGTACCAGTCTCACTTACCTCTTCCGGCAGCTCGTTCCATATACCCACTGCACGTTGTGTGGAAAAAGTTGCCTCTAAGTTTCCCATTAAATCGTTCCCCTCTTGCCCTAAACCTATATCTTCTGGTACAGCAAAGAGGGGCAGAATAGAAATAAACTCTCAAAATTCTAAATATTAATTTATACTCTCTATTTCAAAATAGTTGTATTTCAAAATAGTCTTGATGGTGAAACTTCCGTTTGGAGGAGCCTTGGGGAGTTGAGACTACATCCATCTCGGTTACCCATTTTGGTTGCATTCCAAATGTCTGGTTGCAGAAGGCGGATATGCTTAGATTATAAGACAGCAGAGGTAAGTTTAGCTACATAGTTCAATAATAGACTTCCTTTGTACTCACCACACAAAAATGCTTCAACCCAGAGTGAGTAGCTCACAGACACTTGGACTCGTCAACACTTATGAAGAATTGAGTGAGAATTCAAAGTTATTATTAAACACCAGCACAGGTGCTTTGGACTGGAATAAGATTAGACTTTGGAATGCTTGGTTCAACCTTTGACACCACCTCCTTTCACCAACTAGTCTGACCACATGTAAAGTTATTCAAGGTTAAGCAGCGATAGAGCAAAGATTTTAAGCCTGTACATACACTGAACTATGTCAATACTTTGCCTGAGGCTGTAGCTTAATGTATGGACTGTTATTGACGTACATTAGTACATCAGCCCAGCTGGTTTGAACTTTTACCCTGGGCTCAATGTAAATGATTTAGATTAAGACTACCAAAAGACCAGAGGTGTTCAGAGGATAGAAGACATAAAGAGTCAATGTCAAGATTTATATATTAATTTGTTCGTAGCATGATAATTAATTGGATGACACAACACGCGATTGGTGCTACTGGATGGTTCTTGGTTCTTGGTTACTTGGTCCTCCAAAATATTCCAACTGGAATTTAAACTGGTGGTGAAGGGCGGGGTTAAGCCAGAGATGGTTATTGGGAAGAAAGTGCCACTTTAACTTTAGTTGCATCTGGCTGGGCAACCGTGGTTTGGTACTAACATTTGGTACTATAAAAATGGACAGGAATGGTTTATAGGTATATGACATCTTGGTCGGCATGGGCAATTTGGGATGAAGGGGTTTCCACGTTGTATGAACTCCAGTTCCCTTCACCGGTAAAGCTGCCGGGTTTCTGACACCGTAACTTGGCTGCTTGTCCAAAAGCATAACTGCTCTCTCTCATCAGCCCTCCAAAGTGAGGGCTGAAATTATATACACAATTTTGCAGAACAATGGTCACTGACATTTCTGCCAAAGGGCCTGTTTCCACACTGTATAACTCTGTAACATATAACAACATAACCATATAACAATTACAGCATGGAAACAGGCCTTCTCGGCCCTTCCAGTCCGTGCCGGCCATTTATTTTCCCCTAGTCCCATCTACCTGCACTCAGACCATACCCCTCCATTCCCTTCCCATCCATATACCTATCCACTTTACTTTTAAATGTTAAAATCGATCCTGCCTCCACCACTTCTGCTGGAAGATCATTCCACACAGCCACCACTCTCTGAGTAAAGAGGTTCACCCTCATGATACCCCTAAACTTCTGTCCCTTAATTCTCATGTCATTCCCTCTTGTTTGAATCTTCCCTACCCTCAATGGGAAAAGCTTATCCACAACATGTTGAACATGTCGTTGATAGATACTGTGGGTGATCGTGTCACTGAGTCTCAGCACAGCAAGTTCCCGGACTTGTCGTTAGAACATCTTGATAACAATTCCAGACCACAGTTTACACTATCAATAGGACATTATTTTGGTATATGCTTTTGATGTATTAAAATCCAAATGAAATATGTGGTACCTTAGTGAGAATTCTCCCAGAGATTACATATCTTACATTGATACTTCACAATGATCTAGAAGTGGGACTGTTAATTTGTGGAGTCCATGTCTGATCTTGCAACAATTCTATTCAACACACCCCCCCCACCTTCCTCCCCTCTTTAGCCAGAGGATGGTGAATCTGTGCAATAATGTGCCACAGACGGCATTGGAGGCAAAGTCAATGGATATTTTTAAGGAGGAGATAGATAGATTCTTGATTAGTACAGGTGTCAGGGGCTATGGGGAGAAGGCAGGAGAATGTGATTGAGAAGGAAAGATAGATCAGCCATGATTGAATGGCAGTTTCAGACTGAAGAAGGGTCCTGACCCAGAACATCACCCATCCTTTTTCTCCAGAGATGTTGCCTGACCTGCTGAGTTACTCCAGCATTTGTGTCCGTCTATGAGAGGAATGTTAATAGTGCTGAATCCTTCCACTTT
Organism: Raja brachyura; assembly: GCA_963514005.1. The sequence continues at coordinate 28,233,460 of OY740790.1, forward strand.
GGCTACATGGGAATTGTGGAAAGTGTGGCTTGCTGACAATGTGTTTGGGCACAACAAGGTCAGGCATGGTCTTGCAATTCGCACTGCGAGACCCCTGTCCAGATGGAGTCAATAGGTTAAGGCCAGCGTATTGGTGTATTAGCATTAAATGTATCGAGATGCAGTGGACAACTTTTCATTGTACACAGGCAAATCATACCAGACATGAGAACATCAGGTAAAGGAAAAGAGAAGATAAACAGACTGCAGAATATAGTTTGCAGCTACAGAGAAAGTGCAGATTAAAGAAAAAGTGCCAGGGCCGCAATGAGGTAGGTGGGAAGACCTGGAAATTCATCCTCAGCAGGTGAAAGAGCTGCAGTAATCTGATGGCAGTGTGGGAAGAAGCTGTTTTTGAATTGGATGGTATGTGCTTTCAAGCTTTTGTATCTTCTGCCAAACAGATCATAGCTGGAGTCAGCAGAGAGCAGAGGCAGGTCAGGGGGCAGAGTGTGTTCCCCACCCACAAGGTGAGTGGAGCTGTCTCTGTGGGAGGTAGCTCATCTCCCACACCACTGCCTGACTGCCTTCGATATGACTCCTCACATCAATCAAGATATTGGAGTTCCATCTTCCGATTACTTCAGTAGAACTGGACAGTAGTTCTTTCAAATTACCTCTCTACTCAAGCTTAGGTATTAAGGATCAAATGGCTAATCACATTCACAACTAATACTGTTTTAATTTGAGAGCATTTGTTGGGAAAGGAATGAGACACAAGAACCGTGACATCCTTCTCGTCTCTGGTCCAGTTACAGCATCTAATTCCATCCATGATGATGGCCATTAATGCAGTAAAGCTTGGGGATCAAATCCGGGAACTTGCTGTGCTGAGACTCAGTGACACGATCACCCACAGTATCTATCAACTATCAACATTATCAAAACCTTGTTTGATTATTTATCCTTCATAAACCATAGAAACAAACTTTAAATACCACACCGTGTCAAAACAATTTCTAAATTGCAACGTTACTGGTTTAGGCATAAAATGCTGGAGTAACTCTGTAAATTCAGACTTCAGTCTGAAGAAGGGTCTCTACCCAAAAGGTCACCTATTACTTTTCTCCAGAGATGTTGGCTGACCCCCGGGTTACTGCAGCATTTTATGTCTATCTTCAGTGTAAACCAGGCTTTGCAGTTATTGACTTGCTCCATATCCTGATTGGATTTAAAGAATATTCCAATGGCTTCATCCCAGCATTCGAATAAATGATAGATTACCAAGGCTGAAAAATCAGATTCCTGTGCCAACTTTATATAATGGAGGGTCAAAGCAACTCTTGCCTCAACAACATCAAAAACACTGAAGGCACTGATCTTACCACATTGCTCAAGCTGGTGTTGTTAGTATGGTTTTCCAATTTAAATACATGCACATGTTTGCAGTTAGAGAGTCTAAGTCTTGAGCATCAGATCCAAGAGACAGTGAGCGATATGGCCACAAAACATCTGCAGGCACCATGACCATCAGCTCGTTTGGCACAAGCCCCACGTTCAAAACATTACCCACTTGCGCTCAGCCACCTTCTATCTCAGTATCGCCCATCTGTTCCAAATTATTCCAAACAGATGATAGAACCTATGACCTCTTTCAAGTTGAGAAAGCATTAACTCTCACAAAACTGGCTGCTGAGAGCGAATGTAACCTGTTTGGGCAACAGCAAAAATCACCTTAACCAAGTGGCTCCCCACTCAATATATCTACGTCGTTGATGAACCATGTCAGTGCTGAGTTCCTCACACTATCCTCAGAGCCAAGCACAACCAATGCAAAGTTTGCCGTTCCCTCCACATCCTTCACCTCCAGAACTCTCCAAGGATCAATCCTGGACATTCTTCTCCTTCTGCTTCGGTTGGTAGAGCCGCTGATTCACAGCACCGGACCCAGGTTCAATCCTGACCTCGGGTGCTGTCTATGTGACTGCAGGGGTTTCTTTGGGGTGCTCTGGCCTCCTGTTGATAGGTTAATAGGCCACAATAAATTACCCCAACTGTGTAGATGAACGGTAAATGTGGGGGAAATAAAAACTGGGATTATTGTTAGTTAACCGTAAATGGGTGATTGATACTTGGCATGGACTGTGTGTGCTACAGGACCTGTTTCTGTGGCTCTATCACTCTCTTCAATCTGCTTTCTGTAAAATCCATCTCTGTGAACTGTCCTTCAGGATAGGTATGCACCAACCAGAACAAAGAGACCAGACTTTAGTACCACAGTCCCAGTATTTGTCATTCTCACTGTATTCTGGTCAACAAATGAAGAGCACATTAAACATTGTGAGACCATTCATGAATAAATGAAATAACTTAGAACATGCACTAATTAAATATCAGGCCAAATAATAAAGTCACAATTTACAACTCTTCAATCATTTCATCTCACCTTTTCTGTTTTTTCATCTCTGGCCTCTGTCCAACCTTCGTCTGCTAACAACAACCCCCCCCCCCCCCCCCCCGCAGAAGGGAAACATCACCTATCTATACAACTTGATAATTAAACTAGTACTGAGGTTACACAAGATAACAGTGAAATTTAGTACCCTGATGGTTATCGCCGCCATGGCTTGATGACAGCTGTATATTCTCCACATGTTTATGTGTGATGGACACTAAAATGCAAGGCTATTTTTCAGCACATCAACAAAACAGTGAGTTCACCATGACTTGTCAGTCCAAATGGGCTCAGCAGTTAATGAGGGATTGTGCTTTGTCTCCAGACTGATCTGATTATCAGTCGATGAGGTATGAGTGAATAATGCATCCAGCTGAAATAATGACATTTTAAGCAAAGATTTCAAATTTAAAACAACAGGCGGAAGATGCAAAAGCTTGAAAACAAGTACCACCAGATTCAGCTTCTTCCCTGCTCAACGGTCCTCTCATAAGCTTAGAATCTAGTGCCGATCTTTCGACTTATCTTCTTATGGCCATTGCTCTTTTATTTTATCTGCCCTCTCTCTGCAACTGCAACTTTATGCTGTACTCTGGTATTTTATCTTTGGACAGCCTGATGGCACAATTTTAAGGTGAGAACAGCAAAGTTCAAAGGAAGATGAGTGGGGAAAGGTTTTTTTTGCACAAACAATGGGTGCCTGGAACACACTGCCAGGGGTGGTGGTGGAGGCAGATGCGATAGTGGCATTTAAGAGGGTTTTAGATAGGCACATGGATGTGCAAGGAATGGATAGTTTAGTTTATTGTCATGTGTACCGAGGTACAGTGAAAAGTTTGTTTATGGATATGGATCATGCTTAGGTAGAGGTAATTAGAATAACATGGTATCATATTCCGAACAGACATTGTGGGCCAAAGGGCCTGTTCCAGTGCTGTACCATTTATGATACATGTATATGGTTTGATTGTGCACATGATATACATGTATAGGATGGGCTGATTGGATATAACAATGTTTTCATGCGTTTCAATATATATGGCAATAATAAACTAATTCCAACACCAATTTTTAACTCAACAGCTTAATTTGAAAGTTTAGAAATTGAGAACAAGATTTGATGGCCTGGGTTCACAAACTGCAGTTATTTTAATGCCAGTATCAAATTAGTTCAAGAATTGAGTTGGACATGTGTTAGAAAGTACACCTGTCAAAACAGGCTGGGCCACAGCTCAGTACCAAAGTGGAAATAATTGAAGTCAAATTAAGGACGCAAGAGAGAAACGCAAAGAGGAATAAGTAGCCAGCCTTATGCTTTGAATAAACATCATGCAAATGTGATGGGGAAGCAGGTCATATTGAACAGCATCTTTAGAATTGATTAGCATTAGCCTGGGTCATTAATGATCAAATCCTAAATGAGAGAGGGTTAAAAATGGGAGAGACACTCTCTCATTTGGGGTGGCACAGTGTCGCGACAGTAGAGTTGATGCCTTAGGATGTCCGAGACCTGGGTTCGATCTTGACTACAGGTGCTGTCTGTATGGAGTTTGTACGTTCTCCCTATGACCATGTGGGTTTTCACTGGGTGCTCCAATTTCCTCCCCTAATCCAAAGACATACAAATTATGCTGGTTAATTGGCTTCGGTAAAATTGTAAATTGTCCTTAGTGTAAGGTTAGCGCTAGTGTACGGGGTGATCGCTGGTCAGGTGGACTTGGTGGACCGAAGAGCCTATTTCCGTGCTGAATCTCTAAAGTCTAAAGTGTGCAGCACGCTGGCGCAGCTGTAGAGTTGCTGCCTTACAGCGCTTGCAACGCCGGACACCCGGGTTCGATCCCGACTCCGGGTGCTGTATGCACAGAATTTGTACATTCTCCCCGTGGCAGCGTGGGTTTTCTTCGAGATCCTTTGTTTCCTCCCACACTCCAAAGACACACAGGTTTGTAGGTTCATTGGTTTGGTATAAGTGTAAATTGTCACTAGTGTGTAAAGGTAAAATAGTGTTAATGTGCATGATTTGCTGGTCGGTGCAGACTTGGTGGGCCGAAGGGCCTGTTTCCGCGTTCTCTCCGTAAACTAAACTAAAGTGAGGGAGATACCAGACTTCACTGAACTTGAAGCTTGGATTTGTGTCCTAAGTGCTGGAAGAGTTAAACATATGGAATAGAAATTAAAATACGGATAGTTAAATTATTACATTGAAATCTTTAACTCAGCTGGATGGATAGAACATTGAACTACTGTACAACTTTAATTTACAGTCACCTTATATGACTGTGTTTTGATACCAATCTTATGAATAATTAAAGCAACAAAAAGATTAGATCATCAATCATTACCATCCATTTATAACAATGATTGACCACAATGTCAAAATGGAGGCTTGGCAGAGGTGAAATCAAACTTCAGCTGAAAGAAACAGAACTCTCTGTTGGGAATTAGAATCAGATCTAACCAAAGAGCAGACTAAACTTCAAAGTTATCATGACCTTCAATGTTGATATCTGTCCAATCTTCACAAAACCATGTTTGATGAGATCATTTGCTGAAAACTTCCGAGCAATAACGTTGCATTAATGAGATAAGAATGGTGCACAAAATCTCTGTCCCAACACAAAAGCCTTTATAATTGGAAACACACAGACTAATGTAATTGCACACTATACCCTGGTTGCAAATGGGTTCCATCTTTATAGAGGTCCATAAGTACATTTTATCCACAAAAAGGAAGATACACAAAAATCACTCAATAACTACACCTACAATGAATGGCATCAAAAGCACATAAGGTCTTGATGTAAAATTGAAATTACACTTTTTCTACCAGTCAAAGATTACAAGGAAAAGGCAGGAGAATGGGGTTTAGAAGGAAAAATAGATCAGCAATGATCAAATGGTGGGGTAATTCGATGGGCCGAATGGCCTAATGTTGCTCCTATGTTTTATGGTCTGATAAGACATAAGAAAGAACAATAGTTAAAAATGGTAAGAGAATGCAAACTACTTCTGCTAGGCACAAGGAACTACAGATGTTGATTTACCAAAACATTGAAATTACTCAATGGATCAGGCAACATCTCTGGAGAACATGGATAGGTGATATTTCAGGTCCCTTCTTCAAACTGGCAAAACTAGTTCTGCCATTCATATGTGCATATGTGCTGGACTCTTGAATTGAATAATTTTAAGGGATCGTGTTCATAAGCAGGGACTCCTGTAAGTCAAGCTACAGTAACCCAGGGATGTTCGGTATAGTTTCACAAAACCAGGCTGGTTATCATTGGGAAAGCCATGGCTTTATGATGAAATGTGGATCTTTCCACAGTCCTATCTACACTGGTCCCACCTGCCTGCGTTTGTTACTAGTCCCAGTAAACCTATCCTATACCATGTACCTGTCTAAATGTTTCCGAAATGTTGCAATAGTAACTGCCTTAACTGCCTCCTCTGGCAACTCGTTCCATTCACCCACCATTCTTTGTGTTAAAAAAAAAATGTTACCCCTCAGGTTTCTATTAAATCTTTCTCCCCTCACCTTAAACCTATGGCCCCTGGTTCTCGATTCCCCAACTCTGGCAAGAGACTGTGCGTTTTATCGATTACCCGACCATACCCAATTATTGAAATAATTTTGAAATTTACCCGTCCTCCTTATAAGCATGTCACCATCCCTCCCTTCCATGGGTGAGAGGAGCCACTCATTGCCACATGGATATGGATGAGAAGGAGCTCTGTGCTTGGACAGCTTTGATAATTGGGCACCACTGAATAGTGAGCAGAACATATATCAACCTTTCAGCATGTTCCCTGGAGAAATTTAATTTAAACAGTTTGAATTTGACTCTGGATTATAGTTGGCAAAGTTTGCTCAAACGTGGGAGTGTTATAGGAATACTGCCAATGTCTGTAAGAAGGTTTAGAAGGTACAGAATTTCTCTGATGAAAAAGCGCAGGAGAAACCTAATGTAGAAACAAGGAACTGCAGATGCTGGTTTACAAAAATGGACACAAAGTGCTGGAGTAACTGCGTGGGTCAAGCAGCATCTCTGGAGAACACAGATGGATGACATTTCAGGTCACGACCCTACTTCAGATCCAGGGACAGTTTCGTCCAAGGACACCCATGGACTATTTTTAATTGAACTGTACTGAGTTTTATTTTGCACTAAACATGATTCCCTTTATCATGTATCTGTGTACTGTAGTAGCTCGATTGTAATCATGTATAGTCTTTCCGTTGACTGGTTAACATGCAACAAAAGCTTTTCACTGTACCTCAGTCAGCGGCATGACTTCAGGAAGCGAAGCAGTATACATACGTTGATGGCACCGAAGTTGAGATGGTTGAAAGCTTCAAATTCCCAGGAGTAAATATCACCAACAACTTCTCCCAACCACCCCATATTGAAGTAATGACCAAGGAAGCACACCAATTCCTCTACCTCCTTAGAAGTCTTAGGAAGTTTGGCATGTCCCCAATAATGCTCACCAACTTCTACAGATGCGCTATAGAAAGCATTTTACTGGGATGCATCACAGCTTGGTTTGGAAACTCTGCAAGAAATTGCAGAGAATTGAGGACACAGCACAGACACAAACCAACAGCCCTACCATTGACTCAATGTACACCACATGCTGCCTCAGCAAGGCCACCAGCATAATCAAGGACCCTGGCCACTCCCTCTTCACGCGCCTCTCATTGAGCAAAAGGTATAGAAGTGTGAAAATGCACACTCCAGATTCAGAGACAGTTTCTTTCCTGCTGTTATCAGGCAACTGAACCATCGAATTGACAACTACAGAGCAGTCCTAAACTACTATGTACCTCATTAGAGACCCTCAGTCTATCTTTAATCAGACTTTACTGACTTTATCTTGCATTGCTATTCACGTTATTGCCTTTATCATGTATCTATACACTGTGGATGGCTCGACTGTGATCATGTATAGTCTTCCCGCTGACTGGTTAGCATTCAACAAAGCCTTTTCACTGTACCTTGGTGACATTAAACTAAACTCATAAACTAGACTTAAACTCAGTACATATGACAATAAACTAAACTAACTGACAAACAGTTGCTTCATCTTTGATTTTACGTATAACAGGATTGATGGATTTAACAGGTGAGCTCAAAGCTGGAGGTCTTGACACTCTGAAGTTAGCTCCTTTCTGAACATTTTGCCTTATTGATTCCAGCCATGTTGTTAAAACAAGGTGGGCTCTGAAGGGAATATGCAACCTCTGGATAACATAGTGGAAACTAATGGAACTAATTAACTTGATCTTACTTGAAACACCTCCTGGATCCAATTTGAATGTAATACTAACAAAACCAATAACAAAGTCAACACCTTCCTTTTCACCACACCATCATAATGCCCACCCACCCTTCTATCTCTGGGGTATCATGCAGGTACCATATACAATGGTTATAACCTGTATTTACATGACATCCTAAATATACCATAGCTTCATTGGAGTTTGATGTTAACAATTAACACACATGCCAAAATACACATGCCAGATATTACCATAAAAAATAGGGTTTTAAGTGTTTCGGGCTTAAGCACGAACATTGGGTGAAAGAAATCAAGGATGCTGAAGAGGGCAGAAATTGAAGAAGATAGTGTTAAGACTTTAGACACGGGCCTTTTGGCACACTGAGTACGTGCTGACAGGCGATCATCCCGTACACTAAATCTATCACTAACACTAGAAACAATTTATGATTTTTTTGTAGCATGGCCAATCAACCTACAAACATGTACATCTTTGTAGAGTGGGAGGAAACTGGAGCACACAGAGAAAACACCGCAGTCACAGGGAGAACAAATTAATTCCATACAGGCAACACCCATAGTCAGGATCGAACCCGAGTCTCTGGCACTGTGTGGCAGCAACTCTACCACTACGCCTTTGTGCCGCTTGTGTTCTCAGAAGGCTGCAGCATTCATGAAATGTTGAAAGATAGTAAGGGGACACTGAATACCAGCATTTTAAGGGTACCATTGATGCCCTTGGAATGGGAGCCAATGGGCACTGGTGTGCTGGCTTAATGGGCCACAAATACAGCACAGGAATAGGCCCTTCGGCCCACACGTGCTGAACATAATACCAGGATAAATTAATCTCAGTATCCTGCACAGGATCCATATTCCTTCATTCAATGAAAGTCATGGTGCTGATCTAAAAGCATCTGAAACACCAACGGTGCATGTTAGGACATGGGCAGCAGAGTTTTGGATCAATGCAAGTTTATCAAAGGGTTTGGAATGGTCAAATCTGGAGACAACAAAAGAGACAGTACAACTGATGGGTTATAACCCCAGCTGAATGCCAATCATGTTTGATCCATTACCGTAAAACATCTGCCTAGTAATATATTAAATGTGAGTAATGAATCCAAGACACATATTTTAAACTTAAATGTGTGTCCATGAGGACATGAAAGAGGAGTGAACTGGCAGCTTAGGGGAAGTGATCAGTCAGATCAGCTGCAGTGGGGGATCTTGGTGAACACCCAAAATGGATGCACCCCAGAGAGGTAGAAAAAAAATCAAAGGAAAACTCACTGTCTGAGATAAATTAAAGTTAATGTCTGTAAAGGTAATTGGTAGGTTAACTGGTCACTGTAAATTACACCTGATACAGAGATAAGTTGTAGAATTTGGGGTTGGGGGGGGGGGGGGGGTTAGAATTTACATTTTAGTGATACAGCGCGGAATCAGGCCTTTCGTCTCATTGAATCCACAGTCGTTACAGACTTCAGAAAGAAATGTGTGGAGGACTGCATCCCTACAAAAACCTTCCGAGTGTTTCCCAATCAGAAGCCTTGGATGAACTTTGAGATCCGCATTCTTCTGAAGACCAGACACCGGGTCATTCATGTCTGATGCTACAGTGGTCTACAAGAAGTTCAGATACGACATTGGCAAGGCCATCAAAAAGGCCAAAAGGGACTTCTGCTCCAAGCTGGAGGATGAGACAGATGCTCGGCAACTGTGGCGGGGCTTGAATGTAATCATCTCGTACAAGGCGAGATCAGAACGCAGCTCAAATGTCGGCGTAGCATCACTCCCTGACGAGCTCAATTCATTTTACGCACGCTTTGATAGGGAGAACACTGATGTGCCTTCTCGAGCCCCCATTCACTGTGATGGTACTTCAGTCACAGTCGCAGAGGCCGACGTCAGAAAATCCCTCAGAGGGGTGAACCCTCGAAAAACGCCTGGACCTGATGGTAAACCCAGTCGTGTTCTTAAAACCTGTGCAGACCAACTGGCTGGAGTTTTTACGAACATTTTCAACCTCTCACTTCTGAGGTTCCCACCAAAAAGGGCATCAATTATACTGGAGCCCAAGAAGAGTAAGGTGACATGCCACAATGACTATCTACCAGTGGCACTAACAACGGTGGTGATGAAGTGCTTTGAGAGGTTGATCATGGCGCAAATCAACTCCTACCTCGACAAAAACGGACCCACTGCAGTTCGCTTACCGTCACAACAGATCAACAGTGGATGCGATCTCGCTGGCACTCCAGTCTGCTCTGGACCACTTGGACAACAAAAACTGTCTGGCTGTTAATCATTGATTACAGTTCGGCATTTAATCCAATCATCCCCTCCAAGCTGGTTACCAAACTCGCAGAACTGGGTCTCTGTGCATCCCTCTGCAATTGGATCCTCGACTTCCCCATTCACAAACCACAGACAGTTCGTATTGGTGGAAATGTGTTAGCCTCGATAACAATCAGCATGGGAGCACCTCAAGGCTGCGTGCTCAGCCCCCTGCTGTACTCACTCTATCCCCATAGACGGTCATAGTGCGAACTCCATCATCAAGTTCGCTGACGACACCACTGTTGTGGGACGTATCCCTGATGCGGACGAGTCAGAGTATAGAAGAGAGATCGACCGACTGACCAAATGGTGCCAGCACAATAACCTGGCCCTCAACACCAGCAAAACCAAGGAACTGATTGTGGACGTTGGAAGGGGTAGGATGGGGACCCACAGTCCCGTTTATATCAATGGGTCGATGGTGGAAAGAGTCAAGAGCTTCAAATTCCTGGGCATGCATATCTCTGAAGATATTTCCTGGTCTGAGAACACTGAATCAATTATAAAGAGAGCACATCAGCGCATCTTCCTGAGAAGATTACGGAGAGTCGGTATGTCAAGGAGGACTCTCTCTAACTTCTACAGGTGCAAAGTAGAGAGCATGCTGACTGGTTGCATCGTGGCTTGGTTTGGAAACTTGAGCGCCCTGGAGCGGAAAAGACTCAAAAAATTAGTAAACACTGCCCAGTCCATCATCGGCTCTGACCTCCCTTCCATCGAGGGGATCTATTGCAGTAGCTGCCTCAAAAAGGCTGGCAGCATCATCAAGGACCCACACTATCCTGGCCACACACTCATCTCCCTACTACCTTCAGGTAGAAGGTACAGGTGCCTGAAGACTGCAACAACCAGGCTCAGGAATAGCTAGTTCCCCACAGCCATCAGGCTATTAAACTCGGCTTGGACAAAACTCTGAACATTAATAGCCTATTATCGATGTATTTGCACTTTATCAGTTTATTTATTCATGTGTGTATATATTTATGTAATGGTATATGGATACACTGATCTGTTCTGTAGTCGTGCCTACTATGTTCTGGTGTGCAAAAGCAAAGCTAGAACTTAATTGTCCTATCAGGGACACATGACAATAAACTCTCTTGAATCTTGAATCTTGAACCAGCAATCACCCAATCCACTAGCACTATCCTACACACACCTGGGCCAATTTACAATTTTACTGAATTAACCTACAAGCGTGTATGTCTTTGGAGTGTGGGAAGAAAGTGGAGCACCCGGAGAAAACCCACGTGGTTGCAGGAAGAACGTACAAATTCCGTACAGACCCAAAAACAGGATTGAACCCGGATACCCTGGCGCTGTAAGGCAGCGTCTACTGCTGCACTAAAGTGCCATTGAGATGTGGAGAGAATAGCAGTTGGATGGAATATTAGTGGGGAATGGGATGCCTCCATGAGTGGACATAAACTCAATAGGCTGGCATCTATATTACTAAAAGTCTGATCTTGACCACTTCCTGTTGTTCTGTATATTGATTTTAGAAAAAAACACTGCCACTTATGGCTGTGATTTTTGGCCATCTTACTTCGAGTCCCCCTCCGCTGTACAGGACAAGAGGATTTTTCCCATCGATTAAAATTAAAAGAGTTATTAGTGTTTAAAAAATTTTGAGATTCTCTCTCCTGAAGGCCACGTCCCATCCGGAGAGAGTATAAAACCCGGAAGTGTTGAGTGCCTCAGTCAGTCTCTGCATGATGAGGGAGCGAGAGGGTCACACCTCTCAGTCTGAGCTGTGAATAACACTGAACACATGTCTACTAAACTGTGAGTGGTTTTACTGACCTGCCAGTGCCCTTAATTTGGTTTGAAAATATAGTTTGGAAATGCTAAAGCTGTGTTGCCTTTGGTTTGGAAATGCTAAAGCTGTGTTGCCTTTGGTTTGGAAATGCTAAAGCTGTGTTGCCTTTGGTTTGGAAATGCTAAAGCTGTGTTGCCTTTGGTTTGGAAATGCAAAAGCTGTGTTGCCTTTGGTTTGGAAATGCAAAAGTTGTGTTGCCTTTGGTTTGGAAATGCTAAAGCTGTGTTGCCTTTAGTTTGGAAATGCTAAAGCTGTGTTGCCTTTGGTTTGGAAATGCTAAAGCTGTGTTGCTTTTGGTTTGGAAATGTTAAAGCTGTGTTGCCTTTGGTTTGGAATTGCTAAAGCTGTGTTGCCTAATTAAAGTTGCCTTGCCTTCTATATAATTAAAAGTTTAATCTTGACCACTTCCTGGTTCCTGAAAAAACGCTACCACATACGGCTCTGATTTTTGGCCATCTTACTTAGAGCCCCTCTTCGCTCATCAGGTGCCGAGGATTTTTGTCATTAATGAAAAATAAAAGAGTTATTAGTGTATAAAAAATGTTGAGATTCTCTCTCCTGTCAATCATGCCATGAAGGCCACGCCCCTTCTGGTGGAAGGGGGTGGAGAGATTAAAATCCAGAAGTGTGGGCGTGGCTCAGTCTCTGCAAGATGGAGCAGGGAGAGTTCACGACCCGCTGTCTTTAGTGGCCTTGCACCCTGCTTGAAATGGCATGATATTGAATTTGGTGGCCTTGCAGTCTGCTTGAAATGGAATTTCAAGGAATAGCCGTACGTCAACTGCCAGCCCACCAGCCGTGAGTGATTGTGCTGCCAACACAACAGGCTTGAGTGACTGAGCCGCTAGCCCAAAAATCCATTCAGCCCACAATGTCCACACGAGCCAGTCTGGAAACCAGTCCCTTTAGCCCACAATACCCATACTAGCGCTCCAGAAAGCCCCTCGCCCCCCACTGGCCAACAATATTGGAATTGGTGAAGAGGTGGAATATTGCGTTGGGGGACCAGCCTTCCCGTGTGATGCTGGGACCCAACGGGTCCCACTTAATCTAGTTGACTCGAAAAGTCTATCTCGAAATATGTGATACATGCTATTGAACTTAAAAATATACATGTAACTGTGGCAATTCAGGTCAGAAGATCTAATAAATGGAATATAATGTGGGAAATTGTGAAAGTGTCCACCTTGGTGGGAAAATTAAAATATATCATGTAAATCCTGAGCGACTGCTGGGAGGTGAGAGCCTGGATGGTCTTGGTTCCCTGGCACAAGTTTCCAAAAGACTCAGCAGCTAGTAGAGATGCTTCTTGATAGCACCAATCGCCAGGGTTCAGTCCTGATCGCCCATGCTGTTTATGCAGAGTTTGCATGTTCCACATAGGATTCCCGAATGCAATGGTTTCTGCCAACACTCCAAAAATATGCTCATTTGTACAAACAACAAACTGCAGATGCTGGTTAATACACAAAGGATACAAAATGCTGGAATAACTCAGTAGGTCAGGCAGCAGCTCCAGCATTTTATGTCCTAATATGTAGATTTGCCTTAGTGTGTAGTGGCTGGTAGAATCTGCAGGGAGTTGATGAGAATGTGGGGAAAATAGAAAATGTGATCTCTGAAAGATTAGTGTAAATGGGTGAGTAATTAGAGGGTACTGGTTAATATTGATTCAATGGGCCAATTGGTTGTTTACATGTTGTAAGTCCATAAGATGTCACAACAATACAGTATTAGAATACATGTACTTCCAGTAATTTAGATAATTGCTTGGATATCTGAAGATGGATCCCGATCCAAAACGTCTTTTCATACCCTCCTGAAATGCTGCCTGTCCTGCTGAGCTCCTCCAGCACTGTATTTTCCTCAGGATTGCAGCATCTGCAGTTTCTGTGTCTCCAGGACATCATCATTTATTACCAGGGGAATCACATACAGAAGTGTTTCTGTGCTGCATTTCTCTCGTATTCTGCAGCCTGAACCACACCCATCTAGGCTAAGGTAACTTCTCAATTAGCTCAAGCCCTCGGATGAATAAACTACAAAATGAGGCTATTTGAAAATATTCTATTTGTCAACATGAGGGACATTGGATTTTAAAACATATTTCTAACTACAGTATTCTTGGTTAATATATTGGAGCGATTCACATTTAACTCGGTAAAACATCTTGTGCTATGCATGATTGCCTATGGGCATTCAAGATTAAAGATTCAAGAGAGTTTATTGTCATGTGTCCCTGATAGGACAATGAAATTCTTGCTTTGCTTCAGCACAACAGAACATAGCAGGCATGACATTCTGGGCACAATTACAAATTTACTCAATACAAAACCACTACAAGCAAGAGAATCCAGATGACTTTTAACCATTTGACCATGAACTGGTCAACTTCTGTTCCAGAAATGAAAGGTATAAATGTTAACCTCTTAGTTTAGTTTAGTTTAGAAACACAGCATGGTAATAGACCCAATGGCCCACAGACTATGCTATCGAGCCAACCATTGATCACCCATTCACACAAAGAGCACAAGAGGTCAGGATCGAACCCGGGTCTCTGGTGCTGCGAGACAGCAGCTCTAACTGCGCCACTGTGCTGCCCCATTTAACATTTGTGGTTCTCTTCAATTTTCTGACTGTAGACCTTTTTGCCATTTCCTCATTGTTCCCAGTTCCATTGTGCAAAAGAATCAATTGTTCGAGTGTGGTCAGAATCTACTCACATGTATGTAGTATCCGGCTCAAGGCATCTGATTATTAATGATATGGAACTTGACACTGTGTCGGGAACTTTCCCCAACATCACACAAGGGGTCTTGGATCCAGAGGCAATGTCATCGACAAAACTCAATACCGATTCTGTGGAGTGAATGATTAAAAAAAACACAATTTTAGTCAAGTAATTAACCCAGAGTTTGAAAAGCCAAATGTGTTAACATTTCTGCTGAATATTATGTTCACTGAAACTGAGAAATTAACATGAAGGAGGTCACGCACATTGTCTGAATTTTATATGGGAATAATTGTTCCACTCTAAGATAAGTATTAGGATTATGAATCTTAATGATCCGACATTCAACAGGAACACATTTCAAAATAGTATGGGGATACCTTGACCAGTTTGATGATACATTTAGATATCTGTGTGTAGGAATGTAGGAGAAATATTTAAGCAATTCATTGCTGAAGCAACATTTTAAGGATAAGGTTAAACTTTATGGTAACAATGCCCAATTATAAAGAGTCAAGAGAGGGGGTATGGCAGCGGACTAAACCAGGAAATGATAGGGATCAAAACACAAAGTGCTGGAGTAACTCAGCAGGTCAGACAGCATTTGTGGAAAGGAATAGCTAGGCGACCTTTTATGTTGGAATTGTTTGTCAGACTTGGAGAGAGGAGGAGAACTTTTCAAGGTAGCGATACCTTGAGAAGATTTCACAGTGAAGCAGTAAAATTGAGACACAAGGACCAAGGGGCAGCACAGTGACGCATGGGTAGAGTTGCTGCCTTACATGGCCAGAGTCTTGGGTTTGATCCTGACTAAGGGTGCAGGTTGTACTTTCTCCTTGTGACCACGTGGTTTTCTCCGGGTGCTCCGGTTTCCTCCCACACTCCAAAGACATGCAGATTTATAGGTGAATTGGCTTCTGTAAATAGTCCCTAGTGTGTAGGATAGAACGAGTGTGCTGGTGATCGCTGGTCAGCATGGACTTGGTAGGCCGAGAGGCCTGTTCCCAACGTCAAATCTCAACTAAACTAATTAAAATGAAATAAAATAAAACAAACTACTATAAAATAAACTGAACTAAACTGCAGATGCAGGAATCTTGAGCTAAACACAATGTGCTCTCGTATCTCAATGAGTCAGGCAGCACCCGATAGGGATCTCTGGTTTACTTCCCGGGCTTGTTCAGAGAAGGGGAGTGAAGAGACAAGTACATACACGGGGTTCCCAATAAGAATGAAATGTGTTGAAATCCCCAGTTAAAGCGTAATTTGTGTGCTCAATGGATCCCTCCAAAATATGAAAAATCCAAATCCCCATGCACGCCACCGACAAAATAGAGACTGCAATGCACAGTTGTTTAGTTCTCCTCTTAGCCTTTAAAATACAACCTGTGCACGGGGCAGATGGTTGAGGGCTTGAGGAAGCTGCAGTACAGGAACGGCAAAGCTGTAGCAGCTGATGAAACACAAGGTTTCATCAATCAATTTGTCATTTTGGTGGACAGCCTCAATCCTGCCCTAAGATTTGACCCATACTTGTACGATTTCCTACATTCCAGAATGAGACCTTTGTGGGCTTGCCTGAAGACATTGGGTTATCACCTCACAGTGACCAATTGGCATGAACTTTGTAGAATCACCTGTGGCCAAAACGCCTGATCCAAAAGTGAGCAAGTTATTTACTTTTCCTGAATTTTTCCACTTCTGTTAATGAGAACAATATGCAAAGACCCTATGTAAAACAATAATGCTTCACACACTGTCTATTCTCTTTGATGCAACAGTGGACCATTGTGTTGGTTAGGTTGGTTTACGTCAGATATGAGCAAGGAACAAGAATTTGGCTGCATTCTCAGTTCTCTGCTTTGGAACAATAAAACAACAATAGGGATATTAATAATCAATATAGGGTTACATTATTATTCCAAGGTTGTGACATTTGATGTTCTTTTAGCCCCAAGTAATAGTGTAACATCTGCAGCTGCAAATTATCAGCTACAATTCTTTGTTTCCATATTTTTTTAGAGAAATAATTATTTTCAGCAGTAACAGAAGGCTTTGCCTACATTTAACTACATTACTTAAATACTTTCTGTACCAAAGTCAATTCGAGACAGCTGACAATTGTTTAGCACTGACTTCTGAATCTCATGTGATTTGAGTACATTTGACTAAAGCTACCATTTACAAGCGAGATCCCGCAGTTCTGTATCAAGAATTAGAAACAGAAAAAAGCTGGAAATACTCGATAGGTCAGACAGCACCTGCAGAGAAGGAAACAGTTAACGATTCAGGTCAATGACTTCTCAAGAAAACTAGGAACAGTTAGAATTCAATCACATTTTAAGTTGTGGAGAAGAATACGGAAAACAGAAGGATTTGTGAAATTTAGTGGAGATAAGGAGAAACTGAAAGACACATATTTATTTATTCTAGTTTTATATTACTCATCCACACCCAGTTGTCTTTGGCCTCTACACCATTGTTCCATGTCTCCTTGAACCTATCTCTTTTACCTACGTCCAAGAACATAGAGAATCATCTCCCTCCTTTTGGAAATTCTGACCATGCCCGCCATTTTCCAGATGCCGGAGTATAAACAACGGATAGTACGGTAAGCGGCAGTGACGAGGAACGTAAAGCGGTGGTCTAACCATTCCGATGCCATGCTACAGTATGCACTGAGCGATGTCGACTGGAATATGTTCCAATCAAGTTCCAGAGATGTCAGTGAGTTTGCGAAAGTTGACACGGACTTCATTGCAACACTAGCCGACAACATCGTCCCCACGGTAAGGGTTAGCTTCTTTCCTAACCAAAAACCCTAGGTCGACAGATCCATTCGCGTCGCTTTGAATGCTCGCACTGCTGCTTACAACTCCGGCCTGGCATCTGGAACATGGATAATTACAAGGCAGAGTCCTATAGACTGTGGAGGGCAGTGAAGGACACTAAAAAGGAGGCACAGGGACAGGATGGAGTTGCAGGTGGAGCAGCGTGACACCAGACGACTATGGCAGGGGCTACGGACTATAACAAATTACCAGAGCAGCCCCCCCCCCCCAACTGGGAGTGCCAACGCCTCCTTAGCTGATGATCTGAACTCTTTCTATGCACGAGTTGGGCGGGCAACAACACCCCTAGCTCGCCGGCTAACACAACACCGTCAGCACCCTGGCTAGCGAGGCTGGTGTGAAGCACACCGCTGGGGATGTGCACACATTCTCGGTGTCCGAGCACAACACGAGAAGGGTTCCGACGCATGTGAACAAAAGGAAAGCGGTAGGCCCAGATGGTATATAGAAACATAGAAAATACGTGCAGGAGTAGGCCATTCGGCCCTTCAAGCCTGCACAGCCATTCAATATGATCATGGCTGATCATCCAACTCAGTATCCTGTACCTGCCTTCTCTCCATACCCCCTGATCCCTTTAGCCACAAGGGCCACATTTAACTCCCTCTTAAATATAGCCAACGAACTGGCCTCAACTACCTTCTGTGGTAGAGAATTCCACAGATTCACCACTCTCTGTGTGAAAAATGATTTTCTCATCTCGGTCCTAAAAGACTTCCCCCTTATCCTTAAACTGTGACCCCTTGTTCTGGACTTCCCCAACATCGGGAACAATCTTCCTGCATCAAGACTGTCCAACCCCTTAAGAATTTTGTAAGTCTCTATGAGATCCCCCCTCAATCTTCCAATTTCCAGCGAGTACAAGCCGAGTCTATCCAGTCTTTCTTCATATGGAAGTCCTGGGCGAGTACTAAAGTCTTGTGCTAATCAATTAGCTCCAGTGTTCACCACAATATTGAACCTCGCCCTGGCCAAGTCCGTGGTCCTGACCTGCTTCAAGAGATCCACTATTGCCCCAGTGCCTAAGAATGCTTGTCCAGCCTGCTTGAATGACTACCGACCAGTGGCACTCACCTCAGTGGTCATGAAATGCTTCGAGAGGTTGATCAAGGACTACATCTGCGCCTTCCTCCCTCACACCATGGATCTGCTGCAGTTTGCATACCGTTCAGATTCACAGATGATGCAGTCACCCAGATTGTTCACACTATTCTCTCTCACCTTGACAGCCAGAAGGGGGGCTATGTGAGGATGCTGTTCATTGGTTTCAGTTCAGCTTTCAACACTGTAGTCCCCACCAGACTTGCTGATAAGCTGTTGGAACTGGTACTGAACACTCCCCTGTGTGCCTGGGTCCTGGACTTTCTGACCGCCAGGCCCCAGGTGGTCAAGATGGGTAGACATACCTC
Source organism: Raja brachyura (assembly GCA_963514005.1). The sequence continues at coordinate 28,252,331 of OY740790.1, forward strand.
CAACCCCCTCACCCTGAACACAGGATTCCCCCCAGAGTTGCGTCCTCAGCCCCCTACTGTACTCCCTGTACACACATGACTGTGTGGTCAGGTTCAGCTCCAACTCCATCATTAAGTTTGCTGATGATACAGTGGTGGTGGGCCTGATCACAGACAACGATGAGAAGGCCTACCTGGTGGCTGACCTGGCACTCTGGTGTCAGGACAACAGCCTCCTCTTGAAAACTAAGGAGTTGATTGTAGACTTTAGAAGGGCACAGCACCTAAGGACGTACATGCCACTGGGGTTAAATAGGACTGCTGGGGATAGGGTGAGCAGCTTTAAATACCTGGGAGTCCACATCACAGAGGATCTGACATGGACAACACACACTGCCGCACTGGTGAGAAAGGCAAGGCAGCGCCTTTACCACCTCAGGCAGCTGAGGAAATTCAGAGTCTCTCTGAGGATCCTTCAATCCTTCTACTCTGGTGCTGTAGAAAGTATCCTGTCCGGAAACATCGCGATCTGGTTTGGTAACAGTTCTGCCCAGGACAGGAAGGCTCTGGAGAGAGTAGTGCACCGGCCAAATGCACCATGGAAACTACACTCACCCCCTTGCAGGACCTATACACCAGGAGGTGCAAATCCCGAGCCAGCAGGATCATGAAGGACCCGTACCACCCCAGCTACAGACTGTTCCAGCTGCTACGGTCAGGCATACGCCTCCGCAGCAAAAACTGAGAGGATGAGACAAAGTTTCTTCCCACTGGCCATCAGGACTGTAAACTCTGATCTATCTGTTCTCCCAAACCTTTCCTGACGTCCTCTGAGCGAGGGCTATTTGTATATATGTATGTAGCCTGCTTGTGTATACTATTCTTATAACAAATGTAAAGCGCTTTGGTCAACGAGAGTTGTTGTTTAAATGTGCTATATAAATAAATGTGACGACTTGTGACTAAATACTGTTGCGTCTTCTTTTATTAATGTAAATACTGGTTGTGTTCCGTTCTGTTCTGTTGTTTTGCACTATCCCGCAAGCATTGCCACTTTCATTTCACTGGACATCTTGTATGTGTATGTGACAAATAAAGTTGACTTGACTTGAAAAAGGAACATAAAGTGCTGGAGTAACTCAGCAGGTCAAGCAGTGCCCCTGGAGAAAATGAAGTCTGAAGAAGAGTCTTGAAGTCAAACATTACCTATCCATGTTCTCCAGAGATGCTGCCTGACTCGTTGAGTTACTTCAGCACTTTATGCCCTTTTGTGTATTAAACAACATCTGCAGTTATTTATTTCTACAATAGACAGATAAAGCCCTATTGATCAACATATCACAATGCATATAGAAATCTAATAAGTTCTTAATGACTCCCGACTAGAATTTGTTAAAGATTGGAAAAGTAATCGACAAAATGATCAAATCTGGGATGTTGCATTTTATATTCCCAGAGTTTTTGTTGCCAGTGGAACCGTTCTTCCAAAATCACTTTTCATTGTAGCCTTAATTTGCAATTCTACTAATCAGTTATTTTGAATCTTCATTGTGAAAGTATTATCCTACTATGTACTTTGAATTATAATTGCATGCCCTATTGAGAAAAAGTATTCATGTTATCTTTTTTCATCACTATATTGTAATAGAGGCTGCACAACATTAAACATTGGTTGCAAGGTGCTATAGTCTGTACAAAATAAAGTGGTTATCACATTATTTCTTGTGTCTACTTCCAAGGCAGAAAATAACTCTTCATTGAAAATTTTAATAATCTGCAGATTCTAAAAATCGTAAATTAAATTTAGAAAATACTGGAAATGTTCTTCTGGACTGTCCAAGGCTAATGGGAGACCTGTTCCAAGTATATAAAATTCTGAGAGGCATTGAAAAGGTAGACAGTCAGAACCTTTCTCCCAGGGTGTAAAGAATAAAGAGTAGCGGGCATAGCTTCAAGTTGAGAGGGGCACAATTTAAAGGAGATATATAAGGCAAGTATTTTTTTACACAGAGGGTGGTGGGTAGCTGGAAATGGTTGCCAGGGATGTTGTTGGAGGCAGATGCAATAGTGGCATTTAGGACACTGTTAGATAGGCACATGGACGTGCAGGGATTGGCAGGATATGGATCTCATGAATGGGGACTAGTTTAACCTGGCATCGTGTTCAGCATGGGCAGAAGGGCCTATTCCTGTGCTGTATTCATCTATGTATCAAAATGTGTTACTCAGTAGATCGGGTAGCATTTGTAGACGGAGAATCAGATGTATCAGATCAAAGACCCTTCATCGGATCTTGGGGAGGGGGGAAGCAAACAAGAGGAAGGGATGGAGAACCCAAAGGGAATGTCTCTGTTCAGTTAAGGCCTGGGTTGCCATGGCGATAATCTGTTGCTGAACCATTTGGTTGACAATGAGGGCAGTTGGAGAGAAAGAGAGAGAACAAACAATCAGTGGTGGAAAACTCAGATCAAAGCTGCAGGAGAAACTATTAGGCAAGATTACTATATTGAGGGCATTAAAGATGATCGGCGGGGGGGGGGGGGGGGGAACAAAAATGTTCGCTATTTGCAGATGATGTTGTGATCTATGTGAGTATCCTATTTCCTCAGTGCCTCACCTAATGCAAGTCTTACAGGAATATGGAGAAATATCGGGATATAAAATAAATGACTCAAAATCAGAAGCAATGATGCTGTCAGGTCTGTGGCCCTCACAAGTAAATGATCAGGTGAGGTTCCATTGGTCTCGGGAGGGTTTTAGATATTTAGGTATTGTCATCACTTCCTCTATCATCGCGTTGTATAATGCTAATTATGGTAAATTACTCAAGAATATTAAGGTAGACATGCACAGATGGGATATTCTTTAATTGGTAGAGTGAAAGTTGTTCGAATGAACATTTTGCCCCGACTGCTTTTCTTATTTCAATCTTTACCAGTAGGGGTACCTGGCGCGACATTTAAGGCGTTAGACAAAGAATTAACAAGATTTGTGTGGCAAAATAAGAGACCCAGAGTCAGACTGAAGACACTGTTGTTATCAAAACAAAAAGTGGGCCTAAATATTCCCAACTTTAAATATTATTATTGGGCAGCACTGCTGAGAACCTTGATAGCATGGTTAATGAACGATGACGAACGGGATGGGTGAAAATAGAACAAAATGCATGTCCTAGTATTGCCCTGGCTGGGCTCCCATTTCTAACTCAAGTAAATTGGAAGAAATTAAAACTAGATAATGATTGGATTCAATTCATGATGAAAATGTGGTTAGCTATAAGAAAGCAATAAAATCTTTTTAATTCGATGTCTAGAGCAATGAATGTAGCTGCTAGTCCCAATTTTATACCCAGCAAAATTGATAAGGGATTTAGAAACTGGGCAGATAAAGGGCTTATTACTGTGGACCAGCTTTTTTGTTGGGGAGTCTTGAAATCTTACGAGCATTTGCAGATTGAATTTGGACTGTCAAGGTCGGATTTCTTTAGGTTCCTCCAAATACGGCACTACTTACAGACACATGTAGATTGGGAGCAGATATGTAGACTACCTTCAAATTTGGAAAATACTTTATTGATGACTATAGAGGGAGTGTTACAAAATAATTTGATATCTCATTTATATCAAGGACTTGAAGACTATATAAAAGGAAATACTATAGAAACAAAACAGAAATGGGAATTGGAAATGAACATTATTATTACAGATGAAACAAGGGAAAGGAAATGTCTCTTGGGCCATAAGCTGACAAGCAGCCCCTCTTGGAGGGAATTCAACTGGAAAATTAAAATGAGAGTATTTAGGACACTTTAGTGTTGGCAAGATACAGTGACACCTCACATTTATGTTGGAGACAAGTGGGAAGATCAATGATCACACACATATTTTTGGGGATTGTCCCAAATTGTACCAATACTGGAGAGACATCCAGGTAGAGATTAAATTAATTCTGGGAGTGGATCTACCTTTGGAACCGGCTTGTTGTGTATTAGGAGATACTCCAGCAGCAACAGATATTCAAAATTAGAAATATTTTTTTGGGGTGATGCTGTTGATTGCTAAAAAGATGATAACAGTGCTATGGAGAAAGGAAATGCCACCAAATGTTCAACAGTGGAGGGAAAGATTGAAAAATGTATACTTCATGGAAAGTATAACTGCTAAACTCCAGTTGAGGACTGATGCCTTTAATATTATATGGAAACCGGTACTATTACAAATGCCAAGTTTCATTAAGGATATGAATGGATGAGCTTGCTATGGTGCCTGTGAATAAGATGCTTCTATGATAGAATGTTAAGAGGTTCCGATGTGATGCAAATAGAGGTTAGATGATTTGTATTTTGTCATTTTGCGATTGTCTTTTGTGTGTCTTTTTGTTTTGCCTGTATGTGTATTTTGATATGTCAATAAATGTGGAGTTAAAAAAAAAAAGAAAAAGCTGCAGGAGATGCCCAGCAGATCAGCCAGTATCACAGCGAGAAAATAAAACAAAGCCAATATGCAACTAAATGACATAGAGTAGAACTGGCCAAATCTCATACAAACTTACCTGAAATTGTTGAATTTGATATTGAGTCTGAAAGGTATTAAGGTGCCCGGACGGAAGATGAGGCGCTGTTTCTCACATTTATGTGGGCCTCACCAGAAAAGTTTGGGAAGCCATTGACAGATAGGGCTGAGTGTGAAAGGCTCACCAGGCAACAGGAAATTCAGGGTCCAAAAACAGGTGCTCCACAAAGCAGTCATTCATTCTGTATTTGGCTCCTCCAGTATACAGGAGACCACACTGTGAACACCAAATGCGAGATTGGAAGTAGAACAAATAGAATACTGCTATTCTGTACAATGCATGTAGAATGCAACAGAATGCAACAGAAATATTGCAGTCAGAATACTGCTTCATCTGATAGGGGTGGCTTGATACCTGGAAGACAAAGAGGTGAAAGGACAGGAGTTGCATCTCTTCTAGTTTTATGGGAAAGTGCCACGAGAAGAACCAGGACTGGTGGCAACAAATGGGAAGCCAAATGAATCTCAAGGAAAATAGTCCCTTTGGAATGCTGAAATGGGAGGACAGGGAATGACAGGCGTGGTGGTGGGATCTCACTGTAGGTGGAAGAAGTTGTGAAGAATGGTCCAGTAAGTGTGGAGGGTGGTGGATTGCACTTGTCCTTGCACCTCCCAGAAGGAGATGTGTGGCCATTTGATCAGTTCAACGGTAGCTCATGGTGGCTTCCTAACCAAGCACTGAAGAAGCTAAAATACTATGGCTGGCATTTTCTTTGGGCAAATCCTAGTGTTCAGGATTCCTCTTAGCTACTAAGAGGATCCCTCCAGCAAGCACAGGAATGTGGATAATCCAATAATGTCTTCCATTCAGTGAACAGTTCTACATTTTGTAACATGATATGTGGCTGTAATGATATGTGCAGCTGCTTTAAACATGGCTTAGTTCAGTGTGAGAGTGTGAGTGTGAATGTGAGTGTGTGTGTGTGTGTGTGTGTGTGTGTGTGTGTGTGTGTGTGTGTGTGTGTGTGTGTGTGTGTGTGTGTGTGTGTGTGCGCATGCGCTTTGATCCTCTAGGACAGTCTTGTGATTTGCCTGCTTTCCAAACAATGCAACATTGTCATAGCTGCTTTTGCTGACATTAGTTTAAAATTATGAACTTGGAGACTCAATGTGCAAGTAGTTTGTGTGCTGCCTTATAAAAATACATAAGTCTCTTTGGAAATATTTATGTCTACCATGTCTCAGTACATTCACAAAGACACCACAGGACCGATAGCATAGAAGCAATGGAAATGTCAGTCATTCTGACATTCCCACCCGGGGAAAAAGGCTTTGACTGCCTTCCCAATCTGTGCCTCTCATAATTTTATATCCTTTGAGCAGGTTACCCCTCAGCTCCAGCAAAAGCAATCCAAACATTTGTCCAACCACTCCTTATATCTAATACCTGCTAATCTCTGGGCAGCATCCTGATAAACCTCCTCTGAACTCGCTCCAGAGCCTCCACACCCTTCCTGTAATGGAGCAACCAGAACTGTACACAATACTTCAAATGCAACCTAACCAAAACCCTTTAAAGGTGCAACATTTTTATGTGGGGGTGAGGGGGGGGAAGGGGGAAACTGCTTTTCCTGGTCCCTACCTGGTCGGAGAGGCAGCTTTTCTCCGGGCTGCATCTTCGACCCGTCCTCGCGGCCTACCAGTGGGCCTGGAGTGGCGTTTCCTGAGGGGGCCGCCCAGAACCTCGGCTTCGGCAGCGGCGGAGCGCTGGAGCGCCATCGCGGGACGGAGCGGGTGATGCCTTGCCTGGGTCGCTGCGCTGGAACTCCGGTGAGCTGAGACCGCCGAGACAAACATCGCGGAGCCGCGGGTCTGTGGAGCGGCCGGCGGCGCTGAACTTTAACATCGGGAGCCAGTGGGGGAGCTCCATTCAGCGCGGCCTTGTCGGCTTCGGAAGCCGTGGACCCCGGTAGGAAGCGGCCGTTCCGGGTGTCCCAAGCCGCTGAGAGGATTCTCCCGACGCCGGAGCACCATCACCCGGCGAGAACGGCCTGGAACATCGGGCCTCCATGAAGGTGACTATGGACGCCTCAATATGCCTGACTATGGGTGGACATGGGTTGGGGACTGGACATTGTGCCTTCCCTCATAATGGGAACCATTGTGGGGGGATGTTTTTATGTTTAAATCTCTTTATTAGTGTTGTGTCTGTATTCTTTATTTTATGTGCTGCATGGCAAGAAGCATTTCACTACACCAATTGGTGTATGTGACAAATAAACTAACCTTGAACCTTGAACATAACCTCATAGCGCCCATACTCAATGCCCATGCCAATGAAATCAAGCATATTATACACCTTCTTTCCCACTCTATCAACGTATATTGCCACTTTCAGGGAGTTATGGACTTGGGCCCAAGATCGCTTGAGCAGAAATATCTCAGCTTATTAATCAGAACATAGACAATGAGGGGAGGTAGACACAGAACATTAATGAGGGGAGCGTTGTCTGGTTTTCAGACCTGACAATAGCCTCAGATCCCATCTGCCCTCTCAGAGGATCTAAATAATCTTACAGCACTTGAAGAATTAAGGCTGGGTCTGTTGACCAAGATTTATGTCTCAAATCAGCATCAATAAATACAATTAGCTGGTATAATTGGAAGAGGCGGGTAGTCAGCATTTACACAAGCGAAGTTCACTTCAACTGAAGGGCCTGTTACGCTGCTGAAATGTCCATGTCAAGCTTCCCAGTTATTGCACTGTGAGTCTATATTGTCCAGAGTCAAGCAAACAAAGTGTCCAACAATCATAACGACCAACCCAGTGGTAAAATACAATGTCAACTTTTCTACTTCTCTGCAGATTTGTCTAATTCTCTGTTTTTGTACACATTTAATTCAATTGCAGATCAAAGAGTAAATGTAAGGCACATGTATATTTGGCCACGTGAATCTTACGGAAATCATGCAATATGTTGATTCAGTAGCTGTCACTGTAATTTATGCATAGAGGCTATTTAAGATTTGATAATAATCTATGGTAATTGAAACCAACTGTCAAGAACTGACTTGCTGCTGATTTTACTGAGTTGCGCTCAGAGTCGTAGAGTTGGACAACATAGTAACAGACTTTTCAAACCACCAAGTCCATGTTGAATTCTTTACCTGCCTACACTAACAGCGGCACAGTGGTGCAGCTGTAGAGTTGCTGCCTTTCAGTGTCAGAGACCTGCGTTCCACAGTATATATCTCTAAAAAACAACTAATCCCATTTGCCTGCATTTGGATTGTATATTTATATTCCTTAATTATTTGTGTATGTCTAAATGCCTCTTAAATTACATTTGATTCTACCACTTCCAGTCGTTCCTGATGTCAATCACCCTCGGTGTAAAAAATCCAACAGATCTCTTTTAAACCTCCTTTCTCTAACTTAGTTTAGTTTAGTGATACAGCACGGAAACAGGCCCTTCGGCCCACTGAGTCCGAGGCGACCAGCAATCCCCGCACACTAACACTATCCTACACACACTAGGGAATATTTACCAACTTTATCGAAGCCAATTAACCTACAAACCTGATGCCTTTGGAATGTGGGAGGAAACCAGACCACCTGGGGAAAACCCACACGGTCATGGGGAGAACATACAAACTCCGTATAGCCAGCACCCGTAGTCAGGATCAAACCCAGGTCTCTGGCGCAGCAAGGCAGTAACTCTACCGCTGTGCCCCTGTGCAATCTTGTTTATGATATCCCATTCAAAGGTGTCAAAGGTCTTTTATTGTCATATGTACCATTGTCACAGGTAATGCGAATTACCATACAGCCATACGTCAAAAAAAGCAACAGGCCACACAACTACATAAAAGTTAACATAAACATTCACCGCAGTGGGCTCCCCACATTCCTCACTGTGATGGAAGGCAAAAAAGTCCAAACTTCTTCCGCTTTATTCTCCCGCGGTCGGGACAGTTGAATCTGTCGGGGCGATCGAATCTCCTGCAGCCGGCGGTTGAAGCTCCCGCGTCAGGGAGATCGAAACTCCCGTGGCTTGGAGTTCCCAAAGTAGGTCTCTGACCAGAGACTGCGGCACCAAGTCCGCAAGCCAACACGGTTGGAGCTCCGTGGTCTATCCCTGGCAAAGTTCAATGTTAAAGTCCAGTAGGTGCCTGCGGTGGAGCTCTCGAAATCGGTCTCCTTCAAAGGCCGTCAACTCCTCGAGTTAGGCCGCAAAAAAATCGCATACTGCGGAGGTAAGAGATTAGAAAAAGTTTCCCCCAACCCCCACCCCCCACATAAAACAAGCTAAAGAACACTAAAAACATACATTTTAAAACAAATATAGTTAAACACAAAGAAGGAAAGGACCAACAGACTGTTGGGGAGGGAGCCATTGCTGGTGCCACCTGGTGGTAATTGTGAACAAAAACACATTTAAACCATCTAGCCTATCTATGCCTCGCATTGACTTATTTACTTTTGTCCAGTCCATAAGATAAGAAGGCATAGGAGCAGAATTAGGCCATTAAGCTCATTGAGTCTGCTCTGTTATTCAATCATGGCTGATCTATTTTTCCCTCTCAACCCCATTCTCTCGCCTTCTTCCCATAACCTTGATGCCCTTAATAAAGAATCCCTGATACCCTTTTGCTCGAGAGAAAACAAGCCCATCCTATCCAAGATCTTCCCACAAATAAACACTTCCATTCCAGGCAATAGGTAAACACAGAAAGATTGGATCATAAGTTGACATCCCAAGAAAGGAATTCAAGGCATGCCATGGCAAAAGTGAAGTTAAGTATTCCATTCCATTGGTTCCACAGAACGTCCTATCAACAACTAGAGAGTGGTCCTGAGTTACCATCTCGCTCATTGGAGACCTCAGACTATCTTTAGTCGAACTTTACTGGACTTAATCTTGCTCTAAACACTATTCCCTTTATCATGTAACTGAACATTATCGAATGCTTGATTGTAATCATATATTGTCTTTTTGATGACTGGATAGCATGGAACAAAAGCTTTTCACTGTACCTCAGTACACATAACAATAAACTAAACTAAAATAAAAGAGTTCATCATTAAGTTGATATCAAATTACATCCAGTTACCTTGGTGTACTCTTCTGATTCTGATGTCTCCGAGCTTCCTAAACACATAGAATGTAGAACAGTACAGCAGAGGAATAGGCCCACAATGTCCATGCCAAACATGATGCAAGTTAAACTGAACTCCTTTGCCTGCATGTGATTCATATACCTTCATCCCTTCATATCTACATACCTATCTAAAATCCTCTTAAATGCCACTATCATATTGCCTCCAGCACCACCCTTAGCAGCGTGCTCCAGGCACTCACCACCCTCTGTGTAAAAACTTGCCTTCCACATGTCCTTTAAACTTCTCTCCTCTCACCTTAAAGCTGTGTATTCTGATTTCATTTCGGAGTCACGTGAGTGACTTCGTGAAGAGCCCGCCGGCACGCATGCGCGACATATCGTCGCAACGCATTGCTGCCGACAGCTGGCGGTGGGGCGCGCTCCTCGCCAGCCCTTCAAAAGGAGCCGCTTAGGTAAGTTAAACTCACCTTAAGTTGGTTGGCCCTTGCTGTCGGTTTTGTCTTTCAGCAAGGGTGCGGATTGGAGTGTTCAGAATGTCTGGACGAAGAAGTCGTGGCCCGGCGCCCTCATCGTTTCCACCTGGGGCCGGGAAGAAGGCGGGGAAGTCATTGCCGTCTGCTGCTGCAGGTCGGGACCCGCTGAGTCGCCACAGCTCCGAGGAGGAGTGCGTGGAGGAGGACGTCGGGGTGCCTCCTGAAAGGGTGGACCCTGCCACAAGTTCGCCTTTGGCGACAACGGGGAAGGGGTTTCGTGCTGCGGCCCGACCCCCCTCCGCTAGCCCTTCATTAAAAGGCAGCAGAGGCGCCCGTAAGCCTAACCCGGTCCGGGCCAAGGCTCCACCAGCCGCCATGGAGCGGTCTGGTGCAACGGCGGGACCTGGGTCGTTAAGGTCTGCTACCCAACTCCCAACCCCCGCCGCCGGGACGGGGGGCTTGGGTACGGTCCCGCCTCGGTCGCCGAGTCCCCCATGGATGGGAGGACGAGACCATGCGTCGGCACCGTCCGAAATGCGGACAGCCGGCAAGCCTGTGCGGGCGTCGCTCCATGCTTCTGCTGGAGTCGACCCCAAGCCGTCAGGGCCCTTTGTGGCAACGGCTTCTACTCCTGCCAAGAAGAGGCGGTTGGACACCCTGCCCGCACGGGACTCGCACGGTTTCGCTGCGGCGGCCGAAAGCGATCCATTCCGGCACCGAGATCACTTCTCTGAGGTGCGGGCCGATGATAGGAGCCCCGGCATGTTTTCTGAGCCGGAGGACTCCGACCATCCGAGTGTTCAGGATGGGGGGCGTATTGACCGCATCGAGCGGCTGCTGGAGCTGGTACTCCATAATCAACAGCAGTACGCACCCACGGATATCGTCAGGCACAGGGCCGCCTCGCCGGTTTCCCTCATCAGCGAGCCACAAGGGGAAGAAGGGTTTGACCCCACCCCAACACCGTCGGTGCCACCGACAGCTGAGTTACTGGACGTGGCAGCCAAATTTGCTGCACCAATTACAACTGGACTTCCGCTCCAGCCAAAGCTGGCAGCAACAGTGGACTTTCTCACGAATCATCGGTTGCAGGAGGAAGTACTCTCACAGGCCACTCAGCGCCACAAGGCCCCGTCCAACTGTAATGCCCTCAACGTACCACTGGTCAATACGCCCATATGGGGCAACACCGGCGTGGCTGTCCGCCATCAGGAGGTTAAACTCCAGCGGATCCTCAAACTCCTCACGGCCGGTATTACCGCCTTTGCGCGGTCGGTCGATGGAACGGACCTGTCATTGGATCAGGAGGATGCGTTAGCACTATTATGTGCCACCCAACATGAAATCAACGATTTCCGGAAGAACAGCATCCGTCCGTCTATCAACCCAAAATTTGCAGGATTGTGTAAGCCACCGCCGCCCCCACCGCCCCGACAACTCTTCGGGGAAGACCTTCCGAAGAGGGTCAAGGAGCTGGACGAGGTAGCCAAAACGGTGGGACTTATGCGATCTCAGATCGCCCCCAGACCGATGGTGCCAAAAGCTCCCCCTGCTCGACCGCGAGGTCCGGTCGCATCAGCATCAAGACCATATGCTACTACTCAGCACTACTACCAACAGGGCCAGCAGCAGCGGTCTTTTTTAGGGTCAGGCACACAGCGACCCCAGTGGAAGATGAAGCCATCTTATCGTCAGCCCAACCCAGCACCTCCTCGGCCACCCAAGTATGTCAGGGACCGCCGGTGACCATGGAGGTAAGGCGGTCTGGGTTTCTTTCCCCTGCCCCTTTAATCTCACATGTGGGAGGGCGACTCCGGTTCTTTGCTAAAGCTTGGGTATCAGTTACTTCGGATAAATTTGTTTTACAAAATGTTCGGGGTCATTCTATTGAATTTATTCACGGCAAAGTTCCTCCATCCCAGCATATGCCTAAACGGAAGTTTACGCTGTCTGCTGTTGAGCAGGCAGCAGGCACGGCTGAAATTTTTCGTTTGGAACAAAAAGGCGTGATAGAGAAAACTATTCACGAGCCCATTGAATTCGTCTCCAATATATTTACTAGACCAAAAAAGGATGGAGGTTGTCGGGTGATTATTGATTTGACCCAGTTGAATACCTTTGTAACATATACACATTTCAAAATGGACACCTTTGAGACAGCCAAATCACTGATTTCGCATGGTTGCTTTATGGCATGTATTGATTTAAAAGATGCATACTATTCAGTGTCCATCCGGAAACATCACCGGAAATTTTTGAAATTTGTCTGGATGGATCAGCTCTGGCAATATCGAGCCTTACCAAATGGGCTTACTACTGCCCCTAGGCTCTTTACTAAATTACTTAAACCTATTATGGCCAAATTACGCATAGAACATCATATTGTAATGGCTTATTTGGATGATATTCTGATTATTGGCAATACTCTGGAAGCAGCTGAAAGCGCTGTTTTAGCAACTGTTACTATATTTCAGCAAATGGGGTTTATAGTTCATCCAGAAAAATCGAAGTTTCACCCATCCCAGGTTATGGATTATTTGGGTTTCACGGTGGACTCTATTCAAATGAGGGCCACCATTCCATTTCACAAGGTGGAGGATGTCTCCCTTGCATGTCAGGATCTCGCATCCGCCAGTATACCATCTATTCGGCATACAGCTAAGATAATTGGGAAAATCGTAGCTTTATTTCCGGCAGCCCGGTTTGGGCCTTTGCATTATCAAAACCTGCAAAGGGCCAAAATTATTGCGTTAAAAAAGAACGCTGGTCATTTTGACAGACCTATGGAGCTGCCTTCTGATGCTAAGGTTGAGCTCCAATGGTGGGTGTCCAATATTGGCAGGGCATTCAAACCCATTGTTGTGCCCAATCCGGTGGTATATTTGCAAACTGACGCAAGCTCTCTAGGCTGGGGAGCTGCGGACAGCTCTTCTAGTTGTGGAGGCAGGTGGGATCCCCTTGAAGCTAGCATGTTGCTAGTACAAGGGATTAACTATTTGGAGCTGCTTGCAGCATTTCACGGACTGCGGGCATATTGTGCTCATCTTAGTGGCACTCATGTCCGTCTCCAAATAGACAACACCACAGCGGTGGCATATTTAAACCATATGGGCGGTACCAGGTCAGTCTCTTGTGACAAATTGGCTAATACTATTTGGTGCTGGTGTATTAATCGAGATATTTGGATTTCAGCCACCTATTTGCCAGGTAGGCTTAATACTGTGGCAGACACCAGGTCACGCAAATTCAATGATAGTATTGAGTGGATGCTGCATCCTCAAATATTTGCCCAAATTACAGCCAAATTTGGCCAACCGGATATCGACCTTTTTGCGTCCCGGTTGAACCATCAGGTACCGACATATGTTTCATGGGAACCAGACCCTGGGGCATTAGCGATTGATGCATTCTCGCTAGACTGGGGGAAGTGGTTTTTCTATGCATTCCCCCCGTTTTGCCTCATCAGTCGGGTATTACAAAAAATCAGGATGGATTCTGCCAGAGGCATTCTTGTCATACCCGACTGGCCTACACAGCCTTGGTATCCGGTGGTCTCTGACATGATTAGCCAACCTTGGGTCCCTCTAGAGGGTTGCCCGCATGTGGTTTCTCACCCTGTCTCAGGGGAGTTACACCCCTGCCATGCCTATCTAAAATTACTGGCTTGCAGGTTCTGACCAGGCCATGGATGCAGTATGGCCTTACCACCCGGACCATGAACACCATTGGAGCATCCTGTCGAGAGTCAACCAGGCGGAGATATCTCTCCCACATCACCAAGTGGGAAGCCTACTGCAGTCGCTCTCACATCACCTATGATGATGTCTCCATAGCCGACGTCCTGGAATTCCTCGCGGGGTTGCACCATGATGAGCACTTGAGTTATAGTGCCATCAACAGCGCCAGGAGTGCGCTATCATTCTACCTCAACATCGAGGTTGGATCGAACAGGCTAGTGTCCAGGCTTATGCGGGGAATATTCAATCTGAATCCGCCTACACCACGCTACAACATCACCTGGGATGTCAGGGATGTGCTTACCCTGCTCAGGTCGTGGTCACCCATGGAAGGGTTACAGCTGGACCAACTCACTATGAAATTGGTGATGTTACTAGCGCTGACTTCAGCACAGCGGGTTCAGACGCTCCACAAACTACGTATTGACAGGATGACGTCGACCCCTGGAGAAGTAGTCTTTTTCGTCGATGAGCTACTTAAGCAGCATAGACCTGGGTGCACAGGGCTGCAGCTGAAGTTCCCGGCATACCCTGCAGATGCTCGGCTATGTTTAGCCACTCACATCCGTTACTACATCAAGGTGACGAGGAGCATCAGAGGAATGGAGTTGTACCTGCTTGTCACTCACAAACGACCTCACCATCGAGTGACAGTCCAGACGATCTCCAGGTGGCTCCGGATCGTCCTGGCTAAGGCAGGTATTGACACTAATGTGTTTAAATCCCACTCCACCAGGGCTGCATCTACGTCGGCGGCGAGGGTCATGGAGGTACCCATGGACCATATCCTCGCCACAGCAGGATGGGCGAATGAAGCTGTGTTCCAGCGTTTCTATAATAAGCCTGTTGCTGCTCCCCTTCAGTTTGCAGAGGCCGTGCTGAACGCCGGGTGTGAACGTGGGGATGTCCCTGATTAAAAGGGCGTTATTTGTTGTGTTATTAATAAATCTTCTTTTTGTTTCAGTATAACCTCGTTTCATCAACTTGTTTACTCCAATCCATCCTTGCTAGTGGTGTGTCTGCATGGACGTTGTCCAGGGCGTGTAATCACAGAAGCTTTGAAGTCTTCACGAAGTCACTCACGTGACTCCGAAATGAAATAGTAAGATTGAACGAGAACTTACCAAGTTTGAAGGTTGATCTTTATTTCATGAGGAGTTGCGGTGAGGGATTTCGTGCCCTCCGCTCCCAACCCTCGATCATCTTCAGCTGGTAATCAGAGTCTCTTTAAATCTTACTATGCCAAGTCATTTCTGTTGTTGTTTCTGTGATTCCACACCGCTGCTTTGAAGAATGTCGCGCATGCGTGCCGGCGGGCTCTTCACGAAATCCCTCACCGCAACTCCTCATGAAATAAAGATCAACCTTCAAACTTGGTAAGTTCTCGTTCAATCTTACTATTCTTAATGTTTCCACCCTTGGTAAAAGTCTGACGTCTGTGTCTATGTCTCTCGTTATTTTAAATTATTCTACCTAACACAATGTCATACAGCATAGAAACCAGCCTGATATCCCTCCAACACCCCTATTTAAAACAATCACCTACTTAAAATATTATATTCCAGGCATAATATGCATTATGTGATTTATCCCTTGTTACCATGGACAGTGTAAACTCAATATATCGAGTACGGTCCATTATTCTCTACTATAAACAAAATAATTGCTGAACTATCTAACTTATAAATGTCAGTAAGAGCATTCCATACGCAGGCACTGAATGATAGTCAGGGATCAATAGATTACATGGGCTAAACTTTTCACAACCTCCACCGCAGACTAATGAAAAGGTTTACTGCTTATTGAAGCAGATCCTTGCTTGTTCATTGATCACCTTCCAAATTACCTGAGGGATAGTGCCAGCTGGAGATCACACGCACAGAACAGTTTGCAATCATGTGCTTTCTTCACTCAGTTTGCACTTGCTTACTACTTCAAATAAACCAGCCTTTCGGAGTTTAAAGAACTGACCTAATGCCCTTAACGTATCCTGGCTCTAACTACCAGCTTCATCAGAACTTTTACCAACACCATCAAGCAGCTGGGAAAGTGCTTTGCACCTCTTTACAGAAAACATACTGTTCCCTATAAGGAAATACACCAATGAGGTAAAATAAATAAACATTTTCTAACATTTAACCAAAGACTCCAGAAATTGGACTGTGCACCTGCTTGCTTTCTCTCACTATGGATACCAGAATCTGCAGATCCTGGTTTGCAATAAAAGGACACAAATTGCTGGAGTAACTCAGAGGGTCAGGCAGCATCTCTGGAGAACATGGACAGGTGACGTTTCAGGTCAGGACCCTTCGAGATCAGTCTGAATAGGGTTCCGACCTGAAACGTTACCCGTCCATGTTCTCCAGAGACACTGCCTGATCCGCTGAGTTACTCGGCACTTTGTGTCTTGCTTTCTCTCACTAATCTTCTCTTCTCCTCTCCTGTCACAGAAGCATGTTAAGGCTAAATCTGTCCTTGCCAGGATATATATTGGTACACTTTCAACAAGTGCTGCTGAAAAGCAATTAGGATTAGGAATCTGACCTTTCTTCCCGTATTTTTTTTTACTGACTACTGCATTGGCTGTCCAGTAAAAGATTCTTCTCCACAGCACTGTTTCAATGCTGAGGTATTCCTGGTCTGAAGCAAAACAAATACCTATCAACAAATCGGATTTTTTGAAAAACACAATCCTTTATATATAAAAGCTATATGCTTGGGTTCTTTTTCAAAGAGGCAGCAAAGTGAACATCACTCCTGTACTTCAATGAAGGTGTTCTTTTCAAACACTCTTTAAATTAGTCTGATGTTTCAGCTGAGGAAATGATCCTGAACTTCTGGCACCAGCTTGGCTGATAACGATTGCCTTTACTCCCACGCAGTTTGTGAAGTGTCATATTATATTTGTTTGATAATTATGTTGTTGTGTGTGAAGGTTTTTCACTCCAAAGGCAGGGATACAAATTTAATCTATCCAGGGATGGCACGGTGGTGCAGCGGTAGAGTTCTGCCTTACGGTCCCAGAGACATGGGTTAGATCATTACTATAGGTGCTGTCTGTATGGAATTTGTACATTCGCCCTATGACCACATGTGTTTTCTCTGGGTGCTTTGGATTCTTCCTACACTCGAAAGACATGTGGGTTTGTAGGCTAATTGGCTTCTGTAAGTTGTCCCTTGAATGTAGGATAGAACTAGAGTACAGTTTGATTGTTGGTCGGTGCGGACTCAGTGGGCCGAAGGGCCTGTTTCCATGCTGTATCTCTAAAACTAAAACGATTATAAGATAACATAAGTTTTCTCAGTGTGTGTGACTAGATTGCAAGGAGAAGGCAAGGAGCCCTCTTTGAAAAGGGAGTTAATTCAAAGAACATGATGGCACGGTGGATCAGCAGGTAGTGTGGCCCTCTCACAACCCTGACCTCCAAAGTGTGAAGCTTGTTCGATCGCCCTGTGACCGTGTGGGTTTCGCCTCAAATGCTCCCAGTTCCTCCCACGTCCCAAAGGTAATAGATTAGTTGGGTCATTAGAAAATTGACTCCAGTAGAGGTAGGCGATGCGGAAATCTGGGAAGAATCGAGTGGACACACGAGAGAGAATTAGTGTCAGGGAATGGGATTGATCCGAGAGCTGGCATTGACTCGATGGGCCAAATAGCCTCATTCTTTTTCGCAAGAGAATGTAACCTCAATATGTCAAGCCTCAATCATGTGCTCCATAGGATAACAAAAAGGCCTTTACACTAGTAGATCAGATCGGGGGGTGGAAGGGGTGGGGGGAGGCAGGGGGGGTGGCGGGGGGGGGGGGGGGGGGGGGTGGGGGGGGGAAGAGGATGGTTAAGGGAAAGGGGTGATATTAACACTATTCCGAACAAATGAAAAGGAAGTGAAGAGGTTAGTAATCAGACACACTATTTTAGACATTTCAGGTAAAAGGAAAATTAAAGGCATTAACAGGGAAAGATAGAAGAAGAACTTTCTGAGTAAAATATTAATTATGAGCTTGTGGTGGAAAGACAAGTTCTTTTATATGTACACAAATATTCTGGATGAATAAAATCAACTTGGATTGGTTACTGGTATTAAATAACTGCAAGATAATTGAGAATGTGTCCCTGCTTGATCGCGGAAATATTGTCGCCAGCTTTATATCCAAAAATACATAATACCTAAACAATAAATTGAGTATTATATCAAACACTACGGATAACAGAACAGAAGAAAGAAATTGATAGGTGGTGTAATTGCCAAGGAGAATATAACGAGAAATAATCCAGTATCGCTAAACTAAACTACAACAAAAGTGGAGACTTTTCATGAAGAAACAGGATAGGATGTAAGGCTCTGGGGGGATTTGCCTCTGTGTCTCCTGGTGCTAACTATAAAGCTGGTGAATGCATTAATGAAGATATCAGATACAGCCTTCAGCAAAGGTAGGATAAGTGATTTATCAGCAGTAACCAGTCCATTGACTTTATTCATTCAGTTTGCTTCATACATATATAAAATAATTTGTATTTGTAAGACAGACTCTTCTCTAGTGCTTTACCGACAGTTTTTATTTGTCTCTCGAGGTTCAAATAGTTTGCATCAGTTTTCCATTTAATGAGGATTTTTCACTTTTAGTAAAGTCATGAATTTTTTCAATTTATATTCGGACAGTTGTGTGCAACAATTTATCCTCGATCAAGCAGGGAGCCAGCCATTGATACTTCCCCTCTGTTATCAGGCTTCGGAATAGTCCTTCCTTAAGGTAGGGTACTGTCTGATTCACCTCTACTTCACTGCGGACAGTGGACTTAGTGTAAGGAACTGATGCGCTACAATGCTGAGAACTATATTCTGAATATATATATTCTGTATATATATAACTTCCCCTCTGCTCTACTTGTTTGACTTGATTGTATTGATGTATATAGTATTAACTGCACTGATTGGATGGTATGCAACAGAAGGTTTTTCGCTGTACCTCAGCACACGTGGCAATGATAAACCTACACCTGAACATTAGATTTAGTTATGAGGTAGAAATAGTTAACAGCCTCCATGGTATTTATAGTGGCAAACAGATTATCTTTCAAAGTGGCAATCGATAGGGGAAAAAAAAGAGGAATTGTAGATTTAAGTCAGGTTTTTCTTACTTTGATGAGACAGAGCCCAAGTCCACAGTGAACTAGAGGCACCTGCAGTGAGAAGCACTTAAGGAAGAATATGTCATAAAGAACAAATATGGACACCTAAGGAAGAGAGGCTCGTTGGATTGTTAAACTTAAAAAGCACACATCAAATAAGGAAATAATGCACCACAAGTTGCAAACCAAAATGAGCACTGTAGACAACCTCAACGAGATTAACAACAAACAGCACGATAAAGAGCAGCAAAATGCACTGCTGGGGATGAAAAAATACATTAAATGGAAATGCAAGGAAAATCATAATTTGGGATGAAGAAGTACATTAAATGGAAATGCAGGGGAGAATCAATTCAGGGTGGCACTGTGGTGCAGCGGTAGAGTTACTGCCTTACAGCACAGAGACCAAAGTTTGATTCCGTCTATCGGTGCTGTCTGTACGCATGTTCACCCTGCAATTGCTTGGTTTTTCTACGGGTGCTCCGGTTTCCTCGTACATTCTAAAGACAAGCAGGTTTGTGGGTTAATTGGCTTCTGTAAATTTTCCCTAGTGTGTAGGATAGAATTAGTGTATGAGTGGTCGTTGGTTAGTGTGGACACGATGGGCCGGGTTCCACGCAGTATCTCTAAACTAAACTAAAACAAAAAAAAAGGAAATGGCATCCATGTTGAATAACATACTGACAGTACAAGTATTTACAGTGGAGAGATATGGCATAATCTGAGCATTTTAAAGAAACTAATATTAGGATTAAGTTTAATTGCTGTCACATGCAGAGGTACAGTGTAAAGCTTTATTTTGCCTGGTATCCTATCAAATTAAATAATATTATGTATGAATACAATCAAGCCAAACTCAAGTACAATAGCTATACTAAAGGGGAAGATGCAGATTGCAGAATATAATATTCAGCCCTATAGGCAAAATACAATGCCCACAATGGGGTAGGCATGAATGGGACGGTGCTCTGGTTGATGGAAGCACCATTCAAAAGTCAGATAGCAGAGGGGAAGAAGCTGTTCCTGAGCCTGGTGGTTCACACTTCTAAAATTCTATATCTTCTGCCTGGGAATTAGTCAAAACTGGGACTTATCAAAACTAACAAATAAAATAATATAAGGATTTTATTTTATTTCAAATAAAGAATTGCACTTTTGCAGGACAGTCTGCTTCAGTTCATATCTAGTTTCTGGCAAGTTATGTTTGGTCTTGGTGGAGACCTTTGCATCAATTCCTTTTGTTGTTTCATTACCAACACCTTTCAGGAGGATGTTGCCATCTCCACATGATGGAAATAATGACACTTAAGAGGGACAACCAAATGATATCCATTCCACCAATTGTAGAGAACATTGCTGTTGGCCTGACAGCAAACTTCCCTCCATTTAGCAGACCTGCCGCTGGATTGAAAGGATGTGCCTGTCACTCTGACCTTTATGAGAGGTGAATGGGAGAAAATCAAGGAACTATAGAGCCTCACTTTTATCATTAGACAATTATTGCGGTCCATACGTAAGGACAGAGTGATGGAATAACTTTAAAATGTCACCAGATCTAGCTGAGCCAGAGTGATTTGCAAAGGGTAGGTCATGTGCAAAAACCCTAATAGAAGAGATGACTGCAGTGGAAAGGGGACTGCCTGTGCATCTTGTATTTACGAACTCCACACAAGAAGCTGTTCATTAACATTGAAGCTCATGCAATGATAGCAGATTATTGGTGTGGCAGGGAAGTTGGCAAGGAGTGTTTGATTGTTTTCGAAATGAACACATAAACCACTGTAGAAACCTCAAAGGAAACAGAATCACTTGAATAGGCATACGGGCCTCGTTTTAGAATTATAGAATAATATAGCATAGAGGAAACCATTAGCTCAATACGACTGTGACAAGCCTTTGGCAGAACAATCCAATTTGCCCTACTATTAGCCCACACACTGTAATTTTCCATTCAAATATTTATGCCTATGCTTCTAAATATTGTTGTTGAACCTGGATGCTGCCAATTATGTTTCTGTGGATAACACTCTCAACCTATGGAGTAGAGTATCGCATGCAGTCATTTGGATTATTGTGTGCAGTTCTGCTCGTCACATTACAGGAAGGACCTGGAGGCTTTGCAAAGGTTACAGAGGAGATTTACCAGAATGATGCCTGCATTATGGGGTACTAGCAATAAGGAGAGGTTAGGCAGACTTGGATTGCTTTCTCTGGAATGCCAGAGTTTGTGGGCAGACCTGATAGAAGTCCCTTCATCAACTGTGCAGCACACCAAAGATAAACTGCAGAAGGAAGAAGGGTTTCGGCCTGAAACGTTGCCTATCTCCTTCGCTCCATAGATGCTGCTGCACCCGCTGAGTTTCTCCAGCATTTTGTGTTGCCACTTCTGTAGCAATGTTACAAAATTTTGAGATTTTAAAAATCAAGTCTGCAATTTATCCCATCAGATAAAGCATAAAAGAAGTTTAATTTGACACCTAATTCACTTTCATATCTTCAGTATTAAGAAAGTTATGGCCATTTTCATACACGGAAATTAGCATCTTGTTCCCCACTGCCTTTCAATTGATTTAACTCAAAAGCTGTGATCTGGATCAGTTAAAAGCCCATAACTTTCTTCAATGAAATTTTCACTTATTATAGATTAAATCATTCTGAAATAAATATGAAACAATCTTACTTGGATGACCTGAAATTAAAGCATATAATTAGTTAGTTATCTAATTGTAGCTAATTCAATGAATAGATCTAAACATCTATCCATTTCTTAAAAAAAGATAAACTTTTTTTTAATTGCCTAAGTGTCCAAATAACATTCACACAATAATCCACAATATAACATAATTTTAAAATCTAATTTTCATGAATTTCTGGGCCAAATGGAAGGAATTAGTGTAATTTAGTGTTTGATTCCTGTAAATTAATGGCCATTTAAATGAACTAGCGAGTGGGTTTTAGTGGAATGCGGTGGATTGGAACGTTGCGGTTAGCGGTGAAGTCGGGAGGAAAAAGACTGTTTGTTCATACATTTTTTTTGGACCCCATTTCGCAACATGAAAATATTATTAAAGCCTCCATAAAAACCAACTTTTAATATAAAAATAAACTATTTACCTTTTTTTCTCGCCTACGCAAAATCCTTCCGGTTGTGGGTTCTCACAGCTTTTGAAGGTGATTTTTAAATTACTCTAGTTAACAAATAATTTAGAGTAATTTAAAAATACCTTCATTCATGAAATGTCGGAGCGATTTTTCTTCCGCAATGAAATCGCCCGACATTCATCGATTTTTCCTGCCTGTGGAAAAACGGCACTTTAAGCCCGCCCCCCTCTGAAAGGCGTCAAAGTCGCGCACACAGGGAGCGGCAGAACTGCAGCGCTGCGCAAGGTAAGTTTTGCAACTTCTGTGCATATTATGATTATAAATGTTTTTAAATTTGTTTTGTGAAGGCTGCATTAATATCAGCAATGTATATTGACTGACATCTCAATCCACCTACTGAGCTACTACCTACCTCGTTGGAGACCTTCGGACTATATTTAATCGGACTTTACTGGACTTTATCTTGCACTAATCATTACTCCCTTTATCATGTACACTTTATCTGTACACTGTGAATGGCTCGATTGTCTTTCCGCTAACTGGTTAGCATGCAATAAAAGCTTTTCACTGTAATTTGGTACACGTGATAATAAAATAAAGCAAACTAAATTAATGAATTCAAGGCTGACGTAATTGACCCCTTAAGTCTAGATCGCCTTCCAACCACAGTAACCTTTTGTAAATCCTGGCTAAAACAGAGCAGCCATAGCTCCAAAATTTAGTAAGGACTCATGTATTGTTAGGCCATTTTGAACAAGTCTGATGTGCTCTGCAAAAATAAGACAAGCTTCTGAATGGTGCCAGTAAGTCTAGGGCCCAGATCAGTGTTGCATGGTCAATTCATAGAGTGAATAGGATTTCTGTAGAGGACCTCCAAGGAAGTGTAACATGCACAAAGCTGATTGGATAAATGAAAACTAAGTGTACACACTGTAAATAATGTTGCTAGACAGTTCTCCTGCTGTTGTTGATTGGTTAAAGTGTTAAGTCCTGGATGGTTTGTTTGAGTTCCAAGGTAAATATTGCATTATTCAAGTAATGTTAACTTCTTCCCGAAGCATTACCCGATACAATGTATGCGGGGGGGATCTGTTATTGGGTTGGGGAACTGTCAATAATGTACAGATAAAATTAATATGTTTGATTGGATTGTAAGGGCACCTCCCCTCTGTAGTTCGGCCCCTCAAGGTTCGGGTACCAAAAAAGGCAGCCCCCACGAGGTCCTTTGTCGATCTTCTTGTTGTGCAATCCAAAAATAAAGTTTAGTTGTTCAAGTGCTTGAATCAGTGTTTTATTGACTGAACTAGACTGGGGGAAGCTTAGAAAGCGCTTATTTACACTTTCACCCCTTGCTTATCCAGTATTTATTTACCTCTGCCTCAAGAATGTTCAAAGACAGCAAAATAAGGGTTTCCAAAGGCTTACAAACCTTGAGAAATGGATGTTTTACTTCATTTCTGTTTTTATTTTGAGCCCAGAAGAGGAGACATGCTCATTTGACTCACTCCGGACATGGTTACTCCAATACTCTAGATAACCAAGGCAAACCTTTGTTACTTCTGTATTCAATTCACTTCTGAGTTAATGATAACTGGCTGCTAGCTTCCCTACTAGCCGTTTGCAAATAATGCACTGGGACACTCTATTCACACTGCCTCAGACGTCTGCATTCTCAGCATTTAAATAATATATATTCTTTACAAAAATGTTCCTACTAAGGTGGACAATATTACCTTTCCCCATAATAAATTTATTTTTCCAGACCTTTCCCCAACTCACTCCACATTATCTGTATCTCCATGTAACCCACTTCTGACTTGAACATGTACTTTCCTATCACACCTGTGGCTGTGAGCTACCTGAAGTCACATCATCCAATATAACAGCATGTGTAAATAAGCTCTTTCTAAGCTCCCCCCCCCCCATATAACAAATTACCCTATACTATACCTAAACCACTGCAGGTTTGATCCTTGTATCTGCTTGGCCAAGCCCTTTAGCCTCGTGCAAGCAGAAACACTCCAAAAGGTCATGCAGTCCCAAGCGCACTTCCAGAAGAACGACAAAGGACCTCATGGGGGCTGCCTTTTATAGGTCCCCGAAACTTGAGAAGCCGAACTACAGAAGAGTGGTCTATTTACAATCCAATGAAACATAACAAATTACAACAATACATTATTGACAGTTACACAGGCCAATGACAAAATCTCCCTCACATTGTTGCAGGAGAGGCTTCCAGACGAAGCTAACAGAACTTGAATAATGCAACATTTACCCTGAAACCTAAACAAACCTGCCAGGGGCTCAACACTAACCAATCAACAAAGGGCAGGGTAACTGTCCAGCAACATGATTTACAATACGTACACTTAGTTTGCATTTATCCAATTCACTTCATGCATTTTACGTTTCCTTGGATGTCTTCTGCAAAAATCCCATCCATCTGTCAATTGAATATGCAACACTGATCTGGGTCCCAGACTTACTGGCACCATTCAGAAGCTTGTCTTATTTATATAGAACACATTAAACTTGACCAAATTGGCCTAGCAATACACGAGTCCTTACTAAAGTTTGGTACCTTGGCTGCTCGGCTTTAGCCAGGATTAACACATGGATCCAAGCACAACTACTGTGTGTGTGCATTGGGCACCATTTTGAACTATTTGGTCTTCCACTGTGCGCAAACTAAGCATGTTACATTGAATTAAATACAGATGATATAGTTTGCATGGCCTTCCTTTTCTCCTCAAGAAAAGTGTCTAACATGTAACCAAAGAAAATCTAGATTTTTAAGGACGGCACAGTGGCTGCCTTACAGCGTCAAAGACCCGGGTTCAATCCTGACTACAGGTGCTGTCTTTTACGGAATTTCTACGTTTTCCCTGTGACTGCGTGGGTTTGCTCTCTGTTCTCCGGTTTCCTCCTACACTCCAAAGACGTGCAGGTTAATTGGCTTCAGTAGGTTAATTGGCTTCAATAAAATTTTAAATTGTCTCTAGTGTAAAGAACAGTGCGAGCGAACGGGGTGATCACTAGTTGGCATGGATTCGATGGGCCAAAGGCCCTGTTTCCGCACTGTTTCTCTAAAGTCGAAAGAAAAGGATGGACCCTGTTGCTTAATTGCTCTTTTATCTATTAACTTTTGTTTGCACTAACTTTTCTATTCATTGAAAAGAACCCTTCTTCCATGAAATGCCCCTTTGATTGATGTCTTTATCTTGTTTGGCTGCTTCTATAAACTCTTTGATTTCACAACCACTGATTCCCATATGTTCTCACATAGAAACAACTCATCTGTCCAATATCATTCTCCAGGATTAGATCCATTCTTTTTAGGCTGGCTGAGAAAGTTCTCTGAGATGTTGTGACCTAGAAAGTCGTCTTACCAGATTAGATATATCTCACAGGTACTAAGCTGGTAAATTGTCTGAAAGGCACAGATCTAGAAAGTTTAGTTTTGTTTATTATTGTCATGTGTACCGAGGAACAGTGAAAAGTTGTTTGTTGTGTACCATCCAGGCAACACATAGGCTATATATGATTACAATCAAGCCATCCACAATGTACAAATACAGGATGAAGGGTTTAATGTTTAAGTTCAATATAAAGTCTAATAATGTCTGATTAAAGATAGATTGAAGGTGCCCAATGAGGTAGATGGGAGGTCAGGACTGTTCATGGGTGCGAGGACAGTTCAGTTGCCTGATAACAGCTGGGAAGATACTGTCCTTGAATCTGGAGGTTTGCGTTTTCAAACTTCTCCGATACAAATCAATTTAGAAAGATCCGATAGGTACTGATATAAAAAGTCCTCTCATATATATTTCAGTCATTCCTTTCCCTCTTTGTTCTGGTGGACAGAATCACCCACAGAGAAGGGAGTCTCCACACAATGATCTCACATGCATCATCTCCGGCAGTTGCGACATGCGTGTAAGGTTGTGTTTAAGCTTGTAGTTGGAGCATTGCCCCTTGAAGTAACTGGTATCAAAATTAATAAGTCCAGTTGTTCTGGAGTAGATAACATCAACGGCTGAAAATCTCACTCTAAATGAATTCTGTATGTGTCACTGATCATGTTCATAAGTTCATGAGCAGAATTAGGCCATCCGGCCCATCAAGTCTACATCACCAATCAATCATGGCTGATGTATCTTTCTCTCTCAACCCCATATGCCTTCTCCCTATAACCCTTGACACCCTTACTAATCAATTGCTGTTGGTGTCATAAGGTCATAAGTGATAGGAGTAGAATTAAGCCATTCAGCCCATCATGCCTAATCTGCCATTCAATCATGGCTGATCTAGGTCTCCCACCTAAGCCTATTCTCCAGCCTTCTCCCCATAACCTCCAAGAACTGGCTATCTATCTCTGCCTTAAAAATAGCCACTGATGGCCTGTACAGCCCACTGTGGCAAAGAATTCCACAGATTCATCATCCTCTGACTAAAGACATTTCTCCTCATCTCCTTCCAAAAAGAATGTCCTTTAATTCTATGGCTATGACCTCGAGTCCTGGACTCTCCCACTAGTGGAAACATCCTCTCCACATCTACTCTATCCAAGCCTTTCACTATTCTGTATGTTTCAATGAATTCCCCCCTCATTCATCTCCAGCGAGTACAGGCCCAGTGCCAACCAACGATCATCATAGGTTAACCTGCTCATTCCTGGGATCAGTCTTGTAAACCTCCTCTGGGACCCTCTCCAGAGCCAGCACATCTTTCCTCAGATATTGTGCCCAAAATTGCTCACAATACTCCAAATGCAGCCTTTCCAGCACCTTATAGAGCTCAGCATTACATCCGTGTTTTTGTATGAGCCCTTTTGAAATAAATGCTAGCATTAAGTTTGCTTTCTGCCATGTCAGAAACATCAGAGAAGAAATGTTACATACCACCAAATCCTTTCTCTGGTTGTGGTGGCTGTGTCATCAACTGCCTTGGCACGAAGCTCTGAAATGCTTTCCCTAAATCTATCTCTGCCTCCATTTTTAAGTTGCTCCATTAGGTGTACCAACTAAACAAAGATCCTATCCCCATGTTTGTTTATGTGGTTGGTGCTAAAATTACCTTCTGTTACTCTGCTGTATGGTGGGAAACATGCCTGCTTTCCTGCTGTAGGAAACATGCCTTTGTGCTGAAAAAGTACAGAGAAAATGTATGAGGGTGTTGCCAAGACTCAATGCGTGGAGCTATAGGAAAAGGTTGGGCAGCCGAAGACTATATTCCCGGGAGAGGTGTGCAACATTATGAGAATTGATAGGGTGAATGCTATCTTTTTCCCAGGGAAGAAAGGTCCTGATCTGAAACTTCACCTATCCATGTTCTCCAGTGTTACTGCCTGACCTGCTGAGATACTCCAGCACTTTGTGTCTTTATTTATAAACCAGCATTTTCAGTTCCTTATTTCTCTATGATTTATTACTTTTGTTTTCCAGGATAGCAGTGGGGTTAAGAGGAGATGGAAAACTGAAATAAAAAAAGAAAATTAACAAGATTCTTTATATGCAGTTACTTGCGATGGTGGTGGCATCACCCACGAGTAAGCACTCATCTTTGAGAGAGCGTTGAGTCAAATTTGTACTGGAGTCATTTCTTAATTAGTAATGGAGTCAAAGGATAAGGCAGGAGAATGGGGTTGAGAGGGAAAAATAAATTAGCCATGATCGAATGCTGGAGTAGACTTGATAGGCCGAATGGCATAATTCCACTCCTATGTCTATGGTCTTAAGACTGTGTGTAGGCGGCTATATATCTTGGAACCAGTTAAAACTGGCCCACGATCTAACATCTTCCACATTTGGTTTTCCTTTCAGTCCTCCTGGCAGATTGGTTTTGAGTTCAATTTGATAACTTGTTTTGGTGGGATCTGAACTCACAACCTCTGGCTTGCTCAACCCATATCTTGGGCCGCCAAGTAAACCATGCGATTGAACACAGTGATCATCCAAATATGTGGGGTATGTTTTGTTCCATACTATAAAGCACACATAACTAACTGCTAAAGAACAAAAGGGACAGCTTTAAAGTAAAAATATAAGGTGATGAATTCTGTAATTTCATCACTTCAGCCAATAGACTCTTAACACATTGTAAAATATTATGTTTTCACGTATTCAAACTAGTGTGCTCAGTTTGAAAGAATGCACCAGATGCATACAATTCTCTGCCGTCCTCAATGCCGTCTGTGGCAATGAATTCCACAAGTTCACCACCCTTTGGTTAAAGAAATTCCAACTCATTTCCATTCTAAAGGCAAGTACTTTTATTCTGAGGCTTTGCCCTCTGGTCCTAGACTCTCCCACTGATGCAAACATCCTCTCCATGTCCACTCTATCTCGGCGTTTCATTATTTGGAAGGTTTTAATGCGATCTTCCTCTCATCATTCTAAATTCCAGCAAGTTCAGACCCAGAGCCATCAAACACTTCCCATACATTAACCCAATCATCCCTGGGATTGTTCTCATAACCCTGTTGCCATACTTTCCATTATTTTTGGCAATATGAATTGTTAAAAAGACCATTGTCAAAAGATTCCTGCATCCACCCTCTCACCATCCCTCCCCAATCCCAATACTAATTTCACTGTTGTCCTGCTTAGTTTCATTGTTTGTATCACTTGTTATCACCTTCTCCACAGGTGAAGGAGAAGGTGATAACAAGTGATACAAACAATGAAATTGACCATTGTTGGCTCTACCTTTCCTTGAGCATCGGCGGTGGTTACGATTTGTCCTTTTGCATACCTTACATTCATCTGTTCTTTGTACCTTTTCATATCTCTCATTTCCCTCTCCCCTGACTCTCAGCCACAAAAAGCATCTTGACCTGAAACTTCACCTATTCCTTTTCTCCAACAATGCTGCCTGACCCGCTGAGTTACCCCAGCTTTGTGTGTCTACCTTCAGGGAAGGTGTACCAGGTTTTACCACCGCAGGACCAGTTGGGGCACGTGAACAACTCCACAGTGGCAGTGATGTCTCAACATTCATAAAGTCTGTGACACAGTGGAAGTTTAATAGGCTGCAGGGATTGGATGAAAATTGAGTGTGGGGTTTAAACTGAAAGCAGCATAGTTCAGTTTATTAATTAACACACACCTGTGCAGTGAAGCCCTAAAAGTCTGGGGAAATTCCTATATTACA
Organism: Raja brachyura; assembly: GCA_963514005.1. Next base: position 28,281,540 of record OY740790.1, read on the forward strand.
ATAGTGACAACATTTTAAAGAAAAAAAAGGTGTTCATTTAATAGCCGTTGATATCCGATGGTCACGAGAGGATCGATTGAAATGCATGTTCTTCCTGTTTTTGCTAAACTTATGCAGGCAGTTATCAGTGGACAATTTATATTTTGGACCGCCCCTGAGATAAGGAGAGCTCCAATGGGTTGTGATTTAAGGGCACTGTGAGGGCAATGGCAAGGTGGAGGCCTCATATTTCAGCTCATGCTGATGTTCTCTTCCCACAGCTTCTGTTTATGCATCCCAAAGTTCAACATACAACAGGGGGGTGGGGGAGGAGATGGGGGGTGGTTAACAACATGCTAGATGAAAGACTGCCAAACCACACACCATCACTTGTCCAAGAAAAGAAAAACAGGTAACAGTGGAGACCAAACATCACCATTAAAAACTGAGCATCCAGGAGTCTTCCACCTCTCTGCCTTTAGGAGATGAAATGCAATGATGCTCCATGCTGTGTGCATCCTTCCAACACATGCCCAGAGATGATTAGCTGTAATTATTTTATGGCCTGTGCTTACTCTTGTGGCCAAGGTTGTGACCCTTCTCCCCACAGTACAATATCCCTGCACAAAGTCACAGGCTAGATAGTTCTGCTATTTCACAATAGTTGTGTCCCTAAGAAACCACAAGGTGTAGAAAATCGTATTGTGAAAACAATTGTGTCAATAGGAAAAATAATTTTCAAATTTGCAATAACAAATGGATATTTCCTCCAGTTTATTTTTGTTATTAGACAATAGATAATAGACAATAGGTGCACGAGTAGGCCATTTAGCCCTTCAAGCCAGCACCGCCATTCACTGTGATCATGGCTGATCATCTACAATCAGTACCCCGTTCCTGCCTTCTCCCCATATCCCTTGACTCCGCTATCTTTAAGAGCTCCATCTAACTCTCTTTTGAAAGCATCTGGATAAATGGCCTCCACTTCCTTCTAAGGCAGAGAATTCCACAGATTCACAAGTCACAAGTTTTTCCTCATCTCCGTTCTAAATCGCCTACCCCTTATTCTTAAACTGTGGCCCCTGGTTCTGGACTCCCCCAACATCGGGAACATGTGTCCTGCCTCTAGTGTGTCCAATCCCTTAATAATCTTATATGTTTCAATAAGATCCCCTCTCATCCTAAATTCCAGTCTATACAAGCTCAGTCGCTCCATTTTTTCAACATATGACGGTCCCACCATCCCGGGAATTAACTTCATGAACCTACGCTGCACTCCCTCAATAGCAAGATAGTCCTTCCTCAAATTTGGAGACCAAAACCACACACAATACTCCAGGTGTGGTCTCATTAGGGCCATGTACAACTGCAGAAGGACCTCTTTGTTTCTATACACAACTCCACATTTATTGCTAACATACAATTATCACTGCCTGTTGTACCTGCATGCTTTCTTATGGTGACTGATGAATAAGGACTCCCAGATCTCGTAGTATTCCCCTTTACCTAACTTGACACCATTCAGATAATAATCTGCCTTCCTGTGCTGGCTACTAAAGTGGATTACCTCACATTTATCGACATTAAACTGCATCTGCCATGCATCTGCCCACTAACCCAACCTGTCCAAGTCACCCTGCATCCTCATAGAATCCTCCTCATAGTTCTTACTGCAACTCAGCCTTGTGTCATCTGAAAATTTGCTAATGTTACTTTTAATCCCGTCATCTAAATGATTAATGTATATTATAAATAGCCTTGCGGTACCCCACTAGTCACTGCCTGCCATTCTGAAAGGGACCCGTTAATCCCTACTCTTTGTTTCCTGTCTGCCAACCAATTTTCTATCCATGTCAGTACCCTATCCCCAATACCATGTGCTCTAATTTTGGCCACTAATCTCCTATGTGGGTTCAAAGGCTTTCTGAAAGTCCAGGCACACCACATCCATTGGCTCTTCCTTGTCAATTTTCCTATTTACACCCTCAAAAAACATCAGAAGATTAGTCAAACATGATTTCCCCTTCGTAAATCCATGCTGACTCAGACCGACTCTTATTGCTATCCAAATGTGTCTCTATTTCATCTTTTATAATTGACTCCAGCATCTTCTCCACTATCGATGTCTGGCTACCTGATCTATAATTTGATGTTTTTCTCTCCCTCCTTTCTTAAAAAGTGGGATAACATTAGCTACCCTCCAATCCACGGGAATTGATCCTGAATCTACAGAACATTGGAAATAATCACCAATGCGTCCAGAATTTCTAGAGCCACTTCCTTAAATACCCTGTGATGCAGACCATCAGGCCCTGGGGATTTATCAGCCTTCAGTCTCTTCAGTCTACCCGACACCATTTCCAGCCTAATGTAAATTTCCTTCATTTCCTCTGTCACCCAAAGTCCTCTGGCCACTAGCACATCTGGGAGATTGTTTGTGTCTTCCTTAGTAAAGACAGATCCTTCATTGCAAGCTAAAAATGCTAAAGGCTTTATATGTTACTTAGTTTCATAGAAGTCCATTGCTCAAGTTTCAATAAAAGCAATTACTTGTCAATTTCTATGGCCCCCTGTGGCAAAACTGGCACAATGTGTTCTTAAGAGACAATAGCGACTGATTACTGCGGGGAGGTTACATGGAAACATTGTTTTTCCCTGGAATATGTTTATCCCAAGGCAACATTTTTTATGCATGTCAATTTCAAAAGTAACTTGTCTCTTGTCTCCAATCGAAATTGATTTATGACCAATTCAGCCCGCTTAATATGAATAACGCTCCCTAATTCACCAAGCAGCGTGATGCAAATGCGAGTTACTGCAGCATTACCTATATCATGGCTAAGAAAGGAAGAGGGCTGTGAAGGATAGCTGAAGCAACTCTGTGTTCCTTCCAACAGGGAGCATGTTCTCTTGCCCAGATTCAACTCCACTGGAAATGAGATGGCACTGGATGGTGGGGAGTTATTAAGCTAAACAGACTTACAAGAATGATTGAGCAAAATATCAGTCACAGCACTCTTAGTGGGATCAGGAACAGGAAACTGGACTGCGACGGTTATTGTTAGAATTATAGTCGCAGAGGTGCTGAAGGTCCTGACGCTTATGAAGATAGACAAATCTCCCAGGCCTGATCAGATATATCCGAGAGCACGGTGGGAAGCTAGAGAGGAAATTGCAGGAGCAATTGAGGAGATTTGTGAGATGTCGTTAAATAAAGGTGAGGTGCCAGAAGACTGGAGGGAGGAAAATGTTGTGCCTCTATTCAAAAAGGGTTGCAGGAAAAAGTCCGCGATCTTAACATCTGTGGTCAGAAAGTTACTGGAGAGTATTCTGAGGGATAGGATGTACTAAGATGGACAAGGCTGATTAGGGATATTCAACATGGTTTTGTACGTGGGAGGTCGTGTCTCACAAATCTGATTTCATTTTTTGAGGATAAAACCTAAAAGGTTGATGAAGGTAGGGCTGTAGACATTATATATATGGATTTTAGCAAGGCATTTGACAAGGTTCCGCATGGTAGGCTGCTCTGGAAGACCATATCCCATGGGATTCAAGGAGAGATAGATGAATGGATAGAAAATTGGCTTTATGAAAGGAAGCAGAGGCACCTAGCCAGGTCATAGAGCAGCAGCCTCCCCACTAGGCGCCAGGCCTGAGCGAGGCTGCGGGCGAGCGTGAACCTGAGCGAGACCGTGGGCAGGATCCGAGCCAAGGACCCCGAGCGAGGTGACGGGTGATCGTTGACCCAAGGGAGGCTGTGGGTGGACGTGGATTCGAGGGAGGCTGTGGGTGGACGTGGATTCGAGGGAGGCCGCGGGCGGACGAGTGTCGTGCTGGGCGTCGAGATGGGCTCTCCCGGCAGCAGCAACCTCCCCACCAGGCGTGCGGACGCTGAGCGGGCGGGCGGGACCACTCTCCATGCAAGAAGAAGACTAAAAGAAAGCTCGGAGCGATCTGAGGACGGTCAAAAGCAGTGGAGGGCCGGCTGATCGTGGCTTCCGCGAGGGGTAGCCCACCCACCCGCGTGACAGAGGATCGGGTGGGGGAGACGGAGAGGAGGTCATCCATCATGACGCCCAGAGATCACAAGGTGGATTCGGGATCACCAGCGAGGAAAAGGGGTCATGATACCCCGAGTCCCTGCGATCGACAGAGGAATTGCAGGTCTCCAGAGATGGCCTCTCCCAGAGGTAGTAATGGCCGCCACGGCCACCTTCCCATCGTGCTGCCCCTCACCCACGCACCGATAATGACCGCCATGTTCTGGAACTTCAAGGAGCCCAGCGGAGCGCACACCACGACCTGAGCAGCAGTTTAAAAACGCTAAGTGACAACTTTAAAGAAGTTAAAGTTAAGAAGCCAAGAAGTACTGAAGACATAACAGGGGTGACGTCACTCGCAGCGCGAACAGAGGCATGCAGTCAGTTCCATTGTGATGTCATCAGTGAGACCATTCGTTTATTTTCTAAGTTATTTGAGATTTGTGAACATTTTTATAAATAACTTGAGAAATAATGCATGAAATTTTCAGATAAGCCGATTTTTGACATCATGGCTTAAATCCCTATAAGAATATGTAAACATTTCACCGTTAGCACGTCGTGTTTTCTAGGAGATGTGAAACGCACATGATCATCACACAAATAAATACACATCCAAGATCAGAGTTTTATAAGTATAGAGATAGATTGGTGAGGTCACACTTAAAGTATTACGTTCAGTTTTGGGCACCATATTAGGATCGTACATGTTAGAGGGGTATGTAGGCTGGTGGGACTAGTGTAGATGGGACATTTTGGCTGGTGTGAGCAAGATGGGCTGAATGGTCAGTTTCCATGCTGTATGACTCTATAACTCCAATTCCTCTCTCTAATTTGATTTTAAATGGTATTCAGAAATGATCAGGCAGCTTTCTACTCAAGCTTGTGTTATGCTGGGTCACAGAATACTGACGGATTGTGTCATTCCTACACAAGGGAATATGCAAACTAAAATCGGGATTTTAGCATTATTTTGAGGTTTCTTTGTGAAACTCTTCTGAGGCTTGAAATGCATTCAATCGATTCAGTTGTAAACTCCAGCTTGCAGTTTAGTTGTGCTGTGCTTGCTGGACAGTACACTCAGATGGGCTCCCTTTCACTTTTGAAATGTCCATGTATTGGAAGAGGGCCAGATGCACAACTGCCAGATGTTGCTGATGGTTAAAATAACAACTTCAAGTTGCAACCTGGTCACGACACTGGAAAGTTTCTCCTCGCAGAAATGTTTTGACACAGAGGGATTCTTTCTCTGGATGTGCTATATTTATGGGAAAGAACATCCAAAGAGTGAAGATGGTTGGGAAGCAAACTTTTCCATGTAAACTGTTTGTTGCTCTTGTTAGCTGACTTACATCTCCCATCAAAGCTGTGGGAGTTCCCCAGTCCTAGCACTTAGCTTGGGGCATGGTGATCACATCAAATTAATAGATGCTTTTTATATAAAGGGGGTGGGGTTGTGTGTGAGAGTGAGAGAGAGTGTGTCTGTCTGTGTGTGTGTCTGTCTCTGTGTGTGTGTGTGTGTGTGTGTGTGTGTGTGTGTGTGTGTGTGTGTGTGTGTGTGTGTGTGTGTGTGTGTGTGTTAGTTAGAGGCTGGGTTTGTTTTGGTTTCACAAATCTACAAAGGGTTTTTCACTTAGGAGAAAGGATTTACCATAAGGGATTGATCTATCTTTAGACTGGCAGATCTCATGTGTACCAACTTGCTTTTGCAAACAAAGGGGCTGTAATGTATAAACTGGCATTTGGGACTGAGTGAGTCTTCTTGTTGCTTAGGGGACAAGTTCCTGAGGAATTGGCAAGCAGGGCACTCAAGTTACTGCCAGTTCTGTTCACACCAGGTGACTGAGCTGGCACTGCAGACACATGTAAGTAAGTACAGAGAGAAACAAGATCAGGGTTCTTCCTAAGAGGTGTCCAGACCCAAAATGTCACCTATTCATGTCTATTAGCTGGTCTAATGTACAATAGGTTATTGTGAAGGTTTGTTGAATTGAAGGTAATTGAATGTAGCATAGCTACTCTGTATGGAAATGTCTAACTGGACTGCTTACATTATCTGGAAAGTTATTTCATATTCTAGCATTTTGTGTCTTTCCTTGGTAGACCAGTATCTGCAGTTCCTTGTTTCTACACAAAGGTATAAGGTTTGTCTTTTCTTTGATGCCCACTGACTTATGTGTCAGAACCGGTCAACTTACATGGTGACCACAAGGAGTGTCACCACTAAGATTTTTTTTTTGGCCTATGTTTGGAACAAAACTATGATGTGACCTGAAGCTGATTAGCCCTGACGCAACTGAAACCAAACATCTGTGAGTAGCGTACAAGAGGATGTGCACCTTTGAGAGCATTGATGATAATACCTACCATTACTCTGCTGATGATCAAGAGCAAACTGTTCTAACTATACAGGTGCATGTGTCTACTCAACAGCCAAAAGTCTGTAGCCTCCTTTTGCTCTGATATTTTATTTAATTCTTACCATGTTTAATTTATAATGTTTTATTTTTAATTGTCTACTGTATCGTGTTGTTACTTGCGAGCAGAGCACCAAAGCAAATTCCTTGTATGTATACATACTTGGCTAATAAAATGTATTCAATTCAATTCAATCCTGGAGACACAAAAAGGAAGAGTGGAATCTTGGTGATCTAAAGAATCGCAAAGCAGTTATTGATATTGTTTTCATGCTCTCCATCCTCTATAATATATAGGTTGTACATTTCTCCTGTCATCAGTTTAATTGCTATTCGGCCCTCAACCCCATATTCCACATAGTATAATCCCACTCTCATTTCACACTTCAGTATCCCATTTATCATATCCCTATCACCGCTAACACCCTGCACCCTCAAATACCTGCCCAGTCTAATCCTATTCTTCCTTCCTTGTTTCCAATCACTAAGGAGTCTTGGGGACAGTCCCTCTCAAAGTGTAGGAAGGAACTGCAAACGCTGGTTTACACCGAAGATAGACACAACATGCTGGAGTAGCTCAGCTGGACAGGCAGCATCTCTGGAGAGAAGGCATGGGTGATGTTTTGGGTTGACCGAAACGTCTCCCATTCCTTCTATCTATAGATGCTGCCTGTCCAGCTTAGTTACTCCAGTATTTTGCTTCCCTCTCTAAGTGTTGCCTGAAGGAATCTGTCAACCCTGCCAAGATCCCATTCTTTCTCCTGATCTCTGCTGCATACTGCACCCTGTGGTTCTATCCATAATCCAGTTCTCACTGTTTCCTGCATGATCCCAACACTCAAGTTGTAGACACAGCAAAATCCTGTAGAATTATAAGCCTCCTATTAATTAACTTACTTCCCATTCTTCTCATATATTCAGAAATAGTTTTAACAACAAATAGTGAAAGGCTTGGATAGAGTAGATGTGAAGAGGATGTTTCCACTCATGGAAGTCTAGGCCGAAAGGCCATAGCCTCAGAATAAAAGGATATACAGTTAGAAAGGAGATGAGGAGGAATTTATTTAGTCAGAGGGTGGTGAATCTGTGGTATTCATTGTCACAGAAGGTTGTGGGGGCCAAATCAATAAATATTTTAAAGACAAGAGAATGGTAGATTCTTGATTAGTACAGATGTCAGGGGTTATAGGGAGAGGCAGGAGAGTAATTGGAGCAGAATTTGTGGATTTGGTCCATTGAGTTTACTCCGCCATTTAATCCTGGCTGATCTATCTTTCCCTCTCAACCTCATTCTCCTGCCTTCGCCCCTTAACCCTTGACACCCTTACTAATCATAACCTGTCAATCTTTGCTTTAAAAATACTCAAAGATATGCCCTCCATTGGCGCCTGTGAGTGAAAACCACAGATTCACCACCCTCTGGCTAAAGAAATTCCCCCTCATCTCCATTCTGAAGGTACAGAATAAAGAAGCTTGGCTAATTATCTATTTTGCCTGCAAGGAAACTATTGATGAGCTTGCTATCATCACGTGATGGTATCCCATCTTCTACAATGAGTCATTGCCTCCCAAATATTGGCCAATTTACCTCAACCTTAGGAATAAAGTCACTGACTTCAAACAGGATCAAACAAAGCACACGGTGAGCGTCATCACTATGTCTTGACGCATTATTAAGACCATCTATCACCATCCAACACTATTCCCTCTGCCCAGCACCAGCTCAGATAGAGCTCAAAAGTTAAATGAAAACACAAGAAAAAATGAAAAGCTGGAAAACAAAAACAGAAATTGCTGAAAATTTCCAACGTCAGGGAGCATCTGTGGAACGAGAACATTTTGGGGCCACATGTGCTGATAGACTTTAGACTTTGAGATAGAGCGTAGAAACAGGCCCTTTGGCCCACCGAGTCCGCGGCGACCAATGATCCCCGTACACAAGCATCATCCAACACACAAAGGACAATTTACAATTTTATCTAAACCAATTAATCTACAAATCTATACCGTATATCTTTCAGGTCAAAGTGAGAATGTAAAACTCTGTACAAAAAGCACCCATAGTCAAGATCAAACCTAGATCTCTGTCACTGTAAGGCAGTAATTCTACCACTGGGCCACGTATGCCAGTTTGTTGAGTTTTTCCAGCTTTCTCAGCAGTTATCTCATTCACAGGACCAGCATTAATTAGAGATGCAAGGAACTGTAGATGCAGGAATCTTGAACAAAACACAACATGCAGGAGGGACTCAATTGGTCAGGCGGCATCTGCAGAGGGTATGGACAAATGACGTTTCACGTTAGGAGAAGGGCCCAAGTTAAAATGTTGCCTATCCATGTTACAGGGTCATAAAAAACATAGCAATCCCATTTCCCACGTGCATTGCAAGTGCTACTGAAATGGTGTTAACATACCTGCCTTCACTGTCCTCTTACACAGCTTAAAATTTAAACCGTCCTGTGATCGATCAAAGTTTTCCTCAGATCTCCCCAGATCCTTACTCCTCTGATATCTATCTATCTATCTATCTATCTATCTATCTATCTATCTATCTATCTATCTATCTATCTATCTATCTATCTATCTATCTATCTATCAAACTCTGATCTTGTTTTCTTCCGGTTTGGCGGTCATTCTATTTGCACAAAAACGGTTGGCTATAGCGCTATGATTTTTCGCCAGTTCACTCACCGTTCTCCTGTGCTGCGATTGCACCAAGTTTCGTTCTGATCGGTTGAATGTCATAAAAACTAGCGAGGTTTAAAAATCTAATAAACCGCGCATGCGCAGATCGAACTCTTCTCCTGCCGGTCAGCGCCGCGCAGATTAGTTTCTTCCCCTGTAACTCCCCGGGACGGTCCGCCCCTTTTTGCGCCATTGCGTCTTTACTGGAGCCGAGGATGGTCGGCGGAGGTTTCCAATTTCGGAGGGACCCGAAGCAGCTCCCCCCCCCCCCCCCCCCCCCCCAAGCAGCCACCCAGCATAGGAGACCGGACCCAGCCCAGCCCAGAGTTGGAGACCCAGCCCAGCCCAGAGTTGGAGACCTAGCCCAGCCCAGCCCGGAGTCGGAGATGTCGCCGATGTCACCAAATGGAAAGTGGAGATTCTGATCCCGGCGGTGGTGAACAACTAGTGACCAGCGCCCGCTGAGAGTCCCCATCGCACCGCCAATTACAGCCACTACCTCTCTGGACCCCCTCGCCGGCTCCTCCCCCCTTCCCCCGTGATCCTGCCCTCTCCCCATGGCTCTTCCCCGACTTTTCTCCGAGCTCACTCCCCCCACAACTCACCCCAGCCCACACCCTTCTCCCCCCACAACTCCCCTCCCCCTCACAAGGCTCTCTGCCCTCACACATCCCCGCCCACACATTCCCCCACAAACACCTCCTCATACACTACCCGCCCACATCCCGCCCCCACACACCCCCCCCCCCAACAATCCCTCTGCCCGCACACCCCTCCCCCCCAAAATCTCCATACATTCCCTCTCCCCTTCCCACACATGAAGAGGAAGGGGAGTGAGTGCTCGGGGATGAGGGGAAATGAGCCATGCCTGCACAGTTATGGGGTATGGGTGAGTGGTGGAATATTGCGTTGGGGGAACGGGTTGGGGGAACGCGTTGTGTTGGACGAATGGGTGAGTGGTGGAATATTGCGTTGGGGAATGAGTTGCGTTGGAGGAATGTGTGAGTGGTGGAATAATGCATTGGGGAATGGGTTGCGTTGGAGGAATGGGTGAGTGGTGGAATATTGCGTTGGGGAATGGGTTGCATTGGAGGAATGGGTGAGTGGTGGAATATTGCATTGGGAATGGGTTGCGTTGGGGGACCAGACCTCCCATGAGACTGGGACCCAATGGGTCCCATTTAGTCTAGTTGCTAAATAAAAACAGAACCACCCGACCTGATATGTAGAAACATGGAATGGCAGATGCTGGTTTACCAAAGAGGGCCACAAAGTGCTGGAACTACTCAGCAGGTCAGGCAGCACCCCTGGAGAACAGGGATAGGTGATGTTTTGTGATGGAACCCTTCTTCAGGCTGATTGCAGGCATGGGAGGAAATAAGGTTAGAGGTGTGGAGATCAATCCTCAAGCTATACCATTCTCAACTCTTTCATTCTTTTGTCTCACACCAAGTGAGTGTTCATCTCTGACTTTTGTCCAACCATCAGCCTATCCAACCCACCCCCACCTCCTGTGTTAACCCATGTCTTGCCATGCGTTTTCCTTCCCTTCCACCTTTCTAGCTTTCTTTCCCACCCACCCCTGCAATCAATCTGAAGAATCCACAATCTCCAACATTTTACGCCCTGCCAGAGATATTGTCTTTGTCACTCCATTATTTCCTCATCTGCCCTGCTACAGAAAACAAACTTGTTTACTTGCTTTCTCAATTCTGATGAAGAGTATTGGAAACATAAACAATAACTATTTTTCATTGGCCTGCTGAATTTTTTGGTTAACTTTCTCAACTGCATTTTCTTGATATCTATTAGGAGTAAGACCTTAGGTTGACATCATAACCAATTTAGTTTCAAAGGTAAAGCAGTTGTAAGGTTTTCTCATGGATTAACATTGCCGAATTAACAAGCTTTTTGCTATTTTGTCATTACAAAACAGTATTCTACACAATTGTGTTTTGTTGCAGGTGTTTTGCTAGAAATAAATACTTAACATCAATTTCTAGACCATACAACCATAAGAAGGGGCCTGCTTCAGGCTAATCGACCCTTTGAGTCTACTCAACTATTTAATCATGGCTGAGCTATTTTTCCTTCTCAACCCCAATCTCCGCTTTAAAAACACCTAATGACTTGCCCTCCACTGCCGTCTGGCAATGAATTCCCCAGAATCATCATCCTCTGTCCAAAGAAATTCCTCCATATCTTCATTCTAAAGGCCCTTTTATTCTGAGGCTGTACTTCTGGTCCTAGTCTCTCCCAAGTGTGGAAACATGTTCTCCACATCCACTCCATCCAAGCCTTTCATTATCCGGTAGGTTTCAATGAGAACCCCCTCATCCTTCTAAACTGCAGCAAGTAAAGAACCAGAACCCTCAAACACTCCTCGTTAACCCAATCATCCCCAGGATCAACATCAGATTGACAGCAATGGTCACAGAATGAGAGCTCCAGTTCATAGTTGCTGCTAGTACATTGTAAGACAATGAGAATCTGATTTCTGAAAAAATATCAGGTTAGTGAATAAACATCTGAATGCAGGAACAGAGACATAACTCAATACGACAGTGAACGCTTTGTTTTCAGGATCTGTACTTTGAAGTAGTTGAGCGAAGCTGGCTGAAGTCCTCATCAAAATCTGCAGCTCTTGCATTCGGTGATGAATAAAATATGCCGTTTACATTCAGTTGTTGACTCATTTTCAAAAGGCACTCCTGAAAAATTAACATGCTTTTTGGACAAATTCATTGGCTATGGGAGCCCAGTCAAGTGCCAAAATACAACTGCCAGCTATTATTTGTTTGATTCAGCTTTATAATTGAGTGCCTGGAATTTATAAAAATCCAACCATAAATGGTAACTGGTTTTGTACCATGTAAAAAGAGAAAGGGTCTGCTTGCTTTCTCGACATAGTTTAGGGTAGGGACAGGTCATTCAGTCCACAATATCTGTACAGAACATGACGCCATTAAACTAATCTCCTCTGCCTGGAGGAGATGATCCATATCCTGCATTGCCTGCATGTATATTGAACAGAGAACAGTACAGCGCAGGAATGGATCCTTCGGCCCACCACATTTGTGCCAAACATGATGCCTAGTTAAACTGATCTTACCGGCCTTTATATAATACATATCACTCTATACCTTGTATTTGCAAGTGCCTATCTAAAAGTCTTTTAAATGCTACCATTGTATCTGCCTCCTCCACCCAGTAGCATGTTCTAGGAACCCACCACTCTCTGTGTAAAAAAACCTGCCCCGCACATCTCCTTTAAACTTTACCCCCTCACCTTAAAGCTATGCCCTCTAGCCTTTGACATTTCCAACATGGGGGGAAAAGGCTCTGACTGTCCATCCTATCTATGTCTCATATATTTATATACTTCTGTCAGGTCGTATCTCAACCTCCGACGCTAGAGAGAAAACCACCCAAGTTTGTGCAACCTCTACATGTGGTTAATACCCTTTAATCCAGGCAGCAGTCTGGTTAACTACTTCTGAACACTCTCCAAGGCCTCCACCAGAACAGTACACAATACTCCAAATGTGGTCTCACCTGAGACCTATAAAGCTGCAACATGAATTGGTCAGATTAAACTCCATCTTCCATTTCACTGCCCTTATCTGTAATTGATTTAATTCCCATTGTATATTTTGATAGCCTTCTTCACTGTCCACAGCACCACTAATTTTGGTGTAATTGCCAAATTTTCTAACCAATTCATCTATATTTACATCCAAGTACTTTATATATATATATATCACAACTAACAGGTCCCTGTAGAACACCACTAGTCATCAACTTCCAGGCAGAGCACCCTTCTACACAATCCTCTTGTGCAGGAAGGAACTGCCGATGATGGTTTAAACCATTTGTAGAAGGGTCTTGACCCGAAATGTCATTCATTCCATCTCTCCAGAGATGCTGCCCGTCTTGCTGAGCTACTCCAGCATTTTGTGTCTTTCTACCACAACCCTCTGTCTCCTAAGGGCAAAACTGTTCGGAAGCCACAATGTTCAAGTCACAGTGGATCCCATGCGTTTAACCTTCTTCACCATTCCAATCCAAAATGTTGCTTATTCTTTCTCTCCAGAAATGCTGCCTGACCTGCTGAGTTACTCCTGCATTTTGTGTCTATCTTCACTATAAACCAGCATCTGCAGTTCCTTCCCACCATTAACAGCTTTGTTTCTAATATTTATCTAATTTCCAAGGACAGTTGCCTTAATCATCCCTTAGATAATACATTCTATTTTCCAACAACTTATTTGTTAAATGCAGGAACTTGAGCTAAATGCAGAGTTATTCCAGCATCTTGTGTCTATCTTCGGTTTAAATCAGCGGGACAGGCAGAATCTCCGGAGAGAAGGAATGGGTGGTGTTTTGGGTGGAGACCCCTTCAGACAACATTTTAGGTCAGACCAGTGCTCAGATTGATCTGTCTGACTGAAACAAAATCGCTCCATTCCCTCCACAGATGCTGTCTGATTCCCTAAGTTCGTCCAGCACTTTGTGTGTTGCTCACTTTATGGAGGAGATTACTTAAACATTCTTAGCAAAAAAAAATTAAATGAAGGCTGCTCAGCATTAATGCCACAATAAATCACATTGTTTGGCTCTTACCAAAATCAAAAACCTTTGTTTAATGCCTTTTAAGTATTCTTCGTTCCAGAGGAGTAACCCCCTCTCGGTCATTACTGACCATGGGTGATGCATCCTGGTCGGATACATGCCTGGGCGGATACAAGCCTGGGCTTTGTCATATGGAGGACAGGGTGTTGGCCATGCAGCACGTCCCCCCCTCTCCACGTCGCTGATCGATCCAAAGGAACAGCAGGGCCGTTACAGATTGGCACCAGTGCCGTCGCAGGAGCTGCCAGAGCGAGGTTGTAGACAACGATGAACTGGGGCTCCGACTCCGGATTTTCTTGAGGTTTACTCCTGGAGCTTTTTCCATGACTGGATATGGCCACAAGGCAGTGGAGGTTTTAAATCAGTATTTTCCCTCTCCCAGATGGACTGCCTTCCCAGGCTGACGAGCCCCATCTCCCCGAGAGAAAAAAAAAAAAAAAAAAAAAAAAAAAAAAAATCCTTACCAACTGCATCACAGTTTGGTATGGCAACTGCTCTGTCTCCGACCGGAAGGCATTGCAGAGGGTGGTGAAAATTGCCCAACGCATCACCGGTTCCTCGCTCCCCTCCATTGAGTCTGTCCAAAGCAAGCGTTGTCTGCGGAGGGCGCTCAGCATCGCCAAGGACCTCTCTCACCCCAACCATGGACTGTTTACCCTCCTACCATCCAGGAGGCGCTACAGGTCTCTCCGTTGCCGAACCAGCAGGTCCAGGAACAGCTTCTTTCCGGCGGCTGTCACGCTACTCAACAACATACCTCGGTGACTGCCAATCACCCCCCCCCCCCCCCGGACACTTATTGTTATTTATTCAAATAATTTGCTGTGTCGCTCTTCCAGGGAGATGCTAAATGCATTTCGTTGTCTCTGTACTGTACACTGACAATGACAATTAAAATTGAATCTGAATCTGAATCTGAGACTCATGGGGGCGGGAGCATCTACCTTCCCGTGCAGGTCTATAGCACCTGCCCACTGTCCAGAGGAACAATATCTTTATTCTGTGCTAGTATGAGAGTTTGCTACTATAGTGTCTACTGATACACTACTTTTTAGACTTTTACCTGAATCTTTAAAGAAACCGAGTGGAAACAGGCCCTTCGGCCCACCGAGTCCATGCCGACCAGCGATCACACCTTATACTAACATTGTCCATCACACTAATTTACAATTTTTACTGAAGCCAATTAACCTACAAACCTTCACGTCTTAGGAGTGAGGGAGGAAACTGGAGTACTTGAAGAAAACTCATGCAGTCACAGAGAGAACGTATAAATTCCGCACAGACAACACCTGTGGTCAGGATCAAAACCAAGTCTCTGGTGCTTCAGGACAGCAACTCTACCCACTGCTCTACTGTGCCACCTCTGGGATCACATGGGCTAGGTCATGTCCATTGCCTCTACACCCACACGTAGCCCATGTGGTATTCCCACTTTCACAGGTGCAGAGGGTGAGGCGATGAAGAAGGGAGAAGGTTTGCAGGAATGACAGGGAGGAAGGGAGAGGGTTTGTGTGAATGAAAGAGTTTGAGGGTGGGAGAGGGGATGAATCAGGGTGAGAGGGTGGAAGGAGGAGGGATGAGGTAAAGGGCTTGAGGTAGGGTGAGGGGATGAGGGAGGGCCAGTGATGAGGAGGGATAGGAGATGAAAGGTGATAGGGGATGAGGGAAGAAAGTGAATGAAGGGAAGGAGGCAATGAAGGGATGAGGCGGAGAGGGGATGTGAGAGGGCAATGGATGGGGAAAGGAGAAGTAAGGGGAAGAGCAAGGGAAAGGTAGGTTGAAGAGATGAGGGAGGGGATTAGGGAGTGTGAGCATGAGAGAGGGTGATGGTGTGAGGGAGAGCATGGGGATGAGGGAGGGTGAGAGAATGAGGAGACGTGAGGGGTAGGCATGGGAAATAAACATGAGGAGGGAATGGGGATGAGGGGTGGTTGGAATGAGCAAGAGTCAAATGTGTGAGGAAAGATGGAATGCATGTGGTATGGGGGTGAGTGGGAGTGGAGTAAAGAGGTAACGGAATGTTTGGATGATTAGATATGAGGGGATATGATATATGTCGGAGAGTGGTGCAGTCGGCTGTGGTGATTGGGGGAGTGGATGAGGGGGAGGTGGGTTGAGGGAATGGGGAAGAACGGGGAAAGGGGATGATAGGGAAGTGGGAATGACAGGGGAGTAGGAATTATGCGGCAGTAGAGATGAAGAGGGAGTGAGGATTTCAGAGAGTGGGGATTGGAGGGAAGGCAGATCAGATAGACTGTGGATCAGAGGGAATGGGGACAAGGGAATAGTGGAGATGAAGGGTGTGTGGGATGAGGAGGGGAGAGGATGAGGATTGAGTAGTGATAAGGGGAGAGCGGATGGGGGAAGGGTATAAGGGGGAGTGGGGATGAGGGGACAGGTGATGAGGGGGAGAGTGGAAAATGAGAGAGCGAGGGAATGAGGGGGAGGTGGTGAGGGGGAAATGGGATGAGGGGAGGGGATGAGGGGGAGAGTGGAAATGAGAGGGGTAGTGGATGAGGGGGAGAGGGGATGAGGAAGAGAGTGCAGATGAGTGAGAGTGGAAGAGCGGGAATAAGGGAGAGAGTGGATGAGCAGACAGGCGATGAGGGGGCAAGCAGTTTGGGGGGGGGGGGTGAGGTTAGAGAATATCTGAAAGCAAAATTCAAGTGGAAAAGCCACCATTAACAGGACAAGATTGGAGAAATAGAATGAAATTGAGAAAGGAGGTGATGTTTGCCTGTGTCACAATGAAAGGAAAGTCTTGGGGAGAAGGGATATGAATGGAGTAAGAATTGACTGAAGAAGAGTTCCGATCCGAAATGTCACCTATCCATGTTCTCTAAAGATACTGCTTGACCCGTTGAGCTGCTCCAACATTTGTGCCTTTGACTCCAGTCTGGCTGGGGCGAAGGGTGAAGTTTGATCTTTTACTGCCTGACAGATGTGACGCTCAGAACAAATTCTGTTTACCTCATGCATTATCAGATGAATGAACTCATCCCTGAGATGGTATTTTCAAACCAGATTAATCTTGACAATATCATGGTAGGAATCATTCAACAACACAATTACAGTCTGCAATGTAATCAGAGCTACAGCCCTGTTCCAATTCCCCTACCCTGGGTGTACACAAGAAAGCAATAATAGGCAGACAAAAATAGTTTTTAAAATTATTTTTCAGCCTGTAAACAGAAGTGAACTGGAGAATGGATATGGATAATGTGCAGACAGATAAGAGTTGGCCTTGGCATCATATTCGGCACAGATATTTTGGGCCAAAAGGCCTGTTCATGTGCTGTATTGTTCTATGTTCTATGTTGTACAGGGCTCTGGTGAGACCACACCCAGAATATAGGGTTCAGGACCCTATATTCCTAATTTGAGGAAGGACATTCTTGCTATTGAGGGAGTGCAGCGTAGGTTCACTGGGTTAATTCCCGCGATGGCGGGACTGACATATGATGAAAAAATGGATCGACTGGGTTTATATTCACTCTAATTTTGAAGGATGAGAGGGGATCTTATAGAAACATTTCAAATTCTTAAGGGATTGGACAGGTTTGATGCATAAAAATGTTCCCCATGTTGGGGAAGTCCAGAACCAGGGGTCACAGTTTAAGGATAAGCGGTAGGCCATTTAGGACTGAGATGAGGAAAGACTTTTTCACCCAGAGAGTTGTGAATTGGTGGAATTCTCTGCCACGGAAGGCAGTGGAGGCCAATTCACCGGATATTTTCAAGAGATAGTTAGTTAGAGCTCTTAGGGCTAATGGAAGCAAGGGAAATAAGGAGAAAGCAGGAATGGAGTATGAATTTAGAGGATTAGCCATGATCATATTAAATGGCATTGCTGGCTCAAAGAGCCGAATGGCCTACTCCTGTATCTATTTTCTGTCTTTTTATGTTTCTTTGTGTGGGGAGTGGATGCAAAAGTGGATTAACATAGAACTAGTGTGAACAAGTAATCAATGGTTGGTCTGGATTGGGTTAAGGACATGTTTCCATGCTGTATCAACTATTTTGTAATTGTGGCACAGAGGATTCTGAGTTGGCACATCAGATCCGAGCTGAGCCAAACACAACTGACCCTTTCTTCCTGCATTTAGTCTGGAGCCATGTAGGTTGGCATGGACTTGGTGGTTCTAAGCGGTATATATCAATCAAACATTCAATCAATCAATCAAGCCACTCTTGAAGGCAACATCTCATTCCACAACACCATTTACAGGACAAGATTGGAGAAATAGAATAAAATTGAGAAAGGAGGTGATGTTTGCCTGTGTCACAATGAAAGGAAAGTTTTGGATAGAAGGGATATGAATGGAGTAAGAATTGACTGAAGAAGAATTCCGACCCGAAATGTCATCTATTCATGTTCTCTAAAGATACTGCCTGACCCGTTGAGCTACTCCAACATTTGTGTCTTTGACACAAGTCTGGCTGGGGCGAATGAGATTGTGGAATGAGATGTTGCCTTCAAGAGTGGCAACATCTCATTCCACAACACCCCAGATGTCATCTCTTGCACCACAATCCTGATGGACTCCAGTAATGGGTGCTGACTGGCCATCTGGACTTCATCAGTTGTAGGAGCAGAATTAGGCCATTTGTCCATCACGTGTACCCCACATTCCATCATGAGTGATCTATCATT
The DNA here is from genome assembly GCA_963514005.1 of Raja brachyura. The sequence continues at coordinate 28,299,954 of OY740790.1, forward strand.
CCCCCTCAACCCTATTCTCCTGTCTTCTCCCCATATCCCCTGACCCTTACTAATCATGAATCTGTCAATCTTCACCTTAAAAATATCCATTGACTTCACCTCCAAAGTCATTTGCGGCAATGAATTCCACAAATTCACCACACTCTGATTAAAGTCTTAGGATCACCATTGTATTTTCTATTGATAACCATAAGGAATGGTATCCCCAATGGGCCTCTGAAAATACTGACAACTACCTCTGGGCTTTCCAACTTTGCATGAAACCATAGCGCAGCGGGCAGTGCACTTACCCAGGGTGCGCCTTTGACTTCACTTCAAAGCGGGGACCTAATTGGCAGAGAGGCTGAAGCAATAAACAACATCTGTATCTTATTCTACAACTTTTATATGAAATATCAACACAGTGTTGCACAGTTGAACTGCCGACTGTTTACAGCTGGCATCCAAAGTGCCCCAGAAGATGATTAATCTAGCCTACTCACATGTGGAAGGCATTATTTCCACAACTGTATCAAGGATCGAGTCTAATGTCACCAAAGCCTGCATCTAGGGAGGTTCCTTATCACAGCTAGTTTAACTGTTTTTGTGCTCGGCAGAAAGCAAAACCTTTCTAAACAAGGAAAATGATCCTCTTTCCCGCAAACTAGTTACATCTTTGGGCACAGTGACAACATCACTCTGCTTCTTCCTTCACTAAAATGGCTCTCCACTTCATGAACACTCTTCACTGATAACTCCATGGGTGAAAAGAAATGGCTGTGTCTAAAGATTCAATAATTCAGGCAGGGAACTTAGAAGATTGAGGGGGGATCTTATAGAGACTTAAAAAATTCTTAAGGGGTTGGACAGGCTAGATGCAGGAAGATTGTTCCCGATGTTGGAGAACTCCAGAACAAGGGGTCACAGTTTAAGGATAAGGGAGAACTCTTTTAGGACCGAGATGAGAAAGTCATTTTTCACACAGAGAGTGGTGAATCTGTGTAATTCTCTGCCACAGAAGGTAGTTGAGGCCGGTTCATTGGCTATATTTAAGAGAGAGTTAGATGTGGCCCTTGTGGCTAAAGGGATCAGGGGGTATGGAGAGAAGGCAGGTACAGGATACTGAGTTGAATGATCAGCCATGATCATATTGAATGGCGGTGCAGGCTCGAAGGGCTGAATGGCCTACTCCTGCACCTATTTTCTATGTTTCTATGTAAGAGATATCAAGCAGGATTAAAACCAAATGCATTTTAAGCCACAAACAATCTCTATGTTGATTTCTCCAATTCCTGTTGAATTCTTCACATGTCCTCCTATTCTCTTCCACGTCCTGCACTTGGCCACATAATTTTGAAGGGGCCTGAGAGGGTTGGGAAAATCCCTGCCTCTTTGAGCTACCCACTGTTATTTGTTTGCAATTCATGCACTGTAACACTGAAGCAAACAGTAATATTACTCCAAGCAGAAAGAACTTCAAGACATCTTAACTCTTATGCACTCTAAATATAGGTCACCCATGGCATGCCAAAATACCGTGCACTTTCTTCATGACCTTTTTCTTAATTTCTCTTCCCTTTTCTTATAGCTTTTTTAAATCAAAATATTAACTAACATTTTCAAAACATCTCTTGGTGGTTGTTTTTGTTGCCTGCCCCTCCCACCATCCATTTTCCACGGCTGAGTAACTTGGTTTGAAGGGAAAGATTTTGTTGATGAGAAAAGTTTGGTTGTAGCTGATGAGAAGTTTGGATTCTGCAGATCATGTCAAGAAATGGAGCAGAATAGCTTCAAAGCCAGAATCCAGACTACAATGCAACAATACCTAGGATATTTCCACATGGTTACATCTCAGTAACAAAATATCCTGGGACATTGAGTAGAAACATGAACGACTTTTAGAGGCTTGATCTTTTGAATGGAAATGGAAGAAAAAGGCAACGTGGAGAGCAGAGATCAAAGAGTTTCAATTCTATAGGTAGTAAGACACAAGGACCTGCAGAGGCTGAAATCGTGAGTACAACACAAAGCGCTCGAGTAACTCAATGGGTCAGGTGGCATCTTCAATAGAAACAAAGTATTGCAGATGCTGGTTTATACCAAACACAGACACAAAGTGCTGGAGTAACTCAGCGGGTCAGGCAGCATCTCTGCATTTTCTCCGGGGATGCTGCCTGACCCGGAGTTACTCCAGAACTCCGCTTCTTTGTTAGTAAACCTGCATCCGCAGTTCCTTTTTTCCTGGAATTTTTTTTAATGGATCTCCCACTATAATGGCCAGGGAGGTCAGCAAGGTTTGCTCTGCAGTTTAAATCTATGCAACATCAGAACGGAGCTCAAACAGAAAGTATGGAACTTTATGTTCCTTGAGAGGTGTGGACTTACTGAGATTTAAGAATGCGGGGCGTGTACCTTCGGATCATCAGAGAACTGTCGGCATTTCCCTGCAAGTTGCAGCCCGCAGTCCATTTACTGCACACAGCAGCTTCAAGCTGTTGTAGGCTTGCAACTGAATGTTCCAGCTTTCATCTGGCATTGATTTGTTCGCAAGCTTCAAGTTACATTAAGCAAATTTACAAGTTTCAAATATCACTGTCAAAACCCACATGGTATGTCGTAATATATTTGATTCATTTCTCGTGATCATCAGGTTAAGTCTACCCCAGGGTACGTGAACCTTTGTGGTGAAATCCAAAGCCTTCCTGCATTTCAAGAGCCATGACAGCACTAAGCCATAAAGATCAGGTACATCCAGATATTACATTTCTGCTCTGTCTCTTGGACTCTAGTCCTGGTTTGACCCAAGTATTTTCACCAGATAGAGGCTACACCACCCATCATATCGATGTCAAGGCTCATATTCCACTTGTCCCCTCCCACAAAACATTAGCCCTCTTTAACTCAGTCACGTTATTTGGGGGAGAAAACACAATGTAACTCGGCAGTTCAGGCAGCATCTCGGGAGAACATGGGCGGACGACGTTTCGGGTCGGAACCCCACTTCATAGACATAGATGGAGAGAAGGCAGGTACGGGATACTGAGTTGGATGATCAGCCATGATCATATTGAATGGCGGCGCAGGCTCGAAGGGCCAAATGGCCTACTCCTGCACCTAATTTCTATGTTTCTATGTTTCAGAATTAAGAAACATTATTTTTTTACTCAAGATTCCAGCATCTGCAGTTTCTTGTAAATACTCTATTTGGGGGAGTAATTTCTAGAATGGTTATCATTCTCTAAGCAAAGGAAGTGGTCTTAAAATCACAACCAGAGACCCGGGTTCAATCCTGACTATGGGTGCTGTCTGTAGGGAATTTGCATGTTCTCCCTGTGATTACTGGGTTTTCCTGGGATCATGGGTTTTCTCCAGGTGCACCGGTTTCCTCCCACACTCCAAAGATGTACAAGCATATAGGTTAATCGGCTTATGTTATTTATAAATTGTTCCTTGTGTGTAGGATAGTGCTAGCATTCAGGTTGGTCACTGGTCGGTGCAGGCTCGATGGACTGAAGGGCCTGTTTCCATACTGTATCGCTAAAGTATAGTCTAAAAATCTAAAGTCTAAAGCCACCCACAGGGCCTGCTCCACTGGAGATCAGAGTCCTGGTCCAATTGTTTTTTATTGTCACATTATACTTTATCATAAATATGAGCAAAACTGGAATTAATGTAAATTGGTTATATGGTTAATGTAAATTGGTGCTTGATGGTTTGTGCAGATGTGCATGCCAAAGAGTGGTACTATTTGCTACATCGACTACAACATTGGTGCTACCTCCTGCACCCACACACAGCTCACTGACTTCATCCATTTCACCACTAATTTCCATCCGGTACTCAAATACACCTAGACTTTTTTCCCCCCTTAATATCCAAATCTGAATATTTGAGTCTCTGCAGCCCTCCAAGATAAAAAAACTCAAAAATTTTCCATCATTGAGCAAAGAAACTTCTCCACAACTTAAATCAGCCAATAGGGGTACCTTTATTGGCCTACATTGAGCCTAGGACCAGAGGGCACAGCTTCAGAATAAAATAACATACCTTTAGAAAGGAGATGAGGAGACATTTCTTTAGCCAGGGGGTAGTGAATCTGTGGAATTCAATGGCACAGATAGCTGTGGAGGCCATTGGGTATTTTTAAAGCAGAAATTCCCTGATTCTTGATTAGTGAGGGTGTCAACCATTATGGGGAGAATGAGGAAGGGTCTGAAGAAGGGTCTCGACCCGAAACGTCGCCTATCTCCTTCGCTCCTTAGATGCTGCTGCACCCGCTGAGTTTCTCCAGCTTTTTGTGTAACCCATTATGGGGAGAAGGCAGGAGAAAGGGGTTGAGAGGGAAAGATAAGTGAGTCATGATTGAATAGCAGAGTAGACTTGATAGGCCGAATGGCCTAATTCTGCTCCTACGACTTAGGAACTTATGAAAGCTGGAAATGGGCAGATTATTGGACAATGGGCAGAGATGAAAAGACAGGTGTAAGTCCGACAAGTTTAATTGTTAAGATTGGGGATAGAAAAGTTGTGAATTGTGTAGCCGTTGGATGTGATATTACTTGCCATGCTCTGTCCCACCCCTTCCCTTTCCCAGCTTTTTCCCCTGCCTTCCCACAATCAGTCCGAAGAAGTGTCTTGGCCTGAAATGTCACCTATCCATGTTTTCTAAAGATGCTAACTGACCCTCTGAGGTACTCCAGCATTTTAATATTAGCATTGTGTATAAAGAGTATAAAAACGCAATATCCTTGAAGATATTTCGATAGGTACATGGATAAAAAAGATTTAGAGGGATATGGGCCAAATGCAGGCAAATGGGACTAGCATTGATGGAGCACCTTGATCAGTATGGAAAGGTTTGGCCGAAAAGTCTATTTCCATGCTGTATGACTATAACTTTGAGTTCAGAGACACTTTTCACAAGCTCACCCTGTGCTTGTGTACTTGTGCTGAATAAAACCGGTTGAATCTCCAGTTTCAGTTTCCACGTGTCTACAAACTCCTCAAATTCCGAGCAACTTACTCTAGATTCTACTGCTCCACTGCACACTCAGCACTGTACAGTAGCCTACTAGTGCAGGCTCAGTGGCAGGTTTCCCAAATGGAGACGTGAGACTCTACCGAGAGGAAGATTGTTCTTTAACCTTTTCTTGGGAAAAGACCAATTATGAGCTTTTCCACCTGCAGATCTTAGCAGAAGATTTTCCACACCAAGTCTTAGTCTTTTGATGTTTTTTTTCCTGGGGATTACATGATTAACTTTTGAGAGCAAATTACATAAACTTACTTGTGTTGCTTTGAATGGGTAATCTGATAATAATAATAATAATAATAATAATAATAATAATAATAATAATATATTTTATTGTCATTACACAAAAATTTGCAACTTCGAGATTTCGGTTTGCAACCCCCGAGAACAAGGTTTGGTAAAATGAACATTTGACCAGTAACATCGACACAGACTAAAGTGCGAGGCCGGGGGAGACAGTCCATGGGGGTGGGGTGGTACTCAGCAGGGCCGATTCAGAGCCGCTATAGCTCTGGGAATGAAGCTGTTCCTGAGTCTGGTAGTGCGGGCATAGAAGGCCTTGTAACGTCTGCCGGAAGGGAGTAGTTTGAACAGTCCATTACAATGGTGAGAGGAGTCTTTATGTATGCTGACGGCCTTCCTGAGGCACCATGTGTGGTAGATGCCCTCCAAGGCTGGTAGCGGTGTCCCAATAATCTGTTGTGCTCTGTGGACAATGCGCTGAAGAGCTCTCCTCTCCGCCTCCGTGCAGCTGAGATACCACACAGAGATGCCAATGTTAGTATGCTCTCTGTGGTGCAGCGGTAGAAGGTCGTCAGCAGCTGTTTGGGGCAGACCAGTCTGTTTCAATGTTTTCAGGAAGAACAGTCGTTGCTGTGCCTTTATAACCAGCGCAGCGGTGTTGATGGACCATGTGAGGTCCTCTGAGATGTGAGTGCCCAGAAACTTGAAGCTGGACACTCTCTCCACACTGTCTCCGTAGATGGAGATTGGGGCGAATTCCCCATTCTGTGACCTCCTGAAGTCGATAATCAGCTCCTTGGTCTTGGAGGTGTTTAGCGACAAGTAGTTCCGTGAGCACCAGTCCACCAGTTTCTGCACCTCTGCTCTATAGTTTGTTTCATCACCGTTGGTGATCAGCCCGATCACCGTTGTGTCGTCTGCAAATTTGACAATGGTGTTGTTGTCAAATGCAGGGACACAGTCGTGGGTGAAGAGGGAATAGAGCATGGGGCTCAGTACACAGCCCTGTGGTGTGCCGGTGCTCAGGGTGATAGTGGAGGATAGGTGCGGCCCCAGTCTCACTGCCTGTGGTCTCTCCGTCAGAAAATTCAGGATCCAATTGCATATCAGTGAGCTGAGGCCTAGCTGGTGGAGTTTGGTGGTGAGCTTGGTGGGGATGACCGTATTGAAGGCAGAGCTATAGTCAATGAAGAGCATCCTCACATAGGTGCCCTGTCTTTCCAGGTGGGTGAAGAGCCACAGAGATGGCATCCTCTGTGGATCTATTTGCCCTGTATGCAAATTGATGAGAGTCCAATGATGCAGGGATGCTGGATTTGATGTGGGAGAGGACCAGCCTTTCAAAGCACTTCATTGGTATTGGAGTTAGGGCAACCGGGCGGTAGTCATTCAGGTTGGTGACTTTAGACTTTTTCGGCACCGGCACTATGGTAGCTGTCTTCAGGCACTTGGGGACCGTTGCCAGAGATAGAGACAGGTTGAAGATCCTCATAAATACCTCTGCCAGCTGTATAGCACAGTCCTTTAGTACCCTACCCTGGACTCCATCCGGGCCTGCAGCCTTGCGTGGATTGATCCTACGCAGAGCGCACTGTACCTCCTGGGTGCTCAGTGTTAAAGCCTGTCCCTCCGCCCTAGGTGATCATGGTCTTTATAATGTTACATTAAGGTGTAATCAAGGATAAATTGACATAATCTGACAATCAGAGCCAGGCTGCTCAGAAAGAAACCACACGCCTATTTTCACATGAAGGAGAGTGAGATTCAACTAGTTTTCTAAAACACCACAACTTGATGTAATGGAAATCTAAGATGATTTTGAGTAATGGTGAGTACACAGTGGATACATAGACCAGCTTCTGTTCCCTGTTCTAACCTCTCCTCCCTCCCCCCCCCCCCCCACCACCCGAACGTACAGCCCTCCACTCACTCTGCAGCAACCCAGTCTGAAGAAGGTCTCGACCCGAAATGTTGCCTATTTCCTTCGCTCCATAGATGCTCCCTCACCCGCTGAGTTGCTCCGGCATTTTTGCCTACCTTCGATTTTCCAGCATCTGCAGTTCCTTCTGTTCCTATCTAGGCTCAGATATCAAAGGTAAGGCAGCAGAGTCAGTGTCTTCAGGAAAAAAATGAAAATCTAGAAAATGCGCAGGCAACATTCTAGTAAATCTCCTCTGTACTCTCTCTATTTTGTTGACATCCTTCCTATAATTAGGCGACCAAAATTGTACACCATACTCCAGAATTGGTCTCACCAAGGCCTTGTACAATTTTAACATTACTTCCCTACTCCTATATTCAATGCTCTGATTTATAAAGGCCAGCACACCAAAAGCTTTCTTTACCACCCTATCTACATGCGATTCCACCTTCAGGGAACTATGCACAGTTATTCCTAGATCCCTCTGTTCCACAGCATTCCTCAATTCCCTACCACTAGAATGCTGCCTGGGTTCCAGCAACTAAGTTACAGAGAAAGGTTGAACAAGTTAGGTCTTTATTCTTTGGAGTGCAGAAGGATAAGGGGGGACTTGATTGAGGTCTTTAAAATGATGAAAGGGATAGACAGAGTTGACGTGGATAAGCTTTTCCCATTGACGGTAGGGAAGATTCAAACAAGAGGGCATGACATGAGAATTAAGGAACAGAAGTTTAGGGGTAACATGAGGGGGAACTTCTTTACTCAGAGAGTGGTGGCTGTGTGGAATGATCTTCCAGCAGAATTGGTGGAGGCAGGATCAATTTTAACATTTAACAGTAAAGTGGATAGGTATATGGACGGGAAGGGAATGGAGGGGTATGGTCTGAGTGCAGGTAGATGGTACTAGGGGAAAATAAATGGTCGGCACGAACTGGAAGGGCCGAGAAGGCCTGTTTCGGTGCTGTAACTGTTATATAGTCATATGGTTATATGGTTAAATCTTCTCTGCACTCTCTCTATTTTGTTGACATCCTTCCTATAATTAGGTGACCAAAATTTTTGTTTCGGTCCTGTTTCGGGTCAGGACCCTTTTTCAGACTGAACGTAAGGAAGGGAAGAAGTGGAGGCGAGAGAAGACCAGGCCAGAAGATCAGCGCTGACAACAGATGACCTCAGGGAGGGTAGTTTCCAGGTAGGCTTACTGTTGGCTATGGGCGGTGTGATCTCAAGAGGGATACATTGTTTCACCTTGTTGCATTGAAGTAGCTGACGTCTCACGATATGTCACACTTTAGCTCAGACAGCTGTAAATCTGGTAAAGATGGAGATGGTGAGAAACATCTTAATGGAAGTTTGTTGAGGAGATTGGATAAATTGGAACAGTAAAATCAAGGATGAGAAATTGAAAGTCAATGTCAAAAGGCAATGTGTCTTTGCTAAATAACCTTTGTGAGAATACTGATGAGTGTCTAGGATTGTCTTGCAAAGACAGTCTGTGTGCAGTGGATCTCAGTGGAGAAGACCAAGGTGTGACTTATGACACAATGAATTGAGTTCCGGATGGCATTGTGCCTAGTGGGGAACAGGGAGTTGGTGTTACTGAGGGTAAACAGCCATCTCCAGATGGGAAACTGCTTGCTGCATGTTGACACAATCATGTAGCAACACAGTAGTCCTTGGAGACTCACCTGTCCCTTGTCCTGCCACTACATGCCACACAGTCTCTCTGTCATAGAGCTGTAATGTAGGGATACAGGCTCTGTGGCCCACCTTGGCCAAGATGATCAAGCTGGCAGTGGGCTAGTCCCATTTGCCTGTATTTGGCCCATTGCCCTCTAAGCCCTTCGTATCAATATATCTGGCCAAGTGTCTTTTAAAAATCATAATGTATCTGCTTTCATAGCCTCCTCTGGCAGTGCATTCCAGGCACGGGCTACTCTGTGTCACGGATACTCTTAGTATCCGCTCTCACCTAAGCCAATGCCTTCCAGTTTCAGAATCCTCTCCTTGGGAAATAGACTGTGAGCATTCACTCTATCAATGCCCCTGATGATCTTGTACAACTCAGAAAGGTCACCCATTGGCCTCCTATGCTCCCAAGGAAAAAAAAGTCCTAGACTATCCAACCTCTGCACAAACTTCAAAGCATTCAGATCACCCTCAGACGCAGTGGGCTGTTTTCGCAGCAGCTTTGAGTGTGATTCAGGGAAGTAAATACAGATGGGAAGGAAAGCATATCACATCTGGGACTCTTGCTGAAATTACACGGTGTGGTTCAAATCAATTAGTTCAGTCTGGAAAGGATTGACCAAGTTGGTCGCTATTTTGTTACTAATTAGGCCAACAATGCATTACAATACAATTCCTTATCTTCCTTTTTTTCTTCTCCCTACTTGACTGACTTCCTGCAGGGAGGTAATTTTACAGACATTAGCCAGTCCGGTTTTAGCCCAGGTGCACACTGATGAAACACTGAGTGCTTTGCATTATCAAAGGTTCAATATTACAGTGCAATTCCTTTCACCTGGGAATAGAACAAAGGATGTCCATGTCTCCCCTAGTGCCTGCATCAACTCATTACATAGGCTGCAGCTGCTTCTGTTTATACCTTCTGTGTGATCTTCATGATGTAGACTGAAGCAAAAGCAAGAGGGGAAAGATTAAGAAAGGGTAACTGATGATCGGGTTGAAGATCCTGGTGACACAAGAGTGCAGATGCTGGAGGCTTGAGCAAAAAAAACCAAAGTGATGGAGGAACACAGAGGTCTGTCAGCATCTATGGAGGGAATGGACAACTACCTTTTTGGTGGCTGTAGGGTGGTTTGCAAAAATATAATAGATGGAGAAATAGAGTGAGCGAGATATAATGTCATACAGCACAGAAACAGGCCTCTGACTGAATAACGTCGCACATCAAACACTTGATCTACTTCATCTCCATCTACACTTCGCGCTGCCTCAACAAGGCTATCTGCATAATTAAGTATGAGTCTCACCCCATTTACTCCCTCTTTTCCCCTTCCCATCGGGCAAGAGGTACAGAAGTGTGAAAACGCATGCCTCCAGATTCAGGCAGCATGAAGGATAGATGGAGTCAATAGTGTTTGGATTCTGGTTTGTGTGATGGACATAAATACATTAACAACTCTCTCCAAAATATAATATAAAAAGTTTTTCACTCTATTTTGTGACAATAAACTAAAACTTATTCAGTAGTAGAGGGGGTGCTGATTCCTTATTCGAGAGTTTGGAGATGAGTTTGGATGGAATTACACTGTGGAAGACAAAGCTATAGTTGATAAATTGGAGTCTAACATAGGAATCTAGTATTCCAGAGATGAGCTTAGGGTCAGAGAGATGGTGTTTGCTATGAACCTTTTGTGATGATAAGCAAACTGCCGTGGATCAAGGCTGGCTGGAAGCTGGAGTTTAACGTGAGTGATGAAATAAACATTATTTATATTATGCAGCCAAATTGGCTATAATGTGATTTCGATGAGGAACTGGAGATGCAGTTGAAAGTGAATTTGGGAATGGACACGAAAAAGAAGCTATGTTGGATTTAAACATTTTAGGGGAAAATAATAATTTATATCCCCCACAGCAATCAGACACCATTGTCCCTTAAGAAATTAGCTACTAATTTCTCCATGATTTCATCTTGAAATTGACAAGCAATTGCTTCCATTGATAGTATTTGGACAATGATACTCTAAGTAACAAAGTAACATATAGCCTTTGGTATTTTTAGCGTACTAATAAACATATTAATGTTGACTAGACCTTTATTTCTGTAAATCCTGCAGGAAAAGTGATGTTTTAATTGCGAGTCTGAATTTTTCCAGCCTCTAACCGCCTTGTCCCCTTTGACACAATTATCTTTATAATGTGACTCTCTGGAACACTAGGTTTCTTTGCAACATAATCATCGTGTTAGAGCAGAACTACCTGCATTTAATTAATTAATCCACTAATTAATCACATGCTAATTATTTCCAAAAGTCTGATGCCCATATATTATTTACTTAGTCGTATGCTTATAGACTGATCCCAGAATATATCAATCATTTTGTGCTATGGATGGGGAGAGGATGGAATTCGAAGCACCATTATCTTCCTCATTAACTTCTCTTATTCAACAGCGGGTGATTATGGCCAAAGCGTGCCTTGAGATGTTCATGAGTTCATAAGTTATAGGAGCAGAATTAGGCCATTCAGCTCATCAAGTCTACTCCGCCATTCAATCATGGTTGATCTATCTTTCCCTCTCGACCCCATTCTCCGTTCTCCCCATAAACCCTGTCTGGGATCAGGAAAGATGTCTGCGAGAGTGAAGTCCTCCATTATGGTTTTTCTTCCCAATTCACAGAGGCTTTATCAGAGAGGTTGGAGCAGCAGATAGACTTCACAGACCAGCAGCATTCTACATTCACCATTTATCCTCGAATACATCTAGTCACAGCTACATGATGCTCCACTTCTCATTCCTTCTCTTATCATGGAAACAAACTTGATCATCATTTCCAAAATGCAATCCTTGATAAGATCAGCTAATTTCACAAAACCCAAGGGCTGAATATGCGTTTTTTAAGCTGAGATGCAGATTAGATGGTGCCTATTACTCCAGAGGTCACCAAGAGAGTGAACTCTGAATTATTTTTTTATCGTAGTATTTTTCATTGTTGTCACAAAGTTTGCCAAATGCTCAAGTGCCAAATGGTTTGCTAGCATATGGCTCTGGAACAGCATAAGCTAGACACAAGAAATGGGCTCCTTCCAACCCAAGGATTTGCAGATAAATGTTCACTGCTCAAAATGCCCATAATTCAAAAATTGAAACAGAAAAACTGTTCCAGGCACGCAAAATTCATTTCATTAAAGCATATCCTTGAGATTCCATGTGCTGCTAAAATGTATAGCAAGAAACATTAAGGTCTATCACTGCCTCCCCTGTCTACTAGATGTGGCATTGTTGCACTCTTCCTCCCCATTATCCATGCAGGCTGAATATGAGACATATTTTTCTTTAATCTAAAATATTACTCAAATGCTCTGTAGCCTAGCCCTGATTTTACATCAGTCATTCAGACAATTCTATTCAAACTTCACAAACAAGTTTGGCCTTTTGTATTCTCCAACGTATTAATCCATGGACCAAGGTACATACAGAACCATTATATTCCATGATGCATTTAGTACCTCAGCCAATCTTTGCTGAATCACTTTTCTGTCAAATATTTGCTCACCTCCCATCTCAGTTAATGGCCTGTCCAACTATACTTTACTGAGGCACCGTTCCATGAATTGAATGCTAGATATCTGAGAGGGACATGGGTGTGTGTGTTGATGAGGAAAGAAAAATAGTTTCAGATATACTCAGAGATCAGATCCGCTGCAAACTTGCTATCTTGAAAGATACAGCATGGAAATTGGCACTTTGGTCCACCGAGAGCACACTGACTATTGATCACATGTTCACACTAGTTCTATGTTTTCCAACCTGCATATCCACCTCCTACACAAAGGCAATTCACAGAAGCTAATGAATCTACAAACTCTCAAATCTTTGGGATGTGGAAGGAAAGAGTACTCAGAGGAAACTCGCACAATCACTGGCAGAATGTTCAAACTCCACACAGACAGCACTCAAGGTCAGAATTTAACCAAGCTCACTGGTGCTGTGAGACCACCTGTGCCATTGGATGGAGGTGAGGGAGTAGGTATAGGTATGGGAGTTGCATCTGCTGCAGTTGCAGGGGAATGTATCTGGGGAGGAGGTGGTTTAATGGGAATTAATGCGTGAACCAGGATATTGCACATGAAACGTTTGCCGGCTTTTGTACATTGCCCCTGGTGTGGAGAACACAAAGTGGAATAACAATGAACTCGTGTACAGGGGATTGATGGTCAACTTGGTGGGCAAAAGGGCCTGTTTCCACACTGTATTTCGACATCAAATCAAGATTAGTTTTAGTTTAGCTTAAAGATATAGTGTGGAAACAGGCTGTTTGGCCCATCGAGTCTGCGCCGACCAGTGACTACCCGTACACTAGTTCTATCCTACACACTAGGGATAGTTTACAGAAGCCAATGAACCTTCAAACCTGCACGTCTTTGGAGTGCGGGAGGAAACCGGAGCACCCGGGAAAACCCACGCAGTCACCGGGAGAACGTATAAACTACAGTACGTACAGACAGTACCTGTAGTCAGGATCAAACCTGGGTCTTTAGCGCTGTAAGACAGCAACTCTACACTGTTTCGCCCCAAATCAAATCAAAATATGCCTTAAGCAACAGTGTAAGAATGATCAGATAATCTGTTTTTTATTATTTTGTTGAGGGAAACAGCGAACATCAACTCGATGGATTTCTCTTCCTCAGTTTAACCAAAGGTAGTCTAACTAAAAATTATCTTGCATACATCACCCTAACTGTACAAACCAGTATATGTGCAACCCAATTAATTGTTATGATAGCTTAACATCTTGTTTTGACGACACAGATTCATGTTTCAATGGGGAGAAATGAAGGCACAATTCTTCACTTGTTAAATTCCCAAACTGCAGATAATATCAATGTGAGCTGAATATGAATACATTTTAAACAAGCGTTGCCTGTTTGTAAACATATTAACACCATATCAACACCATTGAGGACATGTTAATACCAAAGATGATGTCCCACATCAAAGTACTATAATTGAAAATAGAGTTTCCTTGTGATTCAGAGTTGGAACTCACCAGCTGTCAAAGCCATTCTATGAGAACAATTGGCCACTTGTGACGGACCAAACTGTGCAAAACCCCAAAAAATCAGAGTGGAAGAAAATCATTGTCTCATGACAATGCCTAAGAAGAAACAAATGGGAAAATATTAAATACAAAAATGTATATACCCACTTTAAGATCTTCCTCATGGAACAGAGATGCGAAGACTATAGAAGCAACAACATGTATTAATTGTATTAATAAGGGAAAAGATCATGAGGCAAAGCATGATATATGGTTGTTAAAAATAGTGCTAACCACAAAGAACGTGCTGTAACAGAAGTGTATTTAAAAGATGCAGGATCAGAAAGTCAGGCCACTACTTTAGACTGGTGTTAGGTTTGAAGCAGACAGATAGTCTGGAGCAGAACAAGTTTATTAAATCTACCAGGAACATGCTAATGAAGTATGACGCTTGAAATAAGTAAAGTGAGGTCAGATGGCTTTAGTTAGTGGGCCAATCTTGGCAAATTAAGTTTAATATGGGAAAGTATGAGATTCTACGCTTTGGCGAGAGGGACCTACTGGTGTGGACCCCAGTAATTTGAGATTACGCAGTCCCCAAGAAAACAGTATTGGATTTGATTTCCACAGTGACAACTTCATTTAAATAGCCTGACATGTTTACCTGAATCCTCTGGTAAACACAACGTACTGTATGTATATTCCACTCACATTCCGCATGGGTGGATTACATCTCAACGGTATGGATATTGATCGACACAGATTGCTAGAGTAACTCAGCACGACAGGCTGCATTTTCTGAGAAAAAGGATAGGTGACATTTGGGTTGGGACCCTGCTTCAGACTCAAATTCACCGATTCTCTGATCCACCGAGCAGGGAGGTTCTACTGCAGTTGTACACCTGGAGTAATGCGTACAGTTTTGGTCTCCAAATCCAAGGAAAGACATTCTTGTCATAGATGGAGTACAGAGTACAGTCGCCAGACTGATTCCTTGGATGTCAGGACTTTCATATGAAGAAAGACTGGATAGACTCGGCTTGTACTTGCTAGAATTTAGAAGATTGAGGGGGGATCTTATAGAAACTTACAAAATTCTTAAGGGGTTGGACAGGCTAGATGCAGGATGATTGTTCCCGATGTTGGGGAAGTCCAGGACAAGGGGTCACAGTTTAAAGGTAAGGGGGAAATCTTTTAGGACCGAGATAAGAAAAACATTTTTCACACAGAGAGTGGTGAATCTCTGGAATTCTCTGCCACAGAAGGTAGTTGTGGCCAGTTCATTGGCTATATTTAAGAGGGAGTTAGATGTGGCCCTTGTGGCTAGAGGGATCAGTGGGTATGGAGAGAAGGCAGGTACGGGATACTGAGTTGAATGATCAGGCATGATCATATGGAATGGCGGTGCAGGCTCGAAGGGCCGAATGGCCTACTCTTGCACCTATTTTCTATGTTTCAATGTTTCTATGATCCTGTTTCTCCGGAGATGCTGCCTGACCCAATGAGATACTCCAGAACTTTGTGTCTATCTGCCGTTCTTTCTTTCCACGGTATGAACATTGAATTCTCGAACTTTAGGCAAATTTAGGTAACCTCTGCAAAACGCCCCCCACTCCCCTTTTCCCCCATGTAGCCCCCCTCCTCATTTTTCTTCCCATTAACATCTCCGTCATCCTCAGAGCCTTGGCTGGCCTTGCACCTATCTCTCCCCTCCCCTCCACCTACATTCCTAAACAATTTGCACATCGTCAATCCTCCAGGTATACAATTTGCAACTCTCTAATTCCTTTGTCTCACACCTTGTGGGTGTTAGTCTCTGGCATTTGTCCAACCGTCTGCAATTCCCTGTAGCTGACAGGTGCTTTATTCAGAGGGGATCCAGGATTTCAAGGAGAGAGATTTTGAATGCTCAGGCAGAGAGTTACCATGCAGGATGTAGTTTACATATGACAGAGCCCATCCTATGAGAGTGGTTGCTTTAGTATGCTTCGCTTCTATGAATCTTCCAGATGTAATAGAGAAATTAGTTCACTAGAGTGTGCTGCAACACCGAAAATAAAAGTAAAAAACACTTGCTCTTGCTGCATTTTCAAAGAGAAATGATGGATTAATCCTTTGGATGTGAACCTGTTATCAAAGTTCATCTTTAAGCTTCTCTTTTGTCTTTACTAATGCTGACTGACCTATTGTACAATTCTGTCACTTGCATTTTGTGTTATTTCTAGCCATCTAAAGTTTATATTTCCTTTTATCTCCTAATAAAAAAATGGGCATATTCAATAACATGCAACAGAATTTGCAGGAACAGCTTGAGACACAGCATTAGTGAAAGGAGCAAAGGCTAGTCAAAAAGACACAAACAGACGTTAGTTTAGTTTAGTTTGGGGATACAGTGTGGAAACAGGTCCTTCGGTCCACTGCATCCATGCCGACCAGCGATCACGCATGCACTAGTTCTATCCTATAAGCTGGGGGGCAATTTACAGAAGCTAATTAACCTACAAACCTGCATGTCTTTGGAATGTGGGAGAAAACCAGGGCACCCAGAGAAAACCCACACAGTCACAGCGAGAAAGTATAAACTCCGTACAGACAGCACCCGTAGTCAGGATCAAAATTGTCCGAGTGTGTTTCTAAGGGATTAATTCACAAGCCATACCCTGTGTTAAACACAAAACACAGGAATCAGATAGCTAACATGATCCCCAAAAGAAGTGCAAATCGTCACAAATTCTTACATAGTGGGGAATCAAGAACCAGAGGACATAGGTTTAAGGTGAGGGGGAGAAAAAGGTAATAGGAAACTGCGGGACAATTTTTTTTTAACGCAAAGGGTGGTAGGTATATGGAATGAACTGCCAGAGGAGGTAGTTGATGCAGGAACTATCACAACATTTCAAATTCATTTGGGCAGGTACATGGACAGGATAGGTTTAGAGGGATATGGGCCAAATGCAGGCAGCTGGGACGAGTGTAGATGGGGCATGCTGGTTGGCGTGGGCAAGTTGAGCTGAAGGGCCTGTTTCCATGATGTATCACTCAATGATTCTGAGACTTTCTTACCTGTTTGAAATAAGTGTCTTTAACTAACCCTGTAGCTTAATAGCTAGATGTATCATCAAGGTTCTGCAACAGCTTCTTCCCACGAGCCATCAGACTCCTGAATGCCATATAATGGGCTGCTACCATTGTCTATTTATCCTTTTATCCTTTTTATCCATGCCTATCCTTCTGTTAAT
Organism: Raja brachyura; assembly: GCA_963514005.1. The sequence goes on from OY740790.1 coordinate 28,317,099, forward strand.
TTATTGTGTTGCACAGGGAGCCAAATGCAACGGAATTTCGTTTGGAACTGCATATATCAATGTATTTCTAAATGACAATAAATTTTGTTTGACTTGACTTTGACTTGACTGGATGTATCAACCCTCCATAAAATCCCAGAACATCTTTTTCATTTTGGTTTCATTTTGATCATGTCTCGATGATTTCAATTGAGAAGGCACTACGTGCTGGGCTTGACATATTTATTTTGTGAGGTAATGCATAGAGTTTGATCAGCAATGGGTTCCACTTATCCCCACAACTCTTGATACGTTTTCTAATCAAGAATCTGTCAATCTCCACCTCAAAAATATCCATTGACTTGGCCTCCACAGCTGTCTGTGGCAATGTATTCCACAGATTCACCACCTTCTGACTAAAGAAATTCCTCCTCATCCCCTTTCTAGAGGTACATCCTTTTATTCTAAGGCTATGACCTCTGGTCCTAGATTCTCCAACTTGGTGGAAACATCCTGTCTGCATCCACACTATCCAGACGTTTCACTATTTGGTAAGTTTCAATGAGGTCCTCCGTGATCCTTCTAAACTCCACATCTGCATGCCCAGTGCATTCAAATGCTTATCTTATATTAACCAAACATCTCTTTGAGAAGTACGGTAGAAAACCCAAAACTCTTTGGATTCATGGTGAACGTATGGGGAAGCCTGTGCCACCATAAATTCTGTCCCCCACACCCACATCCCCCAATTAAATATTCTGCCACTTTGTCCAACAGGAATACAAAGTCCCAGCGGAAGTCCACTGGAAGAGAAGCAAAAAAGAGCTGTTTGATTTTACAGCTCATGCTTCAGCTTTACCTTTTCTACACAATTCCAACGCCAACACATTTCTTCCTGCATAAATCACTGCTGCGGAAACATTTAATTAATCGCCTTGTCTCAGACTTATTTCAATTAATTAACTGAAATTATTCTTATTAAAAGATAAATGAGCCCAACAGTGAGGAGATTGGTATAATTAACTTACTAATGAAAGGATTATGTACTTGTGCTCATTAAACAGCAGCGGCTGAGAATAACTAATGTAGATTAATTAAGGAGCTGGGCAGAAAAGTCACCTGACTCACTGAGGATTCTGAGAGTGGAACGCCAACATTAAACCATCTTGAGGTCAGAAACAGTTTGTAACAGGAATATATTAGTGCATCATCTATCAATGCAGTGTCATTACCAGCTGTACTGGAGGAAATAACTAAATGAATACACAAGAGTGAGAGCCAAGACTATTTCAGACCATATGAACAGGATGTATAGCAAATAGGGCTTCAGTGCCCTTTGCGTGTTTCTATCCAAGGTCAACTAAGCATAGTTGTAGACAAGTAATTTGCAAATCGTCTTGCAATCGTCAGTATCATTCAATCTCCTTGTAACCTCTGCTGCTGACTAAATCGCTCTGCCCTCTCACATCCTGATCTTTCCTGGATCTATAATAATCCATAAAAAACACCAGGCACTAGCTGCTCTTTCACAAAGACAAGATTATCCATCAGAGAAGAGAGTCAACAGATCTGAAATGTAGTGACCGACAGACCTGGAATATTCCAAGGTCCAAGTGTAAGTTACATTAAGTGCTGTAAAGGAAACTAATTTCACAAATGGTTATGAAAAATAGAAATTGTCCATTGGATCTCAACACTCTTACCAATTCAATCTCTTGTTTATCTGCTTATGGAGAGGTAGGGAATTTGGAATATAATTTCAGTAGCTCACCTAATACTCAAGAAGATCTGAAACAACATCACCAGGAATAGATCGAGTAAACGCACAGATTATTTTGCCCAGAATAGGGGAATCGAGACCCAGAGGACATAGGTTTAAGGTGAAGGGAAAAAGATTTAATACGACTCTGAGGGATCACTTTTTTACACAAAGGGTGATGGGTGTATGGAACGAGCAGGCGGAGGTGGTAGTTGAGGCCAGTACTATTGCAAAGTTTAAGAAACATTTAGACAGGTACATGGATAGGATAGGCTAAGAAGGATATGGGCCAAAAGCGGGCAGGTGGGACAAGTGTAGATGGGGCATGTTGGTCAGTGTGGCCAAGTTGGGCTGAGTGGTTTGTTTTCATGCTGTATGACTCTATAACTAAAATTCCCCAATGCCAAGTTTATAGACACAATTTATAATAGAAACAGCTTTCTCTTACTAAAGCAAGGGTTCCCAACCTGGGGTAAATTTACCACCGGGGGTAAATTTGTTGATTCTGGATATGTACATATTTTTTCTCATTGACTGACTGTGTTTGGTTCTGGTATGCCAGTACCTGTTCATCATTAGTTGTTCATAAATAAGTGAAATAACATTGTTATGTGCTATTAAAGTTGCCAAGGGCAAATGGAACGAAAAGGTTGGGAAGCCCTGTACTAAAGCTATTGAAGCTGGAGGAGTGAAATACTATCCTATTTCAGATGTCTTTGCTTGCCAGGGCCTGTCCCATCCTCATCTCTTTTCCACCTTTCTCTCCCACTACTATTGAACCCTTCCTCTGGCTTCACATTTTACTCCTCTTCCTTGTTTAGCTTACAGCCTTTTGTCCTCTTTCCATCTCTGGCCTTTGTCCACCCATTTGTCAATGAGGGGAGACCTGATATATAAAATTGAGAGGCATAGGTAGCATAGATAGTCATAACCTCGGAAGTGGTTGGAAGTGTCAAAGACTATAAGGTAACAGAGACAAAGTTTAAAGGCAATACATGGGGCAAGTTTCATAAAGGGGGTCGTAGGTGCCTGGAACCCGCTGCCAGGTTGGTGGTGGAGGTAGATACATTAGTGGTGTTTAAGTAGCTTTTAGATAGGCACATGGATATGCAGGCGTGGAAATCGCTATCAAGACATGGGGCGAACACAATTTGGGGGTCACAATTTCTTGGTGGCCGCGCGCAGGCGCATGCGCGTGCACACACACACGCGCGAGTCTTCGGAGGCTTCAGCCATGGGCCCTGTAATCTCAGGAGCTGACCTGGTTGGTGACCGACTCCGACCTCCAGCAACAGCAGCTTCGTTATCCCCAAATCACGTGGCTTGAATTGGTCCTTTCACGGGACCTTTCATCGCCCGTCGCGGCTTAAAATTGGGCCGGCGGGGGCTTCAACATCGGGAGCCTCGATCGCCTCGTGCAGCAGTTTGATTTGAAGCCACGCCGGGTGATGAAAGGCCCCGCAAACTGGCCAATTCAGCCCTTAGATAGCGTCTGATTCCCGCTTGAATCTTTCAAAAGCTACAATGTGATAAATAACACTTAAACAAATAAACTAGAGCAAATGAAGGCAAACAGAAGAGCCAACCTTGGAGGGTGGAGAGAGAGAGAGAGAGAGAGAGATGGGGAAAAAATACGAAATAACGTGAGTGACCTTGAATGAGGGACTTACCTACGCCAGACAGGAAACCCGTTCGACCGGAGCCCTTAATGACCTGACCTGTTTAAATCCGATACCCGTTTAAATCTTTCCCAGCCACCAATACATCCAATTAGTTCAAATGGTAATTGTACTAATTACAAATGGTAATTGTACCTGCATCAGACACCTTTAAGAAATTCTCCGTGAATACCTTCAGTAATACTTGAAGGTCAAAACACAATTGGTGACACATCGTGTAATACGATGTTAATGGAGACATTTAACAAGCGCTGAACAGTGCCACCCCCACTGTCTCGTGGAAAGCGGAGATCTTAATAGATTTTCAAAATCCGGATTACAAAACAGGGGAGATTGTCCCCCACCTCTCAAAACATGGAGGGACGTGCCCTCCGTCCCTCCCCCGGGATTTCTGCCCATGCGGATATGCAATCAGAGAATCTGCATGGTGTGCAGGCAGATTAGGCTAGTTTATTTAGTTTAGAAATACTGTGTGGAAACAGACCCTTCAGCCCACCGAGTCAACGCCAACCAGCGCTCATCTTTACACTTGTTGAATGTTACCCCAGTTTCACATTCTACACACAATTCACAGAAGCCAATTAACCTACAAACTTGGAATGTGGAAGGAAATATGAGCAATGGAGAAAACCAACACGGTCACAAAGAGAATGTCCAAACTCCATGTAAACAACATCTGTAGTCAGGATCGAATACGGGTCTCTGGCGCTGTAAGGCAGCAATCCTACCGCTGCCCAAATGTGCCTCCCTAATATATTGGTATCATATTCGGCAAGGACATTGGAAGCCAAAGGGCCTATTTCTGTACTATGTTACCAAGGCTGGTAAATACATGTTGTTGTTGTTGTTGTTGATAAATCATTAAATGTCTCTCCCCCCACCCAGTATCTTGTGCCTGCTTCACATCCCCCTTTCACTTTTTTCTTTTACTGCAACCAATATTGGGGTTTTATTCCTTCTGTTCCCAATGAATATTTTCTGAACTTGATTGCGCCTCCCCCAACTATCTTTCTTTGGGCTTAGTCTGTGCGCACAAGCAGCTGGAACGAGTCTATCCCGATTAATTTCATGCGAGCTCACCTTTCAACGTGTGCTGGGTGTAAATCAGGATTGCAAGCAAGCTTTGTTGAAATATAGCTTAGATTCTGAATGGGTTATAAATATTACAGAACTGAGCCACGGGATAGCAGAAATCATTCCTTATTCACCCTGGGGAGATTACTAATGACCAATTTAGAAATAATTAAAATTCACACTTAAAAAATCCCCAATTACTCATTAAAACATGATCAATGCTAGTTATAATTTATTCTTGAATCTTCTGCATCGAAGCACAACTTCACCATGAGTACAAAAATGTCCCTAAAGTGATTATAATCGAAGATACTTCTTTATTGAATATGCTGAATCCTTTTAATTTCTGTAACAACAGTACAACTGGTACCAATTGTTAAGTGTTCTAAGACACAATAAGCTGCTAAAGTTTGTTTTTGATTTAATTTTCCTTTGAATGAGTTTTGAATTTGAAGAGAGCGATGTGAGTACAACTAAGTAAACCATTTTTTAATTTATTTTACACAAGGTAGCGCAGAAATAAAAAAATCGCTGGTAGTGTTGGAAAAGAGATGAATGAGAGGGCAGAGGAAGAAAGAAAGAGGGGACAGGGACAGGGGAGAGTGAACACAGGCCCACAAGGGAAGAAGGGACAGACCTAGGGAAGAGGTGACAGATATAGGGGAGAGGGGTCTCAGTCATAATGGAGAAGGAAGACAAGGAGGGAGAGGGGACAGACATGAGGGAGGGGGGACTGACATGGGGGAGGGGGGGGGGGTATGTACACAGCAGACAAAGGGATAAACACAGGGAGAGAGCAGACAGACATGGGGAGAGGAATTCCTACACAAAAGGAAAAGTGACAGACATAAGGGGAGGTGGACTCAGATACAGGGAGAGAAGGAGCAGACATAGGGGAGAGAAGACAGACACAGGGGAGAGAGGACAGACACAGGGGAGAGGGGATGCAAGCAGAAGGGGGAGTGGGGTCATGGACACAGGAACGAGAGAGAACAGGTGGGTGAGAGGAGACAGACACAGGAGAGAGGGGACTGACATGGAAGGGAAATGGATAGAAGAGAGGGGACTCAGGACAGGGAGAGAGAAAACAGATGGGGTGAGAACAAAAGGGATGGGAACAAACACAGGGAAAGGTTAAGGTCATACTGGAAGTTGGAGAGAGGGGAGAAAAATAAATTAAGAATTGTGGAAGGGAGAGGAAAGGAAAAGGAAATGAGGAGGAAGGGAAGGAAATGAATTGAAAACAGACAATTGGGAAAAGGAGGGAAAGGAAGAAAGAGGTATTAAAAATGGGAAAAACAAGGATAAAACAACTGTCTGTAGGAAAGAATATCAAGCTAGGAAAAAGAAAAAGGCAAAAATCAGGGAAAAATGTGACTAGGTTCTTATGAAGTAATTACTTTCCTACCGTTTTTTTGATGCAAGATTTTAACAACTGAGATCTGTGCAATCTTCTTTTCTCAATCAGCCAATTAATCTCAACAGTAAGTTTCAAGAAGTCACAGGCAGATGATCAAAGATGACTACTGCACAGATTTCAATTTCAAATGTCTCCTGCTTGGAGGGATGTCAATTACTGAGACCAAGAATTCATCAGGTAGCAAATTGCATGTGTAGGTTTGCATGTTATAACTCCAGAGGATCAGGCTACAATATTCATTGGATGCACCAGAGGAGGAAGGGAGCAGGCAATGCAGAAAGAACCTGAGTTACAGCCTTAACTTTCATCCCAATGCTTGTTGTTCCAGTGATTCACTGCAACTTACCTTTCAGCTTCCTGTTTTGAGGCATAAACTTTCCTCTCTTTAGAAACAGATAAACCCAAAATTGTGAACCTAATCTGAAGAAGTGTCCTGACCCAAAACATCGCCTTTACTTTTTCTCCAGAGATGTTGCCCGACCCACTGAGTTACTCCAGCACTTTGTGTCAACTCAAAAGTTTAGTTTTGTTTAATTTATTATTGTCACGTGTACCGAGGTAGAGTGAAAAGCTTTTTTGTTGCATGCTATCCAGTCAGCGAAAAGACTATACATGATTATAATCAAGCTGTCCACAGTGTACGGATACAAAACAAAGGGTATAAAGGTTAGTTAAAGTCTGAGGGTCTTTCATGCGGTAGTTGGTAGGTCAGGACCGCTCTCTAGTTGGTGATAGAATGTTTCAGTTGCCTGACAACAGCTGAGAAGAAACTGTTCCTGAATCTGGAGGTATGTGTTTTCACACATCTGTACCTCTTGCCTGATGGGAGAGCGGACAAGAGGGAGTAACAGTGGTGAGAATTGTCCTTGATTATGCTGGTGACCTTGCCGAGGCAGCGTGATGTATAGATGGAAGGGAGGTTGGTTTGTGAGATGATCTGGTTTATGTCTATAACTCTGCAATTTCCTGCGGTCTCATATGATGCTGTTCCCAAACCATGTCGTGGTTTCTCGATGTATCCCAATAAAATGCTTTATACGGGGACATGCCGAATTTCCTAAGCATTCTAAGGAAGTAGAGGCATTTACATAGAAACAGAAAATAGGTGCAGGAGTAGACAATTAGGTCATTCAGCCCTTCGAGCCTGCACTGTCATTCAATATGATCATAGCTGATCATCCAAAATCAGTACCCCGTTCCTGCTTTCTCCACATATCCCTTGATTCTGTTTGCACTAAGACCTATATATAACTCTCCTGTGTGATGTCTTGGCCATTTCCTCAAAATGGCTGATCCAGGACAAGTTGCTGTGATATTTACATCTAAAACCAGCCGTCTCATAATATATTCTTGGTTAATTTCCAACTGGTATATTTTATAGTGTCATGGAGCCATAGAGCACTGAAAAAGGCCTTTGAACTGATCTATGCCGACCAGACTGATTCCTGGGCAGTCAGGACTGTCTTATGAAGAAAGACTGGATAGACTCGGTTTATGCTCTCTAGAATTTCGGAGATTGAGCGGGGATCTTATAGAAACTTACAAAATTCTTACGGGATAGGACAGGCTAGATGCAGGAAGATTGTTCCCAATGTTGGGGAGGTCCAGGACAAGGGGTCACAGCTTAAGGATAAGGGGGAAATCCTTTAGAACCGAGACGAGGAGGAGTGGTGGGTCTCTGGAACTCTCTGCCACAGAGGGTAGTTGAGGCCAGTTCATTGGCTATATTTAAGAGGGAGTTAGATGTGGCCCTTGTGGCTAAGGGGATCAGAGGGTATGGAGAGAAGGCAGGTACGGGATACTGAGTTGGATGATCAGCCATGATCATATTGAATGGCGGTGCAGGCTCGAAGGGCCGAATGGCCTACTCCTGCACCTAATTTTTATGTTTCTATGTTTCTAAGGTGCCCCATCCAAGCTAGCCCCATTTGCCTGTATTTTGTCCATATCCCTCTAAACTTTCAATCTCCATGTCCCTGTTCAAGTGTGTTATAAATATTGTTGTTGTATGTGTATCAATGAACCCCTCTGCCATTTTGTTCCATATACCCATCACCCTCTTAACAGTCACTAGACCAAGTAGCAGACCCATTGGGTCTGTTCCGCCAACGGTGTGTGTTGGGGAGCTGATGAAGCTGTTTTTGAAACGAGGCCCTCCCCCTGACATCACTGGAGGTGGTGGAATATTCTGTTTCACAGCGGCAATCGGCAGCTTGAGAGCCCATTGTGATTATCATCACTGGAAGCTCCTGGAAAAAAGGCTGTCTGTGAGAAGCTGTGGTTACCGTTGGCCTGGTGGGGGGGAAATGTGAGTCAGAATATGTAAAAATATAAGCACTAGTGCGTAGCCTTTTTACAAAGGTAGAAAAACACATATGGAAACAGGCACACACTCGCATGCACGCATACATACAAGATGAGACTTTTAATAAGTATTTAGGTTAACAGTTAACAGTTCTAAACAGTTATTTGTAGCCTCACACATCCAATTTTAAGCAAACAACAGTGCTGGAGTAACTCAATGGGTCATCTGTGGAAGGAATGGTCACCGATCTATGTTCTGCACAGACGGTGCCTGACCCACTGAGTTACTCAAGCACTCTGCATTTTTTGCTGAAAGATTCCAGCATCTGCAGTTCCTTGTGTTTATCCAACTTTAATTCTTCTACAATGTAAATGAGTCTGATGCCTGATGCCTGCATTATTTTGCACCCATTCAAGACTATTATACATTTGTTTTCCAACATCGAGCAGCATATCAACATGTTGATTTAATCTCCATGCCCCTTTCTTCATGTGGATACAAGCTTACATCCTGTAGAGAAAGGAGGAAGTTGACTTCATTTCAATATTCCTTCCATATCTGTAAAGGCATAGGTATCTTCAAGGCACAAATGAGTTCTGATTACTTTTTAATTTCGTTTAGTTCAGAGATAGTGTGAAAACAGGCCTGTTGGCCTACTGAGTCATTGCCAAACATTGATCAAATATTTGCGCTAGTTTTTATGTCATATTAGTTTTGCATCCTACACACTAGTGGCAATTTTACAGAGATCAACATGCACATTTTTGGAACATGCGTGGAAACCGGAGCATCCGAAGAAAACCCATGCAGTCACACGGAGAACAGGCAAACTCCACACGGATAGCATCCATAGTCAAGATTGAACCCGGGTCTCTGGTGCTGTGAGGTAGCATCTCTACCACTGCGCCACTGTGCTGTCCCCTTAACTCTTGTGTGTTTCTCCCTGAGTTAGCATACTTTAGATTGATTCAAATTTAGGCCAAATAGAGCCATAGAATTGTACAGCACCAACATAGGCCCTTCGACCCAACTCATCCATGTCGACTTTTTAATCCCATTTTCCCACTGTATCCTTGCCTATGTAAGCTACTTTCTAAACACATCAACATCTCTAAAATGTCATTATTATATCTGATTCCACCTCTGACAGTGAATTTCAAATAGAATTTCTTTGTGCGAATAACAATACCCTCATATTCCCAGCACTGACATGATGGGCTGTGGCATTGTTTCCATTTAAACATTAGGTTAGAATAAATAATTTCCAAGCATTCATTGGAGAAAATCTGAGGAAAATAGTCCATGGACATTTCAAAGAAAATGATTTGAGTTCCAACCTCTCCGTGTTTCTAATACTCCCTAATCCAGGCAGCATTCTGTTAAATCTCAATAGGCAATAGACAATAGGTGCAGGAGTAGGCCATTCGGCCCTTTGAGCCAGCACCTCCATTCAATGTAATTATGGCTGATCATCCCCAATCAGTACCCTGTTCCTGCCTTCTCTGCATATCCCCTGACTCCGCTAACTTTAAGAGCCCTATCTAGCTCTCTCTTGAAAGTATCCAGAGAACCGGCCTCCACCGCCCACAGACTCACAACTCTCTGTGTGAAAAAGTGTTTCCTCATCTCCATTCTAAATGGCTTACCCCTAATTCTTAAACTGTGGCCCCTGGTTCTGGACTCCCCCACCATCTGGAACATGTTTCATGCCTCTAGCATGTCCAATCCCTTACTAATATTATATGTTTCAATAAGATCCCCTCTCATCCTTCTAAACTCCAGATTGTACAAGCCCAGCCGCTCCATTCTCTCAGCATATGACAGTCCCGCCACCCCGAGAATTAACCTTGTAAACCTACGCTGTACTCCCTGAATAGCAAGAATGGTCTTCCTCAAATTAGGGGACCAAAACTGCACACAATACTCCAGGCGTGGTCTCACTAGGGCCCTATACAACTGCAGAAGGACCTCTTTGCTCCTATACTCAACTCCTCTTGTCATGAAAGCCAACATGCCTTTCTTCACTACCTGCTGTACCTGCATGCTTACATTCATCAATTGATGAATAAAGACCCCCATTGTTTTTCTTCTTTTCCCAACTTGACACCATTTAGATAATAATCTGCCTTCCTGTTTTTGCTACCAAAGTGGATAACCTCACATTTATCCACATTAAACTGCATCTGCCATGCATCTGCCCACTCACCCAACCTGTCCAAGTCACCGTGTATTTTCATAGCATCCTCCTCATAGTTCACACTGCCATCCAGCTTTGTGTCATCTGCAAATTTGTTAACGTTACTTTTAATCCCTTCATCTAAATCATTGATGTATATTGGAAATAACTGCAGTCCCAGCACCGAGCCTTGTGGTACCCCACTAGTCACTGCCTGCCATTCTGAAAGGGAGCCGTTAATCCCTACTCTTGGTTTCCTGTCTGCCAACCAATTTTCTATCCATGTCAGCACATCAATGTACCCCCAATACCATGTGCCCTAATTTTGCCCACTAATCTCCTATGTGGGACCTTATCAAATGCTTTCTGAAAGTCCAGGTACAGAACATCCACAGGCTCTCCCCTGTCCATTTTCCTAGTTACATCCTCAAATCATTTCAGAAGATTAGTCAAGCATGAATTCCCCTTTGTAAATCCATACCTATCGGACCTGTTACTGCTGTCCAAATGTGCCGCTATTTCATCTTTTATGATTGACTACAGCATCTTCCCCACCACCGATGTCGGGCTAACTGGTCTATAATTTCTTGTTTTCCCTCTCCCGCCTTTATTAATAAGTAGGATAACATTAGCTACCCTCCAATCCACAGGAACTGATCCTGAATCTATAGAACATTGGAAAATTATCACCAATGCGTCCACGATTTCTAGAGCCACTTTCTTAAGTACCCTGGGATGCAGGCCATCAGGCCCTAGGGATTTATCAGCCTTCAGTCCCATCAGTCTACCCAACACCATTTCCTGCCTAATGTGTATTTCCTTCAGTACCCCCCATCACCCCAGATCCTCTGGCCACTAGTACATCAGGAAGTTTGTTTGTGTCTTCCTCAGTGAAGACAGTACCTGTTCAACACATCTGCCATTTCCTTGTTCCCCATAATAAATTCACCTTTTTCAGCCTTCAAGGGTCCAACTGTTCTTAACTAATTTTTTCCTCGTCACATACCTAGAGAAGCTTTTACTATCCTCTTTTATATGCTTGGTTAGCTTACCTTCATACCTCATCTTTTCTCCCCATATTGCCTTTTTAGTTATCTTCTGTTGTTCTTTAAACGTTACCCAATCCTCTTGCTTCTCGCTCATCTTTGCTACTTTGTACTTCTTTTTTATTTTTATACTGTCCCTGACATCCCTTGTCAACCACAGTCGCCCCTTACTCCCCTTGGAATCTTACTCCCTCCTGAACTGATCTTGCGCCTTCTGTATTATTCCCAGAAATACCTGCCATTGACCTTCCACTGTCATCCCAGCTAGGGTATCTTTCCAGTCAACTTTGGTCAGCTCCTCCCTCATAGCTCCATAGTCCCCTTTATTCAATTGTAACACTGACATCTCCGATTTACTCATCTCCCTCTCCAATTGTCCCCCACTACCTCCTAATGGCTCCTTAACCCCGTTCCTTTATCAAATCCGGTTCATTACATAACACTAAATCCAGAATTGCCTTCTCCCTGGTAGGCTCCAATACAAGCTGCAGTAAGAATCCATCATGGAGGCACTCCACAAACTCCCTTTCTTGGGGGTACCAACCTGATTTTCCCAGTCTACTTGCATGTCACCCCTTGCAAGGGACCGAATTTCATTCCTCGCCAACAGAGCTACCCCACCCCTCTGCCCATCTGTCTGTCTTTTCGATAGGAGGTATACCCTTGAATATTCAGTTCCCAGCCCTGACCCTCTTGCAGCCATGTCTCTGTAATTCCCACAACATCATACTTGGCAATTTCTAACTGAGCCTCAAGCTCGTCCACTTTATTTCTTATACTTTGCGCATTCATGTACACTTTGGACTCGGTATTCACCGAGTCACTCACACCGCTCACAATTGGCCCTGACCTTACTCTCTTATCCCTTCTCGAACTTTCCTTCCCATTAATTCGGCAGTCTTTTGTAACTTTTCCTGTACTCATCCCCTTCAACTCCATCTTTATATTCCCAATTTGTCAATCCTTCCCTCCCACTATTTAGTTTAAACCCACACATGTAGCCCTAGCAAACCTGCCTGCCTGAACGTCGGTCCCCCTCCGTCGGTCCCCCTCCTCGGCACCCTTTCCAAAGCTTCCACATCCTTTTAATAATGGGGAACAAAACTGCACAAATACTCCAAATTCATCTAACCAAAGTTCCAAATGTTGCATCATAAATTCCATACCCAATGCCTCGACCAATGAAGGCAAGCATACTGTATATGCCTTCTTTACCAGTATCTGAAACATTATAATATTATTAACAATTAAAACAATTTGAAATATATACATTTTAAATTTTAGGATAACCAACATACTTAAAACATATAGGCACAGTTCTGACTTGGGACAACATTCCACAAGGAGTTTACTGAATACGTGTAAGCCACAATTCTGCTCCCACATTGGATTCACGTGTACAAAACTATGGTTATTCAGCCTCAACCATCATTGTGAATTATTAGGTCGTTACCAGTTCAGCATAAGATCTCTAATTTCTCAAAGCATGGAAGAAACAACAGCAGCATCAATTAAACAAATACAAATTTATTTTTAAATACATTTTTGAAACCGTAAGTGCATCATCTCCAGCACGGTCAATGGTATTAATCCTATTGCAAAATGAAAGTGTTCTGAGAAAGCGTTCTGGTCAAATGCTGGGCACAGCTTACCAAGAATCATGAACAGGGTGGTTGCCTGAAGCTTTTACCTTAGGAAGGAGAGTCTGAAGCACCAGGATGTGATGTCAGGATGAAGGATCAACCATTTAGGACTAAGATAAAATTAAATATTATTGACACCCAGGATAATAAATCTTTTTAATTCTACATCTCAGAAAGTATGGATCCTTCGTGTTTAGATATCCACTGATAGACTTTCAGACATTAAGTTCAGAATGGTGGTGCAGTGGTCCTGTTGCTTCCTTACAGCACCAGAGATCCAGGTCCGATCCTGACTATGGGTGCTCTCTGTTTGGAGCTTGTACATTCTCCTTGTGACCACGTAGGTTTTCTCTGAGTGATCCAGTTCCCTCTCACAATCCACACTACAGGTGTGTAGGCCAATTGGCTCGGTAACATTATAAATTGTTCCTAGCGTGTGTAGGATAGTGTTAATGTATGGGGATCTCTGGTCGGCGCAGACTCAGTGGGCCGAACAGCCTGTTTCCATGCTGTATCTCTAAACTAAATTAAACAATGATTCAGAAAATATAGAAATTGGATGAATTAGTGGATGTGGTAAATTTGCAGCTACGATGTGAATGAATGCGGGAGCAAGCACGAAGGCTCCAATTACTTTCTCCAGCTTACATTTTTTATGCTTTATTACAAGAACTGCAGCCAAAACGGATTTAATTTAAATTAGGCCAATCAGTGCCACTTCTAATGCCTGAGGAATTATGCTTGACTCTTAATTTTAAGACCCAATTGTCTTACTTAATATGATGTTTCTGAAGAAATACTTAAACCATTTTTGTCACCTGTTACTAATAACGCATTAGTTTAATCTAGTTTAGAGATACAGCATGGAATCAGGCCCTTTGACCCACCGATTCTGCGCCAACCTGTGATCCCCGCACACTAGCAATATAGTACCAAGCCTATTAACCTACAAACCTGTACATCTTTGGAGTGTGAGAGGAAACTGGAGCACTCAGAGAAAATCCACGCAGGCCACGTGGAGAACGTACAAACTCTGTACAGACAGCTCCCGCAGTCAGGATTGAACCCGGGTCTCTGGCGTTGTAAGGCAGCAACTCTACCACTGCGCCACCATGCCACCCCTTTAGTTGTAAAGATTGGGCATTGAAACATTATTTATCAATTATTCATGGGAACACTTTTAAGGTAAGTTGTCCAACATCAAATAATTGCATACCATTCCATCTTCAACTCCACAGATCTGTGGCTAGCCATTCTCCAACTCATCTACCTCAGGCATAACCTGATTCTTACTCACCTGTCTCAACCTTGGACATCTCTGCTCGATCCGTGATGGTGACCCTTTCCAAACTGATCAGGTAATCTACAATCTTCACCCCAATGGCAGGCTCGGTATGGTCCCACTCCAAAACCACCAGTGAGCTGCTTGGCTCATGTGCAGGTGACAGCCTCAGACTGTAGAAAGAAAAGAAATACATTGAAAATGTATCGATGAGAAGATTTATCAGGTACCAGTTAACTATCTTTGGTCATACTTTAATGGCTTTATCTTTCACTAAATGTTAGTCATGTCATTGCCTTTATCATGTATCTGTACACTGTGGATGGCTCAATTGTAATCATGTATTCTCTTTCCACTTGCAAGTTAGCACACAGCAAATTCTTTTCACTGTACCTCGATACATGTGACAATAAACTAAACTCAAACTCAAGAAATCTGAAATAAACATTTTTTTTTTTTGGAGATAGACACAAAATGCCAGAGTAACTCAGTGGGTCAGGCATCATCTCTGGAGAAAAAGAACAGGTGACGTTTCAGGTCGGAACCCTTTTTCATACTGAAAGTAGAAGTGGGGAGGGGGGGGATACCTTTTTATTTTGTTGCTTCCGCACAATTGTTTTTTTGAAAAACTATTATCAGTTTATTATCTAAATCCAGCTTTAGTAGTGTTATGTCCCTGTCAGCTTCCAGTTCTTGTCCCACACTCTCCCTCACCTTTCCCTACCAGTTTTCTCTCCTCGACTCCATCAGTCCAGTTGCATCACGGTCTGGTTTGGCAACTCGAACACCCAGGAATGAAGATTACAAAAAGTGATGAACACCACCTGGTCCATCAAATACAGAACATCCAACCATCGAAGGGACCAATAGAAGGCACTGCCTCAAAAAGGCAACCAGCATCATCAAAGAACAACACCACCCTGACCATGCTCTGATTTCATTCCTACCATCAGGAAGAGGTCTGAAAACCGTGATGTCCAGCTTCAAGAACAGCTTCTTCCCAACAGCCATCAACACTGCAAAACACTAAACTATGAATTGTTTTGGTTAAGAAGGAATTTGAAGCAGATGCTTGAAAATCGAAGCTGGAATAACATGCTGGAGAAACTCAGCGGGTGAGGCAGTGTCTAAGGAGTGAAGGAAATAGGCAACGTTTCGGGCCGAAATCCTTCTTCAGTCTTCAGGCTTTTTGCATTAGTATGGGGTTTTTAATTTAAATGTTGTTTGTTTATTATGCTATCTACAAGCACTTCTTACACATGCCTGTTATTTTCTGTAAGTAACAAATTGTCATTGTTCCGGTTTCAGTACATATGACAATTAAATACTCCTAATTCCTGAGTCTGGAGAAGGGTGATGACCCAAAATGTCGCTTGTCCATTTCTCTCCCCAGACGCTGCTGAGTTGCTCCAGAGGAACCAATTCTTCTAAATCATAAACCACACAATTAGTATTAGACTAATTACTAAGACTAATTAGAGATTACATTTTCCTCATTATTTACGCTGTCCTGAAAAGCACACTAATATGAGTATTTTTCTCAACCAACTCAGAAACATGTTTTACTCTATTTAGCAGTGGGAGATAAAACTAATAACTGATGTGAGAGCAGGAAGAAGACTAGGAAATAATGACAATGAACCTGGGGGCAGGAGATAATAGAAAACAATAATGAAGATCTGAAAGATAGGGATGTTAGATTGGAAAAGGGGAAAGTTCAGTGAGAGAAGAAATGGGACGAGAAGAAAAGTTAGCAAATAAGGAATTGAACAATAACTCTAAGCCTTCAGTTAAGAAATGCAATGTAACCTTACTATCTTTGGGCAGCACAGTGGTGCAGCGTTAGAGTTGCTGCTTTGCAGCAACAGAGACCCGGGTTCGATCCTGACTACTGGTGCTGTCTGTATGGAGTTGGTACATTCTCCCTGTGACTGCGTGGGTTTTCTCCAGATGCTTGGGTTTCCTCCCACATCCCAAAGTCATGCAGGTTGGTAGTTTAATTAGCTTCTGTAAATTGTCCCTCATGTGTAGGATAGAACTGGTGAAGGGTGGGTCTTAGGGCCTGTTTCCACGCTGTATATCTAAACTAAACTAAATTAAACAAAGGAAGGAGTGCATTGAAAGGCTAGATTTGAACAACGTTTTGAAACTAATTAGAAACGGAAAAAAATAAAGGTGCATATTCAGATGAAAGTGAACATCAGCACAGAAAACTGAGCAGAATTTAAAGTGGGAGAATCAATGAACCCTGATGAAAACCATCACTGGCTGGGAGAAGAACAGAAAATGCACCTGCAGTAACTCAGTCAGTCAGGGAACATCTATGGAGGAAATGGTCAGGCAATGTTTTGGGTCGGGATCCTACTTCAGACTGATAGTGGTAGGGGGTAGAAACCTGGAAAAGATCAGTTAAAGAAGTTGTTCATGAGCTGAGAATCCAGGAAGGAAGAATAAATTAGTGAGCGTTTAAAGATGGATGGGCTAATTAAGAACAGCCAATATGTCCAATAATCATTTTTTTTTTAAATTGAAAAAGTGACTAATTGGATAGATAAAGGGAATATTGTGAATGTGCACATAGATTTCAGTTGGTGTTGGATCAAAGGGACTGTTAAGAGACATATTTTATGAGAAAACTCAGCGAGTTGGATCAATGGTAGAAGCTGGGGTCAGTGAGTGGATATTTTACCCTTGGTATGTATCTAAATTGGCAGGAATGTATCGCAATGCGGGCAATGTTTCCGTAGAGAACAGCTATCCAACCAGACTCTGCTGTTCTGCATGTACAAGGTGTAGTGGTGGAACAGCAGATAATATCCCTGATGAGTATTCCAGAGGCATGAACGATCAACTCAGAGTTCTAATCCCACCATGGAAGTCAAATTCAGTTAATTTTCTGGAATTTGCAACAACAACTCGTCCCATTAGTGATGACTACAAAGGTGCAGGGTTGAGATTGAAAACTCACCCGCTACGTCTTTAATTTTAGGCTTTAGATACACAGTGTGGAAACAAGCTCTTAGGTCCACCAGGGCTCCGCTGGCTACCGATCGCCCCATACACTAACCTACACACAAGGCACATCTTACCAAAGCCAATTAACCTACAAACCTGGACGTATTTGGAGTACGGGAGGAAACCAGAGCCTTCACAGGGAGAACATACGAGCTCCGTACAGACAGCACCAGGATTGCACCCAGATCTCTGGCGCTGTAAGGCAGCAACTCTACTGCTGCACCGCTCCTCATAGTTATAGAAGCAAAGATCTGCAGTTGCTGGTTTACTCAAAAGGACACAAAGTGCTGAAGTAACTCAATGGGTTAGTCAGCATCTCTGGAGAACATGGAGAGGTGACTTTTCAGGTTGGAACCCTCATTCAGATGAAGGGACCCAACTTGAAATGTCACCTATCCATAGTTCTCCAGAAATGCTGATGGACCCGCTGAGTTACTCCAGTACTTTGTGTCCCACCTGGTATATCATAGTTTAGATTTGGGAAAAAGAGCATGGTAATGGAATATGTCAATTGCACAAGAGTAAGTCTATTTTGAAATAGTGGGGAGGACGTAGAAAGAATCATAAGGACATGAAAGGCACCAGGTAAAGGTCAGATGAATATTACAATTTCAGATGCAAATTTAAAAAGCTACTTTTTGAGAAACTATGGAATGAGGTAAAATAATTACCCATAAACATATAGAGGGATGAAGGGACCTAGAATCTTATATCCCTTCAAATTGAAATTGCAGATAGACAGATGGCCTGTTTGAAAAGGTCCAAGTGTCCTAGTTTCTTAGAAATAAGATGGGATATAAAGATCAAAGGGGTTAGGATCAATATCTTCAAGGCAATATCCAGGTCAGGTTTGACACAAGGAACTACTGAAGCTGGTTAATGCACAAAAGGGCACAAAGTGCTGGAGTAACTCAGTAGGTCAGGAGAATTAAGTAAAGTTAAGGTCCACTGAAGAAGGGTCTCAATACGGAGCATCACCTACCTCTCTGATTTGGACCTCCTCCACTATCAGAGTGAGGTCACATGCAAGTTGGAGGAACAGCACCTTGTATTTCGTTTGGACAGTTTATAAGCTAGCGATATGAATGTTGATTTCTCTACTTTCAAGTAACTCTGACATTCCTGCACCGTTAACCCAGAAACAGTATGCTGCACTAATCCATCAGGATGATAGTAGGGGTCAAATAATGTGGTGCATGAATGGAATTAGGACAGTGGAACAGTACCTAGGGCAGTAATGTCTCAAAATAAACTGAGCATAATGCTGGAGTAACTCAGCGGGACAGGCAGCATCTCTGGAAAGAAGGAACGGGTGATGTCTCAGGTCGAGACCCTTCTTCAGACTCATTGCCTATCAGGCTTTGTTTTGTCCCTCCTCTCTTTCAGCTATATTTCCTCCCCTACAATCAGTCTGGAGAAGGGTCCCGACCGAAAACGTCACCTATCCATATTCGCCAGAGATGCTGCAGGACCTGTTCAGTTACTGCAGCATTGTGTCCATTTTTATAAATCAGCATTTTCAGTTCCTTGTTTCTACATAACCGATAATGTTATTGTATTATTGCTTATTGTACATTTATTTGTTATGCTCTTACGTTTCAGGTGCCTGTAAAGCTGCAGCAAGTAAGAATCATATAGTTCCACTCCCGGAACATATGATAATTAAACACTCTTGACCTCAAGTTTTGGAGCGATTTCTTTATATTAAAAATACTGTGGCATGGAATGCTTTACTGTGGAAAATGAATCATATGTACAAGGACAAAACAGATAAGGAGTTCAGGCAGGAGGAATACATGATGCTGAAGAGACCATGCGGTAATGGATCTGGTTTAACCCTTCTCTAAAAGAACCAGCACAGGAAGCACAGACCAGAGATCCATCTTTAACTTTGTTAAAAATGCACCAGTAGTGCCATTCTAAAACAATTGTTCACACTGAGAAATATGTATGGTAATAAATTTAAATATCACTCACCCACCATGAAAAAGTCATATTTCGTGTGCTTGGTGCATGTGTAGTTATGTAAATGATCAATTGCTGATATTGCAATATAATGATACATTTTCAAATATTTATGGATCCTGACACAGGAACAGCAAACCTACCAAACAATCTTTTCACTTTCAAGGATAATTAAATCAAGAAAAAATAATTGTTTGATAGCAAATAATCTTTGAGTAGATGAAGATAGACACAAATTGCTGGACTAACTCAATGGGCCAGGAAGTATCTCTGGAGAAAAAGGATGGGTGACTTTTAGGGTTGGGACCCTTCTTAAATGAAACTATTTCTGACATCCTTTAATCCCTCAGAAAACATTTAATTTCTAACTTTCTGTGTACGTTAATTTAATGTTCAGCACAGGTAATTTTTGTTTTACCAAACATCTTTGGTACATTTCTCGATAGAGAATCTCCAGAAGATGCACTTCATAACAACATTAATTCTATGTCTCACTTTGATTCAGATTCAGATTCAGATTCAATTTTAATTGTCATTGTCAGTGTACAGTACAGAGACAACGAAATGCATTGAAGTGGCCAAATTGTGACCTCCCCCTTCCATTTTCATTCCAATTTTCTCGTCACGTTCTCAAGATTTTGTATGTAGAGATACAGTGAGGAAACAGGCACGTTGGCCCACCGAGTACATGCCAAACATCAGTTCACACATGTTCTATGTTATGCCGATTTCTCATCCACCCCCTACACACATGGGGCAATTTAAGCCAATTAACCTAGAAAACCTGCAAGTCTTTGCAACGTGTGAGGAAACCGGAGCACCCGGAGGAAACCTACACGGTCACAGGGAGGACGTGCAAACACAACACAGACAGCACCTGAGGTCAGGATCAAACCTGAGTTCCTGGCGCTGTGAGGCAACAGATCTACCAGCTGTGTAATTGTGCCGCCCTACTGTAGCAGTTCAACTGATCATGGAAGTCAGATAAAGGTTAGTGTTCTGGTTTCCCATGAATGAAGCTTTTCGAATGGCCTAGCCTTTGTTTGGTCCTGATTCCATTATTTCATCTTCCCTTACTGAACCAGGGCTCTGAACTAATATTCCTTTAGTGCCTTAACAACACAGAACACCAAAGATATTTTCAACAGGAGAACAATTGAGGCAGGTGTGACATTAGACACAATCTTGGAATTTATTCAGCTGTGCAACACAGATCCATGCTATGCATTGCATTTACTGACTTCATCTTTTGACTGAATCAGGGTAGAGGGCGATACAGAGATAAGGAAATGTATATTGTGACAA
This sequence comes from Raja brachyura, assembly GCA_963514005.1. The sequence goes on from OY740790.1 coordinate 28,337,747, forward strand.
CAAGACAAAGGGGATGGAGATTAAGGAAAATGTAGAACAGATCATTGTTAGCTGGGAGAAGGTAACTACAAAGCAAACAGAGACGCCGGGGCGATTGGCTGCCCTGCCGGCAGTCTGTTCGTTTTTCCACTCTTTTTGTTATTTTTTTAATGTGTTAAGAGTTTGTTTGAATGTTCTTTGGTTAGTGGGGGAGGGGGGAGGGGATTAGGGGTAATTTTTTTCAAGTTCCTACCTTGCCGGAGATTTGATTATTTTTTGGATCACATTCTCCGGCGGGCTCTGCGGCCTTCCATCAATGGAGCTGGAGGCCTCCTCGGACTGTCGTGAGCCCTACTGCGGGGTGCGGACTTAACATCGGAGCTAATCCCTTGCCTGGGATCACTCCCACCGCGACCACCGCGGACTTTACCATCAAGAGCTCGCATTCGGGAGAGGCTAGTCGAGAGACATGACGCGAGGTTCGATCGTCCAGCGCGGGGGAACTGACATCCCCCTGATGCGGGAGCGGATCACCTCAACGCAGAGTGCCCGAACGCCTACGGCTACGGGAGTCAAGATCGTCCGGTCAACGGAGGCTTGAGGCCTATGACTGAGGAAGAACTAAGGGAAGGGACTTGAACATTATTTCGCCTTCCATCACAGTGAGGAATGTGTAGGAATCACTGTGGTGGGTTTTCATGTTAAAATGTGTTTAACATGTTCTGTTACTTTTAATTGTATGACTGACCTGGCCAATGAAATTCCTCATATGTTGCAAAACTTACTTGGTGAATAAAGTGTGATTCTGATTCTGATTCTGAGATAAAATGTAAACAAGGCCAGTCAGACTGGTCAGAGAATTGGAAAGGGGGAAGGATGGAGAGAAAGGGAAGGCAAAGGTTGCTTGAAGTAATAGAAGTCAATATTCATACCGCTTGAGTATAAGTTGCCCAAGCGAAATATGAGGCGTTGTTCCTCCAAATTGCACTGGGCCTCACTCTAACAATGGAGAAGACCCTGGACAGAAACGTCAGTTTAGTAATGGGAGGGGGAGTTAAAATGTTTAGTAACCGGGAGATCAGGTTTGGTCTCGCCGATCTGTGCTTTGTCTCGCCAATTTGCTCCACTGACACTCCAGCAGCTATGACTGGTGTCAACAAATAATCTCAAACTTGCCTTCTTGTGTCTTTCTCTTGGGCAGACTGATGAATAAAGTCAAGAAATGATTGGTCAGATCGGGTTAGGCTTTGTTTAGTTTAGAGGTACAACGTGTAAACATGCCCTTCAGCCCACCGAATCTACATTGATCACCCATACACTAGTTCTATACTATACACTAGGGATAACTTACAGAAGCTAATTAACCTACAAATGTGTACGTCTTTGGAATGTGGGAGGAAACCGGAACACCCGGGAAAAACCCATGCAGTCACAAGGAGAATGTGCAAACAGACATAACCTGTAGTCAGGATTAAACGCAGGCCTCTGGCAAAATGAGACAGCAACTCTACCACTGTGCCACTGTATTGCCTTGGAGAGCAGAGAATTGGAAGGCCTCAAAAGTATCAACAAATCTGAGGCAAATTAGAACCATTTAGTTTGTAGGTGGCGTCCATTCATCCTCCATATTCTGGCTATGTTAACAGGTGAACAAAACAATGATGTGCTTCTCTGAATTGTCTTTCTTTGAGTCATCATCATTATTTTAACAAAGAAATATTAAGTGGTTCCAAGATTGTACTAAGCTGATATTAGTGGAACAAAATGACTTTGTGGCACTACTTTCATTTTAATTACTGTCAGTCCATAAATCAGGAGGAAGCCATTACAGATCTACTCCAAGCACTTTGTGTGATTAATACAGTCACATATCTGGGAAGTATATAAAATATTAAAGCACAATCCTCCAAAGATCTCTCCCATTAAAATACCATGCAATATACCAACCCTACTCCAGATGTAAAGATGCCACAGATGCACATTACCAGATAGTTGACTCTTGGGAGTGTGGGAATATTTTTAATGTTCAGATATCTTTCCTATGAGCATGCTGCTTAAGAGCTGGACAACCTTTAAGCAACAAGGCACGTTTCAGATGATAATTGTCAACAATTGACAACTCTTGGGTAACTTTTTCACACAAAGAGTGGTAGTATGGAACGAACTGTCAGAGGAGGTAGTTGAGGCAGATACTATCGCAACGTTTAAGAAACATTTTCATTGGTACATGGATAGAACAGGTTTAGAGGGACATGGGGCAAACGAAGACAGGGGGCCGAAGGACTTGTTTTTCCAAAGTCTAAAATATCTCTAAGTGCTTCAATATGTGCAAGCACACTCCTCTGGTTACACTGGTTTTGTCTCTCTTCTTCTTGGTCATTCTACATATTCACTCCTGTCCCCACTCGGGTTCTGCACTCATATAGCTCTCTCGCAGTTCAAAGCTTTTGTTCCCCATGTCTCTCAGTGAGATCCCTCGCATTATCCAACACTCATGTTTCCCAAATTCCTTCATATATCCGCCTCGGGATCACACGGTACCTAGCCAATAATTGGTCAATCAGATAACCAACATTGCATGAGGTCATCTGTTGCCAACCCTGATCTGTCCTTCCAGTTCACTACCCTTACAATCAAACTGAAGAAGAGTCCCAACCCAAAATGTTACCTATCCATGTTCTGCAAAGATGCTACCTGACGCGCCGAGTTAGTTAATAATTTGTGTCTATCTTTGGTATAAACCAGCATCTGCAGTTTTATTACATTATTTCCTTCTCTTCTCGTTCACTTCTGCATTCTCCTGGGCACTTCTGCTTCAGTTTTGGCATTGCCACTTTCTTTTAAAACTTCTCTTGACTTGACTGTATGACTCAGCCATGGAGAGGTCCCAGTTCCCAAAGTCCCTGAGCAAGCACTTTCATTTATCCATACATCTACAGTAGGTAAATGAACAGCTAGTCTATGCATTGAACAAAAATATAATGAAACCTCTTCAGTTCATTTCAGTGTTTATTCCCATGTGTAATCCTCTTGCTTTCATGGAGCAACAGAATAACATTGCAGTGAACTTAAAGCAACCTTAAATGTCCAAATAAATCTGATAAACTGCACCAGAATCGATATCAAATTGCCAATAACACTATTATTTTAAGTAGTTGCTAAAGTTGACTCGATCTTCAGGAAATATAAAATATTAGTTTGCTAATACAATGCTAAACTGGAAATAAATTCCCCATGTAATAATTCTATTCTTTGCCTGTTGTTAACCAAAGTTGTCTGACCTGATTAGATATATTTTTGAAAGTTATAAACTCCCTGATTTAAATAAGATGTCAATAAATTTCTCCAACTCCAGGAGTGAGCTGATTCAAATAACTGCTTATTTTTTTTAAAGCTAGCAATCAATCAATTTGAGCAAATCTCTCTAGCCGCATGTACTCAATTGAATGCTCATTCATCAGAATCAGACAGAGACAAGCCAATTGAAATCTATTCATCATCAAGTTACGGTAAGACTTAATGAGTGAAATCTTCGATGTGCAGTCACAGAGTTAAAACATAGCAATTTCACATTCAACAAAATGTTTGCACTTCTGACAAAAAAATTCTATCTGTACTTGAAGTCTTCTTGACACCCACCTCCTATAACCTAATTTTTCTTCAGCTCAAACTTTTCCACATCATCGTAAGTTAAGTTCCACAAGCCTGTCATTCTGTTCTTCCTGACCCACTTTGACTCTCCATTCCCAACATCTCAAACATCACCTATTCCTTCGCTCCATAGATGCTGCCTCTCCTGCTGAGTTTCTCCAGCATATTTGTCTACCTTCTATTTTACCAGCATCTGCAGTTCTTTCTTAAACGTCTCAAATTGGACATCTTCACCACTGTGTTAAATCCTTTAACACTGTTCTCCAGCCTTCATTTATTCGCCAGTGCCACATCTCTAATGGAGTTACAGAGTCTTACAGCTTGGAAACGGGCCCATTCAGCCCAACTTGCCCATACTGGCCAAAATGTCTCATCTACACTAGTCCCACCTGCTTGCCTTTGACCTATATCCCTCCAAACCTGTCCTATCCATGTACCTGTCTAAATGTTTCCTACCTGCCTCAGCTACCTCTTACTGCAGTTTGTTCCATATACCTATCACTCTTTGCGTGAAAAGGTTACGCCTCAGGTTCCTAGTAAATCTTTCCCCCCTCCCCACATACCTCTGACATTCACCTCTTGTTAACTCTCCAAACTTATTTCATGATTAACAGCAAAATATATGAGCACCAATTCCCGTTCACCAGATTCATCCCAAACTTCCTCAAACTGTCGAAAATTATTTTTCTTCCTTCATTCAATACCCCTTGGCAGGCTAGAGCTAGGTTTCCATATATCTAACAATAATGCACTTTCAAACATTTTTTTCACTATTAACAGCAACACCAGAACAATTTATTTGTATTTACTCCCCTTTCACCTAAATCTTGTAGTCAGTTCTGTCAGTGCACCATAATTTTCTTCACCATATCTGCTTCCACTCTTCAAGTTTTCATTGGGCTGCTCTGCTGCCAGAAATCCAAATGACATATTTCCACCCTGTATATCTAAATTAGACTAAACTAAACAAAGAAAGGAGTGCACTGAAAGGATAGGTTTGAACTAAGTTTTGAAACTAATTAGAAGCTGAAAGAAATAGAGGCATATATTAAGATAAAACCTTAGAAACATAGAAACATAGAAACATAGAAAATAGGTGCAGGAGTAGGCCATTCGGCCCTTCGAGCCTGCACCGCCATTCAATGTGATCATGGCTGATCATCCAACTCAGTATCCCGTACCTGCCTTCTCTCCATACCCCCTGATCCCTTTAGCCACAAGTGCCACATCTAACGCCCTCTTAAATATAGCCAATGAACTGGCCTCAACTACCTTCTGTGCCAGAGAATTCCAGAGACTCACCACTCTCTGTGTAAAGAATGTTTTCCTCATTTCGGTCCTAAAGGAATTCCCCCTTATCCTTAGACTGTGACCCCTTGTTCTGGACTCCCCCAACATCGGGAACAATCTTCCAGCATCTAGCTTGTCCAACCCCTTAAGAATTTTGTAGGTTTCTATAAGATCCCCCCTCAATCTTCTAAATTCCATCGAGTACAAACCGAGTCTATCCAATCTTTCCTCATATGAAAGTCCTGACATCCCAGGAATCAGTCTGGTGAATCTTCTCTGTACCCCCTCTATGGCAAGGATGTCTTTCCTCAGATTTGGAGACCAAAACTGTACGCAGTACTCCAGGTGTGGCCTCACCAAAACCCTGTACAACTGCAGTAGAACCTCCCTGCTCCTATACTCAAATCCTTTCGCTATGAATGCTAACATACCATTTGCTTTCTTCACTGCCTGCTGCACCTGCATGCCTACTTTCAATGACTGGTGTACCATGACACCCAGGTCTCGTTGCATCTCCCCCTTACCTAATCTGCCACCATTCAGATAATAGTCTACCCTCATGTTTTTGCCACCAAAGTGGATAACCTCACATTTATCCACATTGTACTGCATCTGCCATGCATCTGCCCATTCACTCAGCCTATCCAAATCACCCTGCAGCCTCCAAGCATCCTCCTCACACCTAACTATACCCCCCAGCTTGGTATCATCTGCAAATTTGGAGATGTTGCATTGAATTCCCTCGTCCAAATCATTAATATATATTGTAAATAGCTGGGGTCCCAGCACTGAGCCTTGCGGCACCCCACTAGTCACTGCCTGCCATTCTGAAAAGGACCCGTTTACTCCTACCCTTTGCCTCCTGTCTGCTAGCCAGTTTAAAACAAATTGCAAAGAGTAGAAAAATGGTAATGAAGAAATTACAATGGGGTAAAGTCAGCGAACATATTTCAAAGTCAGCGAATATTGAAGTAAAATGGGCAGCTCCATTGAAGGACGAAATCTCATAGTAAGTGAGCAACTGGATTTTGTTTTTAAAATAACAATGGAAATTAGATTGCTGATTTTGCTTTAGTGGATGGAAAAATTGCAGTGAAAAATCAACGTAGAAAAGTGGGAGAATCAGCTCAGCTACTAGTAATTCAATCTCTCCTCGATCTCAATCATACCTCTAGATTCCCTCTTCCCAAACACAGTCTAAAGAAGGCTCTCGACCCGAAATGTCACCAATTCCTTTTCTCCAGAGATGCTGCCAGACCCGCTGAGTTACTGCAGCATTTTGTGTCTCTCTCTGCTTCCTTGGTAGGTTTATGCAGTGGTTCCCTCGTGTCTTCTCCATCTCCGGTTGTAGTTGCCATCATACAACCTCCTTTCCCCATCTCCCCCTTCCAGCACCTTCCCCGCTGCCCAAGTGTTTATCCAAATGCTTCATATCCTGCGGCTTTCAGAGCATGCTGAGCAAGGCTTCACATCTGCACATCCTCCAACTCATCGAGGCATTTGCCCATACCACTATATCATCAATATTAGTCCCCTGCACTATTCGCGTCATATGTTAAACTGCCAAATGCTGGTACAAAGTTAACTGAAAGCTAACTGCGGTTTCTGTACTAAACGCAAAAAGGGTAACGTCAACAGCACTGCTCTGTTCCTTCTTCATTTACATCTAATACAACTGAGTAAATATTTAGTATATCCTCCTTAACTCATGCAAGAACACCAATTACGTCCTGGAGTGTTTATCCTTTCTGGCTTACACCTTATAATCAAGGCATCACACCAGTTTGAGACCTCAATATATTTTTTGCACAAAATTAATGAAGTACTGGATATTATCAGAAGATGTGCAATATTCATGGAAAAGTTCTTAAAGAATAGATACTCACATCGGCTGAGGCAATGGAGCACAGTTTGGGAGTCCGTCAACACTGAAGGTTGTAGAATCGCATCTGCACCAGTCATCAATGACATCACCACCTCCTGAGCACCAGAGTAGACTCAACATTGCTTCATAGATTGCCTAGGAGGATAAGATCTAGTTAGATACTGTGCAGTGCACGCTCCATGGCGTTGAATATTGGTAGCTATCTTAAGTTAATGTGGACAAACGTGATTTCTACAAGTACTGAAGATCTCTACATTTGAATCCGAGTCAATGTGATTTCCACAAGTTCTGAAGATCTCTACACTTCATCACTTGACACTGATATGGGCAGTGCCAGTGCAGAGAAATCACCCTGCAATCAACGCCTGTGCTATACAGAGCTACATAGTGCGTGAAAGATACTTCAGCTAATCTTATTGTGAAAACCATTACATCATTTCATTCTCTGACTCAGACGAGCATTTGAGATACTAATCACCGAGTCCCTGCTTCTTATAAATTTGGACCGAGATTGTCCGTTTGGTTATGCTTGTCATTTTCACAGCCATCCTTAATGAAATATTATTTCAGCCCTTTTTTTGCAATGTTAACATTAAATTACTTCTGCTGAGAGCCTATAATATACAACAAAAAACAACTGCAGTGTGAGGAAAGTGTTTTTAGCTTGATAACGCACCAACCACTTCTGTAGCTTGTTCTGAAGCTGCCGAGGTGGAACGGGGTCCCGGCATGGGGGCTGCCTGCTGCCACGTACAGCGGCTGCGGGCCGGGTTGGAAGCTACAATCAAACTACAAGTCTGTTTGATGAACATTGTGTAACTTTGTCGGCACCAGAAAGGTAGAGACTTGTGGACTGTCTAGGTGAGGTCTGCTGTATGATCTTACCGGGTTGCATGCAAAACAAAGCATTTCACTGTACCTAAGTACATGTGACAATAAAAGTATCATTGAATCATTGTTCAAACTAGCCTTTTCTTAACCAATGTGACAAAGATAGGGATCTGTTTTTAAGGCGCAGAGATTTGAAGAGCATTACCATAAGAGGTTGGGCACTCCAGCAACAATCATCCCTCCAAATTCCCCCTCTCGTCTCCACTTGCTCCCTTATTACTACTCCAGTCCCTATCCCATATCCAGTATCCCTCCCCTCCCCACCAATCCTGCTCCTTCTTTTGTTTTAGAAATACAATGTGGAAACAGGGTCTTCGGCTCACCGAGTCAATGCCGCCCAGTGATCTCCTTACATTAGTTTAGTTTAACTAAGAGATGTAGTGCGGAAACAGGTCATTCGGCCCACCAAATCTGTGTAGACCAGCGATCCCCATACATTACCACTATCCTACATACTAGGGACAATTTGCAGAAGTCAATTAACCTACAAACCTGCACGTCTTTGTAGTGTGGGAGGAAACCGGAGCACCCGGAGAAAACCCACATGGTCACTGGGAGAACGTACAAGTTCTGTACAAAGAAGCACCAGTAGTCAGGATTGAACCTGGATCCCTGGCACTGTAAGGCAACAACTCTACCACGCTTAGAAGGAAAGAGAAGGGAACAGCTATTCACCATGATGTTCCCAACCACACAAAATGAGTTGAGGTTTCATCCACTTTGCAATGCGTTTTGTGGCCTTGGGCTACAAGACTACATTTTTATTGTTGAGGGATCACAAGAATAAGAGCAAGAGTAAGCTACTTGGTCCCTCTACACTGTCTTACCATTGATCAGAAAAAAACATCTGAAGGATTTTAATGGGTCAGACAGCATTTGTGGAGAGAAATGAATAGTTGACATTATGTCTACAGCCTGCCAGTGCTGTTCCGCTTCCACTCCCTACACACTGTGGGTAATTTACATCCCACTACTTGAAACTTCACATTAGTGCCATATGTACAAGGACAGTTGACTTGTTTTCTGCTAGCTTGTAAAACATAGTGTAGTTTAGTTTAGATTATTGTCTCATGTACTGAAGCTTTTTGTTGCATGCTATCCAGTCAGCAGAAAGGCTATACATGATTACAATCGATCCATCCACAGTGTACAGACACATGATGAAGGGAATAAAGTTAAGTGCAAGTTAAAGTCCAGTAAACTCCGATTAAAGATAGTCTCCAATGAGGTAGAAACGTACTTTTTGCGTTTCATTTTCGCTGAGCAGTTCAGATAGTGGAGCTGCCTTGGTGACTTCCAGCAACACAGGTTCTTCTTGCCTGTTTTCGCCCCCTTTTGGGTGGCACAGGTGACAGGAGGATGGGCAACCTCCCCTGTTGTCACAGTACATCCTCACTCCAGATGCCATGAGCTGATCGCCAGAGTCAAGAAGGCTTCCAACGTAGGCTGGAAAAGTTAATGATTTGGGATCCTTTTCATGTTCCTCGGATTCGTCAGATGGAGAATTGGCTGTACGAAGAAACAGATGATATTAGTGCATAATGGCATGAATAGACACAGTTAGTGCAACTAGAAACAAATGACGTGCGTAATTTGTATAATTAGAAATATGGCTATAAATAGATTCAGAGAGTCACAGCACAGAAATAGGCCCTTCAGCCCATCATATCAATGTCACCCATTGACCTATCTACATGAAGCCCATTTACCCACATTCGGTCTATAGCCTTCTATGTCTTAGTGATGCACTATCGTAGTTTAGAGAAACAGCAAGGAAACAGGCCATTCTGCCCACCAAGTCGGTGCCGACCAGTGATCACCTTGTACACTAGCACCATCCTACACACCAGGGAAAAATTTACAATTACTGAATTACCAAAGCCAATTAACCAACTTTGGAGTGTGGGAGGAAACCAAAGCAACCAGAGAAAACCCATGTGGTCACAGGGATAATGTATAAACACTGCACAGACAGCATCCGTAGTCCAGATCAAAACTGGGTCTCTGGTGCTATAAGGCAGCAACCCTACCGCTGTACCACCCAATGTTTTCCCAATGTTTTTATGTAGGGAAGGTTGAGGGCTTGGAGTTAGTGAGCTGAAGGGCTTGTTTCCATGTTGTGTCTCTAAACTAAATCACCTCTTCTTCTTACAACATGAACTTCTACACTCAAAGCATCACCACCTAAATCCGAGTCCTGATGAAAAAGTCACTTGAATTACATTTCAGCATAGATTGATGCACATTATCTCCAGCAGTATCTGCTTTTATTTCAAACTATGCAGTTTTCAGTTTATTTTTATTTTTTCCACCACCCACATCCTGACTCCAATCACCTTTAGCCTAACGTACAGCTGCTTTGTTCACCAATATAATTACATTTAATTCTCATTTTCAACTTCATTTCTGCAACCTATTATTCTACATTGGTTTCTATTCATGAAGTGTTTCGGCACATCTTTTATGTTAAACTTCCTCTGTAACACAAATCATTACTGCAAGTAATTTTGCTTCCGAGGCATTTGTTTTAACACCACATTGATAAGGAGTTGGCAAGTAGAAAATTTAATCTCTGGCGAGCTATACACTCTCTCTCTCTCTCTCTCTCTCTCACACAATTGGTACAGAGATTCCACCATTTGATATAGTTGAAATCAACTCCCGCTCATAGTTGCTGCCAGACACTGGGAATAAATCAGATCTGATATTCATTTTAATTAGTCTGAATAATGTCCCAAGCCAAAACGTCACCGATTTATGTTTTCCAGAGATGCTGCCCGACTTGCTGAGTTACACCAACACTTTATCTTTTTTTTGTAAACCCCCTTCATTTATATTCCTACATGTGGTTGTCAAAAATTGCAGCAGGATCTTGATCGGTTGGGCAGGTGGGCTGAGGAATGGTTTAATGCAGGGAGGTGCATTTTGGAGAGTCAAACTAGGGCAGGATCTACACCGTGAAAGGAAGGGGTCTGGGGAGTGTTGGAGGGCAGAGGGATCTAGGAGTGCAGGTACATAGTTCCTTGAAAGTAGCATCACAAGTAGAAAATATGTTCAAGAAGGCTGTCGGCACATTGGCCTTCATCAGTCAGAGTATTGAGTACAGAAGTTGGAAAGTCATGTTACAGTTGTGCAAGACATTGATGAGGCCACATTGTGAGTGTTGGGTTCAGTTTTGGTCACCCTGTCATAGGATAGATGTTAAGCTGGAAAGGGTGCAGCAAATATTTACAAGGATGTTGCCAGGACTCGTGGGCCTGAGCAATAGGGAGAGGTTTAGCAAGCAAGGACTTTATTCCTTGGAGCGCTAGAGGATGAGGAGTGATCTTGTAGAGGTATATAAGATCATGAGAGTAATAGATAGGGTACATGCAGGGTCTTTTACCCGTAGGCAAATTGCGAACCAGAGGATTATACGTTTAAGGTGAGGGGGGAGGGAGATTTAATTGGAAACTGAGGAGCACCTGTTTTATTCAGGGGGGTTCTTCGGTGTATGGAACAAGCTGCCTGGGGGGCAGTTGAGGCAGGTATTATTAAAATTAGACAAGTACATAGATAGGATAGGCTTAGAGGGATAGTGGACAAGCAAAAGCATGTGGGATTAGTGTAGATAGGTGGTGGTGGACCTGGATAAATTGGGCCAAAGGACCTTTTTTCATGCTGTATGACTCTATTTCTCTATAAAAGGGCTCACAGTACCTTTCAGCTTCCTGGCGATACAGAAGGATTTGAATGTGTTGAAAATGTGTTGAAAGTACTGACAGCTAAGTGAATATATGTTTTCTTACAGTGAAAACACTGGTACCAACCTGTCTGAAGTCCATTTGATTTCACAAGTAGATTATTGTTTCCATTGGTTTGTCAAACAGGTCAGTGTGGTAAATAATAATAGAATCTAATGACAGTCAGATCATGTCATTTTCTGCAGTCAGAGAACAGGCAGTGTGACAATTCAAAAGGGCAATTGAGTGTACAGATACAATCGTTGTTGACTTTTGGGTGCTTTTCATCAATTATGTTTGCTGATTTGACTCTGGGAGACAAAAGTGCTGGAGAAACTCAGCAGGTGAGGCAGCATCTATGGAGCGAAGGAAATAGGCGACGTTTTGGGTCTGGGAGAGCAGGTTTGATGAAGGTTTCACTTCCTCCAACATCACCAAAGGGTGATTTAACTTATACTGGTGCCTGGCTGGAAATGCTGATACTCAAGGCCTACTTGAAAAGCTCATATATGAACCCAGGACTTTCTGGAAAAAGAGACACCAGTCCAAATAAGGAGTTCCGACCTTAAACGTCATCTATCCAAGCATTGGGGGAATTTAGTGTGTTTGACCTGGTACAGTAGTGAGTTTCTCAAACAAGTCAGATTATTCAAGTTCTTAATGGGAAGGACACAGATAACCTGAAGTGCTACTGTGAGTCACGGCACCTAAAGGTCATTTATATACTTGTGACACAATGGTTACATGTGGTTTCTAGATTTTTAAAATCATTCATCAGTGACCAACATCTCTTTGTATCCTATCATTCTTTTCCCCCAGAGTTATTTTTAACCTCCTGTTCCATGTAATGTAGAAACCCACTCTCCTATTTATCAAGTCAAGTCAAGTAACATTTATTTATATAGCACATTTAAAAAACAACTCTCGTTGACCAAAGTGCTTTACATTTGTCAGATAAATGGTGTAATATAGGACCTCTTACTTTCTGTGTAGAAAGGAACTGCAGATGCTGGTTGATACTGAAGATAGACACTGAATGCTGGAATAACTCAGTGGATCAGGCAGCATCTCTGGAGAAAAGAACAGGTGACATTACGGGTCAGAACCCAAACTGGAGAAGGGTTCTGACCCGAAACTTCCCCTATTCCTTTTCTCCAGATATGTTGCCTGACATGCTGAGTTACTCCAGCATTTTGTGTCTATTTCTGTTACTTTCTGATCAGTTTTATTCCCCCAGCCTGGTTTACAACCACGGGTCCATTTCAGAATGGCAGGCAGTGACTAGTGGGGTACCGCAAGGCTCGGTGCTGGGACCGCAGCTATTTACAATATACATCAATGATTTGGATGAAGGGATTCAAAATAACATTAGCAAATTTACAGATGACACAAAGCTGGGTGGCAGTGTGAACTGTGAGGAGGATGCTCTGAGAATGCAGGGTGACTTGGACAGGTCGGGGGAGTGGGCAGAGGCATGACAGATGAAGTTTAATGCGGACAAATGTGAGGTTATCCACTTTGGTATTAAAAACAAGAAGGCAGATTACTTTCTAAATGGTGTCGTTGGGAAAAGGTGAAGTGCAACGGGATCTGGGGATCCTTGTACATCAGTCAATGAAAGTAAGCATGCAGGTACAGCAGGCAGTGAAGAAAGCGAATGGCATGTTGGCCTTTATAACAAGAGGAATCGAATATAGGAGCAAAGAGGTCCTTCTGCAGTTGTACAGAGCCCTAGTGAGACCAAATCTGGAGTATTGTGTGCAGTTTTGGTCCCATAATTTGAGGAAGAACATTCTTGCTTTTCAGGGAGTGCAGCGTAGGTTTACAAGGTTAATTCCCGGGATGGCGGGACTGTCATATGCTGAGAGAATGGAGCAGCTGGGCTTGTACACTCTGGAGTTTAGAAGGATGAGAGGGGATCTCATTGAAACATATAAGATTGTTAAGGGCTTGGACACGCTAGAGGCAGGAAACATGTTCCCGATGTTGGGGGGTCCAGAACCAGGAGCCACATTTAAGAACAAGGAGTAAGCCATTTAGAACGGAGACAAGGAAACACTTTTTGAGTGGTGAGTCTGTGGAATTCTCTGCCTCGGAGGGTGGTAGAGGCAGGTTCTCTGGGTGCGTTCAAGAGAGAGCTAGGTAGGGCTCTTAAAAATAGCGGAGTCAGGGGATATGGGGAGAAGGCAGGATTGGGTACTGATTGGGGATGATCAGCCATGATCACATTGAATGGTGGTGCTGGCTCGAAGGGCCAAATGGTTTACTCCTGCACCTATTGTCTATTGTCTATGTTTATCTTTACCCTACTTAGCTATGCCTTGCAATCTAAACACTTCCTAAATCTATTTATTGCCTCTTTTAACATGACCTTTAAGTTGCCTTCACTACATTGGCCTTTTTTTCCAACACGCTTCCGCAATATGTAAGCTCATATTACAAACTTGCCAAATACTCGTAACTTCCAGAACTTCCTATATCATCATGTCCTCCAGAAATACTGCCTGACCAACTGAGATTCCAACCGTCGTGTTTTCTGTAAATGGTGTATGTACCATGGAAATCTATTTTACTTTGGAGTCACATGATTCTCCTCTGAGGCAGCTTTAAAAAAGGACCATCAGGTAAGTTTTACTAACCTTGAGTTGGTTGGTGCTCTGTATTTACTAAAATCTTTTACATAGACTTCGAGATGGACAAAAATCGGAGCAAAAAGAGGGATGCTTCCAAGCATGCCGTGGAAGACCGCAGGACTTGAGCGAGTTCAGCGGCCAAATTCCCCGGAGCTGGCCATTGAGTTTTCGGCAGCACCCATACCTCCGAAGGCAGCGTGGAAGTCGGGTAGCCCCGTTCTGTCGGCAGGCCCCGACTCTCCGCCGCAACAGTCCAGAAAACTGCGGACTGGCGGTAGGACCGCGCGAGAGTTAGGAAGCCCCGTTCATACAGAAGGCCCCGACTCTCCACTGCTTCAGTCCGGACGACTGCGGACTGGCGGCAAAAAAGTGCAGAATTCGGGCAGCCCCGTCTCTCCACCGCGACAGTCCGGAAGACTGCGGACTGGTGGTAAAACCGCACAGAGGTCGGGTAGCCCCGTTTTTACGGCAGGCACCGACTTTCCGCTGCATCAGTCCGGAGGACCATGGACTGGCGGCAGGCCCGCGTGGATGTCGTGTAGCCCCGCTGGAGCGGCAGGCATCGACTCCCCACTGCCACAGTCCGGAAGACCGCGGACTGGCGGTAGATCTACTAGGATGTCGTGTAGCCCCGCAGGAGCGGCAGGCACCGACTCTCCACCGCTTCAGTCCGGAAGACCATGGACAGGAAGCAGATCTGCGCGGGTGTTGTGTCGCCCCGCTGGAGCAGCAGGCACCGACTTTCTACCGCAACAGTCCCATAGACATCACCCCGACGGGGTGCGGACTGGCGGTCATAGCACCATTGACTCAGCCGAGCCTGGGGAAGACGACCTGCCATTCGCAGACAGTGACGGCGTTCGCATTACCCGCATGGAGCGGATGATGGAGCAGCTGCTCCAGAGGGACCTACTCCACCAGGAGCATGTGTCCCGTGGATTATTCAGGTCCACGACAGCCCCTTTTCCAGGACTGTCCAACATCTCTCCCTCCTCGGAAGGTAGTGCCAGAAGTCAGAGATTGGCTGACTTTAAGGAGGTGTTGACCGAAGACCCAAAGTTGCATGGGATGCAGGAAGAGGAACTTCTGGGGATGGTGTCCAAATTTGCACAGCCATCCCAGAAAGGGCAACCACTTCAACCACGGCTAGCGGCATGCATCTATTACCTGACTATTCACCAACTACAGTAACAGGTAATATCCGAGACCACAGCCAGGTACCTGGCCCCAGAGAATTGTGTGTCGCTGAATGTGCCCACCATCAACACACCCATATGGGGCAACATTAGCCCTGGGATAAGGGCACAGGAATGAAAATTCTGAAACTACCGACCTCAGGAATTACTGCATTTGCCAGGTCAGTCGATGGTGCGGACATGGCGGAAGAGCAGCGGGATGCGTTAGCCCTGTTCTGCAACACTCAATATGAGATCAATTGTTTCAGGAAGAGCTCAATCCGTCCTACGCTCAACCCCAAATTTGCGGGGTTGTGTAAAGCCAGCGCAAGGACCTAGATGAGGAAGCCAAAGCGGTTGGCATGATAAAGCCGCCTTTCTCTAGCAGGCCACCAGCGTATCAACGGCAGCATCCTTACGCAACACCCAACAGGCCCCGCTTTCACCCCGATAGGGTGACGGGTGCAAACCCAAAGGTTGCGCCTCATCCACAGAGGCCTTTTTTAGGCCAAGGCCCAGAGCGACCCGCATGGAAAATGCGTCAACCCCACACCACGGCGCCACCACATCCCAAGAGCCAAGGACGGAAGACCAAGCCCCAACGGTAACCATGGAGGTAAGGGGGTCTGGTTCCCTTGGGAATTCTGCATGCATAACCTCACAAGTGGGAGGTAGGTTGCGCCTGTTTGGGGGATGCATGGAGTTCCATAACTTCTGACCTTTTTATATTGCACAGTATTCAGGATTATGAAATAGAATTAATTAACAACTGCTCCCTCCAGTTCAACATGTACCTAGCCGGAAATTTGTGCTTTCTCAAAAAGAGAAAATGGAAGGACCTGCAGAACTATTTAGATTATATACCAAGGGGTTAATAGAGAAAACCAAACATAAACCTCTTGAGTTTGTATCTAACACCTTTCCCAAAACCCAAAAAGATGGTGGATGTCATATTATTATTGATTTAACTCAACTGAATACCTTTGTGCAATATACCCACTTCAAGATGGAAACATTTGAAACTGCCAAACAACTGATTTCCAGAGGGTACTTCATGGCCTGCATCGATCTAAAAGATGCATACTATTCAGTGCCTACATGTAAAGATCACCGCAGATATTTGAAATTTGTCTAGATGGGGCAGTTGTGGCAGTATAGAGCACTGCCTAATGAATAACAACAGCCCCCAGGTTATTTACCAAAATCTTGAAACCAGCATTGGCGTCTCTACGAAGACAAAACCACATAGTCATGGCCTATCTTGATGACATCCTGATTGTGGGGAAAACCTTAGAATTTGCTAAATTAGTTATGCCAGCCACCAAGTCACTATTCCAAAAGCTGGGGTTCGTCATCCATCCAGACAAATCAAAGTTAACAAAGTTAACAAGTTAACAAATAACAAAACGGCAGATATAATAGAAGCATGTAATAGCCTTGCTTGCGCCAAAAAAACGACTATTTGACATGCTGCTAAGGTAATTGGGAAACTTGTAGCTACATTTCCAGCTGCACGATATGGACCATTGCACTATCAAAATTTGCAAAGAGCAAAAATCTCAGCACTAACAATTCATGCTGGGCATTTTGACAGACCTACGCAGCTACCAACCAAAGCAAAAAAATTAGCTACGATGGTGGATTAGCAGCATTCGACATTATTTTAATCCCATTGTAGTTACAAACCCTTCAGTCGTGTTGCAAACTGACGCCAGCACCCACGGCTGGGGAGCTACCGACAGTACCTCCAGTTGTGGTGGTAGATGGGATTTGCATGAATCTACATTGCTTCAATCACGAGGTATAAACTATTTGTAAATGCTGGGAACGTTTTACGGACTACGGGCCTACTGTACAAATATGCATCATACGCATGTCCGTCTACAAATAGACAATACCACAGTGGTTGCATATTTAAACCATATGGGTGGTATCAAGTCAATATCTTGTGATGAATTGGCAAACACAATTTGGCACTGGTGCATTGAAAGAAACATTTTGATTTCAGCTACATACCTTCCGTGTAAGCTAAATACAGTGGCGGACACCAGGTCACGGATATTCAATGACAACACCAAGTGGATGTTGAACCACCAAATATTTTCCGACATTATAAGCTCAGTATGGAACACCAGATATCGACCTTTTTGTGTCCAGACTGAACCATCAAATACCAACATATGTCTCTTGGGAACCAGACCCTGGGGCAGTAGCGATGGACGTTTTCTCGCTACATTGGGGGAACTTGTTCTTCTATGCATTTCCCCCTTTCTGCCTCATCAGTCGGGTATTGCGGAAAATCTTGTTAGATTCCGCATCAGGGATACTGATAATACCCGACTGGCCTACACAGCCATGGTTCCCGGTGGTCCTCGACATGGTGAAGGAACCGTGTTTTCCAGTTCCCAAATGCTCGAACCTCCCGACACATCCAATAACAGGGGAGAGTCATCCGTGCCATGGTCATTTGAACCTGTTCGCTTGCAGGGTCTGAAGAGACCATTACTGGAGTTCGGGCTGTCGAACAGGACCATGGATATCATCACGGCGTCGTGCAGAGAGTCCACAAGGAAGCAATACCTCACCCATGTAAGGAAATGGGAGGTGTTCTGTTCCAGGACAGATACCACATACAACTCTGCCACCATCACAGATGTGCTGGAATTCCTCGCGGGCCTTCACTACGATGAGGGCCTCAGCTACAGTGCCATCAACAGTGCAAGGAGTGCATTATCATCCTACCTCAGACTTGGAGTGGGATCCCATCCATTGGTATCGAAACTAATGAGGGGTATTTTTAATTCCAACCCTCCCAGGCCACGGTACACTATGACCTGGGATATTGGGGTGGTGTTGTCCCTACTCAGGAGTTGAGCACCAGTTTCGAATCTCCCATTGGCAAAGCTCACCTACGAAGTGGTGATGCTGATCGCACTTATCACTGCTCAACAGGTCCAGACCCTCCACAAATTAAAATTGTACAGAATGGTCTCGACCCCCACTAAGGTATCCTTCTTTATCAATGAGTTACTAAACACCATAGACCTGGAACAACTGGTCTTAAATTGGACTTCCTGGCATATTCTATTGATGAACGCCTTTGTATAGCCATCCACCTCCGACATTATATAGATGTCACCAAGAATATCAGGGGTATGGAAGTAGGTCTTTTTTATCAGTTTTAAACACCCTCACTACAGGGTAACTGTGCAGACTATTTCCAGGTGGCTCAGGGTGGTGTTGGGTGCAGCAGGGGTAGACACTGACATTTTAAAATCTCATTCTATACAGGGCTGCGTCCACATCAGTGACGAGGACCATGGAGGTTCCCATGGACCATGTCCTCGCAACAGCAGGTTGGGCCAATGAGGGCACATTTCAGTGGTTTTACAATAAACCTGTGGCCACGCCCGCAATGTTTGCAGACACTGTTTTAAGTTCTGTTCCCTGAACATTCCCCGAAGCGAGGGTTTTTTGTTTTGTTTGTTAATAAATACATTATTATTTTGCAGCTCTGTTTCAAATCTGAAATACGTTAACATACTTCCTCCAACAGTTATTACGGCAGTGTGTGAGCATGGATATGGTTCCAGGGCATGAAATCACAGAGCTTTGAAATCTTCACGAAGTCACTTATGTGACTCCGAAGTAAAATACTAAGGTTAAACAAGAACTTACCAGTTTGAAGTTTGATCCTTATTTTATGTGGAGTTACAATGAGGGATTTCATGCCCTCCGCTCCCAACCCTCTATCATAAGGTCAACTGGTATATTAGTTTCTCTTAATCTTACTATCTCCAGTCAATTCTACTATCTGTGATTTCACACCGCTGCTTTGAAGAATGTCGCGCATGCGTGCTGGCGGGGTCTTCACGAAATCCCTCATCGTAACTCCTCATAAAATAAGGATCAAACTTCAAACTGGTAAGTTCTCATTTAATCTTACTATTTTTCATGAATTGTTGGGTTACACCAGTTTTTAAGACATACTGTAATTTCTTGGGTTTTTGATTACTTTGCCAATTCCCTTACTAAATATAATAGTCCCCTACACACACCCCATGCCACAATACAGGTAGGCCAATATGACCCATTGTTAGGCAAGGGTGAAGCATTGTAAGATTGGAGTGTAGCTAATGTGTCTTTCGAGAGGCTGCAAAGAAAAACCTGGGAACTATAGAACAGTAAGCTTAACACTGTGGTAGGAAAGCTACTGGAGAGGTATATTATCTGAGGAATAAGATATACATGCACCTGGAAAAACAGTTGCTTAGCAATAGTCTGCATGGGGTTGTGTGAGGGAGATTATGTTTTGAGTATGATATAGTTTTTTGAAGGCAGGTCCAAGAAGGTTGATGGGGCAGGGCCATAGACATAGTCTTTCTGGTCTTAGTCAAGGCCTTTGATAAAGTTCCACATGGTAGGTTGCTCTTGAATGTTTGGTTGCATGGGATCCAGGGAGACCTAGCTAACTGGAAACAGATTTGGCTTCATGGTCAGAAGCAGAGGGGGATGGTTGAAAGTTGTTTTTTGGACTGGAGGTCCGTGACTAGTGGATGTTTGTCATCTATATCACCAATTTGGATGAGAATGTACAAGGCATGGTCAGCATGTTTGCAGATGACACCAACCTCAGGAATTAGAAAAGAGATGAAGATTTGATTTCAGGTTACATCAACAGAGAACCAAGCATGAAAAGCAAATCTAGCCAAGCATGGAGTTGGGGTTATCTGTCCCAACTAATGTAGGACTTGAGGTGCAACACTGAATACAATAAAGTTGTGGAAATACTCTGTTAAAATTACTACATGCAAGTAAAAATAGAATGAATTGCAGAATGTTCTTCTGATGAATGGCAACAGACCAACCATGATATTATGCTCATTTCCCTGCATTTTGAAAGACCATTTGCAACACACATTACTATTTACTCCGCAACTCAATGATAAAATATGCCTTGCGTTTGGTTATTAATACATAGTGGTACATCTCCATGAAATCAGTTGTTAGGCCATATAATGAGGTGCTGTGGAAGCTGGTATTGATTGCTTTTAACATGCAAGTCCATAGAAGAGCAATGAGCCTTGGCAAAGCAACTGAATCTAATCACTGAGAGTGTGCTAGTGTCTCCACAGACAGATGCAGGCAACAAAAACTGTGACATAGTGTGGATCTGCCTCACTGGTTTCCGGGAGTACCACTCAGTCTGGTTAACCCGTACACTATGAAAAATAATTAGACTCTTGCAGAGGTTTCAATTATTTTTTATGTGCAATTCTTAATATTTATTAATGGCTAGTAGTTATTCTTAATAGCATCAGTGAGACAACAAAGAACACCTGAACGCAAGAAATAGTAGCAGATTACTTTAGGGGCAGCACAGTGGTGCAGTGGTAGAGTTGTTGCCTTACAGTGCCAGAGACACGGGTTCGACGGGTGCTGTCTGTTCAGAGTTTGTACGTTTCCCCTGTGACCTTGCGGATTTTTTATGGGAGCTCTAGTTTCCTCCCACATTCCTAAGACGTGCAAGTTTGTAGGTAAATTGGCTTTGGTAAAAATAGTAAATTCTCCCTAGAATGTAGTGCTAGTGTACAGGGATCGCTGGTTGCAGTGGTCTTCGTGGACTGAAGGGCCTGCTTCTGTTATGTATCTCTAAATAATGTAAATAATCTAAAACTAGTTTCGTTTTGAGATACAGCATGGAAACAGGTCCTTCAGCCCACAGGATCTGGGCTGACTAGGGAACCCTGTACACTAGCACTATCGTATACACAAAGGACAATTTATAATCTTTACCATAACCCATAAATTTACGATCCTGCACGTCTTTGGAGTGTGGGCGGAAACCGGAGCACCTGAGGTGACCCATGCTGTCAAAGGGAGAAGGTACAAACTCCGAACAGACAGCACGGTTGTCACGATCAAACCCAGGGCTTTGGCTGTGAGGCAGCAATTCCATCGCTGCACCACAGTGCTGTCAGATCATGCCCCTGCACAGCCTCATTATGTTATTTTTTAATGTATTCTGCCAGTCTGAATGTGGATGCAGTTATCACTGGCAGGGCTTACTTTAATGTCTGTCCCAGATATGTAGGGCTTACAGGGACAAAACAGATCAGCTACAGAGTTGTGAGTCTGTAGTCAACATATAAGCAGACAGAGTGTGCCTTCCTAGACTGTCTACCTAGACTGTCTACTCTAACTATGCACAGAAGCATAGATAGGGTAGACAGTCAGAATTATTTTCCCCAAGGTGAGATAAGCTTAGTTTAAAGTTGTGTGGGGTGTGTTTTTTTACACTGATGGTGTTGAGTACCTGGAACGTGCTGCGGGGATGGTGGTTGAAGCAGATATATTATTAGTGGCATTTGAAATACTTTTGGAGAGGCAAATGCATATGCAGAGAATATGGGTTATGTGCAGGTAGATAAGTGATGGTCTTGACATCATGTTCAGTGACTACTGAAATCTACTGAAAGTCCTGCCCACCTTTACTTTGCTCTACATTTATTAACATGCATATTTAAGCTTGTTTTTCAGCTTGTCATCTCATGTTCCAAAATGTATCAGACGAACCTCCAGTTCCCCTGAGTATCCCTTCATGAGAGGCTATTTAATCTCACTTTTAAAAAGTTACCAGCTCTGAACATTTTCAACTTGAACATTTTAATCTGCACAAATCGATATCCGTGCATAAACCTATAGCATGAAATACAATCTATTTTGAGTCAATTGTTGCCACTGAAGCTGGAAACAATTCAGATTTCAGAGATTCCTCTGAGTACAAGTTTCCTCCGAGTGTGGTTTTATGATGTTTACTAAAAAAAATACAGCCCTTAATTTGATCCCTTCTAATCAAATTGTCAACATCTATGGATTTACAAGGAGCACCGTAACCAAGGCTGGATCAATGCCAGTATCGTACTCAAATGATTTTGGTGGTCCTACTTAACTCTTTCCTTCTCTCACACAATTGCCCAGGACTTAGAAACATAGAAACATAGAAAATAGGTGCAGGAGTAGGCCATTCGGCCCTTCGAGCCTGCACCGCCATTCAATGTGATCATGGCTGATCATCCAACTCAGTATCCCGTACCTGCCTTCTCTCCATACCCCCTGATCCCTTTAGCCACAAGTGCCACATCTAACGCCCTCTTAAATATAGCCAATGAACTGGCCTCAACTACCTTCTGTGGCAGAGAATTCCAGAGACTCACCACTCTCTGTGTAAAGAATGTTTTCCTCATTTCGGTCCTAAAGGAATTCCTCCTTATCCTTAGACTGTGACCCCTTGTTCTGGACTCCCCCAACATCGGGAACAATCTTCCAGCATCTAGCTTGTCCAACCCCTTAAGAATTTTGTAGGTTTCTATAAGATCCCCCCTCAATCTTCTAAATTCCATCGAGTACAAACCGAGTCTATCCAATCTTTCCTCATATGAAAGTCCTGACATCCCAGGAATCAGTCTGGTGAATCTTCTCTGTACCCCCTCTATGGCAAGGATGTCTTTCCTCAGATTTGGAGACCAAAACTGTACGCAGTACTCCAGGTGTGGCCTCACCAAAACCCTGTACAACTGCAGTAGAACCTCCCTGCTCCTATACTCAAATCCTAAACTTCCTCTGCACTATGCTACTTTTTCTTAGTACAACAAGTTTGAACAGCAGCTGTTCCGAGGGTGTTATCTCCCATCTTTTTACTGTTCAGTCAGAGGTCTTTGGCCCATTGTGTCTGTGCTGCCCTTTGAAACATTCACATACTTTTGGTTGCCTGCTTATAACCCCTGAATGTCACTATGACCATTTTTGGGTCAAATTGTGCTTCCCTCAAATTTTTTACTGGGCATTTCCAGCTGTGAATCTCAAACATATTGATGAAATGATGTTCACCATGGACATGTACACCATTGCCTAAACTACGTGGTCATGTAGCCATGAAGTGCGTCTATCAGGACAATCGGCCCCAATCTTGTGCGGGGAAACTCTACACAAGTAGGTTTCCTTACTTCCTTTTTCCTTACCTTCTCTCCTTTCAGCCATTGCCCTCTCATAGGATCAACTGTACCCCCTGCCCAACAATCTCAGCACGAATTCTGAATGTCCCTTAACCTTACCTCAACGTCTTAATTGTTCTGACTCTGCCTCTTAACCTCAGATGCTACCTTACCACCAGATTTTCAATCCAAAATCCTTGATTTATTTGGACATTAGACTTTAGAGATACAGCATGGAAACAACTGTCTGGTCCACCGAGTCCGTGCCGGCCAGCGATCACCCCGAACACTAACACTATCCTACGCACTAGGGCCATTTTACAATTTTTTTACCAAAGTCAATTAACCTACCGACCTGAATGTCTTTAGAGTTTGGGAGAAAACCAGAGCACCCAGAGGAAACCCACACTGTCACAGGGAGAACATACAACCTCTGTACAGACAGTTCCTATAGTCACGATTGAACCCGGGTCTCTGCACTGTGAGGCAGCATCTCCACTGCTCTGCCAATGTGCTGCCCAATGTTGTCCTGATGCTTTTACGTAGGTGTGGTTGAGGGCTTGTCATGTACTCTTGGTAAATTGCTGAGGTGCATGGGCTGGTTGGTATTCATGGCAGCCATGTTGCGTCAACATTTGAGGGTGAATCTACCAAAATATGTCACTTTCACCCATGTCCAAATCTCACTTTCAACCATGTCCAAATATTAATTATTCCCTTTATCCTGTATCTGTACACTTTCGATGGCTTGATTATAATCATGTATAGTCTTTTCGCTGACTGGATAGCACGCAACAGAAAAGGTTCTCATTATACCTCGGTACACATGACAATAATAAACTAAACTAAACAAAACACTTTTGAGAATTCTATGGTAAAATCCCTTTGACATCTCCACCCACTCCCATCTCTTAGCAGAGGTTTGTACAAAATAATCTTTCAAAGTACTTGACAATCTCCTGATCCAAAAGAGTCAGCACATATCAGCAAAGGTGTAATTTAAATGTCAGATAAGTGTAGTTTAAATAACAGGTAAATGCATTTTGCAGATCTACCAGGGTTAGAGAGGAGTGAAAATCAATTTCCATTTCCTACGGCATTTTTTGTCACCCTGCCCACTCTATTCTATCCCCATCACCTTTGTCATTCTTTTATCGCTGTTATTGTGAAAGAAGAATGGATTAAGAGCATATCTAGCAGCTCGTGATCATCCTCAAGGAGCCGTGGGCCATCAATGGTAGCAAAATAGCAATCTACCAACAAATGTTGCCTCAAGCCCAGTGTACACTCCTCCATCAGTGAGTCAAGCTTCAATGTGGAGTATATTTAACCAATGAGGTGCCAAAATGGTGAAAGCACAATAATAGGCTCATATGGATATAGCATTGTCAGAATATTAGTAGATGGAACTATGTGATCCTGCAATCAATGGATGTAATGACTTGAAATGCTGACATTAAATCCTTCCTTAATACTCTCTTTTCTCCAAGGAGTAGGATCCTTGCTTCTCCAACATCTCCACATAACCAAAGTTCCTGACTCCTGGGATACTGGGATATTGGGCATCCTTCTGAAAGTGTATTGGCCAGAACAACCCACCTACATTTCAAATTTAAAAGGGATTTATAAAATAATTAACATAACGTACTTAATGTTAATTCCTATGCCATTGCTTAAAGATCTACTTTTTTAAAATGCCCTACTCAACTCTAACAGAAAGAAAATGCTGGAAATGCTCGGCAGGATAGGCAACTTCAACAGAAAGAGAAACAGTGTCAATGTTTCAGTCAAAGTCCCTTTGTCAGATCTAAGTTGCATTGATGCTGAGTGAGGGTGGATAGGACAAATGGGACACCTCCAAGGTTGGCCTGGGCTCTAATCGTAAGCAAGGTGATCTGGTCGATGGATTAATGTTGGGGATGGAGAACATTGGTCCTTGGTTCACCAGTGCTGTGAAACTAGGTCCATTAGAGAGTAACAGAGAATTGCAAAATGCAGGGCTGCAGGACATGCCGAGTTAGTCAGGTTACATGAATGGAGAGATCAAACTTAAATCAATATCATAGATGAATAAGCTGGCTTCTTTTGATAGATTTTAGACACACAGTGTGGAAACAGGCCCTTCAGCCCACTGGGGCCACACCGACCAGCAATCAACCTGTACATTAGCAAAATCCTACACATTAGCGTCAATTTACAATTTTACCAAAACCAATTAGCCTACCAAATCTGTACGTTTTTGGACAGTAGGAAGAAACAAGAGCACCCGGTGAACACCTACATGGTCACAGAGAGTATGTACAAATTCCGTACAGACAGACCCATAGTCAGGATCTAACCCGGGTCTCTGGCGCTGAAAGGCAGCAACTCTACCACTTCACCACATAGAGAGAGAGTAAGTGACCTGAAGTTATAGGATCTGATATCAAATCCAGAAAGCTGCAACAAGCCCAGACAGGACAAGATTTGTTCTTCCCCAAACTTACATTGGCTCTTGTTAAAACAGAACTGGAGGCCACAGACAAATAGTCAAATTGGGAATGGGATGGGGAACTAAAATGGCAAACAACATGGAGTTATCCCTGTAAACTGAACTCAGATGGTCTTCAAGTAATCACCAATCTGCATTTGGTTTCCCCAGTCTTGAGAATGCCACAGTGTCAATGCTGGATGTTGCTCCTTGCATTGAAAGTAGTGAATAGCTGCTTCATCTGGAAGGAGTGCAAAAATAATTGACATGGTTGTTGCCAAGACTCGAGGACATGAGATATAGGGAAAGGTACAGTAGGCTAGGACTTTATATGTTGGAGCGCAGGAGGCTGAGTGGTGAGCTTATAGAGGTAAATAAAATCATGAGAGGCATAGATTGGGTCAACAAACAGAGTCTTTTGCCCAGGGTATGGGAATCAAGAAGCAGAGGACAGATTTAAGGTGAGATGGGCAGGATTTAAAAGGAACTTGAGGGGTGACTTTTTCACTCAGAAGGTGGTGGGAATGTGGAATGTGCTGTTATAGGAGGTAATTGAAGCAGGTACTATAACATAATTTAAAAGACATCTGGGCAGGTATATGGATAGGAAAGTGTTTAGAGAGATATGGACCAAATGCAGGTAAATGGGATTTTTTCTTAGATGGGGCACGGATAAATTAGGCCAAAGAGCCTGTTTCCATGCAGTATGACTGAGTTTTTTACCCCAACTTCAGATTACTCTACAATCATTACACAATTCAGCTGTTTAATGTATTATTGTATCTATCACTACCATACACTGTTTATTCTATGTAATTCATGTAAACAAAGTATTTATTTGCATCCTGATGTACATGACAACAAGTTGTAATGATAGCGTGTCTGCTCAGGTCACTGGATTATGGGAAGTGAAGTAGTGAAAGGATGTTAGATTGCCAAGTACCACATGAAAGAGAATGGTTGGTGCAAATAAAGGAAACGCTTAACCAGTCTTAAAGATGCTGGAGTAACGCAGCAGGTCAAGCAGCATCTCTGGCGGAAAAAGGCCGGGTGACATTTCAGGTCAGGATCCATCTTCAGACCGTAAGTAGGGGTGGGGTGGGGGAAGGTGAAGAGCCGGAATTGGGAAAAGACCAAGACGAATCAGGGCCAGCCCCAAATGACCTCAGGCAGGGCGATGTTGGCTAGGGAAGGTGTCATCTTGAGAGAAACAAAGTCAATTGTAGAACTGATAAAATAACTTATTAGGAGGAAGGGGGCAAAGAGGGAGGGGAGTGTAGTATGAGATTAATTTACTTCAAATTGGAGAATTCAATGTTCATACCGCTGAGTTGTAAGCTACCCAAGCCAAATATGAGGTGCCGTTCCTCCAATTTGCTTATGGCCACACTCTGGCAATTAACTTGTCCTGCCTTCTTCAGAGATTTCCACACATAGAGCATCAAGTTAATTGGGGCCATCAACATTGTGGTTGTTCATCCTTTAAAAAAGAACCAATGAGTTAATGTTGGCAGAAGTAGCAGCTTGGGAACCCCACTTGTTTCAAGGGCAGCAGTGACCAGGTTTTAAAGCTCGGATGGCATTCCAGGCAGGCATCAGTCTAAAAAAAACAGTGACAATAATGATGGTGTTTCCCTCAACACTAATTTCTCATCCACTGCAAGTGTTAACTCACATCACATCGCCAACGGATTACTCCAGACCAGCTCCCTCAATAATGTTCTCAAATAAACTACACCGACCACAAACAAACAGATGGGAAGATGTGTGATTCTGTGTGTGTACAGCTGGTTTAAAGAAGGGTCCTGTAGACGGCGAATGCATCCACTGCCAGCAGTATTTTCATTAATGCAAACCACACACTAGTGCAATTGGCTGACTGTGATTATATGCGGTGAAGAGAACATGAGTGCTAACAGTCCAAAGCTCTCTTTTGAACGCAGTGACCGTGACCTTATGTTACTGTAACTTGTACACTGCAGAAATAATTGCTAATGACTTCGCAAATGGAGTTGGATCCTCTGACTGACGTATCCACTACTGATAATTTCCACAATTAATTGCCGAGAGTTCAACCTGTTCTCTGAACAAACATCATGAGGATAACTATTTATGTGCCATACACACATTACCAAAGATCATAGTGCATATAGAACAGTACAACACAGGAATGGATCCTTTCCACTATTGTCAGTGACTGCCAATGATTTTATATCTAAATTATATTCAGATAGACTTCACTAGCTGATTTTTTCTGCTTTTACTGGGAGAAGTTGCTGTAGTTTTTGCAACATCCACTCGTTAAATTGACTTTCACAGTAACACATCCCCAATGGATTGCAAAACGTGCAGTAAATGGAAATACATAGAACAGTACAGCACAGGAACATACTCTTTGGCCCACAGTGTTTATGCTTAACATGATGCCCAGTTAAACAGATCTCATCTGCCTGTACATGATCAATATCCCTCCATTTCCTAAAAGCCTTATGAATGCCACTATCATATCTTGCACCATTATCACGCCAGGAAATACGTTCCAGGCCCCCACCACTCTGTGGAAAAAACGTGCCCTGCACATCTCCATTAAACTTTCCACCTCTCGCCTTAAAGCTATGCCCTCTAGTGATGGTATTTCCATCCTGGGAAAAAGGTTCAGACTGTCTACCCTATCTATGCCTTTCGTAATTGTTTCTACTTCTTTCAAGTCTCGCCTCAACCTCTGACGTTCAAGAGAAAAAAAGATGTGGCTTCTCACAGCAGCACATACCATTACCCTCATACCATACAGCTCAAGAGGAAAGCAATGGCCCCCAATTCTGCATGAGGGACACATGGCTCTGGATGGATCCCCAACTGAGGTCATCTACTACAGAAAAAAAAAGAAAGGGGGAGAAAAACACTGAAAATAAATACTTGGATAAAAATAGCACCTTTTACATTTTTGTCTGGAAACCTTCCTTCTTAAGAACACATAAGAAAATAGCAGCTGGTGTGGGCCACTCAGCCCCTTTAGGCTAGGGGGAGATCAGCCAATCCCTATGATCATGGCTAATATACTCTTGGCCTCAGAACCTCCTGTGTCTGATCCCTGGCAGCCCTCATCAGCACAATCTTTTAACCTTGTTTATAAATCCCTCCATTAGTCTGGTGCTATCTGTGTGGAGTTTGCATCTTCCCCTTGTGACCGCATAGGGTTACTTTTTGTGTTCTGGTTTCCTGCCACATCCCAAGGACGTGTGGGTTTACGGATTAATTTAGCCTCTCTACATTGGCCCAACTGTGTAGGGTATGGTTGTGAAAGTGGGATAATTCTCTAGTGTGAACAGGTGATCAATGGTTGCCATGGATTCAGTAGGCTGAATGGCCTATTTCCATGCTGAATCTTTCAATCAATCAATCTAGCCACTATAGCTCGTCAGGGAAAATAATTCCAGAGATTCACCAGCCGATGTAAAAATAAATTCATATGCACCTTATGTTTTAAATGGTTGCCCACTATTCTTGTAACCGGGTTCCCTCATTTAAGACTTTCCCTTGAGGGGAAGATAAAAAAAAACTACCATGTCATTCCCTGTTAAGATGATTGAAAATGTTTCTGATTCTTCTTAACTTGTAAAGTTTCAGAAAGGCAAACTTTTTTATTACAGGACTTAGCATAGCAAATCTCTATTGGACAACCTTTAAAGTTAAGATATATTTTCTGAACATTTGGAACTGAACCTATACACAGTACTGCAGGGTGCAGCATCAAACATACCCTGTACAATTGCAACAAGGGAACAAGGAAACTGTTACCAATTGCTTACTATCTTTTGATAATAAACTCATAGAGGACAAGCTTTTATCTTGAGCATCAGCCTGTTACAATTCATCTGTCAGAAACTGCCTAGAACATAGAACAGTACAGCACAGGAAAAGGCCCTCTGCCCACAAAGTCCATGCCAAACTTGAGGCCAAGTTAAACTAATCACCTCTGCCTGAACGTGGTCCATATCCATCCATTTTCTGCACATCCAACTCAAAGCCTCTTAAAATGCCACCATCATACCTACCTCCATCACCATCCCTGACAGCTGTTCTAGGCAGTCATAACTGGAAGGAAAGGGATGGGATTACCAAGGCAAGGCTGCAAAAATAGGAAACAGAATGAACCGAGCCCTTTTGGCCTTTATGTTCTTGGTAATGATTATTATTGTCACTTGTACTGAGATACAGTGAAAAGTTTTTTTTTGCATGCTCTCCAATCGAATCAGATAATATTGTACAACAGGTTACAGAGGTGCTGAAGATCGTAAATCTTTTTGCATCTTCAGCCACTTATTCCACTTCCATGGTGCACAAAAGGCTGGAGAAACTCAGCGGGTGCAGCAGCATCTAAGGAGCGAAGGAGATAGGCAATGTTTTGGGCCAAAACCCTTCTTCAGACTGATGGGAGGTGGGGGGTGGGGGGGGGGGGGGGGGCGGGGAGAAGAAAGGAAAAAGGAGGAGGAGGAGCCCAAGGGTTGGGGGAGAAGTGGGAAGGGGAGGAGACAGCAAGGGTTAACAGAATTGAGAAAATTCAATGTTCAAGCCCAGAGGATGCAGACTCCCCAAGCGGAATACGAGGTGCTGTTCCTCCAATTTGCGGTGTTGCTCACTCTGGCCGTGGAGGAGGCCCAGGACAGAGAGGTCGGATACGGAATGAGAGGGGGAGTTCAAGTGCTGAGCCACCGGGAGGTCTGGTTGGTTATTGTGGACCGAGTGGAGGTGTTCGGCGAAACGATCGCCAAGCCTCAGGTTGGTCTCACCGATATAGATCAGCTGGCATCTAGAGCAGCGGATGCAGTAGATGAGGTTGGAGGAGGTGCAGGTGAACCTCTGTCAGACCTGGAAGGACTGCTTGGGTCCCTGAAAAGAGTGGAGGGGAGAGGTAAAGGGACAAGTGTAGCATCTCTTGCGGTTGCAAGGGAAAGTGCCCGGGGAAGGGGTGGAGCGGGAGGGAAGGGAAGAATTGACAATGGAGTTGCAGAGGGAGCGGTCTTTGCGGAAGGCAGACAGGGGGAGAGATGGGAAGATGTGGCGAGTGGTGGGGTCATGTTGGAGCTGGCGAAACTGGCGGAGGACTATGTGTTGTATGTGCCAGCTGGTGGGGTGAAAGGTGAGAACCAGGGTGACTCTGCCCTTGTTGTGAGTGGGGGAATGGGGAGAGAGGGCAGTGTTGCGGGGTATAGAGGAGACCCTGGTGCAAGCCTCATCTATAGTGGGGGAGGGGAATCCACATTCTCTGAAGAATGAGGACATTTGTGATGACCTGGTGTGGAACACCTCATCCTGGGAGCAGATGCGGCGTAGACGGAGGAATTAGGAATAGGGGATGGAGTCCTTACAGGAAGCAGGGTGGGAGGAAGAGTAGTCCAGGTAGCTGTGGGAGTCAGTTGGTTTGTAGTGGATGTCGGTCAGGAGTGTATCACCTGCAATAGAGATGGTGAGGTCAAGGAATGGTAGGGAAGTGTCGGAGATGGTCCAAGTGTATTTGAGTGCCGGATGGAAGTTGCTGGTTAAATGGATGAAGTCAGTCAGTTGTGTGTGGGTGCAGGAGGTGACACCAAAGCAGTCGTCGATGTAACGGAGGTAGAGGTCGGGGATGGGGCCCTGGTACGCCAAGAACAAGGATTGTTCGACGTACCCGACAAAGAGGCAAGTGTAGCTGGGGCCCATGCGTGTGCTCATAGCTATGCCTTGTGTTTGGAGGAAATGGGAGGAGTCAAAAGAGAAGTTATTGAGGGTAAGGACCAGCTCCGCTAGGCGGAGGAGGGTGTCAGTGGACGGGTATGGGTTGCTCCTCTGGTCAATGAAGAACCGGAGGGCTTTGAGACCATCCTGGTAGGGGATGGAGGTGTAGAGTGACTGGACGTCCATGGTGAAGATGAGAGGATGGGGGCCTGGAGAATGGAATGCGCGGAGCCGACGGAGGGTGTCTGAGGTGTCTTGAACATAGGTGGGGAGGGATTTAACCAAGGGGGATAGGATGGAGTCAAAGTATGTGGAAATGTGTTCGGTGGGGCACAAACAGGCTGAGACAATGGGTCTGCCGGGGCAGTCAGGTTTGTGGATTTTGGGGAGAAGGTAAAATTGGGCTGTGCGGGGCTGGGAAACGATGAGGTTGGAGGCTCGGGGGTGCAGGGAGCCAGTGTTGATGAAGTCGGTTATGGTGCTCGAGATGGTGGCCTGGTGCTCGTCAGTGGGGTCATGGTCCAGGGGTAAGTAGGAGGAGGTGTCCGAGAGTTGGAGATCGATGCGCCAGACTACCACGGCACCTCCCTTGTCGGCGGGTTTGACAACCCAGTCTGGGTTGTTGCTGAGTGAGTCGATGGCAGTACGTTCGGAGGGAGAGAGATTGGAGTGAGACAGGAGAGTGGAGAAGTCGAGGCGGTTGATGTCCCGACGGCAGTTCTGGATAAAGAGTTCTAAAGCCGGAGGGCCACGAGGGGGGGTCCACGAGGAGGGGGTTCGTGGGAGACAGGAAAGGGGATCATCAGTGGGGGGGCGAGGACTTCTTCCTGTGGAAGAACGCTGTGAGGCAGAGGCGACGGTAGAAGAGCTCCAAGTCGTGGTGGGCGCGGAACTCATTGAGGTGGGGACGGAGGGTGACAAAGGTAAGACCTCTTCCACTTCCATCCCTACTGTTGACTCTCAGTTCCTGACTACCTCATTGCTTAAAACCCATTTTGCCAAACTTTTAAGCTACATGTTTGTGCGGGGCAATTTTCAATGCTTTGGAGTAATTTGTGCAGATAATTTTAATACGGAGCGAACAAATACATGTCATACCGTTATATTTCCAGTTGTAATGAAAAGCCATGAATTCTGCTTGTGCAAATTGGAGTGAATGCTTTTGTGAAACAAGTCTATAAATAAAGGAAAGAATTAAGGGATCAGACCAGCCTTCCTGCTAGTTCAATAAATGTTCATTGTTTTTGGGGGGAAATTACATTTTCCATACAAAGAGAACGAGATGTTTTGTAGAAGTGGCTATTTTAAAGAAGCCTGATTCAAACTGCAGTTAATATTCCAGGATTATGTTTACAAATGTACATGTAAACAACTATGCACATAATGATAGCAACGACGTTATCACAGAGATTTGGTTGAGAGGAATATTGGCTAAAAGCGGGCAGGAGGGACTAGTTAGATAGGGCATCTTGGGTGACATAGGCAAGTTGGGCCAAAAGGCCTATTTTAATGCTGTAAGACTCTATGACATCAGATTTACCACCATTAACCCCATCTACACTTCAGGCTGTCTTGGAAAAGCAGCCAACATAATCAAAGATGTCCCACTCTGGTAATTCCTTCTCCTCCCTGCTCCCATCTGGCAGAAGGTACAGGAGCTAGAAAGTGCACACAGCCAGAACAAATTGAAAGTGTACACAACAAATTCTCCCCCTCTGTTATCAGGCTTTTGAATGAGCCTTGTATATGCTGGGGTGCTGTCCAATTCACCTCCATCCCATGGTGGACATTGAACTTGGTCAATGGAACTGATGTGTCACAATGCTGAGAACTACATTCTGTACTCTGTATCTTCCCCTTTGCTCTATATATTGTTCTTATTTGACTTGTTATATTTATGTATGGTATATCTGATTTGTTTGGATTGCATGAAAAAAAGCTTTCCATTGTATCCCGTTATGTATGACAACAATGAACCTAAATCAGTAAGTACAGAATTATACAAGCATACTAGACAGTGGAAAAGTGAGTTCACTGCCTATTTGCTGTATGTCTGTTGAGTTCATTGTGGGATTAACCTAAAGTTAGACTGATAAAATTGACAAGAACAAATTACCCACATCCTTGCCTCAACCTGAGGATAGAAAGCAGTCCAAACGCACACAGCAAAATAGCTGTGGCACTGCAGACAAGCACACTGTGCTGGAAAAGCTCCCGTACTGATCCACAATTTAATTGCCTTCATTGATCTTAACCAGGTTTGGTGGAAGAGGTGGTACAGTTGGCTTCGCTCCTGTGTGGCTCTGGGCTACAATTAAAATAAAAATCCCATTCTTCACTCGTAGCAGCCTCAAAAATAATTTATATGATGGCTGCAGATGACAGGTATAAACTTGGCTGTGAATCTACCAAAGGCTGGTTAACAAGTCCAAATTAATTTCCTTGAGATCACACTTGAACAATAGGGGATTTGAGTGAATAAACACAGATAAGGTACTACGGGGTTAAAAAATTACTGGCACAAATCAATGGTTTCAGGAGACCAGTGAGAGAAATTTGAGATGAAATGCACAATGCGACAATGTGGAGATTGTAGTTTCCAAGAATTTGTACAGACTGCTGCTTGATAAGGTACATTTGGAGTTCAGAACTTCTCGCCAAGTTCTCTTCATTTAGGGTAATTAACACTCAATTAGCATCAGTGGCTGATACAGTAATTAGCAAAAATCATAACCCCACTTTCACTATTCAGGAACCCCCCTATACCTACAGAATAGCGAAATGCCTGGATAGAGTGGATTTGGAAAGGATGTTTCCACTAGTGGGAGAGTCTAGGGATGTCTTTAGTCAGAGGGTGGTGAATCAGTGGAGTTCATTGTCACAGAAGGTTGTGGTGGCCAAGTCAATTCATATTTTTAAGGCAGAGATTGATTCTTGATTAGTGCGGGTGTCAGGAGTCATGGGGAGAAGGCAGGAGAATGGGATTGAGAGGGAAAGATGGATCAGCCATCATTGAAATGAGGAGTAGACATGACTCTCCTGCCTAATTCTCCTCCTATAACTTATGAAGTTATGAACAATATAGACCACATTATTTTTCCTTGTGAAAAAGACAAAGTCCACAGGAAATATAAGTCCACCAAGGGCAAGGGTGGACCCCTTATAGATAGATGAGATAATTTATAATGGGGCAATATGTCTATATTACTAAAAGTCTGATCTTGACCAGTTTTGGCTCGCTGTGCTGTGATTTCCGAGAGAACGCCGCCACCTACGGCCGTCATTTTTGGCCAACTTGCACAGA
Organism: Raja brachyura; assembly: GCA_963514005.1. Next base: position 28,372,456 of record OY740790.1, read on the forward strand.
GACCCCCTTTGCCTTCCAGGACCAGAGGATTTTTCCCATCGATGAAAAATCAGAGAGATATTAATGTTTTTAAGAAATTCCCCATTCTCTCTGCTGACCCTGCTGGAAGGAGGGGGAGGGACTATAAAACCAGGAAGTGGTGTGCCTCAATCAGTCTCTGCAAGATGGAGGAACAAGAGGGTCACAATTTTTTTTTTTCCCCAACATTGCAATGTCAAAAACCTGATGGTATAGCTTTGACACTGGAGGGGCAAAGTTTAGAGGGGATGTGAGGGTGATGTGTGCCTGGAACCTGCTGTCAAATGTGGTAGTTGAGACAGATACAGTAGCACAGTGTTTAAGAAGGAACTGCTGGTAGATGCTGGAAAAATTGAAAGTAGACAAAAAATGCTGGAGAAACTCAGCGGGTGAGGCATCATCTATGGAGAAAAGGAATAGGTGACATTTCGGGTCAAGACCCTTCTTCAGACTGATGTGGGGGGAGGGAGGGAAAAAGAAAGGAAGAGGCAGAGACAGTAGGCTATTCTCTAATTTCAGGTTGTCCTTGCTTTCTCCCTCCTTCTCTTCCCCTTTCCCACCTCCCCCACATAGCCTACTGTCTCCGCCCCTTTCTTTCTTTTTACCGCCCCCCACCACATCAGTCTGGAGAAAGGTCTTGACCCGAAACGTCACCTACTCCTTTTCTCCATAGATGCTGCCTCACCCGCTGAGTTTCTCCAGCAATTTTTGTCTACAGTAGCACAGTGTAGTCTTTTAGATAGCTACCTGTACATGGATATGTAGGGAGTGGAGACATATGGATCACATGCGTGCAGATGAAATTAGTTTAGTTTGGCATCACATGTGGTATGGATATGATTGGCCTAAGGGCCAGATCCTGTGCAGTACTTTCCTATGTACTATTTTCTTAAGTGAACAACCACTGTTTGTCCAAATTCATAAAATCCTGCCGGAAGTATTAGAGACCTAAAATGTAATGAGGAAGAAGAATTGAAGGAAACAAAATTAATATAAACATATCAGAGACAGAAGAAACAGCAGATGCAGGAATCTGGTTCAAATAATTGCTATAGTAAATAATAGCTAAGAGATGAGGTCAGAAGGTCTGGCAGCATCCGTGGAGGGGACAGAGAACCTTTCAGATTGAGAGCTATCATATGGACTCTAGTAGCATAAGATAATGTGTCGAGAGATGCCAAGGACACAATGATCAACTTCCACCATAGGATCACCATCCACCTTGCCTGAAATGTCCTGATACAATATCATGCATCGAGCATATCATCTTCCAATGCAATGTACTGCAATGGTGCAATGGTTCTTTTAGTATTAAGTGTACAAAGGTGATCAGTGAGATTATTTCCATACATAAAGACAATCCACGACTAAGTATTCCATGCATAGAAACAGCCCACTGAGTCCATATGCAAAAGCCACCAGATGTTGTTGCCATTTTACACAGTCCAAGCTGTAGCTGGCCATGAAGGCCCATTACAGCCTCATTAGACTGCCAGCAAGTCGTCCTTCATTCCTCTCCGAGCCTTCGTGCCCTGGGTGCCTCCCGTAGCGGACGACATAGAAACATAGAAAATAGGTGCAGCAGGAGGCCTTTTGGCACTTCGAGCCAGCACCGCCATTCATTGTGATCATGGCTGATCGTCCGCTATCAATAACCTGTGCCTGCCTTCTCCCCATATCCCTTGACTCCACTAGTCCCTAGAGCTCTATCCAACTCTCTCTTAAATCCATCCAGTGATTTGGCCTCCACTGCCCTCTGTGGCAGGAAATTCCATAACGACCTTTCCTGCTAGGTTGCCCAGTTATTGCCATCACACCTACCGGAACATGACTACCAAATTTAAATCTCCACGGTCACACTGATAAACCTTTAGCTAGTGGTCTTAGTCTGGCCACATCTGTGAGATCCATACCTCTGCACCTCTTGAGCCTACTTGAAAGCTGAATGGCTTAAGACAGGAGAAATATCCCCACAACGGAATTGTCAGTTTACTGTCTGGCCCATTGCCAAAACTGGCAGCTGTCTAACCACCAGAGGTGCCTAATGGACCTGTCCCACTTAGGCAATTTTTCTGGCGACTGTCAAGTTGCCAGCAGACGCCTGAAAAACCGGCAACTGGAACGGCGACTGTCAGAGTGGAAGACACACACACACACACACCCTTCACCAGCCCGTTATGCAGGTGTGGGACAGAGCAAACGGGGGAGCACCGTCTGAATGAAATTCACACGGTGCAAAGCCAAGGTGATGCAGACACATACTGTGATGAACAGGAAGTTTGGCACTGTAATTAAGACAGCTAAAGCACCGTGTACGGTAAGTCCTTACACGGTGAGGGGGGTGGGAAGAGGGCGGAGAAGGAGTGGAGACAACTTTTAAGAAGCCAGAGATACACAGTTGTGAAGCTCGGTGGACATTTAACTCTACCGGTCGGTTATCCTTCGTTCTGAAAACCACTGCTTACATTTTTTTTCCCCAATGAGCCAATGAAATTTACCAGTCAGCACCAGCTAAAACCTACGAGAACCTACGACTTCCTGGCGACCCACCTAGAATTCTCGCTACTCTCCATGGCAGCTTCATTCTGGTCGGCGTTAATTTTTCAACATGACTACCAAATTTAAATCTCATGTTGAAAAATTCGGGGAGACCATGATGAGGCCGTGACTAGTTCCCAGAATGCAGGAACTCCTCACGGCCATGAAGGCGACTCCCCAGCAACCACCCGTGAACATGTGGCGACTGCATAGTCTCCTGCAGGCGCCTAAAAAGTCACCTAAGTGGGACAGGCCCATCACTACCAGTTTATTGATTGAATGAGAAGTATTTGAAGTTTCCAAGGTATACACGTTGGTCTATAACAAAGTGGCTGGATGCAGTGGCGATGTTTAGTTTAGAGATACAGTGAGGAAAAATCCCTTTCAGCCCACTGAGTCCACACTGACCAGTAATCCCCGTACACTCGTACTATCCTACACACTGGGGACAATTTACAATTTTTACCAAAGCTAAATTAACCTACAAACCTGCACGTCTTTGGAAACTGGAGCACCCTGGGAAAACTCACATGGTCACAGGGGGAACACACAAACTGTAGTCAGGATTGAACCCGGGCCTCTGGCGCTGTATGGCAGCAACTATACCTCTGCACCACCATACCGCCCCCTTCTGTTGATAAGGAAATTGTTAACATACTCTTGATAATTCCCTTTGCTGGTGCATGGTAAATTCCATTTAATATACCCAACTTCAACTCTTTGCTCTCTGACTTTAAGACATGGATCATACCCTGCAATCATTGATTCCTCAGAGGCAATCTTATCAGTAATCACCTTCTTGAGGAATGTGCACACACATGCGAGATGTCCATTCATTGAAACATACTGAATGAACATTCAGCCTGTGTGGCTTCCCTATCAAAACCATAACATGGTCTCCCCATTTTGTCCAACCACAACTTGCAGCCTTTCCACTTCCACAGCTCACCCAACCCTCAGTTTTTTTTTCCCAGTTAAGCTACATGGAGTATCTGCATCTTTGCCCTGAAGAAGATCACTTTGCCTTTACTGTCACTGTGTACCTGCTACCTCCTGAGAATGGGTTGAGAATGGCCCTTGAGAATAGTCTTTTGTATTGTGCCTAGGGCTATTATTGACATGTCTTATATAGTTTCAGTTGCCTCTACAAACACACAGTGAGCTACTATCTCATTATGTTAGACTCGTGTCACATGTGACAGATCTCTCTTATGGAGTCTTATCCATTCTGTTAACTCTGAATGTAGTGGAACATGAAATGACGTAGAAGATTTATGTTGTAGAAGCAGTGCATTCAAGAACACCTCAGCTGTCAGTTGTTGATATTTTAAAAGGCTTATCTGGTGAATGCAAACAGCTTTGCTAAACTGTTGGTTTACCTGAAGTCTTGAGAAAGTAAAGCCTTGTCCAAATAGTGCTTCTTTTTACTTAAATAAAATGATGAAATGCTGCAGAATAAGCGAGTTCGGTATTCCAATAAACACAAGGAATCATGGGATTTATCAAAGGTCATTTGGGGGAAAAAAAGCTAACGCAGCACTGTATAAACTGTGTATAAATTGTTAACTATTCTACCAATTAATTAATCTCAAGTTCGATCAACTCAGTAGCTTCCTTTCTTGTTCTGCTGTTCACATGGACGACACAACCCTGATTGGACTGATCCAGGATGGGGAGGAATCTGCCTACAGACAGGAAGTGTCACAGCTGGCGTCCTGGTGCCATCGCAACAACCTAGAGTTCAATGCTCTTAAGACAGTGGAATTGATTGGAGACTTTAGGAGAGCTCCCCCTCCCCTCACCCCACTCACATCAACAACACCACAGTCACACTTGTGGTGTATTTTAAGTTCTTGGGAACCATCATCTCCAAGGACCTTAAGTGGGGGGCTACCATTAACTCCACAGTCAGAAAGGCACAACAGAGAATGTACTTCCTACGGCAGCTGAGGAAGCACAATCTGCCACAGGCACTGATGGTCCAATTCTACAGTCTGAATCAGTCAGACTTTGATCAGTCTGAAGAAGGGTTTCGGCCGGAAACGTTGCCTATCTCCTTTGCTCCTCAGATGCTGCTGCACCCGCTGAGTTTCTTCAGCCTTTTGTGTACCCCCTACATGGCAGGGCTGGATCAACCATTAAGCAAAATAAGCATGTACTTAGGGCATCAAGGGAAGGGGGGCACCACAGAAATGGTAAATGGTTTACGGTTTATATGATTGGAAATATAATTTCAAAATGTTCATGGTGTCATAGTGATGTCATATAAAATTTATATTTTGAATTACATATATATGGGGGCACCACAATCTATTAAGTGCTTAGGGCCTCTATGGGTCTTAATCCGGCCCTGCTACATGGCCATCGTAGAGTCGGTCCTCACTTCCTCCATCATGGTCTGGTTTGGCTCAGCCACCAAGCACGACACCTGGAGGCTGCAGCGAATCGTCCGATCAGCTGAGAAGGTTATTGGCTGCAACCTTCCCTCCATTGATGAACTGTACACTGCAAGGGCCAGGAAGTGAGTGGGCAAGATCATCTCTGACCCCTCTCACCCTGGCCACAAACTCTTTGAATCACTTCCCTCTGAAAGGCGACTCCGGACTATCAAAGCTGCCATAGCCAGACATAAAAACAGTTTTTATCCACAAATAGTTGCTCTACTCAACAGGCAAAAATCTGTGGCCTCCCTTTGATCTGGTATTTTGTTGGTTCACATGCTTGATCAATGGTGTTTTATCATTAATGTTTTATTATTATTAATGTTTAGTGTTTTCTGAGTCATTCGTAACTGTCACTGTATGTCATGTTGTTACTTATGGGCGGAGCACTAAGGCAAATTCATTGTATGTGAATACTTGGCCGATAAACTTACTTACACATTACTTACAGTCCCAGTTCTAGTTCAGTTCATTAATCTACAATTATGAGATATTTTAAAAGTTAAAGAATTTATTATTTTCATTTAATCCTTAATGTGTTTGCGACTGGAATAAGAAAATATTACTTTTATTTGAAACATTTCCTTATCTTTATTCATAATTTATGTAGAAAAATATATCTAATCTGAGTCAGGCAGTGACTGTATCAGTGTGATGTGGGCTTTACCTACAAGCATGTGAATGTACAGTTAAGGCAGGGGTCGGCAACCTATGGCCCACAGCCCAGATCCGGCTTATAACCCAAAATCATCCGGCCCGCAGATGTATTTTTTTTAGTGACTAGAATGTTATTCTTGCCTACAATGGGACCTTGCCCAGAGTTGTCCCAGTGCTCAGGCAAGGCAGTTCTCTGGGACGGTTTTGACTGAGATGGTTTTACATTGTGAAGTTATTGATCAGAGTGAACACTGTGCTTGAGTTATTGATCAGAGTCAACACCCGCTCCTGTGGACATGTCTCACCGTGGAGTCTGTCACAGACGGATTCCATCGCCTGTTGGTCAATAATTGGATCGATCTCCTGAACCAATGGCCGCATATCTACCGGTGTGTGTTCTTTTCAAACTGAACTCACTGTGGAATGAATCCATTAACAGAGCCACTCTGCTGCCGGATTCTAAGTTGTCCTTGCCTTCCCTATGGAACCCCCCTTGTCCCTGTCAGATGCCAAGTTCCCAGAGCCCAGGTTAAATGCGGCCGGTCACGGTTAAGTCGGTGAAACCGGCCACATCAGAGACTGCGGGCAGGATTAATGAAAGAAAGGACCATTCCGCCTATTGTACCGGGTGGCTGTTCGTGAGGAGTGTGAGAGAGACAGTGGAGGAGTGTAGGGCAAGATTTAATTTCCAGCAGCATGGAAATGATAGACCATCAAGGGTTGACACTGCATCGGCAGTAGTGAGACCGAGAGCGAGAGTCTGTATCAACAGTTTGTTTATTTTCAGCTGAGTTAAAAAGATAAAACACAAAGCGACCTGAATGATCACCACACTTTCTGCCGATGTCCTACATACTGCCATTGATATAATTACATTACTATACCGCAAGGAGTGAACAAATACAAATACCAGACACGCCAATAACTGCAATAAGGGTATAACTGTTATACCAGTGTCTCCAACTAACTGCTATGTGCAGTGGGCATAATTTTGCTTTTACCCAATATTCTGTCTACTGAACATAACAGTTAGTTTGAGATACTGGTATAACAGTTATATGCTCTGAAGCATAAAGCAATAAAACCAACAAAGTCATCATAATTTTGTACAAATGAACACTAAATACACCTAGTTAATAGTTTTGAAAGCAGTATTTTCTAATCTTGAAGAAGCAAAACTGGAAAATACGGATGAAGCGCAGGTCTGTATAAATGCAGTTCAGCTGGCGAGAATGTTTATCGCGAGTGGGCATGCGCAGTTGAAATAACGAACTCGCTTATTGCTATTATTATCCTCGGGAAATGCATTTTAACACACAGACAATTTGCCTTCCTCTTGTTGCATGGCTTTCTTTAAAGATTCCTGCTGTTTTACCTGAACCTAAAAAAGTTACATTGCAGTGTACGAATTGTGTGTATCAGGTGGTTTGGCTTTTGATACATTGTTTTATCAGCCACTTTTGTTAATTGAGCCCAACTCATCTTCATTAAGGAGTGTTTGGTTAAGATACTTACTTGCCTGTTTACTTGCCTCACTGAATATTGAATAGAAGGGCCTATGTTTATTGCATTGGCAAAGAGTTTGGTGGAAGTACTATGTGAGGTGGATGAGAATTAGTGCCCAGATGGAACAAGAGTTTGGTGGAAGTACTATGTGAGTTGGATGAGAATTAGTTCCCCAGATGGAACAATAATGATGGAGGGCAGAACGTAGAAACAAAGAATTACAGATGCTGGTTACTACACAAAAGGGCATAAATTTCTGGACGAACTCAGCGGGTCAGGCACCATATCTGGAGAACATGGAGAGGTGCAGTTTAAGGTCAACACCTTTCTTCAGACTTAATAGTAAGGGTGGCACAGAGGCGCAGTGGTAGAGTTGTTGCCTTACAGCACCAGAGACTCAGGTTAGAACCTGACTACTGGTGCTGTCTGTACGTAGTTTGTACGTGCTCCCCATGACCTGCATGAGTTTTCCTGGGGTGTTCAGATGTTCTCCAAAGACGTATAAGTTTGAAGGTTAATTGACTTTGGAAAAGATCTTAAATTAACCCTAGCGTGCAGGATGGTACGAGTGTATAAGATGATCCTTGATTGGCCCAGACTCAGTGGGCCGAAGGGCCTGTTTCTACACTCTCTCTAAACTAAACAGCTGACAAAGGATCTCAGCCCGAAATGTCACCTATCCATGTTCTCCAGAGATGCTGCATGACCTGCTGATTTACTCCTGCATTTTGTGTCCTAATGGTGGAAGGCCTTTATATTGACTGGTTGGAATAGTTTGAGATGCTCTAGTCATTTGCTTTATGCTTGAAATGTTGGTGATGTGCCGATAAATGATCTCATTGTTATCCCCAGGACAACACAGAACTCGGCAATGTGGCCATTTGTGGTCAGATGAAATTTTGCAACTAGTAATGAGGCCACGGGCACATGAAACATTACTAAATATAGACAAAATTATGGAGTAACTCAACGGGTCAGGCAGCATCTCTGGAGGAAAGGAATAATTGACATTTCTGGTCGGAACTCCTCTTCAGTTTGAATGATCCTTTTTTCTTGGAGATGCTGCCTGACCTACTGAGTCCTGCAGCATTTTATGCCAACCTTTGGTATAAACCAGCATCTGCAGTTCCTTCCTGAAACATTACTAAGTGTATTAACAAATGGGTCCTTATTGTAAGAATTTGTGGGCAGTTTTTAATCCAGTGTCGTCAGAGATTGAAAAGGCATATATTTGGTTCATGCATCTGGCCCTGGGTGTGTGTGTGTGATTATGTCAACAATAGCCAAAGGCACGTCACAAACTTTCAACTGCCTCTTCTTGCTTCAAGAATCAAGAAAAGTTCATAGTGCGTTCCAACTGAATTGTCACAGCTCTGCAGGGCACTGGGACGAGAAACAAAGCACTCACTTGCTGGTGGGTGGTGGAATTTAACCTATGCTACCCAAGGTGAAGCCAATTAAAAAAGATTATTAAACAGTTATGTCTGGGGATTAAATATCACTTTTCTTCATTAAAACTGCAGGGAGATGCATATTAATGAAATGTTCACCTTATGGGCAAGCCTTGCTGACGATTAATGATTTCTGACTCTCGGGAAGAAATATTTAAAAGGGTCTTGTTGCTGGTTCAGTGATCTGCAAGTCAGTTTACCAGCTCTTCTGAGATTTTCAGGCACAGCAATGCAATTGCACCATTATTTTTTTGCTCTGATTCAATTTCTGAAGTATCACACTGTGGCAAATAAAAATTCAAAGCAAACGTGTAGAGTTCCAACAGGTTTACCAGAAAATTCCTTGCACAAGCATTCCTTCTAGACCCAATTCACTTCTAAGGACCAACATCATTCAGAAACTTCAAAAGCTGTGCAATAGAAGTTGGGAATGGGAAAAGAAAACTTAAAAAACTGACGAAACACTGTAAGATCTTTCACAGCATGGATCTGGCATCACCTGAAAGAGAACTAACGGCCAAGTACAGGGTCACCCCATCCGGACATACACACAATAGTGCAGAGAACTCTCTTCCTCGCCATCCAAAACACATTTTCCTTTCAAGTGATAATTGAGCTCCTGCATTGACCAGAATCTCTCATTTAGAACATAGAATAGCACAGCGCAGTAACTGGTTTTATAACCCACAATGCCTGTGCGTAGCTTGATGCCAAATTAAACTAATCACTTTTGTATGCACGTGATCGATATCCCTCCATTCCCTGCATGTTCATGCACCTATAAGGAAGATGTCATTAAGCTGTCACTGGAGAACATGGATAGGAGGTGGTTTGGGCCGGGACCCTTCTTCAGACTGTTTCTTCGAGAACAGCTTCTTCCAATTAATCATTAGGGTCCTGGACCAATCCACCTAACATTAACCACAACCTTACCTTAGCACCAAACTACTATAGACTTTGTATAAGGTTTGACGACGTACTTCGGCTTGCATTATTAGAGTCATTATTACTTTACGTCATTTTTGGCACAAATATTGTGGGCCGAAGGGCCAGTTCCTCTGCTGCACTGTTTTATTTTCTATACACTACTTTCATAGTGCTATCAACATGTTGTGCTATTACCATGACAATCAATGAGTGAAGGTTGCAAAAACTGCAGCAACTAAAGCAGAAAAATTCAGCAAGTGGAGCTACCAAAGGTAATTTAAAATTATGCTGCCTTACAACGCCAGAGACCCGGGTTCGATCTTGACTATGGGTGCTGTCTGTACAGAGTTTGTACGTTCTCCCTGTGACCATGTGGGTTTTCTCTGGGTGCTCCCATTTCCTCCCACATTGCAAAGACGTACAATTTTGTAGGTTAATTGTCTTTGGTAAAATTGTCCCCGGTGCATGGGATAGTGATAATGTACGGGGCGATCACTGGTCGGCGTGGACTCAGTGGGCCAAAGGGTCTGTTTCCATGCTGTATGGCTAAAGTCTAAAGTAAAGTCCAGAAATAGGTAACAAAATCAGAACTAGTACATTGCGTGCAAATCCCAATATTGCTGACAGGGTTTGGTACATGGGTGGTTGCCAATGTTTTCCACAGGACCCGTGCCAATGTTATTCAGAGATTTGGTCATCAAAATCTCTAACATACCAGAATAAATTCCCTGTCCCAGGTTAAAGAGATAGTAATGATCACCAGGATATCAATTGCTTTTATTTAAATTAACAACTGAGGAATCATTAACCGATGACTGTTTTAACCAGGAGTCCTGATTATTATCAAAATTGGCCGCGGTGCTGTCAAGAAAATGGATGAACTGCCTGAGCCAGGTGCTTCAGCGGCCTCCTTGATATATCTGTAGTCCCAATTGACACGATGTGCCACAGTGGGCTAGGTTTAATAAATCATGAATGATATCAGTCTACCTCATAGAGGGTTCAAACGTATCCCACTGATAAGTGCAGGGGGAAGATGTAAGAGCCACAGGGCTCCATTGTAAAGCATCCTACTGGGCGTAGGCTGTTCTATTAAGGAGGTCCCGGTTTGTGTTTATGTTGCCTCCATTGTACAAAATCGATACTTGAGCATTGGAGAAATTGCCATATAATTTTCATGGATGACACCAGAACTGATGGGATACAAATATTATTCATGGAGTTATACAGGCCCTTCGGCCCAACTGGTTCATGCTAACTTAGACGCCTACCGAAGCCAGGCATTTATTTTGCATTTGGCTCGTATTCTTCATACTTTTCTATCTGTAAACTAGTCCAAATGTTTTTCTTTAAATGTTACTTATGTACTTATACCCACTTTTACCACTTCCTCTTCTACTTATCACCCTCTGTGTTGAAAAGGTACCCCTCAACTCTCATTTGGATCTTTCCCATCTCAACTTAAAAACATTCACTCTAGTTTTATACTCATCCAGTGTAGGAAAAAGACTATGACTGCACACATAATCTATTGCCCTCATGATTTGATAAACTTCAGTAAGATCACCCCTCAACTGCCTTTGATCGATGGAACCAAGCCCCAACCAATCCTGCCTCTTCTCATTACCTTGATTCCAGTAACATTTCTGAGAATCTTTTTTGCATTCTTTCCAGCTTAACAACATCTCCCCAATACATGGCAACCAGAACAGTACATAATACGTCAAATGTGCTTCACTAACACCTATATCCCAACTTATGTACTCAATGCTCCAGCCAATGAAGGTAAATATGCCTTCGCCATCCTGTCTACCACTGGCGCCACAGTCGTATTGGGAAGGATGCTTTACTGAAGATTTAATGATGGGAGGGCTCACATAATTAGTCTGAAGGTGGTGACTGTGGAATTCATTGCCATAGATGACTGTGGAGGCCAAGTGGAGGTGTCAGAGGTTATGGGGAGAAGGCAGGAGGATAGGCTTAGGAGGGAGAGATAGATAAGCCATTATTGAATGGTGGAGGGCCGATTGGCCTCATTCTATTCCTATCACATGATCTTATGATCATACCACCTTGGTAAATCTGCAGTCTTGGCACAGAAGATCACTCCTTAACCTTTGCCCACATATCCCTGGTCAATATAATCCTGCTGTCCTGGTATAACTACCGAGCAAACACTACCACCCTCTGCCCTTTGCCCATAGTGCCCTAGCCCCAAACAACCACACCACACTGATATAACTACAGTCCTGGCACGGATTTACCACCCACTGCCCTGTGCCCACACACCCCTGGTCACGATAACTGCATCAGCCTGGCATCAGCAGTGAAGAAAGCGAATGGTATGTTATCATTCATAGCAAAAGGATTTAAGTATAGGAGCAGGGAGGTTCTACTGCAGTTGTACAGGGTCTTGGTGAGACCACACCTGGAGTATTGCGTACAGTTTTGGTCTCCTAATCTGAGGAAAGACATTCTTGCCATAGAGGGAGTACAGAGAAGGTTCACCAGACTGATTCCTGGGATGTCAGGACTTTCATATGAAGAAAGACTGGATAGACTCGGTTGTACTTGCTAGAATTTAGAAGATTGAGGGGGAATCTTATAGAAACTTACAAAATTCTTAAGGGGTTGGACAGGCTAGATGCAGGAAGATTGTTCCCGATGTTGGGGAAGTCCAGAACAAGGGGTCACAGTTTAAGGATTAGGGGGAAGTCTTTTAAGACCGAGATGAGAAAAATATTTTTCACACGGAGAGTGGTGAATCTGTGGAATTCTCTGCCACAGAAGGTAGTTGAGGCCAGTTCATTGCCTTTATTTAAGAGGGAGTTAGATGTGTCCCTTGAGGCTAAAGGGCTCAGGAGGTATGGAGAGAAGGCAGGTACAGGATACTGAGTTGGATGATCAGCCATGATCATATTGAATGGCGGTGCAGGCTCGAACGGCCAAATGGCCTACTCCTGCACCTATTTTCTATGTTTTTATGTTTCTATCATAAAGCTATTTGTTTGGGGGACAAAGAAGATGCACATATGATCTTCAAAATTAAGTTTCAAAAATGTAGGTCTGACAGTAATTAATCCATGAAGGAATACAGGAATTATCTTTATCAAGTAAGTAAGTTAATTTGCCAAGTATTCACATGAAAGGAATTTGCCTTGGTGCTCTGCTCACAAGTAACAACATGGCATACAGTGACAGTTACGAATGACTCAGAAAACACTAAACATTAATAATAATCTTTGTAGGGTTTTCACAGACGACACAAATGAACAAACACATATAAGGAGCCGTATATCGTGGCCGCCATCATCGGTGCCAGCAGCAAAGGATATGAATGTAAAATGTGCTACCTCAATAAGTGGTTGAAAGAAACAGAAAATGTTTACATTTAAGGGGAAGCTGGATCAGTGCGAGAGAGGGGAAAGGATATATGGTGTCATAGTAGGATGAGGAGAGGTAAGATGGGAAATGATTCATAGAACCTAGCAGTGCCGAACAGGAATAGGGGCTTTGGCTCACTCTGTCTGTGCCGAACATGATGCTAACTCTGATAACCCTTGTCTGCCTGATATAATCCATATCCCTCCATTCTTTGCATATCTATGTGTCTATCTAAAAGTCTCTTAAATTCCAAAATCATGTATGCCTCACGCACCACACCCAGCAGCGAGTTCCAAGCACTCACCATTCTGTGCATAAGAAACCTTGCCTGCACATCTCCTTTAAACATTACCCATTGCACCTTAAAGCTATTACGTATAGTAGTTGATATTTCCATCCTGGGAAAAAGTTTCTAACTGTCTACCCTATCTGTGCCTCTCATTATTTCATATACTTCGATCAAGTCTCTGCTGAACCTCCGATATTCTGGAGAAAACAATCCAAGTGTGTCCAACCTCTCCCTGCAGCTAATACCCCCATTGCCCAGGCATCATTCTGGTAAGACTCCACTGCATCTATTCTAAAGCCTCCATATCCTTTCTGTCACGGGGCAACCAGATCTGCAGGCAATTCTCCAAATGTGACTTAATCAAAGTCATTCATCATGACTCCACATCCACACATGTGGTACACAAATACCTGCATGTACTGACTAAGTCAGATTACCTGCTGCTGTTGGTCTTACGTGACTGCCTAATATATACACACCATCATTGCATGGGAGTGGCACACCCTCGACACACTGTAAGAAAGGGCATTTGGCCTACTGAGGTCCTGTAGCCCATTCTTGTAGGTAACCTTGGGAATTTAGCACTTTTAATTCATATTGTCACCATTCACTTCACATCAATTGCAAAGAATATCTATATTTACTATGTGGTTTGTTATTGAACAATTTATGATTACCCTTCTGCACCACAAAAGCAATCTGAAACATCTGACATTCTGTTCTAGGTTTCAGCCTACTTAGCTTTTTTGATTTCTGGAATTCACAGTTGCATCTCTTACCACTTTCTCCATGCACAGTGTAATATCTGCTCATCATGGTGATCTTGAGCTCTCTCACTGAAACAGTGGCATAAGTCACAGGAGATGCATAGGAGTACCCCCTACCAAAGAATGATACACTGATGCACCCAAGTTATTGCAAGGCTCTTTTATGGTAGACACGCAGAGCTCCTTGATTTCAGAAGCAATGGCTATGTCTCATTGTCTCATCTTATGTAATTGCTGAATGTTGCTGCCAATTTGAAGTTAACTATCTGTTCTCGTGTCATTTCATGCAAAGAGCTATCTTTGTTCTACTCTCACTGAGCAGCAAATCTGTTAATCCCTTCCATATGTGGCACAGTCGCGCAGCTGGCAGAGCTTCTGCCTCACAGCGCTAGGGACCGTGTCCGATCCTGACCTTGGGTGCTCTGTGGAGATTGCACGTTCTCCCTAAGATTGAGGTGGGTTTCCACTGGCTGCTCCAGATTCCTCCCACATCCCAAAGATGTGCAGAATTGTAGGTTACATTTGTCTCTATAAATTGCCCCTAGTGTGTAGGGAGTTGATGGGAAAGTGGGATAATATAGAACTTGTGTGAATGGGTGATCGATGGTCAGCCTGGATCCTTGGGAGAGGGGATCGAGGCATAGGAGGCGAAGGGCCTGTATCCATGCTGTATATCTAAATATGTGCAAGTTCCAGGAGTATATCGAATATAGGGTGCCCAAACCTACCAGAGAAGCACATGATCCAATGTTAGCTGTGCCTTTTGGTTGAGACTAAAGCTGCCCCCAGTGTTGTCAATGTTATTAGCCAACAACAGTGCAGACACTATTCGCTTTAACCTAACCATACACCATTGAAACAGCTGGCTGCTCAGTCCAGAGCACATTCTCTTATTGATGTGTTTAAAAAAAGGCATTCTACCATAGCTTCTGATGTTGATAGAACTCAGAAGGAACAATCAGCTCATCTCTTATCACCACTTTGGATTTATAAAGAGAACAAAAAACTAAACTAAATGACTGTGGCTGGTTGTCTATCAAATGCATGCCCTCATTCTCTCCATACATACCCTTGCTGTCTTTTATGTATAGCCAGAGACTGGATATCAAGTATCCCAACAGACTTTGGGAGCATGCTACGAGCTAGAGAGAAATAGAGCAAAATGCTGGAGCCAGGAAAACAAAGGAGCACAGTGAAAACAGTGATGTGATTGATATCTGGTGGTAGCAGCACTGAAGGCAACTTCATGGCTCCGCAGTGTGGCCTTGAGAAGTTAAGGTGCCTGGAATGGCCATTTTGTAAATTAATTGTATAATGAGAAGGAGATATGAACAGGCAATGCAATTAAGAACTCTCTAGCCTGATAAGGAACGAAGATGTGTTTTGTTTATTCAGCCCTAGGAGGAGTGACAACTTGAAATAATTGACTTCGTAGTTATGAGAGCCTTGGGTAAGAACAAAGGCTTCCTTTCAAAGATGGAAGGAAAAATAGTATAAAAAAGGCTGTCGGAGACATCGGCAGCGATAACCTGGGAACAGCCATCGCAAGAAGGGACCCGAGTTCGAAACTCAGAAGACTACCCCCTACCAAAGAATGAATCTAGCCAATTCACCATCAACAACACCACAGTCACATTTGTGAAGTATTTTAAGTTCCTTGGAACCATCATCTCCTGGGACCTTAAATGGGGGGGCCACCACCGAATCCACAGTCAAAAAAACCCAACAGAGGATGTACTTCCTGTGGCAACTGAGGAAACACAATCTGCCACAGGCAATGATGGTCCAAATGCAGACTGCCATCGTACAGTCTGTCCTCACCTTCTCCAAGCATGGTCCTGTTTGGCTCAGCCACCAAGCATGATATCCGGACGCTGCAGCGAATCGTCCGATCAGTTGGTTGCAACCCTCCTCCCATTGACAAACTGCACACTGCAAGGGCCAGGAAGTGAGCAGGTAAGATCATCTCTGACCATTGGCTCCGGTATTTTATATCATTCACATGTTTGAACTATAATGTTTTATTCTTAATGTTTTAATGTTTTATGTTTTATTCTTAATTGTTTACTGTATGTGGTGTTGTTACTTGCGAGCAGAGCACCAAGGAAAATTCCTTGTATGTATACATACTTGGCCAATAAACATTAATTCATTCATACAGGAAATATCTCAATCCAAATCATGAGTTTTGTGATTTTGTTTCAAAAGCGGTAATTGAAATAGTAAAGTAAATGAGAAGTTAATAGTAATCAATGGTTTGCATGCATGCTTAATTTACTCAAGTGTAAATAAAGATTAAGTTGTACTGAACCTTGGTTCAGACGCTTTTGTTCAACACTTCAGCTGATCTCCTGTATAGGTAATAGGGTCAACATGTGTCAAGAACCCGTCTCCTCCTTAAATAGATTCAGTATGTTGGCATCCACAGCCTCCGATGATCGAGAATTGTAGCTTCACCCAGTGAAGAAATGTCTCCACAGCTCAGTCCCACATTTTTCCCCATTATGCCAAGATGGTGACCCCTGATTCTAGACCACTAATAATAATATCTTTTATTGTCATTACACATAAGTGCAACGAGATTTGGTTTGCAACTTCGAGATTTCGGTTAGCTACCCTCGAGAACAAGGTTTGTAAAAACGAACATTTGACCAGTAACATCAACACAGACTAAAGTGCGAGGCCGGAGGAGACAGTCCATGGGGGTGGGGGGTGGGGGGTGGGGTAGTACTCAGCAGGGCCGGCTCAGAGCCGCTATAGCTCTGGGAATGAAGCTGTTCCTGAGTCTGGTAGTGTGGGCGTAGAAGGCCTTGTAATGTCTGCCGGAAGGGAGTAGTTTGAACAGTCCATTACAAGGGTGAGAGGAGTCTTTATGGATGTTGACGGCCTTCCTGAGGCACCGTGTGTGGTAGATGCCCTCCAAGGCTGGTAGCTGTGTCCCAATAATCTGTTGCGCTCTGTGGACAACGCGCTGAAGAGCACTCCTCTCCGCCTCCGTGCAGCTGAGATACCACACAGAGACGCCATATGTTAGTATGCTCTCTGTGGTGCAGCGGTAGAAGGTCATCAGCAGCTGTTGAGGCAGACCAGTCTGTTTCAATGTTCTCAGGAAGAACAGTCGTTGCTGTGCTTTTTTGACCAGTGCAGCGGTGTTGGTGGACTATGTGAGGTCCTCTGAGATGTGAGTGCCCAGAAACCTGAAGCTAGACACTCTCTCCACACTGTTTCCGTAGATGGAGATTGGGGCGTATTCCCCATTCTGTGACCTCCTGAAGTCGATAATCAGCTCCTTGGTCTTGGAGGTGTTTAGCGACAAGTAGTTCCGTGAGCACCAGTCCGCCAGGTTCTGCACCTGCGCTCTATAATTTGTTTCATCATCGTTGGTGATCAGCCCGATTACCGTTGCGTCGTCTGCAAATTTGACAATGGTGTTGTTGTCAAATGCAGGGACACAGTCGTGGGTGAAGAGGGGCTCAGTACACGGCCCTGTGGTGTGCCGGTGCTCAGGGTGATAGTGGAGGACATGTGAGGCCCCAGTCTCACTGCCTGCGGTCGCTCAGTCAGAAAATTCAGGATCCAATCGCATATCAGTGAGCTGAGGCCTAGCTGGTGGAGTGTGGTGGTGAGCTTGGTGGGGATGACCATATTGAAGGCAGATCTATAGTCAATGAAGAGCATCCTAGTGAGGGTTAACATCCCTCCCACATCCTCGTTTCCCTGCAAAGAGCTGGAAGGTTAACTGGCCCATGTAAATGAAACTTTACTTGAGACCAATGGCAAGTAGAATCAAAGTGGAGTTAGCACGTCAGTGACAAGTTAGCACAAGTGGGCGGCACAGTGGCGAAGCAGTAGAGCTGCTGCCTTACAGGGCTGGAGAAGCGGGTTCGATCCTGACCTTAGGTGTTGTCTGTACAGAGACCTTGCATCAGGACTGAGATCGCAGAAAAGAGATAGCAATCCGTGAGAGGATGAGACAGGGGCAGGTTGCCAATAGATGTACAGGAGAGGTGATGGATGATGTCAGATGGAGGGGCAGGGGGAGTTGAAGATGGAGACAGGCGTATGTAGGGAAGAAGTAGAGAAAATATAAAAGAAAGATGGATCCGGGGGAGGGAGGCCAGGGGGCGGTGAACGTGGAAACAACTAATGGAAGGTAATAAACGTGAATATAAAAGTTCCCAGTGCTGGAATTTAGCAAGTAAGAAAGGTGATGATGCGAAACATGTAATTTTGAAGCTACTCTGATATTGCCAGGACTTGAGAGCCTAAGCTATAGCGAGATGTTGGGAAGGCTAGGACTTTGTTCCTTGGAGTGCAGGAGGCAGAAGGTTGATTTAATAGAGGTGTGTAAAATCACATGGAGACTAGATAGAGTAAATGCACCCATTCCTTCACCCAGGTTAGGGGAATCAAGAACCAGAGGACATAGTTTAAGATGAGAGGGGAAAGATTTAATCGGAACATGAGGGGCCACTTTTTCACGGCGTTGGATAAATGGAATGAGCTGCCAGTGGAGGTAGTTGAGGCAGTACTATAACAACATTTAAAAGACATTTGGACAGACACATGGATAGGAAAGGTTTGGAGGGATACGGGCCAAATGCAGTCAGGTGGGACCAGTGCAGATGGGGCATCTGGGTTGGTATGGACAAGTTGGGCTGAAGGCCTGTTTCTATGCTGTATGACTCTGTTCTTTACTGGGTTAAAGATGCTTTATTTTGCACATACTATGTGGTCTACTAAACAATGGGAGGAAAGGAAATGCAGTCAATTTATTGGTATAGCCTCCCTGTTGAATGAAGATTCTGCATTCATATCACCTGTGCTAAAATACTTTTGAGGCAATTCAGTGTCAAAGCTACTTTATAAATAATTGATCTCTTTCCTTTAAATCATCACACAAACATTCACTAAGGTGAATTTCAAGAGAATTTTTGTTAATTAATAGAGGTCTGAAAACATAGTTGGAGTGGTGAGAGTTTTTCCAAGCTTAGCACTATCAGTTTTAGTGATTCCTTAAGTGCTCGGGTGGTACTTTAGTCATTTGATTAACAGAGGCACTGCAGTATCGAGATGACTTATCCAGTGAGGTAGAGAGAGGAAAAGGAAACTGGCAAAGCAACTAATATCTGTCAGCAAATCTAGCAAGTGACAAAGTGGCCTGGCCATGAACCAGCTCAGGAATGAAAAAGAACAGACAGCTGAAAATGACACAGAAATATCAAGCTTCTGACGGAAACGTCATTTGAATTCAATTTTATTTTCATTTTGTTTTAATCAGTTCTCCTTCTGCACATTAAGGAGGAAACCCTTAGATAGATCAGCCATGATTGAATAGCGGAGTATATTTGATGGGCCGAATGGCCTAATTCTGCTCCTATCACTTATGATCTAATGAACCCATGTGGTCACAGGGAAAATGTGCAAACTCCACACATGGATCAGCCAAGGACAGGAATGAACCCTGGTCCCTGGCACTGCAAGGCAGTAGCACTATTAGCTGCGCCTCTGTGCCGCCCGAAATTGGAGGCATAATGAGAATAATTTCAACAATGGGACTGACAAATGCTGGTTCTTCACCAATGAAACAAATCTTATCGCTTGCTGAGAGATAATTTCATTTGCCCTGCTGGCACAATCCCCAGAATATCTTTAAATGGTTTTTACCAACATCACAAACTGCACCTGCTCCTTGTTTACTGAAAGGTTTGAAGTTCGGCAGAACCTTTTATTTTTGTTTTGAATTGTTTTACAATGGCCAACAGTAAGATAAAGAGTTCCATTGTAAGTAGTCTATCTCTTAACACCAGGTTCTCATAGTTAACATACATAGAGCTTTTAGGGAACATACTCGTCTATATCAAGAGGAAATGGCACCATTCCTGGAGTTAAACTCTTGTTTAATGTTTAACAAAATGACCTAGTAAACATGGGATTTTTCATCATGACAGGGCCAGGGACATTAGGGTCGTTGAATCTCCCAGAGGAATGCATTGTACAACAACCAATGACAAATTCCAAGTACTGAAGAAATTTGAAAGGTAGAAAATAATTTAAATAACAGCAATCTGTAATAGCAGGCAGAGTGTGATTTACAGATGACCTCTTAGTGGTCATTCATCTAAGCTGTCCTTGGGATAAGGTTAAAAGTTACAAGTTGGAAGGGATTCAACTTCCCCCATCTTTATAAAAATGCTACCTGTACATTGATGATACTAAGAAAAAAAGACACCCTAAAATAATTGACGCTATTTACCTCTGCACAGACTTAGGAGGATTACACGAAAACAGAGCACAAATCAATTATTTGCAATGTTTGGTCCCACTTGAGACTTACTGCAGGACAAGTACCAAGGAAAATGTCAAAACTGTGTAAAAAGGGAATTCAAATCAATCTTTAGAACAACATAAATTATGACTAAATAAAACTAACAATCTCCGGTGAAGTTTTATTCCAGCGTTTCCATGTCTTAACAGGAAGATATTTTCCCTTCTGAAAATGGTTGTCTGAAATCATTTTAGAAAATTCTTGATGAGAAGTAACTCAGGCCAATTATGGGCTAAATAGTAAAGTGTTGACTCAAGCTGTGCAATATGAGACCAGGTATCCTGTAATCCTTTGCTTCAACCCTGTCAGGTCTTTTATCAGAGCATCCTTGTTTTAGAGTCATGGAGTCTTCCAGCATTAAACAGGCCCTTTGGCCCATGCCAACCAAGTTGCCCCATCTACACTAGTTCCATCTGTTTGAATATACCTCATATCTCTCTAAACCTTTCTGATCCATGCACCTGTCCAAAATGCCTTTTAAATATTGTATGGTATCTGCCTCAACTATCCCGTCTGGCAGCCTGTTCCATATATACACCAACCTTTATGTGAAGAAATTGCCCTCAGGTTCCTAGTAAATCTTTCCCCTCTCACTTTAAACCTATGCCCTCTGATTGTTGGTTCTTCTACTCGGGGAAAAAATACTCTGTGCATTTACTCCTTCTATTTCCCTCATGTTCTTATACATCTCCATATGATCACCACTTATCATCTTGCGCACCAAGGATGAAAGTCCTAGCCTGCCCAACCTTGCAGAGTAGAAATGGGAGGATATTGCAGATAGAGTAGAAATAGGAGGATATTGCAGATTAATACGTGGCTTGAAAAATGGTGCAAGGGGGAGGGATTCAAGTTTTTAGGGCACTGGAACCATTTCTGGGGGAGGTGGGACCAGTACAAACAGGACGGTCTGCACCTGGGCTGGAATGGAACCAATGTACTTGGGGGAGTGTTTGCTAGTGCTGTCGGGGAGGATTTAAACTAATGTGGCAGGGTGATGGGTACAAGAGCAGAGAGGCAGGTGGGTGTAAAACCAGGGTGGAAGCAATAGGGAGCAAGGTGAAAACTAAAAGTGGCAGGCAGACAAAACCAGGGCAAAAATCAAAAAGGGCCACTTCTCAACAAAATTGTATAAGGGGTAAGAGCGTTGTAAAAACAAGCATGAAGGCTTTGTGTCTCAATGCAAGGAGTATTCGTAATAAGGTGGATGAGTTGAACGTGCAGATGGCTATTAATGAGTATGATATAGTTGGGATCACGGAGACATGGCTCCAGCGTGACCAAGGCTGGGAGCTGAACATCCAGGGCTATTCAATATTCAGGAGGGATAGAGAGAAAGGAAAGAATGTGGGGTAGCGTTGCTGGTTAGAGAGGAGATTAACGCAATGGAAAAGAAGGACATTAGCTTGGAGCATATGGAATTGGTATGGGTAGAGCTGCAAAACACTAAGGGGCAGAAAACGCTAGTGGGAGTTGTGCACAGGCCACCTAACAGTAGTAGTGAAGTTGGGGATGGTATCAAACAGGAAATTAGAAATGCATGCGACAAAGGCAAAACAGTTATAATGGGTGACTTCAATCTACATATAGATTGGGTGAATCAAATTGGCAGGGGCGCTGAGGAAGAGGATTTTTTGGAAAGTATGCGGGATAGTTATCTAAATGAACATATAGAGGAGCCAATGAGAGAGCAGGCTATTTTAGACTGGGTATTAGGTAATGAGGAAGGGTTAGGTAGCAGTCTTATTGTGCGTGCCCCCTTGGGCAAGAGTGACCATAATATGGTCGAGTTCTTCATTAGGATGGAGAGTGATATTGTTAATTCAGAAACAATGGTTCTGAACTTAAGGAAAGTTAACTTTGAGGGTATGAGACGTGAATTGGCCAAGATTGACTGGCAATCAATTCTAAAAGGGTTGACGGTGGATACGCAATGGAAGACATTTAAAGACTGCATGGATGAACTACAAAAAGTGTTCATCCCAGTTTGGCAAAAGAATAGATCAGGGAAGGTAGTGCATCTGTGGATAACAAGGGAAATCAGGGATAGTATCAAAGCAAAGGATGATGCGTACAAAGTAGCCAGAAAAAGCAGCATACCAGAGGACTGGGAGAAATTCAGAGACCAGCAGAGAAGGACAAAGGGCTTGGTTAGGAAAGGAAAAATAGATTATGAAAGAAAACTGGCAGGGAACATAAAAACTGACTGCAAAAGTTTTTATAGATATGTGAAGAGAAAGAGATTAGTTAAAACAAATGTAGGTCCCTTGCAGTCAGAAACAGGTGAGTTGATCATGGGGAACAAGGATATGGCGGACCAATTGAATAACTACTTTGGTTCCGTCTTCACTAAGGAAGACATAAATAATCTGCCGGAAATAGCAGGGGACTGCTGGTCAAAGGAGGACTTGAGTGAAATCCAGGTTAGTCGGAAAGTGGTGTTGGGTAAATTGAATGGATTAAAGGCCGATAAATCCCCAGGGCCAGATAGGCTGCATCCTAGAGTACTTAAGGAAGTAGCTCCAGAAATAGTAGATGCATTAGTGATAATCTTTCAAAACTCTTTAGATTCTGGAGTAGTTCCTGAGGATTGGAGGGTAGCAAACGTAACCCCTCTTTTTAAGAAGGGGGGGAGAGAGAAAACAGGGAATTACAGACCAGTTAGTCTAACATCGGTAGTGGGGAAACTGCTGGAGTCAGTTATTAGAGATGGGATAGCAGCACATTTGGAAAGTGGTGAAATCATTGGACAAAGTCAGCATGGATTTACAAAAGGTAAATCATGTCTGATGAATCTTGTGGAATTTTTCGAGAATGTAACTAGTAGCGTGGATAGGGGAGAACCAGTGGATGTGGTGTATCTGGACTTCCAGAAGGCTTTCGACAAGGTCCCACATAAGAGATTAGTATAAAAACTTAAAGCATACGGCATTGGGGGTTCAGTATTGATGTGATTAGAGAACTGGCTGGCAAACAGGAAGCAAAGAGTAGGAGTAAACGGGTCGTTTTCACAATGGCAGGCAGTGACTAGTGGGGTACTGCAAGGCTCAGTGCTGGGATTCCAGCTATTTACAATATACATTAATGATCTGGATGAGGGAATTGAAGGCAATATCTCCAAGTTTGCGGATGACACTAAGCTGGGGCGCAGTGTTAGCTGTGAGGAGGATGCTAGGAGACTGCAAGGTGACTTGGATAGGCTGGGTGAGTGGGCAAATGCTTGGCAGATGCAGTATAATGTGGATAAATGTGAGGTTATCCACTTTGGCGGCAAAAATAGGAAAACAGACTAGTATCTAAATGGAGGCCGATTGGGAAAAGGGGAGATGCAGCGCGACCTGGTGTCATGGTACACCAGTCATTGAAAGTCGTCAGGCAGTGAAGAAAGCGAATGGTATGTTAGCTTACATAGCAAAAGGATTTGAGTATAGGAGCAGGGAGGTTCTACTTCAGTTGTATAGGGTCTTGGTGAGACCACACCTGGAGTATTGCATACAGTTCTGGTCTCCAAATCTAAGGAAGGACATTATTGCCATAGAGGGAGTGCAGAGAAGGTTCACCAGACTGATTCCTGGGATGTCAGGACTGTCTTATGAAGAAAGACTGCATAGACTTGGTTTATACTCTCTAGAATTTAGGAGATTGAGAGGGGATCTTATGGAAACGTACAAAATTCTTAAGGGGTTGGACAGGCTAGATGCAGAAAGATTGTTCCCGATGTTGGGGAGGTCCAGGACAAGGGGTCACAGCTTAAGGATAAGGGGGAAATCCTTTAGGACCGAGATGAGAAGGACTTTTTTCACACAGAGAGTGGTGGGTCTCTGGAACTCTCTGCCACAGAGGGTAGTTGAGGCCAGTTCATTGGCTATATTTAAGAGGGAGTTAGATGTGGCCCTTGTGGCTAAGGGGATCAGAGGGTATGGAGAGAAGGCAGGTACGGGATACTGAGTTGGATGATCAGTCATGATCATATTGAATGGCGGTGCAGGCTCGAGGGGCCGAATGGCCTACTCCTGCACCTAATTTCTATGTTTCTATGTAGCTCAGGCCCCCAAAATCTTTTTTCACTATTTTTTTGTTTTATTTGAGATTTCCTGTGTTTTGTAGGTATTTCCCAATAAAACAACAGGTTTGTTGGCTTTGCCTTATTGGATAGACAAGTTATGCAAATAACGTATCATGTATGTTTCAGATATATATTTTCAATCTTTTTTCTGTCCTGGGCTACTGCAAGCTATGAACTGTTATTCATAGACACAGCCAATAACCTCCACACCAAAGCGCAAGGGATTTTATTTTCTCCAGTGATACACAAACAAATGTGTCTGTGTACGAGCCCATGGTGTATCATTTGCTTATTTCATGATTTAATGAGAGTATTAACTGAGAAAATAAAGTAACTTTATACATTTGCATCAACCACTGTGCTACTGGAGCTCTTCACAAGTAATATATATTGCAGAGTGAAATTATATTTCATAAAATAATCAATTTAGGTTTGGGTTTAGGTTTTGTTATCGTCACATGTATCGAGCTACAATGAAAAACTGTTTTGCATGCTGTCCATTCAGGTCAGATAATCAATGGTTCAATAGTTACTATAAATACTATACCACCCTGGCACAGCTCGGCGGTCTGGTGGCACAGTGGTATAGTTGCTGCCTTACAGCGCCAGAGACCCAGGTTCGATCCTGACGATAGGTGCTGTCTGTATGGAGTTTGCACGTTCTCTCTGTGACCTGCGTGGGTTTTCTCCAGGTGCTCCGGTTTCCTCCCATGCTTCAAGGATGT
Organism: Raja brachyura; assembly: GCA_963514005.1. The sequence goes on from OY740790.1 coordinate 28,397,553, forward strand.
ACAGGTTTGTTGGGTAATTGGCTTAGTAAAATTGTAAATAGTCTCCAGTGTGTAGGATAGTGTTAGTGTGCGGGGATTGCAGGTTGGTGCGGATTCGGTGCGCCGAAGGGCACGTTTCCGCGCTATATCTCTAAACTAAAAAAATTGACGTGTGGTTGATAATCTATACATTGCATGAAAGTGTTAAATAATGTAATTTCAAGGTCTTCATTTGTGTTGCAAAAATCATTAACTTAATCAATAGCTGACATTCAAGGTGAAAATGTGAATAGAATATGGAAGTACTTTATACAGATGTTAGTAAATTTCCATTGGCAGACACTGTGATTAAATGCAAGCAGCAATTGAGGGGGATAGTTAATAAGATGCAATACCTCTTTGTCACACTATGGGGCTGGTTAATAACGATAGCTTACATCTTGGTACCTCTGAACAAAAGGGCTAACTCATTCCTAGTCATGACAATCCAGCAGTGATTATTCCCTGCTTATTTTCCAAGCAACCAATTACTTAGCGACTCCGTCAGCATCCATTAACTTCACAATCTGCATTGGCCACCAGTATCAGAGAGTCACCCGGATAAAAGTTTGTTGACACACTTGGAAACCATCTCACAAATTGAACTGAACATGATCCTTGAGCCACCCAGGGCACATGAGGGCTGCTGAATATGTGACCTACATAATTATAAGCTCAAAGATAGACACAAAAGGCTGGAGTAACTCAGTAGGACAGGCAGCATCTCTGGAGAGAAGGAATTTGTGATATTTCAGGTCAAGACCCTTCTTCAGAAGCTCAAGAGGAGCAACAATATGAAGCTACTAGACTAAATGGGACCCGTTGGGTCCCAGCATCACATGGGAGGGCTGGTCCCCCAACGCAATTTTCCACCTCTCCACCAATTCCAATATTGGGACCAGTGGGGGGGCTTTCTGGAGCACTAGTATGGGTGTTGTGGGCTGAAGGGTTTCCAGTTTCCAATGGATTATTGTGCTGGCAGCTCACTCACTCACGAATGGTGGGCTGGCAGTTGACGCCGGCTATTTCTTGAAATTCCATTTCAAGCAGGGTGCAAGACCACCAAATTCAAGTGCAGTTTCCGACCACTTCAAGCAGGATGCAAGGCCACCAAATTCAAGTGCAGTTTCCGACCACTTCAAGCAGGGTGCAAGGCCACTGAAGACAGCGAGTCGTGACCTCTCCCTCCTCCATCTTGCAGAGACTGAGCCATGCCCACACTTCTGGGTTTTATAGTCCCCCCCTCTCCCACCAGAAGGGGCGTGGCCTTCATGGCATGATTGGCAGGAGAGAGAATCTCAACATTGTTTAAACACTAATAACTCTTTTATTTTTAATCAATGGGAAAAATCATCGGCACTTGATGAGTGGAGGGGGACTCTGAGTAAGATGGCCAAATGTAGTAGCGTTCTTTCTAAAATCAATATAAAGCGCAAACAAGAAGTGGTCAAGATTAGACTTTTAATTATTTAGAAGGCAAGGCAACTTTAATTAGGCAAGGAAACTTTAATTAGGCAAGGAAACTTTAATTAGGCAAGGCAACTTTAATTAGGCAAGGCAACTTTAATTAGGCAAGGCAACTTTAATTAGGCAAGGCAACTTTAATTAGGCAACACAGCTTTAGCATTTCCAAACCAAAGGCAACACAGCTTTAGCATTTCTAAACCAAAGGCAACACAGCTTTAGCATTTCCAAACCAAAGGCAACACAGCTTTAACATTTCCAAACCAAAAGCAACACAACTTTAGCATTTCCATACCAAAGGCAACACAGCTTTAGCTTTTCCAAACTATATTTTCATACCACATTAAGGGCACTGGCAGGTCAGTAAAACCACTCACAGTTTAGTAGACATGTGTTCAGTGTTATTCAGACTGAGAGACATGACCCTCTCGCTCCACCATCTTGCAGAGACTGTCTGAGACACTCAACACTTCTGGGTTTTATAGTCTCTCCGGAAGGGGCGTGGCCTTCAGGAGAGAGAATCTCAGCATTTTTTAAATGCTAATAACTATTATTTTTCATCGATGGGAAAAATCCTCTTGTCCTGCACAGCGGAGGGGGACTCTTAGTAAGATGGCCAAAAATCACAGCTGTAAGTAGCAGCGTTTTTCTAAAATTAATATACAGAACAACAGGAAGTGGTCAAAAGTGGACTTTTAGTAATATAAATAATAAACAAATAAATAAGTGGAATAATTAATGGAGAAATGCAAGGATGTCCAGGTGCAAGTCTTAAATTCTAAAAACCCCCTCGGAGTAAATCACCAGTAACTGGTCCTGGACCACCCATATTGAAGCAATGGGTAAGAAAGCACACCAATGCCTCAACTTCCTTAGAAGCCTTAGGAAGTTCGGCATATCCCCAACATCTCTCACCAACTTGTACAGATGCATGCAGAAAGCATTTGATCAGGAAACATGGTTTGGGAACAGCTCCATCCAAGACCGCCAGAAATTGCAGAGAATTGTGGACGCAGCCCAGACCATAACATAAACCAACCTCCCTACCACTGACTCCATCTACACTTCACGCTGCCTCAGCAAGGCCAGCAGCATAACCAAGGCCAAGTCGCACCCTGGCCACTCCCTCTTCTCCCCTCCAATCAGGCAAGAGGTATAGAAGTGAAAATCATCCAGATTCAGGGACAGTTTCTTCCCAGCTGTTATCAGGCAATAAAATCATCCTACCAACAATTAGGGATCAGTCCTGAGCTGCTATCTACCTCAGTGGAGACTCTCGGACTATCTTTGATCAGACTTTATTAGACTTTATCCTGCACTAAATGTTATTCACGTTATTCCCTTTATCATGGATCTGTACATTCTGGATGGCATGTATTGTCTCTCCGCTAACTGGTTAGCACACAACAAAAGCTTTTCACTGTACCTCGGTAGACTTAACTAAACTGATGTTATTCTTCATGTTTGTATTTGGATGACAAACAATTATGGGGAAAGGCAAAGTTAATTTTGAGAGCATTATTTGTTATTGGTCAATTGCCACATTATCCTGTGTTCTCTAATTAAGAGAAATGTGCAGTGAAGGACATCATCTCTCAGGTGGTGTTCAGTGGCGCAGCTGGTTGAGTTACTGCCTCAAAGCGGCAGAAACCTGGGTTTTATCCTGACCTCAGTTGCTGTCTGTGTGGAGTTTACACGTTCTCCCAGTGATAGTGTGGGATTCCTCTGGGTGTTCCGGTTTCCTCCCACATGCCAAAAATGTGTGGGTTTGCAGGTTAATAGGCCTCTGTAAATTGCCCCTTGTGTATAAGGAGTGGATGATCAGCATGGACTCAGTGAGCTGAAGGACCTGTTTCCATACTTTGCGTATTTCTAAAACTAAAAACTAAAACTAAGGTTCTGTCTCTTTTGATGGATCCCATTCACAAGATGTCGGATCAAGGAAGCCACATCCTTTGAGCAGCCGAATGGTGGATCCCCGTGACTGAATTCAAAGTCCAGCGGATCGTGGCTTCAGCGAGAGCCTGCTGAGCCGATCCCCACGGCCGGACTGAAGACCTGGCAGGTCCTGGCTTCAGGCCGACCCAGTTCCCTTCGACTGAACGGAAGACTTGGGGATTGCGGCCTGCAGGGGAAGTTCGGCGTGCTGCACCCCTGGTCGTTGGACCCGGCAGACCGCCCGCCTGGAAGAGGGAGGCTGCCGCTCTGGCCTCTGCTCGTCTCCTGTGCGCCGGAGATAGGGATGATGGAGCCAGAGATGATGGACACGACGGGGGAGGAGCGAGGCCAGTAGCAGAAGAGAGGGAACCATGGTCAGGCCAATTGTACCCTTGTGGTCGGCTGCGGGACCACCCCCGGGTAACAAAGATGGATTGGCAAGAAGAGGGATGTGGCTTCCAAGGAAGAAGATGGCTGGAGGCCCACAACAGCCTGGGACTTGCTTGGAAAAGGCACCGCTCCTATCAACTTGAGTGTGGACTTGGAAAATGGAGCCAAAACATGGTGACTCTTGCATTCGGGCTAAGTAGACTAGTTCTTAAAGCTTCTTAATTTGGGATGGGGGTTTGGTAATACTCTACTGGTTTGTTTGTAAGCAAAAGTATTTAACTGTGTTAGTATTTGGCACATGTGAGAATAAAAGCACCATTGAGCCATTGACTGGCAAAAGTTATATTCTGCTAACTCAGAGCTATACCTTCAACAAATGGACTGGAGCCTACTCAGCAGAAATGTTTGTCTGTACACCACCAGAGTTTCTAACCCGTTACTTGAACTAACACTGCAGCTGAAAGGAGAATGACTTGCCTGTGATAGAGTATTTGAATTGAAAATGTATGCTCCGCTCATTTTTCTGAAATAGACACAACTGACAGGCATCCTTTCAAGTGTTGGAGATGTCAAGGCAGAATACAACATGAACAATAGCTTCTGAGGATCATGTGTAATTACACGTTGTTACAATTTCCAAGGGAACTAATTAACATGAATAAGGGTGCTTCACTGCCAAAAATAACTAATAGAAGATTTTCTTTCCAAAAGTTATCATGTGAATTTGATGGGACTAATGAAAGGTTTTTTTTTCTGATGAGAATGGTCCAGAGTCCCTGATTACTCTGGTATTCCAACTACACCCAAAATCCAACCACAGACTTGCTGCTCACCGCTTTTGCTTGTGTGATCCTGTGCAAATTACCATGGACATGGCTAGTAATGCAATTACACTTAAATCAGTGAAGTGTTTGTGATGCTCCATGGATCTAATGTATAACGTAGAACAGTACGGCACAGGATCAGGCCCTTCAGCCCACAATGTTTGTGCTGAACAACATGCCAAGATAAACTAAACTCGGCCTGCACATGATCCTTATTCCTCCATTCTCTGCATATCCATGTGAGAACCTAAAAGCTTCTTGAACACCACTGGGATGGCACAGTGGCACAGCGGTAAAGTTGCTGCCTTACAGCTGCCTGAGATCCAGGTTTGATTCTGACCAAGGGTGCTGTCCATTCTCCCTGTGACCACACGGGAGAGATTGTACATTCTCCCTGTGACCACACGGGTTTTTTTTTGATATGCCAGTTTCCTCTCACATTCCAAAGATGTGCAGGATTGCAGGTCAATTGGCTTCTGTAAAGTGTCCCATGTGTGTGTGTTATAGAAATGGTGTGTAGGTGATCATAGATTGGTGCGCTGAAGGCCTGTTTCCATGCTGTATCTCTAAACTAAATTAAACTAAATTAAACTAAACACTATCTTATCAGTAAGGTGAGGAATGTGAGTTCTATCCCTCTTCTAATAATTCTATGTTTCTATGTTTCTAATCAACTCAGTGAATAATAATTGGCCATACTCTCACAATGCACTATTCTTCAATAATATATATTTTTAAATTGCATACAATTTGCGGTCTGAGTGAAATTCCCGGTGCTCTTGGGAAGCGTATTTCTCATGGATTCTGCAAACAGTGGTGACTGGGAATCAAACCCGGGCTGACTAGAGCTGTGCTCACCACTTATCGCCTACTATGAGAATCATATCATAAATGCCAAGTCTTCTGAGGCATAATTTAAGAGGCACTAAACCAGATTAGGAAATTGCAATGCAATTAAAAGACAAGAATTACATTCTTGATAAAGGCATTGTATTTACCTTCACTGACTGAGTGACTAGCCATCATGAGAGGGTTGAATTAATGTTTTGTCCTCTACAGTAAATTAAACAGAACCACTCCTCCAGCAAATCACACCTGTCATGACAATGACATTTGATGGTCTGTGCAACAAGGGCTGCGAAGACAAAATAAATACAACATATACTATTTGCACTCGGCCCTGCCTTTAAATCAGTCAAAACTAGACACTGTTTGCTTGAGTGTTCAAGTGTGTGCCTGTAAGCATGACAGATGCTTCTCCATAGAGATTCAATTAATTGTATCGTATTTTACTTCAAAGGGTAGTTTATGAATGCACCTGAGGTAAAGCAGCACTCTGTATGAAATGTCTCAAAGTGACAAAATCCATTGCCTCTTAAACACCACTGTGTCTAAGGACTTCCTAAAATTTCACCCACAATTACAGTGATTTATGAATGGAATTAAACCCAGGGGTATGGTCTCCCTCCCTGCGGCATTGATGTGTGGGAATGTGGAAGCAGGGGAATAATTTTGCATGTGATAAAAATGATAATCGATTCTTTGCATATCCATGTGCCCATCGAAATACCACCATCTTATCTGTAAGATGTTGAATGGTAATTTTACTTCAGAGTCACGTGAGTGATTACGTGAAGAACCCCGCCTGTCGGCATGCGCGTCATTACGTCTGACGCATGGCGCAGCGACCGGCTGGGAGGAGCAGCGCTTCTCCAGCGGTAAGTTTAAAAAGCCTCAGGTAAGTGTTTAACTTCTCCGAGTTCTCTGCGTCTGGTAATTCTTGTTACAGGAGGACAAGTGCAGATATGAAAAGATCCGGAACAGCGAGGCGAGCTGTGCTGACAATGTCTCAACCCCACGGGAGTGCGGGTAGCGGGCGGCCGTCTAGTTCATCAACGGAGTTGTTGGTTGTTAAACCAACTACCACAGACTTGGTGTCGGAGAACACTGTGCCTACGCCGAAGGAGCGTAAGGCTACCCTAAAGTATGTCCGGCCGATAGACTCAGACGAGTTCGGCCAAGAGGGTTCGACCCTACAAATGGATACCGCGGAACAGGTATCCAGGATGGAGCTCCTGTTGGAGAGGATGCTCCATCCAGAATGCCAGCCTCTCCAAGAACCCGTGGCCGGGCTGCCAAGTATTTTCCTCCAGGACGAGGAAAGTATACCGGGTCAGATGGAATCTGACGTTGATTCACAGGGTTCAGCAATAGAGGCTGCCCCACGGGACGAGCTGCAAGCGCCAGAGGTCCCATTCCTGGCGGCCAGGTTTGCCGTCCCTACAGACTCTGGCGAGCTGCTTGGAGAGGAGCTGGCTGCCAGCATAAATTACCTGGCTTCCCACCAGCTCCAGGAGCTGGCTATGGACACTACTGCCAAAAAGTATGAGATCCCCGAGAACTGTATCCTGCTGAAGGTGCCGACAGTTAATCATGCCATTTGGGGCCATATGGGGGCAAGCATCCGAGCACAGGAGATTAAACTGCAGCGGGTGCTCAAGCTCTTGGCGTCGGGAATAACGGCTTTTGGTAGGTTGGTGGATGGTGGGACCCTGACTGAAGTTCAGCAGGATGCCCTATCTCTTATGTGCAATGTGCACTTTGAGATTGTCTCAGAAAGAGCGCCATCTGCCGCACCATTAATCCCAGGTTTGCTGCCTTATGCAAGCCAGGCACTGTCCAGCCGCCGAATTTATTATTTGGAGAAGACCTGGCCAAAAGGGTAAAGGAGCTGGACGATGAAGCCAAGACCGTCGGGCTTATCAAGGCGCCAGTAACCAACAGAACTCTCCGAAGGCAATACCCCTATAAGCGGTTTGCGGAAACCAGGCTGGGCAAGGACCAAGCCAACCATTTAATGCCCGCAACTGGCGCTCCCCAGCAGGAGCAAGGGGAAACATGCCTTTACAACCCAGGACCAGGCAAAGAGCACCGGTAACCATGGGGGTAGGTGGGTCTGGCTCCTGTCGAAACATATTGCGAGATAATTGCCTACCAATTGGAGGGAGGTTACACAGCTTTCTAGGAGAATGGTGTAAAATAACCTCAAATGTGTTTATATTGCAGAGTATTCAAGGGTTTAAAATTGAATTTATTCCTACCCTGTGTCCACCCACCCAGCACAAACTAAAACGGGCAGTCATCTTCTCACAAAAAGAGAATTTGATGATACAAGCTGAAATAGCAAAACTATGCCTCAAGGGAGTAATTCAGACCCATCAGTTCGTATCTAATGTGTTCCCTAGACCAAAGAAGGATGGTGGGTGTAGAATGATATTGGATTTAACAGGACTTATTCCGTTTGTGCAGTATCAACATTTTAAAATGGAAACGTTTGTTACTGCCAAGCTTCTGCTTTCCAGGGGGTGTTATATGGCATGTATAGATCTCCAAGATGCGTATTATTCAGTGCCTGTTCATAAGGACTATCGCAGACATTTGAAATTTAACTGGATGGGACAATTGTGGCAGTTTCGAGGTCTACCTAATGGGTTAACCTCAGCCCCTCGCTTATTTACTAAATTGCTAAAACCAGTACTTGGGTTAGTACGATCACAAGGCTATATAATCATGGCCTATTTAGATGATATTCTAATCATTGGAAACACCTTTGACAAAGCTGAATTATCAGTCTCAGTTGTTAAACTGATGGTGCAGAGGCTAGGTTTCATTGTCCACCCAGTTAAATCGAAATTGGTGCCTGTTAACATATTTGACTATCTGGGTTTCACAGTTGATTCCAATCATATGTCGGTAACTCTGCCCCGGGGCAAGAGAGTAGATTTAATTGAAGGCTGTATCAACCTCTTAAAGGCAAAATCACCTTCAATTAAACAGGTTGCAAGCTTAATTGGTAAATTGGTAGCAGCCTTTCCAGCAGTCCAATATGGACCTTTGCATTATCAGCATTTACAGTGAGCAAAGGTACAGGTATTGAGAATACATGCAAACCATTACAACGGCCCATGCACTTACCATCTGAAGCCATCACAATCGAGATACAGTGGTGGATTAAAAGCATATTAAATTGTTATGGCACAATTTTGACAAAAGCACCATCACTTATTTTACAGACTGATGTCAGTGCCCTAGGTTGGGGGTGCTACTGATACCAGATCTAGTTGTGGTGGCAGATGGGATATGGATGAGGCACAGATTCTCCAATCACATGGAATTGATTATTTAGAACTGTTAGGAGTGTTCTGCGGGTTCAAAGCTTATTGTACCACCAAGCATCACTTACATGTTCAGTTGCAGATTGACAACACTACGGCAGTGGCGTATGTCAATCATATGGGTGGAATCAAGTCAAAATCATGTGATGGATTGGCTAACACTAATTGGCACTGGTGCATAAAACAGAATATTTGGATTTCAGCTGTCTACTTGCCAGGCAGACACCAGGTCACGCAAATTCAACGACAACACCGAGTGGATGTTGAATCGTGAAGTATTTGGTGAAATTGTCCTTCGGTATGGGATGCCAGATATCAATTTGTGTGCATCCAGACTTAATCACCAGGTACCGAAGTATGTTTCATGGGAACCAGACCCAGGGGCAGCGGCAGTGGCAGTAAATGCATTCTCACTGCACTGGGGCTGAATGTTTTTATAATGTTTTTCCACCCTTAGAAACATAGAAACATAGAAATTAGGTGCAGGAGTAGGCCATTTGGCCCTTCGAGCCTGCACCGCCATTCAATATGATCATGGCTGATCATCCAACTCAGTATCCCGTACCTGCCTTCTTTCCATATCCTCTGATCCCCTTAGCCTCAAGGGCCACATCTAACTCCCTCTTAAATATAGCCAATGAACTGGCCTCAACTACCCTCTGTGGTAGAGAGTTCCAGAGACCCACCACTCTCTGTGCGAAAAAAGTCCTTCTCATCTCAGTCCTAAAGGATTTCCCCCTTATCCTTAAGCTGTGACCCCTTGTCCTGGACCTCCCCAACATTGGGAACAATCTTCCTGCATCTAGCCTGTCCAACCCCTTAAGAATTTTTTAAGTTTCTATAAGATCCCCTCTCAATCTCCTAAATTCTAGAGAGTATAAACCAAGTCTATGCAGTCTTTCTTCATAAGACAGTCCTGACATCCCAGGAATCAGTCTGGTGAACCTTCTCTGCACTCCCTCTATGGCAATAATGTCCTTCCTCAGATTTGGAGACCAGAACTGTACGCAATACTCCAGATGTGGTCTCACCAAGACCCTATACAACTGAAGTAGAATCTCCCTGCTCCTATACTCAAATCCTTTTACTATGAAAGCTAACATACCATTCGCTTTCTTCACTGCCTGCTGCACCTGCATGCCTACTTTCAATGACTGGTGTACCATGACACCCAGGTCGCGCTGCATCTCCCCTTTTCCTAATCGGCCACCATTTAGACAATAGTCTGCTTTCCTATTTTTGCCACCAAAGTGGATAACCTCACATTTATCCACATTATACTGCATCTGCCAAGCATTTGCCCACTCACCCAGCCTATCCAAGTCACCTTGCAGTCTCCTAGCATCCTCCTCACAGCTAACACTGCCCCCCAGCTTAGTGTCATCCGCAAACTTGGAGATATTGCCTTCAATTCCCTCATCCAGATCATTAATGTATATTGTAAATAGCTGGGGTCCCAGCACTGAGCCTTGCAGTACCCCACTAGTCACTGCCTCCCATTGTGAAAAGGACCCGTTTACTCCTACTCTTTGCTTCCTGTTTGCCAACCAGTTCTCTATCCACATCAATACTGAACCTCCAATGCCGTATGCTTTAACCCTTCTGCCTCATCAGCTGGTGCCGGACTAAGATCAAACAGGACACTGCTACAGGGGTTCTGGTAGTGCCCAACTGGCCTACTCAGCCATGGTTCCCACTCATTTCGGAAATAACCACGCACCCTATTGTGCTGGTTCCAAAACGTGTAAATTTATTGGTGCACACTGTGACTGGGGACCCACACCCTTTGAATGATCATGTAAATTTGTTGATTTGCAGATTTTAAAAAGGACGTACCTGGGTCGGGGACTGTCCAATCAGACTGTGAATATCATCACATCATCCTGGAGGGATAGCACAAAAAGGCAATACCTGTCCCATATCAGGAAATGGGAGGAATATTGCTCACATGGGAACATCACTTATCATACGGCTTCCATCCCAGATGTGCTAGAATTCTTATCCCGCTTACGCTCCAATGAAGGGCTGAGTTACAGTGCCATCAACAGTGCCAGGAGTGCCCTGTCAGCGTACTTGTGCCGAGGGTCAGATCCCCATTCGTTAATATCAAGATTTATGAAGGGTGTGTTTAATTCCAATCCTCCTAGGCCTAGGTACTCTCAAATCTGGGATGTGAGTATGGCACTCATGGTGCTCTATCAATGGGGAGCAGCCACATCATTGTCCTTACTGAGGATCACCCTCAAATTGGTCATGTTCATGGCGCTTACATCAGCGCAAAGCGTTCAGACTCTCCACAAACTGCGTCTGGACAGGATGGTGTCATCAGAAAAAGACATTACTTTTCACGTCTATGACTTACTCAAACAGAGCAAACCAGGGGTGTCAGGATTCAAGCTTGTATTGTCAGCTTATCCCACAGATTCACGCCTGTGTGTAGTGGAGCATTTGAGGCATTATATTGACGTTACGAAGAGCCTCAGAGGGTCCGAGGTGGCACTACTTATAAGCCACAAAAAGCCACATAAGCAAGTGTCATCTCAGACCATCTCCCGATGACTGAAGCAAGTCCTGGGAGTGCAGGAGTTAATACTCAAAACTTTAAATCTCACACCACCAGGGCAGCATCGATGTCAGCGGCGAGGGCAATGGACATCCCTCTAGACTACATCCTCGCTGCCGCAGGATGGTCAAATGAATCGACTTTTCAGAGGTTCTACAACAAGCCGCTTGTTGAATCCGGGGTGTTCGCCCACTCTGTGTTAAATTTTGTTTCATAGCTTCTCCCTGGGAGAGCGGAGTTGCTATTGTATATATTTTTTGTTAGTTGTGAATTAAAACATTAACATGTTAATCAGTATCATGAATCAATGTTGTTACTAATTCACCCCTCCTGAGTCAACTGCTTGCAGTGTGATACGTCTGGATTTGGATCGGCGTGAAACCCCAGACCTTTAAAGTCTTCACGGAATCACTCACGTGACTCCGAAGTAAAATAGTAAGATTAAACGAGAACACCAGTTTGAAGTTTGATCTTTATTTTATGAGGAGTTACGATGATCGATTACTTGCCCACCGCTCCCAACCCTTATTTCATGAAGCTCATCTGGTAGTTCTAGAGTTAATCTTACTATAATACTTCGAGTGTTGTTTTCTGTGATTTCACACCGCTGCTTTGAAGATTGACGCTCATGCTGACTGGCGGGGTTCTTCACGTAATCGCTCTTAATGTAACTCATAAAATAAAGATCAAACTTCAAACTGGTAAGTTCTCATTTAATCTTACTATTCCATCCCTGTTCTAATGGCCAGCTCATGGTGAATAATAATTAGCCATGGAATCTATTTTACTTCAATGCACTATTCTTCGATTATTTAAAAAAAAATTGTGTATAATAGGTGGTGTGAGCAAAATCCTCTGTGTTCTCAGGAAGGTATTTCCAGCACCTCTGTTGAACTTCTGAACAAGGTGCAAGAAAATCTTGTGAATTCTTCTTTCACCCATAACTTGTAACTTCTCATACCGTTCATTCCTTCTTGTCTTTCACTGTTTAATTTAATGATATGTTTGCAACATGTATGTTTTCTCTCTTGATCCTCCTGACCCTCACATAAGTTGGTTAGTCGGTTTATTATTGTCACGAGTACTGGGACACGGTGAAAAAATGTATTGTGTGTTTTCCAGGCAATCATACCATGCATCAGGTAATTCAGAATGAGAAAGTAAACAAGAGTGCAGAACATAGTGTTACAACTACAGAGAATGTGCAGATAAATGTTACAGATTAGATTTAGAGGTACAGCGTGGAAACAGGCCCTTCGACCCACAGTCTTGCTTCTTTCAACACATGCTAGACTTCTGGAACCCACCCTTGTATCCATGAGGATGTAATGGCTGGGCTCATCATTTCCCTAAGCCTTTTCAGATTTAAAGTGTGTGACTTGCAGCATGATACTGGTTCTGTTCTCCTTTGTTCCCTGCTAAGCACAATGAAAGATGATGCCAACAAATAGTTTAACGTTATATAAAGTGCGGCAAAGGACAATCTGTACCTGACAGAATGAAAGGCAACAGCCTGTAAACTAATTCATCCCAGATTTGAACTCCTTCAAGATCTTGTTGACAAGGATAACATATGGCTTGGAAACAATTGTAAGCTTTCAGTCTTTTTCAATATTTTGCCTGCTTGATATTGTTTGGTGAAATGTTATATTTTGACCTATTGAATTCATGCAAATGCAAATTTATGCTCAAGGAAATAAATATGTTTATGAAAATCATGTGCAAGAAAGGACTCACTATCTCTTCTATTTTATAGAGTCTTAGACTCGTACAGCACATACAACAGTCCTGAGGTCCACAAACGTTTAAGCACCTGTCTACACCAATCCCAATTTATTCTCTCTGCATTCCTATCAACTCTCACCAGATTCTACCTTTCACCAGCATTCTGGGGATAATTTATCACAGTGCGGCCAATTAATTAACTAATCCGCACATCTTCAGGATGTGGGAGGAAATCAGAACACCCAGAGGAACTCACATGGTCAGAGGGAGAACATGCAAACTCCAAATAAACAGCATCTGAGGTCAGGTTTGAACCCGTCTCTCTTGAGCTGTGCGGCATTAGCTCTGTCAGCAGTGCCACTGTTCTACCTGGTGATTAAATCTCCGTGCCCAAAATTTTCTGACCCATAATCTGCAATAAACTAAAAATAGAGTCCTTATGGGTAGTATATTTCTCTTTGTTCCCATTTCCCCAAAATAATCCCAGCCACTGCAGTGTGACGGACACCCGACTCATCCAAGGAACCATGCTGCATGAATAAGGTCAGGTAATAAACAGCATGTAGTGGGGAATGAAAGTCAGGACATACTTTCATGCATAGATTTAGCAGCGTTGGACAGGGGACAAGATTGAGGATTAGACATTCCTTTTTCATTTACATAATTTTAATCCCCTGTCAACGCCCTGGTGGAAAATAACCAAGTGCAACAATAATCTAAAATAGTAGGAAGGAACTGCAGATGCTGGTTTAAACCAAAGATAGACACAAAATGCTGGAGTAACTCAGCGGAGGAATGGCCGACATTTTGGGCCGAGACCTTTCTTCAGACCCCACAAACTTGGAAATCAATCTACTTCAAATATTTGTTCAATTACTATATATTTAAATTGTTATCATATTTGACTCAATCACCATTTTAAGTAGAGTGTTTCAAACCTTAATAGGCCTCCGCATTGTGAAATTGATCCTAATTTCCCTCAAGGCCTTTTATCAATAATTTTGCATCTTCTTTCACTGGCCACCAACCTATTTGTTGGAGTCAGTTATCCCTCAACATCAATGTACTCAAAAACACCCAGAATGTTCAGTTTAGGTTGAGAAACAGCAGCGAAACAGGCCCTTTGGCCCACAGAGTCCATGCTGACCACTGATAACCCATCCACACTACTTCTATGTAATCCTACTTTCTTGAACACTCCCAACACTTGGGAAAATTTACAGAGGCAATTAACTCACAAACCTGCACTACTTTGCATTGTGGGAGGAAACTGGAGCACCTGGAGGAAACCCAAATGGTCACAGGGAGAACGTTCAAACTCCACACAGACAGCACCCGAGATCAAGATCAAACAAAGGTCTCTGTCTCTATGAGGCGGCGGCTCTACTATTTGTGGCAATGTGCCACTCACCCTAACTACCACATGGCCTAAAGTTAAGCATGGCCTAATCATTGTCTTGCAAAGTTGCAACATGATGTTGCAATGTTTATAGCCTGTGCCCCGGCCAATAATGGCAAGCATGTCATGAGACTTCTTCCCCACCCTACAGTATCTACCTATTTCTGGGAACTATGGACTTGAACCCCAAGGCCCCTCTGTTGACAGGGTTTCCCTGACTTTAAGCAGAACCAGACAGTTCTGCTCCTTATCCACATTTCAAGGGGAACAATCTCTCCACGTAACAGATGTCCCTCTTACTTGTTCTCATCCTTGAAGTCTGCTTCAGGAAATCCAAAATCCTGGTTGGTCATGATAAGAGCAATGGTGAGAAACACCTGATATCAATCGCGAAATCACTCTGTGAGCTGGCATAGACCCAATGATCCTTCCATGGAGGAATATCGAAACATAAAATATTGAAGTATGTTTCTGCGATCACAAAAGTTTGTTATACTTTACATATTTCACTAATTATGAAGTACTTTGCAATGTCTTTAATCCATCTCGAGGAGCAGTGAGATGTTTTCTGACATTTGCTGGGTGAAATTCCCAGCAGGCATGTTCGTAAAATATTGCTGTAGAGATGGAACCTACTGAGGCTCACCACATAAATGCTGCAACAGGTAGTCAAAAACCAACAGATGCTCAGGACAAGCTCTATACACCTGAAGTGCCAACATCAACTTTGTGGCAGTCAGATTGGATAGTACCCCAACCATCAACTAAACTGATCATCAAACTGGTTTCTGTTTAAATTCAGAACCTATTTCCAGTATTTTGAGCATTCAAGCCAGCAGGTTTAGTTTAGTTTAGATATACAGTGCGGAAACAGCCTCTATGGCCCATCGAGTCTGCACCGACCAGCGATCCCCCATACAATAGCACTATCCTACACACTAGGGCCAATTCACAATTTTTTTTTAACAAAGCAAATTAATCTACAAACCTGCCTGTCTTTGGAGTGTGGGAAGAAACCGGAGCACCTGGGTAATATCCACTCAGTCACGGGGAGAAAGTATAAACTCTGTACGGACAGCACCCGTAATCAGGATTAAACACGGGTCTCTGGTGGCAGCAACTCTACCACTGCGCCACTCCGCTGCCTGTCTCCAGCTGGTAAATGCTCTTCTAATAAAAATGCTAAATGAAAAATTATTTTATTTTTAAACTATGATTCAAGAGTTAAAGATTGATCATCTGGACATTGCATCTCAAAATCCAATAAAGTTGCAGCATGTAAGAATCTCATTGTTCTGGTTCTGATGTCTATGACAAGTAAACTCCCTTGATGCTTGAGCAAAACACAATGTGCTGGAGGAAATTGACGGGTCAGGCAGCATCTGAGGAGGGAATGGACACGCAATGTTTTGGGTTGGGACCCTTCAGAGTCTGAAGAAGAGTGCCAACCCGAAACACCACCTGTCCATTTCTTTTCCCAAATGCTGCCTGACCTGCTGAGTTCCTCCAGCACTTTGTATTTTGCTCACGATTCCAGCATCTGCAGTCTCTTGTTTTTCTATTGACTTGAAATTAGTAGAGGCGTTAGAAAAAAATTCTATTCATTCTTGCAATATTATTGTTGGTGGGGAACAGATGTTGTTTGGTTGACGGTCATGAAATGTCCAGCCGAAAAGAAAAGACCTGGTTATTTACCAATCAATGGGGTGAGGTGCAGTGTAAAATTTTATGAAGATGGGTGATTTATAATGGAGCTAGATACCTGGAGGAGAGAGGCCAGTAACATTATTTCCAGTAATACATCTAAGGCATGTCATCTCAATTCTTAACAGGATCTGCCTTTCACAATAAGCAGCAGTGTGTCCTGTCAGATTATCTTATTACAGCTAGCTTGCCATCATGAACAAGAAGCTTTACTATTATTTTACTTTCGATGCTAAAGTTCTGTGACAGGGTCATAAATATAAAATGGGTGTCCATCAGTGAGGGATTTACATTTAATTATACTGCATATGGAAAAAGGCAGTGATGGGAGGAATATATCCCTCCTGGCTGTTAATTAGTTCCCCTGGAACTTACAAGAAACTACAAGCACATGGACTGCTCAGCAAGCCATCCTTTATACAATGTGCCTCCTGTCATATCCAGCTTCTATGATACTTTGAGGGCTATGTTTGATATAAATGAATGCAGTTTTCCTTTGCAGCAAGCACATGTTTAACTTTAATAGACAATAGGTGCAGGAGTAGGCCATGTGGCCCTTCAAGCCAGCACCACCATTCACTGTGATCATGGCTGTTCATCCACAATCAGTACCCCGTTCCTGCCTTCTCCCCTTATTTCCTGACTGCTAATTTTTTGTTAGAAATACAGTAATGTGGTACCCAAGTACCTGATGCATACAGACATATTACAGTTCTTGTACAACTTCTTATTTTTAATTTAATAATAAAAGAACAATGATAGAAAGAAGAAAAAGTCGTAGGCAATGGTGATGGTGCTAATTCGTAATATAATAAGAAAAGCCCGAAAAAGAGATAGATAGACAAGAGAGTAGAAACGAATAGCGAGAGAGACAGAAAGAAGAAAGAAGAAGCTAAAGAGATTTTAAAAAAAGGAAAAGAAATTAGGAGAGATATATCTATTTAATATCTTTAACCACCCGTCACCCGGTTCTGAACCATCTAATTTCTAAGGTTATGTTGCACCATATGCTTGTTTCCGACATATTTGAAATCCACATTTTAAACGTTGGTTTGGATGCCTTTTTCCAAAGTTTAAGTATAACTTTTTTTGCTGTTATTAAACCATAAGTAAAGAGAGATTCTTGGAACGTAGTTAGCTTACGTCCCTCTTCCATTGATCCAAAGATAATCAGTTCTGTATTGGGGTTCAATTTTATGTTAAATAATTTTGTAAAAGTTCCAAAGATTTTGTTCCAAAATTGATGAAGTTTTGTACAGGAGACAAAAGGAATGTGCTATAGTGGCATTTTGAGTTAGACATTTGTCACAAATGAGGGAAACGTTTGGAATAATTTTGTTCAGTCTAGTTTGAGTAATATAATCTATGTAAAATTTTAAATTGAATTAAGTTATGCCTTACATTAATCGAACATTTATTTACATATAATAGGTTTTTTCCCATCTCTCTTTAGGAATTTTTATCAATAATTCTTGTTCCAAGTCCCTTCTAATTGCCTCTGTTGTTGGTGTTTCTATATTTAAAATTATATTATATACATATGATATTAAATTGCTTGATTCTGCCTTTCTGTTCATTCCTCTGACTCTGCTATCTTTAAGTGCTCTATCCAACTCTCTTTTGAAAGCATCCAGAGAATTGGCCTCCACTGCATTCTGAGGCAAATAATTCTACAGATTCACAACCTTCTGTGTGAATTTTTTTTTTCCTCATCTCCATTCTAAATGGCTTACCCCTTATTCTTAAACCATGGCCCCTGGTTCTGGACTCCCCCAACATGGTTCCTGCCTCTAGCGTGTCCAAACCCTTAATAATCTTATATGTTTCTATAAGATCCCCTCTCATCCTTCTAAATTCCAGAGTATACAAGCCCAGCCGCTCCATTCTATCAACATATGACAGTCCCGCCATCCCCGGAATTAACCTTGTGAACCTACGCTGCACTCCCTCAATGTCAAGAATGTCCTTTCTCAAATTTGGAGACCAAAACTGCACTCCAGATGTGGTCTCACTAGGGCCCTGTACAACTGCAGCAGGACCTCTTTGCTCCTATACTCAACTCCTCTTGTTATGAAGGCCAACATTCCATTTGCATTTTTCACTGCCTGCTATACCTGCATGCTTACTTTCAGTGAATGACGAACAAGGACCCCCAGATATTGTTGTACTTCCCCTTTTCCCAACTTGACAACATTCAGATAATAATCTGCCTTCCTGTTTTTGCCACGAAAGTAGATAACCTCACATTTATCCACATTAAACTGCATCTGCCATGCATATGCCTACTCACCCAACCTATCCAAGTCACCCTGCATTTTCATAGCATTCTCCTTACAGTTCACACTGCCACCCAGCTTTGTGTCATCTACAAATTTGTTAATGTTACTTTGAATCCCTTCATCTATATCATTAATGTATATTGTAAATAGCTGCGGTCCCCGCACCGAGCCTTGCGGTACCCCACTAGTCACTGCCTGCCATTCTGAAATGGACCCGTTAATCCCTACTCTTGGTTTTCTGTCTGCCAACCAATTTTCTACCCATGTCAGTACCCCAATACCATGTGCTCTAATTTTGCTCACTAATCTCCTATGCGGGACCTTATCAAACGCTTTATGAAAGTCCTGGTACACTACATCCACTGGCTCTCCCTTGTACATTTTCCTAGTTACATCTTCAAAAAATTCTAGAAGATTAGTCAAGCATGATTTCCCCTTCGTAAATCCATGCTGACTCGGACCGATCCTGCTACAGCCATCCAAATATGCCACTATTTCACCTTTTTGACTCCAGCATCTTCCCCACCTAATGTCAGTCTAACTGGTCTATAATTCCATGTTTTCTCTCTCTTATAAAGTGGGATAACATTAGCTACCTTCCGATCCACAGGAACTGATCCTGAATCTATAGAACATTGGAGATTTGATCACCAATGTGTTCACAATATTTAGAGTCACTTCCTTAAATA
Source organism: Raja brachyura (assembly GCA_963514005.1). The sequence goes on from OY740790.1 coordinate 28,416,721, forward strand.
CCCTGGGATGCAGACCATTAGGCCCTGGGGATTTATCAGTCTTCAGTCCCATCAGTCTACCCAACACCATTTCCTGCCTAATGTGAATTTCCTTCAGTTCTTCATCATTATTTTTTTGGAACACTTTTCTCTTGACCTGATCCGGAAGGTGTTAACTGTGAAGCTGTACTCATGCAGGAGCCACTCCAAAGCCTGTCACCTTCACTGACAACAATTATACATAGAGTCATACAGCACTTTGGCTCAAATTGCCTATGCCAAGAATAATACCCATTTTCACTCGTCCCACCTACCCACATTTGGCCCATATCCCGCAAAACTTTTCCTATCCATGTACCTGTCCCAGTGTCTTTTAAAAGTTGTTATAAGTAACTGCTCAACTACCTCCTCTGGCAGCTTGTTCCATATGCACACCACCCTCTGTGTGAAAATGCTGCACAGGTTCCTCTTAAAACTTTCCCCTCTAACCTTAAACCTATGTCCTCTGGTTTTTGATTTTCCTATTCTGGATAGAAAGTCTCTGCGCATTCACCCTATCTATTCCTCTCATGATCTTTTACAGCCTCCTGCACTCCAAGGGATAAAGTCCTAGCCTGTCCAATCTCTCCCTATAGCGCAGGCCTTCAAGTCTCAGCAACATCCTTGTAAATCTTCTCTACATTCATTCCAGCTTAAGAATCACACTGAAAATACTAGCCAATGAGAAACTGAACCTGGGGAGCCCAAAAGACTCAAATGACAGCCCTGTGCGGTCTTTAACTGTTCTGGATGGATGACACTTCTGGACAAGATATGTATTTTTTCCATTAACAAAGTAATCTAATGTAGATTCCTCAGAAATGGACATCATTTCATATTCATGACCTTGTTCCTATGGCTGGATATGGGTTTCCAGAGAGAATAATACTGGGCCTGTCAAAACACATTCCTGAAAGAAGCTGATGATTTGAGAAATGTACAAGGGAGAACTTTACTTTAAACTTTGGATATACAATGTGGAAACAGGCCCGTCAGATGTAAGCAGGTAGGAGATCTTCAATATAAAGCGGTTGGAGCATAATCCAAAGGGGTCTTGCAGCCATTATATGGGGCCATTGTAAGAGATGCACTGCACATAGTGCTATTCCATTAGCTAACCATGTTTATGTTTATCAAAAATCAAAGTGCTGGAGGAGCTTGGCATGTCAGGCAGCATTTGTGGATGGAATAGAGAGGTGATGTTTTGGGTCAGGACCCTTCTTCGGACCCAAAATGTCGCCAGTCCATTTCCTCCACAGATGCTACTTGGCCCACTGAGTTCCTACAGCACGATGTGTTTTGATCTAGATTCCAACATCTACAGTTTTTTGTTTTTCCGTTGGATGTCTGTACCTGGGTGTGTGCAATGTAGGGTCTCCAAGATAATTTGGGGGGTGAGGGGATTGATCTGCAAAAGAGATTGGCCAACATTCCCTTGAGTAGGAATTGTTTGCCCCGGCTGGAGTTCTACAATTATTGGCCACAATGTGACATCAATTAGCCTTCTATGACTGTTTCTTCACGTAGGAAATTTCTTCACTTAGTGTGAATATTCTCCTCTCTGGGGACTCCAGATGCTTTGAATATATTCAAAATGGAATTAATACACTTTTAAATAAGGCATCAACGGATTTTGATTTTGGTGCAAGAAAGTAGTGTTGAAGTCAAAGATCATCTATGACTGATTGAACAGAGTGTATGTTGAGCACATAGTGCTGGTCAGTGATTTGGAGGTCTACCTATTTTCAACAAACATTGTAAGTTTGTACAGAAACTTCTCCCAAGAAAAACAAGGTATTTTTTAGAAAATAAATAGACAGTGAGAGGAGGATTATTGCACAAAATTTATACATACAGTATATCAGGGAATCAGTCTCAGGTACCTGCATCAGAGAATTGAATTTACTTTAATATACTATAGCATAGAAACAGTCCTTCAGCCCACCAAGTTTACATTCACCTGTTCACATTAGTTCTATGTTATCCCACTTTCTCTACCACTCCCTACACAATTTACCGAGGCCAATTAACCTACAAACCCCCGTATCTTTGGGACGTGGGGGGAAACCAGATCACCCGGAGGAAACCCATCCTATCACAGGGATAACATGCAAACTCCACGCAGACAGCACCCAAGGTCAGGGTCAAACCTTAATCCCTGTTGCTGTGAAGCAGCAGCTCTATCAGCTGCACCATCTTGGATGACTGTGATTGGTTCACCATATCTTAATTAATGGGGCAATTACCCAATCATCTACAACGGCTGTGAATTACAGCGTCAACACTTTCTTTCTGATTGGTGGAACAATCTCAAAAGGTCAAATGGCAAAGTTTTAGTCCTCTTCATGTCCCCATGTCATCATGAAGTTGTGAAATACTTTAAGATTTGAAATGTGTAGTCAATGTCATTGATGTGTATTTCCAATAAAACAAAAAGTCAGAAAATTAAAAATATCACCAGGCTTCTCTAAGATGCATTCGAAAATGCAATGTTAAAGGTTGACCTTTGTCTGTCAGCATGGGGCACTTTGCAGAATCTCTGGGGAAACATGATGATTTCTTAATGGATCACTTCCCCTTATATTAAATAGACACATTGTCTTACTGCACTCCCAGATTTGTGAACCTGCACAGCTAATTACTCAATTGATCTTGGAATGCCATGTCTCTTGTCAGTCCTATGGCCCAAACTTAATTTGTCTGTCTGCACTGAAAGCCCAGAATTCTCCCTCTCTCGTGGTTAGATCTAATTAGAAACTGTGCAGCTGTTAATATCCGATGTAGTAGCACAATTTTTGCATATATAAGCAGCTACAAAATTGCCTTTGATATTCCTCTCCGAAGACAATATTTCACGTCAGAGTAGATACAAGGAACTGTAGATGCTGTTTACCAAAAAAGACACAATGTGCTACAGTAAGGCAGCAGGTCAGTTTGAAGAAGAGTCTCACTGCGAAGGGTCACCTTTCCATATTCTCCAGAGATACTGCCTGATCCGCTGAGTTACTTAAGCTCCTTGTGACTTTTTTCACAAGAGCTTTCCGTGCTTCATCCTTGAGTCCCTTCTTCATGAAAACACTTAGACAAGTTTTAGTTTAGGTTGGAGATTCAGCATGGGAACAGGCCATTCAGCCCACCTGGTCTACACCGACCACGTGTAGACCAGGTCTATGTTACTGAACATAGTTCTATGTTACTGCACTTGCTCTTCCACTCCTCAAATACAAGGGGTAATTTACAGCGGCCATTTATCCAACAAACCTGCACGTCTTTGGGATGTGGGAGGAAACCAGAGCACTGGAGGAAACCCTCAGCAGACACAGGAGAACATGCAAACTCTACACATACAGCAACTCAGGTCAGGATCACATATAGGTGTCTGGTGCTGTGAGGCAATGGCTCTACCTACTGGTAATCACAAAAAGGCCATTGTATCATGAAGGAGAATGAATTAATTATTATCAAATTCAACCCTGATCATTATGAATTGTCTGCACATTATCTCTCTCTCGCAAAAGAGTCAATGGGAACTTCCCTTCATATTCCACAAACACATATAATACGTTGTATATCTAAGCATGTGATGGGTATAGTATTGACCCTTAGATAGACACAAAATGCTGGAGTAAATCAGCAGGACAGGCTGCATCTCTGTCGACCTTTCAAGTCGAGCCTTCTTCAGACTGATGACCACTTTACAGATGTCCCATTATTATGTCTGGTTTATGTAATGCTGTTGCAAGTAAGAATTTAATTGTTCTGTTTTTCCATGGTTTACATGACAATTAAACACTCTTTCTTCTTCACAAAGTAAAATCTGCAGGTTTCAACAAAATTATGTGTGATCTTGATGAGCTGGCTCACATGAGCCAGGGAAAGGCATGAGCTAATCAGACTGCCTGATAATGGGGACAAGTGGTGGGAGATACACCTCTCATCTTCCCCATAAAATTGTTAAAGCCCTTTTTTCCATTCTATATTCCTTTCAACGTTTAAAGGTCTAGAAGGAGTGGATGTAGAGGTCACGGTGGCGCAGGGGTAGAGCTGCTGCCTTACAGCAAAATGCAGTGCTGGAGACCCGGGTTCGATCCCGACTACGATTGCTGTCTGTATGGAGTTTGTACGTTCTCCCCATGATCTGCGTGGGTTTTCTCCAAGATCGTCAATTTCCTCCCACACTACAAACGGCATACAGGTTTGTAGGTTAATTGGCTTGATAAATGTAAAAATTGTCCAGTATAAAATTGTCCAACTTCTAGTGTGGTGGACTCTTCGGAAGGTATAAGGTACAGGGTACAAGGTACAAGAGAGGATGTTTCCACTCGTGGGAGAATCCATAGCCTTAGAATAAAAGGACCTACCTTTAGAAAGTAGATGAGGAGGAATTTCTTTAGTCAGAGTGTGATGAATCTGTGGAATTCATTGCCACAGAAGGCTGTGATGGCTAAGTCAATGGATATTTTTAAGGCAGAGATTGATTCTTGATTAGTACTGGTGTCAAGGGTTATGGGGAGAAGGCAGGAGAATGGGGTTGAGAGGGAAAGATAGATCAGCCAAGATAGAATGGTGGAGTAGAGAGATTTTTAACAAGAGATTTTTGCAATACTATCAAAATCTTTATTCTGCTAAAACTATAGATCACCAGACAGGAATAGAACCATTCTTACAAAAATGCAATCTTAAAGGGTTAGATTTGAAATATAGAGAATTATTAGACGCTGAAATAACAGCAAAAGAAATTGAAGTCTATCAGATCACTAAAAAATTGTAAATTCCCGGGACCAGATGGCATTGGCTCGGAATTTTATAAAACATTCTATGATCTGATTGTTCAGCATTTAAAGACACTGTACGAACATATCTATACCCAACAGAAATTACCAGAAACGCTAAATGAATCTATTATAACACTTATACCAAAAATAGATAAGGATCTGGATGATCCAGGATCATATAGAGCTATAGCTCTTCTAAATACTGATCAGAAAATATTAACTAAAATCCTAGCACAAAGATTAAGTATAGTGATTAATAAATTAATACACACGGATCAAACAGGATTTATACCGAAAAGGTATTCTTCATATAACCTGAGACAATTATTCAATATTATATACTCAAGAAGAAATATTATCAAAGACCTAGCAATTATTTTGTTAGATGCTGAGAAAGCTTTTGACCAGGTGGAATGGCCCTATTTATTTTTGGTTATGAAAATTTTTCAACTCGGCGAGAAGTTTAGTACATGGATAAAACTTCTATATACTAATCCAACAGCTAGAATATCAACAAATCAAATGTTATCAACTAAATTTAATTTATTCAGAGGTTGTAGACAAGGATGTCCATTATCCCCGTTATTATTTGAACTTGTAATAGAACCATTAGCAGAAAGCGTGAGGTCCAATCCTGTAATATACGGGTATGAAACCGAAGATACTGAAAATAAAATCTCATTATACGCAGATGATGTATTAGTTTACATTACTAAACCTGAAGTTAGTATCCCAAATTTACTAAATTTAATAACTCAATATGGCTCGTTTACAGGATACAGAATTAATTGGAATAAAAGTGAAATCATGCCAATAATGGAAAGTAACCCACATATTTTACAATTCCCTTTTAAAATAGTAAAAGAAAAACTTAAATATCTTGGAATTTATGTAACAAAGAGATACACTTCTTTATTCAAATCTAATTTTCCACCTTTACTGAACAAATTACATAAGAATATTTTGTATTGGAAAACATTACCTATTTCAATGTTGGGTAGAATTAATGTGATAAAAATGATTTTTCTCCCGCAATTATTGTACCTCTTTCAATTAATCCCGATATATCACCCAAAAACTTTTTTTAAAAAGGTTGACTCTATAGTCACCCATTTTATCTGGGACTATAAGAACCACAGAATAAACAAGAAATACTTATGTAAATCAAAAATAAATGGAGGCTTAGCATTACCGAATTTTATGTTTTATTTCTGGGCAGTTAATACTAAAAATATGATTTTTGGTTGGAAGAATTGGACAAACAACCAGATTGGTTAAAAATGGAAAAGGAAGATTGTTACCTTTTGAAATTGGGTCGATTCTATTTGCTATTACTAAATTAGGCAAAAAAACCTACAAAGAAAACCCTATAATAGACAGTGAAATATGCATTTGGAAACAAATAAAGAAAACAGTAAAATTGGATTATTTACCACTATCTCTTCCTATTGTAAATAATGCTGCATTTAAACCCTCATTGATGGATAAGGGTTTTTTACAATGGAAACATCATGGAATTACAAAGATGGGTGATCTCTATAGGAAAAATTCATTTCTCTCATTTCAGGAATTACAACAAATTTATGGGCTTCAATCAAAGGATTACTTTAGATATCTACAAATCAGAGACCGTGCTAAGTCAAATACACATGACTATAGAATTAGAAAGATAGAAATGTTTAATGAATGTTTGAATAAACATCCAAACACAGAAAAATTGATATCTTATATTTATAATATTCTATTAGATAATGATGCACCTAAGACGGATTTATATAGGCAATCATGGGAAAACGAATTCGGTCAAACAATAAGGCCAGAAATTTGGGATGAAAGCTTACAACATATACATCACTGTTCGTTAAATGCTAGACATTCTTTAATACAATTTAAAGTATTACATAGATTGCATTTTTCAAAAACCAAATTGAATAGAATTTTTCCAAGTGTTTCCCCTATTTATGATAAATGTCAACATTTAGAGGCTAACCTAACGCACACATTTGTAAGCTGTATAAAAATTAATAATTTTTGGATGGAAATTTTTAAGATAATCTCAGAAGTCGTCAATACCAAACTGGTCCCTAATTCAAAATTAATAATATTAGGAATAATAGAACAAAATCAATTCATTACTTCGAATCAAAGAACCATTATTGATTATAGTTTAATAATTGGAAAAAAATTAATATTAACATTTTGGAAAGGTCCTATAACACCCACAATTAAAATGTGGACTACGGAAATGTCGGAGACGCTATATTTGGAAAGATTAAGATTTGTCTTAATGGACAAACAAGAACTATTTAAAATGATATGGTCCCCATTTATTGAATATTTGAAGGGGCAAACTGGTTCGGCACAAAAACCCGACTGAAACCTGAATCAAAGAATAGATGAAGAATTACATTTCATAATCTATTGAACACTCCATTCTTTCTCAACTTTTCCTCCTCTTTTTTGTTTACTCTCTCTCTATTAATTTCTATCTTTATAAAAACTGGAAAAAATATATAGAAGTACCGTTACTATGCAATTGTTAATATAAATAATATTGATAATGTATGTCTACAATGAACAAAATGCTTTTTATTATGTCTACAATGAACAAATTGTTTTTTATTATGTAGTTACTTCTAATTAAAAAAAATTAACAAAAAAAATGGTGGAATAGACTTAATGGGCCTAATTCTGCACCTATAACATGAACTTTAAAGTAAGATCAGTGGAAAATCGTTGCAGCTGCTGTAAATCTGAGATAAAACAGGAATTGTTGGAAATGGACAGCGGAGCAGGCAGAGTCTGTAAAGGAAGGCTGTTGGCTCAGTTTGCCTTTGCAGAGATGCCACATGATCTAATGGGTGCATCCAACATTTAATGTTGATGTTATAGCGGGGGACTCCCAGGAGCCCAGCCAAGAATCAGGTGGGACATGAAGTTGCTTGAACGAACGGTATTTATTGTTCACAGTTAACAGTGCTGCTCCCTACTCCTCAAATGGGCATGGGCATGGGCATTGCCCGACCTTACATACCCCCAAGGATCAACCCCGTGACCTGTGCCTCCCACACCGAGACACCCAACTCCTCCCTCCAGAGCTGAGGGTTCGCTCTGCCCGTGGCCTACCACCAGTTTCCACCACAATGTCACCAAACCATTCCTTAAGAGTCATGTAATCATAGAGTCATTTGGTGTAAACGGGTCCTTCGGCCCAACTTGTCCACGCCGACCAACATGCCCCATCTATACTAGTCCCACCTCTCTGAATTTAGCACATACCCTTCTAAACCTATCCTATACAGGTACTTGTCGAAATATCTCTTAATCATTGAGAGTACCTGCCTCAACTACTCCCTTCAGAACTCGTTAGATACACCCATTAACCATTGTGTAAAATAAATTCCCTTCAGGTTCCTATTAACATTTCCCCCCCTCTCACCTAAAACCCATGTCTTCTGGTTCTTGATTCGCTTACTCTGGGCAAAAGAGTCTGCGCATTTGTCCGATCTGTTCCTCTCATAATATTGTGCACCTTTATAAGATCACCCCTCATTCTCCTGCGTTCCAAGGCATAAAGTTCTAGCTTGTTCAACCTCTCCCTTTAGCTCAGGCCCTCGTGTCCTGGCGACATCCTCACAATTCATTTCTTTACCCTTTCCAGCTTGGCATCTTTCCTATAACATGATGACATTACATATGATAATGTTTCTCGGTTATTCAACAATGGTCCTGCTTCAGAACAATGGGCTGGGGCCATTTCTATGATGCTCATTGTTAGATCTCCAGTGTGAATCACTCCCTTCAGCATGGCTTCTTATGGTGGAGAGCTCAGGCCACTTACAATTGCAATCACGTTTGACCATGTAATCCTCTAATTTGACACTTCTGATTCCTTTAAGTACAGGTAAGTGATGATGGAGCATTGCAATCATCCTTTTGAGACAGATTTTAAACCAATTTGCCACCCCATTAATGGTAATTGCTGGAAAGGATGCATTTAGATTCCCTGTAATGAAGCTGGTGGCCTTGGATTTCACTGAATGAAAGTGTGATTCTGTATTTTTGCTGTTTTTCAATAAATATGAAAAATTCAAAGATGTTTCCAGGTTTTTTTTAAGTTTGGTTTTGTTAGTACGAATGGGGTTGGCATAGAAATAGTTGATAGCAATCCTATGTAATTTATCGATAAATATGATCAAAAATATAATAAAAGAAGGCAAGTCAACCCCAAGAGCTAGTTCCTGCCTTCAATTCAATCACGGTCTAGCTTGATCACACCTCCATATATCATTAGAATACCAACGCCTTTCAGTTTCTTTCCAATCAAACAAAAATAGCTTCTCTTTCATATTATTTTATTTACCAAATGTGCTCATATCATTTCACATTGCATTCCATCTACCCATGTCCTTGCCCATTTGCTTAGCCTGTCTCTATCCTTATGTTCTCCACTGCCTTCTGAGGCAGATAATTCCACAGATTAACAACCCTCTGTGTGAAATTTTGTTTTGTCTTCTCCATTCTAAATGGCTTACCGGTTATTCTTAAACTGTGGCCATTGGTTCTGGCCTCCCCCAGCATCGGGAATATGTTTCCTGCCTCTAGTGCGTCCATACCCTTAATAATCTTGTATGTTTCAATAAATTACCCATTCATCCTTCTTAATTCCAAAGTATACAAGCCCACCCGCTCCATTCTGTCAACAAATGACAGTCCTGCCATCCCAGGAATTAACATTGACACATTGCATGGTCATGTCGACCCCTGCAACTCTGGCCCAGTGCCGCTCCAGCATACAGGCCTTCATGGCCAAAATAAGACAAACATTTCAAAAGATTGAAGGGTACAAGATGGTGCCTAAAATTTGGTGATTTTCACGTACTGACTCAGTGTGGTCTACTATCTTACACTGTTAGTATATGATTGTGTCTGTTATAGTAGGATTGTCACTGAACTGTATGCAAGATAAAATAATTTCACTGTACATAGGTACACATGACAACAAAGAACCATTGAACCATTAAGAAATTTAAATTATGCAAATCATTGACATGATTATGAACACAGGAGTTGCAGCACGATCCCTGCGTCATCCCATTAATCACACTTCCAGATTGAAAATTATCCCTTTAGCACTGCTCTTTGTTTCTTGTCTGTTAACTGCTCAGACAGCCCACACCTGTATATTATCCCCAATAACACACATTCTAAATTTGTTTCATAATTTATGATGTGGAATAGGACCGCGGGCCTTTAAGTCCAAAATAAGACCATACTTTTAAGAAATTTGAAACAAGATGGCACCAGAAACATGGTGACTCTTTGTAATGCAACTCAGTGTAAAATGATCATAAGACACAGGAGCAGAATCAGGTAATTCACTCCATCAAGTCTGCTCAGTCATTCAAACAATGTTATTTTTCCTCTTCATCCCATTCTCCCGCCTTCTCCCATAACCTATGATGCTCTAACAAAACAAAAAAAACACCAAATGACTTGGCCTCCACAGCCATCTGTGGCAATGCATTCCACAGATTCACCAGTATTCCCAACCACGATTATTTACCACGAACCAACTATTCTTAAGCGGCACTCTTGGACTTGCGTGTGATTACAGCACAGAAAAAGGTAATTCGGCTCAACTTATCCACACCAATCGAGATGCCCCAACTAAGATATTCCCACTTCCCTGCATTTGGCCCATATCCCTCTAATCATAATCATAATCATATTTTATTAGCCATGTATATTTTGCAACAAATGAGGAATTTCATTTGCCATATAGTTATACCATTAAAAAGCAACAGGACACACAAAATACATTTTAACATAAAACATCCACCACAGTCACTCCCCCACATTCCTCACTGTGATGAAAAGCGAAATAAAGTTCAATCTCTTCTCTTCTTTGTTCTCCAGCGGTTGGGGGCCTTCTGCTTTCCGTTGACAGGGCGATCTTGCCTCCCGTAGCCGATGGCGTTTGGGCCCTTGTGTCGGGATGATCAAGCTCCTGCATTGGGGGGAATCTCAGCTCCCCCCCCCCGCGGGGCGATCTGACCCCGGGTCGGGGCTGGTCAAAACTTTCTGCATCGTTTGGAGCTTCCCGACCTCGGTCTCTACCCGAGACTGCGAGTTCCTTGATGTTAAAGTCCGCAGGCCGCTCTTGGAGCGTTGATCCCAGGCAAGGGATTGGCTCCGATCGTAGATCTACGGCCCCGCAGTGGGGCTCAATGACAGTCCTGAGCAAGGTTGCCAGCTCCATGATGTTAGGCCGCAGAGCGACCGGAGAACAATCGCATCTCCGGCAAGGTAAGAGATTGAGAAAAACGTTTCCCCCAGCGCCCTGACCACCCCCCACATAAAACAAACCAGAGAACATTTACACATAGTTTTAAAACACACTAAAAATAAAAAAAAATGAAAAGACAGACAGACTGTTGGTGAGGCTGCCATCCTGCGGCACCCACTTTCCTATCCATGTACCTGTCCAAATGAATGATTGAATGCCTTCTGAATTTCTAGATCCATCACACAAGTGGTTTCCAACAGTCTATTCCACTGGATACAACCTCAAAAAATTCCAGTGACTGATTGTCAAACATGACTCTCCCCTCCCGTCCTGTGACCACCGTCATCAGTATCAAATCCAACATTTCCCCTGTTGCAGATGACCAGGTTGCACACCATTAGCACAGCACAGTATATTTGCAAGGGAAATATATATTCATAGGTGGAAAAAAAAGATATGTTGATGAATGTGAAGGTATGATGCAGAAGGTTACAAGTGATGAGGCTGCTTTCCAGCCTTCATCAGGCCATTCGTTATTTTAATAATATACCTTCACTATAACACTTGAGTATAATGCGGACTGCTCCTGTTTCTCATTAATAAGGGAAGTGCACGACACACTCTCAGCAATGTCATACACAGTTAATGGCTCAATCCTTCACTCAGCCCCTTTTATAATATGCTCTCTGTAGCATTACCAACTGGCTTTATGTGCGATCGTTATTCAATAACTGTTCAATGCTCTGGCTTTAGTTTCTTATCTACAGCAAGGGTAGAGCAAAAACAAATGTTTCCGTCACTGAGAATGTCTATTCCTTTGTTCTGCTTTTAAGACTGAACAAAATATAACTGCCCTAATTTTTATTGTGAGGTGGTGTTTGACAAGGAACGAGGGACTTTAATCTTCAGGCATTGTTTAAAACCTGAGATGGAGTGCAACTCCCAGCTCACATCCTGATGACAGGGTGTAAGATACCCGAGTGGGATGTCCTCAGATCAGAGGACACTAGCAGCAAGAGTTGACATCTGGCCCAGACCCATTCCTTCACCAGGTTGTCCTGGAGAAGGGTTCACTGCTGTCTCTCAACCAGGGTGAGAACTGCATGGTGTGGGTGCATACCTACCTCTTACCAACCTCTCTTTGCAGGTACTATCACAACGTTTAAGCATTTAGACAATAGGTGCAGGAGTAGGCTTTCGAGCCAGTACTGCCATTCAATGTGATAATCTACAATCAGTACCCCGTTCCTGCCTTCTCCCCATATCCCCTGACTCCTCTATCTTTAAGAACCCTTTCTTGAAAATTAATAAAAAGATTTTAAAAGGAAAGAAAGAGCCCTATCTAGCTCCCTCATGAAAGTATCCAGAGAACCGGCCTCCATCGCCCTTTGAGGCAGAGAATTCAACAGACTCACAACTCTCTGTGTGAAAAAGTGTTTCCTCATCTCCATTCTAAATGACTTACCCCTTATTCTTAAACTGTGGCCCCTGGTTCTGGACTCCCCTAACATCGGGAACATGTTTCCTGCCTCTAATGTGTCCAAACCTTTAATAATCTTATTAAGATTCAATAAGATTCCCTCTCATCCTTCTAAATTCCAGAGTGTACAAGCCCAGCCACTCCATTCTCTCAGCATATGACAGTCCCGCCACCCCGTGAATTAACCTTGTGAACTGGGACATTTAGACTGGAACATGGATGTCAAGTCAAGTCAAGTCAATTATATTTCTATAGCACATTTAAAAACAACTCTCATTGACCAAAGTCCTTTACATCAGTGCAGGTACTAACATGCTACATACAATGGTACATTGATCGAACAATACATACATAAATACATCCATACAGTGCTCCCTCAGAGGACCTCAAGAAACGCTTCTGAGTAGAACTAGGTTTTAAGTCTAGAGTTAAAGGAGTCGATGGAGGAGGCGGTTCTGATGAGAAGACGGATGCTGTTCCACAGTCTAGGTGCTGCAACCGGATAAGCACGGTCACCCCTGAGCTTAAACCTGGACTGCGGAATAGGTAGTAGGCCCAAGTCGGCCGACCTGAGGGACCTGGAGGTAGAATGGTGGGTTAGCAGATTTTTGATATAGGTGGGGGCCAGCCCGTTAAGGGCTTTGTATACATATATGAGCTTGAAATTGATTCTGTACCGTACTGGGAGCCAGTGGAGAGAGGCCAGAATCAGGGTGATGTGGTCCCTTTTTAAAGGGTACACGTCAGAAGTCTCGCTGTGGCCTTTTGGTTCAACTACATGCGGGACAGGGATGCCGGTGTATAGGGAGTTGCAGTAATCAAGGCGGGAGGAGATAAATGTGTGGATGATCTTTTCAAGGTCGTCGAATTGAAGGAATGGTTTGATTTTAGCTATCGTGCAAAGCTGGAAGAAGCTAGCTTTACCACAGCATTGGCTTGTTTGTCAAACTTCAATGCAGAGTCAAATGTGACGGCAAAGTTTTTGACGTGCGGTTTGTGTAGGGAAGTGAGGCTTCCAAGGCTGCCTGCTATCATTTTGATGGAGTCCGAGGGGCCGAGTAGGATGACCTCTGACTTGCTCTCGTTTAGTTGGAGGAAGTTCTGCGTCATCCAACACTTTATATCCTCAAGGCAGAGTAGATTTGATCGGATGTTGTGTTTCGGGGGGAGATGGAGCTATGTAATTTCGTTTGGAACTGCATATATCAATGTATTTCTAAATGATAATAAAGTTAGTTTGACTTTTTGACTAATGTATCATCTGCATAGCAGTGGAAAGAAATGCCGTGCCTTTGAATGACTTGGCCTAGGGGGAGCATATACAGAGAGAAGAGAATGGGGCCTAGAATGGGACAGGTTTACAAAGATATTAGCCAAATGCAGGCAGGTGGGATTAGTGTAGATGGGATATGTTGTTCAGTGTGGAAAAGTTGGGTCGAAGGGCTTGTTTCTACGCTGTATGATTCTGACTCTCTCTCCTTGGGCCTTTGCCATTGCTGTGGAAAGGTCAAATGCAAAGTGGAAGACCACCCTCTCATCTTCAGACACAAGGAACTGCTGATGCAGTTTTTTTTTAAAACAGAAAGTGCTTGAGTAACTCAATGGGTCAGGCAACATTTCTAGACAACATTGATGGGTGATGTTACCTTTCCATGTTCTCCAGAGATGCTACCTGACCCGTTGAGTTATTCCAGCACTTAGTATCTCATCTTCAGCTTGGGTAGCTTACAACCCAGTGGTATAAATATTGACATTTCCAATTTTTGGATAACCCACGGGCCAGTGCTCTCTTTCACATCTACTCAATTGTCTACCTAGCTTTCTCCTCCCTTTGTTTATCCCCCTGTTCATCCCCTTCCAACCAACTTTCCCATTTGGCTCCACCTATCACATACCAGCCTCTATCCTACCTCTATCTACCCTCTTCTCTCTCATGTGTTACCAACTATCTTTCATGATCTCTCTCATTTCTGATGCATGGTCTCCACCTGAAACATCAACCTACACCTATTGCCTCCAAAGCTGCTGCTTGACTCATTCAGTTCTTCCAATGTTCTCTTTTTGTTTCAGTTTCTACCATCTACACTCCCTTTTGTCAACACACCTGTGCCCAAGGGATGCAGCTTGCCAGATGGGTTTTGTGCTGCCAATATAGGCGAGGGCAACGCAATATTAAACCTGCTCTTTTGTATCCCGTCCTTTGAATGATGTCATAGCCAAATGAGGCCAGTTCTCTTCCTGGTCACATCAAAGTAGAGACTGCACAACATAGTCTTCCCACTAGATGGCAACGAAGGGCTTAATATTTCAACACAAGTTTGCAATGCTTTCTATTTCAATAAAAGCTAGCTGGAAACTTTATTCAACAGAATCACATGGGGATGGCATCAAAAAGTAAAACTACCTAGAGAACAACATCGCTTCTAGATTCAAAGCACAGTTATACACATGTAGTGTGAACAGAAAATGCTGGAAATGCACAGCAGGTCAGGCAGTGTCTGTGAAGGAGTAAACAATGATTCTCTGCACAGAGATGAGTTATTTTGGTTGCCAATTACAAACAATTCCTGATAGATAATGCACGAGTCTGAAGCTGCTACTGTGCACCGTTAAGGCCCTCCTACACTCCAAAAAAATGCAGGTTTGTAGGTTAATTGGCTTTGGTAAAATTGTAAATCGTTCCCAGTGTGTAGCATAGTGCCAGTGTATTAGGTATGTTACAAAACTTGCCTTTAGCAGTGCTGCAGTTCTGCCGCTGGGGGTGGGGGCGGGGTTAAAATGCGGTTTTCCCCATGCAATCCGGAGCTTTCTGTTGGCGGAGTGCAATCTATTTCTGGAGATGCATTCTGAATGGCGGTAAGTCCTTTTTTTTTATAAATAGCCCGACTACTTAATCACTGCAGCAAAATAAAAATTAACTCCTAATGCCGTGTACGCCGACAATGGGGACCGATTTTACGTAGGGGACAGGTAAGTGAAAGCTGTTTATTTTTACATATAAACTTGCTTTTTTAGGGGACTTTAATCAATATTTCATGTTGCGAAACAGTGATTTAGCCCCCATACGATCTGGCAGGAAATTTCCTGCCGATATTGGGTTTAAATTCACCGCAACGTTCCAATCCATCGCATTCCAGAAAATCCCACTCGCAAGTTGTTTAAAATGCCCATTAATTTACAGGCATTAAACACTGAATTCCTTCAATTTAGCCTTAAAATTAATGACAATTAGATTTTAAAATCATGTTATATCGTGAATTATTGTGTGACTGTTAATTGGACACTTAGGCTTTAAATTTTTTTTATTTTTTTCTGAAGAAATGGATAGATGTTTAGATCTAGTAATTGAATTTTGTAATTGGCTATAATTGGGTAACTAACTAATTATATGCTTTAATTTCAGGTCATTCAAGTAAGATTGTTTCATATTTGTTTCAGAAAACTTCAATCTATAATAACTGAAAATTTCTTTAAGTTCTGTTAATTTTTAAGGAAGTTGTGGGCTTTTGACTGTCCTCGATCACAACTTTTGTGTTAAGTCAATAGAAAAGCAATAGGAAGCAAGTTGCTAATTTCCGAGTATAAAAATGGCCCTAACGTTTTTAGTACTGAAGATATGAAAGTGAATTAGGTGTCAAATTAAACTTATTTTTATGCTTTATCTGATGGGATAAATTGCAGACTTGATTTTTAATATCTCAAAATTTTGTAACATTGCTAAGCGTATGGTGTGATTGCTGGCCGCTGCGGACCCAGGGGACAAAAGGGCCTATTTCCGCACTGTCTAAAAGCTAACATTTCGAAAGTCAAGACCAGAAATGAATTATTGGACTACAAGGAATGAGCTGGCACTTGAAATGAGCATTGCAGTGAGCTTGATGTGACACTCAAAGTATAGTGATTTAAAACAGAACAGGGGTGTGTGCCCATAACCACACTCCATATCTTCAGGGAGTGAGAAATATTGCCCAATACTAGTGTTTGAATAGAGCTATAATGATAATCTTCTAATAATACGACCATAAAGGAAAATCCTTTCAATGCCATTCATTTAAAAACAAACAAACGTAAATGCTGTAGGTAGTTTTAAGTTAAAGGGACATTTCCACTGTTTCTGGAGAGCATTACAGTCAGTTATCAGTAGTGTTTAGTCAGAAAACTGCTCAAAGATCAATTATGGTTTTAAACTCGTGTGTCTGACACATGTACACAGAGCCATGTTCATCTGCATACACATGCACATTCACATGCAGGAACACACACTCACTCTTGCGCACACATACACATACTTACATATATGTGCACCCTCCTACATACACTCGCACACATGCTGTTTCTGTGCATGAACATACTTCCACAACTCATACTGTAAGAATGTGACTGCAATCTCTGCAATTGCAAAACCAATCTCTGCAGCAACAACCTATCTATTTATACCCATATACGTTCTGAGCAAAATTCAACTATGATCCCTATGCATCACACATGATAAAAATACAACACTATCTACAAACATCATTTAATTTTCTTCCTATTCTAATTCCCTTCAAACAGCAATCTAAATTAATTATGCCATGTTTTCCTTATCAGTAAACAAGCAAGCTCCTTGTTTTTGCTCAGGTTTTCAGACGTGGGTCGGCAGGTGAAGAATTGATGTTGTTCCCATTGAGAAGCCTGTGCTTGCTGAGATTAGCAGCCCTGAGGAGTCAACAAGGCTGACTCTGTGTGTGGGCTGGGCATATTCAGAACGCAGCTCCCAGCATATACCAGAGAATCCCCATGCGACAAATGAGGGGGGGAAAACAAAAAATCAGCTGAGGAAGCATAAAAAAAGGAGTCCAGTTTTGGAGACGGGGAGAGGAAGAGGGTAGGAATGATGATTTTCCTTGTGCATAATTACGACACCAATGGGGATTTGCCTATGTCTTCTAGTGGAAATGTTATCAAGTTTATAGGCCAATACTGACAGCAAGGGGGCAAGGTAGCACAGTGGTAGAGTTGCTGACTTACAACGGTGAGACCCGGGTTTGATTCTGACTACGGATGCTGTCTGTACGGAGTTTGTACATCCTCTCCGTGACTGCATGGGTTTTCTCAGGGGTGTGCAAGTTTTCTCCCACACTCCAAATACATACATGTTTGTAGGTTAATTGGCTCCTGTAAATTGTAAATCATCCATAGTGTGTAGGATAGCGCTAGTGTATGGGGATCGCTGGTTGGTGGGGACTTGATGGGCCGAAAAGCTTGTTTCTGCACTGTATCTTTTAACTAAACTAAACTAAAGGAGCTAGGTAGGAAGGAACTACAAATGCTGGTTAGATAGATACAAAATTCTCAAGTAACGCAGCGGGACAGGCAGCATCTCTGGAGAGAAGGAATGGGTGATGTTTTGGTTTGTGACCTTTCTTCAGACATGAAACGTCACCCATTCCTTCTCTCCAGAGATGCTGCCTGTCCCGCTGAGTTACTCCAGCATTTTGTTTCTATAAAGGAGTTTGGAATGGGTCTGAGGACAGTAGAAATTCTTAGGTTTGAAATCCAATTAATTTCACAATAAAATCTTGCAATTTTGTCTGCAAATACGAACTGCACACATTTCATCTTCAAGCAATTAACTGTTTTGACTTCTAATTTGCATATTAATTGTTTTTGGCTTAATTACACTATAATTTCAGCCTGAAGTTACTCCTTGATAAGTGAGCTCTTCCATTTTCAGTTACTAAGTTCAAATATATGCTGAACTCATTTGTGGAAATTAATAAATATTGTTTTTTTTCATCCAGATCAGAAAGCCTCCAGGTTCATATGCTGACCACATGCTGCGTCAAGCTGCCTAATTTCTTCCAAGTGTTATTTCCCAGTTCCACTGGAATTTCAGTGGGGCAGCTAAAGGATAAGCCAAAGCTAGAGTCGTGGAGACATAAGCAACTGTGGATGCTGGAATTATGAGTGCTGGAGGAACCCAGTGGTGAATTTGTGGAATTCATTGTCACAGAACGTTGTGGAGGCCAACATTGGCACATACAAAACATCCCTCTCTAGTGTCACACAAGCACATACTTTGTCATAGGAGTAGTGATTGAGGGTGGATCTGAGGTTGGATCTTGCAACATCCATTGACAATTAGACTTTACTTCAGAGATACGGCATGCAAACAGGCCCTTTGAGTCCTTACAACCAGTGATCACCCATATACTAACACTATCCTATACACTATGGACAATTTATAATTTTACTGAAGCCAATTAACCAACAAACCTGCATGCCTTTCGAGTGTGGTTGGAAACTGGAGCACCCGGGGAAAACCCACATGGTCACAATGAGGCTGTACAAATTCCGTACAGACAACACCGGTGGTCAGGATAGAACCAGGGTCTCTGGTGCTGCAAGGTAGCTACTCTAGGTGGCGACTGTGCCACCCCAATTAATTTAGCATTTAGAGATACAGCATGGAAACTGACTCTTTGGACCACCATGACCACACTGAACACACATGAGGGGCAATTAATCTATATACCCACCCATCTTTAGTATGTTTAAGAAGGAACTGCAGGTGCTGGAAAATCAAAGGTACACAAAAATGCTGGAGAAACTCAGCGGGTGCAGCAGCATCTATGGAGCGAAGGAAATAGGCAACATTTAGGGCCGAAACCCTTCTTCAGTATCTTTAGTATGTGATAGGAAACTGGAGCACCTGGATGAAGCCTATGCAGTGCAAACTCCATACAGACAGTACCAGATCGAACTCGGTCTTTGGAGCTGTGATGCAGCAGCTCTACCAGCTGTGCTACAATGTTAAAACAAAGAACAGTACAGCACAGGCTCACAGTGTTTGTGCCAAACATGATGCCAAGTTAAACTGATCTCATCTGCCTGTACATGATCCATATCCAATTATTCCCTGCACTTCCATGTGCCTAAAAGTCTCTTAAACGCCACTATACAAGATGTATAGACCTCCACCACCACCATCACCAGCACCACCACCAGCTCTGGCAAATAGGTTCTGGGCCTCCACCACACCCTGTGTAAATAAACTTGCCAGGCACATCTCTTGGTTCTTGGTTCTTGGTCCTCCAAAATATTCCAACTGGAATTTAAACTGGAGGTGGCGAAGGGAGGGGTTCAGCCAGAGAGGGTTATTGGGCAGAAAGTGCCACTTTAAATTTAGGTGCATCTGGCTCGGCAACCGTGGCCACCATACAGTAAAAAAAAAAGAACACAACATGGAGTAGAAATTCAACATAAAACATCCCCTCACAGCAGGATCAAAGTTTCCCGCTGTGAGGGAAGGCACCAAAGTCAGTCTCTTCCCCTGATGTTCCCCACTGTTCACCCGTGGTCGGGGCCTCCCCGAGCCCTCCGCAGTCACCGCTACGGGCAGCCCAAAGTTCAGGCCCGCTTGGCAGGATGATGCAAGTCCAACGTCGGGGCTGGGGGACGTCCACAGTGGCCCGGACCTCCTACCGGAGTCCGCGGCTCCCAAAATCCGCAGGCCGCGCTGGGTGGAGACAAAGGGCCCCAGTAAGTTCATGGAGTTCAGCGCCGCCCGCATTGGAAGCTCTCCAAACCAGAGTTCCACGATGTTGGAGCAGAGGCACAAAGCTCCGGAGCTCCAACAGCGACCCAGGTAGGTATCGCCCACTCCGTGGTGACTCCAGCGTGGTGACTCCGTGCTGCCGCTGTTGCAGCTCTGATCCGCTTCCCGGTCCCCGGCAGGAAAGGTCGCTCGGATCCAGGAGGTAAGCCGCTAGGTGGGGGGCAAGGACGCGACTCGGAGAAATAGCCAGGAAGCGACTGGGAGTTAGTTTCCCCCTTACCCTGCCCCCCCCCATATATAAAAGTTAAAGTTTTCCCCCCAAGACAGACTTTTAACGGACTAAAAATTAAAAAAAGATGTAAAAACGAACGGGCTGCAGGCAGAGGCTGCTGTCAGTGCAGCACCCCCTAGATGTCCTAAATCTCCATTAAACTTTCCCCACCTCACCTTATAGCTATGCCCTCTACTGTTTGACTTTTCCGCCCTGGGAAAAAGGTTCTGACTGTCTACCCTATCTATGCCTCTCAGAATTATATCTATTTCTGTCAAGTCACTGCTCCTCCCCCAACTTTTCAGAGAAAACCATCTAACTCTATCCAATCTTTCCCTGTGGCTGAAACCCTCTAATCCAACCAGCTTTCTGGTAAACCTCCTCTGCAGCCTTTCCAAAGCCTCCACATCTTTCCTGTAATGTGGGCGACCAAAACTGCATGCAATTCTCCAAATGCAGCCTAACAAAAGTCCTATAGAGCTGTAATGATGTGCTTAAACCTGATACAGATGGGGAAGGACAATATCACGGTTAAGTAAGAAAACAGATAGCAGCAAGAGCTACCTATTCCAATGTGCAAGGAAATTATTTCACCCACTCTAGCTCCGTATAATGTTCTGGCTTATTGTCAGCCACAAAGCAACTCCATGTCAGCTAGACACATTGCAAATGGATAATAATTAAAGGAAGTTAGGTTTTATTAAATAACAATGACATATTGTGTAGCAGCCATTTGCACAAATTAACCCACTTGATTGGATTTGGGCTCTCTCCTGATTCACATGTACTTTGTTGACCACTGGCCATCAGCCAGGGACCAGAGGTACAGGGGCACTAAGTAAACCAGTGCAGTATCACCATTGGGCTTTCGCCAATAACAAACTGACACAGCGAGTATTATTGAACTGAATGCTCACTGAAATAAGTACTGCCGTATCTTTCAAAGGAAAGGATTTAAGCAGGATGAGGTTGTTGATATTGCTACCATAAAGGGTTCAAGAAACTTCTGTAGAAACTAGGAACTGCAGATGCTTGTTTACAAATAAAGACACAAAGTGCAGGAGTAAATCAGCAGGCCAGGTAGCCTGATGAAAGGCATATACTGCCCAACCCAATAAATTACTCCAGCAGATTGTGTCTGTTTTTCAGGAAACGTCCTTGCAGTATCCATAATGCATAATGCAGGATATGAACTGATCCATACAGAGAAAGACAATAAAGGGGTTGTCCCACTGCGGCGACCTAATCCGCGAGTTCTGACAAGTTTGCCTTCGACTCATACTCGCAGTATGGTCGACACGAGGTCCTAGGAGGTCTTTTTAACTCTCCTCCATGCTCGAGGGGAGTCCCCGCGTACTCGAGGCCTCAGTTAGGTCGTGGCGTATTTTCCAACATGTTGAAAAATGCCCGCGAATTAAAAAAGGTCGCCATGGAAAAAATCAATACTTTTTTTACTCGTAGGTTTAGTCGAAATAGGTCGTAGTAGGTCAGCATGTTATTCGTAGGTAATCGAGGGTAGTCGAAGGTAATCAAAGGTAGTCGTATATAGTCTTCAACATAGTCGAAGAAGGTCTTCAACATGACACTTTTTCAAACTCTCCTACACTCTATTGAACTCGCCAATTAGGTCACCCAGTGGGACAGCCCCTTAACTAATTCTGACCCTCAATCTGCAAATTAGTTGGTTCAATTTAGCCATTTGTTTGATCATAGAAAAGAATGCCAAAAGGAAAATGATGTTTAAAAATGTAAATGCTCTGCATTGTACTGTGTCTGGTGAAATGTGAATGATCCATATTAAATTTTAAAAGACACAAAGTGCTGGAGTAACTCAACATGTCCTCCAGATATACTGTCAGCACTTTGTGTCTTTGTTTGTACATCAGCATCTGCAATCCCTTGCCTCTGTATTATATTTGGCTCATTTTGCAGACATTATATTTTTTGGAGAAGAAAAGGGTATAAAATGGGTGGCATGGTGGCACATCTAGCTGAGCTAATGCTTCAGCGACCCATATTCAGTCCTGACATCTGATGCTGTCTGTGTGGCAAGTTCACCCGGTAAAAATAATTACAATCTGCTGGAGGAACTCAGCAGGTCAGGCAGCAACTGTGTAGGCAAAGGGAAAGTTGATGTTTCAAGAACTTTCATAACGAGTCTTGATGCAGGGTCCTGACCCGAAACATCACCTATCTCTTTCCCACCCCAAATGCTGCCTGACCCACTGAAGTCCTCCAGCAGATTGTTGTTCCTCCAGATCCCACCACCTGCAGTTGTTTGTATCTGCATGTTCTCCCATGTGGGCTTCCTCTAATTTTGTAGCACATCCCAAAGACATGTAGATCATTTGGTTGATTCCAAGGACAGACATAAGATGTTGGATGTTGGAATAACTCAGCAGGTCAGGCAGCATCTCTGGATAAAATGAGTAGGCGATGCTTCAGGGTTTCAGACTGAAATTGCCAGTGGGGGCGGGGAGGGGGGGGGGGGGGGGCAGGGAGGAGGGAATAAATAGGAAGTGAGAAAAGGCCAGAACAAATCAGGGCTGATAGGTTAATTATCCAGTTGAATTATCCCTCCTCCAGTGTAGGTGAATGGTAGAATGGAAAAAAAAACTGATGGGAATAGATTACAGGAACAATCAGAAGCGAATGGAATTGCTCCGTGAGCCAGCATGGACTTGATGGGCCGAAGTGTCATGAGGAAACATGGAAACAGTGAAGACATTTACTTGTGAGGTGGGGAGACTGATAATAACAATGAATATTGTCATCTGTAGCAAGACATGTATGGGGGTTGCCCAACAAGCCACATACTTTCCTAATTTATAGAATATAGAACATAGCTTAGTACAGCGCAGGAACGGGCCCTTAAGCCCGCAATGTCTGTGCCAAACATGATGCCAAGTTCAACTGATTTCATCTGCCTGCACATGATGCATATCCCTCTATTCCCTACCTTTCCATGTGCCTATCGAAAATTGTCTTAAATACCACCATCATATCTGCCTTCACCACCACCCCTGGCAATGTGTTACAGGCCCCCACCACTCTGTACGTATACAACTTGCCACATGCATCTCCATTAAACCTTCCCTTTTCACTATAGTATTGGACATCTCCACCCTGGCGATAAAGGTTCCGATTGTCTACCCAATCTTTGCCTCTCATGATTTTATATACATCTATCAAGTCTTCCCTCATCCTAAATATAATCGGCATTCCTTCACTGCCTTTGGGTCAAAATCCTGGATTTCGTCTTTGACAGTGTTGTGGCAATATCCACACTTAAGGGAAAGCAGTAGGGCAATAGACAATAGGTGCAGTAGGCAATTTGGCCCTTCGAGCCAGTACCGCCATTCAATGTGATCATGGCTGATCATGCACAATCAGTACCCCGTTCCTGCCTCCCCTCTATTTCCCTTAACTCCGTTATCCCTAAGAGCTCTATCTAACTCTCTCTTGAAAGCATCCAGAGAACCAGCCTACATTGCTCTCTGAGGCATAGAATTCCACACACTCACAACTCTGTGTGTGAATTTTTTTTTCCTCATCTCCGTTCTAAATGGCTTACCACTTATTCTTAAACTATGGCCCCTGGTACTGGAACATTGGGAACATGTTTCCTGCCTCTGGCGTGCCCAAACCCTTACTAATCTTATATGTTTCAATAAAATCCCCACTCATCTATCTAAGTTCCAAGGCCAGCCGCTCCAATCTATTAGCATATGAGAGTTCCGGGAATTAACCTTGTGAACCTACGCTGCACTCCCTCACTAACAAGAATGTCCTTTCTCAAGTTTGGAGACCAAAACGGCAGACAGTACTCCAGGTGTGATTGAACTAGGGCTCTGTACAACTGCAGGAGGACCTATTTGCTCCTATACTTATCTCCTCGTGTTATGAAGGCCAACATGCCATTCGCTTTCTTCACTGCCTGCTGTACCTGCATGCTTACTTTCAGTGACAGATGAACAACGACCCCCCAGATCCCACTGTACTTCCCCTTTTCCCAACTTGACACCATTTAGATAATAATCTGCCTTCCTGTTTTTGCCACTTAAGTGGATAACCTCACATTTATCCACTTTAAACTGCATCTGCCCAATCACCCAACCTGTCCAAGTCACCCTGCATTCTCATAGCATCCTCCTCACAGTTCACACTGCCACCCAGCTTTGTGTCATCTGCAAATTTGCTAGTGCTACTTTTAATCCCTTCATCCAAATCATTAATATATATTGTAAATAGCTGCGGTCCCAGCACCAAGCCATGCGGTACCCCACTAATCACTGCCTACCATTCTGAAAGGGGCCCGTTAATTCCTACTCTTGGTTTCCTGTCTGCCAACCAATTTTCTATACATGTCAGCACCCTACCCCTAATACCGTGTGCTCTAATTTTGCCCACTAATCTCCCATGTGAGATCTTATCAAATGCTTTCTGAAAGTCTAGGTACACTACAGCCACTGGCTGTCCCTTGTCCATTATCCTGGTTACATCCTCAAACAATTTCAGAAGATTAGTCAAGCATGATTTCCCCTTCGTAAATCCATGCTGACTCGGACCGATCCTGTTACTGCTAACCAAATGTGCCACTATTTCTTATTAACTTTTATTATTAACTCCAGCATGTTCCCCACCACCGATGTCCGGCTAACTGGTCTGTAATTTGCTGTTTTCTCTCTGCCGCCCTTTTTAAAGAGTGGGATAACATTAGCTAATCCACAGGAACTGATCCTGAGTCTATAGAACATTGGAAAACTATTACCAATGCATCCACAATTTCTAGAGCCACTTCCTTAAGTACCCAGGGATGCAGACCATCTGGCCCTGGGGATTTATCAGCCTTCACTCCCATCAGTGTACCCAACACCATTTCCTGCCAAAGGTGAATCTCCTTCAGTTCCTCCGCCACCCTAGATCAACTGGCCACTAGTACACCAGGGTGTATATCAGGGAGATGTCAGATGGCAGGGGACGGTCTTCATCAAGAATAATTATGATGAACAGAATCAGCCTGCAAAGCCCACATGCCTTGAATGGATAAAGGAAGGATACTAGGCTAGCAATGGACTCAGCAGTGATTAATCCTGCTGCTCATACTTTGGCCATGTTTGTACAATGAAGCCAGAGGGTGGTGAATCTGTGGAATTAATTGCCACAGATGGCTGTGGAGGCCATCAATGGATATTTTTAAGGTGGAAATTGACAGATTCTTGATTAGTAAGGGTGTCAGGGGTTATTGGGAGAAGGCAGGCGGAAGGGAAAGATAGATCAGCCATGATTGAATGACGGAGTAGACTTGATGGGTCGAATGCTAATATGTAACTTAGTTGCTGGAACCCAGGCAACATTCTAGTAAATCTCCTCTGTACTCTCTCTATTTTGTTGACATCCTTCCTATAATTAGGTGACCAAAATTGTACACCATACTCCAGAATTGGTCTTACCAATGCCTTGTACAATTTTAACATTACTTCCCTACTCCTATATTAAATGCTCTGATTTATAAAGGCCAGCACACCAAAAGCTTTCTTTACCACCCTATCTACATGCGATTCCACCTTCAGAGAACTATGCACAGTTATTCCTAGATCACTCTGTTCCACAGCATTCCTCAATTCCCTACCATTTACCATGTACGTCCTATTTTGATTTGTCCTGCCAAGATGTAGCACCTCACACTTATCAGCATTAAACTCCATCTGCCATCTTTCAGCCCACTCTTCCAAATGGCCCAAATCTCTCCGTAGACTTTGAAAATCTACTTCATTATCCAAAGCTCCCCCTATCTTAGTATCATCTGCATACTTACTTATCCAATTTTCGACCCCATCATCTAGATCATTGATGTACATGACAAACAACAGTGGACCCAACACAGATCCCTGAGGCACCCCACTGGTCACCGGCTTCCAACCTGACAAACAGCCACTCACCATTACTCTCTGGCATCTCCCATTCAGCCACTGTTGAATCCATCTTGCTACTCCGCCATTAACACCCAAACATTGAACCTTCTTAACCAACCTTTCATGGGGAACCTTGTCAAAGGCCTTACTGAAATCCATATAGACAACATCCACTGCTTTACCCTCATCAATTTCCCTAGTAACCTCTTCAAAAAATTCAAGAAGGTTTGTCAAACATGACCTTCCAGGCACAAATCCATGTTGGCTGTTCTTGATCAGACCCTGTTTATCCAGATGCTTATATATATTATCTCTAAGTATCCTTTCCATTAATTTGCCCACCACTGACGCCAAACTAACAGGTCTATAATTGCTAGCTTTATTCTTTGAACCCTTTTTAAACAATGGAACAACATGCGCAGTACGCCAATCCTCCGGCACCATTCCCGTTTCTAATGACATCTGAAATATTTCTGTCATAGCCCCTGCTATTTCTACACTAACTTTCCTCAATGTCGTAGGGAATATCCTGTCTGGACCTGGAGACTTATCCACTTTTATATTTTTCAAAAGTGTCAGTACTTCCTCCCCTTTGAATCTCATTGTTTCGATTGCTACTTTACTTTTTTCTCTTACCCCACAGAGTTTAATATCCTTCTCCTTGGTGAATACTGAAGAAAATAAATTGTTCAATATCTCCCCCATCTCTTTTGGCTCTGCAGATAGCTGTCCATTCCGGCTCTCTAATGGTCTAATTATATCCCTTGTTATCCTTTTGCTATTAATATAACTGTTGAAACCCTTTGGATTTACTTTCACCTTTCTTGCCAAAGCAACCTCATATCTTCTTTTAGCTGTTCTTATTGCTTTCTTAAGATTCTTTTTACATTCCTTATACTCATCTAGCACCTCATTTACTCCATGCCTCTTATAATTATTGTAGATATCTCTCTTTTTTCGAACAAAGTGTCCAATTTCCCTTGAAAACCATGGCTCTTTCCGATTTTTACTATTTCCTTTCAACCGAACAGGGACGTAAAGATTCTGTACTCTTATAATTTCCCCTTTAAATGTCCTCCATTTCTCTTCTACATCCTTCCCATAAAACAAAATGTCCCAATTCACTCCTTTTAAATCATTACGCATTCCCTCAAAGTTAGCCTTTCTCCAATCAAAATTCCCAACCCTAGGTCCAGTTCTGACTCTCTCCATAATTATATTGAAACTAATCGTATTGTGATCACTGGTCCCGAAGTGCTCACCAACGCATACCTCTGTCACCTGACCTGCCTCATTTCCTAACAGGAGGTCCAGCACTACCCCTTCTCTGGTCGATACCTCTATGTATTGCTGCAAAAAACTATCCTGCACACATTTAACAAACTCCAAACCATCAAGCCCATTTACCGAATGTGTTTCCCAGTCTATTTTTGGAAAATTTAAATGTCCCACAATCACTACCTTGTGCTTACTACTAATATCTGCTATCTCCTTACATATTAACATAAGTTACAGAGAAAGTTTGAACAAGTTAGGTCTTTATTCTTTGGAGCGCAGAAGGTTAAGGGGGGACTTGATTGAGGTCTTTAAAATGATGAAAGGGATAGACAGAGTTGACGTGGATAAGCTTTTCCCATTGAGGGTAGGGAAGATTCAAACAAGAGGGCATGACATGAGAATTAAGGGACAGAAGTTTAGAGGTAACATGAGGGGGAACTTCTTTACTCAGAGAGTGGTGGCTGTGTGGAATGATCTTCCAGCAGAAGTGGTGGAGGCAGGATCGATTTTAACATTTAAAAGTAAAGTGGATAGGTATATGGACGGGAAGGGAATGGAGGGGTATGGTCTGAGTGCAGGTAGATGGGACTAGGGGAAAATAAATGGTCGGCACGGACTGGAAGGGC
The DNA here is from genome assembly GCA_963514005.1 of Raja brachyura. Next base: position 28,444,913 of record OY740790.1, read on the forward strand.
CGAGAAGGCCTGTTTCCGTGCTGTAATTGTTATATGGTTATATGAATGGCCTAATTCTGCTCCAAAAAAATATATGAACTAACTGACAGCAGAACCTATTGAATCTGCTGACACAAGCAACTGAAGTTGCTGGTTGAGGAAAAAAAAGTGCTGGAGTAAATCATTGGATCTGTTGATATTTTAATCTAGAATCCAGTGTGGATGCCTAGAGCCCAGAAAGGAATTATAAAAGAGAAGCACGGCTTATTATTAAAGGGAGACAACAAATGGCCTTTGCAGGGCTTAACGACACATCAGCTAATTATGGCTATTTTTTTTATTTCTGAAGAGTTAATTGGAGTGTGACTATGTGTCTTGAAGTGAGAACTGCCCCAGCTGTTTAAGACACTCTATTTGTCATGAGCATGTATTTTATTGTCGGCAGGAGCTCAACTGAAATGAGTACGTGAGAGACCTTTACATTTAAGTAATGCCCTTTCCTTTTCGTGGAAAATCACTTCTTTCTTCTCACTTCTGTTGTGTGTGCAGCTATCTCGGGAGAACGAGAGAGTGTGCCCTTGTTTCAAGGGCATCATTTGTCACTATTAGACTTTTCTGTCTGACTCCCAAACTCATAGCCTCTTACAGCAGCACAATTGTGGGCCAGGAGTAACAAAGAATGATTGGGCAGGCATGTAAATGGCAAAATTAAAGCACCATCAAGTTTCCAGGGATCGGTTAAATCCAGAAGATGACATTGTCCTGTAATTGGCTTGTGAACCGTATTTCAAATGTCATTCCCAGCAATCGACTGACGAATGAAGTTGGAGGTTTATTAATCTACCAAAGCAAAAGGTGTAAATTGGAAATAAAGGCAGAATGTGCTGTAAAGACACAGCTGATATACAGTGCATTCAGAAAGTATTCTGACCCCTTCACTTTTTCCACAATTTTGTTACGTAACAACCTTATTTTAAAATGGATTAAATTACTTTTTTTTAATCATCAATCTACACACAGCCAAGATTGAACTCTTTGGCCTGAATGCCAAGTGCCACCTGGCCAACACCATACCTAGGTAAAGCATGGTGGTGGCAACATCATGCAGTGGGGATGTTTTTCAGCGGCAGAAACTGGGAGACTAGTCAGGATCGAGGGAAAGATGGATGGAGCAAAGTACAGGGAGATCCTTGATGAAAAGCTGCTCCAGAGCATTGTGGACCTCAGACTGGGGCGGAGGTTCACCTTCCAACATAAAGTGCAAGTGAAATTAATTTGCCAGCAGTGGTACAATGAAAAAAAACACACAAAAACACAATAAAAATGGAACACAAACATCCACCACAGCATTCATCACTGTGATGGAAGGCACAAAATTTGACCAGTCCTCCTCCATTTTCCCCCGTGGTTGGGACCTCAGACGTGTAGACAAGGTAAAGTCCAGATTAAGTCAAGGTAAGTCCTGAATCGGTGCCTCCCCATCGGAGACCCCGGCTTCAAGTTGGTGTAGGCTTCAGGCCGGCGGTCAAAGATCTAAAGACCCCAGCTGGAAGCATCGCAGACCGCAGGGCCGGCAGTCAGAGCTCCCCTCCAGGGGTCCCCGGCGACAGACCCTGCTCTTGATGGTAAATCCCTGTCGTGCCCGCAGTAGGCCGCGGGCCAGCAGTCGGAGTGCTTCTCCTACCGGGTCCCCAACGAGGGACCCCAGGCTGCGAATGCTGCTCTAGCTGGAGCTCCGCAGACCATGGCTTCAGGCTGCCGCGGGCCAGACCATGGCTTCAGGCACCCCCCTCCGGTGACCCCCAGGGAGGGCTCCCCCGCTCCGCGATGAGAGTCCACGCTGTGTCCACCGCTGAAGCCCTGGGCACGTCTCCGGGAAAGGCCGCACTGATCCTCAATGCTAGGCCACGGGGGAGGCGACATGGACATGGTTTCCCCCTTACCCCCCCCCACACCATCCCCCACACAAAACACACATGAGGACACATTAAAAAAAAGTAGAAAAAACTAACACGCTGCTGGCAGGGCAGCCGGCTTGCAGCGCCCCCACCGACCAGAGCCCACACTTGAATGCGATGAAACATGACTGGAAAGACTTGAAAAATAAGTGAACATCGATGCTACCCATCCAACCTGACAGAGCTTGAGAGAATCTGCGGAGAAGAATGGGAGAAATTACCCAAATACAGGTGTGCCAAGCTTGTTGACAATAGACAATAGACAATAGGTGCAGGAGTAGGCCCTTCGGCCCTTCGAGCCACACCACCTTTCAATGTGATCATGGCTGACCATCCCCAATCAGTACCCCGTTCCTGCCTTCTCCCCATATCCCCTGACTCAGATATTTTTAAGAGCCCTATCTAGCTCTCTTGAAAGTATCCAGAGAACCGGCTTCCACCGCCCTCTGAGGCAGAGAAGTCCACAGACTCACGACTCCCTGTGAGAAAAAGTGTTTCCTCGTCTATGTTCTAAATGGCTTACCACTTATTTTTAAACTGTGGCCCCTGGTTCTGGACTCCCCCAACATCGGGAACATGTGTCCTGCCTCCAACGTGTCCAAACCCTCAACAATCTTATATGTGTCTATAAGATCCCCCCTCATCCTTCTAAACTCTAGAGTGGACAAGCCCAGCCGCTCCATTCTTTCAGCATATGACAGTCCCGCCATCCCGGGAATTAACTTTGTAAACCTACGCTGCACTCCCTCAATAGCAAGAATGTTCTTCCTCAACTTAGGGGACCAAAACTGCACACAATATTCCAGGTGTGGTCTCACTAGGGCCTGTACAACTGCAGAAGGACCTCTTTGCTCATATACTCGACTCTTCTTGTTATAAAGGCCAACATGCCATTCGCTTTCTCCACTGCCTGCTGTACTTGCATGCTTACTTTCATAGACTTATGAACAAGAACCCCCAAATCCTGTTGCACTTCCCCTTTCCCCAATTTGATGCCATTTAGATAGTAATCTGCCTTCCTGTTTTTAATACCAAAGTAGATACCCTCACATTTATCCACTTTAAACTGCATCTGCCCAATCACCCAACTTGTCCAAGTCACCCTGCATTCTCATAGCATCCTCCTCACAGTTCACACTGCCACCCAGCTTTGTGTCATCTGCAAATTTGCTAATGTTACTTTGAATCCCTTCATCCAAATCATTGATGTATATTGGAAATATCTGAGGTCCCAGCACCGAGCCTTGGGGTGCCCCAAAAGTCACTGCCTGCCATTCTGAAAGGGACCCATTAATCCCCACTCTTTGATTCCTGCCTGCCAACCAATTTTCTATCCATGTCAGCACTCTACCCCCAATACCATGTGCCGTAATTCTGCCCACTAATCTCCTATGTGGGATCTTATCAAATGCTTTCGGAAAGTCCAGGTACACTGCATCCACTGGCTCTCCCTTGTCCAATTTCCTAGATACATCCTCAAAAAATTCCAGAAGATTAGTCAAGCATGATTTCCACTTCTTAAATCCATGCTAACTCGGACCAATCCTGTTACTACTACCCAAATATGCCGTTATTTCATCTTTTATAATTGACTCCAGCACCTTCCCACACCACCGATGTCAGGCTAACTGATCTATAATTCCCTGTTTTCTCTCTCCCGCAATTTAAAAAAAGGGATAACATTAGCTACCCGCCAATCCACAGGAACTGATCCTGAGCCTATAGAACATTGGAAAATTATCCCCAATGCATCCACAATTTCTAGAGCCATTTCCTTATGTACCCTGGGATGCTGAGCATCAGGCCCTGGGGATTTATCAGCCTTCAGTCCCGTCAGTCTACCCAACACCATTTCCTGCCTAATGTGGATTTCCTTCAGTTCCTCCATCACCCCAGGTCCTCCGGCCACTACTATATCAGGAAGATTATTTGTGTCCTCCTTCGTGAAGACAGATCCAAGGTATCGTCTTCGTAGCGTCCTCGCAAACCAACTTCTGCCACTGTCTGAGGAGGTACTCCCAGAATCACAGTGTGACTTCCACCCATCCAGAGGCACAGAGGACATGATATTTGCAGCATCCCAACTCCAGGAAAAATACTGTGAACAGATTTTGTACATGGCCTTCATAGACCTGATAAAGGCTTTTGACTCCATAGACTGCCAGGCTCTTTGGAGCATACTATCAATGGACGGGTGTCACGACAAGTACATCAGAATATTGAAGTTTCTCCATGATGGCATGTCGGTCACAGTGCTCAGCAAATGCGGCTCTGAGTCCGAGCCCTTCACTGTGGAAACGGGGGTCAAACAGGGATGCATCATCGCACCCACCCTGTTTGTCATCTTCATTGCTGCCATACTTCACCTCGTTGGTGATGAGCTGCCACAGGGGATACCAATCCTCTGCAGAAATGATGGTGGGCTTTTCAACCTTAATAGGTTGAAGGCCAAGAGCAAAGTCAGTAACACCGCCATCATGGAGCTTCAGTACACAGACAACTGCGCCATTGTAACACACTCTACAGAAGACCTCCAGGGCATCCTGAATGCCAAGGCATACAGAGCCATGGGCCTAGCCTTAAACATCAAGAAGACCCAGGTTCTACATCTACCTGCACACAACCAGCCGTCTACCCAGCCCACTATAAAAGTGATAGGCGGACTGTTGTATCTACACTACATGCAGGCCACTACATGCTTGCACCAATGAGCCATTATCACTTGCCGTTGACCAACATGCAAGAAGATCTGTGGAGAACTGCCATCTCCAGTACTGCAAGGGTCACACAGTTCCAATGCACTCCCATGTCTTCATGGAATGATAGTATAGAGTCATGGGGTAATTTTGCATGGAAACAGGCCCTTTGTCCAAAGACCAATATGCCCCATTTGCCTGTATTTGTTCCATATCCCTCTAAGCCTTTCCTATCCATGTACCTGTCTGAGTGTCTTTTAAATGTTGCTATTGTACCTACTTCCTATGGCAGCTTGATCCATATATGCACCACACTCGGAGTGAAAAGATTGTCCCTCATATACCTATTAAATCTTTCCCTTCTCATCTTAAACCTATGCCCTTTGGTTTTTGATGACCCTACTCTGGGTAAAATACTATGTGCATTCACCTATACATGAATGCATGTGAGGGGGGTTTAATAGGCAGGTAGTTGAATAAAGGCCAGAGATGTAAAACCAGAAGGTTTGAGCCAAAAAAATTGAAGAGTTGTGAATTGTGAAGCTAGATGAAGGAATGTAGATGGAGGAGGAAGGGAGAAAAGGTGCGAGTCCAGCTGGGGCAAAGGGAGGGGGAGGGAAAGGGAAAGGGTTGGGGGGAAGAAAGGGAAAAGGTTGAGAAAAGGGGAAGGGGACTGTTGGACATTATCTAAAATTGGAAAATTCAACCTTCATATCACAGGGTTCATATCACTACCAAAACAGAATATGAGGTGATCATCCTCCAGTTTGTGTGTGGCCTCAATCTGACAATGGATGAGGCCCAGGACAGAAAGGTCAGTGTGGGAATGGGAAGGAGAGTAAAAATGGTTAGCAACCAGGAGACCAACCACACAGTGTTCGGCGGCCAAAGGACTGAAACTATGTTGGGATTTCCAGTCCTCAGCCTTCCTTCAACAAATAGTGACTTTTGTTCACATCCCAAATGTTTAAGTCTTTTTTGTCACTGACTCGGGGACTTTGGGTGTGCAGAGTGTTGTGCAGAGTGTTGTGGTCCCAACTCTGATACCTATTCTTGGTAGGTGATGGGTGAGAGTTGAGGGAGTGTGCCAAAGAGGCTGTGGAAGTTAAAAACGTTTTTGGTGCGCAGTGTAAAGGCACTGGGCTGTGAATCACTGCAAATACATAAATAATTGCTGTTGCAATGCAAATTGACAGCACTGATACTGAAATCCCTGTTCCAGCATTACGTAACTCCACAGTTTATGGTGCTTTACCCATAACCGTGAAGTATAAAGAGTGTGTACATTAAAGGTGACATACAAACAGGGTCAGAATTCTCACTGCCTATTTTTATAAACATTCTTAACAGAACCTGAAAACACAGGGGCGATCTGCAGTGAGCTGGTACTTGACATAGAGCTGCAAGGGATAAGGAACAATTCAATGTGATCTGAATACAGAAGATTTGAAGACGCAGGCATCATCGGTCACCGATCGGTCAAAAGAAAGTGGGATGGATGCCAGCTGCCCTGCTGGACTTCCTTTGTGAGCCAAGACTGAAGATGGAGGGGGAGAGGGAGCAATATCATTTAAATATCTCTGTGCAGTGGAAACCAAGCCACTTCAGCATTGATCACTGCTCAGCACATTTTGCACCGTGACATTTAAACAGCAATTCTCTTTCCTTTCACTGCTTGCTCCCAATGCTCATTCAAAGCTAAAAATGCAGGGCAGATGGAAGGGGAGATTTCAAATCTGTACAACAGGGACCAGACACTGCAGCTAAAAGGGAGTATTGCTTCCCATAGATTATTTTGCACCTGCACTTGGCTGGACCAGATTCCAGCAATATTGCCTGTAACAAGGATGTATTAGAAACATAGAGTTACACAGTACGGAAACAGGCCCTTCAGCCCAATTAGTCCATGGCAAACTAAATGCCCCATCTTTGTTATCCCCATCTGTCTGTGCTTGGCCCATACCTCTTCAAACCTTTCCTATCCATGCACCTGTTGAAATGTCCATTACATTGCATTATAGTACCTGCCCCAACTACCTCCTCTGGCAGCTCATTCCATGCACTCACCACCCTCTACATGAAAATGTTGCCCCTCAGATCCCTATTGAATCATTTCCCCTCTCATCTTAAACCCATGTCCTCTTAATTTGGGATTCCCTTAATCTGGGTAAAAGATTCTGTGTCTCATGGTTGGGATTGAGACAGCACAGCTAGTTTTGAAGGACACCCCATACACAAGAGTAGTCAGTACCACATCTTCCTGCATGTTACATGTATACAGCTTTGAGCCATTTATCCCTTTTGTTGCTTAATCAGAAGTGTTCAATCCTGCAAATAGTTAAGCTATTACAATTGTGTATACGTGCCCACATCTTGTCCGTAAAACGTTACTATTATGAGCCCACTGCTTATGTTTCATCTTCATTCTGCCTCTGACTGTAATTTAAAAATATATTACGTGAACCTGCTACATTGATATTCCAGCCTTCTAGCAGGCCCAATGACATCCATTGTGTGTCTCCCAGTTCCTTTCCCCTTATCTTTATTTGGGAAGCATAATTGTATGATATAAAAATATAAGGGCATTTGTAGGATTTTAAAATAAGAATCGTATTACATCTACATAATCTGGTTCAATGATTCATTTTCCATAAACCCCTCTCACCTGAAAACTACATTATCTCGAATCCCAGTGTGCAATGTAGACGGAGACCAGAAAGTTATTAAAACATATCTAAAATGAGCTGCATTGCGATGGCCTTGTCATCAGAGATGTATTCCCAGCTGTTTGGTGTCCATGGGATGATATCAGCACAGTATAGGGTAAGCAATGGAATGGAGCTGTGGATAAGTTCACATGCGACACTAATTTTAGACTAACCAGTGTGCGACATTAAGCTGGAAAATGTTGCCTCTCTCTCTGCCAGCATTTCTCAAAGAAGGCACAGGGAGGGCAAAATGGTATTTAATTCCATACTTTTCTGTGGTCTATTTGATATCTTTGAATAAGTACTGCTCTAAAACCAATTATCCTTCAACATTTTTATATTCCAATCAGAAGGGTCTTGTAAAGGGCTAAGGTATAAAATGGTGCATCCAAGCCTACCTTATGCCTCATAAACCTTACATATTTTGGCCTTAGTTAGCTTATAATGAAGCTCAGACTGCAGAACAGCGCTACCCAGTTAACTACAACTTGCCAAATGCAAGAAAGTAAACTGAACTAGTAACATTTTAGAAACAATGGAAAGGAAAACATACAATTATTTTGTGCCTTACGGCTAATTTAGTCACTGTGAGATTTGGAAGAGCTTCAGATTTGACCGCTGCAGGATTGTACAATGAGTGTAGTGGAGAATTTCCTTGCTCCTTTTCAAAACAGTGCCGTGGGATAGAACATAGAACATAGAAAAGTACAGCACAGGAACAGGCCCTTCAGCTTGCAAAGCCTGTGCCGAACATAATGTCAAGCTAAACTAATCTTCTGCACATAATCTATATCCCTACATTCCCTGTATATCCATGTTCCTATCTAAAAGCTCTCTAAATATCACTATCATATCTGCCTCCATCACCAATGGATTCCTGGCAACCACCACCCTCTGCATTTTCCTTTCAACAATGCCCATTTCACCCTAAAGCTGTGCACTCTAGTCTTTGCCATTTACATCTTGGGAAAAGTATGCTAACTATCTCCCACATCAATTCCTCTCATGATTTGAAATACTTTGATCAGATATCCCCAGCCTCTGAAGCTCTGGAGAAAACATTACAGGAAAGAAGTGGAAGATTTGGAGAGTGTGCAGTAAAGATTTACCGGTACTGGAGATTTACAATGCTGGAGAAACTCAGCGGGTGAGACAGCATCTATGGAGCGAAGGAAATAGGCAATGTTTCGGGCCCGGTACCTCTAATCCAGATAGTATTCTGGGTTATTCCGGTAGATCTTACTGGACACTCTTAAAATCTTCCACATCTTTCCTGTAATGGGGCGGCCAGAACTTCATGTAATACTCCATATTTCGGCCTAACCAAAGTCCTATAAAAATCTGAAAAAGGTCCCGACCTAAAACATCACCGATCCATTTTCTCCAGAGATGCTGTCTGATGGGCCTGTCCCATTTATGCAACTTTTTAGGTGACTTCAGGAGACTATCCTGTCGCCATACAGTCAACACATTTTCGCGGGTGGTTGCTGGGGAGTCGCCTTCCCGGTCGTGAGGAGTTCCCTCGTTCTGGGAACTAGTCGCGGCATAATTTTGGTTGCCATGAATTTTTCAACATGTTGAAAAATTAGCGGCGACTAGAATGAAGCTGCCATGGACAGTAGCGAGAATTCTCGAGCCTTAGGTGAATCTCCAGGAGGTCCTAAAGGGTTGTCAGGAGGTCGAAGGTTCTCATAGGTTGTAGTCGGTGCTGACTGGTGAGTTTCATTGACTCATTGGGGGAAAAAAGTTAAGCAGTAGTTTTCAGAATCAAGGATAACCGACCGGTAATGTTAATGTCCGCCGAGCTTCACAGCCGTGTATCTCTGGCTTCCTAAAAGTTGTCTCCACTCCTTCTCCCCCCTTCTCCCCCCCCCCCCCATTTTAAAGGACTTACCGTACACTGTGCTTTAGCCGTCTTTTTACAGCGCCATGCTTCCTGTTCATTGCGGTGTGTGTCTGTTTCACCTTAGCTTTGCACCGTGTGAATTTTTTAGACAGCGCTCCCCCTGCTTGCCCTGTCCCTGCATGCATAACAGGCTGGTGAAGGAAGCGATGTGTTTGTGTGTGTTCCACTCTGACAGTCGGCGTTCCAGTTGCCGGTTTTTCAGGCAATTGCCGGCAACTCAACAGTCGCTGGCAGTCTGCTGAAAAATCGCCTAAGTGGGACAGGCCAATGAGTTACTCCAACATTTATGCCGATCAAAGTCTTATAAAGCTGCATCATGACTTGCTGACTCTTTTACTGAATGTGCCCACTGATGGCAAGAATATCATACACCTTCTTTACCGCTCTCCGTGTGTGGCTACTTGCAGGGAGTTATAGAGTTGCTATTTTTTGAAGTAGTGCCACGGGATAGTTCTTGTTTACCTCACGGTGACAAAGGTGGCATTAGTTTAACATCTCAAGTGTAGGATGTCACCTCTGACAATACAGCCCTCCCGCAAAGATGCACCAAGAGCATCTAAACTCAGGTGACCAATTTCCAGTGCACAATCTCAGCTCAGCAGAGTGGAACAGAAGATAAAAGCTAATCACAAAGTAATGATTGGTTGACACCAAGCTCAGATTTCAATATATTACAAATAGTCCTGAGAAAGATATGTTGACAGAGATAATTAGTTTAGAGACAGACACAATTTAATCTTTGTCTATACCACTTCTGGAAAATAATTTGTAATTGTCACTCACATAGAATTTTAGCAGCATGCACAGACCAGCAACATCATCTTGCAGCAGGCAATATTTTAACATTGAGTGTGAGAGATTTCAGTTCTTAGCTTATAGCTTGTGGCCGTCCACAGAGTCTCTGGCATGCAGATGTTTAAGGGATATGGATCATGTACAGGCAGATGAGAATAACCTAGAACATGGAACAGTACAGTACAGGAATAGGTCCTTCAGCCCACAGTGTCTGTGCCGAACATGATGCCAAGATAAGCAAACCTCATCTGCCTGCACATGATCTATATTCCTCCATCCCCAGCATATCTATCTACCTAGATGGTGTCCAAGCCAGGTGACTCTCTGTGTGTTGGTCCCAGAGGCGGACCAGCAATCATTCATTACAATCATTCCACTTTTAAACCTCTACTCCAACAGTACCATTCAATTTCTACTGTTACCAATGTTATCTGCACAGTGTTAACAGCTCGATTGTAATCTCACGTATAGTCTTTCTGCTGACTGGATACCACGCAACAAAAAGTTTTTCACGGTACATCGGTACACACGACAATAAACTAAACTAAGACTAAATTGAACTTTAAAAGTCTCTTCAGTGCCACCATCACATCTGCTACCACCAGTCCCCGTTGGAGTGTTTATCAATTTTATCATGGCATCATTTTTGGTTCAGACATTGTAGGCCGAAGGGACTGTCCCAATGCAATTCTGTTCGACATTCTATGATAAGAGAACAGGGTACATTCTGTTAGTAGTGAGTATAAGTCCCTGATCAATCCCAATCTAAAATATTCCCCAAGCACCATTGAAAATAACAGGGATCAGGTTTGATTACTTACAGTTGAATGGTTAAATCTGGGACCAAAACATGTGCATTTCAATAGAAACCAAGTCCTCAATATCCTTTGGGAATAATCACCTCACCCGGGATGGGTACAATGTTGCTTGACAAACCTGTTGTTGGAAAACTAGGATGCTGAGGGAATTGTATCTGAATTCTCGCTGGAGGGATGTTCGTTGCTCACCGAAAGGCAGCAGAAAATGATGGGCTGCCGGCCATACACATTGCACAATGGGCGCGGCAGAGATGTTTACTCAACACAGGATTGGCAAGTTTAACATAAATATAGCAAACACGCACCTAGAGATTTCAGTTAAATTAAAACAAAATCCCAAAATGAAACACTGGAACACAGCAGATGGTTAAATTAAACTCCAAATATTCTACATTATGCTCAAATCTTTAATTACTTTGATGGAAAGGAAAATATTTATTCAATATGATTTTGACTGTGCATTTCTATAGCTGCTGCTCTGCATCTGCTGAGAGAATGGATGGAATTTTACAATTAGTTCTGTTTTGTCGAGCTTCCCAATCTTTACCTTAAAAAAAGTGGGCTTCAGTTGCGTTCTTTACTTTTCTTTAATCACAGGCTATCACAGTAACAGGCAACTCGATATGCAGTCTCCATGGACAAGCAAGGAGCTGCAGATGCTGGTTTACCAAGGAAAGATGAAGTGCTGGAGCAACGCAGTGGGTCAGGAAGTAACTCTGAAGAACATGGATAGGTGACTCAAGACTGAAGAAGGGCTCTGACTAGAAATTTCACCTATTCGTGTTGTCCAGAGATGCTGCTTGACCTGCCGTGTTGCTCCAGCACTTTGTGTCCTTTTTTTCTCAAAACCAGCATCTCACAAAAGAAAGCCTATCAACGTTTCCTCCCTCCTCAAAAGCGGTGTAGGTTTGTAGTTTGTTAAAGAAGGAACTGCAGATGCTGGAGAATCGAGGGTTACACAAAAAGCTGGAGAAACTCAGCGGGTGCAGCAGCATCTAAGGAGCGAAGGAGATAGGCGACGTTTCGGGTCGAGACCCTTCTTCAGACTGAGTCTGAAGAAGGGTCTCGACCCGAAACGTCGCCTATCTCCTTCGCTCCTTAGATGCTGCTGCACCCGCTGAGTTTCTCCAGCTTTTTGTGTAACCCTAGGTTTGTAGGTTAATTGGTTCTATAAATTGTCACCAGTGTGTAGGATAGAACTAGTGTATGGGTGATCGCTGATCGGCGTGGACTCTGTGGGCTGAAGAAGGGCTTGTTTCCAAGCTGTATCTCTATGTAAAAGTGTAGAAACAGACCCTTCAGCCCACACCAACCATCAATCATTCATTCACACTAGCTCTACGTTATCCTGCTTTCACATCCATGCCCTACACATTAGGGGCAATTTACTGAGGCCAATCAACCTACAAACCGGAGCACCTGGAGGAGACCCATGCAATCACAGAGAGAATGTGCAAACTACACACAGACAGCAACTGAGGTCAGGATGGAACCCGGGTTTCCGGTGCTATGAGCAGCAGCTCTACCAGTTGCGCCACTGTGTGATATTGTGATCTTATAGTTGCTGAGTGTCTGTATACTAATTATATCTGCTCACCATTGGTGTAAAATGTAGATCAACTATGCCATAAAGCAAAGCCAAGGCTGCTCAGGCAGCACCACATAAAACTAATAAACTCCATCCCCTACCAAGACATGAACAGCAGATATATGGGAACCCCAGCATCTTCAGTTTGCCTGCAAGCTGTTAATTCAGTCGCTGAGTATAAAATCCATGAACTTCCTACTCAATTGCATGGTGGGAATATCTTCAGAAGTGCAGTGATTCATAAAGATGCCTCCCCACCATGTTCTCAAGGGTGCAAGAGATCAGCAGCAATTCTGGCCTTGCTATGAAATATATCTGCAGGCAGTGACTGAGAAGTCTCACTGACTATGCCCCAGTGACAGAGAGTATCACATTCTTCAGAGAGTCTGCCTGTTTTTCCTCAGTCTTCTCAGTTTTTATTTTTTCAAACTTATAAGTAACATTTTGTGCACTGAATTATGAGGCCAATTAAACTGAAGCCAGGTTCTGAGCAAAGATGTGATTATCTATTTGAAAACTGCAATCATTGAAGGGATATTTCAGAAAAGATATGAGCATCAGTGCATGTAATTTGACTGGATGAGGTACGGAGAGAAACTCTTCATTCGTTGCTAGCTCTGAATGCACAATAAGAATAACAACTTCAATATTATATTTTTGCAGAAATATTGTACCCTTTATTCTTTATCTGTGCACTATGGATGGCATGATTGTATTTGTGCATAGTATTTTCTTTTACTGGATAGCACGCAAACAAATACTTTCATTATATCATGGTTCACATGCCAATAATAAACTGAATTTGGCCAGCTGACATTTAATCTTAAGGAAACCAAATTTGTCAAGAGTAGGTGCAATGAGTGCCCAGCGCTGTCATATGTGCTCTGTCCACCCAATAAAGACAACACCCTCCCACATAGAATGGATGTGTTTTTTTGATAGATCTTTGGTATTGATGGGTGAAAAGTAAATTGGTGCATTAATAAATTAAGTACCATTAGAGTTTCCTTGTCCTTGTCCTTCTAGGCTCTGCAGACTGCACGCGATAGAACATCAGTTTCATTTAGTTTATTATTGTCACGTTTACAGAGATACAGTGAAAAGCTTCTTGTTGCATACAACCAGTTAGTGTAAAGACTATGCATGATTCCAATCAAGGTGTCCATAGTGAGCAAATACAGGATAAAGGGAATAACGTTTAGTGCAAGATAAAGTCCAGTAAAGCCCAATTAAAGATAGTCTCCAATGAAATAGATGGTAGTTCAGAAAATGGTTGTCATCCCAATGTCAAACTTTAAAGGTTCCCTCTGATACTCACACTGACCATGTAGATGGACACTTCCAATGATGTGCCTCCTGTTAGTCCATCCAGCCAAAGAGCCAGACAAAATGTAGAAACAAAGAACATCAGATTTTTTTTACAGAAGATAGACTCAACTTGCTGGAGTAACTCAGTGGATCAAACAGCATCTCTAGGTGAAGTTTCAGGACAAGACCTTCCTTAAGCAATGGGAAGAAGGGTCCCGACCTGAAATGTCACTCATCCATCTAGAATTGCTGCCTTACCTACTGAGCTACTCTAGCACTTTGTGTCTATCTTCAGCTAACAAGCTATCTGGCCTTGCCAGAACCACATGGTTGGTGTCTTTTAATGGCAATTGCCACGGCCCCACTTCCTGTGTTTCAGTTTCCTCCGCTTTTCCCTCTTGAGGAATCTCAATCTTATTCCAATTCCTAACACATGAATAATGTCGGTCAAAAATTGGCCTGTTTCACTGAAGATCTGTAAAGTCTGAGATTTAAGCAGATATCTGGAAATAACCTGCACCAGTGAGAGTCTGAGAAAGGTCCTGACCCAAAACTATACTTATCCATTCCCTCCATAGTTGCTACCTGACTTGCTTAGTCATTCCAGCACTTTGGATTTGTGCAATATTTCATCATCTGCAATTGCTTGAGACTCCACTCCAGTGAGGGATCTTTAGAGTATTGGAAGTGTTGTTACTCAAGTGAAACTTTCAATAATTCCTCAGGCGTTCAAAGGATATTTAAAGGACATCCCACAAATGAATATCTCCTAAACTCTCATCATCAATCTCTTGGTTTCTTGTAATATCCACATTTCCTTATGACCTAGAAGGAGGCTATTTGGTCCATTGAGTCTATGTTGGCACTCAAAGAAGATTCATCTAACCCCTTCCCCCACTTATTTCCTTGAAATTTATTTTCTCCCATGTGTTCATTAGCTCCCTCTGAATTTCCTATCGACCGGCTACATTTAGAGGCATTTGAGAATAATCAATTAACTTGGTGCGCCATGCAATTGGAGAGAAACCAGAGATGTGGAGGAAACCCACACAGTCACTGGGAGAGCATGCAAACTCTACAGAGACAGCACCTGAGGTCAATATTGAAGTCTGAGCTGTGGCCAGCTACCTCCTTGCCTTTCCCCCTTAAGATGACCCACTTTTTACTTTCCCTTTTATTTGATCTCCCTCCCAATGCCATTCCTTGATTCCACTGGACGGCACACTGACACAGCGGTAGAGTTACTGCCTTACAGAGCCAGAGACTTGGTTCTATCCGGACTATGAGTGCTGTCAGTACGGAGTTTGCACATTCTCTCTGAGACCACGTGTGTGCTCCATTTCATCCCACATTCTGAAGATGGAGTTCCTTGGATTATGTAAATTGTCCTTAGTGTGTTGGATAGAACTAGTGTCTGGGTGATCACAGGTTGGAGTGGGCTTGGTGGCCCGAAGGGCCTGTTTCCACGTGGTATTTCTAAATTAAAACTAATCTAAATCTCCACTGTTTACTTGATTCGGACAGTGGAATCAAAACTACTTTGCAAATAATAACTCTCAACAACACAAAGTCAAATCACCGCAGATTACCACAGAACACCACCTCTTCAGAAAATTGGACACTGATATCAGATTTTAATGAGCAGCACAGAAACAATCATTATTTAAGATAATGACTAGTGTCTCAAAGAATATACTCACTGGCACACTCAACTTCCAAATTCGAATTGAAATTGGGAGGAAAAAGTTAGACTTCCTGCCAAAGTTTCAACGTTACTGGACAGAAAGAAGAATAACACTTTTAAGTGATTTTATGTCACTTACAGTGAAGTCACTATCTTTAATTGGATTTTACCCATAATCTTACCCATTATCCTATATATGTTCCCTGTAGGCAGCTTGATTTTAATCATGAATAGTTTAGTATAGTTTAGTTTAGAGACACAATGCGGAAACAGGCCCTTCGGCCCACACAAAGGCATATTAACGCTATCCTATACAAGGGACAATTTTTACATTTATAGCAAGCCAAATAACCCACAAACCTGCACGTTTTTGGAGTGTGGGAGAAAACTGAAGATCTCGGAGAAAACCCACGCACACACGGCTGGAGAACCTACAAATTATGTACAAACAGCACCCATAGTTAGGATCACACCCTGGTCTCTGGCGCTGTAAGCGCTGCACGGCAGCAACTCTACCGCAGTGCCACCGAAAATAGTATTTTCGCTGACTGGATAGCATGCACCAAAAAGGTTTTCACTGTACCTCGGTACTTTTGACAATAATGAACTGAACTAAACTAAAACTAAAGTGTCTTTGAAATTAGACTTACATTTGCTTCTTTGCAGGGTGTATCTTCTGTGCGTGAACGGTGTGCCTGTCACAAACCAACAGCTGTGTGTGAATTACTGGCATATCAGGTCTGGCGGGAGAGACTCTGAGATTTATTGTGGCAGTCTCCATTTTCTATAGCAAGGGCAGCACTTTTGACTTGTCTGGGCAGAAGCTTTGCCAACAAGTCATTTTCAAAGATATATTCCTTTCTGATCAGAGTTTTGAGCTGATCCTGAGGTTTTTTGATCTCTGAGATGTGCTGGTGTCAGTTTTGTGTGATGCCTGGTGGAATCTTGCAGATATCCTCATGGTGCTGCTTAACCTCAGAGTTTTCACATGTCTGTGCCCTCAGCTTTGAAATTCCCACACCAAAATGTATCTGCTTCCCTGTCACTCTCCTTCTTTAAAAACGAATTCTACCTTTACTATCTTGCAGTCTAATTCATATAATTGTGGTCGTGGGGAAGGACCTAATCATAGAGTTATACAGCACGGAAACAGGCCCTTTGTTCCAATTTGTCCATGCCGACCAAGATGTCCCATCTACACTAGTTTGGCCCAAATCCCACCTGCTGCGTTTGGCCCAAATTCTTCTCAACCTTTCATGTGCATATACCCGTTGAAAGTTTTTTAAAATGCTGTTATTGTACTGCCTCAGTTACTTCTTCTGGTAGCACATTCCACCTTCTGAATGCAACGATTGTCTCAAGCTCATATTAAATCTTTACCCTCTCGCCTTAAACCTATATCCTTTGGTTCTTGATTCCCCTACTCTGGGTTAAAGAGTCTGTGCATTTATCCAATCTATTTCTCTCATGACCTTATACACTTCTATAAGATTCACTTCCTCAGTCTCCTGTTCTTCAAGGAATAAAGTCCAAGCCTGCCCCACCTCTCCCTCTGGCCAGTAACAGCCACATTTCAAGGGGTACGCCTCTTCTTTCCCCAAAAGAGTCATGCAATCTTCCCCATTCATAAGAAACCAAACAGGGCCCAAATTAAGAGGCCTCATCAAAATTATAGCAATTGACCTCCAGCCATACAGCATTTGATAGGTACCCCATCCACAGCAATGCATTCACTCCACCACTGACGTGGACAGTAGCAACGGTTTGTACTATCTTTAATCACATTTTTGGACTTTATCTTGCACTAAATATTATTCATTTTATCTTGCATCTGTACATTGCAGGTAGCTTGATTGTAATCATGTACAGTCTTTCAGCTAACTGGATAGGACGCAACAAAAAATATTTTCACTGTACCTCAGTGCGTGTAACATTAAACCAAACTGAACCAAACTAAACCAAACTAAAGCAAACCCAACTAAACCAAACCAAATTACCATCTACAAGATGCACTGCTGCAAAGACACCTTAGACAGCACCTTCCAAATCCACCACCACTATATGCCAGAAGGACAAGAGCAGCAAAAGCATAGGAACACCATCATTTGGAAGTTGCCCTTTAACCCACACACCATCATGACTTGAAAATATACCACTGCTCCTCCATGGTGGCTGGGTCAGAACACTGGAATTCGCTCCCTAATAACCCTGGAATCCGCTCCCTAATAACACTGTGGCCACACATTAAAGACTGTAATAGTACAAGGTAGCAGACCACTGCCTCCTTCTCAAGGGCAATTAGGGATGGGCAATTAAATGGTGGTTCCCCCGCACATGGTGGCACACCCCTATAATAAATAAAACAAACCCTATCACTCCCTTTCCTTCTCTTATTTCACTGCAACCTATTCACACTCACATGCTCATCATCTCCCCCCTGACTCTTGCGCCTCACAGCAGGGGCAATTTGCAGTGGTCAAGTAACCTTCCAGTGCATGTTTGGATGGAGGCAGGAAACCAGACTACCCAGAGGGAGAATGTACAAAATTCCACACAGACAGTCTGAAGGTCAAGATGGTACCAGATGTGCCGCGACAGCATTGACCGCTGTGGCACTCTGTTGCCCACTCAACCACTGCGCCACTGTACCACCCACTGCACCGTACTTCTCATTATGTACCATCGAAGATCAAGTTTATCAAAGAATCAGGGCACAAGGCTGCACAGTGGTGCACCTGGTAGACCTTAATGAACGTCGGGTGAAGTGGACAGTGCAGATGGCATTTGTGCCATCCATTTAGGAGAGTTTGACGTGTACACAAGAGAGGTGGAAGAAATGAGCAGTGGGTATTGGTGGAAAGAGTGAATTAGAGCATTGCAAGTCTTCCACAGAGCAAGCTCTGACCTGACTTAATGACAAACTCTGCATTGCTGCACCATGTAATTCCAGAAATTCAATTCCACCGCCCATGCTTTTCAAACTATGATACCGAAGTGTTATGTGCAATTGTTCGAGAATTGTGACTGGGAAATGATAGTGCAGTGGAGTGATGCCAAATGTGAAGCAATGTTCATTGAATACCAAACATCTGAAAGAGTGGCACAGTGCTGTCTTGCAGCTCCACAAATGCAGGTTTGATCCTGACTACAGGGGCTGCCGCTATGGAGTTTGTGTGTTCTCCCTGTCACCGCGTGGGTTTTCTCCAGGTGGTCTGGTTTCCTCCCACACTCCAAAAACATGCAGGTTTGTTGTTTAATTTGGCTTCTGTATATGGTAAATTGTCCCTATTGTGTAGGACAGTGCTCGTGTACGAACATGGATAGATGACTTTTCCGGTCAGCACCCTTCTTCAGACAATATCCCAGACTATACTTCAGTCTGCCTGACTATACGTGTACCATGCTGAAGTCAGGCACCAGCTCTGACACCTCCTCATATCTACCACTTGATCATGACCCCACAGATGAGCACCAGGCCATAATCTCTCAGACAACTCCTCGGCACTTGGTCTCACCTTTCCGGCTCACACCTGGTTTTTTATCCCTGGCCTGTGTCTAAAAATCTGTCTAAGAAAAAAAAAACCTTGCCTGCATTCACCTATACCTGGCCATGCTCTGCCCTGCTCCTTCTCTTATCCGGATCTCTCTCCCACCTCATGAAATCAGTCTGAAAAAGGGTTCTGACCTGGAAGGTCGTCAATCCATGATGCCCTAACAAATTTTCCTTTGTGATTCAGGACACATAGTTGTGCAGCAGTAGAGTTGTTGCCTTACAGTTCCAGAGACCCAAGTGCGTCCCTGACTACCTGTGCTGTCTTTAAGGAGTTTGTATGTTCTCCCTGTGACTGTGTGTTTTTTCTCTGGGTGCTCCAGTTTCCTTTCACATTCCAAAAATGCACATGTTTGTAGGTCAATTGGTTTCTGTAAATTCTCCCTCATGTGTAGGATAATGTTAGTGTATGGGGTGATTGTCTCTGCACCTTTCAACATCTCCAGTGCAGTCAAACAAAGCTGTATTCTCGCCCCAGTACAGTTCAACCTCTTTTACTGTTGCTTTCTGCTTCATGCCCTCCAAGATCTTGATCACGGTGCATTCATCAAGTATTGACAATGTCTCTCTCTTCGATCTACGTTGACTGAACCCCAAGACCAAAACTCTTGAACACGTCATCTTTGAAGTGCTCTTTGTGGATGAATGCGCCCTCATGGCACACAAGGAGTCTGACCAATTTAGCATGTCCAGATTTGCAGAAGCGGCACAGCTGTTTGGTCTTAATATCAGTCTCAGTAAGACAGGAGTCCTCCACCAACCAGCTCCAGGCTCTTCAGCACCAGCACCAAGTGTACACATTGGCAACATGCGGCTTCGGAGCTGTGGCGGCGTTCTGGCGTTCCGGCGGCTGCTCGACTTCGGAGGCCCGGCCGTGGGACCAGTGGACGACATTGCCCGGAGCGGCGGGTGACAGATTGGTGACCTGTTTTTCCGGAGCTCCTGCAACAACAGCTTCGTCCACTGGACTGGAAGGCGGCAGCTTCGGCTGCCCCGGGCCGCGGTGTTTGAATCGGCCCGTTTACGGAGCTGGATTCAGCCGCGGGATGTTGTGACCCCGCCGGGACTTGCCATCACTGGGCGGGATCAAAAACATCGGACGTCTGGATCACCTCAGCACAGAGGGAGAACAAGGAGGGAAGAGACAAAGACTTTAAAACTTTTTCCTTCCATCACAGTGAGGAGGTGCCTGGTGAACTCACTGTGGTGGATGTTAAATTTGTGTTAATTGTGTCGAGTAGCCCCGCTGTAGCGGCCGCCACCGACTCACCACCGCTTCAGTCTGCCAGAACACAGACCGGTGGAAAATCAACACGGATGTCAGGTAGCCCCGCAGGAGTGATTGGCACCGACTCACCACCGATTCAGTCTGCCAGATCGCGGACCGGTGGAAAAATACACAAGTCAGGTAGCCCCGCATGAGCAGTTGGCACGGACTTTACATCGCATCAGTCTGGTACTTCCGGGACTGGCGGCAAGCCCGCGCGGATGTCGTGTAGTCCCGCTGGAGCGGCTGGCACCGATTCATTACTGCTGCAGTCCAGAAGGCCGTGGACATGCAGCAAATCCGCGCAGGAGTCGTGTAGCCCCATAGGAGCGGCAGGCACCGATTACCTACCTAGGTCCCTTAGACATCACCTCGACGAGGTGCGGACTGATGGTAGAAGCCCCAATCGTTCATCAGAACTTGGGGAAGTCAACTTGCCGTCCGCAGATAACGGCGACGGTTGCATAGCTCGTATGGAGCGAATGGTGGAGCAGCTGCTCGAAAGGGACCTTCTCCATCAAGAACGTATGTCTTTGGGATGAACAAGATACACGGCAGAACTCCAAACATCTCTCCCGCTTCAATAGGGAGTGCCAGAAGTCAGCCATTAGCTGACTTTGAAGAGGGGTTGGCGTAAAAACCTGTGTTGCAAGAGATGCCTGAAGAGGAACTTCTCGAAGTAGTGTCGAAGTTCGCCCAACCAGCACACTCAGGGCAACCTCTTCAACCTATGCTAGCGGCCAGCATCAATTATTTAACCACACACCAGCTGCAGGAACAGGTGCTGTCGGAGACTATCAACAAATACACAGCTCCGGAAAATTGTGTGTCGCTCAGTCCCACCGTCAACACACCCGTCTGGGGTAATATCAGTCCTGGGATCAGGGCCCAGGAATTAAAATTACAACAAAAACTTGAAATTATTGACCACAGGCATTACTGCCTTTGCCAGGTCCATAGACGGGATGTACATGACGGAGGAGCTGCAGGATGCACTAGCGTTGCTATGCAATACACAATATGAGATCAACTGCTTTCGCAAGAACTCCATCTGTCCAACACTAAACCCAAAATTTGCGGGTTTGTGTAAAGCCAATGTTACGCTGCCACCGAGACAGTTGTTCGGTGAAGACCTGCCTAAACAGGTAAAAGGCCTGGACGAGGAAGCAAAAGCGGTCGGGTTGAGAAACCACCATCCTCGAACATACCATCGGCGTATCACAGACAGCATCCTTATGCAACATCAAACAGGCCTCGAGTTCAAACCGACAGGGCAACTAGAACCAACCATGCCCTACCAACAAAAGCCTTTTTTAGGACAGGGCCTACAGCGACCAGCCTGGAAGATGCGACAACCCCACATCCCAGCAACACAAAGACCTAAGAAAGGCCAGTACAACAAGCCCCGCCGGTAACCATGGAGGTAAGGGGTTCTGGTTCTCTTGGGAGTGCTGCATGTATAACCTCACAAGTAGGAGGGAGGTTGCATACATTCTGGGATGCATGGGGTTCTATAACGTCTGACACTTTTATATTACAAAGTATTCAGGGTTATGAAATTGAATTCATAAATGGCCATCTTCCCCCAGCTCAGCATGTACCTAACAGGAAATTTGCACTTTCTCACAAAGAAAAAGTGGAATGACATGCGGAACTATTTAGGTTATACACCAAGGGAGTTATAGAAAAAACGACACATGAACCTCAAGTTCGGATCTAACATCTTTACGATAACCAAAAAAGATGGTGGATGACGTATCATAATTGATTTAACCCACTTGAATACCTTTGTTCAATATACCCATTTCAAGATGGAAACATTTGAAACAGCTAAACAACTGATTTCCAGAGGGTGCTTCATGGCCTGCATCGTCCTAAAAGATGCATACTATTCAGTACCTATACAGGAACATCACCGGAAATACTCAAAATTTGCTTGGATGGGGCAACTATGGCAATACAAAGCCCTACCTAATGGGCTTATAACAGCCCCTTGGTTATTAACCAAAATACTAAAACCAGTATTGGCGTCTCTAAGAAGACAAAACCACATAGTCATGGCATATCTAGATGATATTTTAATTGTGGGAAGAACTTTGGAATTAGCTAAATTAGCAGTAACAGCTACCAAATCATTATTCGTGAAACTAGGGTTTGTCATCCATCCAGACAACTCTAAGTTCAACCCCTCTGGGATTATGGACTATCTGGGATTCACAATTAACACCAGTCATATGATTGTCACTATCCCAGAGAACAAAGCAACAGACATAATAGAGGCATGTAACAGCCTTGCTTGCGCCAGGAAAATGACCATTAGACATGCTGCTAAGGTGATTGGGAAACTTGTAGCTACATTTCCAGCTGCACAATTTGGCCCGTTACACTATCAAAACTTGCAAAGAGCTAAAATCTAAAATTAAAAGCAAATGCTGGACATTTTGAGAGACCTATGCAGCTGCCAAACAAGGCAAATATTGAGCTACTATGGTGGATTAGCAATGTTCGTGATTGTTTTAATCCCATCATTATATTAAACCCATCAGTCGTGTTATAAACCGACGCAAGCGTCCAGGGTTGGGGAGCTACCGACACCACTTCTAGTTGTGGCGACAGATGGGATTTGCACAAGTCTACTCTTTTTCAATCACAAGGTATAAACTACTTGGAAATGCTGGGAGCATTTCACAGGCTGCGGGCTTACTGCACTAATTTGCATCATACGCATGTTCGTCTTAATACAGTGGCGGACACCAGGTCACGAGTATTTAATGACAGCATCTAGTGGATGTTGAACCCCCAAATATTTGCTAAAATTATAGCCAAATATAGCCAATTATAGCCTCTTTGCGTCCAGGTTGAACCATCAGATACCAACATATGTCTCTTGGGAACCAGATCCTGGGGCAGCGGCGATGGACGCGTTCTCGCTACATTGGGGGAAATGGTTTTTCTATGCATTTCCCCCATTCTGCCTCATCAGTCGGGTATTGCAGAAAATACAACTAGATTCTGCATCAGGTATACTGATAATACCCGACTGGCCCACACAACCATGGTACCCGGTGGTCCTCAATATGATGAAAGAACCATGGATTCAGGTTACCAAATGCCCAAATTTGGTGACCAATCCCATAACAGGGGAATATCATCCATGCCATGGTCATCTGAACCTGTTGGCTTGCAGGTTCTGAAGAGGCCGTTGCTGGAATTCGGGCTGTCTACAAGAACCATGGACATCATCACAGCATCGTGCAGAGAGTCGACAAGGAAGCGGTACCTCACCCACATAAGGAAGTGGGAGGCCTTCTGTAGTTGGAACAAGACCACCTATAACTCTGCCACGATTACCAATGTGCTGTAATTCCTCGCGGGCCTTCATTTTGATGAGGCCCTCAGTTACAGTGCCATAAACAGTGCCAGGAGTGCACTATCATCGTATCTCAACATTGGAGTGGGATCTCACCAGCTGGTATCCAAACTCATGAGGAGTATATTCAATTCCAACCCTCCCCGACCACGATATAACATCACCTGGGATATTGGGGTTGTGTTGTCCCTACTCAGGAGCTGGTCACCTATGATGGATTTACCACTGGACAAACTCACCTACAAAGTGGTGATGTTAATGGCACTAGTGATGTAGGGTCCAGACACTACAGAAACTGAAACTGGACAGAATGGTCTCGACCCCCAATAAAGTGACTTTCTTTATAGATAAGTTACAACACAGGCCTGGAACTACTGGTCTGAAATGGAATTCATAGCATACCCCGTTGATGTTCGACTCTGTATAGCCACCTATATCTGGCATTATATTAATGTCACACACACCATCAGGAAAATGGAGGCGGGACTGTTTATCAGCCATAAAAACCCACATCACAGGGTGACGGTGCAGACTATCTCCAGGTGGCTCAGAGTGGTAGCAGCAGGTACAGACACTAACATGTTTCAATCTTATTCTACCAGGGCTGCATCCACATCAGCGGCGAGGACCACTGGAGGTACTTGTCCAGTGGTAGATCATGTCCTCGCAACAACGGGCTGGGCCAGTGAAACTACATATCAGTGGTTTTATAACAAACTTGTGGCCGCTCCCGCAACGTTTGCGGAGTCAGTTTTAAATGCTGGTCCCTAAACGTTTGTCCTTGAATTCAGGGGTTTTTGTTTTGTATTAATAAATACGTTATTATTTTTCAGCTTGTTCAAGTCTGAAATACGTTAACATACCTCCTCCATCAGTAATTACGGCAGTGTGTGAGCATGGACGTGGTCCAGGGCATGGAATCACAGAGCTTTGAAATCTTCACGGAGTCACTCACGTGACTCTGAAGTAAAATAGTAAGATTAAATGAGAACTTAACAGTTTGAAGTTTGATCCTTATTTTATGAGGAGTTACAATGAGGGATTTTGTGCCCTCCGCTCCCAAACCTCTATCATAAGGTCAACTGGTATATTAGAGTCTCTTAATCTTACTATCTTCAGTCATTATTGTTATCTGTGATTCCACACCGTTTAATCTTACTATTCTAATGTCTGCTGGCTCTCTAGAAATAATCATAATCTTCTCAACAATCTTTCCATTACAAAATTTAACTGAACCAGGTGTGTAATATCAGAACTGCGGGATTGAAAAGCTCACAGCACGACGATTGCTATGCTTGAATGCAGTTGTGAAAGTTATACCAATTAACACAGGAAGCGAGGATTTTGTTCAGCATGCTTTGATCCCTCAGAGGAGCTGTGACAAAGAGATTTAACTGAGAATCCGAAAGGGCATGTCCCACCAGCATGCGACTGCATGCGTCGAGCGCAACCTTACGTGGTCGCTTGAGCCGTAGCGCCTCCTGGGGCCGGTCCCACTTTGATCGCCGGAGCCGTATGGAGTTGTATGGGGCTTGTCCCGACATCACGCGGGGCTCCGAAAAACTGACACTGTTCAAAAATCCCCCGCGGCAACGGCCTGTCGGCCCGCAGCTGCATTGAGGCCGAATGCAACGTCTCGACGTCGTACGCAGCGTCATGACGCCGTATGCAGCGTCCTGATGACGTACACCTAGCACGTTGTGTTGCATGATGAGGTCACCGCCCGGCGTGCCGTTGCATGATGACGTCACCGCCCGACGCCGTGCGACGTCCAAACTCACTCGGCCGCCTCCTGCCCAGCTGATTGGTGAGTATGATATCGGGACCAGCCCCACACAACTCCATACGCCTTCCCAGTTTGAAGTGGAACCGGCCCGTGAGGCCATACAGCCCAAGCCACTACGTTTGGTCGCGCTCACCCCATACAGTCGCATGCTGGTGGGACAGGCCCTTTACATTGAACAATCTAGGATCACTATAATTTAGCAGTGTGATCCAGAAGGAAACATCAATTCCAAAGGTGTGGGATATGCATTGGTTAATCATCTTCACCTCAGTGCTACAACCTAGATTTAGACAGTTGCAATGGAAGATAATAGTCTCCCTTCTCTGTGTCACCAATACCTTAATTTAGTTTAGCTTAGTTTAGAGATGCAACAGCTATCCCTTGCTGACCATTGAGCACCCTTTCATTCCAGTTCACTTTCTCTACACACCAGGGGAAATTTACTGAGGCCAGTTAACCTGTAAATCCACACATCTTTGGGATGTGGGAGGAAACTAGAGCACCCAAAGCATACTCACACGGTCACGTGGAGAACTCGTAATCCTCACACAGATAGCACCCGAGGTCAGGATCAAACCCGTGTCTCTGACGCTGTGAGGCTCTAGCCACTAGGCCACTGTGCTGCCTTTTATCCCTGTTCCTTCAAAAAAAACCTGCCCAACAATGGTACATAATGAGAAGTACGGCACAATAGGCGGCATAGTGGTGCACCAGTAGGAGTTGCTGACTCACAGCGCCAGAAACCCGGGTTTGATCCTGACTTGGGGTGCTGTCTGTACGGAGTTTGTATATTCGCCCTGTGACCACATGGGTTTTCTCTGGGTGTTCCGGTTTCCTCCCACTTTCCAAAGACGTGCAGGTCAATAGGTTAATTGGCTTCTGTAAATTGCCCCTAGTGTATCGGATGCAAAAGTGGGTTAACATCGAGCTAGTGTACGGGTGATGGTTGGTCGGTGCAGACTCGATGAACCAAAGGGCCTGTTTCCATGCTATATTTTTAAACTATACTTCACAAACTAAAAGTGTGTAAGATGCACAATCTTCGGTCCATGCTCAGTTCATGAGTTTGACATTAGTCTCGCTAGGTGTCACCCATCATCCACTGACTTTTACCCAAATTCTAGGTAGGTTGCGTGGTCATACTAAACTTTCATCTCCATAACTCAAATGCATAATCTGCAATGGACAGAGCCGAGGGGCCTCATTACCTAGGAAACATAAAAAACTAGAGTAAAGGGCTGGAGTCACTAGAGTCACTGCGGCGACCTAATCCGCAGGTTAAGAAGAGTGCCTTCAACCTTCGAGCTTGAGGGCACTCATCTGAAAAACTTCGAGCTGGATCGACCGTCCGCATTGAAACCGCGAGCTGGATTGACCGACCGTGCACACACACACAAACACATCGCAAAGGAAGGGGGGAAGGGAAAGCGGGGGAGAAAGCTGTCTGAAATTCACACCCATGATGAAGAGGAAGGTAAACGGCTGCCACAGTGTACGGTGTCCTTTAATGAGAGCGCGGGGGAGAGAGGGGGGAGAGAGGGGGGAGAGAGGGGGGAGAGAGGGGGAGAGAAGGGGGGAGAGAAGGGGGGAGAGAAGGGGGGAGAGAAGGGGGAGAGAAGGGGGGAGAAGGGGAGAGAAGGGGAGAGAAGGGGAGAGAAGGGGGGGAAGAAGGGGGGGGAGAAGGAGTGGACACACTTTTAAGAAGTATAATAAAGTTTAGCGGGCATTTTACCTACCGGTAGGTTTTCCTTGCTCCTGAAAACTCCAATGAGTAAATCAAAATGCCCGGTCAGTGAAGGAGAATGCCAGCGGCTGCCCTCGACTGCCTGTAACTAAATAGCGACCTCACTCCACTGCACTACGAGTCAAAAACAACCATGCTGACCACATTTTACTGCGTGACCTAGCTGAGGCCATGAGTATTCGAGAACTTCCCTTGAGCATGAAGGAGAATTCCAGCAACCTCACAGGACCTCCTAGGACCACGTGTTGACCATGCTGCGAGTTTGAAGGTCGAAGACACTCTTCTAAACTTGCAGATTAGGTCGCCCAAGTGGGACAGCCCCTTAACTCAGCAGGATAGGCAGCATCTCCGGAGAGAAGGAATGGGTGAGTTTTCGAGTCGAGACCATTCCTCAGACCTTATTACCTTCCGAGCACCGAACATTCAGATGTGGTCCTGAAAATACTTCAGCACAATCATGATCACAAGCACGTAACATTACAGCTGGTCATCACTGGCGGTGAAGGAAATGCTTCTGCTGGGTAATGGTTTTAAATTATAGAGGTTTTGTGATAATACTTATATATTAAATGTACAGTGTCAGACCTGCAGAAATTAAATTCTCACAATTTTTAATAAGATCAGGCATCAGTTTCCTATTTTAATTAACCTTAAGAATTCAGTAATATGATGGCGTCAGGATAGACAGTTATGAATATAACCCTGCTTTGACCTGCTCTGTGCTATTGTCCCAGCACAAATATGACAATTAACTTCCAAAACTGTCAACGATTCGGTCTGAAAAGTAATTACAGCAGAACACGAACAATCGGTGCGCCACTTGAGAAGACTCTAATAAATCTTGCACCTTTTGATAAGACAAGTCTGTGGCAATGATCAAGATAACTTTTTCATACAAATCAGTTTATGTAAGTACATAAGTCACTAGACTAAGGGGGACCCGTTGGGTCCCGTCCCCTCAATGTGTGGGGGGGGGGGGGGGAAGGCGGCCTGCGGCATGACACACACACACTAACCACCCCTACACACACAGGGGGAGAGAGGGGGGAGAGGGGGAGGGGGGAGGGGAAGTGGGGAGGGAGGAGGTGAATGGGGGGTGGTGGAGTGGGGGGAGAGGGGGAGGGGGAGGGGAAGTGGGGAGGGAGGAGGGGAATGGGGGGTGGTGGAGTGGGGGAGAGGGGGGTAAAGGGAGGGGAAGTGGGGAGGGAGGAGGGGAATGGGGGGTGGTGGAGGAGGGGTAGGGGGGCAGAGGGAGGAGGGTGAGGGGGGGAGAGAAGGGAGGGGAGAGGGGAGGAGAGAGAGAGAGAGGAGGATAGAGAGACGGGAGGAGAGAGAGGGGTGGAGAGAGAGGAGAGGGGAGAGAGGAGAGTAGAGAAAGAGGGGAGGAGAGAGAGAGTGGGGAGGAGAGAGAGAGTGGGGAGGAGGGGGAGAGTGGGGAGGAGAGAGAGAGTGGGGAGGAGAGAGAAGGGGGGGGGGAGTGGGAGAGAGGGGGGTGAGAGGGGCGGAAGCGAGCGGGAGGATTATAATAGATAGGAGCCGAATTAGACCATTCGACCTATCGAGGCTACTCCGCCATTCAAACATAACTGATGTATCTTTCCCTCACACTCCCTTTTTCCTGCTTTTTCCCCGAAACCCTTGACAACCTTACTAATCGAGTATTTGGCAATCACTGCCTTAAAAATAAAATTAAAAGTTATAGGAGCAGAATCAGGATATTTGCCATTCAATCATGGTTGATCTATCTTTTCCTCTCATCTCCATTCTACTGCTTTTTCCCCGTAACTAGTCACACCCATACCAACCAAGTATCTGTCAATCTGCACCTTAAAAACACCCAATGCCGGCAATGAATTCCACAGATTCACCACCGTTTGACTAAAGGAATTCCTCCGCATCTTTTTTCTTAATACACGTCCTTTTATTATGAGGCTATGCGCTCTGGTTCTAGAATCTCCCACTCATGGAAACATCCTCTCCACATTCACTATTTCCAGGCCTTTCACTATTCAGTAAGTTCCAATGAGATCCTCCCTTGAATGCACCCACACGCTTCATTTCAACCCTTCAATAAGACGTGGGGTCAAGGAAACAGTGTTCACGTTGCGGCCCTGTTTCCACCAATCTTTCCACCACCACGCTCAAGAAGCACAAGAAGCGCAAGACAAACACCATTGTGCAGATGCCGATAAGTGTGTTCAGCTCTGGCTGAACAACTTCTAATCTTGTGTGTGAACTCGATAAGAAGACTAATGCCCCTGTCCCACTTAGGAGACCTAAACAGCAACCTCTGGTGACCTTGCCCACCACCCCAAAAAAAATCAAGGTCGAGGTGACCTGCAACCTCCTACCACCCCCCAAGCATATTTTCCTCGACTATGAAGAAAACCGGCTGCGACCAGTCCTGCCACTAAAAAATTATCGATTTTTAAAATGGAAACCTATTTTTAGTCGAGGTCGGTTTTAATCATGATGAAAAAATAGCAGCAACCTTGATGAAGCCTCGACCACGCGGAAACCCCTTTTGACCATTAGGGAGAGTGACCAAAACCTCCGGTGACCTCATGGAAACCTTGGGTGGCGGGCAAGGTCACCAGAGGTTGCTGTTTATGTCTCCTAAGTGGGACCGGAGCTAATGACAGCAGTAATTTAATCTGCTTTCCCTACTGGAATTCCGGGCATATCCCTGCATCTATCCTTACGTTTTAAGCCTTCTTTCAGGTCAGCTTCTAAATCCTTCTCCTCTATGGCCCATTCTCACTCACACCCGACAGTTGCACTTCAGTAAATCTTGTTTCCACTTTCTCCAAAATGTTTTTCATTGAAAATCCCAAACATTTGCAGTATTCCAAGTGTTCAGATGTGTAGTGTAAATACTCCGTGTTTAAATTATGTTTCTCTTAAAATAAACCCTAATGCTCTATTTGGTCTTGAGAGGCTGCTAACTTGTGTTGATAGATCAGACAACCATATCATAGATCTAAAGAAGGGAATAAAATACAATGTTTCCAAGTTTGCCAATGATATGACAATAGGTGGAAGGACATGTTGTGATGAGGCCATTGATTCTATAATGGGATATAGATAATCTGAAAAACCTGGCAAATGCAATTGTAACTCCATTGGTATTGTAATTTCCACCGAGATACATTGAAATGGAGGTCATGGGTGCGGCATGGTAGCACAGCGGTAGAGTTGTTGCCTTACAATGCCAGGGACCTGGGTTCAATCCTGACTCTGGGCGCTGTCTGTCCGGAGTTTGTACGTTCACTCTGACTGATGGGTTTTCCCTAGGTGCTCCTGTTTCATTCCACACTCCAAAGACCTACAGGTTTGTAGGTTAATTGGCTTCAATAGAAATTCTAAATTGTCCCTAGTGTGTAGAAAAGTGCTAGTGTAACAGGAATTGCTGGTCAGCGTGGATTCGGTGGGCCAAAGGGCCTATTTCCTCACTGTATCTCTAAACTAAACTAAACCAAGGTAAACTTCAAAAAGGGGAAGCAAAAGGTGGATTATTATCCAAATGTAGAGACTGCAAATTAGTGGAATTCAGTAGGTTCTACATGTTCTAGTGGATGAATCACAAAAAAACTCATTCCATATACTCAAGAATACTCAAAGTCTCCTTAAACAAATGCAACAACTCCATTGACTCATGAGAATCTTGGGGCCATTCCCAGGGAGCATGCACTGATGGAAGAAATGGACGACCTCACAAACCACCCACTTGTTGTCCATCATCTTCCCCATCTGTGGAAGAATCTGGAGCTTCCACATTGACCTTATCGGCCACCTCAGAACCCATCAACCCAGAGTAGGTGTAAGTCATCCTTGATACCAAGGGAACTCAAGAAGAACCTCTTCTACGACTTCAAAGAACTCCACAAGGTTTATTTCCCTAGACATTTACTTCTAGTCAGTAATGCGAAGTATGCTATATAGTTTTCTGTCTCCAAGTTTATTTCTTTGAAATCATTCAACTGATGTGTTTCTGCACTGTAATATTTCCAGTTTCCAGTGCAAGTTCTACTCAACATTTTGATTATGAATTACTTTATTTCCGTGACAAGCAACACTGAGTGTAATGATTTAATGTCCGCTGGGCCACTGTTCCCTCCATTGTATAAACTTACAAACTACATTAACTGTCCGTGGGGAACTGTTCTCTTCTATAGTGGATATTTATATACTTGTCTCTGCCTCTATGCTACCTATTTCCTAACATCTACTAATGTTTGTGAATGCAATCAATCTGGAAAAGTACATCTTTATTCTCTAAAACCTACATTAATTTAGCAGTGATTTTCCACAATTCAGCCTAAACCTCTTAATATCCTCTGATGAATTTTGCAATTGCCACATTCACCATTTTAGTTGCTTTTAGGGAATACTGAACAAGTAATTATTTAATACCTGAAACACAAATATGACACACCATAAAAACTCAATAGGTCAAGCTGCATCTATGATGGAAATGTTGTGTTGCCTGCTGAGTTTTTCTAGCATTTTCTGTTGTATTTCAGATTTCAAGCAGATTTTTTTTGATTTTCAATTATTTAATATTGGTGTCATTTGTACATTGCTTAGTGATGGCCCCCAAACTCCCTGAAAATCCATAACTCCCTGAGATAGCAAAACAAGTAGATAGAGTGATAAAGAAGGCCTATGCTATGCTTGCTTTCATCAGTCAGAACATTGAGCATAAGAGTCGGGAAGTCATGATGCAGCTTTACAGGACTTTGGTTAGGCTGCAGTTGGATTATTGCGTTCATTTCTGGTCACCCCAATAGAGAAAGGATGTGGAGGCTTTAGAAAGAATGCAGAGAAGATTTACCAGAATGTTGCCTGGATTAGGGGGTATGAGCTATAACTGACAATGTTGAAAATATGCAGGACACATCTGAGAGACAACAGAATTGATGTTTCAGATCAAAGAGCTTTTTCCAGATCGTTATTTTAAGAGATTACATATTCAAAGACTTGAAGGCAGAATGTAGCCATGGAGGTATACCCAGTAGCTGAGAGAAGGATGATGCAGGGTGATAGTATAGAGTTTGAGGCAAGAAATCTTGGCATGGACACGATCTAATTGACATATAGCATCAGAATTGCTGACAGTACGGTTTCAGTTCCAAAAAAATGCCAGAAGGGGAATAGAATCAATGGTTAGGAAAAATGCTCCGAAAATTTGAACAATTGGAACACATTGTGAATTTATTTCTGTTTTTGTCTGCGGGAAAGATCACTAAACACATCATGAGAACATGAACACATTTGAACTACATTTTTGCCATGCAAGGTTCAAGGATAACTGTAAAATCATAGCCTCATATTTATCATAATGATATAAACGATGATGTGGAGAATTAGTGGTTTATTATTTCAAATTTGTGCAGACTTTAATATTTCCTTTGTCAGGGATAAATTCTTGCACAAATTTGCTCTTTTTCTTATCTAGTCTATTATCGGTAAGGTCAGAAAATTCATTTGTAGTGAATAATTGAAAATGAATCTGGCATCTGAAGGCTCGGTTCAGCTGGTTTGGTCAACAGAAAGAAAACTCAAATGAGTACAAAGAAATAAGCTGCTATAGAGTGAACAGATGAGATCTTACAAGAGGGAATCAATCAGAAAAAAGTATGTTCGATGAATGAAGGGAGGGAATATGTCCATAGACATAGAATTCACACAGCACAAATACAGGCCCTTTGGGTCACTATATTCATATTGACCATCAGTCACCCATCTACACTAACACTAATCCTACTTTTCCTCTCACACCCCCAGTAATTAATCCCTTTTCAGTAATGACTCGCCTACATTAGTTGCATTATATAGTGGCCAAGGAAACTACCATGCCCACACGTCATCAAGATGCGTAGTTTAGTTTATTATTGTCACGTGTATCGAGGTACAGTGAAAAACTGTTGTTTGCATGCTATCCAGTCAGAGAAAGACTATACATGAATACAATCAAGCCTACCACAGTGCACAGATAAAGGATAAAGGTTCACATTCAGTGCACGATATAACACTGGAGTCCGATAAAGTGTGATTAAAGATAGTTCAAAGGTCTCCAATGAGGTAGTTGGGAGGTCAGGACCACACTCTAGCTGATGAGAGGTCGGTTCAGCTGCCTGATAACAGCTGGGAAGAGACTGCCTCTGAATCTGGAGGTATACATTTTCAAACGTCTGAACCTCGTGCCTGATGGGAGAGGGGTGAAGAAGAAGTGACCGGGGGTGAGGCTGGTCCTTGATTGTGCTGGCAACCTTGCTGAGGCAAGTGTAGAAGTATGAGAGGAATGAGAAGCACCCTGGGAAATCCCAGTGGAACATGCAAACACCACTCGGACAGCATGGATGGTCAGGGTTGAACCTGGACCCCTGGAGTTGTGAGGCAGCCACTCTACCTTGGCTTACACAAGGCTGTCCTGTCCTGGGAAAATAATCAAGGATCAATGTGAGAAAAAGTAAGAATATTGATGTGATGAATGAGAGAGTGAGAGACATATTCATTTTTGGCAACATCAGCTACAAAAACTCTTCTCTAAATTTATGGGACATCAGAGAAATATACATCGGAGTTTCAATCTTCCCATTCTATTCTCACCACCCATACAGATGCATGTTACTTATCCAAGGCAGGGAGGTTTGGAGATGGATTCAGATATGTGGCAAGCCTCATATATAAGCTAAAATTTACACAAATGCCCCATTTCCTTACCTGAAAGTAACTTGTGAATCATTTGAGTTCACCTGATAATTTAATGACTTTGTTAATCGTACTTTGTTGAAATTTTAAACTTTCTTGTGTTCTTGAGATTATTCTTTTCATTTAATGAGAGAATAGAACAACTATTCTTTATGAGAACCTTTATCAGTTCAGCCCATTTATTAATTGACTACTGAATTGTCTGGCACACCTGCCAATCACACAAATTAATGGTGCAAAAGGAATAAAATAATCTTACAAATGACTGAATTAGCTGTTCGAATTCCACCCCTTGCAATAAAAGACACAAAGTGCTGGAGTAACTCAACGGGCCAGGCGGTATCTCAAGAGAACATGGATAAATGACGTTTTGGGTCGGAACCCTCTTCAGATGAATTGGAGATGGGGCAGAACAAAGCCTGAAAATAATAGGTGGATAGGTGGATACAGATGAATGGGGAGGGGTGGGGGGGGGGGGGGGGGGGGGTGATAGGCAGATGAATTGGACTATCTTAGATGAGACATCTTGTTCAGGATGGATGTTGGGGCAAAGGGCCTGTTTCCAAGCTGCATGATGCCATTACTCTACAACTACGCATTCAGAAATATGTTTAATTGCTTCTGGCTCAAGTGCAGTCTCGCCAGATCCAATGTGACAATGCAAATTGGATTATTAATTGACCAGGTTACAGGAACCAAAGTGCATTTGTCAATGGTAATGGTTCTAATTAGGCATCTTCAACCGTGGGACTCCTGAGGGATCAGCCTCGTTACCCTTTTTGTTCATAATCTTTATTAATGGCCTCAGTGAGGGTTATGCAAGCAAAATGTCTAGGACATAAATCCTGTATCGTCTAGATAAAATTACTGAACATGGTGCATCATCTTTATTGAACTTGGTTGCTCATTCATGGTATCCCTGCAGACTAAACAGTGGAGACTATTTCTCACCATTGGATCAAGACTACAGAGCTTTCTCGCCTCCATCAAATCTTGGGTCAAATCCCATACGGAGATACTCGTGCATAAAATCAAACACTGCAGAGGGGCCATCTTGCAAACATTTAGACGAGGCACTAAATTGCTCTTCTAATCAATGCAAACAAAACATTCCCTTGTGACAGCAGCATGATTTAAATACTGACAGCAGAGTTGTCAGAGTCAATATTTATTCCTCAACAAATATCAAAAATAATGTTCCACGTATCCAGTTGTACTCTGTGGGATTTCAATATTCCTTCTCAGGCAGTCCGTCTGGAGTGAGGATATAGAAGCAAGGATCTGCTTCCATAGAAGAGAGTACAAGAGTAACCCAGTGTGTCAGGCAGCAACCCTGGAGAACAAGGATAGGTGACGTTTCGGGTCAGGACCCTTCTTCTCAACGCTTTGTGTCTTTTGTTTAGAAATGAGGATATCCTGGTTTGATTCTTGTTTGGAGACACGAGGAAATGAAGATGTGGGAATGTTGACCAAAACACAATGTGATGGAGTAACTCAACTGGTCAGGCTGAATCTCCAGAGGAAATGGATAGGTGACGATTTGGGTGCAGAGTTTTCTTCATTCTGAAGAAGGATCCTGACCCAAAAGGTCACCTATCCATGATCTCCAGAGATGCTGCCTGACCCGCTGAGTTAGTCCAGCACTTTGCGTCACAACGTGAGAGCCTACTCAAGTTACTCCATCACTTTGTGCTTTGATCCTTTCTGGTTTAGTGGGTTTTAAGGCAGCTAATGAGGCCATTCTGTGAACAGCAGCTGATTCAAAAGCGAGGGTAGAAAGTGCTTGACAGGCAGCCAGGTTGTGAGGGGCATTGCCATTCCACCATCCTACGGACTTTGCTAACTACACACTGGCTACAGTCCTTCCCTACAATTATAACTACGTGCAACAAGGATAAATGTAACTTGCTGGAGTGGGAACTTCAGAACATCCTGCAGTAGCAAACAGCTGAACAAATTCAGACTATTTTATACCATTTGCATTGCTGGTGATTGCCATCGAATCCCTGATGGCAGGAATTAAATCTGTGGTGTGGGCATTCTCTGTTTTAATAAGCAATCATAGATATTGCATTCAGTAATGAAAACGAGCAATGTAATTATTTATGCGTTAAGCTACACTTCATTGAATCTGAAAATGCTTTATCTCCACATTCCTCCCTTTTCTGCAAAGTACACAGCTAAATTCCAAATTGTACCGTACTGACATCTATTTCATATCAGGGGTGCAATCAATTATTTAAAGTCAAAATAAAGCTGAGTATATTCATAAGCTCTCAGGTTATGTTCGAATAAATTGGTTGAAGAGGATCAGGACTATCAGCCCAATTCATTATTTTGATGAGAAGTCCTTTCCTTCTCGAAAGAGAGAAGCCTTGCTGATATAGTCTATAAAAGACATATTGGCAGGTACGTGAACAGGAAAGATTAATAGGGATATGGGACAAATGCAGGCTGGTGGGACTAAAGATGGGACACGTTGGTAGGGTTGGTTAAATTAGGCCAAAGGGCCTGTTTCCATGCTGTATGACTCTATGACTATGTGTTTAACCCGGAAATTGTCTTTTGTTCCACAGATGCTGCCTGACCTGCTGGGTGTTTCCAGAATTTGTAGCTTTATTTCCAATCTCCAGCCCCAGTAGCTTTTCACAATCAAAGTAATACCCTACATGTTTTATTTTCAAGAATGTACAATTTGACAATAATAATTATGAATCCACATCTTATTCTTTGATATGAGACTCTCGGGACATTTTGCCACATCTTGCAGTTTTTTTAATATATAGAAAATGTGTGCTTTAAATAGGGCACCTGAATTAAAAGTGATTAATTTGCTAACATGTACTTTTCTTCAAAGCCTGAAAGCAACAAGCAATTTGTTCACCTCTCATAGTTATTGAAAAATGCCCTACGTTCGAAAAGTAATTCATCTTTAACTTCAGTCGCTAAACGCATACCAGGATATTGGCCACCAGTTGTGTTCACTGAAGCTAACCAAGCTAAATATGTAGAAGCAAGGAAATTTTGCAGCTAACGTACTTGGATATGTTTAACACTAACAAGCAAAACAGAATGTTTGCTATCTTTAAGTCATTTGTCTGTGTACAACAAGCGATGAAGCAGATGGTCACATTCAGGCAGTCAACTCCTTAAGCGGAAAGGTGACTGAAATCCCTAACAGTGGATGGCAAACAGAAATCATTGAGTTTAAGCTAAACGTATGACCCATTGATGGATGGTCTGCTGTGAACCTTATATTTTCTACAAGGATAAGGCGTATTGAATTAATGATATTGAGTCACTCATGCATGCTGTTTACTGCACTGACACAAAGCAGCTTATCAGAGCCCAACAATACGGTTTC
The DNA here is from genome assembly GCA_963514005.1 of Raja brachyura. Next base: position 28,482,148 of record OY740790.1, read on the forward strand.
TGCTGCCAAGCTTTTGCTTCAGATGCTTTTGAAAGACCTACATGAAGACCATGCATCTGATTTAAGGTCAAAAGTGGATACCTCTTCTTTACACTTCTAGGTTACAGTACAGTCTACCCTCTTTATTACGGACCTCTTTATAATAGATTTTGGTATAGCGGACAGACCACTAATTTATAAAGAATTGTGTGTGCTACCTTCATTGCTTATCTGAACCTTATGTGAAGGGGCTGCACGGTGGTGCAGCTGTTGAGTTGCTGCCACAGCGCTAGAGGCCTGGGTTAGATCCTGGAGGACAACAACAACTTTGCTTGGCCAGGCCGACCCTACAACACCTCCAGGACAATGGACCTTTATGGCCAGGTTAAGAACTTGGACTTGAATCGAAGAATGGTGTAAAAACATGCCGATTCTTGTATGATGTCTCAGTGCACTATTCCTCTACACTTATACTTAACTAGTGGGCCTGTCCCACTTAGGCTATTTTCAGGTGACTGCCGTCGACTGTGTTGATCGCAGCAGATCGCCAATAAACCGGCGACTGGACCTCTGCTTCGACATCAAATTTGAAATAGAATCATACTTTAACAACAAAAAAAACCCCAAAGTCAGCACCGGCGACAATGTACATTACCTGGTGTAAACCTACGTTAAGCTGCCGACAACTATGACAGTACCTACATCAGGAGAAGTCAGCTACGCTCATTGGCATCAAACCCGCTGTTGCCGACTGTCTCCAAAAAATTTTCAACATGTTGAAAATCCAGCGGCGACCAGAAAGACTGTTTGACTCTTTGGGCAACTGAGCAGACTACTCACGACCATACAGGCGACACCTTGGCGACCATGTGGCAACAGCCTAGTCGCCTAAAAAATAGCCAAAGTGGGACAGGCCCTTTAGATTGTACTTATGTATAGCAATACATTTACTGAACTCTATGCAAAAAATAAAATTTACTGTACATCAGTACATGGAACACTAAAGTACCATTGAACCATTATTTGTTGGTGCAAACTAAATGAATTGCCATTATCTTCTCTACTATTGCCACTACACAATTCCCTTCTTCAAGAATTGAATCATGCTTCTGTGTCATCTTCCACTGTTCTAAATGTTAGGTGGGTGCTAGTCATTCCCATATAATGTAATGATTGAAATGACTTAAAGGTATAAACATTCAGGGTATTCAATGGATGAAGTATCTCCTTCACATGTGTTTTACTGTTTAGCTTTGGAATTAGGGGATGAAGGAAAGACAAGAGAAGATTGTAATGCTAAACCATAAAAACAAATTGGAATTAAAAGTATTCAAAACGGCTGTAGTACTGATACTGAATAATTTGAAAATCATGTTGCAGAATTTCCTTCCCTCTTACCTCTTCCTCCTCACCCAAGTGGTCATCAAGCTTTGATGTGTTATATTTAATGTGTAATTCTCCTATTCAGGGATATAGTAGCAAATAAATTCAAGTGCGGAAATTCCAGTGAACTTGATGTGAAAATCGATTCATTTAATTGTGTAAAACTATGATCATTTCAGAAAGTTGGTATTTGTGAGGCAGTGGAGCTTGGCATTGCATCAATACGTTGTCCAAAATGGCATTTTTAAATCTCTCAGGCTAACATTACATCAATGTTGCCTTCAGTCAGTTTGGTTGGCTTGCATTCCAGACAACAGATGTTCTATTCTGTCAGAGGAAGGAATTAACGGCTGGGCAATGGGAAGAAAGGTTCAAGGATGTTCTCAAAGCTGACCCCAAAGAAATGCAACATCCCCACCTATTACTTGGCCTGGATGGAGTGTGTGGATAGGATGTTTCCACTAGTGGAAGAGTTTAGTGGATGACCTCTGCCTGGTCAGAGAGAGTGAAAAGGTGATAGAGGAGAGTTATAGGGAGGTGGTCACTCCAAAACCACAGGAGAGAGACATGTGGGTCACGCTAAGGAAGGGCAAGGGGCAGAGGCATGAACGAGTGAGTACTCCAATGTCAGTACACCTGGCAAATAAGTACTCCTGTTTGAGTACGGATGGGGGTGACAGCCTACCCGAGGGTAGCGACAGCGGACGGGCCTTCAGCACAGAGACCGGCCCTGTTGCTCCGAAAGGTAGGGGAAAAAAGAGGAGGGCAATAGTAATTGGGGACTCTATTGTTAGGGGGTCGGATAGGCGATTCTGTGGACGCAGTCGGGAGACCAGGATGGTGGTCTGCCTCCCTGGTGCCAAGGTCTTGGACGTGTCTAAACGTGTCCAAGATATCCTCAAATCAGAGGGAGAGGAGCCTGAGGTCGTGGTACATATAGGTACCAATGACATAGGTAAAAAAAGGGAAGAGGTCCTGAAGGGAGGATTTAAGGACTTGGGAGGAGAGTTGAGGAAAAGGACCAAAAAGGTAACAATCTCAGGATTACTGCCTGTGCCACGTGACAGTGAGAGTAGAAATGGAGCAAGGTGGAGGATAAATGCTTGGCTGAAAGACTGGTGCAGAGGGCAGGGATTCAAGTTTCTGGATCATTGGGACTTCTTTTGGGGTAGGTGGGACCTGTACAGAAAGGATGGGTTGCACTTGAACCCGAGGGGGACCAATATCCTGGCGGGGAAATTTGCAAAGGCCACTGGGGAGACTTTAAACTAGAATGGTTGGGGCGAGGGATGCAAATAGCAAAAGCTAGTAGACAGAATGGGAGGCAGGAAGCAGAAAAGGGAAGCACTCAGACACAAGAGGAGAAAGAAAAAAAAGGAAATAAACAGAGAACAAGAGATGGGGGGTTTCTTAAATGTGCATATTTTAATGCTAGGAGCATTGTCAGAAAGGTGGATGAGCTTAGAGGCTGGATAGACACCTGGAAGTATGATGTTGTGGCGATCAGTGAAACATGGTTGCAGGAGGGCTGTGATTGGAAAATAAATATTCCAGGATTTCGTTGCTTCAGGTGTGATAGAATTGGAGGGGCAAGAGGTGGAGGTGTTGCATTGCTAGTCAGGGAAGATATTACAGCAGTGCTTTGGCAGGATAGATTGGAGGGCTCATCTAGGGAGGCTATTTGGGTGGAACTTAGAAGTGGGAAAGGTGTAGCAACATTTATAGGGGTATATTATAGACCGCCAAATGGGGAACGAGAATTGGAAGAGCAAATATGTAAAGAGATAGCAGATATTAGTAGTAAGCACAAGGTAGTGATTGTGGGAGATTTCAACTTTCCACACATAGACTGGGAAACACATTCTGTAAATGGGCTGGATGGTTTGGAGTTTGTAAAATGTGTGCAGGATAGTTTTTTGCAGCAATACATAGAGGTGCCTACTAGAGGAGGGGCAGTGCTGGACCTCCTGTTAGGAAATGAGACGGGACAGGTGGCGGAGGTATGCGTAGGGGAGCACTTCGGGTCCAGTGATCACAATACCATTAGTTTCAATATAATTATGGAGAAGGACAGAACTGGGCCTAGGGTTGAGATTTTTGATTGGAGAAAGGCTAACTTTAACGAGATGCGAGATGATTTAAAAGGAGTGAACTGGGACATTTTGTTTTATGGGAAAGATGTAGAGGAGAAATGGAGGACATTTAAAGGGGAAATTTTAAGAGTACAAAATCTTTATGTTCCTGTTCGGTTGAAAGGAACCAGTAAAAATTGGAAAGAGCCCTGGCTTTCAAGGGAAATTGGACATCTTGTTCGGAAAAAGAGGGAGATCTACAATAATTATAAGCAGCATGAAGCAAATGAGGTGCTTGAGGAGTATAAGGAATGTAAAAAGAATCTTAAGAAAGAAATTAGAAAAGCTAAAAGAAGATATGAGGTTGCTTTGGCAAGTAAGGTGAAAGTAAATCCAAAGGGTTTCTACAGCTATATTAATAGCAAAAGGATAACAAGGGATAAAATTGGTCCATTGGAGAGACCGAGTGGACAGCTATCTGCAGAGCCAAAAGAGATGGGGGAGATATTGAACAATTTCTTTTCTTCGGTATTCACCAAGGAGAAGGATATTGAATTATGTGAGGTAAGGGAAACTAGTAGAGTAGCTATGGATACTATGAGTTTCAAAGTAAAAGAAGTACTGGCACTTTTGAAAAATATAAAAGTGGATAAGTCTCCAGGTCCTGACAGGATATTCCCTAGGACATTGAGGGAAGTTAGTGTAGAAATAGCCGGGGCTATGACAGAAATATTTCAAATGTCATTAGAAACGGGAATAGTCCCCGAGGATTGGCGTACTGCGCATGTTGTTCCATTGTTTAAAAAGGGCTCTAAAAGTAAACCTAGCAATTATAGACCGGTTAGTTTGACTTCAGTGGTGGGCAAATTAATGGAAAAGATACTTAGAGATAATATATATAAGTATCTGGATAAAGAGGGTCTAATTAGGAACAGTCAACATGGATTTATGCCTGGAAGGTCATGTTTGACTAATCTTCTTGAATTTTTTGAAGAGGTTACTAGGGAAATTGACGAGGGTAAAGCAGTGGATGTTGTCTATATGGACTTCAGTAAGGCCTTTGACAAGGTTCCTCATGGAAGGTTGGTTAAGAAGGTTCAACTGTTGGGTATAAATGCAGGAATAGCAAGATGGATTCAACAGTGGCTGAATGGGAGAAGCCAGAGAGTAATGGTGGATGGCTGTTTGTCGGGTTGGAGGCAGGTGACTAGTGGGGTGCCTCAGGGATCTGTGTTGGGTCCTTTGTTGTTTGTCATGTACATCAATGATCTGGATGAAGGGGTGGTAAATTGGATTAGTAAGTATGCAGATGATACCAAGATAGGGGGTGTTGTGGATAATGAAGAGGATTTCCAAAGTCTACAGAGTGATTTAGGCCAGTTGGAAAAATGGGCTGAAAGATGGCAGATGGAGTTTAATGCTGATAAATGTGAGGTGCTACACCTTGGCAGGACAAATCAAAATAGGACGTACATGGTAAACGGTAGGGAATTGAAGAATACAGTTGAACAGAGGGATCTGGGAATAACTGTGCATAGTTCCTTGAAGGTGGAATCTCATATAGATAGGGTGGTAAAGAAAGCTTTTGGTATGCTAGCCTTTATAAATCAGAGCATTGAGTATAGAAGCTGGGATGTAATGTTAAAATTGTACAAGGCGTTGGTGAGACCAAATCTGGAGTATGGTGTGCAGTTTTGGTCACCCAATTATAGGAAGGATGTCAACAAAATAGAGAGGGTACAGAGGAGATTTACTAGAATGTTGCCTGGGTTTCAACAGCTAAGTTACAGAGATAGGTTAAATAAGTTAGGTCTTTATTCTCTGGAGCGCAGAAGGTTAAGGGGGGACTTGATAGAGGTCTTTAAAATGATGAGAGGGATAGACAGAGTTAATGTGGACAAGCTTTTCCCTTTGAGAATAGGGAAGATTCAAACACGAGGACATGACTTTAGAATTAAGGGACAGAGGTTTAGGGGTAACATGAGGGGGAACTTCTTTACTCAGAGAGTGGTAGCGGTGTGGAATGAGCTTCCAGTGGAAGTGGTGGCGGCAGGTTCGTTGGTATCATTTAAAAATAAATTGGATAGGCATATGGATGAGAAGGGTATGGAGGGTTATGGTATGAGTGCAGGCAGGTGGGACTAAGAGAAAAAAGTTGTTCGGCACGGACTTGAAGGGCCGAGATGGCCTGTTTCCGTGCTGTAATTGTTATATGGTTATATGGTTATATGGTTTAGGGCCAGAAGGCACTGCCTCAGAATTAAAGGACATACCTTTAGAATGGAGTGAGGAGGAATGTTTTTAACCAGATGGTTATGTTACCACAGACAGCTATGAAGGCCAGATCATTGGACATTAAGGCAGAGATTGACGGGTTCTTGATTAGTAAGGGTGTCAAAGGTAATGGGGTGAAGGTGTAAGAAAGGGGTTGAGAGGGAAATATAGATTATATATAGATTAAATATAGATAGCTATGACCGTATGGCGGAGTAGACTCAATGGGCCACAAAATCTAATTCTGCTCCTATAACATGAACTTATGAAACCTTGGACCCTGATTGGTCCAAATGGAGGAGTATTTGGGACAATGTAGGGTTTAAGTTTGCAACGCGTGTGTTGGAGGTTAATTGGCATGATAAATGTAAAAAAATGTGCAGTATAAAATTGTCCAACCTCCAGTATAGTCCCTGGTGGCCTCTTCAGAAGGTACACGGTTCAAGAGTGAATGGAACATGCCACCTCATGAGCTGTCCACCCACTGTCTTGTCAGCCATCTCCTGTTCCGATTGTGGTGCAGTATGAACAAGAGGGAACGCAAACCATCCCTGCCTGCAAGGGCCTACCTTAGAAGTAATCATAGTTTTGAACACAGTTCAGTTCAAACTAAGTAATTGGTTTAATCAAGCAAAAATCTGAAGACATATCAGGTATGCAAATTTCTATCCCCCGGTTCATGATACAATATAGAAATAGAGTTTAAATTGCTGAGAGGTGGAACTCTTTGGTCATGGCATTGAACACGAACATCTTTCATCAGAGAAATTTAAAAAAGGTGTTGTTACTGCGGCAGCTGTAGCAATTAATGAATTCATTATCTTTATTAAATGTGCTGAACCGTAGAATTACAACTATACCACATACAAATATTTATGCTACCAACAGCAACAAATATTCCTGGAGTCATCACGAATTATGGTCGATCAGTCGATGTCAGCTGGGAGTACAGTCTCATACCTAGCAGACAATGGCTGCATTATGTGAGGAGTAGGGTTGTAACTAATTCCACTGTGCAGTCGATACATTTGTGGAGGGAATTGATAGTCAGGGCGGGACCCTTCTTCTGACCAATCAGACCCCCAGTCTGACTTGAAACATCATCTGACCATTCCTTCCTCAATTTCTGCCTTACCTATGAAGTTGCTCGAGCACTTTGTGTTTTGCTTAAGGTTGCAGCATCTGCAGTTCCATGTTGCAGAGTTAATAGTTGCAGTGTCTGCCAAATACTCAGTACTGGCATGAGACTAGGAGGCAATTTTCAGGTAGTGGCGTATGTGTAAGAAAGTGTTGATAAATGTGGGTAAATGTGAGGTTAGCAACTTTGGTAGCAAAAACAGGAAGGCAGATTATTATCTAAATGGTATCAAGTTGGGTAAAGGGGAAGTACAACAGGATCCGGGGGTCCTTGTAAATCAGTCAATGAAAGTAAGCATGCAGATACAGCAGGCAGTGAATGGCATGTTGGCCTTCATAACAAGAGGAGTTGTGTATAGAAGCAAAGAGGTCCTTCTGCAGTAGTATAGGGCCTTAGTGAGACCACACCCGGAGTATTGTGTGGAGTTTTGGTCCCCTAATTTGAGGAATGACATTCTTGCTATTGAGGAAATGTTGCGTAGGTTTACAAGTATAATTCCCGGGATGGCAGGACTATCGTACGCTGAGAGAATGGAGCGGCTGGGCTTGTATACTCTGGAATTTAGAAGGATGAGAGGGGATCTTATTGAAACATATAAGATTATTAAGGGTTTGGACATGCTAGAGGCAGGAAACATCTTCCCGATGTTGGGGGAGTCCAGAACCAGCGGTCACAGTTTAAGAATAAGGGGTAAGCCGTTTACAACGGAGATGAGGAAACGCTTTTTCACACAGAGTTGTGAGTGTGTGGAATTCTCTGCCTCAGAGGGCGGTGGAGGCCGGTTCTCTGGATACTTTCAACAGAGAGCTAGATAGGGCTCTTAAAGATAGCAGAGTCAGGGGATATGGGGAGAAGGCAGGAATGGGTACAGATTGGGGATGATCAGCCATGATCACATTGAATGGCGGTGCTGGCTCGAAGGGCCGAATGGCCTACACCTGCACCGATTGTCTATTATCTATAAAGCCTGCATGTGTAAGAAAATATTTGTACCATTTTGAACATTTTTTTTGCCAATCGTTTCCAGAAGTTATTACTGTTTAATTTGTACTCTATTTCAAATTTAGTTTTGTGACTCATGAGTATGGAAGAATTATAACATTCTAAATAAAGCTTAGGATCAAACCTGGGTCCCTGATGCTGTGAGGCAGCAGCAGCAGCTCTACCAGCTATGCCACCGTGCCACCCCCAAAATAAACAAAATAAAATCAATGGTCTTTCACCATTGGAAAAAATAACATTTGCTCTGTTTAACAAAAATTTAAAAAGAACAAAATTAAAATTACCACTTGGTTATTCATACCAAGGCATCGGAGATGTCCTCATTCTTAAGGGAATGGAGGTTCCCCTCTTCCATTATAGATGAAGCTCTCACTAGTGTCACCTCGATATCCCACAGCTCCGCTCTCGCTCCCTCTCGTAACAAGGATAGAGTCCTCACCTTCCACCCGTCGTATACAACATATAATTCTCCAACATTTTCGCCACCTTCAAAGGGGTCCCACTTCTGGCCATATCTTCCCATCACCACCACTTTCTGCATTCTGCAGAGACCGTTCCCTCTGCAACTCCCTGGTCAACTCCTCCATTCCCACCCAAACCACCCCCTCCCCGAGTATGCAACACCTGTTCCTTTACCTCCCCCCTCGACTCCATCCAAGGACCAAAACAGTCTTTCCAGGTGAGGCAGAGGTTCACCTGCACCTCCTACAACCTCATCTACTACATCCGCTGTACCAGGTGTCAACCTCTCTACATCGGCGAGACCAAGCGCAGGCTCGCCAATCATTTCGCTGAACACCTCCGCTCAGTACATCTTAACCAAACTGATCTCCTGGTGGCCCAACACTTCACCTCCCCCTCCCATTCTGACCTTTCTGATCTGGGCCGCCTCCATTGTCAGAGTGAGGTACATCGCAAATTGGAGGAACAGCACTTCATATTTCGCTTGGGTAGTTTGTACACCACAGCCGTATGAACATTGACTTCGCTAACTTCAGGTAGCCCTTACTCTCTCTCTTCATTCCCTCCCACCCCCCCCCCTGCTTCCCAGTTCTCCCACTGTCTCTGCCTACATTTTTTTTTTGTCCTACCCTCTCCCCTGACATCAGTCTGAAGAAGGGTCTCAACCCAAAATGTATTTTGGTCAATTCCTTCTCTCCGTAGATGCTGCCCCACCCGCTCAGTTTCTCCAGCATTTTGTGTCTACCTTCGATTTTACCAGCATCTGCAGTTCTTTCTTAAAATGTTCCCGAACCTGATGGTCACCGATTTCAGACTCCTATATTTTTTTTCCTGATGGCAGGGAAGAAGGTGTAGGAGTCTGAAACATGAACAAAATATAACTAGATGAAATGTTACAAAACTGATGGAAACTGGACATAGCCACACAAAATTAATAAAGAGATCACCATAGTAAGTGTCCATAAGCCATGTGTGATAATGAACATTTGACAGATTATTTATCAATGGACAAGAAAACTATTCAGTGAATACATGCAGCGAGGACTATTTTGAGCAGATTTAACTCGCCAATACAAAGTTGCTAAATCTTTAATATGACTTCAGATTTTAGAGACACAGTGTGGAAATAGGCCATTCAACTCGCCTAGTCCGCACCGACCAGTGTCCCCCCTATACTGACACTATCTTACACAGCTGCACAATTTACAAAGCAAATTAACCTACAAACTTGGACATCTTTGGAGTGGGGGAGGAAACCAGAGCAACTGTAGAAAACTCACGTTGTCACAGGGAGAATGTACAAACTCCAAATAGACTGCAGCCATAGTCAGGATCGAACCAGAGTCTCTGGGGCTGTAAGGCATAGACTTAATGGGCCTAATTCTGTTCCTAGAACTTATGAATTTAGACATAAAGTGCTGAAGTAACTCAGCAGGTCAGGGAGCACACCGGAGAAAAAGAATGGGTGAACCCAAAAATTGGTGACACGAAACATCATCCATCCTTTTTTTCCAGAGATGCTGCCTGACCTGCTGAGTTACTCCAGGATGTTGTACTGTTCTATGTTCTATAATTAAACAGAAACAGCAACATTTTAAGCACCCCAAGAGATACAGTCCTCCTTTTCAACATCTCTCCAGCCCCAGCAAGCCGTGGGAGAAATGCAATGCCTGCGTGATTTTCTCTCCTTATCATCTATAATTGGGTTGAGACTTCAAGAGTCCACTTGGCCATCACTTTGCATATATCACCTGCAGCAAGCAGTTGGCAGGGCATTAAATTCATTATGTGAGCATCTGAAGGGAGACATGGCACTGTGAAATACTGCACAGTGACCTTATCTTACACAGTGTTCATCCCAATCACTGCTCTGTCACCCACCACTGGTTACGTCTCCAACAACCAAGACAGAAGAGAATAACACTACCCATAAAAACAAAAATGCTCTGTGAACTTTCCATCCTCACCATTTGTCAAAAGAGCATTCTTCAGACATAATTGGGTAGAAACAGCCCGGAATTTCAAAATCTATTGACTCATTTTTCATCAACACTTGGTTAAGCGCATTAAAAAAGATCTAATCCTTACTTTGACAGATATATCCGACAGCTGGTATTCTTTTAAAGAGATATTGCATTTGAATGTGCAGCTGCTCGAATGTGTAAAAAAAAAGACATTGCAAAGTTACAAATTTTTGCAAAAAAACTTCAGTGAAACAATAAGTTGTAAGTTAACGGGGAAAACTGAGCGAAAAAGTAAAACATATCAGAAAATGTAGATTTTCAGAGAATAAAACAGGGAGTGGAGTAGATACTCGACTGGCCAGGCAGCATCTAAGGTGAGAGGTACAGAATAAATGATTCAGGATCATAAAACAGCGATGGAGGAATTTAGTGGGTCAGGCAGCAACTGTGGACTGAAGAAGTGTCCCAACATGAAACATCATCTGTCCATTTCCATCCATAGATGCGGCCTGACCCACTGAATTCCCACAACATTTTTTTTTCCAGCATCTGTAGTCTCTTGTACCTTCTGATGTTTCAGGTTAATGACCTTTCATTAGGTTGTTAACTCTGATTCTCTATCTACAATCGAGGTTGATGCAGTCTCGCTTCACACTGGTGTGGTTTAGTTTAGTTTAGATATACAGCATGGAAACAGGCCCTTTGGCCCACCCAGTCCAAACGAACCAGCGGTCCCCACACACTAACACTATCTAACACACACTAGGGACAATTTACAATTTTACCAAGCCAATAAGAGTACAAACCTGTACATCTTTGGAGAGTGGGAGGAAACCGGAGATCCCAGAGAAAACCAATGCACATCATGGGGAGAATGTACAATCTCCATACAGACAGCACTCATAGTCAGGATTGAATCCGGATCTCTGGCACTGCTAAGGCAGCAACTCTACCATTGTACCACCATGCCATCCTGTTGTGGAAATCAGATTTGTGTGGACCAAATGATTAGAGTCATGGGTTTTGAACCATCATGTGGCTGATGTGGAATGGGGATAAGTAACAGAGGAAAACTAAAGTTGAGGATTCTCCGTTTCAGCTGATAACAGTCAAAGGCTTGTGCAAGGTCAGAAAGGGCCAAGTATCCTAGTTGCTGTTTTGTTTGTTGGCTGAAAGTATGATCACTGTAGTTACTAAGAAATAACTTGCTACAAAAAGCAATGTGGCTGCCAATAAAATAATAAACAAGAAGTGGACATCAGCACTATCCACTAAGATCCAGCAAACCTCGAGAATGACCCCACCAAAATGTTTATTGGTTGATGTTATATGAAGAGCTTGTCCAATATGTATCCAGATGACAGAATCCACTTTGCAATTCAGGGAGCAGCTCTTTGGCCAATGAGTAGATGGCCTTGTCAACCACTTGGTGTGGAATGATAGTGAGGCTGGATAACATAGGGTGGTGTTGGAGGACCTTTGTGTCAAGGACAAAGCCACAGTTGTGGAGTCTTAAACAGTTCCAAAGTGGGTAGTGGGCGCCTCTCTGTCCATGATAAAGCTCTTCGCTATTCTTGGCTCTCAGCACAATGGCCGTACCTAGAGGCCAGGCAATTCTGTTGCATTTGCAGGACATGTAGATACCTCATTTGGAATAGTTAGCATGGTTTTGTACCTGGAAGATTATATCTCACAAATCTAATTGAGTTTTTTAAAGAAGTGACCATAAAGGTTGATGAAAGCAGAGCTGGAGACATTGTACATATGAATTTCAGCAAGGCTTTTGACAATGGTCCGCATGGTGGGCTGGTCTGGAAGAGTTAAGTAAGTAAGTTTATTGGCTAAGTATTCACATACAAGTAATTTGCCGTGGTGCTCCGCCCACAAGTAACAACATGACATACAGTGACAGTTACGGATGACTCAGAAAGAACTAAACATTAATAATAATAAAACATTAACGATAAAGCACCATTGATCAAGCATGCGAACCAACAAAATACCAGATCAAAGGGAGGCTACAGATTTTTGGATGTTGAGCAACTACTCGTGGATAAAAATTGTTTTTATGGCTGGCTGTGGCAGCTTTGACAGTCCGGAGTCGCCTTCCAGAGGGAAGTAATTCAAAGAGTTTGTGGCCAGTGTGAGAGGAGTCAGAGATGATCTTGCCCACTTGCTTCCTGCCTTGCAGTGTACAGTTCAAGCAGGCAAGGTTGCAGCCAATAACCTTCTCTGCTGATCGGACAATTAGCTGCATGGTTTTGTACGTGTTAGATCGCATGCGGATCCAACACACTGAGGAGTGTTGTACCTAGGAATGTAGGTACATAGTTCTTTGAAAGTGACAACACAGGTAGATAGGGTGATCAAGAAGGCTGTCAGCACATTGGCCTTCATCAGAGTATTTAGTATAGAAGTTGGGGAGTCATGTTATGATTATACAAGACATTGGCGAGGCCACATTTAGAATATTGCGTTCAGGTTTTGTCACTCTGTTACAGGAAAGATGTTGTTAAGCAGGAAAGGGTGCAGAGAAGATTTGATGATGATGATTTGATGAAAAGGAAGAGGTTGTGTAGGCTGGGACTTTATTCCTTGGAGAGTAGGAGAATGAGGGGTGATCTTATTGAGGTGTATAAGATCATGAGAGGAATAGATAGGGTAAATCCAGAGTCTATTACACACAGTATGGGTATCAAGAACCAGAGGACATAGGTTTAAGGTCAGAGGGAAAGATTTCATAGGAACCTGAGGTGCAACTTTTTTTACACAAACGGTGGTAGGTGTATGGAACGTGCTACCAGAGGAGATAGTTGAGACAGGTACTATCACAATGTTTAAAAAACATTTGTACATTACATGGATAGGATAGGCTTAGAGGGGTATGGGTCATGTTTCATGGCATGGGCAAGTTGGGCCGAAAGGCTTGTTGGCACACTCTATGACTATCACAACAGGTCTGGAGCTGCATGTATAAATACTAATACAGCCCACACTGCTATAAGTACATGATTTAACATTTATGAAATATCAGACAGTACGTGCCTTCATAATATTAGCATTGGTTGTAATTAATTTTCAGCATGTAAGTAAATCCTATTAGTAATTACAAAGGGATTTACGACTTTAATTATGAGATGCAGCTACATTTGTGGTGCTGCTGATTTATGGGCCAATAAAAAGACTTCATTTAAATTGGACTCTGCCTGTTAAAAAGCACAGAGTGCTATTGAGTGTGAATGAGTCAACCAGCTACCCCTTGCTTGTGTCTGCAATGTTGGCAGTTGTAAAAGATGTTGGTGAGACTGTATTTAGAATATTGTGTTCAGTTCTGGGCACCATGTAATAGGAAAGATATTATCAAGCTTGAAAGGGTTCAGAAAAGATTTACGAGGATGTTGCCAGGACTAGAAGGTGTGAGCTATAGGGAGAGGTTGAGTAAGCTGGATCTCTATTCCATGGAGCGGAGGAGGATGAGGGAAGATCTTATAGAGGTATACAAAATCATGAGAGGAATAGATCGGGAGGATGCCTAGTCTTACCCAGAGTAGGGGAATCGAGGGCCAGAAGACATAGGTTCAAGGTGAAGGGGAAAAGATTTAATAGGAATCCAAGAGGTAACATTTTCCACACAGAGGGTGGTGGGTGTATGGAACAAGCTGCCAGAGGTGGCCGTTGAGGCTGGGATTATTCCATCATTTAAGAAACAGTTGGACAGGTACATGGATAGGAGAAGTTTGGAGGGTTACGGACCAAGCGCAGGCAAGTGGGACTAGGGTAGCTGGGACATTGTTGGCCCGTGTAGGCGAATTGGGCCGAAGGGCCTGTTTCCACACATGGAAACATGACTCTACTGACCATGGTAGATGGGATGCACAGTGGCACAACTGGTAGACCTGCTGCCTCACAGCGCCGATAATCCTGGTTCAATCCTGACCTCGGGTGCTGTCTGTGCAGAGTTTGCACATTCTCTCTGTGACAACATAAGTTTCCTCCAGGTGCTCTGGAATTCTGCCCACATCCCAAAGCCGTGTGGGTTTGGAGGTTAATGGCCTCTATAAATTGCCCCGGGTGTGTGTGTGAGTGGATGAGAAAGTGGAATAACATCAAACTGGTATGAATGGGTGATCAATGTTCGGCATGGACTTGGTGGGCAGAAGAGCCTGCTGTAACTGGGGTGGCATAGTGGCACAGCGTAACATTGTTGCCCTATAGTGCCAGAGACCGGGGTTCAATCCTGATTATGGGTGCTCTCCGTACGGAGTATGTACGTTCTCCCCATGACCAGCATGGGTTTTCTCCAGGAGCTTCGGTTTCCTCTCATACTCCAAAGACATTGAGGTTCGTAGGCTAATTGGCTTCTGTAAAAGAGTATATTGTCCTTAGAGTTTGTACGATAGTGTTAGTGTGCAGGGGTCGGTGGGCCAAAGGGCCTGTTTCTGCACTGTATCTCTAAACTAAACTTAAACCAAAATAAATTGAGAACACATCCTGAAACTAAAGCCTGGGAGCCTTGATTTCTTCTGTGTAATCAAAGGCAATCAGTTAGGAGCAGGTTCCAATAATTATCAGATGCATCATCACTACTTTCTAATGAAACACCGAAGTAGCACCGGATTATATCTGAAGTAGGGTCCTGACCCAAAACGTCACCTATTTATTTTCTCCAGAGATGCTGCCTGACTCACGGAGTTACTCCAGTACTTTGTGTCTTAAAAGAAAATTGTCTTACTTACATTGGATTCCAAACCTCCACTGATCTATTTGGTCTCAGCTAATGAAACGGCAGGGGGCCTCAACCAACCAAGATTGAAGATCAAAAATTACCAGGTTCCTGCTGTGAATTCACATAACCCTGGCTGGAAAGCGACTGGTTTTGGATATTTGAGTTTGAAGAAACTTATGATTCTTTCCATGCACTGATGTCATACAGACACTCACTGCTCCCACTTTGGGAATATCATCCATGGCTCAATTATTAGTTCTCTTTACTGAGAGACAGAAGCTTATAAATTCAAGTCCCAGTCCGGAGACTTGAGCACAAAAATCGAGGCAGCCCCTTGTGTAAGCCCCAACTGATTGAGTTGCCATTGTTCTGGTGAGAAATGAAACCAAGTCCCTGTCTGCCCAGTTGAATAGATGTATAAGATCACAAGGTCTTTTATGTTTTGAAAGGACAACGAGATTGCCCTGACTGATGATAGTCTTCAATTATAAACAGAATCAGAGTGTCACAACAATTTGTCGCTGCTTGCTGTGCGCTCGGACACATACATCCTTAAACAAGATGGCGCCAAAGCCAGGCCACTTAGTCTGCTGGTCACAGGATGATCTGTTATCATTTATTGCAGTCACTCCATTCTTTTAATTCTTTATTTATTCTCTTTACCCTGTATCTGTACACAATGGACAGCTTGATTGTAATCATGTATAGTCTTTTCGTTCACTGGATAACAATAACGTTGTGCCTTGGTACACGTGACAATAATAAACTAAACTAATACAGTGACAACATTTCATAAAGTGGTTTTGACTCCACGGATACAACTTGACCAGTTGAGATCTTTTTTTGCTCCAGATTCCAGCATCTGAAGTTTCTTGAGTCTCAAAAAGTAGTCAAATAGCAATAAAGCACCCTTGGGGTTGTCAAAGATGCTGTGTAGAGACAGGTTTTCCTCGCTTTCATGCATTAATTTAAGGAGCATGGACAGTTAAAACATACTTGGTGATGGAAAGAAACGATTCTCAATTCGAGACGGCACATACAAGAAAGGAGGAGGAATATTGAATTATTGTCAAATTATTATTTTTTTTAAATGAAACAAAAATGCACTTGTGCATGCAGAGAAATAAATAAGTCTTTCATTTGCATCACTGCAGTCTTCATACGAGTATGGCTTAGCAATTCATGAACGAAATGTTAATTAAGCAACAGGTAATGTTCATTGGCACACCGCATGGGGCGGTGGATGTTAACACTAATGGAATTGTCCTTTAAAGCTTCCATTAATTAAAATGTAATTGATAGAAGGGATGAGCTTAATTTCAAAACACTACCCAATGAACTGAATAAATACCTGCTGCATCAATTGCCTCTTGATTGAATACAACATTAGTGAAAGGTCTTCACAAATATAAATACAGCAGCAACAATGGGGGGGATTGTAATCAGGAGTTAATTAAACTCCTAATAAGCCTGTCAAGGTACAAATAAATAGATTGAGATGTGGCACTCATCTGGAAACATACAGACTTCTTCGGCAGGTGAATGGGCTCAGATGTGATTTAATTTGCGGACATTATTTTGTTTAGTAACACTTCATACTCCTTTGTCCGCTCAACTAAAGAAACATCGTATATCTGAAAGGTGTTTGAAAACATTTCTTCTTAAAATTCCCATCTTTTTAATTGCTATTTTCTTCATAAAAACAAGTTCCCTTCCATTATTTTGGTGATCCCTCCTCTTTCAGCCATGTTCTCCCGATTTCCCCCACAACCTAGTTCCATAGTGACTGCACACAGCCTTACTTAGTGATATGAAGCGACCTGTGTTTCCATGTTCACTTTGGTGTCAATCACCACAGTGTATAAACAATAATTGTGTTCACCTTCATCAGCTTCAGTTATTGAAGTGCTGTCAAGAATTGTCACGCAATGCACCATCCCATACTCCATTCATCAAGGGCAGCTGATTGTCCAGACAAATGCTCTAACAGTTATATGCAATCCCTGTCTCTTACAATTCAGCACATGACTGCACACACAAAATCGAGAACAGTCATAGACCCAGTTTAACATCTTCAATCCATTAAATACCACTAAAAAAAATGTGCTGGGGTAACTCAATGGGTCAGGCAGCATCCCTGGAGAACATGGATAGGTGATGTATCAGGTCAGAACTGTTCTATTTAAAAAGATGGTTATATATTTGTTTGAAGACGATATAATTGGCTAGACTGTAGCAATGTGTGTAGGAAGGAACTGCAGATGCTGGTTTACACCGAAGATCGACAAAAAAGCTGGAGTAACTAAGCGGGACAGGCAACATCTCTGGAGAGAAGGAATGGATGTTGTTTCAGGTTGAGACCCTTCTTCTGACTTAAGACTTCAGTCTGAAGATGGGATGCGTCCAGAAACATCACCCAGTCCTGCCCTCCAGAGATGTTGCCTGGCCCACTGGGTTACTCTAGCATTTTGTGTCTATAGGCGAGCAATAGTGCCTTTGTGGTTGATTCCATTCACAACTCCTCAGATAATTAAACCACTTATCCACTCATGCTAAAATCAGGGACAACATTCAGATTTTGGTTTATAAATCGTAAATAATATTCATATTATACAAACTTCAAGGAATGACTTTCTCCAACAATCATTTTCCCTTTGACATTCAAGAGCACTACTACCTTTGTCAATATATTGCAGCAGATCACCTTCAAGCAGATAGTGAACTGGGCACCATTTATTCAAGTATTGTGGCTCCAAGAACAGCTCAGAAACTTGACTATTCTGATGCAAAGGTTCAGCATTTGATTCACAATTCCTTCAACCATCCATAAGGCAGCATGATGGAATGCTCTCTAGTTGACTGGATGAGTCCAGCCTGACAACATTTAAGATGACCAAGTAGAAACAAGGAACTGCAGATGATGATTTACAAAAAGACACAAAGTGCTGGAGTAACTTAGTGGGTCAGGCAGCATCCCTGAAGAACATGGATAGGTGATGTTTCGGGTTAGGACCCTACTTCAGAATTAAGTTTTGGGTTGGGAGCCTTTTTCAGAATTAAACTACAAGCCTGCATGTCTTTGGAATGTGAGTGCAAAATGGAGCACCCAGAGGAAATTGACATGGTCACGGGGAGAATGTGCAAACTCCACATTGACAGCATGTGAGGTCAGGATCGAATCTCGGTCTCTGACGCTGTGAGACAGCAACTTTACTAGCTACACCACTGGCCAGTAGATCTTACCAGCTGCTTTGTTGGCAGTGTTTGTTCTCTCCCTCCCTACCATGTTATTAGGATTGTTATACGGGTCCCACATAGCTGGTGAAGGAAGGACAGAGCTGGTTTCTCGCCACAAGGCTTTCATCAGGGGAACCATGGGGTTCATCACTGACCATTGCTACAGTGCCAATAATTTAATTTCTTCACTTCAGAACATCAAACTGAGAGGCTGACATAATGAGAGGAAAAGTTTAGTTCTCGAGTCTTCCTTACATAACATTTTTATACAGCCTTGGAGGGTGAAGGGTAGGAAAACATTTATTAATACTATCAGATGAAAACGTTTAACAATTATTTTACCATTATAATTAAAATAATATGAGGGCTCAATTTTGATTTTTCTCTTTTAATTGGATCATAAAGATTGGTAGATGAGAAAATGCTAGTATATTTATTTAAGGGGCAGTCAGTAGATTGTTTTGGGCAATTAAATCAGAGAACATGTCTCATCGAGATTTCTAACTTCCAGGTATCCCAGTCTGGTGGAAACTGAAAAACCCTCTGGCGTATTCTGAAATAACTTCTGGAGTATTTACAAAATGATAGGAGAGGTAGCCATTCAGAGAGAATGCTTGTCCAGTCCCATTTTATATTCCTGACTGTGCCATACTGGTAATAGTTCCTATTACCGGGACATTAATCAGCTTCCCAAGGTTTGTATTGCTGGATTCAAATTGGCCGGGTGTCTGACCATAAGTGACACTACTCCAAGTATTTTAAACACTGAGGTTGGTAACCCTGACATTTGAAAATCTTCACAGCAAAGATTCATTGTAGAGATACAGTAGTATGCT
The DNA here is from genome assembly GCA_963514005.1 of Raja brachyura. The sequence goes on from OY740790.1 coordinate 28,501,221, forward strand.
ACATTGATACATTTTATGTGTGCACTGGTGTTTTTTTGTTGCTTTTAGGTGCACTCACCCTGCATTTGCTTTCAACAGACTGAAGAGAAGAATAGAAGATAATGTAATTTGAGAATTTGCCACAAGGTGCTGAGAATGAACTTGGATAAAGGGATAGCGTTTTTACAGCAGATAGACACAAAATGCTGGAGTAACTCAGTGGGACAGGCAGCATCTCTGGAGAGAAGGAATGGGTGACGTTTTGGGTCGAGACTTCGATTTAAACCAGCATTTGCAGTTTTTTCCTACACATAGAGCTTTTACAATGTTTTGTTTGAAGATCTGCTTACTGCTTCACAAAGGCAAATCCATTCTTAGTTCTCTGAACAACTGTCCATTCTATGAATATAAAAACGGGGATTTAATGCTGAGGCTTTATAAGGCACTGGTCTGACTGTAGTTGGAATATTGTGAGCAGATTTGGGCCCCATATTTGAGGAAGGGTGTGCTGGCATTGGAGGGGATTCAGAGGAGGTTTATGAGAATAATCCCTTGGATGATTCGGTTAGCATATGATGAGCGTTTGACAGCACTGGGCCTGTACTCACTGGAGTTCAAAAGGATGATGGGGGACCTCATTGAAACTTACAGAATAGTGAAAGGCCTGAATAGAGTGGATGTCGAGAGTATGTTTCCACTGGTGGGAGAATCTAGGACCACGGGTATAGCATCAGAATAATAGGATGTTTCTTTCGAAAGGAGATTAGGTGGAATGTCTTCAGTCAGAGGGTTGTGACTCTATGGAATTTATTGCCACAGACGGCTGTAAAGGCCAAATCATTCGGTATTTTTAAGGCAAATTTTTAAGATTGACAGTTTCTTGATAAATAAGGTGTCAATAGTTATGAGAAGAAGGCAGGAGAATGGGGTGAGATGGAAAGACAGATCAGCCATGATTGAATGACGGAGAAGGAATGGTTGTGATGTACCAAACAGCCTAATTCTGTTCCAATGACATTTGAACTTCTCAATGGAGAATACAAGCTCAGTGTTCACAGTGATTGGCTCATTGTGGGAAAGGTTGGCATGAACATTAGCTGGTTTCTGTGGCTCCTACATTTCATGTACACCTGGACAAGTGGAGTCTACAGTGCGATGATGCTCGGATGAACAGACCTTCCATTAGTTGATGTTAAGTTGCTGATAAAGTCGAGTGTAATGTATTAGATAATGCTGTTTAACTTTTGACCTGAGCTATGAATTCAATCCAGAGGGAAGAATGAGAAGTTGTAATTCTGTTAATCTCTTGAAATTAGTCTCAAAGCATGGCTTTAAATATGGAAAATGTTCCCTTATTCTGGTCTATTAATAGATCCTTAATTAATATTTTGCAGACACTAATGCCAGAGAGATCACCAATTTATAACTGAGAACAATTAATCAATCTCATGGAAAAAGCATGCGTAAAGTGAAATTTTGTGACAGTACATGAGATTAAATTACTATCACAGAGCTTTATTTGCATTTGCACAAGCTTATCTGCTCCGAGCAAAGTTCAAAGGCCAAATAGCTCAAACCTCAATAAATAGAGAATGCTGGAGATATTAACAGGTCAAGCAGCATCTCTTGAAAAAGGAATGGAGTAACCGTATTAGGTCAATGTCCCTTCATCTGTTGAATCTAAGCATAACGGTCCAAATATTTTGGATTTGGTTAGCATCACAAATTGATTAACTTGCTGGATGGAGCAAGATCGGGTCTGCTGAGGCCCAACAGATGATGTACTTCCTGCGGCAGCTGAGGAAACATGATCTGCCAAAGGCAATGATGGTCCAATTCTATACATTACTGTTTAAACATGTGAATGAAATAAAATACCAGATGAAAATGAGGCTACAAACGTTTGGTTATTGAGTAGAGCTACAACTCGTGGAAAAAACTGTTTTTATGTCTGGCTGTGGCGGCTTTGACAGTCTGGAGTTGCCTTCCAGAGGGAAGTGCTTCAAAGAGTTTGTGGCCAGGGTGAGAGGGGTCAAAGCTGATCTTACCTGCAATGTACAGTTCATCAATGGAGGGAAGGTTACAGCCAACAACCGTCTCAGCTGATCGGACGATTCGCTGCAGCCTCCGGATGTCATGCTTGGTGGCTGAGCCAAACCAGGCCATGATGGAGAAGGCGAGGACAGACTCCACAATGGCAGCATAGAATTGGACCATTATTGCCTGTGGCAAATTGTGTTTCCTCAGCTGCCGCGGGAAGTACATCCTCTGTTGGGCCTTTTTGGCTGTGGGGTCGATTGGATCCTGACTATGGTACGTTCTCCCTGTGACCGAATGGGTTTTCTCCCATATTCCCAACGTGTTCAGATGTGTAGTTTAAGTAGCTTCTGCAAATTGTCTCTAATGTGTAGGATAGTGTTAGTGTATGGGGTGATCGCTGTTCGGCTGAAGGGCCTGTTTCCTCGCTGTATCTCTAAAGTCTAAAGAAAGGCAGTAATGGTATAGTTCTATTTTGCTAATCCAAGGTGTGGCACTATTTTTATTTCATCAAGGATTTGCTTGGCACATTAGTGATTTTGCACTTAGTTTTTGTACCAAAGTTATCAATGTAATTAGAAGCAAATGCTGTTCTTCTCTTCACCAATAGGTTTCCGTGGACCTTACCACAAGAATCAAGATACTGGTGATGTTTAATTACTGATAATTAATAACAATCCTTTACAAAGACAACTTTTCTGGTTGCAGGAACATTTTGATTAGATTAATTTTGAAGGCAAACACACTAATCATTCACTTTAATGACTATGTGCAATAATGTTGGATACAAATTCAAGAAGATTTTTTGTGTAAGTCCACACACATTCATGTCTCCCAGTATTAATGGAAACGAAACACTAGCTTCAAAGCAATAGGCAAACATGCGACTCAATGTGAAGCTGAAAGAATCAGATTTCCAGTGGTGGGATCTGTTCTGGAAGATTGGGACAGGCCTGAATAATTGCTGTAAAATTAATCCCTTAAATGATTCAGGTTCACTGCAGAGGAGCTCCAAAATGTGTTGTCAACATAAGCAATTTAACACAATGTGTAGAAAGGAACTGCAAATGCTGGTCTATTCCGAAGATAGACAAAACGTGCTTGAGTAAGTCAGAGAGAGGGTTCCAACCCGAAATGTTAGTCACGTTTTTACTCCTGAGACGCTGCCTGACCCGCTGTGTTACTCCAGCACTTTGTGTCTATCTTCGGTAACTTTACAGTTAAGAATGGACTGGGCAGGTAAGGAAAGTACGCACTTCACAAAATGGTATGATCAAGAGTGGGTGGTTAGAGAAGTTGGTCTGAGGGCATTAAATACTGATGACCAGGACGTAAAAGAAGAAAATATTCTATGCCTCAGAACACATGTTGAAGAAACGTCTCGACCCAAATCGTCACCCATTCCTTCTCTCGGAAATGCCGTCTGACCCGTTGAGTTACCCCAGCATTTCGTGTCTATCTTAGGTTTAAACCAGCCTCTGCAGTTCCTTCCTGCACACTTGTTATTACTGATTCTGTGAGCACTCAGCTTCCTGGCATTTGAAACGAAAGCCCAGTTCTTCAAAGAGTTCAAATTTATATTTATTTCCACCTGTAACCTCTGGAAGGTGCCGCAGAACCCAGATGAATGATTCCACAGTTCAGATTGCAAGAAGTACCGGTTCAGCTTTGTAAGAATGAATCTCACCTCAACACACACTCCAGACTTTGTCCACAAGGTGGTGCCTGTGAACACAGCATGAACAACTTCCTCAAAGTTGTGCATATGAGGAAGGGCTCAAAGATTCAAGGAGTGAGCAGGTTCATAACTTCATATCATAGGAGCAGAAATTAGGCCATTTGGCCCATCAAGTCTAGTCGGCCATTCAATCCCGACTAATCTATATTTCTCTCTCAACTCCATTCTTCTACCGCTCCCCATAGCCATTGACACCCCAATTAATGAAGTATCTGTCAATCTCTGCTTTAACCAATGGCTTTGGCCTCTATGTTCATCTGCAGCAATGAATTCCACAGATTCACCACTCTCTGGCTAAAGAAAATTCTCATCTCCTTTCTAAAGATGCGTCCTTTTATTCTGAGGCAGTGCCTTCTGGTCCTCGACTCTCCCATTAATAGAAACTTCCCCTTCGCATCTACTCTTTCCAGGGCTTTCTATATATGGTATGTTTCTATGATGTTCCTACTCATGCTTCTAAGCTCCAGTGAGTACAGGCCCAGAGCTATCAAATGTTCATCGTACGTTAACCCAATCATCCCTGGGATAATTCTCGTAAGCCTCCTCTGGCCCCTCTCCAACACTACCACATCCCTCCTCATGGGGCTCACAACTGCACCCAATATTCTTTTTTTTGAATAATTTTTTTATTAGCAATAAACAATTCTCAATGTTTAAAACTGAGTTATAAACATCAACTTAAATCAATATTTGTACTCTAATGATTATTATCTTATTTTTTTTTGAAAATAAAAGTGGGTAAAGAGAAATACCATTATTAATCAATAAAATTATAATTCCTTAATAATTATTTGGTATAAAAGAAAAAGAAAAAATGAAGAAAAAGAAAAAAGACATATTATGTATATATATCAATTAAAAGCCACACAATATATTATAAATGAAACAACTACAAATAATAATATCAGTAAAGACATGCATATATCCTGGTATACCAATACATTATTTTCATCAAATCCCGCAGGGTGCCAGTCGAGCCGTGATGCCAAGAACAGCTACTTCTCTAAATACTGTATATATGGAGACCATATCTGTTGAAAAGAATTATACTCGTCCAAAAGGACAAATCTGATTCTTTCCAACTGCAACGTCTCCAACATCTCTGATGCCCACATTTTAATTGTTGGGGATAATGTTCCCTTCCAAAATTTCAATATTATTTTTTTCCCTAATATCAAACAATAATCAAGGAAATTTCTTTGATCTAGTGTAAATATCAAATTAGCCTTTGGAATTCCCAGTATTATTAGCTTTGGGTCAGGTTCTAATTTAACCTTAAGAACTTCAGAAATAACTTTAAAAATTTCTGTCCAATAATAATTCAATTTAGGACATGTAACAAAACTGTGTGTTAAATTTGCTTCTAAATTCTTACATTTATCACAAATAGAGGAGAGATTAGGAAATATACTATTTAATTTGGTTTTCGAATAATGTAATCTGTATAATACTTTAAATTGTATTAATATATGTCTAGCATTTAACGAGCACCGGTGTATTCGTTGTAGACTTTCTTCCCAATTTTCTTTGGTTATAGGTGATCCAATTTCATTTTCCCATGCTTGACGATATGTTTCAGTTATTGGATTCTCCTTATCCATAATGATGTTATATATATAAGCTATTAATTTTTCTGTGGTTGGATGCCAGTTAAACGATTCATCTAATAATCCTGGTTCCTTATTTTTAAAATCCTGTGTATTAGATTTAATATAATCTCTAATTTGGAAATACCTAAACAAATGCTGTGAAGACAATCCGTAGATATCTTGTAACTCCTGAAATGAAAGAAATTTTCCATTTCTATAGAGGTGCTCTACCCTTGTAATTCCTAAATTATCCCAATGTCTGAACCCTCCATCCATTGTGGAGGGCTTAAATAATGGGTTATTCATAATTGGTAATCTAAATGAAAGATTGTCTAATTGTAAAGTCTTGACTATTTGTTTCCAAATACGTCTATTATTATAAATGATTGGATTGTCCCTATAAATTTTTTTTTGAACTTCCTTTGGGGCAAAAATAATTGAATCTACGTTGAAAGGCAAACAATCTTCCTTTTCTATCTTTAGCCACGTTGGTTCCAGGTCCGTATTTACCCACCAAAAATTCATATTCTTAATCTGTACTGCCCAGAAGTAGTATAGAAAATTTGGAAGTGCTAATCCTCCGTTTATCTTTGACTTACATAAATGTTTTTTACTTATTCTATGATTTTTATAATCCCAGATAAAACTATTAACAATATTATCAATTTTTTTAAAAAAGGTTTTCGGAAGGAAAAAATGGATAGCTTGAAACAGATATAATAATTGTGGTAGAAAAACCATCTTTATAGCATTTATTCTACCAATCAAAGATATAGGCAGTGTTTTCCAATATAAAATATTTTTTTTAAGTTTATCTAATAATTGAGGATAATTCGATCTAATTAATGAATTATGAGATTTAGATACATTAATTCCTAAATATTTAATTTTGTCAGTAACTATTGATAATGGATATTGTTGTAATATGTTTAAATTTATATTAGTTATTGGCATAATATCACTTTTATTCCAATTAATCCTATATCCAGAAAATGTACTAAATTTATTTATAACATCAAACAACATTGGAATACTAATTTCAGGTTTTGTGATGTAAATCAAAACATCATCTGCATATAAGGATATTTTATTAGTTGTTGTGTCAGTATTATAACCGTATATTTCAGGTTCTGATCTAATTCTTTCCGCCAAAGGCTCTATCGCCAAGGCAAATAATGAAGGCGATAACGGACATCCTTGTCTACATCCCCTAAAGAGTTTAAATTTAACTGATAGTATTTGATTAGTTAGAATTCTTGCAGTAGGATCTGAGTATAGGATTCTTACCCATTTACAAAATTGATCCCCCAATTGAAACTTTTCCATTATATTAAATAGATATAACCATTCCACCTGGTCAAATGCTTTTTCTGCGTCTAACGATATGACTGCTAATTCCGTATCTCGTATTCTTTTAGAATATATAATATTAAACAGGCGTCTTAAATTATGAGATGAATAGCGTTTTGGAATAAAACCTGTTTGATCATAATGTATTAATTTAGAAATCACCAAACTTAGTCTCCTAGATAAAACTTTAGCTAATATTTTTTGGTCTGTATTTAGAAGGGCAATCGCTCTATATGAACCAGGATCTTCCAGATCTTTATCTACCTTAGGTATGAGTGTAATTGTGGATTCATTTAAAGAGTCTGGTAATTTTCCTTGTTCATATGCATGTCTATACACTGTATGTAGTCTTGGAGAGATCAGATCTTGAAATTTTTTATAAAATTCTGCACTCAGGCCGTCAGGCCCCGCAGCTTTTCCATTCTTTAATGAACCAATTGATTCTGCGATATCTTTCACTGATATTTCAGCATTTAACAAGTGTCTCCCTTCCTGATCTAAACTCTTAATTTGACATTCTTGTAGAAATGTTTCCATTCCATCTGTTTGTCCTGTTAATTTTGATGAGTAAAGATTTTGGTAATATTGTAAAAATCTATCATTAATATCTTTTGGTATGGTCAATATATTTCCTTGCATTGATCTGATTCCATGTATCGTTTTTTCATCGTCTAATTTTCTTAATTGTCGTGCTAGCAATTTATGCGGTTTATCTCCAAATTCAAAATGCACTTGTTTGGTTTGTTGAAAAAGTTTGATGACTTGATTAGAGTATATTTTATTTAGTCTATACTTTGCTATTGCAATTTTATTACTTAACTCCTTAGAAGGGTGTTTTATATTCTCATTGTCTAGTTGTTTTATCTCCATTTCTAACTTCTGTTCCCTCTTTCGGTTTTCTTTATTAAAATATGCTTGTGCCGATATTATTGCACCACGCATGAATGCCTTAAATGTATCCCAAAATAACAATGGTGAAATTTCAGGTGTGTCGTTTGTCTCAAAGAATAATTTAATCTGTTCTGTCACATGATTACAACAATCCTTGTCCTTCAGTATCTGAGGATTAAATCTCCAAGTCATAGTTTTATTAGATATATCTTTTAGTTTTATCTTAAATGTTAATGGTGCATGATCTGAAATAATAATATTGTGATATTTTGCATTGTACGTAAAGGGAAGCAGTTTTGAGTCTATTAAAAAGTAATCTATCCTCGAGTAGGTTCCGAATACGGGCGAGAAAAAAGAATATTCTCGTCCGGATGGGTTCTCTAATCTCCAAATATCCTTAACGTTAGTTGAATTAATGAAAGAATTTATAAGTTTACTTGAATTAGAAATAGCTTTCCTTTTTGTTGAGGATCTGTCTAAGTAGTTATCCAAAGTGCAATTTAAATCGCCCCCAATTATTAAATTATGTTGAGTGGATATAGGAATATTATTGAATATTTTCTTAAAAAATAATGGGTTATCGAAATTAGGAGCATATATATTCATAAGAATTACTTTTTTTGAGTATAATTCCCCTGTAATTATTACATATCTGCCCTCTTTATCTTCTATTATAGAACTTTGTTTAAAAGGTATACCTTTACGAATAATTATTGCAACTCCCCTAGATTTATGTATAAATGAAGAATGATATACCTTTGAAATCCATTTAGCTGTTAATCTATATTGATCATCTCTTTTGAGATGCGTCTCTTGGAGGAAAATAACGTCTGATTTCAATCTATTCAGCTGCGCTAACACCTTACCCCTTTTAATTGGTTCATTAATTCCCTTAACATTCCAACTACAGAAAGTGATTCCATCATCCCCAGTCTTCAAATTCATATCTTGCATTTTAGTATTAGGGTGGTTTTTTTTGGAGTAGCCCTCTCGGCCCCTCCAGCTCAACAAGGCACCCAAACGCCAATCCGACGAAAATTACCAATCTCAATAATCCATATCCATGTCTACCTAAAATAGTTATACGGTATTGTTCATAATTACATTCATATAATATATAACATAAATTCAAATACTTAATATATAAAAGAAAATAGAAAATATAAGTGAAAAAAGAAAAAAGAGTGTTAAAAGGGTGCCCAAAGAAAAAAAAGACTACACTGATAGATTGTGTAGTGTGTGTTAGTGAACGCCACACTAACGTGGCGATTAATCTAATGACTTCCGTGTTTAAAAAATATGTTAAATATTCCAGCTCCCAACTAGAATACTGTGTATATTGGGGTGGGGTACTAACTTTAAGGATTTAGTAATTATTTCTATTATTCATGAAACTATTTATTAATTACTATTCTATTGTAATTAGTATTATAATAAATAATACTATGTTAGGGGAATTATTGAAATTCTACAAATTGATACCAAACCACTACTACATTCCCATTATTTTCCCTCTTTCTCAATGAATAATTCATAACCGCAGGTTAATGATAAAAGTCCAAAATGTTCAGTCGTCGTCTTCTTCCTCCCGTGGTTCATCGTCTGCTTCCTCCTCTTCTGCCTTCTTCTGTATGCCTTGAGCGAACTTCAATGCATCAGTATGCTTAACGAAGCGGTGTTCCTCGTTGTCATAGGTCACTCTCAGTGTTGCTGGGTACATCAAGCCATATCTGAGATCCACTGTATTCTTTAAATTCCGTAGAATGCCTCTTGTTTCAGTGAATAAGGATCTTCTCTTAGCAACTTCCGCTGGGTAATCTCTGAAGATACTAATGTTATTTCCTTCGTATTTCAAATTTCTCTTTCTCATTATTATCTTCATCATATCTTCAAAGACGTGATCATACACCACCTTTACAATCATTTGTCTGGGTGGTGCACCTCTCCCAGGGACCCGTCTTAAAGCCCTGTGGGCACGGCCCAACAGTGGTTCTTCATCCAATTCCAGAATGTCCTTTAGGAGTTTTGCAACAAATTTTCGTGGATCTTGATTTCCTTCACAACCTTCGGTCAATCCTACAATTCGCAAATTCTTACGTCTTTGTCGGCCCTCCAAATCAATACATTTCTCATTTATTTTGCGAAGTAGTTCTGAGAGGCGTTTATTCTCGGCAAGTAACTTCTCAGTTTCCTTGGCACTTTTTACAGCAAAATCAGCCAAATCTTTAAGTGCATCATTGTGTTGGTCAATTGTAATGGCAATAGGATCTATCTTATCATTCAGCATTTGTTCCAACCCAGCAACCTTGGCGTTTATCTCAGAGAATCGGTTTTGAAATTCAGCCTCCGTCTTACTTTTCCATTCGCTCATCATAATCTTTACCGTCTCGGTAACTTCTTTTGTTAATTCCACTTTAATTCTCTCCTGAGACACCAGAATCTCCGCTTTTAGATTTTTTATTTCATCTTTATATTCTTTCTTCATGTCTTTAAATTCATCTTTATATTCCTTCTTCAGATCTTTTATTTCTTTCACCAGTTTCTTCATCTCACCTATCATGGAATTTTTGAACTCTTCCATTTCCACTTTTCTCTGTGGGATCTCTTCCTGGGAGGCAGTCAGACTCGAGCCCGAGGCTTTGGTGGTGCCAGCCTCTCTTCTTAGGCCCGTTTTCTTCAGGGGAGGGGAGGAGGGCTGCATTTAAAATTTCTTACCGAAGTCGCGCGCCTGATGACGTCACGCAGCCTTCAATCGCACCGGAGCCGTTTTTAATCGATCTCCTGCGGTAAGTAGCGTTAGCACCCTCCTTTAGCCCCGTTTTTTTTACAGATTTTTACGGAGCTGATCTGGCGCTGTTCTCCCCTAGAACATGGCGCCACTGGAAGCCAATATTCTAAATTATGTCTAATCAGTGCCTTATAAAACCTCAGCATTGCATCCCTGCTATTATATTTTAGTCTTCTTAAAATGAATACCAACATAGCTTTCGCCTTCCTTACGATCGATTCAACCTGTAAATTAACGTTTTGGGGAATCCTGCACCAGCACTCCCAGGTCTCTTTGCACCTCAGATTTATGAATCCTCACCCCATTTAGAAAACAATCTATACCTTTATTCCTTCTACCGAAGTGTATGACCACATACCTTGCTACGCTATATTCCGCCTGCCACTTCATTGCCCACTCTCCTAGCCTGTCCAGGTCCTTTTACAGACTCCCTGCTTCCTCTACAATACCTGCCCCTCTGCCTATCTTTGTATCATCCACAATCATGGCCACAAAGCCATCAATTCCATCATCCAAATCATTAAGGTACAATGTCAAAAGTAACAGACCCAACCTCGACCGCTGAAGAACATCGCTAATCACCAGCAGCCAATCAGAAAAGCCCCCTTTTTTCCCCATTCTTTGCCTTCTGCCATTCAGCCAATCTTTAACACATGCTAGTATTTTCCTTCTAATTCCATGCGTTCTCATCTTGGTTGCTTTTTGTTGGAATTCGGCCTCCAGCCTGACCCAGTGTAATAACCTCGTCTCATTAAATGGAAGCTGGCTCCACTTCTGCAGACAGGAGAACAAATTTCTATTCAATTACAATTCAAATAAATTCAATTGAAACTCTTGAACATGGTACCTTTTTTAAAACAGGAATGGGGATGCAAAGTGCCGGAGTAACTCAGCCGGTAAGGCAGTATCTTTGGACAACATGGGATGATGTTTCAGGTCAAGAATCTTCTTCAGACTCCACATTTTGTGTTGAGGCCTTTCTCAGATTAAACAAGAATATCAGGCACAACCACAAAATCTGTCTTTGTGTAGGAATGCCAAATAATTGAAATATAACCTCCTCATGAAGTAGGATTACCCATTTTTATCCCTTTCAAAAACCACCTACGGAATTCATCAGCCTTTATTGGTCTCCTGACATATCCACTTGAGTCAACAAGAATTATAGCTTTGCATCGTCCCGTACTGACAGTAGCTGATGGTCTCCAGAGATCTTTGTATGAGTGGTTGTCATCAGTACTTCATCCATCTGATCACATCATTAAAACTGAAGGTCATGTTTAAATACCAAAGACAAGAGGAACAAAGATGGCTTTAGCTTAGATTTCTGAAAGGGCATTATTCAAGCAGAGCTATGGGTTATGCCTCAGTTAGCTTAAATAATGACCTTTGGGCCAGATGTTTAAAATCATGAGGGTGAACCCCAGGATAGGGGAATCAAAAACAACAGGATATATGCTTAAGGTGAGAACAGCAGGATTTAATACAAACATGAGGGGCAACTTTTTCACAGAGGGTGGTGGGTATATGGAATGAGCTGCCGGAGGAGGTAGTGGAGGCAGGTATGATAATGACATGAAAAACACACTTGGACAGGTACACGAAAAGGAAAAGTTTATGAGTTTATTATTGTCATGTCATCTGAGGTGCAGTGAAAAGCTTTTTGTTGCATCCAATCCAGTCAGTGAAAAGTCTATACACGATTACTATCAAGCTGTCATTAGTGTACAGATACAGGATAAGGTCGAGAGGGATGTGGACCAAATGTAGACAAATAGGACAAGGGCATCTTGGCTGGCATAGGCATGGTGAGCCGACAGGCCTGTTTACATGTTGTATGACTCTGTGTACACCATAGTGCAATGTCCCAGTTTAGTCTCCCTCAGAGACTAAATCAAAATTAAATTATAATCTACATGATCAACCATTATGTAGGCAGAATTAGGAGCAAAGAAATATTAAAAAGTTCTTCGCATTCAATTGATCTTGACTGGGCCTAACTTCACCTCTTGGCCTTGCAATTTAATCCAGTGGGACTACCAAATGGATGAACTCAATAGTCAAAGCAAAATTGCCATATATCCTTCCAAGCCTTCATGTCCTTGTCCTCTGCTTCAATCAAACATATATTTTTATCATTTTTATTCATGAGCTCAATTTCTAATCCAAAAGAGACATTTCTCAAGACATAGGAGGTTATTCATCCAATTGAATCTATGCTACCTTTCAGAGCATTGTCATCATTTGCATTACACCACTTATTTCCTTCTGACCCATTCTCTCTCACAAGACCATCAACTCCTGCTCCCCAAATTCTTCTGCCACCCAACTAAAGTAGCAGCAGTTTAAAGTAACCAATGAACTTGCAAGCACATGTAACCAAAGTAACCAATGAACTTGCAAGCACATAGTTATGTGTAGGAAAGAACTGAAGATGCTGGTTTAAATAGAAGGTAGACACAAAATGCTGGAGTAACTTAGCGGGACAGGCAGCATCTCTGGAGATGGATGACGTTTCGGGTGGAGACCCTTCTTCAGACTGATCACATAGTAATCGTGCAGGATGACTGGAACATCTGGACACAATCCACATAGTTAAGGATAGACCAATTTCACACAGACAGCAGAAGTCAGAACCAATTCAGAATTATTTCTGAGCTCTTACAAGCATCACAAATTGCTTCCAAAGGAGTCATTGGAAAAGGGTCCCAACCTGAAATGTTACCCACCCTTTTAGACTTTGGATTTTAGAAATACAGCATGTAAACAGGCCCACTGAGTCTGTGCCGACCAGCATTCACCCCATACACTAACACTATAATAGGGACAATTTACAATTTTACCGAAGCCAATTCACCTACAAACCTGTGCATCGTTGGAGTCTGGGAGGAAACCGTAGCACCCGGAGAAAACCCATGCAATCACAGGGAAAATGTACAAACACCATACAGACAGCACCTGTGGTCAGGATCAAAATCGGGTCACTGGCGCTCTAGCAGCAGTTTTACCGCTACGCCACTTTGCCGCCCTCGAGATTTTTGTCCAGAGATGCTGCCTGACCTGCTGAGTTACTCAACCACCTTGTGTCTATCCCATTCCTCAACCTCCCCTCTGGTGCTGTCAAAGTCATGGAACAAAATATATCCTGGAAGTTGCAATGGAGGAACACCAAGCGGCTGCTTAGCCTATTGAGCCTGTTTCATTACTTATCAATGTCATTGTTGATCTGTTCTTCAACCTTTTTACCTCCTTGTGATAAATCAACAGCACCAACACTAACTCCTGTGCCACAGCTCTGCCCGCATACATAAATTATCTTTGTATGCTACACTATACGGTGGAAAGAAAACCATAGCAGACCACATTACATGGACTACCTACCAATAATGCAACTTTTGGAACATAGTATATAGAACAGGACAGCACTGTTTGGCCCACATTGTCAATGCCAAACAATGTGGCCAAGTTAACCTAATCTCCTCTGCCTACCCATATCCCATATCCTTCCAATTATTACATATCCACGTATCTATAAAATACGTATCTGCTGTTTCTAATAATACTAGGTTTTTGGCTTTGATTTTCTCCAGTCCTCTGGGCTGTGAGTTATAATCGGGCCAGAGTTGCATTATTTACTTTTCTTTAATCACAGGCAATCACAGCAACAGGTTACTGAACATGCAGTCTCCATGTGGAAACAAGGAACTACAGATGCTGGTTTACCAAGGAAAGACACAAAGTGCTGAAGTAACTCAGCAGGTCAGGTAGTATCCCAGGAGAACATGGATGGGAGATGTTTCAGGTCAGGACCCTTCTTCAGACCGTCCTTCTTTAGACTAGGACGGTCTCCACATATCGTCCAGAGGACTCTCTGTGCTACACAAAACAAATCCTAAGGACAAGTAGAAACTAAAATTAATATGGAGTGTGACTGACTAACCAAAATCTTATACAACGACAATATTATAATCAGTAGCCACATAATAATGGCATGTTGGCCTTCATAACAAGAGGAGTTGCATATAGGAGCAAAGAGGTCCTTCTGCAGTTGTACAGGGCCCTAGTGAGACCACACCTGGAGTATTGTGTGCAGTTTTGGTCTCCAAATTTGAGGAAGGATATTCTTTCTATTTAGGGAGTGCAGACTAGGTTCACAAAGTTAATTCCAGGGATGGCGGGACTGTCATATGTTGATAGAATGGAGCGGCTGGGCTTGTATGCTCTGGAATTTAGAAGGATGAGAGGATATCTTATTGAAACATATAATATTATTAAGGGTTTGGACACGTTAGACGCGGGAAACATGTTCCCGATGTTGGGGGAGTCCAGAACCAGAGGCCACAGTTTAAAAATAAGGGGTAAGCCATTTAGAACGGAGATGTGGAAAAACTTTTTCACACAAAGAGTTGTGATTCTGTTGAATGACTGCCTTCTGAGGCAGAGAGAGGCCAATTCTCTGTATGCTTTCAAGAGATAGGTGGATAGAGCTCATAAGGCTAGTGGAGTCAAGGGATACGGGGAAAAGGCAGGAACGGGGTACTGAGTGTGGATGATCAGCCATGATCTCAGTGAATCGCGGTGCTGGCCCGAAGGACCGAATGGCCTACTCCTGCACCTATTGTCTATTGTAAATAATAATAATGATAGCAATAATATATTGAAGAGTTTAGAGTTCCAGCGTGGAACCAGGCCCTTCAGCCAACTAAGTCCACGCTGACCAGCGATCACCCCGTACACTAACACGATCCTACACAGACAAGGGACAATTTACTTGCCAAATAAGAAGCCACTGAACCTACAAACCTGGATGTCTTTGGAGTGTGTGAGGAAACCAGTGCAGCAGGAGAAAACCCATACGGTCACGGGAAGAAGATACACAGACAATACCCATAGTCACTATCGATCCCGGGTCTCTGGCGCTGTAAGGGAGCAACTCTACCGCTCCAAATTGTTCCCCAAAATTATACTGCCTATTATTATTATAAACCTTACTAAAATAAATGCAATACAATAAATTGATATTACAATACTATCAGTTTTGCCTAGATTGGAATTGATGGGAAGACTCAGCACACACTGTAAATTACTCTCATAAAATGTACACTTTGTTTGTACATAAATCCACTCAGCAGTGTTTGCTGGGGTAGTTATTTTAGTTATAATAATCAATGTTGCTGAGTTTCAGTTACAGGATCCATTCGCTAGAGCATTTGTTACAGAACAACTTTGCCACTTATGGAGTAAATGGACATTATTTCTTGCAAACACAGACATATGTTTCAAACCCCACTGTGGCTCTAACATATTGGCCAGGATGTTTCCTCCCACATTCCAAAGGTGTGCAGGTTTGTAGGCCATTTAGCTTCTGTAAATTATCCTTAGCGTGTAGGTTAGAACTGGTGTATGAGGGGTGATCGCTAGGTCGGCACGGACTCAATGGGCCGAAGGGCCTGTATCCCTGCTGTATCTCTAAAACTAAAATACATATTATGACATGGAAAATAGGAGAAAATTAAGCCATCCAGCGAACTCCAACCTTGACCAGGATTTTGGCTGATGGCTCTACAGAGGAACAAGGCCAAAGCCAAGTCCAGGGCAACATGCGGATTTGTCCACATGGTCAGTGCACAACAGACAGGAAATGTCTGGAGGAAGTGGATTCAACAGTTAGGGGTAGCTGAAGGACATTTCTGTAGTCAAAAGCAATTCTAGGATCAATAGCATCTTCCGGTGCCTGGAAAACCGGGAAATCAGGGCAAATGTAGGTAACTTGCTGTAGACCACAAGCTCCTGTCCAATGAGATACTATCTAAATGATGTGGGTTGAGTTTAAATAATGAGGACTCTCGGATGGGACCATGAACAGGCATCAGTTCAACATCAAATTGGAGGAACGGAATCTCTAAACATAGCATTTCCACACCGAGTCACAGACAGTTATACATCTTGGAAACAGGCCTTTTGGCCCATCAAATTAGTGCCAAATTATATTAATCCCATCTTAATCTCATTTTACTCTCCCCACATTCTCATCAAATCCCCACTGATTCCATTGCTCACCGACACAATTTGCAGTGGCCACTTAACCCAACCAACCAACTTGCATGTCTATTGAAGGTGGAGGGAACCAGAGCACTCAAGGGGAAACCCATGCAATCACAGAGAGAACATGCAAACTCCCCACAGACAGCTACCAAGTTCAGAATTGAACCCAGGTCTCTTGCATTGTGAGGCAGTGGGTCTACAAGCTCTGCTGCCTTAATTATCTGACAGAAGGTGAAGGGGGAAATTTTAAACCCTATGAAAGTTTATTTAGGTAAAAGAGGCACCGAAGCAAAAACCTTACACCAGCTCTCTAACATCCCTAATTCATATCATCTCAAAGGTCAGTGACAGACTACAGAGGAAAAAAAGTTGTGAAGCACTCATTTTACCTGTAATTTATTTGATATATTGTTGACACAATTTGAAGCTGAGGGGGATATGAATGATTTATTTGTATGCCAGATGGAAAATCAGCATTCTTTACATGCTGCTTAATTCAAGAAACCTCTTACTGTTGGCAAAATGATTGGAATAATCTCTGCTATGAAACATTCTCATGTAATTTTACAACTCTTTTATGGTGATTACTGAATGCGGACAGATTACTTCCGACCCCTGCTTAACAGTCAAGATAGACACAGAATGTTGGAGTAATTCAGCGGGTCTGGCAGCATCCTTGGGGAAAATGAGTAGGTAACATTTCGAATCAAGACCCTTCTTGAGAATGAGAGTCAGGAAAGAAGGGTCTCAACCCGAAATGTCACCTATTCCTTTTCTCCAGAGATGCTGCCTGACCCAATGTGTTACTCCAGCATTTGGAGACTATCTTCAGTGTAAACCAGCATCTGTAATTTCATTTCGGAGTCACGTGAGTGACTTCGTGAAGAGCCCGCCGGCGCGCATGCTCGACATATCGTCGTACCGCGTTGCTGCGACGGCTGGCGGTGGAGCGCGCTCCTCGCCAGCCCTTCAGAAGGGGCCACGGAGGTAAGTATCCTACCTTTAGTTGGTGGTCCTTGTTGTGGGTTTTGTCTTGCAGCAAGGACATGGATGGGAGTTCCAAGGGCCGGAGGACGTCAGGACGAGTTCGCCGGTCAACAGTTCCGGGGCCTTTACCATCGGCAGTACCTGCAACGCAGGCCGGGACTCAGGCGGAGATGTGGGTAAGCCCTGTGTTTACAGGTCCAGATTCGCCAGCACACCATAGCTCGGACGAGTTCGACGAGGAGGAGTGTGGTGTGCCGCCAGAGCAGGGGGTCCCTGCCATGGCAGTCAGGTCGTCAGCGGGCTCGCTGGCGACCTCGAGCTGGGTGCGTGCGGCTGCACGGCCAGTTCCACTCAGCCCTCCGAGTAGGGGAAGGGCAGCAGCCCCGAAGCCAAACCCTGCCAGGGCTAAGGCATTGCCTGACACGGAGGAGCGGTCAGGTTCCAGGGCGAGACCCGGGGCGGCTGTGAGGTCCAGCCGGCACACCCCGACTCTCGACGCCGGGACGGGTCGGTTGAGTCGGGTCTCGTCGCGGTCGCCGAGCCCCCCATGGATGGATGGGCGAGACCATGCGTCGGCAAAGTCCACGATGTGGGCAGCCGGCAAGCCTGCGCGGGCTTCAGGCAGCCATGCTTCGGCTGGTGCCGACACCACGCGGCAAGTGCCCTTAGTGGCAGCGGCTTCAGCTCCCGCTAAACGGAGGCGGTTGAACACGCCCGCGCGGGAATCGCGCAGTTTCGCCTCGGCGGCTGTTAGCGACAACTACCGGCACCGGCAGGGCCTCGATGAGGTGCGGGCCGATGATAGGAGCCCGGTTTCTTTTCAGAGCCGGAGGACTCCGACCACCTGAGTGTTCAGGGTGAAGGGCGTATTGACCGTATGGAGCGGCTGCTGGAGCTCCTGCTTCAACGTCAACTACAGCAGGGCAGCAACAGGCACAGGGCGTCGTCACCAGCCTCTACCATCAGCCTGGAGCAGCAGGAGGAGGAGGTTTTGGTGGATTCCATATCACCTCCGTTGGAGGTGCCAGCGGAGGATCTTCTGGATGTGGCGACCAAATTGCGGCCCCACATTCATCTGGACTTCCTTTAAATGCAAAGCTGGCAGCCACTGTGGACTTTCTTAACAACCAGCAACTACAGGAAGAAGTCCTCATTCAGGCAATGAGCCGTCACAAGGCTCCATCCAATTGCAACTCCCTCAACGTGCCTGTGGTCAATACGCCGATATGGGGCAACATCAGTGCGGCTATCCGTCAACAAGAGGTAAAATTGCAGTGGATCCTGAAAGCTCCTCACGGCCGGTATTACCGCCTTTGCGTGGTCGGTGGACGGGGACGAACTGAATTTGGACCAGGAAGATGCTCTGGCCCTCCTGTGCACGACCCAGCACGAAATCAACGGGTTTCGCAAAACCAGCATCCGCCCAGCGCTCAATCCGAAGTTTGCAGGATTGTACAAACCACCGCCGCCGCCCCCGCCCCGTCAGCTCTTTGGGGAGGACCTCTCGAAGAGAGTCAAAGAGCTTGACGAACCAGCCAAAACGGTGGGGATCATGCGCTCTCAGAGTGCCCCCGCACCGTCAGGCTCAAAGTCTCCATACATTCGATCACGAGGGTCTGCTAGTACCTCGATGAGGACCCACCCTCAAGCTCCACAACGACAGCAACATCAGACCCAGCACCAGGGGTCTTTTTTAGGACAGCGTCGGCAGAGACCCTGGTGGAAAACAAAGACGCCGCGCCCTCAAGCCAACCCAGCACCTCCACGTCCAACCACGCGTGTTTAGGACCGCCGGTAACCACGGGGGTGAGGGGGTCTGGTTCTCTCTTTCTCTTTGTTTAACTTCACATGTTGGTGGTCGCCTTCGGTTGTTTTTGGGTGCATGGGGTAATTTTACTGGTGACGAGTATGTGTTGCAGAATATTCAGGGGCATAAAATTGAGTTTATTAATGGCGACATTCCTCCATCCCAGCACATGCCCGCTCGAACGTTTAAATTATCTGCTGCAGAACAGGCAGCCGGCTATAAGGAACTGTTAAGTCTTGAGCACAAAGGAGTGATTGAGAGAGTGGTGCATGAGCCAGTTGAATTTGTTTCGAACATATTCACCAGACCTAAGAAGGATGGAGGTTGTCGTGTCATTATTGATCTAACCCGTTTGAATTCTTTTGTAACATATACTCATTTTAAAATGGATACGTTTGAAACAGCCAAATCATTGATTTCTCATGGTTGCTTTATGGCATGCATCGATTTAAAAGACGCATATTATTCCGTATCCATCCAGAAATGTGACAGAAGGTTTTTGAAATTCATCTGGATGGGGCAACTCTGGCAGTACAAGGCTTTGCCTAATGGGCTCACCACAGCCCTAGATTGTTCACTAAATTAGTGAAGCCAATTATGGCTTATTTGAGACAACGACACCATATAGTTATGGCCTATTTAGATGATATCTTAATTGTGGGCCACACCCTGGAATTGGCTGAACAGGGTGTTGCAGCTGCTGTCGATATATTTCAACAATTGGGGTTTATTGTCCATCCAGAGAAATCAAAGTTCTACCCTGCCCAGGTGATTAATTACCTAGGGTTCACGGTGAACTCTATAAGCATGAGGGTTACCATTCCAATTAACAAGATTGAGGAGGTTACCCAGGTGTGTCAAGATTTAATCCGCACCAATATACCATCGATTCGGCACTTAGCTACAATAATTGGGAAGCTGGTAGCTTTGTTTCCGGCAGCGCGATATGGACCTTTGCATTATCAGAATTTGCAAAGAGCTAAAATTGCTGCGTTAAAACAGAACGCTGGTCATTATGATCGGTCCATGCAGCTGCCGCCCGAAGCGATAAATGAGTTGCAATGGTGGGTGTGTCACATTAGCAGCTCATTCAAGCCTATTAGGGAGGCTAATCCGGTGGTATATTTGCAAACTGATGCAAGCTCCAATGGTTGGGGAGCCACGAATAATTGCTCTTGTTGTGGTGGCAGATGGGACACCCTTGAATCAACGATATTGTTAACTCAAGGGATTAACTATTTGGAGTTGCTGGCAGCATTCCACGGACTTCGTGCGTATTGTTCCAAGGTTGTTGGAGCACATGTCCGTCTCCAAATAGACAACACCACAGCAGTAGCATATTTAAACCATATGGGTGGTACCAGGTCAGTTTCGTGTGACAAATTGGCTAACTCAATTTGGCTCTGGTGTGTTCAAAGAGACATTTGGATTTCAGCTACCTATTTGCCAGGTGAGCTTAATACTGTGGCGGACACCAGGTCACGCAAATTTAATGACAATATTGAATGGATGTTGCATCCTGAGATTTTTTCTAAAGTCACAGCCAAATTTGGTAAACCGGACATTGACCTCTTTGCGTCACGGTTGAACCATCAGGTACCAACCTACGTTTCATGGGAACCAGATCCTGGGGCTATAGCGCTAGATGCATTCTCGCTGGACTGGGGGAAGTGGTTTTTCTATGCCTTCCCCCCGTTTTGCCTCATCAGTCGGGTATTGCGAAAGATTCAGGCAGATGCTGCCAAGGGCATCCTTATTATACCCGACTGGCCCACGCAGCCTTGGTATCCGGTGGTCTTTGACATGCTCAACGAACCTTGGGTCCTTTTGAAGGGTTGCCCACAATTGGTTACTCACCCTGTCTCAGGGGAGCCACATCCCTGCCATGGCTATTTAAATTTGTTGGCTTGCAGGTTCTGAACAGGCCGTTAGTCCAATACGGCCTCTCGGCTCGGACCATGGATACCATCGGGGCGTCGTGTCGAGAGTCCACAAGGCGAAGATACCGCTCGCATATTAAGAAGTGGGAAGCCTACTGCAGCCGCTCTCGCATCACGTACGATGACGTGACAATAACCGACGTCCTGGAATTCCTCGCGGGGTTGCACCATGATGAACACTTAAGTTACAGTGCCATCAACAGCGCCAGAAGTACGCTATCATTCTACCTCAGTTTGGAGGTAGGATCCAGACTCTCTCCAGACTAGGCTAGTGTCCAGACTCATGCGGGGTATATTCAATATGAATCCGCCTACACCACGCTATAATATCACCTGGGATGTCAGGGACGTATTAACCCTGCTCAGGACGTGGTCACCCATGGAAGGGCTCCAACTGGACCAACTCACCATGAAGCTGGTGATGTTACTAGCGCTAACTTCAGCTCAGAGGGTACAGACACTACACAAACTTCGTGTCGACAGAATGACGTCTACCCCCACAGAAGTAGTCTTTTTCATTGACGAGCTACTAAAGCAGCATAGACCTGGGTGCACAGGGCTGCAGCTGAAGTTCCCGCAATACCCCGCAGATGCTAGGCTATGTTAGCCTCACATATCCGCCACTATGTCAAGGTGACGGCACGCATCAGAGGAATGGAGAGATACCTGCTTGTCACTCATAAGAGACCTCATCATCGAATGACAGTCCAGACGATATCCAGGTGGCTTCGAGTCGTCTTGGGTAAGTCAGGTATCGACACTAATGTGTTCAAGTCTCATTCCACCAGGGCTGCATCGACGTCAGCGGCGAGGGTCATGGAGGTGCCCATGGACCAAATTCTCGCCACAGCAGGATGGGCTAATGAAGCTGTGTTCCAGCGTTTTTATAACAAGCCTGTTGCTGCTCCTCTACAGTTCGCAGAAGCCGTGCTGAATGCAGGTCAAGAACGTGGAGATGTCCCCGCATGAGGGGTTTTTGATTTGTTATTAATAACTCTGCTGTTGTTTTGCAGTATGAACTGTTGAGCAAGTTTGTTCCTCCCATCCATCCCTGGTAGTGGTGTGTCAGCATGGACATGGTCCAGGGCGTGTAATCACAGAAGCTTTGAAGTCTTCACGAAGTCACTCACGTGACTCCGAAATGAAATAGTAAGATTGAACGAGAACTTACCAGTTCGAAGGTTGATCTTTATTTTATGAGGAGTCGAAGTGAGGGATTTCGTGCCCTCCTCGCCCAACCCTCAATCACCTTCATCTGGTAATCTTAGTCACTTCAATCTTACTATGCGAAGTCATTTCTTTTGTTGGTTTCTGTGACTCCACGCCGCTACTTTGAAGTATGTCGAGCATGCGTGCCGGCGGGCTCTTCACGAAATTCCTCACTTCGACTCCTCATAAAATAAAGATCAACCTTCGAACTGGTAAGTTCTCATTCAATCTTACTATTCCCTTCTACATATTTTGCCTGCTTTACAGCCACCTGGCTAAGGGTAATTCACCTTTACAATTCACCAAGCAAGACACATGTCGAGTAAAATTTGCTCTCATGCAATTTATGTGAAAAAAAAGAAAAATAAATCAATAAATTTGCTCTTTGTCAACGTGTTCCTTGGCCCATGAATATAAATCTTCCCCAACCACCCCCCTTCCCCACAATCAGTCTGATAAAATGTCCCTACCCATATTCTCCAAAGATGCTACCTGACCTGTTGCAATACTCGAGCACTTTGCATCCTTTTTTGTAAATCCGCATTTGCTTACATGATTCCATGTTTCTACATAGAAAATCACACTTAAGCCTGATTGCTAGGAACACAATCCCCCTCCCCTCCATAATGTGGCAATTATATTCAGCAAAGTCTCTACGATATCCTAGAATCACTCAAACAAAGACAAAACTCAGTTGTGCTACTGAACAAAACGAGAAGAATCACTAATAAATGTTAAAAGAGAAACTGATGTATTATTCCAATAAAGTTGTATTTATTTTGTTGTCTGCATCCTATCACATTTAAAAAAGATTTAAGGGCGAGCCAGAACAAAGCACTTTGTGGAATAAAGTCCCAAGCACCTCCAGACTCTGAAATTCATAAATTCCAAAGTTGCAGCAAGTACTGTAGAAAGTTCACAATCTTGGTTCTAATCTTGCAGCAGTGATGAATTACATTCCATTTTACGCCTGAAGATGCCTTGGGTTAAGCAAGGTTGGGTTAAGGTTGGGTTAAAACTGTCCCTTCTTTAACCCACAGATAGACACGAAATGCTGGAGTAACTCAACAGGTTAGGCAGCATCTCTGCAGAAAAAGGATGGGTGACGTTTCAGGTTGGGATTCTTCTTCAGACTGAGAGTCAAGATAGTCAAGAGTGTTTTATTGTCATATGTCCCAGAGAGAACAATGAAATTCTTATATTATATATATATATATATATATATATATATATATATATATATATATATATATATATACACATACACACACACTCACATAATACCCATAATTTACTCTCGTACTCAAAACAACAATAATAATTGTCTATTGTAGTTCATAGCCTATATGAGGTTGTAGTGTTTAATAGCCTGATGGCTGTAGGGAAGAAGCTGATCCTGAACCTGGACATTACAGTTTTGAGGTTTATGTACTTGTTTCCCCAAAGGCAGTCGTGAAATGAGTGTGAGGCCAGGATGGTGTGGGTCTCTGATGATGTTGGCTGCCTTTTTGAGGCAGCGACTCTGATAAATCCATTCGACTGAGCTGCCTGACCCACGAGTTGTTCCAGCAGTCTGTTTTTTGCTTTACCAAAGTTTGGGGCGGCACAGTGGCGCAGCGGTAGAGTTGCTGACTTACAGCAACGGGGACCCAGATTTGATCTGGACAGCGGGTGCTGTCTGCATGGAGTTTGTACATTCTCCCCGAGTTTTCTCTGGGTGCTCTGGTTTCATTCCACAATCCAAAGATGTGCAGGTTTGTAGGGTAATTGGCTTCTGTAAATTGTCCACAGTGAGTAGAAAAAACGAGTGAATAGGGATGTGAAGAAAGAAACTGCAGATACTGGTTTATACCAAAGATAGACACAAAATGCTGGAGTAACTCAATGGGTCAGGCAGCATCTCTTGAGAAAAGTGATGGGTGACGTTCCGGGTCGGGACCCTGCTGGATTGCTGGTTGGTGTGGACTTGGGGGGGGGTGGGGGGGGGGGGGGGACGTAGGGCCTGTTTCCACGCTGTATAGAGTCAAAGAGTGATACAGTGTGGAAACAGGCCCTTAGGCCCAACTTGCCCACACCTGCCTGCGTTTGGTCCATATCACTCCAAACCTGTCCCATCCATGTACCCGTCTAACTGTTTTTTAAATGTTGGGATAGTCCCAGCCTCAGCCTCCTCATCTAGCAGCCATACACCCACCACCCTCTGTGTAAAAAAGTTACCCCTCAGATTCTTATTAAATATTTTCCCTTTCACCTTGAACCTATGTCCTCTGGTCCTCGATTCCCCTACTCTGAGAAAGACACTCTGTGCATCCACCCGCTCTATTCCTCTCATAATTTTATACACCTCTATAAGATCAACCCTCATCCTCCTGCGCTCCAGGGAATAGAGACCCAGTCTATTCAACCTCTCCCTATAGCTCACACCCTCTAGTCCTGGCAACATCCTCGTAATTCTTCTCCGAGTCCCTTTCAAAATTGATAATATCTTTCCTGTAACATGGTTCGCAGAACTGAACACAATATTCTAAATGCGGTCTCACCAACGTCCTATAAAACTGCAACATGACCTCCAAACTTCTATACTCTGATTGATGAAGGCTGAAGTGCCAAAAGCCTTTATGACCAACTTATCTACCTGCAACTCGACCTTCAAGGAACCATGCACCCGCACTCCTCGATCCCTCTGTTCTACAACACTCCCCAGATGCCTACCATTCACTGTATAGGTCCTGCCAAAATGCAACTTCCCAAAATGCAACAGCTCACACTTCTCTGTATTAAATTCCCTTAACCGTTCCTCAGCCCACCTGGCAAATCGATCCAGATCATGCGGCAATCTTTCACAACCATTTTCACTATCTGAAAACCATCCACTTTTGTATCATCCGCAAATTTGCTAATCTTGCCCTGTATGTTCTCATCCAAATCATTGATGTAGATGTAGACGACAAACATCTTCAACCCTAAACTTGAATCTTTAAATTAAAGTATCTTTAAACTTTAGTACCTTTAAACTAAACTACGGCCCCCCAAATAACTTGAAACATATAAGATTGTTAAGGGTTTGGACACCCTGGAGGCAGGAAACATGTTCCCGATGTTGAGAGAGTCTAGAACCAGGGGCCACAGTTTAAGAATAAGGGGTAAGCCATTTAGAATGGAGACGAGGAAACATTTTTTCTCACAGAGAGTTGTGAGTGTGTGGAATTCTCTGCCTCAGAGGACAGTGGAGGCAGGTTCTCTGGATGCTTTCAAGAGAGAGCTGGATAGGGCTCTTAAAGATAGCGGAGTCAGGGGATATGGGAAAAAGGCAGGAACGGGATACTGATTGGGGATGATCAGACATGATCACATTGAATGGCGGTGCTGGCTCGAAGGGCCGAATGGCCTACTCCTGCACCTATTGTCTATTGTCTGTAAACTAAACTGAACTAAATCAACAGTCAGCATAAAGAGGTTGTGAACTTCAAAGAATAACTACCAGACCCATCAGGAAGACATAGACCCTGAAAAATAATTCCCAGTTTTGTTTTGGTTCATATATTGCACCGGAGGTCAGAATTAAGAAATAGTTCATTTTTCTTCCTCCTCAGATATGTTATTTCTGAGACCTTTAATCATCCCTATTTGAATTAAGATAAAAAGGAACAGACTTAAAAATTTGGACAGGGATTTTTTTTAGGTCTGCATACTCAACTGTAATTAATACCATGAGGGAGGTGAGGAGGGGATGTTTAGTGTGACAGAACACAGCTACTGGAATATTGCCTTGGGGTCAGTCAGATCATTGGTACCCAGAGGTGCAAGGCTGTAAATTATGTACATATTTTAAACTAATCAAGCCATGCGTTCCAAGCAGTGGCACAGTGGCAGATGGAATATACAGTTGACAACACAAGCTAGGCTTGCATATGACGTCCCTGCAGGATTGGGTTTGCTGAAACACTACATTGATTGAAGCTTTGCTCAAACTTCTTGTCCCGTAACCGTTCCTTATCACTGGACTTCCGCCTCTTCGCTTTTTTAAACAGTCCTTTTTGAGGGAGCTTTGAAAGAAGAAGAATTCACACTAGTCTTACCAGAAAACCAGCTCAAGTTGAGAAAATGCTTCAGGAATTATGACATAGCCTCCCTCCTGTCCTTCTGAAATGAAACCTGTGACTCACAGGCAAACTGTGACATGCGAGGATAAGGATTTAACCTGAGTGTGCAGTCAGCCATGAGATGTCAAAACTAAACCGTGGTCATAGGGAAAGATCCATCAATTTTAGTACTAAAAGTAGCATTACCTATTTAAAAATTATGCAATCAATTCTCAAAGAAGCTGTCCATGCTTGGCTTCTTTGTCCCAATCTGGAGCACATATTGCCCATCAGATTAATGCATGTCTCTAGAATGTAAAGACTTTAGTACAGTAACGGCACCAGTCTTGGCAATATGATGGTAATATGGAAACACAAGAGATTGCAGATAGAGTCAAAGAACATAGAAACAGGCCCAACTTGCCCATATTAACCAAATGCCCCATCTATGCTAACCCCACCTGCCCATGTTTGGCCCAAATCCCTCAAAACTTTGATTCCCCTACTCTCGGTAAAGGACTCTGTGCATCTACCCTATTTTACTTCGGAGTCACGTAAGTGACTACGTGAAGAAGCCTCGCCAGGCACATGCTCGGCATTACGTCAACGCATGTCGGTAGGAACGGGATGCAGTTCGCAGCTCCACCAGTGGTGAGTAACAGGCCCGCAGTTAAGTGGTCTAAAACTACTTCCTGGGGCTCAATGACGCTGGCTGGCTAGCCAGGAGGAGTTTGGGAAGAAAAATGGAGAGTACTGGGAAAAAGTCGGCGCGGGTTAAGCACGCGTCCCGGGTGGAAGCAGCTCAATTAAGATCCGGACTGCAGATAAGTGAGGAGCCGGTTCCGATACCGGTAGCCGTAGACAAAGCCATAAATCAGCCTTTAACCGCTCCACAGCCGCAGACCACTGAGAGTACTCCACTTGGATAGAAAAAGTAAAAGGAAATCTGTTAGGCCCATAATGTCAGACGAGTCTGATGAAGAAGATCCTCCAGACAGACGAGCCATGTGGCTCAGGATGGACCAAATGGAGGAAATGCTCCAAACTATTATCAACCAAGGGTCCAAAGACCCAGAGTACTCCCAGCAGCCCCTGAGGGGGTTCCATATCAAGAATATGGTGCCTTTACAACATGGGAATGAGAACCTCCAGAGCCTTGTTTAGGTCTGGAAGATGTCTCCTTTGAGCAAGTCTCAGGAGTACCAGTGCAGCAGGTGGTGTTTCTGGTCATGAGTACCCACCACTGCACAAGAGTCAAACTCCAGGTGTACCGGATGTAGCACAATCCTTTGCTATACCAGAGGGGAGCGGTGAGGTCATGGAAGAAAACCTGGCGGTCAACATTAATTATTTGGTTTCTCACCAGCTTCAGGAGACTGTCATGGTTGAGACAGCAGGCCTCTATAAAACTCCAGTTAATTGTGCATCACTGAGGGTGCCGACAGTGAATCCGGCATTTTGGACACCCATGACTTCAATAATGCCAGAACAGGAAATACGGTGCCAGAGGGTCCTCAAGCTCATTGCGGCTGGCATCACTGCTTTCGGGAGGCAGGTGGAAGGGCAATGTCCAAAATCCAAAAATACATGTTGGCATTGTTTTGTAACTCTTATTTTGAGATTAATTGTATAAGGAAAATCGCCATTCGGCCCATCCTGCACCCAAGATTTGCAGGTCTGTGTAAATCAAGCAATGTTCAAGCTCCTGATTATTCATTCGGAGAAAACCTGCCTAAGCAAATTAAAGAAATTGATGAGGAGGCAAAGACTATCAGCCTCATGAAACCTTTCATTTTTGGCCAAAGGAGACAATCTGGCTGGATGAGAAGGGGGTTTGATTCAGGAGCGGGAACAAGCAGAGGCAGGGGTATGGTGAGAAGGTATTATTACCAATCACAGCCCAATGTGCACCCATATGTTGGAAGGAGGAGACCGTCACGGTCATTTGCAGAGGCACAAAAACTTTATTCTATCACAGAGAAAACTTTTGGAGAACCTCCGGTTGGTGGTAGATTACAATTGTTTTATGATGAATGGTGCTGCATAACATCTGATCGGTTTATATTAGATAATGTGTCAGGTGCTATAATAGAATATATGGAATGAGTTAATCCACCTGTACAGAATAAACCTAATCGGGTTTTGGTGTTTTCTTCACCTGAAAATTCTCAGGTAAAAGAAGAAGTAAAACATTTATTTGAAAAAGGGTAATTGAAAGTGCGGGGAATCATCCGCAACAATTTGTGTCAAATATTTTCCCCAGGCCAAAGAAAGATGGGGGTTGTAGAGTCATTCTGGATCTCACAAAATTGAATTCATATGTCCAGTATAGACATTTCAAAATGGACACCTTCAACACTGCAAAGCAGTTGTTGTCCATAGGCTGTTACATGGCTATTATAGACTTAAAATATGCGTATTATTCAGTGCCAATTCATCACCATTATCGCAGGTACTTGAAGTTTAATTGGATGGGTCAGCTGTGGCAATATAAAGCATTACCAAATGGGTTAAGTTCAGTTCCCAGGCTGTTCACAAAATTATTGAAACCAGCACTTGCATTGTTAAGGGCTCAAAATCGCATTGTCATGGATTATCTTGATGATATTTTAATTGTTAATGCCACTCAGGAATCAGCTGAAGAATCAGTTTCAGCAACTATAAGCCTGTTTGAAAGGCTAGGGTTTCTGATCCATCCAACGAAATCTAAGCTACAGCCATCCCAAACAATTGATTATTTGGGGTTTGTCATTAATTCAGTTGCTATGTCAGTAACTTTGCCAACAGATAACGTTGTAGATATTACAAATGCGCGTAGTTGCCTTGCTGACAAACCTTATCCCTCCATCCACGAAGTAGCTAGGGTTATTGTTAAGATAGTAACAGTATCCCTGCTGTTGAGTTTGGTCCTCTGCATTATCAAAATCTTCAAAGGGCAAGAGCACAAGCACTAAAAGAACGTGCAGGTCATTTTGATAGACCCATGCAGTTGCCAATGGAAGCTTTAGCTGAATTACAGTGGTGGATTGGGAATGTTGCACAAGCTGCTAAAAACATTATTGTTCAGCAACCGTCAGTGGTATTGCAAACTGATATCTGAGTGCTCTCGGATGGGGGACTACGGACAATAACACCAGTTGTGGTGGTAGATGGAGTGTCCAAGAAGATTTAATTCTCCAACCATATGGTATTAACTATTTGGAGTTATTGGGGGCATTTTTTGGAACAAAAGCTTATTGTTGCACAATGAAGGACTTGCATGTTCAATTACAAGTAGACAATACCACAGCACATATCAATCACATGGGTGGAGTAAGATCAGTATCATGTGATTATCTGGTCAACCTGATGTGGCATTGGTGTGTATCTAGGAATATCTGGCTTTCAGCTATCCATCTCCCAGGGAAAGACAATGTTGTGGCAGACAACAGATCACGAAAGTTCAAAGACAATACAGAATGGATGTTAAATCCACAAATTTACTAAAAATGATTGTCAGTCAGTATGGGTTACCATTGATCTGTTTGCGTCCAGATTAAATCAACAATTGCCTAAATACGTCTCATGGGAGCCTGACCCAGGAGCAGTAGCGTTGGATGCTTTCTCGCTACATTGGGGAAATATGTTCTTCTATGCTTTTCCCCCATTCTGCCTGATTAGGCAATGGCTCACCAAAATAGAGCAAGACTCCGCCACGGGCATCTTGGTGGTTCCAAACTAGCCATGGTTCCCATTGATGCTTAGAATGATAATTGAACCATTTATGATGATTCCCAGTTCAGTGATTTGTTGGTACAGCCAGTGACAGAAGAAGTTCATCCATTGCATGATCATATTAATTTGTTAATCTGCAGGTTCTGACCAGACCATTACAAGGGCTTGGATTGTCGGATAGGACCATGGATGTCATAACTGCAGCTTGGAGAGATAGCACTAAGAAACAATATACGTCTCATATAAAGAAATGGGAAGCTTTTTGTATTCAGTCAGATATATCTTATCATACTGCAAACATATCGGATGTATTGGAGTTCCTTGCTATGTTGCATTTTGATCAGCACCTCAGTTATAGTGCCATTAATAGTGCTCGTAGTGCTTTGTCTTCCTATTTACGACAATTTTCAGAAGATCAATCTATCGCGTCTCATCCATTAATATCCCGATTTATGAGTGGAACTTTTAATAAAAATCCTCCCAAACCCAGATATACAGAAATATGGGATATCAGTATTGTTCTCACATTGCTTCGGCAATGGGCTCCAATTACGTCACTGTCTTTTCAGAAGTTAACATTTATAGTGGTAATGCTCATGGCATTAGTGTCAGCACAAAGCGTTCAAACATTGCAAATGTTACATTTAGATTGTATGCATTTGTCTGCCGATAACATTACTTTTTATGTTTATGATCTAATCAAACAAAGCAGACTGGGGAAGTCTGGAACGAAGGTAATCTTTAGAGCATACCCTGTCGACCAAACTTTGTGTGTGGTTAAGCATCTGACTCGATATATTGAAGTAACCAAGAGTCTCTGGGGTTGTGAGACTTCAATGCATATTACCCACAAAAAAACATATAAAAAAGTGTTAGTACAAACCATTTCTAGATGGTTAAAACAGGTTTTGGATTTACCTGGAATCGACACTGATGTGTTTAAATCTCACTCCACCAGGGCGGCATCCACATCCGCAGCGAAGGCACAGGACGTGCCGCTCAACTAAATTTTAGAGGCCGCAGGATGACGTAAAGAAGAAACCTTTTCCAAGTTTTACAATAAACCTGTGCTCATGGTGCCAGGGTTTGGACACGCAGTGTTGAGTTCTGTTTGATTGTTTGCTTTCTTTTATGGAATGGTTTCATATCTTTTGTTGTAATCTCCCCCTGGGATAGAGGGGTTATTACTTTTCTTTTCATTTTTATTATTATTAAAATACTCATTCAAGCAATGTTCAATATTATTATTTACTCACTACTGTGTCAACTGAAGCAGTGTGTCGTATGGAATGAATCTACGGCATGAAAATCACAGAGCTTCAAAATCTTCACGTAGTCACTCACGTGACTCTGAAGTAGAATAGTAAGATTAAACGAGAACTTAACTGTTCGAAGTTTGATCTTTAATTTATGAGGAGTTACGATGAGGGATTACCTGTCCTCCGCTCCCGACCCTCATATCTAAACGATCATCTGGTAGTTCTAGTCTTGTGTGTGCCTTACTATCTTACTTCGGCTATTGGTTCTGTGTTTTTCACGCTGCTGCTTTGAAGTATGCCGAGCATGCGCCTGGTGGGGCTTCTTCACGTAATTCCTCATTGTAACTCCTCATAAAATAAAGATCAAACTTCGAAAAGATAAGTTCTCATTTAATCTTACTATCTATTCCCTTATGACCTTATACATATCTAAAGGATCACCCCTTATTATCCTGTGATTTAAGAAATAAAGCTCTTGCCTGCCCAGCTCCCCCTATAGCTCAGACCCTCAAGTCCTGGCAACTCATTTGTAAAAAGTTGGAACCTTGAACAAAATGCTGGAGGTACTCAGCACAGGCAGTATTTGTGGAGGGAATGAACAGACAGCATTTCAAGTCAGGAGCCTTCTTTGGATCTGAAGAAGGGTCCCGACCAGAAACATTGGGTATCCATTCCCTCCACAGTTCATTCTGTCCGACCATCAGAGTTTTAGTTTAGTTTATTATCACGTGTACCGAGGGACAGTGAAAAACATTTTGTTGCATGCTATCCAGCCAGCAGAAAGAAATTGAGCCACACACAGTGTACACATAGAGGATAAGAGGGAAAACGTTTAGCTCAAGACACAGTCCAGTAAAGCCCAATTAAAGATAGTCCAGGTGTTTTGAATGAGGTAGATGGTGGATCACGACCGCTCTCTAGTTGGCGATACAATGCTTCAGTTAGCTGATAACAGCTGAGAAAATACTGTCCCTGAATGTGGAGGTATGCATGTTCACACTTCTGTACCTCTTACCTGACGGGAGAGGGGAGAAGAGAGAGTCACCAGGGTGAGACTGATCCTTGATTATGCTGGTAGCCTTGCCGAGGGAGCATGACGTGTAGATGGACTCATTGGAAGAGAGCTTGGTTTGTGTAAAGGTCTATGCTGTGTTCCCCGAACATTATGTTTTTTGGGTATATTGGTAACAAGGATTGAAAAAGAAACTCAGTCAAATGAAATTACATTGCATCAAATCTCCCTGAACTTACAAAAGCAGAAGCCATCTTTATGTTATTTATGTAAGCTGGATGCCTTAGTAAAGTTGCTTGAGGAAAACAGCTTTTTTTATCAGTCGCTGCTTTTTAGCATTTAATTTGCCAGACAATATGTACCTGGGGATAAATGAACAAACACAATCTATAATTAGGAATAAAACAAACAGCTCATTATAAATATCTCTGCCTTCAATTTGTACACAGCAAACAATACCAAAACCCTAGCTGATTCCTTACAATATTGCTTCCAATGTATCAGATTCTAACAAGTGCTTAGTCTAGTC
Source organism: Raja brachyura (assembly GCA_963514005.1). The sequence continues at coordinate 28,534,177 of OY740790.1, forward strand.
TTCAAACTGTCCGTCATTTATATTGGCAACATTCAGTCTCAATGAATAACGTAGATTTTTCTCAAGGAAAGCACATTTTCATGTGCAGATTGCTTTTGCCCTTCCACTCCTCTTGCTCAATGCTTATGTTTTTATCACGCAGAAAACTCTACATAAATCATAGCAGGTATATCCCAGCTAAAATAAATGCACACCAAATTATCTGGCTTGTTTCAAAGCAGTACAGAATCAGGTGTTGCTTTGAGAAATTCATGGCAGCGAATTTGAGAGCTAAAAGATCCCACTAAGAGATAAAATATGAAGAAGTGGCATTGATTGAAGGATGAATATCGACCAGAACACCAGGTCTCTGTCAAAAACTGCATCGCGTATCTTTAGCGACCACTACGATAGCAACATTTTTTTAGCCTGACATGGATAATGGTTCAAAATGGCCTTCAGGCTTCTGTCCAGAAAATGGATTAATGGCTTGGAGTGGGACTCAAACCTCTGAACCGGATACACCATTCTGACAACCAACTGAAAATCCAAAGAAAACTTAAAAATGATAAGAATGGTTTAATTTTGAGTTAACACCAATTTTAATAGATAAAAGTAAAAACAGCAAATCAGAATCTCGTATACAAATATAGAAGTGTAATTAAATACAATAAAGATGTACACAAAATGCTGGAGCAATTCAGCGGATCAGGCAGCATCGCTGGAGAAAAGGAATAGGTGACTTTTCGGGTTGAGACTTCTTCAGACTTTTCCATGCCCCCGCATTTCCTCATCTTTACTGAATTAAAGGCTCTTTCATGATTTCCATTTTCCATGCCCACATTTTATCTTCTTTAGTAACAGTCTGAAGAACGGTCGTGACCCAAAACATCACCTATTCCTTTTCTCCACAGATACTGAGTTACTCCAGCAATTTTGTGTTGATCTTCGGTGTAAAGCAGCATCTGCAGTTCCTTCCTACACATGATTAAATATAGTGCCTGCTATTTTCTTTGAGACATTTGCAAACCCAGAATATCATCTGTTTACATTAGCTAGGCAACAAAGCATAGATATATTATGCTTGCAAAGGCAATAAGGAAATATGGAACACATTAGTGTTTATACCATCCATTCTTATTGGTTATGTTAATTGAGTCAAAATTGGTTAAGGATTGCCAACTATATTCTGCCGACAATTTCTTGCTGACAGGGAAGCAAGCATACTCTTGGGCCCAATTATGACCCAACAGTTCCTAGCCAGCAACGCTAAAGTTTGTCCTCAAATTTATGTCCTGAATACGGGAATAGCCATAGGCAAATTTGGCATCTGGCAACTCTGAAGACGAGTGCTCCTGAAAGTACAAATCAGCTCAAAGTCCTTATATCATAAAATCTCCCATCAATGTGGGGAGTGGAGATGACAGAGGGAATGAGTTGGGGAGAGAATAGTAGGGATAAAGTGGTTCAGAGAGAGGACTGTGCCAGGAATACTTGCAGAGAAGAGCTCACACGAAAAGTCCTGTTGGATTGGGGTGGGGTTGCGTTGGGAGGTGGACGTTCAAGAGTATGAGTCACCATATGGCTCATGACTTAGGGTGGTAAAATTAGGAGATAATTGGGAAGGAGAGAAAAATCAAGCAGATGATCATTGGTGTTTGGCCAAATGATCATCAGGGAGCGACTTATAGTTGGAACACAGCAAAGATAGAGACGTCAGACCATCTGGAACAACAGTAAACTGTGGCACAGGAGTAGCGTTGCTGCCTAATAACACCAGAGACTCGGGTTCTATCCTGACTGCGGGTGCTGTCTGTACAGAGTTTGTACGTTTTCTCTGACTGCATGGGTTTTCTCTGGTTGCTCCAGTTTCCTCCCACATTCCAAAGATGTACAGGTTTGTAGGTTTATTGGCTTCAGTAAAGTTGTAAATTGTCACTAGTGTAGGATAATGTTAATATTGGGGTGATCGCCGGTAGTTGAGGCAGGTACTATCACAATGTTTAAGGAGCATTTGGACCCAAGTTAGCAGACCTTTGGATGGGGTTTGGCTCAGAGTGTTCATTGTTGTGGGTTAGTATCAACAGGTCTGTAGATGAGGTGGGTGGGTAGGGAGGGCATTGGATCAGCTGGTCTATAGATGTATGGTTTGCATAGGGATGTCCGTGGGTGGGGAAGGTAGGGTTAGGGTGTGCGAAGTAGAGAATTGGAGGCTGCGTCATCAGGTTAGTAGATGGGATGGGTTGGGTTGGCGGTCAACAGGCCTATGCTGAGGGGAGGGGAGGGGGGGAGTGGCAGGATTTTAGTTTGAGTCAGAGAATCTGGGATGGTGCTGGGGTTGATGGGGGTGGACTGAGAGGTTGTGCCACAGATTGGTGTTGCAGAGCAGCTTGAAGAATGTTCAGGTGCAGGGTGAAATGGATCAGATGGGGATTTATAGATCTATGATGGTGGGCATTGTGGGGATCACAACTAAGAACTTGGGGAGAACGTTATTTTGAAGTGTTCCTATATGTGGGTATTTCCCAGTGTTCGAGCGAGAACTGCTCGGGACTGCCCCCTTCAGTGCTGAAGCAGACATTACCAGCAAGGGATAGTGACCGATAGCTGGCATTGACCGTGCATGTGTGTACGGAAATCTATCTGTGGCCTCTAGGCCCGTGTTGGATTCTACAGCAACGTCTGATCTCCACTGCGTGTTAGCTCAGCAGTCCCAAGATGACGTAAATGGACCCTAAAAGGAGTGAACGCACGAAAGGCGGCAGGCCCTGATAACATACCAGGGCATGTGCTCAGGGAATGTGCAGATCAGCTGGCACATGTCCTTACGGACATATTTAACACCTCGCTGAACCAGGCTGTCGTCCCATTATGTTTCAAGACTGCCACCATCATACCAGTGCCAAAAAAATACAACATACAATGTCTACACAACTACCGCCCTGTAGCACTCACCCCCGTAAGTGATGAAGTGCTTTGAGAGGCTGGTCAGGGACCATATTACCTCCAGACTCCCCTCCACACTTGACCCATACCAGTTTGCTTGCAGGCCAAACCGCTCCACAGAGGACGCTATATCCTCCGTACTCCATCTGAGCTTGGAACATTTAGAGGAGAAAAACACCTATGTGCGAATGCTGTTCGTGGATTTCAGTTCAGCATTCAACACAATTATCCCCCAGCACCTGATAAGCAAATTGGTTCCATTGGGCCTCGGCACCCCCATGTGTAACTGGCTACTGGACTTCCTCACTGACAGACCCCAGTCTGTGAGGGTTGGAAATAACACCTCTAACACCATCTCTCTGAGCACCGGCTCCCCTCAGGGCTGTGTCCTGAGTCCACTGCTGTTTACCCTGATGACCCACGACTGTTGTGCCAGGTTTAGTACAAACCACATCATGAAGTACGCAGATGACACAACAGTGGTGGGCCTCATCAGGGACGACAATGAGCTGGCTTACATGGAGGAGGTGAAACAACTGGTGGACTGGTGCAATACGAACAACCTGATCGTGAATGTCAAAAAAACAAAGGAGGTCATCGTCGACTTCAGGAAAAACCGGCACAGTCCAATACCACTTCACATCAATGACAGCGATGTGGAGGTGGTCAGTAGCACTATGTTCCTGGGGGTGCAGATCACAAATAGTCTGACCTGGTCGAATAACATCTCATCAACAGTTAAGAGAGCGTAGCAGCGGTTGCACTTTCTGCGCCGGATGAGAAGAGCTCACCTCCCCCATCCCATCCTCACCACTTTCTACAGGGGCACCATTGAGAGTATTTTAACCAGCTGTATCTCTGTCTGGTTTGGGGACTGTAAAGCCTCTGCCTGGAAGTCCGTGCAGAGAGTGGTGAGGACAGCGGAAAAAATCATCGGGACCTCTCTCCCCTCAATCGAGGATATTGCGACCAAACGTTGCGTGTCTAAGGCCAGCAGTATTATAAAAGAACCCACACATCTCCATCACGGACTGTTCACTCTGCTGCCCTCAGGCAAAAGATATCGTAGCATAAAGGGCCTGTCCCACCAGCATGCAACTCGATGCGATTAGTGCGACCTAACGTGGTCGCTTGAGCCGTCCGGCGTCGCGGGGCCGGTCCCACTTCGATCGCCGGAGCCGTGCGGAATTGTGCGGAGTTCGTCCCGAGTTCGTCCCGACGCCGCGCGGGGCTCCGAAAAACCGACAATGTCCAAAAATCCCGCGCGGCAACGGTTTGTCGGCTCGCAGTCGCCGCGACATTTACATACCGCCCGGACATCGTGCCTCCGTGAAACTATTCGTAAGTGCCTCCGTGACCCTCTATGTGTGTGGCTCCGTGGCCCTGTATGTGTGTGTGTCTCGGTGCCCCTCTCTGTGTGCCCCTCTAAGTCCTGGCGAACTTACCTTGGACTTGCTTCAAGTTCGCCTCGCTTTGCGCCGCGTTGCGCCACTCACCCAACCTCCGCGCGGCCCCTACTGCCGGTTTAGTTGCGCTTGCCGCATGCAGGCGCATGCTGGTGGGACCGGACCTGTACAGGGGATCACCCGACCTCCGCGCGGCCCCCGCTGCCGGTTTGATCGCGTTCATCGCATATAGTTGCGTGCTGGTGGGACAAGCCCTTTAGGAGCAGAACATCAAGGTTCTGCAACAGCTTCTTCCCACGAGCCATCAGACTCCTGAATGCCATGTAATGGGCTGCCACCATTGTCTATTCATCCTTTTATCCTTTTTATCCATTTTATCCATGTTTATCCGTCTGTTAATTATCAATTTGCACAGGGAGCTAAATGCAACGGAATTTCGTTTGGAACTGCATATATCAATGTATTTCTAAATGACAATAAAGTTTGTTTGACTTGACTGATTGCCACTTCATCCTGCTTGCAATAAGTCCCAAATTTTTATTACATTTCATTTTTTGTTAATATTGAATTGTGTTGAGCAGAAATACCATGACCTTCCGAACCAATTTCCAGACAAATGTCAGAAATGATGGTCTTATAGAAGATAACTGCATGTTAAATGGGCATCCCATTAATAAAGAGATAAATGTGCTGAAGCAGAGCTAGTTACATCACTTTGGTGGTCTCATATTCTTTCCCAGTGACTTTTGTTTGCCTCTCATTCCTGCTGTCTTTATCAATGTCTCTTTCTATTTATCATTCATTTACAACAATCTTTTTCTGTGACTATCCCAGTGTCTCCATTTACCATCCATCTATGTCTCTTGCCTCGTACCTCACTGTATTTCTTCCATTTTGTGTTCCTGCGTTAATTTGAAATCTGCAACAGTGCCTTGAAGACTTACACAACTTAATTCCACTTTCTTAGTTCTGGTGGAACAGACAGGGATGATTATGGAGGTTGAAGGGAGACCTTATAGAAGTATATAAAATGATGAGAAACATAGATAGGGTAGACAGTCAGAATCATTTAACCAGGGTGGAAATGTCAAAAATGAGTAGCCATAGCTCTAAGGTGAGATGGGCAAAGTTTGAAGGAGAAAGTAATCACATGAGGATCTACAGGAGATCGACCTAGATGATACAATGGCACAAAGGTTTAAAGTGGAGGCAGATATAACAGTGGTGTTTAGGAGGCTTTTAGATAGGCACATGGATATTCAGGGAATGGAGGGATAGGAATCAAGTGCAGGCAGATAAGGTTATTTTATCTTGGCATCATGTTCGTTATAAATGTTGGTAGCCAAAAGGCCCCTTCCAGTGCTGTGCTGTGTCTTTGACCAAGTTTGTTGATCAGATTTAAATGGTTACAAGCCAATGCTACCTGATGAATGAGTTGTAAATTGTGCTCAATTCACTGATGTTCGAAGAGAGTTACATAATTAATTACCCCAGAGAGTGCAATTCATCCCAATCCAATGACTACATGAGACATAAAAGGGGAAAACAGGGTTTGATAATTGCTGAAATAAATCAATTTTAGCTGAAGGGCATGATATAGTGATAAAAGCTTCAACAGCTTCTGTACAGTCTCAAACCATGGAACTTCATGGCACATATCAGCCTTGTCAACCATCGACAGAGTGGCGCAGCGTTAAAGTTGCTGCGCCAGAGACCCGGGTTCGATCCTGACTATGGGTGCTGTCTGTATGGATCTTGTACGTTCTCCCCGTGACTGTGTTGGTTTTCCCCGGGTGCTTCGGTTTAACGGGGATCGCTGGTCAGTGCGGACATGGTGGGCCAAAGGCCTTGTTTCCGTGTCGTATCTCTAAAAATCAGGATTGTTGCACGGAAAGGGGATTAGGATCCAGGAGGCAGAAGTATACCAGTACACCAACTCATTGCTTTAAAGTGAGGAAATATTTAATGGGAACCTGAAGGCTAACTATTTTGTATAAAGGGTGGTGCGTGGATGGAAGGAGCTACTGGAGCAGGTAGTTTAGGCAGGTACTATTGCAACATTTAAGAAACCTTTAGCTGAACTCATGCCATACAATCCAGCCTCAGAATAAATAATCGAGGCCAGTATGGCAGCGGTCTGCACAAAATGACCTTAAATCATTGAGGGACAAGGTGTCGGTGGATGCTGTTGTGTCATCAGGAGGTCATCCCTGCAAATATGAAGAAGGGTGCCGACCTTATAAGTCACCTATCCATGTTCTCCAGGGATGCTGCCTGACCCGCTGAGTTACTACGACACTTTTTATCACTTGCCAGGATTTGTCCCACCTCCACCTCTCCATTCCGGCTTTCTCCCCATACTCCATCAGTCTGAAGAAGGATCTCGACTCAGAACAATATCTATGTGCTCCAGGGATATTGCCTGACCTACTGTGGTACTCCAGCAATTTGTTTATTTCCTTGGTAAACCAGAATCTGCAGTTCCTTGTTTCTACATTTTGGTTGTCAGAGTCCTTTGGCAGGATGCCTCTCAGCCAGAACATTCAAGTAACATCAAGACTTTGCTTGGTTGATGGTGACCACGTCCTACAAGCAACCCCACTGCACACTCGCTCAAGGTGGATGAAAGGTGGGCGACATTATAGCTCTTGCGAAGAGGCCTGGGAAAGGGTGGCAGAGGATTCTCCTGTGCAGCTGTGAAACGGGGGACGGGGTTTTGCATAGCCTGTTCATGCATGCACACAGAGACAAACATCAACTTTCCCTTGAGGAGGAGCATGAGGCATGACATCAGCTGGAGTGAGAGGACTTTAAACTTTATTTTAGACTTTAGAGATACAGCGTGGAAACATGCCCGTCGACCCATCGAGTCTGCGCTGACTCGCAATCACTCCATACACTAACACTATCCTGTATACTACGGACAATTTTACAACTTACCAAAGCCAATTAACTTACAAATTTGTATGGCTTTGGAGTATGCAAAGAAACCGGAGCACCCGGAGGAAAGCCACTCAGTTACAGGGAGAATGCACTATCTCCATGCAGACAACACCCGTAGTGAGGATCAAACACAGGTCTCTGGCACTGTAAGACAGCAACTCTACCGCTCCCCTGCGCCGCGGTGCTGCTCAAAACATTATCTCTTGCTGCACAGACCACAATAGGGTGTACACCAAGTACTTGCTGGAGAGCCCACCCACTCTAGCTCCAAGGTTGCCAGCAAGGATGCAGGACAAAACAATAGGTCATATTGGGGGTCAGTTGTTTCAGTGACTCACAAAATAAACCAATATGAAATTCACATAATAAGTCCCAGTATTGCATAATTTCAGGAAATCTTTATCAGACGAGTTGTCCCATGGTACTATTTTGAAGGACAGCAGGGAATTTTCTCTCCATTGCTTTGGCCAATATTTAAAGCCCTGTCTCATGGTGCGAGTCCACCCATGAGTGACCCCAAGTGAAAGAAAAATAACAGACTCGTGGTTATGTACGAGATTTCAAGTTTATGTTTAAGTGTTTAACCAAGTTCCCACGGGTATGTAATTTCTGCGATGTTCCAAGTTCCTCTCCTGAGTTACCAAGTTCCTCTCCCGTTACTCTTGAGCCAACCGTGAATGAAGGTATGTTTTAATAACTCTTCTTTCACATCAGATTGTTGGGAGACGGAGCTCAGGGTTCGCCTCCTGAGCTGCTTTGGGTTGAGGTGGAGAGAGGTTGGGCAGGGTGTCATTAATCTGTCTGGGGTGACAAGGCTCTTGGGTTAGGAGTGGTGTGTGAGGGAGGGTTAATTCTCTCCCATCTCTCTCAAGCCCCGGACGAGAACAAAGGAAACCTCTCTTTCCACCACGTACAAGCCCGTTGTATTTAACTTTGCAACTGACGTGCACACGCACTCTCTCTCCCTCTCCCTCTCTCTCTCTCTCTGCAGCTCAGAGCCCAACCTCGCCATCCTATAGTGGTAACATTCACATCGGGTCCCCTCCACACCCACACCCCCTCTCTCCGACACACACCCCCCACAAGACAACAGGCCGCATGAGAGACAGAGTTTGTAGGGTGTTGGTTTTGTATAAGGTTTTCTTTTTAAATTATTAGCCAAGGTCGCATTTACTTATTTTAAACAAAGTTTGGAGCGCTTGACAATACTTTTTTTTCTCTTTGTGCTCGTTTTCAGAAAGGGTTCAGACCGCGCCCTGCTTGTCTCGTTGCCCCCTTTAAACCAAGCCCTTCGAGAGGGAGGGAGGGAAGGTGTGTGTGAACAAGGGAGCCGAGGAGGAGAGAGAAATTGGGGGGGGGGGGGGAGGAGAAATAGGGAAGAAGTTAATTGTTCTGATCAGAAACCTGTAGGCTGGGAGCCATGATGGTGAAGAGCGCACCCAGTTCTTCGGAGGAGTGCATAAGAGACATCGATCGGAAGCAATGTTCCTCTAGAACTACAACTGAAACCGTGTCCACATCACCTCCTCTTGGCCGGACGGCAAGAAGCAGGGTTACCGGTCAGCGGTGTCCGCCACGTAGGAACTGCCTGCAGATGCTGCTTTAAACCGAAGATGGATACAAAAAGCTAGAGCTCACAGGGGGCGATCAAACAGCACAATACCCCCCCATGTCATCCCGTCACCAAATCCTTCTCTCCAGAGATGCTGCCTGCCCGCTGATTTAATGAGTGCCCATGGTAGACTCACGAGTTACTAAGGTAAACGCACGGGCCACTACGTTATTACAACGAGTTTAAATGTTTCCATTTTTAACTTGAACAGTAAATTTGACTCATGGAAAACATCAAACATGTTTGAATTTTTTCATGAGTTGACAAGTTTCACGGGTATCTGCCGTTAGCGCCACAAGTCGCTAAGTTACTCACGCGAGTTCCGACGTTTCCGCTACGTTGATTGTACGTGATTACCACGAGTGAAAACTCGGGGTCACTCGTGGATCAACTTGCACCGTGAGACAGGGCTTTTAATCTGATCATAATTATACAGCTTTGTGCAGTATTCACTTTGTGTTAGTTGTCTACCTGTGATTCCTCCATCACAAAGGCGAGAACCCTTCGACAGCAATGGGTCGGCTGTGAAGTGCAATGGCATATCCAGTAAAGTTCGGGAAAGATTCTACTCAAATGCAAGACACAAAATGCTAGAATAACTCAGCAGGTCAGACAGCATCCCTGAAGAAAAGGAATAGGTAACACTTCAGGTAGAGATCCTTCTTCAGACTTTTTTCCAGTTCTCGACCCAAAACGTCAACTATTCCTTTTCTCCAGAGATGCTGCCTGATCTAAATGAGTTACTCTAGCATTTTGCATCTATCTTCAGTGTACACTAGCATTGGCAGTTCATTCCTTCACTACTTAAATGCAAGTTTCTCTTCCTTTCAATGGGGACATAAAATCCCACCCAGAACTTCCAGTTTCCTTATAATTGTACTTTCATCTCTACAACATAAGATACTAGGATTAATTCCAAGCTGAGCATCCAATCTAGAGCCCAGCCTAGCTGCTGCACAGGTAATAATCACACAAGATACTCTCCTGAATTCTTTGCAAAGCAGCAATCTGCCCTTAATGCCTTCCTCCAAGCATGACCATGGCCAAATCACGCAAAAATGATTCCCGACTAATTTATTGCCTTGGTTAATTGGGTATAAAGGGCCTGTCCCACTGCATGAGGTAATTCAAGAGTTCTCCCGAGTTTTACCCTGATTCGAACTCGGAGAATGTCCGTAGTGGGTCCGTAGGAGTTCGTGGATGTCTCGTAGCGGCTCGTACGAGTAAAAAGTAAACATTTTTTTCATCACAAGTATTTTTTTACTCGTGGACATTTTTCACAGTGTTAAAAAAATGTCACGTGTTTACAGGATTTCCCGAGTACCTACCGTTACTCGTACGAGCCGCTACGAGACATCCATGAACTCCTACGAACCCGCTTCGGACATTCTCCGAGTTCGAATCAGGGGAAAACTCGGGAGAACTCTTGAATTACCTCGTACAGTGGGATAGGTCCTTAACATTCTGCATAATGTGTTAGAGCTGAAAATTGGTCCCTCTTTTTCAGTTTTTACTGCACCTTCTAAAAATGCATCCAAGTGTCAAAAAATCTGGCAGTAGAATAATGGCTGTTCTTTTGCATGCTCTAACTACCAAGCCCTTTGTCACACAGCCTTTCTCTTTATAATTCTACCTACTGAGCAACATTCTTCTGAGTATGGAATAGGAGCCCATTAAAGTGTGTTTGTTGCCTAATTAATGCCACCCCCTGATACATCACCTTTCAGGGCACACCTACGCGTTGAATCAAGACACATCTATTTACAAAACTATTCACGTGTTTCATCCACAAAACCAAGGAATTATTTTAACCCCATCTCTGGGTCCTTTAAGTTAATTTATTCCCGCAGTTCCCAACTAATGAAACACAGTGGCTGGACTAATATTGTGATGTCACCAGGAAACAATGCCAAGAATGGTATAATTGGTTGAAAAGCAGTTAACCACAGAAGTAAAGGTATTTTGAGAAAGGTCCCGACCTGAAAAGTCACTCGTCCTTCTTTGTCCAGAGATGCTGCCTGACTCACTGATTTACTCTAGCACATTGTCTCTATCATTGGTATAAACCAGCATCTGCAGTTCTTTGCTTCGACAACCACAAAACGGCTTGGTTTGTAGCAGACATTGTAACATGAGTACAGGCATTGTAATGCTCAATATAGGCAACTATAATGTGTACTTCACAGGCAATTACTGTAGGCTAATTGGGTGCAAAACCCTATTGCCCTTTTTGCGAACACCTACATGAGTTTGATGGTGTGAGTTCCCAGATCTGCGAAGACTTAATCCTGGCAGAGGATAGACACGCAAAGCTGGAGTAACTCAGCGGGTAATGCAGCGTCTCTGGAGAAAAGAAATGGGTGATTCAGGTCGAGACGCTTCATCAAATTGAGTGTGCTAAGTGCTGAGATGTCTGAGTGCCCCCATGCACATGCATTGCCTGCATTCTGCAGTTTGACAACTGAAATTAGTGTGGTCTTGGTTCTGGAGTGGAGGTGACAGAGATTGAACAGTTTCCTGGTCATCCTGCAGATTAACTCCTCTGCAGTAAGGAGAGTATTGGAGGTGAGGTGTCATATGGCAGTGAACAAGATTGAGCGAGCATTGATGTAACAACACATCATTGCTTGATTCCAGTCTGGCCTTGGGCTGGCTCTACTCTGAACACGTGAGTGAAGAACATCCTTTCCGCATTATGGTGTAGATGAACGATGGAGACAAAGTGTTGATGACAGCCAAGGATTCTTGCATTCACTTTTAGTTGACAGGGTTGAAGATTTTGGTGAGATCAAAGTGGGCCTCATACATTGCTTAATGCTGCTCTTAGCATTTATTTTGAATGTGTCAATATTCATGGTTTTTGAATAAATTATTGAAGATATTGAAAAGGTGCCACACCTGGTAGAGCTGCTGCCTCACAGCGCCAGAGACCCGGGTTCGATGCTGACCTTCGGTGCTGTCTGCATTGTTTGCAAGTTCTCCGTGTAACCAAGTGGGTTTCTTCCCACAACCCAATAATGTGTGGGTTCGTAGGTTAATTGGGCTCTTTAAACTGCCCCAAGTTTGTTGGGAGAGGATGGGAAAGTGGGATAACGGGTGATCGGTGGTCGGCTTGAACTCGAGGGGCTGAAGGGATGTTTCCACACCGTATCTTTTAAATAATCTTTTAATCAATCAATCTTTTCCATTGTGCTTTTTCATCAATATTACAATTCAGAGATATGCTTTGAAAAGGGATAAAGGGTATTCAAGGATGATTCTTAGTTTAGTTTAGTGACACAGTATGGAAACAGGCCCTTTGGCCCACCGGGTTCGTGCCTACCATCGATCAACTGTACACTTGTTCTATCCTACACATTAGGGACAATTTACAGAAGCCAATTAACCTAAAAATCTGAACATCTTTGGGATGTGGGAGGAAACTGTAGCACCTGGATGAAACCCACGTGAACAGAAAGAGAATATCCAAACTCTGTACAGACAGCAGCCATGGTCAGGATCGAGCCCGTGTCTCTGGCACAACAAGTCAGCAGCTCTACCACAGTGCCACTGTGGCACCCATTCTCATGATGAAAACTTCCCATGGCTAACAGCAGGTAGACTCCACTATAATTACTGCAATCAGATGTCTCCTGTCAGGGTGATGCTCACAGTTATGGTGTCTCTGAGATTCCTGGGCATATCTTTCTATTCCTGGGCAAGGGTAATGATGTCACGTGTTGAGGCCAAAAACTGCTTCTCTGCCATGATTTAGTGCTTCATGGAACACATTCTTATGCAGAAGCCTTGTTGTTTATTTTCTTTGATATACAGGCCCACTACTGATTTCAAAGCAACTGGTGCTCTGGCACCTCCTTTATCCCGGCAAAATTACAAGAGCACAATTGAAACTGCCCCCTTCTGAAGTCCCCCCAAAAATGTGGCACCTAGGCCATGTGAGAGGGCTGATCTCGACCTCATCGGAACTTCTCCCATCGATGAAATATTCCCCCTGCGGCCAAGGCTCTGGAACTCTGGCCCAGCCAGAGGCGGCAGATCTGTTCCCACAGCCGAACTCGTGGGCCGTTATCTCTGACTCCCCGAAGGCCAAGGCTGACTATTCCTGTACCATTGGAGGCCGTGACTGTTGTTGATCCAGCAAAATAGATAATCCAGAAAGTCTCTGAAACCAAGGGTGCTGAAAAATTGGTGGTGGACCTGTATGATCTTTCCAACCTCATGCCAGCCAGGGAAACACCAAGATTGTGGCAGGTTGCTGCGGGACAGAGCCAAGTAAGCTTGCATCAATGGCAGAGACTTGGCCAAGGAAATGCACCTTCAAGTGCAAGCTGACTGCCTCTCTGCCTCGATGAGATCTCTTCCAATCCTAATGGAATGATCCTTGGGCCAAAGATGACACAGCTGCTCACCACAGTACGTATGTATTGGCGGCACAATGGAGCAGAGGTAGAGCTGCTGCCTTACAGAGACCTGGGTGCTGTCAGCACAGAGTTTGCACGCTCTCCCTGTGACTGCGTGGGTTATCTCGGGATGTTCCAGTTTCTTCCAACATTCCAAGAACGTGCGGGTTTGTAGGTTGATTGTTTCTGTAAATTGTTCCTCGTGTGCAGAATAGTACTAGTGGTCAGCGCGGACTTGGTGGGCTGAAGGGCCCATTTCCACAATGAATTTCTAATCTAAATGTATATTCATTAGCACTGCCTAGTGATGTTCAGACAGGCTCAGACACACCTTAGTTGTAGTCTCCCAGCTAACGTTCTCTTTTTAACTAAATTTCCCACATACTGAGAATGAGGGATGCTCAAGAAACCATAAAATGTAAAACTATTTATGTCTGACATGCAGAGACACATAATTTAACTTAAAAATCTATTATGTGCAATGTATCCTTGAAAGTATATTAATTGTCACAATAAATATGTTATGAGCTTAGGATGGATGGAATCAAAGTGCCTTGCTGGAATCAGTGAACAATTGCCCCGTTCTCTCAAACTCTACCACGAAAGCTGCACTCTCATCACATAAATTGCAGCTAACTACAGGCATGTTGATGGATTGTACAAAAAACTATGTAATCTATGCATTACTCCAAAGGAATGAGGCCCCAAAAGCTAAAAGAATGATCCATTGGAGCATCCATTTGGTGATGTGGCTTTGTTAAAAAAAAACCTCCTGCCATTTTCTCTTGTTATTTAAAGTCAAAGAAGACAAAAGATCAACAAGAACAGTCATTGTTGTGACATGAGGGCACCTCACACAGACAATGCCGGCTAAGCTAGCTTTTCCGGATTTATATTCAAATTGTTATAATCCGCAGGAGCTTTCAAACTAAAGAAAGGAAATTGGAAAGCTTGCGTAAAAAGGCAATTACTTATGCCTTTTTTGTCTGTGAATCACGCTAAATTCCCCAGCCATCATTGTGTGCATGTATTTATATTTAATATGCATACCATGAAACACATGACATAATATGTATATTTAATTGGGCCTCAAAACTGTCAGGCAGCATTATTTCAGGACTATACATTTGAAAATGGTTTATTTTGAGAGAAATGTGATTGTTGATTCCCTTCTTGGAATTTGAACAGGTTGCATCCAAATGCGAAACACCCTTACGCAGTTGATATAATTTCTGCATCAGTCATTGTTGAAATGAAGTCAGTTTGACTCTCAGGGCTTCATTCCTTTGGAGTAATGTATAAGTTACATTGTTCCATAAGGAGCATAAGACAGAGGTACAGAATTAGGCTATTTGATCCATTGAGACTACTCTGCTATTTGATCATGGCTGATCTATTTTCCCTCTCAACCCCATTCTCCTGCATTTTCCCTGTAACTTTTGACATCCTTAAGGGCCTGTCCCACTAGCGCGCGATTAGACGCGACAAGCGCGACAAATTCGGACGCGACAAGCGCGACAAATTCGGACGCGGGGGTCGCGTGGGGGTCAGGCGATCCCGGTGCGAGTGAAGGGCCTGTCCCACTAGCGCGCGATTACACGCGCGACGTCCGAAGGAAGGACGTTATTTTTCATCACGTGACGATGCGCATGAGCATGCGCGTTGCACGACGTCGGGCAGTGACGTCATCACGCAACGCCACGCTGAAGACGCACAACGTCAAAACGTCATCACGTTAATCACGTTCTACACGTGATTCTGCGCGACAGGATTTTGCCGCGCGTAATTTTTTGAGCAGTGTCGGTTTTTGGACACTACGCGCGATGTCGACACCAGCTACACACAACTCGACGAGACTCCGGCGATCGCAGTGGGACAGGGTCACGCGAGGCCGGGCGACTAAAGCGACCACGGTAGGTCGCGCTTGTCGCGTCTAATCGCGCGCTAGTGGGACAGGCCCTTTACTAAACAAGAATTCACCAATTTCTGCTTTAATAATACCCAATATTTTGGCCTCCACAGCCGTCTCTGCAATGAATTCCACAGATTCACCACCCTTTGGCTAAAGAAGTACCTCCTCATCTCCATGCTAAAGGAATGTTCTTTTATTGTGAGGCTGTGCCCTCTGGTTCTAAACTCTCCCTTTACTGGAAATATCCTTTCCATGTCCATTCTATCTAGGCCTTTCATTATTCATTAGGTTTCAATGAGATTCCCCCCTCATCTTTCTAAACTCAAGGACTCCAAGGAACACACATCAATGGGCACTCTCATTACAATAGACAAGAGACAATAGGTGCAGGAGTAGGCCATTCGGCCCTTCAAGCCAGCACCGCCATTCAATGTGATCATGGCTGATCATCCCCAATCAGTACCCCGTTACTGCCTTCTCCCCATATCCCCTGACTCCGCTATTTTTAAGAGTCCTATCTAGCTCTCTCTTGAAAGCATCCTGAGAACCTGCCTCCACCGCCCTCTGAGCCAGAGAATTCCACAGACTCACCACTCTCTGTGAGAAAAAGTGTTTCCTCGTCTCTGTTCTAAATGGCTTACTCCTTATTCTTAAACTGTGGCCCCTGGTTCTGGACTCCCCCAACATCGGGAACATGTTTCCTGCCTCTAGCGTGTCGAAACACTTAACAATCTTATACGTTTCAATTAGATGCCCTCCATCCTTCTAAACTCCAGAGTGTACAAGCCCAGCTGCTCCATTTTCTCAGCATATGACAGTCCCACCATCCCGGGAATTAACCTTGTAAACCTACGCTGCACTCCCTCAATAGCAAGAATGTCCTTCCTCAAATTAGGGGACCCAAACTGCACACAATACTCCAGGTGTGGTCTCACTAGGGCTCTGTAAAACTGCTGAAGGGCCTCTTTGCCCCTATATTCGATTCCTCATGTTATAAAGCCCAACATGCCATTCGCTTTCTTCACTGCCTGCTGTACCTGCATGCTTACTGTCATAGACTGATAAACAAGGACCCCCAGATCCCATTGTACTTCCCCTTTTCCCAACTTGACGCCATTTAGATAGTAACTTGACGCCATTTAGATAGTATCATTCGTGGTGCTGATTCATCTATCAAAGGAAGCTTCCTGAAACATGGAACACATCCCATAAAGGTTTATTTTATCTTATTTTGTTTAACTTCCCTGCACTCCTTATTCTCCATGTCACTCTGAATATCTATGATCTCTTGACAAGTCCTGCACCTCCAGGTTTCTAGGTGTTCCACAGATCTTTGGAATCTCTAATGGAGAATGACCCAAAGGTCAGAAGGTCTGAACCCCACCCCACCTACAAACACCAAGCCCTTGTCCATGAAGCTAAGCACTGATTTCTTGATCTAACTCCCACATCAAAGTCCAGGTATTTGCACCATGCCAATTCCTAAGGCACAGATCTTTGAACTTGTTTCACACCTAATATTCCACCAAGCCAGTATCATGCAGCGTTCCCCCCGCCCCTTTATCTCCCTCAATCCCATACCTTCCCAAAAGGCATCTCTGGGTAATTCCCTGCACAACCCCAAGACTTCAATTGCTAAGAGAGTCCTGCAAGACCGAACTTGGACCTGCTGGATTTTTCTTTGTCAGCTGTGGAGCCCACAAAGGAATTGCATGCGCAAGTGGTCGTATAGGGCACCACTTATGGCACATCAGGCCTGAAGCGAGACTTTGTAAGCTCCATGAAACTCCATTGCCATGCCGTCAAAGGTGCAGCCGAACTTCTAAGCCATTTTATTGCTCAAAAGTATTTTCACTTAATGCTGAATTTATTTTATGTCTGCAATTTTGACAGCGAGTCCTTATTTTGATTTTACCACTTCCAGATCCAGCTTTATAGTGCGCCATTGGTCATGTAGAAGCAGTTAAGTGAGGAACATAGAAACAAAGAACTGCAGATGCTGGTTAATACACAAAAGGACACAAAGTGCTGGAGTAACTCAGCAGGTCAGGCAGCATATCTGGAGCACATCTTTAGCTGTCAAAATGTAGAAACAAAGAGCTGCAAATGCTGGTCAACAAACAGTCAAAATGTGCAATGGAGGTTATGTGACATTGTTTGGAGGAGAGAAGTCACAATTAAGGGTAAATATGAGCACAAAATCACCATCCAATTGTTCTGAACCAGTTCCTACTGTCACAGAATACAACAGCCTGGTGTACGGTGCAGCTAAAAAAACATAGAAGGGTTTTGAGTTAATGCTTACTGCTTTTTCAGACTTTAGAGATGCAGCACGGAAACAAGGCCTTTGGCCCCATGTCCATCACATCACTGTGAAGGGATGAACATTGTCCCACACCTCCGGTCCACCCGACCCGCAGCCCGCGGAGGGTGGCCGTGGGAGAGTGGGGGCTGTCCTGAGGAATGCACACTTTCGGCCGCTTCCAACTTGGTGCTTGGGTTCAGATTGCCCAGTCACCTATGGCTTGTGTGGGGAAAAGGACCCCCAAGCTCCCATCTCCCCCTTCTCTCTCCCCTCCTCTCTCTCTCCCCTCCTCTTCTCTATCCCCCCCTCCCTCCCCTCTTCTCTCTCCCTCCCTCTCTCCCCCTCTCTCTCTCTCCTCTCTCCCTCTTCTCTCTCTCCATTTTCTCTCTCTTCTCTCTTCTTCCCCCCCTCTCTCCCCCCCCCCCCTCCCTCTTCTCTGTCTCCTCCATCTCCACCGGCGGGAGCGTCCGAGTCACTGACCACGATGCACCACCATCGGACCCCAACCCCCACACCAGGGAGGGAGGGAGGGATGGAATGGATGGAATCACTGGCTAAAGCAAAGGCCGTTAGGACAGGGAAATAATACCACCAGTTAATTAACCAAAAACTGGCAGCTGTCCGTGTGAAAATACAGCACCTACCAACAATTAAGGCACTGTGAAACCAGCGGCCGCAAGCCTTTCCCATGGGACGGGGTTTAACTCGGCATTAAAAATCAAGGAGGGAGAGAGAAGGGAGGGAGAGAGAAGGGAGGGAGAGAGAAGGGAGGGAGAGAGAAGGGAGGGAGAGAGAAGGGAGGGAGGGAGAGAGAAGGGAGGGAGAGAGAAGGGAGCGAGAGAGAAGGGAGCGAGAGAGAAGGGAGGGAGAGAGGAGGGGGGAGAGAGGAGGGGGGAGAGAGGAGGGGGGAGAGAGGAGGGGGGAGAGAGGAGGGAGAGGGGGAGAAAGAGGATGAGAGAGAGAAGGGAGGGATAGAGGCAGAGAGAGAGAGAAGGGATGGAGAGGGGGAGAGAGAAGGGAGAAAGAGAGGAGGAGAGAGAGAAAAGGGGAGAGAGAAGAGGGGAGAGAGAGGAGGGGGGGGAGAGAGAGGAGGGGGGGGAGAGAGAGGAGGGGGAGGGAGAGGAGGGGAGGAAGAGGAGGGGAGGGAGAGGAGGGGGAGGGAGAGGAGGGGGAGGGAGAGGAGGGGGAGGGAGAGGAGGGGGAGGGAGAGGAGGGGGAGGGAGAGGAGGGGGAGGGAGAGGAGGGGGAGGGAG
Source organism: Raja brachyura (assembly GCA_963514005.1). The sequence goes on from OY740790.1 coordinate 28,552,933, forward strand.
AGGAGGGGAGGGAGAGGAGGGGGAGGGAGAGGAGGGGGAGGGAGAGAAGGGGAGGGAGAGAAGGGGGAGGGAGAGAAGGGGGAGGGAGAGAAGGGGGAGGGAGAGAAGGGGGAGGGAGAGAAGGGGGAGGGAGAGAAGGGGGAGGGAGAGAAGGGGGAGGGAGAGAAGGGGAGGGAGAGAAGGGGGAGGGAGAGAAGGGGGAGGGAGAGAAGGGGGAGGGAGAGAAGGGGGAGGGAGAGAAGGGGGAGGGAGAGAAGGGGGAGGGAGAGAAGGGGGAGGGAGAGAAGGGGGAGGGAGAGAAGGGGAGGGAGAGAAGGGGGAGGGAGAGAAGGGGGAGGGAGAGAGAGAAGGGGGAGGGAGAGAGAGAGAAGGGGGAGGGAGAGAGAGAGAAGGGGAGAGAGAGAAGATGGGAGAGAGAAGGTGGAGACAGGAGCGTGGGGGTCCTTTTCCCACACAAGCCATAGGTGACTGGGCAATCGGAACCCAAGCACCAAGTTGAAAGCGGCCAAAGCTGCGCATCCCTCAGGACAGCCCCACTCTCCCTAGGCCACCCTCCATGGGCTGCGGGTCGGGTGGAGCAGAAGTGTGGGGCAATGTTCATCCTTTCTCAGTGATGGGATGGACGCGGGGGTCTGGACCAATCGCTGACAAGTCTCGCCCCCCAGCAACGTCATGTCCGTTATTGAACTTTTCCGTTGAGCCTTTGGCTTGTAGGCGAAGACTCTGCCTTTCGGGTAGGTGGAGTTTCGATAGAGCGGCCATTCGGTAAGTTTGCTTTTAAGCGATGCAGCTTTTCGCTTAGTTGGCTTTTAGGCATCCAGCCCGTTTGGTTAGTTTGCATTTAGGCGTCCCATCCTTTCAGTTAGTAGGCATTTCGTCTTCATACTCTTTTGGTTTGTTGCCGTTTCAGCTTCGTTTTCATTCAGTTCTTTGGTTTCGATTTCTTTGCTTCGGCTTCTCGTCCGTTGGCGCCACGTCCGGGTACCCTTTGGCCCATCGAGTCTGCATAGACCAGCGATTACCCCATACGCTAGAACTACTCTACACCCAGGAGCAATTTACACTTTAATCTAAAAGTGTACAAACTTATTAACAAACTTGTACATTAACAACCTTGTACATCTTGGGAGTGTGGGAGAAGACCGGAGCACCCAGTGAAAATATACCTGCTCACTGGGAGAACGTACAAACTCCATGCAGACAGCACCCCTGGTCAGGATTAAACATGGTTCTCAGGTGCTATAAGGCAGCAATTCTACCGCTGCGCCATTGTGCTGCCCTCACAGATTAATGCTTAAGCTAAAGCCTGGACAGATATGCACTAAGTGTGAAGGTTAAATTAAGAAAAAGTCATTTCTAATTACAATTATTTGAAATAATAGAGCAGTTGTATTAATTTAACATCATTCCACACAGTGCTTTTATTCTTGTAATCAATTCTGCTGTGGAATTCCCTGATGTATCATTAGTGTGTTTCAGCTGTTACTGGGCTAAACTGTAGGAATTCATGTCTGGACCAACTGAAGGACCTTTACAAATGTGCATTTTCTCTTTTTATCTTTTTTAAATATTTTGTTTATTAGTCATGCAGATGGAAAAGCCACTTGGCAATGAAGGTAACAGGTTTGCGGATGATATTAACCATTGCTAGTCTTGTAATGAGACCTCTGTAAATACCTCTAGACTTGACAATCCTTGCTGTTTCTCATATTAGCCCCTTGTTGTGCATCCAGGACTGCAGCATTTCAAAAATAAATTTGAATCAGGGGAGTCATCTTTTGCTCACATCAGTCAGTCACTTTGCGAAGGAAATCAATGAGCAGGATTTATTTCTAATGTTTGGGAAAGACATGTCTTGAGGCTTTTACTTGTGTCTCAGTTTCCTGCTGCCTCAGAGCAGCTGTCAGAACAAAAGAACCTGCAATTATACTTCACTTCATTGCGTCTCTGAAACATAGTCCAAGTGGTCCTTGTACATTGAATAGCGTCTCCCAGTGCAGTGTGGTGATGGATTGTCAAATGTTATCAACCAGGCTGCAAGCTGGCAGATCAAACAATGAGCAACTGGATCGCTGAACAGTTAATCTGAAGATCAGTGAGGTTTGTTGGACTTCAGAACTTCCACAGATAACTGTAGAACTATTCCAGGAGAGAGTGACACAAATAAAAAGGCTTGTAGTCAGACAGAGGGTAGCTAAGACTTCTCAAACGAGTCAGAAAGTTGGTAATTTTTAATAGTATGTAACCTCTTTCTGTTTCCCTCACAAAATAAGCCTTAATTTTGTGCCTCGCATAGCATTTGATTCCCTATCAGTTGTGGGGACACTGAAACGAACTGAGCTCACCACAAACTGTAACTTGCTTTCTTGGACAATACCAGTTTGCAAAAGGGTCCAACTTGAATCATCACCTAGTCCCTTTCTCCAGAGATGCTGCCTGACCTGCTGAATTACTCCAGCATTTTGTGGTCTATCTTTGTGGTCTATATTTTATAAACCAGCATCTGCAGTTCCTTCATTCACAATACCTGACTTCTGATAGTCTTCTGCTACTTCCATTTCTGGATCAGTCTGAACACAAGAATTCATAGCTTAGTCGTTCCAAACACATCGTGGAGGAGAAATTAAACGGAAATGTATTGACAAATAGAAAGTAGCTTTAAATCTGGTGAATTCAAAAGATCATTATTGTGACATGAAAGGACTCAGCTCATGGCAGTCCTCAGAGTGATCTGTGATTAGAACAAACAGAAGAATATAGGAGCAGGAGCAGATCACCCGGCTTCTATAGCTTGCCCCACCATTCAATATGATCAGGCCAGATCCATCCAAAGGCTTACCTTCCCTTCTGAGCCAGTTCCCAGATCTTTCAAAAGTTATTTATCTCCACTTTAAATAGCCCAATAATCTGACCTCCACAATCCAGAACTTCACCATTCTCTGAGAAAATACCTCAGCTTTAAATGCCCCCATATCTCAGAACTACATCCCCTCATTCAAAAATCGCTGAGTAATGGAAACATCTCTACATCTCCCCTCCTGTTTTATGTTTCAATGAGATCACCCCTCCTTCTGCTAAACTTCAACTGATACTGAATCATATTTGTTCATAAGCCATAGTAGAAGTAGGCCATTCGGCCCATCAAATCTATTTTGCCAATTAAGTAATGCTTGATCTATCTTTCCCTCTCAAACCCATTCTCCTGCCTTCTCCCCATTACCCTTGACACCCTTACCAATCAAGTATCTGTCAATCTCCACCTTAAAAATACCCAATGACTTGGCCTCCACAGTTGTCTGTGACAATGAATTCCACAGATTCACCACCCTCAGGCTAAAGAAATTCCACCTTATTTATTTTCTAAATGTACGTTCTTTTATTCTGATGCTTTACGCCCCCTGGTTCTAGACTCTCCCACTAGAACTAGAAACATCCTCTCCACGTCTACTCTATCCAGGCCTTTTGTTAGCAGATCATGATAGGACAATTCTCTCAACCCAGGAACTAACATAGTTACCATATCTTGGACTACTTCCAATACTCCTTTACTAAATAAAAGAAATAAAACTGTACCCAGCACTCAGCACCATCCTACATAACTGTAACAGGCAAACAGAAAATATGTTACCTATTGGCAGTTCCCTTTCCATAATAAGCTTATGCAGGACAAGAAGATATTGACACCTTGCAGATGCTAATCCTGGATGTCATCTCTTGCCAGGTCTATCCTGGGACTCTTTTGAAAACTATTAGAAATAATGGGCTGAGGGAATGTGCTCGGTATTGCTTTACTCATTGCTACAGTTTGAAACATAATATTCACCTTCACACCAAAGAGAAATGTTAACTCTGTAAAATAATCATTAATCCATAACTCCATAACACACACCCAACAGCAACGACCTTTTAGTTGCACGTCAGCTACCATATCATTAATTTACCATGCACAGTTTTATTTATTAGTGGACTTATTTATAATGATAGTTTACTGAGAACAAAGGCAGGTTTGTATGGGAAAAAAATGCATCCGTTTGAAACTCGGATGTTACAGTAAAAATGGTGAAACAAATGTACACAATATATCTTAGAAATGCCGTTCGATATGTATATTTTTTAGAACTCTAATATAGTCTGCAACTGATATTCCCTCACAGTTTTTGGTTTAATGGTCACACGCTGGTGGAAATTAAAAAAAAGACACAAGCTCACAGCACTCTCCAAGGTCCCAGTGCACCAAATGTTGCATTCAGTGCAAAAGATCTGGCCTGCAATAACAGCATTCTACAGTCTCCGTACTATCAGTAAGTCATTCATAATACAAACAGCTATAATCTTACAAATCGCCAATAAATCGTGAAAAGTTAACATTCCCCAATTTAACCACAAAAAATGACAGGCATTGGCTCAACAATATGTTGCCTTTTAAGTTTAGTTTAAGTTTAGCTTAAGTTCATTTTAAAGACACTGCATGAAAACAGGCACTTCCGCCCACGGAGTCCATGCCGAACATTGATCACCTGTTCACATTAGTTCTATGTTATCCCAATTTCTCATTAACTCCTTACACTCTAGGGGAAATTTACAGAGGGCCAATCAATCTACAAACCCACACATCGTAGGGATGTGGGAGGAAACCGGAGCATCCGGTGGAAACCCATGTGGTCACAGGGAGATCGTGCAAACTCTGCACAGAGAGCACCCGAGGTCAGGATTTAATCCGGGTTTGTAGTGCTGTGAGGCAGCAGCTCTACCAGCTGTGCCACCTACTTTTTAAGCAAAAAATAAATTGCAATACATTGGATCCAAAATCACATGAAATAGTTCTCCATCAGTCAGTTTACAGAGTTGTGTTCAAGTCGTCTGAGGGACAACTAATCAACTCAATGCACTAAGTTAATTGATCTCATATCATCCATCCTCAATAAAATACTAACCTTTGCTGATATCTTGGTACTCCATCCATAATTGCCTCTGAACTGAGCGATTTGGAAACCAAATGATACAAGTCTCCTCAAATCCGTAGAGCGCCTCTTGAATGTAGTGATTGCCAAATTCCTCCAGCACAGAAGCAAAGTCATTCCTCAAAATGGCTCCATCCAATGAGTGGATGGCGTGACTGAATGCTAAAAAAGAAATAAAGCATACTTTTAAAAAACAAACTAGTTAAGACATGTCCAAAGTAGAAAACAATGATAAAGTTAACATAAATGACTGATAATTCATTCACAATAAATAACAATTAAAGTGGATGATACAGTGATGCAGTGGTAGAGCTGCTGCCTCACAGTGCCAGAGACCCAGGTTCAATCCTGACTATGGGTGCTGACTGCACAGAGTTTGTACATTATCCCCATCGCCGCATGGGTGTCTCCCAGATTCCACAGATGGTCTGGAGAAAGGTCTTGACCCAAAACGTAACCCATTCCTTCTCTCCAGAGATGCTGCCTGTCCTGCTGAGTTACTCCAGCTTGTTTTGTCTATCTTCAGTTTTAACAAGCATCTGCAGTTCCTTCCTATACAGAGTGATTGAGATGTTGAAGACTGGGACATTATGATGTAATGATACTTTGGTAGGGCTCATGCTTATTCCTGTCTCACTGTAATTACAGACAGGACCCGCAACAGATATAGAGTAGCAACAAGGAACTGCAGTTTCTGGTTTACACAAAAGGACAAAAGGGAAGTGGAGTAACTCAGCTGATCAGGCAACATCTCTGGCGAACGTTTTGCGTCGGAACCCTTCTTCAGACTGAATCCAACTTTTTGACAGATCTTAAAGCTTGGCTTGATTTGATTGATTGTGGCTATTAAGACAAAATAATTGGCTAATGCATGTTTTAAATTCATTCTGTTCAAATCTTCTCAATATTAAGTTTGAGTTGAGGTGACCTGAAAACTCCTACCACCTCCACGCATATGTTGAAAACCTTCCTCGACTATGAAGAAAACCGACTTCGACTCGAGCTGCGACAAAATAATTATCGATTTTTAAAACGGCAACCGATTTTTAGTCAAGGCTGGTTTTAATCATGATGAAAAAATAGCAGCAACCTAGATGAAGCCTCGACCACTGTGGAAACCACTTTTGACTATTAGGGAGAGTGACCAAAACCTCTGGTAATCTCATGGAAACCTTGGGTGGTGGGCAAGGTCTCCTCAGTGGGACAGGGGCTTAAATCTAGTCAATTTCATGTTTATTGGCATTGGTTTATTATTGTCATGTATGCCAAGATACAGTGAACAATTTTGTGTTTTATGCTATCCAGGCAAATAATACCATATATCTGATACTGCTAGAATATAGTGCAGAATACAGCGCTACAGCTATGGAGAAAGTGTATATAGACAAACATTGCCAAGGCCGCAACATGGTAGATTGGGAGTGGGAATTCATCCTCAGCATACGAGAGGTCTGTTCAAGAAGTCTGATAACAGTGGGGAAGACACTACTTAAATCTGTTTATATGTGCTTTCATGATTTTGTATCTTCTGCCTAATGGGAGAAGAAATAATAGATCCACCTGTAAAAAGCTGGCAATGCCTGCTTTTGTAATGATTTCATGATTCCATAGCCTGGTTGACCACATGGCCAGTTATGCTGACCTCAAGATACGCATCTCCTACCCGACACCTTCACCGGTCTCCAAGTCAACCCGCTCCTCACATTCACTCACAACAATCATCAATGTCTCCAGGGTGACCACATCATTATCTCCAGTCAGATGTCTCTCATCCCGCATAGCCAATTATCTCATCCTAACATCCCTTGGATGTTGAAGCTGAACTTTGACCAAAAGTACCTTGACTAATCCCCTAGCTCACCACTCAAAGTATGCCCTAAAGATTGAAAACCTGAGCCTTATAGCCAATTGCAACATTTCCCTGACTCCCAGAGTCCCAATCATTCCTAAGAGGTTTGGGTGTTTGTGCTCGACTAACTTCCCAAACCATAGTTGACCAGCATGGGATAATTATTTGTTGTGATTTCCATAATACCCCGCTCCCTTCCTACCAAATCCCACTCCAGCAACAGTGAAGTCATGACATCCATTTATTCTTGGGCCCTATTCTGATCTACAGAACCTTGAAACATTGTGGCATCCACCATAACCTTCCCTGCCTCACAAAGCCTTGTCAACTTAGAAGCCTGTATGGAGGACATACATTATTTTGATCACTTCTTCTGGAGCAATAACAGTCAAAAGCTAAACGTATTAACATTCAGGTTTAGCAAAGTGACTATTTTTTCCACAAAGACCTTACAACTTTTCTAAACTTCCCACTTCATTAAATTTAATTTTGCTTAATTGTGGCAATTTATGCTTCATCATTTCTAACTGTGCAGTATTTCTCAACAATAAACCAGCAATTTGAAATTTGCTTGCATATAATCCTAAATATTGCTACTCTGAAATACTCACTCAAGAGGTTAAGGCACCATTTCATTTCATCCAGTCTTAACAAAGGACTCGAAATGTGAGCTGACATATCAAAGTTTGGGCAATTCACACACAGTAGATAACTTGAACCCTACATTCTTTCCTCTGGCTTCACAATTTGCAACTCTTCAACCATCTGTCCTACGCCTTCTGCTTTAAACTCTGGCCTTTGTTCCAACCATCTAACAATGCCCCTTCCTCCCGTGTCCACCTATTACCTGCCACACTTTATCCTGCCTCTCCCTCCCCTTTCTCTCTACCCCCACCATCAATCTAAAGAAGGGACCCAGCCCGAACCATCACCTACCATCTTCTCCAGATATGATGCCTGACCCACTGTCACTCCAGATATGATGCCTGACCCACTGTCACACCACCATTTGAGTCCTTTTGTGCAATTCCTTGTTTCTACAACTGCTTCATGGGCCAAACGCATGCGCCACTCTACCACTGTGCCACCCTACCAAATCTTCTGCCAATGGGAATCATTTCTAACCACTTGGACCGAAGCCATCATCATAGTAAATGCCTCTGTCAGCTCCTCTCAAACTGCTCTGTTTCAAGAAGATCCGCTTTAACATCTCCAGCCCATCTACTGAACCGAGCTCACTCATTCATGAAATGATTCCAGTAAATCTTTTCAGCTGCTTCCCTGATGGGCCTGTTGCACTTAGGCGATTTTTCAGGCAATTTTTCAGGAGATTGCCGGCGACTGTCAAGTCGCCTGAAAAACCGGCAACTGGAATGACGACTGTCAGAGTGGAACACACGCACACACACACACAAACACATCACTTCCTTCACCAGACCGTTATGCAGGCGGGGGACAGGGCAAGCGGGGAGAGTGCCATCTGACTGAAATTCACACGGTGCAAAGTCAATACAGACACACACCGCGATGAATAGGAAGGTTGGCGTAATTAAGATGTTAAGCACAGTGTACGATAAGTCCTTTAAAAGAAGGGGGGAGTGGGGGGGAGAGAGGGGAGAAGGAGGTAGAAGGAGTGGAGACAACTTTTAAGAAGCCAGAGAGACACGGCTGTGAAGCTCTGCGGACATTAACATTACAGTCGGTTCCGAAAACTGCTGTTTACCTTTTTTTTTCCCAGTGAGCCAACGAAATTCACCGGTCGGCAACGGCTACAACCTACAAGAAACTTTGACTGCTTGGCAACCCACTAGGACCTCCTGGCAACCCATCTACGGCACGAGAATTCTCGCTACTCTCCATGGCGGCTTCATTCTAGTCGCCACTAATTTTTCAACACAAAATGCGGGAATTCCTCATGACCATGAAGGCGACTATCCAGCAACCACCAGCGACGATGAAGGCGACGGCAGAGTCTCCTGCTGTCGTCTAAAAAGTTGCCTGTGGGAAAGGCCCATAATGGTCGAGGGGGAGAGGTAAAGCGACCAATGTAGCATTTCCTGCTGTTGCAAGGGAAAGTACCAGGGGATGAGGGGTGGTTTGGGTGGTAAAGTACACTTGTCGCTTTACCTCCCCCCTTGACTCCATCCAAGGATCCAAGCAGTCTTTCCAGGTTGCAGCTCCTCCAACCTCATCTATTGTATCCGCTGTTCCAGGTGTCAACTGCTCTACATCGGGTGAGACCAAACGCAGGCTTGGCAATCGCTTCGCCCAACACCTCCACTCAGTTTGCAATAACCAACCTGATCTCCCGGTGGCTCAGCACTTCAACTCCCTCTCCCATTCCGAATCCAACCTTTCTGTCCTGGGTCTCCTCCATGGCCAGAGTGAGTCCCACCGCAAATTGGAGGAGCAGCACCTCATATTTCACTTGGATAGTTTACACCCCAGCAGTATGAACATTGACTTCTCCAATTTCAGGTAGTCCCTGCTTTCTCCCTCCTTCCCTTCCCAGGAAGGACTACCTGAAATTAGAGAATAGCCTACTGTCTCCGCCCCTTCCTTTCTTCCCCCCCCCCGACATCAGACTGAAGAAGAGTCTTGACCCAAAACGTTGCCTATTCCTTCACTCCACAGATGCTGCCTCACCCGCTGAGTTTCTCCAGCATTTTTGTCAACCTATGATTTTTCCCAACCTATGATTTTTCCAGTATCTGCAGTTCTTTCTTAAACAATATTCCATTTGTGCTTTTCTTTCCAATAAAATTACTTATGTGTACAATCAGCTGCCGCAGTAGTTTCTGAGCTTGTGTGTTTAAATCAGTTGTCCACATCTCTGACTTCTGGTCATATATCTTGCACCAAACATTGTACCCTTTATCCTTTATCTGTACTCCCTGGACAACTTGATTGTAATCATGTAGTCTTTTTGCTGACTAGATAACATGTAACAAAAAAGCTTTTCACTGTCGGTCGGTACACATGACAATCATAAACTAAATTAAATGTAAACTTCACTAATGGTCCAAGAACAATGGATTGCAGTTAGTCGTTGACACAGACTCAGCATGAACTCGATTCCTGATCTAGACTTATGAGTATTTAGTGTACATGCTTAAAATAACAGCATTTGTTTAATACATTATATCAAGTTGCAAGTTCCTTTCTTTGAATCATCCAACCAAAGTCAAACACATGAAAGGATTAGCATGGAGTCATGAGAATAAAACAGGGGTAAATTATACTTTTAAGAAACTGAACCCATTTGGAAATAGTGCTCATGGCCTTTCATGGTGTTTGTACTGCTTGCCTTAGCAAAATTAATAAAGATTGAACTGATAGAAGAAAGCATGCTTATCACCCTAATGTATTATACATAGCAATTATGCCAACATTACATTTCTGTGATGTTGTTACAACTACACTTGGAGATCTTGGATCATAGAGTCTTTGTGCCCCTGGCACAAATCTCTAAGGGATTCTCTAAGTAACTTTAAGATACTTACAATCTTTTGTTCTATCTTATCTTTAAAAACTGTTTGTACCTTAAATACTGATGGTGTCATCTGGTTAAAGCACTGTGGGGAAGCTGAATGAGAATTGGGAAAGAAACAATATTATCTGTCAGTTGATGCCACAACTATCTCAGAGCCAGATGGTAATTATATATAGTTTCTGAGGAGTTAACTAGAAACTAGAGTTAAATTATGCCACTAAATGAAAATATTTACATAAAAGTTAGATTTAGGAGCTTGGTCCGAAACTTGCATTGTCATCTCAAGGGAACCCAACTGTTCCCTGTGCCAACCTAATGCTAGTTAAATACTTTTCTGCAATATCTCACATTAATCCCTCACCTCAGCACAGACAATGGACCCTGAGCCAGCTGCGAAGCAAACACAGATGACTGAAGTGCATGTCCGTGGTGCAAATCACCTCGACTGAAAACAGGTCAACATCAAAGCATGGGACTTTCCAGTCACCTGGTTCTTGATCAAGTGTACAAACAACAACATTGCTTGTCTCAAGATCAAAGTGTTTCCTGGTCAATAACCTGAGAGAATGCTTCCAAATAAACCCGCCCAAAAAGACCCGGTGGGTCACCAGCGGAACGTCCCGCCCGGCAGAAAGACATGGTGGGTCACATGGCAGAACGCAGAAAGATCCGGCGGGCAGCGCCCTGTAGGTGGGGAAGCCGCCAAGCCAGGCCCTGGCTTACTCCCCCAGAAACCAGAGAACCAAAAAGGAAGGAGCTGGCAATGACGGTCCCAAAGAGGAAGGCCGGAAGTTAACCGAGGCTGTACCTTCCTGGCTCTCAAGGTCAGCTGCGGGAGGTGCCCCAGGGACACAAAGGTGACTGGGCGAGCAGAGGGACATTGGTTCATGAATGGACCCTGCAACAGCCTGGGGCTCGCCTGGTTAGGGTGCCACTCCATAAGACCTTGTGCGCGGAGCAGACTTTAGATACAGCGAAGTTTGGCAAACTGAATAACGATTTCACTTTGTTTTTCACGTGACTATAAAGCATCATTGAACCATTAAATAATTGAATTGACTGTTGAGTCTGTTGGTACAGGTACGCAACACAGGATTGGGGAAGGAACAAAGTAAATGTAATTTATTCCTATTCATATGAATTAAATTATTTGGAATGAACTTAGAATGAATTCTACCACTTCGCCTCTCCCAGCCTTCATTCTGTTCTTTCCACTGTTTCCACCCTCTACTCATCGTTCCCGCCTCTCTACTTTCCCCGTTATGTGAGATATTGCAGGAAAGTATTTAACTAGCATTAGAAAATGGAGCAGCTGGGCTTGCACACTCTGAAGTTTAGAAGGGTTTGATCCTGAACTTGGATGCTGTCAGTGTGGAGTTTGCACATTTTCCCAGCGACTGCGTGTTTCCACCAGGTGTTACAGTTTCCTCCCACATCCCAAAGATGTACAGATTTGCTGGTTGATTGGCCTCTGTAAATCACCCCTAGAGTGTATGGAGTGGGTGTGAATGTGGCATAACATCGACCTAGTGTGAACAAGTGATCGACAGCTGACGTGGACTCAGTGAGCTAAAGAGCCTATTTCAAGCTGTAGCTCTAAACTAAACTAAAACCCCACCAGGGCTGATATCATCCTGGGAGCTGACTAGAAACTTATCAGGAACAGTCACATAAATCATGTGGTTGCAAGACATGGGCTTCTGTTTTATATTCTATGGCAAGTGTCTCAATTTTGATCTTTTGTAACCATGTAATGGCTCCAAAATAAAGTTAAAGCCAATTCCTCCAGGAGAAAAAAAGATTATGTTTAATAAAATGTACAGCCAGCAATATTTTCTTATGCTGCTTCAGAATGGAAATGCTTACTGATGCTCTCTCTTTATTACGAGGAATCAGATATAAGTTTCATAATATTTGTATGCAAAAGGAAATCAATTTGTTTGCTTATTGGTGTATTTTTAAGCAGTTCTTAAACATAACATATGAAATATGAGCAAGCCTCGTAGTGAGATTGTGTGTGGACTTTTACATCCACTTGACTTTCTATCCTATCCTGCCCTTATGTCTGCTGCTTTCCCAAGTGAACCAGAACCTATTGATCTCAGCCTTCTATATATTTGATGACTGAGCATCAACTGCCTTCTGGGATTGGGAATTTGGAGACCAAATTAAGGAATCAGTCCGAAGAAGGGTCCCGACCCAAAACGTTGCCTGTCCATCCGTCATTGTGAAGAGGGGTCTCGGCCTGAAAGGTCACCTAGCCATGTTCTCCAGAGATGCTGCCTGGCTCGCTGAGTTACTCCAGCAATTTGTGCTTTGGAGAAGAAATCTCATCCTCTTCACAGTATTTTAAAAAGCCGATGATTTCCTTTATGTTTGTCTCTAGTTCTGGATTCGAGTGCCTTGATCAGAACATTCATTATTTGATGTGAACAGAAGACACTTTTCTCAGGGTAAGCTCTGCACAAAATTTTACAATGACAAGCAAATCAGTGTTTTTGCAGCTAAATTGTGAGATGTTATCCGCGGTGCATTTTTGCATTTAACCTGCTGTTTACTGCAAGAACGCCTGGCAAAGCAATGCAAAGGGGCAAGAGAATGTAAAAGATTTAACAACAATAATGTAGATATATTTGGCTTGATGGAATGGTTATGATGTGCATGGATTACAAAATGCTGTGTGACATTACAGACAAGTACTTCACAGTAATGGTGCATCATTCCCCCTCACCATTAGTGCATCTATTTACGTGGCATTTCATATTACTTTATGCATGGCACCCACAGATTACGAAAAGAGGTTCATAGTGTACATTTTAATGTTGGGACCAATACATGTGGGATTGAGCTGCACTCAATTTTCAATTTCAAATGAAGGTCAGACAACACATTTCCTCTCGGTTGCCAACTAAGTACATCTTATGCCTTCAGCTATCTTTATTTTTTTTTGTTAATTCCCGAGTCTCTTTCCACTTTTACTTTCCGGCTTATGCTCCAGTAAAAATGCTCATAAGAATAAATCATAAATCCTGATACTTTATGGAATGATGTGATAATCATACAGTCTCTTCATGTGGTTTGCCTTAATGTGCCATTATTCTGCTACTAGCAGTTTGACAGCTCATTAAGTCTTCTCTTAAAGCCTTAGGCCTAAATAAAACTGAACCAAAGACAGGAAGCAGCTAAAACTATTACCTCAGAACCGAAAGGAAGATTATGAACATAAATCATTGCTCTTAATTGGTAAAAAGGTGAATATTTTCAGGAATACCTATGCGACAACAATTCTCTATCATACTGTTGTTTGAGTTATAATCTAACATACCATTCAAGGTAGTAACTAGGAATTGCTGATGCTGGTTTACACAAAGGGAAACAAAGCACTGGACTAACTCAGTGGGTAATGCAACTAGCACCTCTGGGGAATATGGATCGGTGATGTTTTGGGTTGGGGCCACTCCCGAGCTTGTGATCCTTGGTGGGGTCTAGGTTAGCGACAAAACGTTTATTGAAGGTGTGGGTCCAACAGAGAATGAAGTAAAATTGGGTCCATTGCAGGTCTGGGTGATTCAGGCTGCAGAAGAGTCAGAGCAAGGACCTGCTGGTGCAGGCATATGGAGGAGAGTGTAGATCACACAATGCATATGTAGAACTGTTGGGAGAAGCAGTGCATCGGGTGCAGCTACTTGAAATCCAGGTTGGGTCTGAACTGGAAGGCCTGGAGCTGGAGCTGGAAACTGCATGGCACAAAATGGTGGCACAGGCAAGTGTTGAGGTAACACACGTGGCTGTGGTAGCGAGTCTGGGTCAGAACATGTCGTTGAGCAGGGGAGCAACATAAATCACAGAGGGGGAGCAGTGAAAGAAGGTCCCACAGAACTCCCGTCAGAGAGAGGAGAACTTCATCAAAGTAGTTTAGTATATTGTCATGTGTTCCAAGGTACAGTAAAATAGCATTTGTTGTAAGGTAGGCATGGATCAATTCTTGATGGATGCACAATGGTCAATGCAGGCAGGATGAGCTAAAGTTGATTTTGTCTGTGCTTTATGACACTCAGACTTTAATGCCAAAAGAGAATTATAAGACTTAGAGCTCTTATCAACCTTCAAGTAACTGGAAATGTGTGCACTCATACATGTTGTTGAAACATAAATATTTTATATTATTAAATCTTCCAGCATTAACTATGTTAGATCACAGATTAATATTAAGGAGAGTGCCCACATACATTTGATTTCTCATCCTCTAAAATAAGGGAAAGTTTAGTTTAGTTTATTGCCACATGTACTGAAGTACAGTGAAAAGCTTTATTTGCTATCCAGTCAGCAGAAAGACTATACATGATTACAATCAAGCTTTCCACAGTGTACAGAGTTAGGATAAAGGGAATAACGTAGACTGCAAGATAAAGTCCAGTAAAGTCTGATTAAAGATAGCTCAAAGGTCTTCAAAGATGTAGATGGTAGCTCAGGACTTATCTCCAGTTGTTGATAGGATGGTTCAATTGCCTTATGATAGCTGGGAAGAAAATGTCCCTGAATCTGGAGGTATGTATTTTCACACTGAAATCTACATTTTCTTAATGATTAAAATTATTGCCCTTTCCACAACGTGCCGAAGATCAACCATATAAGCAGTAAAATTATACTGAGGCTAAATGGTGGGTACAAGAGGCTTGTGGTTGAATGGAGATCATATTATTTCTGTGATTAAAGAGATTTTGTCACAGTTTTGCAAGGTTTGTTTTTTACATGTGGAAAGGCTAGTATGACAATAGGTATGTGTAGGTGGCTGTATGGGCTAAATGAATATAGGCTTTGCCAATATTTAAAAACAATAAGATAACATAATCTTGTACTTTCTGAATTGCTCTATAGGTGGCGTTATGTCTATTTAAAGAGCAGTTCAGAGATCTATCTATCTATCTACCTACCTATTTATCTATCTATCTATCTATAACTAAAACTCTGATCTTGTTATCTTCCGGTTTGACGGTCTTTCTATTTGCACAAAAACGGCTCATGATAGTGCTACGATTTTTCATCAGTTCACTCACTGTTCTCCTGTGCTGCGAGTCCACCAAGTTTTGTTCCAATCAGTTGAATGTCGTAAAATCATAAAAACTGCCTGTGCACAGATCGATCTCTTCTCCTGCCAGTCAGCAGCGCATGTATTAGTCTCTTCCCCTGTCACTCCCCGGGACGGTCCACCTCTTCCTGCGCCATCGCAACTTTACTGGAGCTGAGGATGGCCAGCGGAGGTTTCCAACTGCACTTTCGGAGGGACCCGAAGCAGCCCAGTCCCGCCCCAAGCACCCCACCCCAAGCAGCCCAGTGTCGGAGACCCTGCCAGCCCAACGTGGGAGACCCAGCCCAGCCCGGAGTCGGAGATGTCGCCAAATGGACAGCGGAAACTCTGATCCCGGCGGAGGAGAACGACCAGCGACCAGCACCCACCGTGAGTCCCCGCCAATTCCAGCCACTACACCTCTGGTCCCCCTCGCTGGCTCCTGTCTACTTGCAAGACAAGAATGAGTACCTTGTCCCTGCTCCCATGTCAGTCAAGATCAGCATTCAAAGAAGATCTTGACTCATATTTAACCTCTTCTGCAAATGTAGAACAATTGTTTCATTATTTTTTTGAAAAAGTACAATTAAACATTCATATCTCTAACAAATTTCAGGGACAGTTTTTTTTCCAGCTGTTAGCAGGCAACTGAACCATATTATCACCAATTTGAGAGTGGTTCTGACCTACCATCTACGCCATTGGAGATCTTTGAACTATCTTTAATCTGATGAGGGATTTCGTGAAGACCCCGGCAGCACGCATGCGCGACATTCTTCAAAGCAGCGGTGTGAAATCACAGATAACAACAATGACTGAAGATAGTAAGATTAAAGAAACTCGATATACCAGTTGACCTTATGATAGAGGGTCGGGAGCGGAGGGCACAAAATCCCTCATCGTAACTCCTCATAAAATAAGGATCAAACTTCAAACTGGTAAGTTCTCGTTTAATCTTACTATTTTACTTCGGAATCACGTGAATGATTTTGTGAAGATTTCAAAACTCTGTGATTCCATGCCCTGGACCATGTCCATGCTCACACACTGCCGTAATTACTGATGGAGGAGGTATATGTTAACGTATTTCAGACTTGAAACGAGCTGAAAAAGAATATCGTATTTATTAACATAAACAAAAAAAACCCTGAATTCGGGGAAAAACTTTTAGGGAACAGCACTTAAAACTGAATCCGCAAACATTGCGGGAGCGGCCACATGTTTGTTATAAAAACGCTGAAATGAACTTTCACTGGCCCAGCTCGCTGTTGCGAGGACATGATCCATGGGTACCTCCATGGTTCTCGCCACTGATGTGGATGCAGCCCTGGTAGAATGTCAAAGTCAAAGTCAAGTCAAAAGATTTATTGTTAAAGAAGGAACTGCAGATGCTGGAGAATCGAGGGTTAGACAAAAAGCTGGAGAAACTCAGCGGGTGCAGCAGCATCTAAGGAGCGAAGGAGATAGGCGACGTTTCGGGTCGAGACCCTTCTTCAGACTTCTTCAAGTCAAAAGATTTATTGTCATGTGTCCCTGATAGGACAATGGAATTCTTTCTTTGCATAGCACAACAGAACATAGTAGGCATGGACTACAATTATATACATAAATACACACATGAAGTAATAAATTAATAAAGTGCAAATAACAGATGGAGGGATATTAATGTTCATAGTTTTGTCCGAGCCACGTTTAATAGCCTGATGGCTGTGGGGAAGTAGCTATTCCTGAACCGTGTCGTTGCAGTCCTCAGGCTCCTGTACCTTCTACCCGAAGGTAGCAGGGAGATGAGTGTGTGGCCAACGTGGTGTGGGTCCTTGATGATGCTGCCAGTCTTTTTGAGGCAGCGACTGTGGTAGATCCCCTCCATGGGAGGAAGGCCAGAGCCGATGATGGACTGGGCAGTGTTTACTACTTTTTGTAGTCTTTTCCTCTCCAGGGCACTCAAGTTGCCAAACCAAGCCACGATGCAACCGGTCAGCAAGCTCTCTACTGTGCACCTGTAGAAGTTAGAGAGAATCCTCCTTGACAGACCAACTCTCCGTAATCTCAGGAAGTAGAGGTGCTGATGAGCTTCTTAATAATTGCATCTGTGTTCTCGATCCAGGAAAGATCTTCACAGATGTGCACGCCCAGCAATTTGAAACTCTTGACCCTTTCAACCATCGACCCGTTGATATAAACAGGACTGTGGGTCCCCATCCTACGCTCTCTAAAGTCTACAATCAGTTCCTTGGTTTTGCTGGTGTTGAGGGCCAGGTTGTTGTGCTGGTACCATATGGACAGTTGCTCGATCTCTCTTCTATACTCTGACTCATCCCCATCAGTGATACGTCCCATAACAGTAGTGTCGTCAGCGAACTTGATGATGGAGTTCGCACTATGACCAGCTACGCAGTCATGAGTATAGAGTGAGTACAGCAGGGGGCTGAGCACGCAGCCTTGAGGTGCTCCCTGCTGATTGTTATCGAGTCTGACACATTTCCACCAATACGAACAGACTGTGGTCTGTGAATGGTCTGCGGTCTGTTAAGATTTATAAATGTTAGTGTCTATACCTGCTGTACCCAATACCACCCTGAGCCACCAGGAGATAGTCTGCACCATCACCCTGCAATGTGGGTTTTTGTGGCTGATAAACAGACCCGTCTCCATTTTCCTGATGTTGTGTGTGACATTGATATAATGTCAGAGATAGGTGGCTATATAGAGTCGTTCATCAACGGGGTATGCTAGGAATTCCAATTTCAGACCAGTAGTTCCAGGCCTGTGGTATTTAAGTAACTCATCTATAAAGAAAGTCACTTTATTGGGGGTCGAGACCATTCTGTCCAGTTTTAGTTTATGTGGGGTCTGGACCCGTTGTGCTGTGATCAGTGCCATTAAGTGCCATCACCACTTTGAAGGCGAGTTTGTCCAGAGGTCCAGCTCCTGAGTAGGGACAACAAAACCCCAATATCCTAGGTAATATTATATCGTGGTCGGGGAGGGTTGGTATTGAATATACCCCCCATGAGTTTAGATACCAGTTGGTGAGATCCCACTCCAATGTTGAGATTCGATGACAGTGCACTCCTGGCACTGTTTATGGCACTGTAACTGAGGGCCTCATCAAAATGAAGGCCCGCGAGGAATTCCAGCATATTGGTGATCGTAGCAGAGTTGTAGGTGGTCTTGGTCTGACTACAGTGGGCCTCCCATTTCCTTATGTGGGTGAGGTACTGCTTTCTTGCGGACTCTCTGCACGATGCTGTTGATAGCCCGATTTCCAGTAATATCCTCTTCAGAACCTACAAGCCAACAGGTTCAGATGACCATGGCACGGATGACTTTCCCCTGTTATGGGATTGGTCACCAAATTCGGGCATTTAGTAACCTGTACCCATGGTTCTTTCATCATGTTGAGGACAACCGGATACCATGGTTGTGTGGGCCAGTCGGGTATTATCAGTATACCTGATGCAGAATTTAGTTGAATTTTCAGCAATATCCGACTGATGACCCAATGTAGCGAGAACGCGTATGGATTATTTATAATATGTACTTTGCAAGTAATTATTAATTTTTAAGGCAAAATTAAACTGGAAACAGCTCAAGCTATGCCTATCAGGAGAAATTATGGATAGAGTACGCCAGAGACAAACAAAGTTGCAAGCCTCAAAATTGAGAAAACTTCTGAATTCAGCATTGCAACCTTAGCCTTTCCATCACACCTTGATCATCCCTCCCTCATCCCGATCCACATCAGCTGGTAAATCTTTACTTTGTGTTCTTGCCTGTATGTACTCCCTGTGACTGCCTGGGTTTTATCCGTGTGCTCCGATTTCCTTCCACATTCCAAATACTGTACGTGTAGGTTTGTAGATTAATTTGCATCTGTAAACTGTCTCTAATCTGCAGGATGGAACTCCTGTATGGGGATTGCTGATTGGTGTGGACCCAGTGGGCCGAAGGCCCTGTTTCCACGCTATAGCTCTAAACTAAACAACACTGGCCTTTATCAGTCGGGGCATGGCGTATATAATTTGGCATGTTATGTTACATTTATAAAATACATTGATGAAGCTGTATTGTGTTCAGTTTTGACCCTCCTGCCATAGGAAGGAAGTTGTTAAAGACATAGATCAGATGGTCAAGTACTGATTGTTAGGAACTCATTTTATTAGGAACAAGGACAGAAGCATAATAATGAGAAACAATGAGAGAACAGTTTACTTAAAGTGCAAGTATTTCATCTTCTGCCCAAATGGTATTTGGCAGGTACCTGGATAGGAAAGGATTTATATCTTTTGACCAGAATAGGGGAATTGAGAACCAGAGAGCATAGGTTTAAGGTGGGGGGGGGGGACCTGAGTGCTAACCTTTTTAACCCTCAGGTTCGCATTAAAATTGAATTCCTCCCCCCCCTTAAACCTATGCTCTCTAGTTCTCAATTCCCCTATTCTGGTCAAAAGCTACGGTCAAAGGGCCTGTTTTCATGTTGTTTGACCGTGAACCTGGCCCCAAATCCCCTCAAGATGAGGTTGCATCTGCTGGAGCAGTCCGCGATTTTCTCAGCAAATGCGGAAAGTTCACGGCACAGTAGGATGCTGCACAACCTCACCAACTGTGGACATCAACCTTCTGGATGAAAATGGACTGAATCCTGCGGGCCTTGAGGCACAGTACGAGAAGCAGGATGACACATAGGAAGATGCAGAAGGTTGCAATGGGGTGCATTTCTCAGCCTTTTCACCCAGCACAGCAATGGAGAAATGCTTTGTTGGCAAGGGTTAGTATAGGCTGTCTGGTGTAGACGATCATCAAAGGAAGCCTACTAAACCATAGTCCTCCCATTGCAAACGAGGTGAACATCTCGACACTTAACATCAACACAGAACTTTAATAATAAGCCAGGAAAAGCAGATGGTCCATAAAATCCTCTCACATCCTGTAGTGCAGCTCCATCTGCACTAGTTACAACACATCAATCAATGAATCCCTGATCAATTTACTTCAAAAGATTTGTAGAAAGCATGATGGTTTATTTTGAGAGGGGCTGAATTTTAAAATGAGGCAGTATTTTAAACCTATATTGAAATGATTGGACAACACTTGAAGTGCTTAAGAAGCTGAAACAGGCCATTCAGCCCTTTGTGTCGACTTTGCCATCTTATGAGAACATGGCTTATTCACCTCCAGTGTAATGTACTAACTGGCAAATCCAAACTCCAAAAGATTCTTATCTAAATATCTATTGATCTCTGCCTTCACTTTACCCAATGACTGAGTTACCACAGCCCTCTCAGAACTCAATGACCCTCTGAGTGAAGAAGTGTCTTCCCATCCTTGTCTTGAATGTTTGTCCCTTTATTTCGATACTGTAACCTCAGGACCTAGATATTCCAGCCAGGAGTGGCATCAGGACGTTGCACCTACCCTATAACAAGACCCATAAGAAGCCCCTGTGCCCACATATGTTGGAGCTAGATGAGCAACTATTTCGTGCTTATCTACCCTCATGTTCTATGTTCCCTGTCCTTATCAATGATTTGTTCCTCCTCGTGGAAACAAACTACTGCAGATGCTGGTAAATATATAAAAGGACATAAAGTGCTGGAGTAACTCAGCAGGTCAGGCAGCATTTCTGGAGAACATGAATAGGTGACATTTTGTGTGGAGATCCTTCTTCAGATTTGTCGTTTCGGGTCAAGGCCCTCCTTCAGAATAAATGTTTCGGGTTGACAACCTTCTTCTGGCCCACCTAAAGGCGTAGGACTTTCTTTAGAAGCCTTTGCCTCCAAGTTAGCTCTGTTCTTATTTTTTCCGGATACGCATGGTTGGAGCACTTTCATGGTTTTGTTGCCTTTAAAAATTAATTATTACATGAACTATGCATTAGATTTCAAAAGTTTGCACTTGTTAGTATACTACCATAGCCAGAGTTACAGAGAGAGGCAGCATGGAAAAACTCACCAAATCCGCACGGGCCATTGACCATCCATTTAGACAAACACAGCAAAGCTAACACGTGTCTCATGCTTTATGCCTTCATAGTTTGTTTTCTTCAGTCACATAAATGAAAGAGAGTGGATGTCTGTGATCCAGCCTTCACTGGAAGCAGCTACTGTAAGTCATGTGAGTTACTGTACATGCAGAAGAAAGAGACTTAGAAGCCACAAGGCTGAAACGCCATATCACAAGATTTCATTTTTCTGACTGAGAATATATTATTTTTTCACAGCACCGGAGGCTGTCAGTGAAAAGAAGCGAGTTGTACCAGTTGTCAAAATCAAGCAAGTGACCTGTAGCTGATGGTTCAAACCAAGATAATGAAGTACGAATTTCCAGAAGGGGAATCTCTTTTAGACAGGTTTTACATTGATACAAAATGCAGGAGTAACTCAGTGGGGCAGGCAACATCCCTGGAGAAAAGGAATAGGTGATCTTTCGAGTCGAGACCCTTCATCACACTGAGAATTAAGGGGAGATGAAAACTAGAGTTACAGAAATGATACAGAACAAATCAGAGCCGGCTCTGGTGACTCAGGAAAGGTGGAGCCCACAATGGGCCATTGTTGGCGGTGCAAGAGCTGATAACGAAGGGATACGAACATTGAATCTAGCAAGGGGACTGGGGTGGTGAGGGATGGAGAGAGAGGGAATGCGAGGGTTACTTGAAAGTAGAGGTCAATATTCATACCACTGAGTTGTAAGCTGCCTAAGCAAAATATGAGGTGCTGTTCCTCCAATTTGCATTTGGCCGCACTCTGACAGTTGAGGAAGCCCAGCACAGAAAGGTTAGTATGGGATTGGGAAGGGGAGTTAAAATGTTTGGCAACAGGCAGATCATATAGACCAAAGCGGACTGAGCATAGTTGTTCAGCAAAACGATATAAAGTCTGCGCTTGTACTCGCCGATATATAGAGGTCCACACCAAGAACAACCGATAGAGTAGATGAGGTTGGAGGAGGTGCAGGTGAACCACTGCCTCACCTGAAAAGACTGTTGGGGTCTCTGGATGGAGTCAAGAGAGGAGGCATTACACTGTGTTGCTATAGTAGTAGGGGTTATCCTAACAATGCAGGTAGATGACACAGGTGCAACAGTGAAAACACAATTTCTTCTACTAACCATGGCAAGAGGGCACAATGGAGCAGCTGATAGAGCTGCTGACTCACAGCACCAGGGATACAGGTTCAATCCAAACCTTGGCTGCTGTCTGTGTGGAGTTTGCACATTCTCTGTGTGACCACTGGGTTTCCTCAGTGTGCTCTGGTTTCCTCCATCATCCCAAAGATGTGTGTGTTTGTAGGTTAATTGGCCTTTGTATATTGCCCCTAGTATGTCGGGAGTAGATGAGAAAGTGAGATAACAGAACTCATGTGAACAGGTACGATGGTTGGCATTGACTTGATGGGCCGAAGGGCGTGTTTCCATGCTGTATCAATGAATCAAAGAATAGAGTTCCATCCTATTTATCTTGCTTAATCAAAATTTCCGCCATCCACCTGATTCCAGGCATACTACACTTTATTTCTAGTCTAACTGCTGCCTGCCTTATACAAGGTTTTTTAAATATAACAACATTTTTCTCATTGAAATATCTGTTGACTATTTCCTACGTTTACCTTACTAAATTGTCCCACTTTTTCAGTTTGCAAGTCAGTTAATTCTTCTCGCCATCAGCTCCTCTTTCTATAATGGGAGGATATGTCCAAGACGTTATTTCTGGCTTCTATTTTATATTTCCTGCAATTTCTGACTCTTTTGTTTATATATCTCCTTATGCTAATGTCTATTTTCCTTCCTTCCTATCTAAACAATACCAAATTACAATTAAAATGTAGTTTGGATAATCCTACTCCCAGTGAAATAGACCCTGTATTGTTGTTCCAAATGCAAGGACATAACTGGTGTATCCAGAGATGCTGCCTGTCCCACTGACTCACTCCAGCATTTTGTGCCAATCTTCGTTGTAAACTAACATGTCCAGTTCCTTCCTACACAAAACCGGTTTTGTCGAGTCTGTTCAGTTTGATAAATAAAAACAGAAATGAAAATGTTATTAATTAGAATCATTTTCATCTTGAGTTATTGCGCGGTGAAATTGCTCCAAACGTGAAAAAAAAATCAATGAACTCAAAATTGTCTTTCCGGAATATTGAATTTGTAATGTAATTTATATTTCTCAGTTTAAACCTTTTGCCAGTAATTGCAGAATGAGTGTATTGCAATTGGTTTGGTTAACACACTTTATTTAAAATTATTTCAATCAACCAGAATTAGTAGGCATAGGACCAGAAATCATTTGTGGAAGATCTGAAATAACTCTCCTCAATACTCTAAAAACAAACCTCCACAGTCCACACAGACAATACTGCTTCAACAAACCTTTCCCACTGCAGTTTATCTTCAATGCATCTATTCTCATGAACATCTCTACCATCTCCCCAGGTACTTCTCCTGCAGTAACACCCGACCTTACACCTCCTCCCACACCTCCATCCAGGGATCCCAGCAGCCCTTCCAGGTGAGTGAGAGGTTCACATGCACCTCCTCCAACCTCTTCATCAAATGTTGTGCTCCTGATTTTGTCTCCTTTACATCGGCAAGACCAAGCTTAGATGAGTTGTACACTTGTGCTTGGTCCACCAGGGCCTGCTGGATCTCTCAGTTGCTAATCCTTTTAACTCCTCTTCAAATTTCCCAAATAGTCCTTTCTGATCCTGGGTCTCCTCCATTGCCAGAATGAGCCCACACAAAAACTAGAGCAACAGCACCTCATATTCTATTTGGATAACTTACAACCTAACAGTATAAAAAATGAATTTTCCAGTCTTAAGTGACACATCCCCTTCCCACTCTCTCTTTCCTGCGCTCCCCCAGTGTGTACCCATTTCGCTCACTCTATCACCTCTCTTCCCCTCTCCTCTGCCACCTATATAGGCTTCCATCTGGCTTTACATTTCACTCCTCTTCTCTTCTTATTTGACACCCTTTTGTCTCTTCATCATCTCTAGCTTTTTCTACCCACCTGTAATCAAAAACCATTCATCTGTATCTACTTATCATTTGCCAGGCTTTGTCCCACCCCACTGCTTTTCCAGCTTTCTCCCCCCACTACCAGGGGTAGAAAACCAGGGGGGGCCAGAGGGGGCACGTCCCCCACATGCTTTGAGAGGAGGGGGACGTGCCCCCCCCCCCCCCCCCCACGGGTGGCCAGAGATGTCCGCAGTCAAAAGCGAGCTGTATCCCCAGGCCCACAGCCAGCGCAGAGAAGCAGCGTTAAACCCAGCTCAGCTCTGCCTGTCCCGCCAGGTTAACCTGCCTGTGCTTACGGGAAATATGGCCGGCGCGGAGAAGCAGCGCTGGTATCTCATCAGTCCAGTCAGGGCTTGTAGGTTAACCCGGCGAGACAGGTAGAGTTGATTTGCATTTAGCGCTGGATTGAGCCTCTGCATGCGAGTGTGAGTGTCCGCATGCGCGCACGGCCGCCAAAAAATTGTGTCCCCCGGTCCCCTCCATATTTTGATAGCGAGTTCCATGCCTGCCTACTACAAATAGTCTAACCCAAAGCATTACCTATCCATTCTTGGCACAGGTGCTGCCTGACTGGCTGAGTTATTCCAACACTTTGTGTTTTTCCTCCAGATTCCACCATCTGCAGTTCTTTTTGGCTGAGATTTTGCATGTGTGCCTGTGCATGTGCATGTGATGTCAAGCTAAAGGCATAATCATTTCGTGCTAGTTCCGTCAAGACTTGAAAAAAAACATAACATTCCATTTCCCTGACTAGATTGTCATCCCTCAAAAAAACCTTCAATGTAATCCGATCACTCAGGCTTCAAGTTTCAATCATAAAAATGATTTGCCCCAATAAAGGTTGTAACACAGCATGTTCCAGTTGAAAAAAGCCCCCACTAATGCCATTACTCTGAGCATGACTTGTATATCTTCAATGAGGAGCTTTGCAGAATCATTTTGAAAATATAAACATGGACATCAATTTCAGTGCACTTTGCTAACCTGATATACTTATAGTGTGCATTTGGTATTGCATTACGAGACTGTAAGTAGTAAAATTGTAAACCCAGTCCTTATAATAAATGATTTTCATTTCCTTGGGCACAGAGCCAATCTCACTGTCATGCTTATTACATTTGATTTCTTGACACCAAGGAACTATTGCACCATAGATCAATGTAGTACAAAGTGGAAATATAAAGCAGCTTGATATTTGATAGCACAAACCTTAATATGCTCTTTCGGCTGAAATGATTCAAAATTTGTTCGGTATCATTGAAAACAAAAGCACTATCTGAAGGAAATAAATAACTACCCAAATAATGCATGGAAATGATCAGCAGTCATCCATGTGTATGATCGGGCAGGATGGCACAGTGGCGCAGCGATAGAGTTGCTGCCTTCCAGTGCCAGGCACTCGAGTTTGATACAGTGTGCTGTCTGTGTGGAGTTTGCATGCTTTCCCTGTAACTGTATAGGTTTTCTCCAGTTTTCTCCCAAATTCCAAAGATGGAGGTTTGCAGATTAATTGGATTTTGTAAATTGTACCTAGTGTGTAGGATGCAAAAGTAGAAGATAGCATTCGTGCACAAGTGATCAATGGTCAGCATGGACTAGATTTGCAGTTCTTTCCTTACCCAAGTGAAGTATTCCATTTCAGCCCATATCAGAGGGTAGTTGAGGTCTCTCTGCCTGCAGGCATGAACTGCTTCATTTTCTGTGGAGCTGCTAGTTGAATTGAACATTACGGAATAATCAGAGCACATCCTCCCTTCTGACCCTGAAGCTGAAGATGTTTGGGTCTTGAACGAAGACCCCCACCCCCAACAACTACTTTTGTTTTTGTTTTGTTTTGTTTTGCACTGAGTAGGAGCAGCTTTTAATCTTTTGTACATGTGTATAGTGACAATAAAAGGCATTCTGATTCTGATACAATCAAGTCACTGGGTATAATTTCTGGCTCCGACTAGTGGAATTGTGCTTTGGGTATATTCACACATATACCCGCAGCACATTGGCGCAGCAGTAGAGTTGATGCATTCCAACCCAGAGATCTGGATTCAATCCTGACCTTGGATACTGAATGTATGTACATTCTCCGTGTGACCACACAAGTTTTCTTCGGGTGTTCCAGTGTCCTCCCACATTCCAAAGGTGAGCAGGTTTGTAGGTTAATTGGCTTCGGCAAAAATTGTCCCTGGTGTGCAGGATAGAACTAATGTACGAGTGATCGCTGGTCAGTGTGGACTCAGGGGGCCGAAAAGCCCGTTTCCACGCTGTATCAAATTAAACTAAACATGACCTTCCCAGTGAAAAGTACTTGGAGCTGGGCAAACCCACTTACATTAGGCTGACACAGAAAGTGTTTACCTCCACCGACTGAGATAGAATCAAGCCATATGTTTCTGAAATGACAATGTAAAGAACCAATTAATTGAACCATTTTGTCTGAAGATAGACAGACCCAGACACTCGTTTCCCCTCAGAGTGGAAATGTACAACACTAGAGGGCATAGCTCTAAGGTGAGGGGTGCAAAGTTTAAAGTGTGGGCAGGTTTTTTTAACAGAGTGGTGGCTGGCAGGAATGTGATGGGGGCAGATGTGATAGCAGCATTTAGGAGGCTTTTAGATACAGTGCATTCAGAAAGTATTCAGAAAGTAAAAAAAAACATTAATCCATTTTAGAATAAGGCTGTAACGTAACAAAATGTGGAAAAAGTGAAGGGGTCTGAATAGTTTCTGAATGCACTGTAGGCACACGAATATACAGGGAAAAAATGCAAATGCATCGGCTCCTAGAATAAATTACAACTAAATTGATAATTATGTTAAATAATGCCTGCACATGCAAAGTCATCCATCTTTTTACTAATCTTTTTACTGACTCAATACACAAGTAGCCCGGTTAAATTATCGACTAACATGTTCAATTAAGTTTCTACAAAACAAATGTGATTGGTCAGTTATTTTTTTACCCAATGTCCACAATTTGAAGGGCACAATTTTAGTTTAACAGCCATGGTCACATTGTAAAATACATTGCCAACATTGCTTCAAAAACATTTAAAAAAAAACCTCAATGTCTTGATTATGAAGACGATTTTGATGACTTAAATCCCCCAATATGCAAGCCTAAAACCGAAGATCTGTTCAGACTTCCAATCCTCAAACAACTTTAAACAAATCACTATGAATAAAAGGATGCAAAGTGCTGGAGGGACTCAGTGGGTCAGGTAGCATCTCTGCAGATTATGGACAACTGACATTTCAGATTGAAGAAGATCTGCTCCTCTCTTCGATATTATCGGGATACCTTGAGGAGATTTCACAATGGAGCAGTCAAATGTAGAAACAAAGAACTGTAGATGCTGGTTTACCCAGGAAAGGCACAACACGCTGGAGTAACTCAGCGGGCCAGGCAGCATCTCTGGAGAACATGGATAGATAACGTTTTAAGAGAATCGGTCTGAAAAATAGTCTCTACCCAAAACATCACATATGCATGTTCTCCAGAGATGCTGAGTTACTCCAGCACTTTGTGTCCTGTTAATGCAAACCAGTATCTGCAGTTCCTTGTTTCTAGCAAGGATTTATTTAAAAGAGGAAAAGTCTGAAGGTTAGTGCATAATAACATAACATTTGTAATCTAATCCTTGAAAATTCCCTCTCAGCTATTTTCCACACATCAATTACCTTATTAACATAGCTTGGGTGAAATGTTATTAGCAGCGTGCAACGCTGTTAGTAGTATCACATCTATGTGATTGTGCTGGTAAATAGACCATTTTCATTGTCATTCTAAAATAACCCTTTTTAAACATAAAATCAATGTTTAATTTGATCTGCTCACAAGGTACTTTTTCTGCTCTTGTGAGTATGTTTGTCCATCTAGTTTCAATCATACTCTTCTGTTCGATGACAAATGTTACCAATTTTTTAAAAAAGGAAATAAAAAAACCTTGGAAATCCTTCAAAGCAATTCTGGTGACCGTCCATCCATTTGCCAAGAGTTCAAATCAATGCAAGCCTAAGATCTAAGATGAAAGGCCGTTGAGAATCCCATCCTCAAACAACTTTGAAGGGGTGGAAGATTGCAACCTTCACGTGGTCCACCCCGTTTCAACAAATACAATCAACCTGGCGTGCACAAACAGAAGATCAAACAGAACAAGTTGTCTTACAACTTTAGACTATGCACGCCATATGCAAGAACAAGAAGAATAAACAATTTTGAACAAATCACTATAAATGAAAGGACACAAAGTGTTGGAGTAACTTAGCAGGTCAGGCAGCATCTCAGGAATACCTGAATAGGTGGCGTTTCAGGTCGAGACCTTTCTTCAGAATGATTCTTCAATGTAGGCATATCAGGAAGAGGTTTTGCAGTGAACCAGTCAAAATGTAGAAACAAGGAACAACAGTTGCTGGGTTACCAAGGAAAGAGACAAAATGATGGAGTGAGCAGGTCAGGCAGCATTTTCACAGAACATGGACAGATGATGTTTTAAGAGAATCAGTCTTAAGAATGGTCCAGACCCAAAACATTACCAATCCATGCCTTCCAGAGATGCTGACTGACATGCTGAGTTACTCCAGGACTTTGTATCCTTTTATATTCTGTAGAATTATGATCCCTGGTCCCAAGATAGACAAAAATGCTGGAGGAACTCAGTGGGTGAGGCAGCATCTATTGCAAGAAGGAATTGGCGACGTTTTGGGTCGAGATCCTTCTTCAGACTGATAACACTAACAGTGCCACATGCTGCTAATAATTTTATCACATCCATGTGGTTGTGTTCGTAAATATACAATTTCCATTGTCCTTCTAAAATAAGCTTTTAACATAAAATCCAAGTTTTTGGACATGGATCAGTCTGAAGAAGGGTTTCGACCCAAAACCTATTCCTTCTCTCCATAGTTACTGCCTTACCCACTGAGTTCCTCCAACAGTTTTGTCTACCTTTGATTTTTCCTGCATCTGCAGTTCTTTCTAAAACATCCCTGGTCCCAAAGTGCTCTCCCACTTACACTCCAGTCACCCGTCCTGCCTTATTTTTCAAGAGAATGTGAAGTTTGGTCCCTTCATTAGAAGAGTCATCTACATGCTGATTGGGAAATATTGGGAAACATTTCCTGAACATATTTAACATCTGAAGAAGGGTCCCGACCCAAAACGTCACCTATCCATGTTCTATAGAGATGTTACCTGACCCGTTGAATTACTCCAGCACTGTATGTCCTTTGGTGTAACCAGCATTTGCACTTCATTTTAAATAAATGCTGGACCTGAAGAAGTGTCAGCAGTTTAAAGAGGAAAGGTCTGAGGGTTAGCACATATTAACACAACGTTTATGTGTAAATCCTTAAAATTGCCCCCTCTCAGCTATTTTTCGCGCCTCAATGACCTTATTTACATTAACATGTTTGAAACATTATTAGCAGCATGTGGCACTCTTAGTAGTATCACATCCATGTAGTTGTGTTGGTAAATATACCATTTCCATTGTCATCCTAAAATAAGCCTAAACTTTTAACACATTTTTGGACATGGATAAATCCATAAACAACTTCAGGGCTGCAAAAGAGGTTGCTGCCTGGTGGAATAACCTCAATAGTTCAATTGTTATTTTATCATTACATGTATCTAGTAATCATTACAGTGAAATGCTTTGCATACAATCCTATGTACTATGTTTACATTTCTGTTGTACTGCTGCAAGTAAGAATTTAATTGTTCTGTTTTTGGACATATGCCAATAAAACACTTAACTAATATCATACAATAGTAAGCACAATCAGATACATGTAAAAGTGTAATGGTTGTAGTGTAAGAAAAGTAGATTTCTACTGGAGCAATACACATTCACCACATTTCCAGTGCCATCTTGGACCTTTCAAATATCCATGACGTAAAAATATAGTCTTATCTTGCCCATGAAGCCCCGTTGACCTGGCAGCGGCACTGGATTGGTGTGAGGCCTCCCAATAACTTATTACTCTGTGTAGTGTGTTCATCTGACTTCTGAAAGGTACTTGATCTGACATCCCCTGGCTGCTGTAGGACCTCCAGTGGCCTAGTCCACTGTCACCTCGACCTGTTACAACCTCAAGGTGAAGAACTCGTGAAAAATAGGATCCAGACTCGAAACATTGTTTAGTTTTAGTTCAGAGATACAGCACGGAAATGGGCCCTTCTGCCCACCGAGTCCATGCTGATGAGCAATCACCCCATACACCAACGCTATCAGACACACAATTACCAAAGCCAATTAACCTACAAACGTGTATGTCTTTTGAGTGTGGAAGGAAACCAGAGCACCTGGAGAAAACCCACGCGGTCAGAGGGGGAACGTACAAACTCCGTATAAACTGCACCCATAATCAGGATCGAACTAGGGTCTCTGGCACTGTAAGGCCACAACTCTACCACTTCGTCACTGTACTGCCCTTGTCCATTCTCTCTGGATATGTGCTGCTTGAGTTCCTTCAGCATTTTGTGTTAATCTAAAGATCCCAACATCTCCAGTTCCTTGTGTTGCCTAGTGACCATTCCATTAAGGTAAACAGAAGCTTTCCTTTATATTGCCGTTTTGAACTGTGACCAAAGTTGCATGTCTTAGCTTTGAATCCACAGGCTGCTTAAATGTGATCTTTCTTTTGACAACTTAATCACTTGGATGTTTTGATGCAATTGTCGTAACTGATGAACATTGCAATGAACGCAAGAAGATGAGCAGACTCAGTTTCAATGTCTTGAATCTTGCTATGGCTCTTTTACTGTGAATAGGAGTTACACCATTAACTTGTGATGAGCAAAATGGATTAGTAACCACAAATGTCATTCCCAGTGACACAAGGACCTCATGCAGTTTCAAATGTCAATTTATTAATGCTCACAGCAGTGTATGAATTCAGCCATCTACCAACACTCGGACACATGGCCCACATGGACGTTAGACCAGCCTGGAAGCCTAGCTCGCCCTCTGTGGACCGAAGATCTGCACCGCGGAATGGGGACCCAAACGGAAGGCCCAGCTCGCACGCCCAGTATGAAATGAATCAGGCTGGGGACCGATAAGCAGACCGGATGGCGGGACGGAGCGCACTGGGTGGAGTGGGCCACTGGATGCCCTGCAACAGCCTGGGACCAGACACCATTCCAAGAGGCCTAGCTCATGAACTGAACATGGCCTGCAGCAGTGGAGCAGCGGTGGAGGACACCATGGCTGGACTTGGCTAGGTCAACCCTGAAACGCTGCCAGGCCAATGGGCCTTCATGGTCAAATCAAGAACCCTGCACTTACAACAACTGGGACTTCAAAATTGTGCCAAACTGGCGACTCTGTGTACTGTTTTTTATGGCTGCACAATATATTGTTTTGATTTCTCAAAATATCGCCTTCTCCATCAGTCTTTGTGAGATTGTCTTAAGAGAACACATCCACTCGTCCAATATATGAGCAGATTTGTGCTCAATCCATCACACATGCTGAAGATCCCGATATAGCCACTCAGGGAAGCCATGATATATCATTCCTATTCAGCAGCGTCAGAATCAATACTAGAGTCCAGTGGTAAGTCACATCCACTGCCTCTTATCACTGTGCACTCTTGCCATTCATTACATGCCATGGCTTTGGACAAACAATATACCTGACAAGTGGTCAGAGGAAAAAGAATGTGTTCCATGAAAAGTCATCTTGGTGCAATAAACTCACCTTAACTTGTCAAATGAGGGTCAGGCCTGTCTTTCAACAACACTGCACAAAAACTTACCTGAGATCCAGCACCTGTCACCAATTTATAATGTCTTTATAATATTCATGTTAGATCTGCTAATGATTGAGTATTTATATTTGGAGCATTCCATGCAGTTCTGGTCACCCCATTACAGGAAGGATGTTGAGGCTTTGGAGAGGTCGCAAGGAGGTTTATTGGAATGCTGCCTGGATTAGCAGGTTTCAACTACAAGGAGTTGGGCAAATTTGGATTATATTCTCTGGAATGTCAGAGGTTAAGGGGAGACTTGATAGAAGTATATAAAGTTATGGGAGGCATAGATAGGGTAGACAGTCAGAACCTTTTTTTCCAGGGTGCGAATGTTCAACACTACAGGGCACAGCTATAAGGTAAGGGGGGTGGATGGTTTAAATGGAGACGGGTGAGGTAAGTTTTTTTACACAGTGAGTCACTGGGGAGGTGGTGAAGGCAGATACAATAGTGGCTTTTAAGAAGCCATTAGATAGGCAAATGGGAGAGCAAGGAATAGAGGGGTATGGATCACGTACAAGCAGATGAGATAAGTTTATGTGCAGCACAAACATTTTGGGTGGAAGCACCCATTCCTACACTGTCCTATGTTCTATGTTTTGTTATGTTGCAACAAGTGCAGCTGCAACAAGTGCAGCATATCACAAGACGCACTTGCATTGGAATTGGTTTAACAAGATCAAAGCATGTTAACATTGATAGAAATAACAATAGTGAAGCTAAATGATCTGTAGTTCTCTGGACGTGAACATGACTTACTAAATATGGGAATCACATCAGTTGCCTTCTACTTCTCCTGCAAATATTGTGTTTATACATATTAGTTTTGTTTATTATTGTCATGTATCCCAAGTTTCAGTGAAAAGCTTTTGTTTGCATACTATCCAGACAAAAAATAAAACTACACATGAATACAATCAAGCCGTCCACAGTGCACAGCTAAAAGATAAAGGGTACAACATTTAGTGCAAGATTGAACATGAAGTCTGATTAAATATACTTCAAAGGTCTCCAATTAGGTAGATGGGAGGTTTGTCAATTTAGTGGCAGAGATAGTTCTGAACCTTGTCCGTTAAAATTAATTTAGTTTAGTTTAGAGATTCAGTGTGAAAACAGGCCCTTCGGCCCACTAAGTCCATGCCAACTAGCAATCACCCATACAATAGTTCTCTCCTACACACTGGGGACAATTTTACAATTGCTGAATTAACAAACCCAATTAGCCTATCCTACCCGATAGGGACAAGATCCAGAAGCAAATTAACCTACAAACCAGTGCATCTTTGGAGTGTGGGAGGAAACTGGAGCAACCGGAGGAAGCCCATGTGGTTACAGGGAGAACGTACAAACTCCATACAGACAGACAGCACCCGTAATCAGGATCAAATTCGGCTAACTGACGCTGTAATGCAGCAACTCTACCGCGGCGCCACCGTGCTGTTCTACTCCTGACAATGAAACCACAGGACTTAACAACTTTTCCTACAAATCTTTAGTTGGCCATAAACTGTTCTTTCTGCAAATGGCCAAAAAGGGTTGGAAGATTGAAAAATCCTTGGAAAAACATGAAGCTATTATTGAGTGGTGCAGCGAAATAAGCCAATCTGCTCCCCATGCCTTTGAAACAGATATCTAATTAATCCGCTCTCCTGGTCTTTCCCCGGGCCTTAAGATTTCTCCTTTTCAAGCATTAATCCAATTCCTTTTTGTAAATTATTAGTGGATCAGTTTCGAACGCTGTAATAAATTTCACAACTTTTTATATTTAGGAATGCATTTCATCATTATGGCATCATTAATGTTTCCCCTTGAATTCTCACATGAGGGTAAATGATTTGTAATGGAACATAGTATAGTGCAGCACCAGAACAGGCTACTTAGCCCACAATGCATTATGGGAGAAAAGCATAAAAAAAAGGGGCTTTGCCGATATTCAATGGAAGTATAATTCTTGTACTTTTTGGCAGCGCAGTAGCACAGCAGTGGAGTTGCTGCCTTACAATACCAGAGACCTGGGTTTGATCCTGACAATGAGTGCTATCTGTACAGAGTTTGTACGTTCGCCCTATGACCGCGTGGGTTTTCGTCGGGTGCTCCGGTTTCCTCCCACACTCTAAAGATGTACAGGTTTGTAGGTTAATTGCCTTCAGTAAATTTCAAATTGTCCCTAGTGTATAGGATAGTGCTAGTGTACGGGATGGTTGCTGGTCAGCGCAGGCTCGGCAGGCTGGAACTCCTGTTTCCACGCTGTACCTCTAAAGTTAAAAAAAATCACAAGTTCTGTACTGCTGTTTAGATCATGTGATGTGTTCATTTATATCCAGTGAAAAAGAATACCCACTCATTGTAGAATATAGAACAGTATAGCACAGGAACGGGACTCATTTGGCCCATGACATCTGGGCCTAACATAATGCCATGATAAACTAATCTCCTCTGCATGCATATCCATGTGCCTATTCAAAAGCCTCTTAAATGCCACTGTCGTATCTGATTACACCACTACCCCTGGCAATGCACTCCAGGCACTCAGCATCCTTTGTGTAAAAAATTTACCCCACATATCTCCTTTTAACTTTGCCTCCCTTACCTTAAAGCTATGTCCTTTTGTCTTTGACATTTATAACTCAGGAAAAAGGTTCTGACTGTCTACAGTGACTATTCAATCTATTACAGCCCTCGAGTTCGTTGGTTGCATTTGTCGTATTTTAAAAAAGACTTTCATCTTGGAGAAGTTTTGTAAGGCATTTGAACAATGTTTAATTTTTGACCAACCTCCCTCTACGGACTCGTGGTCTTTATTATGGATATGGTGATGAGGCGAGTTGGTTTATGGCTCACCAGCTGAAACGTCAATCCGTGTCACGGCTTATTCCTCACATAAGAGACATGCACCAAGACATAACAAGCAATCCAAAAGAAATAAACAATACTTTCACAGCCTTTTATTCTTCTCTTTACACCCCAGAATTCCCCTTGGATACTATGAATATGGAAACTTTCTTAGACGATTTGGAAATACCCACTCTGGAATTAGAAGACGCAGAGAATATCTAGACCAACCCCTTGGGCAGGAAGAGATTAATAATGCCATTATGGCAATGCAGAGTGGTAAAACCCCTGGCCCTGACGGCTACCCATTAGAATTTTATAAGAAATTTAAGGATAAGCTCACAAACATTTTAGAAATGTTTGAAGAATCTTTGGAAAAAGGTTCATTACCCCCCACTCTTTCACAGGCTTCTATTTCACTTCTTCTTAAAAAAAGACAAGGACCCAACTCAATGTGGATCATATCGCCCCATCTCACTTTTGAATGTAGATGTAAAAATTTTGGTGAAGGCGCTGGCTTGCCGTTTAGAATGCCAACTTCACAAAATAATCTCAGAAGATCAAACAGGTTTCATTAAAAATCGTCATTCCTTTTCTAATATCCGCCGATTGGCCAGCGTGGTCTATTCGCCCAGTGCTTCTGTTATCTCTTTGGACGTGGAGAAGGCATTCGATCGAGTGGAATGGCCATATTTGTTCAGAGTCTTGGAGAGATTTGGATTTGGCAAAATATTTGTAGCCTGGGTTAAGCTATTATATCATTCACCCTTAGCATGTGTACAGACCAATTATTTGCGATCTGATTATTTTCAATTAACACAGGGTACTCGTCAAGGCTGTCCATTGTCTCCGCTTCTTTTTGCGATTGCAAAATTTTTGTGCAATTTTTGTGAGCCCCTCTCTATTACACTTAGGTCAACTACATTATTCCAGGCATTAGGAGAGGAAACAGGGAACATCGTGTGTCTCTATATGCTGATGACCTCCTTCTTTATGTGAGCGACCCTATAGCCAGTAGCCCTGCAATTGTGTCTTTGTTGGATCAGTTTGGGACTTTTTCCGGCTATAAACTATACCTCCAAAAAAGCAAATGCTTTCCCATCAACTTAGCCCTACAGATCCAACAGGAAACCCTGCCCTTTCCCATATCTCAAGAAGGGTTCGTATATTTAGGAATACACATCACCCGCTTTTTCACATCGCTGTTTGCAGCTAACTACATGCCTCAAGTTAGCCAAATGAAGGCTGACTTTGAGAGATGGCGTAGTCTGCCACTCACTATGGCTGGGAGAGTGCAGTCAGTGAAGATGACTGTACTTCTCAGATTTCTTTACTTGTTCCAATGTTTGCCGGTTTTCCTACCCAAGTCATTTTTTAACTCAGTTAACCAATCTATAACCTCCTTTATATGGGGTAACAAGGTTCCAAGGGTCAATAAGTGCACTCTCCAAAGAGGTCGTGAAGTAGGTGGACTGGGCCTTCCTAGCTTTATTAATTATTACTGGGCATCCAATATCCAAAAGATATTATTCTGGCTCCACCGACCAGATACAGACTGGTGTCTGCTTGAATCACAATCCTGTTACTCCTCGTCTCTCCCAGCTTTAGTATATTCCTCCCTGCCATTGAAACCCTCTAGATTTACATCCAACCCTGTCGTACTATCAACCATCAACATTTTTAACCAATTTTGTTGCCATTATAAGCTTACATCAGCTACAGTTCTGGGTCCCATTCACAGAAACCATTTATTCCCCCCCTCTACACTTGACTCAACCTTTTGACAGTGGGGTATGAATGGTCTTATGTCCATTAAGGATTTATACACTAACAACATATTTGATAGTTTCGACTACCTACACAAAAAACATGGCCTCCCACATATTCATTTCTTTAAATATCTTCAGGTTCGCCACTTTGTCATGAACAAATGTCCTTCTTTTCCTAATCTCCCTCCTGTCACAATGTTGGATAAACTCACTCTTACCTTTGCAAATAAAGGATTGATCTCTGCAGTATTTTCTTGATTGATGTATTTAGAAGATCAAAACCTGAACAAAGTTAAAGCTAGGTGGGAGGATGTCCTTGGTATGGATCTGTCTGAGGAATGCTGGACAGAAGCGCTGAAAAAAGTCCACTCCTCGTCATCATGTGCTAGATTGGGGCTCATACAATTTAAAGTTTCACACAGAGTTCATTTAAGCAAAACCAGGCTTGCTAACATATATCCAGGGACGGACGCTGGCTGTGACAGGTGCTCGTTCTCTCCAGCCAATCTAGCTCATGCATTCTGGTCTTGCCACAAACTAGTTAACTACTGGGCAGTGGTTTTTAAAACCATCAGTGAAGTCCTTGGGATGACAATGAGACCTTGCCAGCTTGTAGCTGTATTTGGTGTAACAGATAAAATCTTGAGTTTAAATACAACCCAGTCTGATATCATTACATTTACATCACTTTTGGCCCGTAGGAGAATCTTGCTGGTCTGGAAATCTACCACTCTTCCATCTGCCGCTGCTTGGCTGGAAGACGTCATGTTGTTTTTAAGGTTAGAAAAGATTAAATTCACATTGAGGGGGTCTGTGAAAAAGTTTTATTTGAAATGGGAACCCTTTTTATCATACTTTGAGGGTCTAAAGGAACTACCTATTGACTGAAGGCACTTGAAATTAAGTGGGGATCTGCCTTTATTCTGTTTTGTTACTTTATTATTGTTAAAAAGCGCATTTGATTTTGTGATATTTGGATTGTGAAAAAATAAGCTGCCAAGGGATGTTTAGGGAGGGTTGGTTAGGGTTATTTTGTTTATATTATTATTATTATTATTTATAAAACACAAAATGGAGGAAAATGTAATGCCATACATCAGATGTACTGTGAATTTATTCATTCATTTTTTTTCCCTCCAATAAAAAACTATTAATTTAAAAAAAAACAAAGTTTGCTGCCTGGCCTGCTGAGTTTGCGATTATCAGAGTCTATTGGTGGATTTGAAAAGCATACACACATGATAACATGATCAGAATTGTCCAAGGCATTTAAATTTTACAAAACACTGCAGATCATGTTGGGCACCTCACTATGGGTGCAACTTTTAAGTTGCAGAAAAACGTACAGCGCAAATTCACTGGGACATTGAGAAGGATTGCATATGATAGCTCATTGTTAATTGGGGAAATACACCAAGCACGAATGTCACAACCCAGATTAATAAAAGATAAAAGGTTGATCCTGCTGCTTGTTTGAAAGCAGAGCACCAGATATGGAAACTTATTTTCGTGAACAAAGTTTGCAAAATAATAATCCTTCTTTGAATTGGCATTAAATTCCACAATTTTGGGTACTTGCAACTATTTAATTGAATAGGTGGATAAGATGACCTGACATCTTTTGATTTTTCTAACTTAATCAAATTGAAGTATTTTGCAATTTTTTTAAATGTGCTTGATAAATCGAGAGTAAAGCAATTGCCTTTTTTAAAATCCATTTGAATGCAGAATGAAAAGAATATGGCAGAGATTTTCCACTTCTGACCCCAACCATTCTTTAATTTAACATAAATGTGGCAACCAATTTAATCCTCCTGTGCGTTTCCAGCATTTTGTGTTTTTATTAGTGCCAACAAAAGCCAGCCAGGGGCAAATTTAGTGTTGCGATTCATTGCTCATTTAGAACAGATTGTGATAACCCTTAGGAATTGGATCCAACCAGTTGCGCTACAATTGCATTAAATCTATTTGTAATGGTTGAAAATCAGGGTTATCAAGTGGAAAGGCAGTAAAACTCTCAACGAACATATAAAGATTAAAGAAAAACACACTGAATTGATGTTCTATTTGCAAATGAAATTTGGGCTTCTGTAAACTTGTCAGCCCATCAGACAAAAACACAAACATTAACACAAAGCTCAGAAGAAAATCATTATCTTGATTAGTACAGGTGTCAGAGGTTATGGAGAGTAGAATGGGGTTAGGAGGGAGAGAACGATTAGCCATGGTTGAATGGTGGAATAGATTCGGTGGCTGAATGGTTTAATTCACTTCAGAGTATAGAAGTGAGATCGACCTATTGACCAGTATAATAACCCATCTCCCAACACCAGCAAAACCAAGGAAGTGATTGCGGACTTTGGAAAGGGTAGGATGGAAACCCACAGTCCCATTTATATCAACCGGTCAATGGTGGAAAGGGTCAAGAGTTTCAAATTCCTGGGCTTGCATATCTCTGAAGATCTCTCCTGGTTCCAGAACACTGGAACCAGCAATTATAAAGAAAGCACATCAGCGCCTCTAATTCCTGCACAGTAGAGAGCATGCTGACCCGTTGCATCGTGGCTTGGATCTGCAACCCGAGCGCCCAGGAGTGGAAAAGACTGCAAAAAGTTGTAAACACTGCCCAGTCCATCATCGGCTCTGACCTCCCTACCATCGAGGGGATCTATTGCAGTCGCTGCCTCAAAAGGGCTGACAGCATCATCAAGGACCCACACCACCATCTATCCGCTGCCTTCAGGTAGAAGGTAGAGGAGCTAGAAATCTGTAACATCCAGGTTCAGGAACAGCTCTTCCCCACAACCATCAGACTATTAAACTCAACAGGGATGAGAGGGAGGGAGGGAGGGAGGGAGGGTGGAGTGGGCGGGCGTGATGCCGAGTGAGGCTGCCGGTCAGGAATCCGTCATCAAGGCGGGCGTACGCAGGGTCTCGATGGCGATGGACAGGCCATTGACACGCCAGCTCTTTCACGCTGGCTGAAGGCAAAGATCGGCTGTTCCCTCGCTGCTTTTCGCCATGCACGGGAAGAGCCGATCTTTGGGTTGAGGCAACATGATAGAGCCGGGCCGGGGGAAACACACACGCTCAAACTCAGAGATTTTTTCCATTTCGCTAGACATTACACTTTTACATTCACTAATGCACTCCTCATTACATTTATAAATTTTTATGTACCCATTTAAAAATAAAATACTTTCTCCCCCCCCACCCCCACCCCACACTCACTCATTTTGTGGCCTCCTGCTGGCCAGCCACCATAACGGCTGCTGCCGCCCGGATCTCCTCCAAAAACGCCCCAATTTTTCTTCTTTCGTTGGCGATTTTCTTTGCTGCCGCCCAGCTCTCCTCTCCTCCCCGGCCCGGCTCTATCACGCTGCCTCAAGCCGAAGATCGGCTGTTCCCATAGATGGCGAAAAGCAGCGGGCGAACTGCCAATCTTTGGCTTGAGCCAACGTCACAGAGTCAGTGCCTCAACGACCTGTCGGCCCCCAGGCGCATCGAGGGCGTACGCAGCATCTCGACATCGGGACGCTGCGTACGATGTCGGGACGCTGCGTACGCCCGTCTTCACGGCAGACGCCTGGCCCGCAGCCTCGGCATCACGCTCGCCCACACCACCCCACCCCCCCCCCCCCCCCCCCCCCCCCCCCTCCCAACCTCACATGCGGGGACCAGACCCAACGGGTCTGCACTTAGTCTAGTTATCTATAATTCTTTGATACCCTCAGTCTAATAACCTTATCACATCTCCCTGATCAATGGCATAGGCCAGAAAACAATAGTCTAATCCTGAATATTGTATAATAGTATGAACAATGTTATCATATCTGAAGAAGGGTCTTGACCCAAAGCGTCACCTATCCATGTTCTCCAGAATTGCTGCCCGATCTGTTGAGTTGCTTTTGAGTATAATCATCCATTTGGATAACTTCTTTAACATGGAAATAAAACATCTTCATGAGTTGTTCCGGGGCATGATTTTAAAGATAACTGCTGCAGGAACAAAGCCCTCTTTTGTGTACCAGGATGTTGCTGCGTTACAGCGCTTGCAACGCCGGAGACCGGAGATCGATCATGACTACGGCTGCTGTTTGTACGTTCCCCCCGTGACCGTGTGGGTTTTCACCGTGATCTTGTTGCTTGTTGGAAGTTATCTCCCACATTCCAGAGAAAGAGGAAAATGGAAAACCACCAAACACTATTGAAATCTGGTGACAAAGACATTGATGACATTCTCTCCACTGTAGATGGGCCAACATTTGCAGGTGTCTGCTTGACAATCAATCAGAACAGGGTAATCAAAGTCTGTGTTTATTGAGATGAACCAAGCAAGGCATGGAGCCAAGGCAGATCCCAGGAGGAAACTGGGAGATAAACTATGAAATAAATGGACAAACCCTGTCAGTGTTAACAGACCCCCATCTGACTGAATGATCAATTGTGTATTCAGGATTCAGAAAATAATTTTAGAAAGGAAAATTAAATAAAACTGAAAATTGTAAATGGAATTGCAGTGGAGTAAATGACCATGGAGTAAATGGGTGAAGTGTGCCTCACATGCACTGCACCTGTTAAAGCTCTCAAATCTGCTGCCCCGGGCTATTGAAATTACCTGACAGCTCCAGCACAAGCCTGGCTGATGGCAAAGTCTAACTCCATGAACCAGAGATGAAAACAATTGCAGTGGAGCAAACGACCTTAAGAGTGCAAAAAACAACATAAACATATAGCTAGTACCCACGAGTCACTACGGTAAACTCACGGGCTACTACAGTATTACAACGAGTTTAAAAGTTTCAAATTTTTCCTTCAAGAGTAAATTTGATTCATGGAAATCTTTCAATATGTTGAAAAATTTTCACGAGTTAACACGTTTCCAGAGTACCTGCCGTTAGCGTTACCAGTCGCTAAGTTACGTCCACGAGTTTCGACATTCCCACTACATTAATTCTACGTGATTACCACATGTTTGCTTTGTTTTTAAACTCAGGATCACTCATGGGTGGACTCGCACCGTGAGACAGGGGTTTTACTATACAAGATTCCCAGTCTCCATGCTTCTTTGGGCCCATCCTGTGTTATTCTTGCAGGTGGCGCCATAACATAACTTAAGGGCCTGTCCCACTTACATGCGATTGCATGCGTCTGGCGCGACCAAACGTGGTAGCTTGAGGCGTACAGGCACTGTATGGCTGCGCAGGGCCGGCCCCACTTAGAAGCGCGGAGGCGTATGGAGTTGTGCGGGGCTGGTCCAGACATCGCGCGGCACACAACAAAAAGATTTTCACTGTACCTCGGTACATGTTACAATAATAAGCTAAAAAATACGAACCTAAAAAAGCCACTTGTTAAGAGAATTGTCTTTATTCCTTTGACACTCTCCTCTGGAAATTGGAGGCACTGACAGAGGTGCATCTGCACACATTTAAATTCCTTCCAGCTCATTACCCAAATGACCAGTTTCATGTCCGAGCCAAAAGAATGAGACACAACAGATTGAAGTATCCTCTGGGAGAAGCCTGATCCAAAACAATCTTAACCCCATGTTTCTCCGTCTCAAGAGAAGGCACTGAAACATGTGTACACCTTCAAACAGCAGTCGCTGGATTCAAAAAGGGAATTCCCAAGTGATTTTTTATTTTCTTTGCCAAGAGCCACTACGATGGTCCAATCATAGTAGTCGACTATATCAATGGGCTAAACACATGAAACATTGGACAAAATGTGTAGGATGGAACTCCCGAAACATCACATATTCCTTTTCTCCAATGATGCTGCCTGACCTGTTGAGTTACTCCAGCATTTTGAGTCCGATTTCCTTCTAAAGCATTGGACATCGAGAGACTTCCAAAATTTGCATTTTTCCCCAATGTCATGTCAGACGGTGTCTTCCCCACAGTTTTCAGCATGAGTGAGTTGCTGAGAGAGTGGAGTTTTATCAGAAACCTGAAGGCGTGCAATGTGTACAGAAAAATGACATATTTTTCTTTTTTTGTACCATGCTTGCAAATGACTTAATGAAACTGAATCCAAATGATGTACAGTAAATTTTGTTCTTCTTTCTTTCATGTTATATGTATTGCAGTGAGTGACAGACACCGTCAGAATTACTGCTCCATTTTCAGTCATAAATAGTTGAAACATAAGATTCGAGTTGAAATATGTAAGATTGTTAAGGGCTTGGACACGCTAGAGGCAGGAAACATGTTCCCTACGTTGGGGGGAGTCCAGAACCAGGGGCCATAGTTTAAGAATAAGGAGTACGCCATTTAGAATGGAAACGAGGAAACACTTTTTCTCACAGAGTGGCGAGTCCGTGGAATTCTCTGCCTCAGAGGGCGGTGGAGGCAGGTTCTCTGGATGCTTTCAAGAGAGAGCTAGATAGGACTTTTAAAAATAGAGTCGCGGGATACGGGGAGAAGGCAGGAACGGGGTACTGATTGGGGATGATCAGCCATGATCACATTGAATGGCAGTGCTGGCTCGAAGGGCCAAATGGCCTACTCCTGCACCTATTGTCTATTGTCTTAATATTCATGCCTTTTCTGGTGGAGTGCCCCCAAACACAGATGCACAATTTCTCCCGAGCTTGAGATAACTGTGGGTGCTCTTTACAACTCATTTAATCCATCTGAGTAGGCACATAATGAGTTGTTGAAACAGACTCAGTTGTAGCGTTAAGGGCAGATGGAATCATGATGGAGGAAAGGACCATACTTTTCATTGCAAACCAGAATGCTGGACTTTATTCAACAAAAAAAAACAATGGTTTTTGTAGCTGCAGATAAGCTTAAAAGCTACTAACCTTATACCTTTTGTATAATAGTTTTTTGGTGTATAGACTCCTTTGTACGAGAGCTGATAAAAAAGATTTGGTGTGTAATTAAATGACTACATTTATTTATTTTCCTTTATAGTCTGAAATAAAAATTCCATTCATCTGTGTTATAGGTTCAGGCATTGCAGGGGATTAACATTAATGGCTAATTTATAAATATTTAATTCAGTTCCTGAACTGCTTTTTTTCCTCATTATCGACCAAGTTAGCATACAGGAGAAAGAGCAGCACATAAAATTAATGCAGCACAAACAGACAAGAAAGAATTGAAAGGATAGTAGAATGACTTAAGAATGAGAAATGCATCACATTAATGATGCACCTACAATGTGTGCCATCGTTGAAAGGAATCCTCCAATTTGCTCACAAATCCATAAAACACAATAACACCAGATTATCTGACTTGGGTGATGCTGGTTGAGGGATTTTGTGTTAGTAGGGAACTCAGAAATTTGTCCTACTCCTTTAAGAACATTGCCACAAAATGTTTTACATGCACTCGATCAGGCCTTAATTAAACAGCCCTTTTACAAAATGGCATCTTCATCAGTACAGTGCTTCCTCTTTAATCCATCCCGT
Organism: Raja brachyura; assembly: GCA_963514005.1. The sequence goes on from OY740790.1 coordinate 28,597,105, forward strand.
GATTAGGTGGTCAACCCCCAATGTTCTGACAATCCAGATTTTGGAGAAAAGCAAACCGAGATAGTGCATAGGAGGAATGAAAGGTTGCCCAGGCATTGCTTTGGAAACATGGAAACAACAATGGGCAAATGGGTCCATTAAGTGCAGCGGTGAAGCTGCCTACCTGTGGAGAGTGCCCGTTGGTTGAGCTTCACATGGTATTGAGTTGACTTCAGCTTCCAGTGCTGCACCATGGGATATCCCGCCACTTCGCTGAAGTTCACCATTCCTGAAAAATAAAATTGACCACAAAAATAGTGTTAAAGGTTAGAGACACAAGGGACTACAGATGCTGGTTTACAAAGAAAGACACAAAGTGCTGGAGTAACTCAACATGTCAGACAGCATCCCTGGCCAACATGGACAGGCGATGTTCTGATTCAGGACCTTTCTTCAGATTGGAGGGGAACTTCTCCAAAGGCACACCTTGAAGAGATTTTGCAGTAGAGCAGTAAAATTGAGATACAAGGGTCCACAGATGCTGGTTTACAAAGAAAAGCACCAAGACTTGGAGTAACTCAGCAGATCAAACAGCATTTCTCGATAGATAATGTTGAGTCCTGACCTGAAACATTGCCTATCCATGTTCTCCACAGATGCTGCCCGGCCCGGTAGGATACTTTAGCACTTTGGGCCTTTATTTAGTGTTAAAGCTTGTTTGCAGACAGTGCATTAAAATATTTTGCATTCCATCATTATCAACAGCACCCTTGGACAATATTCTGTAGTGCAAAGAAAAAATGCCAATAGTTTTACTCAAAGGACAGCATGCTGACAACGTTACCAAACAGTATGTTTGGCCATACCAGAGACCAAAGAATGTCTAATAATTTAAGACCAGAATAGGTCCCTTCAGGGATGAGGGAAGTGCTTTCTTTCTTGGGGCCTTTGTAATAATCTTTTTTTTTTCTGGTGCTAGCTCACAAATTTACCCAGTTTAGAACATAGATGGTACAGCATCAGAACAAGCCTTTTGCCCCAGTGCTGCCCCAAACATGATGCAAGACAAACTTTTATCTGCCTGCACATCCCGAGCCCTCCATTCCCCTCATCTCCATATACCTATCCGTATGTTTCTTCAATGCCACCATCATATTTGACTCAACCACAACCATGGCAGCATATTCCAGGCACTCACCACTCTGTGTAAAAAAAACTTGCACTACTCTTCTTCAAACTTTTCCCCTCTCACCTTAAAGCTAAGCCCACTAATATTTGATTTTTGCATCCTAAGAAAAAGGTTTTGTCTACCATATCTATGCCTCCCATAATTTTATATGCTTCTATTAGATCTCCCCACAACCCAAAGAAAACTTTCCAAGTCTGTCCAACGTCTGTCCAGGTGGTAATACCCCCTAATCCCGGCATAATTCTGGTTAAAATAGAGACAAAGTGCTGGAGTAACTCAGCGGGTTAAGCAGCAACTCTGGTGAAAAAGGATGGGTAGAATTTCAGGTTGGAACCCTTCTGTGGACACTGAAGTTCTGGTAAACCTCTTCAGCACCCTTTCCAAACCTCCACATCCTTCCTGTAATGGGGTGACCAAAACTGCATTTAGTATTTGCCTCGTCTTATCTCCACTACTTTCCATGTTATCCAGTGAATGACATTTATAGATAAAGAATTTGAAGACATAATAATTACGTTGGTGAGAGAAAGCAGGCAGTGGAGGTGACTATGTGGGAGATGAGGACATGGACGGATAGAATGGAAGACCATAGACTAAAACATTTGAAGCTATTCTTTGAACGCTGGAATCCTATGAAGAAAATAAGAACCTCCATTGCATCCCTCAAATCATTCAAGAGCACCAACAAAACCAATTTGTCAAACAGATATACATCCACCGTCAAGAGTAAACAGTTTGAAGAAGATTACATTTGTGTTTTCTTACGTTGGAATTCAAATTGTATTATCAATGCTTCAATTGCATCCACTAGAGAACTGCACTTAGCTACAGGCATCAAATCAATGATAAAATATTAGCCTCAAAATGGGCGCTGTGAAAATTCATCAGAATGATGCAAATGAACACGTTGAAATTATGGGAAGCTGTAAGAATCCGTTGCATTTTCTCCCTGGATTTAGAAGGTTGGAATGTGATCTAATCAGAATGTCCGAATGATGGAGCTTCTCATGGGATAGATTTACAAAAATCTCTGATCAAGGAACCTTAAAATAAGCGAGTTTGGTATTCCAAAAAATGCAAGGAATCATGGGATTTGTCAAAGGTCATTCGCGATAAAGTAAAAACAAACGAAGCGCTGGCTGTATAAAAACTGCGTATACATTCTTGTCTTTATTCATAATTTGTGTCAAAATATATTTAATCTGAGGAATGGGGGTGCCAGGTAGCGGGAGAGCGGGGTGTAACAGTGAGAGAGTGTGGACAGATGGGAGTGGGAGATGGGGGGGGGGGGGGGGGGGGGGGGAGTGACTGGACCGGCAGAGAGACATTCTCGGCAGCTGAGCTGCTGCGCACACACAGACCAGTGGCTCATCCACAGCCAGGATCGAACCCTAGTCCCCAGCGCCGCAAACACTGCCGAACCATCACTGGTTGCTAGGACAGCTTGCAACTCAGCAGTATGAACATGGCAATATTGAGTTCTCTAAGTTTAAGTAATTTCTACATTTTTTCCCTTCCCTTTTCCCCCACCCTAGTCATTTTACCAGTTCCACATCTCTCCATATTGTATCCGTCTTGAGATCCCACCTTCCTTAGCCAATAATTGGCCTAGCAGCCCTGCCCGAGGACATTTGTGGCCATCCCCAATTGGTCCTGGTCTTTTCTTCCTCCACCCCCTACTTTCAGTCTGAAAAAGGATCCTGGCCTAAAATGTCACCCATCCCTTTTCTAAAGGGACGCTTCGTGACACTGAGTTACTCCAGCACTTTGTGTCCATCTATAGGAATGCCCGTGCGTTCCTTTGAAACTCTGGTCAACCTACCTACATCCTCAGTAGAGTTGGCAGAGTTAATCTGGCTGCAAGACAATGTTAGATATAGCTCTAGGACTACAAAATCAAGGGATATGGGGAGAAAGCAGCAACGGGGCACTGATTGTGGATGATCTGCCATGATCATATTGAATGACGGTGCTAACTCGAAGGGCCAGATGGCCTACTCCTGCACCTATTTTCTATATTAAAGCTCAGGGGAGACACAGGAACTTTAGATGCTGGTTTCCAAAAAAGAACACAAAGTGCTGGATTAAATCAACTGATCAGGCAGCATCTCTGGAGAATGTGGATGTCATGTTTCTTTCATACCTCTTCTATCCTTATCTCACACTTTTTGCCTTTTGATCTGGGTGGCACAATGGCGTAGTGGAAGAGTTGCTGCCTTGCAGCATCAAAGTTGCAGGTTCAATCATTATTATGGATGCTCTCTGAACAATGCTTGTACATTCTACCTGTGACCGCGTTGGTTTTCTCTGGGTGCTCCACATTCAAAAGATGTGTATGCTTGTAGGTTAATTGGTTTGTGCAAATTTACCTAGTGCAATTGTCCCCAGTATGTAGGATAGTACTAGTGTACGGGATGATTGTTGGTAAGCGTGGACTCGGTGAGCCGAGGAGCCCATTTTCATGCTGTATCACTAAACAAAACTAATCTCTGGCCTTTGTCCAACCATTTTGCAATGAAACCTCCCTCCCCAGCCAATATCCACCCATCACTTGCCAGGCTTTGCACTGTCCTCACCTCTTTTCCCAAGCTTTCTTCCCAACTTCCCTTGCCCACCACCCCCCCCCCCCCCCACCCCAAAATGTCACCTATCCATGTTCTCTAGAGATACTACTAGGCCTGCTGAGTAACTCCAACACTCTGTGTCGGTTCTTTATATCAAGCATACTTGAAGTTGAAAACCATATGGGCAGGCGATATTCAGTGGGGAGGTTTATCTCCGAAAACCCACACAACTGGACTTTATCCCAGTGTTTTGCATTGAGGCGTCTGAAAATCTAAAGGAGACAGTGATGCTAGAGATGATGATCTGAGCTGTATTCAGTCACTTATATACTTTTTGAAGTGAGGATCATCACACTTGAAAGACTCTGCATTGCTCTATTGCATGGTACTGGTAGAATCAGCAGGGCTTTGGAACAATAAAGAGCACACATTGCCAGGACACTGAAATGAAAGAGACTATGGTATTTGTTAGGAAGCTTTGTACTTGCACATCATGTATGCAGGTTACACAAACCGCTGTTGCTGAATGTAGGAGACAATGAAATGTTGAGAGCCAACAAGAAAACACGCGTGAGAAAATCTAATTATCCTGCTGCCCCATTTATAACCCATTAAACATTGTGCTGATTTTAAAACTAAGACTGTGCAAGGGTCATGAAACAGAACAGGCAACATCTCTGCACCACCCATTGGGAGGTTGCCAGGCACCTGCAAATGAACACATTTTGCAGAGATTATTGATTGAAGAGCACTCCTGGGTTAACGAGGGGAATCGCTGATGGACAGGCAAAATGGCTGTGATTTTACTACTTAGTTAAATAGGAGAACAATTTAATTGCTTTTATCCTTCATTTGATCCCATCCCAATCACCAGGGCAAAAGGTGTGTGAAACCCATTTGTCAAGAAATGTCACCTGGCAATCTGATGGCTGTATTGGTAATGGAGCTTGTATGACATGGAACAGAACCATTCAAATTCCACACAAGTATAAATACAATTTTGAAGACAAATGGGATTGTCTCAGTTGCAGTCAGCTCTTTGATCTTGTAGGGAAGGACATGAAATAATATTGAGAGTTCCTCCTGATCATTGTCCAATGTCTCCTGCCACGCAACATGTTTATACAAATGTGGCACGAGGATAGAAATTGGGTTATGTTTGTCCTTCCTTGTGCTTGGAGCTGAACAAACCACTTCACAAACACACCCTCAGTCTGAAGAAGGATCCAAATGTCACCAATCCATGTTCTCCAGAAATTGCTGCCTGATCCGTTCAGTTACTCCAGCACTTTGTGTCCTTTTGTATAAGCCAGCAATTGCAGTTTCTTATTTCTACACTTCTGCACACCCTGTGCGTCTCCTTGTGTTTCTAGAGTAATCCAGCGTGGAAACAGGCTTTTCAGACTAACTTATCCATACCGACCAATATGCCCCATCTACACTGGTCCCACCTGCCCACGTGTGGCCCAGATCCTTCTATCCTATCTATGAATCTGTTCAAATGCCTCTTAAACTTTTTGATAGTACCTGCCTCAACTACCCTCTCCTACATTTTCTTTGAACTGTCCAGACCCGGAGCAAAGGTGTATGTGAACATGCCCACACATCACTAAGGAGAGAAGAAATAAGAAAATAAAATTGAAATTTCAATTTCATTGAGTACAGTATGTCGCAAGTTCCTGAATCTAGCATTTGGAATCATTAACTACTTGATTTAACTCTTAGTTTGAGCATAGATTGGTCAAAGTCCATTGTTGAAACCACAGTAATCAGATTGAAAGACAGAAGAAATAATAATATTTGTGTGGAGTAGTTCTGGAAACATTGAGAGGCTTGAAGAGCAGGAGCAGGGCAACTATTCCAGACAGATGGGTTATATTGGAAGGTTTTTGTATATGATTCTACATGAGGTTTCAAGATCATGCATATAACAGATTTGTTTTGAGCAATGAACAGAATTGACACTGCTGCAAAAATATGCTAGCCTAACATGATCATCACAAGTTCATGTGAAAGGAGCAGATTTAGGCCATTCGGCCCATTCAATCATGGCTGATCTATCACTCCCTCCTAACTCTATTCTCCTGCCTTTTCCCCTTAAACCCTGCAATTACCATGTGGAGCTCCTCCTCCTCCTGCGCCCCCACCCTGCCCAATCTTTTCCTATAGCTCAGGCCATCAAGTCCTGGCAATGTTCTCAAAAAATCTTCTTTGCACTTTTTTAAGTTTAACAACACCCTTCCTCTAGCAGGATGACTAAAACTGCTCCAAATGCAGCCTAACCAACATTTCCTCTCATCCTTCTTCACTCTAAAGACTACAGTCAGTCTACTCAATCTTGCTTTGGAGTCTAAAGGGCCGGTATCACTTGGGCGTCATTTACGTGACAGGCTGGTATTGACCATCGCACGAAAATCGTCTAGCAGTACAAAGGTCATGCGTCAAGTTTTCTTGAGGGCCCTGCTTCTTTTGGGAGCCATTTGCGATGTCATTCGTACTTAGTCCGATCTCCGTGGCAAGGATTTTCTCAGTGAAAATCAAAGATACTATGGAGAATACGTTTAAAAACTACGCACACTTTATACCCGGGTGGTCACGTGGTGCGGTGCTCAAATGACGCACCGACTGTGTACGGGCACAGCATGGTTACGGACGTTGATGCATAATAAATTAGCATAGGCAATGTTAGTGCGTCACAGTGCTTAACCATACTTCACCACTCACTACACATACGTTGTCAGTACATCAGCGTACGCCATCAGTACGTCAGCGTGCGTAAGGGATACGTCACGCAGGTAGCGCGTGAGGATTTTTAGCACTGCAAAATCCTGGGGCACCGCGCATTACCACCTGTCACTGCATACGACACCATGCCTCATCCCGCGCCATGCGCTCGTCACGACAACCAATTTTTAGGATGTTGCGTAAATGGCGCGCAAATGACGCCCAGGCCCTTAAGGCATCATTCTGGAGATTTATCTCAGCAATATAAACTGCAGACACTCTGCAGGTCAGGTATTAATTTATGGAGATAAAAGGGGTTAATATTTCAGGTGACTGACTCTTTATACAATGGAATAATTAGCAGTCAAAGTTCAAAACCCCTGATTTGGTTAGTTTCAAGCTACACAATGTACTTGAAGGTTTGACTTTTGGGCATTTCCACATTGATTAATTGAAAGGTTCAGCATGAAACTAGGCTCTTCGGCGCACTGAACACCCATTTGATCACCCGTTCACGATAGTTCCATTTTATCCCACTTACACATCCCCTTCCTACACATTAGGGAAGTTTACAGAAGCCATTTAAACTGCAAACTTGGATGTCTTTTGGATGTGGGAGGAAACTGTAGTACTCAGAGAAAACCCATGCAGTGACAGGGAGAATGTGCAAAATCCACACAGGCAGCACCTTAGGCTAGGACCAAACCTGGGTCTCTGGCGCTGCAAGGCAGCAGCTCTACCAGCTGCGCCACTGTACCACCCCATTTAACACGAGAAAAAAAAGTTTACAATCCTTATTTTACATTCTTACAAAATCGATTGGTATTCAGAGAGCAAAAATTCAATATAAATAATAGCAAAGCAAGCCACATTTCACCACATCATATTTTGTTTTCATTTTAAATTGCATCGATTTGATTGCTTTTATGCTTCCATTCCCAAGCATTTTAGCAGAGATCAACGTGCAAAGATCAGTAGCCGAAAGATTCGGTTATGTCTTGATGCATTTCATGTGACAATAAATTGATGCAAGCACTGAACTGAAAGGACACCTGCAATTTGTCATAAGAAAGACTGTTCCTACTTTTGCACAGACGTGTTTATCATTCCACCAGTATAATGATCAACATGTACAAATTAAGTGGACACTTAAACAGACTGATAATGGAGAAGTTGCTTCACTTTAAAAGGAGATTACTTACGGTATAGTTGCCATCGGAAGGAAACTAAATCTTTCCAAGTTCGATTGAGTTGAATAAGTGTGGAAGGGCTTGCAATAAATCACCAGCTGCAAGAGCGACCCCCCCCCCCCCCAAAACTCGTTGGACAATCGTCAGCTGACCAACGACCTGAACGAGTTCTACTGCAAGTTCGATAGACAGAAACATAACCCCGGTACCCTCTCTTCCCCCCACTCACCACTTCACACCTACTTACAGCCTGACTCCAGTCTGCAAAGACTAGACCCTTCCCCAACCACCCCTCCCCACTCACCACCTCACACCTACTTACAGCCAGACTCCAGTCTGCAAAGACTGGGCCCTCGTCCACTACTCACCCCCTCCTCGCTGCCCAACAATAGAAATCGAGGAGGTAGAAAAGCTAATCAGGAGGCAGAAAAGCCGGAAATCTCCAGGACCGGCAACGTTTCCTCCTCCACCCTCAACTCTGCACCGAACTGGCATCAGTCTACACAGACATTTTCAACCAGTCCTGACAAACCTGCACTGTCCCCGTCTACTTCAAAGTCTCCACTATTGTTTCTGTACAGAGAAAGCCAAGGATTACTGGTCTTAATAACCTCTGTAATCATGAAGACCCTTGAAAGGGTTGTGCAGGCCCATCTGAAAAATATCACATGGACCCTCAGCAGTTGGCATACCGGGTCAATAGATCAGTGGATGACGCAGTCAACCTGGGCCTGCACTTCATCCTCCAGCACCTAGACCGCCAGGGGACATATGCAAGGATTTTGTTTGTGTATTTTAGCTCTGCATTCAACACCATTGTGCCAGAGCTACTACACTCCAAACTCTCCCAGTTGGCTGTACCTGAACCCCTCTGCCAGTTTCCTGACAGACAGGAAGCAGCATGCAAGGCTGGGAAAGCACATCTTGGACCTGCTGACCCTCAGCATAGGAGCACCGCAAGGCTGCATACTCTCCCTCTCCATTACTCTCTCTACACCAATGACTGCACCTCCACAGACTCCTCTGTCAAGCTTCTCAAGTTTGTTGGTGACACAACCCTGATTGGACTGATCCAGGATGGGGACAAATCTGCCTACAGACAGAACGTGACACAGCTGGCACCATCGCAACAACCTGGAGCTCAATGCTCTTAAGACAGTGGAATTGATTGTAGACTTTAGGAGTGCTCCCCCTCTCCTCCCCCCACTCACCATTAACAACACCACAGTCATTTAAGTTCCTTGGAACCATAATCTCCAGGGAGGCAACCATCGTCTCCACAGTCAAAAAGGCACATCAGAGGATGTACTTCCTAAAGCAGCTGAGAAAACACAATCTGCTACAGGCTATGATAGTTCAGTTTGATACAGCCATCACAGACTCCACCCTCACCTTCTCCATCATCTTCTTGTTTGGCTCAGCCACCAAGCACGACATTTGGAGGCTGCAGCACATCGTTCGATCAGCCGAGATGTTTGTTGGCTGCAACCTCTCCAGACTCCAGACTCTCTCCCCCCCCACCCATTGGCGAATTGTACACTGCAAGGGCCAGGAAGCGAGCAGGTAAGATCATCTCTCACCCTGGCCACAAACTCTTTGAAATACTTCCTTCTGCAAGGTTACTCCGGACTGTCAAAGCTGCCACAGCCAGACATAAAGAACTGTTTTTTTCCCCACAAGCAGTAGTTCTACTCAACATCCAAAAGTCTGTAGCCTCCTTTTGCTCTGGTATTTTATTTTATTCTTCACATGTTCAAATTATCATGTTTTATTCTTAATTGGTTACTGTATATCATGTTGATACTTGCGAGCAAAGCACCAAGGCAAATTCCTTGTATGTGTACATATTTGGCAAATAAAATGTACTCAATTCAATTCAATTGCCAGCTCTAGATACAGCCCATCCCTTTTCCAGTTTTCTTCTTATTCCATCAGTTCCAAGAAGGGACTGGACTAGAAACCTGAACTGTTCATTCCCTCCACTGACACTGCCTGGCCCGTTGAGTTCCGCCAGCCCTTGCTTTTTGCTCAAGATTCCATCATCTATAGAATTGGTGAGTCTCCTCTCCTTAGTTGCCTTCCCTTTTTTAATGTATGCATAAAATGTGTTGAGATTTTCCTCAATCCTACTTGACAAGGTCATTTTATGTTCCCATTTGGATTTTTTGTTTCCTCTTTAACATCTCTCATGCTTTCTTATATTCCTTCAAGGCACTATCTGATCACAGCTTCCTAAACTTTACAACATGCTTCCTTTTTCTTTTCAACAAAAACTTGATAGAGTGGAAATGCAAATGTTTCCACAGGCAGGTAAGACCAGAACTAGGGCTGCAAATGTCAAGTAGTCACCGATCATTTTAACAGGGAATTCAGGAGAAATATCTTTACGCAGTAAGGCTTGAAAGAAAGAAAGGCTATGAGTAACACAGATCTCAGCAGAGGAATAGATCACAATAATTTTGGTCATCAAGTGAAAAGCATACAAGTCCCACCGCAAATATATTTTGTCAATGGAAATATACAGATGACAGAAAGAGAACATATTTTTATGTCAAACCCTTTAGCAGTTTGCATGAAGGCCTAAGGCTTTGCGCAACTAGCTGCCCTAAAGACTCTAAAACTTTGTCTTCGAAGTTACCAATTGGAATAAGGCAAATAACATTCCAATAATGGGATCATATCCATGTATGCATCATTAGATTACAAAGGGCAGGAAGCACACTACTCAGAGTTAACTGTGGGAGTCTACTAACTTGAGGCCAATGCTCTTAAGAGTTAGTCATTCAATTGTTCTTTGATCCACAGAATGTTGGGACACAAGAGAAAACCAGAGCAAATGGAGGAAAATCCCCCAGGGAAAATGTGCAAACTACACGTTTCGCACAGTCGTCGGGATCGAACCTGGGTTGCTTGAGATATGAGACTAACTCTACCAGCTATGCAGTTTGAAATATTTTGTATGTGTAGCAATGTTACAAAATTTTGAGATTTTAAAAATCAAGTCTGCAATTTATCCCATCAGATAAAGCATAAAAAGAAGTTTAATTTGACACCCAATTTACTTTCATATCTTCAGTATTAAGAAAGTTATGGCCATTTTCATACTCGGAAATGAGCATCTTGCTTCCCATTGCCTTTCAATTGACTTAACTCAAAAGCTGTGATCTGGAAAAGTTAAAAGTCCGTAACATTCTTAAAAATTAAGAGAACTCAATGAAATTTTCAGTTATTATAGATTGAAGCATTCTGAAACAAATATTAAACAATCTTACTTGGATGACCTGAAAATAAAGCATATAATTAGTTAGTTATCTAATTGTAGCTAATTACAAAATTCAATGAGTAGATCTAAACATCTATCAATTTCTTAAGAAAAGATAAACTTTTTTAAAATTGCCTGTGTCCAAATAACATTCACACAATAATCCACAATATAACATAATTTTTAAATTTCATTTTCATGAATTTCTGGGCCAAATGGAAGGAATTTAGTGTTTTATGCCTGTAAATTAATGCCCATTTAAATCAACTAGCGAGTGGGTTTTAGTGGAATGCGGTGGATTGGAACGTTGCCGTTAGCAGTGAAGTCGGGGGGAAAAATATTGGGGGTTCATACATTTTTTGGGAACCCCATTTCGCAACATAAAAATATTATTAATGCCTCCCGAAAAACCAACTTTTAATATAAAAATAAAGTATTTACCTTTTTTTCTCCCCTACGCAAAATGCTTCCGGTTGTCTGCGGTCACGGCTTTTGAAGGTGATTTTTAAATTACTCTAGTTAATAAATAATCTAGAGTAATTTAAAAATACCACCATTCATTAAATGTCGGAGCGATTTTTCTTCAGCAACCAAATCGCCCGACATTCATCGATTATCCAGGCCTGTGGAAAAACGGCACTTTAAGCCCGCCCCCCTCTGCAAGGCGCGAAAGTCGCGCACACGGGGAGCGGCAGAAGTGCAGCGCCGCTAAAGGTAAGTTTTGTAACATACCTAGTATGTGTAGACTGGTGCCAGGGTATGGTTAGCCTTGAAAAACAAAGATGAGTTCTTAATAACTGGGACAAAATTCTAAGTGATGTAGGGATTGGTGGATTAATTTTCTCCGCAAAAGAAAAGGTAGAAATGCCCTTGAGAGTTTAGGCACAGTTAGACAGAACCAATCTTTTAACAAATGATCTCAACAATTCCCTTTTAAAAATAAAATAAATGTGGTTTATAGGAATGTTCCTTTTTGATGACTGCCTGAAACCAAGCATCCACTGTACTGGCACTTCCACCAGCATGCATTCATCTAGTTTATATTTATGAAGGGATCCAATAGTCTATCTCAATGCAACATTTCACTGTTTAGTGATTCTGTCTGATGCCATAGATCCTACGGAAAAAAAAAATTACTGAAACCTATAATTATTCACAGAATTTCTACTGGTAACCAAAGGCTGTGGAGGAGCATCTATCCATGATATAACCAAAGTCCACAGAAAAAAAGAAAATTCCTGACAAATGGTTCCGACCCAAAATGTCACCTATTCCTTTTCTCCAGAAATGCTGCCTGACCCATTGAGTTACTCCAGCATTTTGTGTCCATCCAGAGGAGAAAAGCTCTGTTAAGCCAATATGTGTATGGGCAACAAGTTAACGTCCAGACAATTGGTACATACGAGAAAGATTTGGTGATTGGAAAAGGATTAATTCTTTCAAAGGTTCATAAGTTCCAGGACCAGAATTAGACTAGTCCATCATGGCTGATCTCTCATTCCCTCTCAACCTCATTCTCCTGCCTTCTCCCCATAATCCTGAACACCCCTGCCAATCAAGAATTGGTCTTTGCCTGCCTTAAAAATATCCATTAACTGGGCCTCCACAGCTGTATGTGGCAAATAATGCCATAGATTTACCACTCTCCGACTAAAGAAATGACTCATTTCTTTTCTAAATGTATGTCCTTTCATTCTGAGGCTATGACCCATGGTCCTAGACTCTCCAACTAGTAAAAACATCCTCTCCACATTCACTCTATCCAGGCCTTTCACTATTTGGTAAGTTTCAATGAGGTCCCCCTCATATGGAGAGGACAGGCCCAGTGCCTTCAAATACTTGTGCTAACCCAATCATTGCTAGGACCACACTCATAAACCTCCTCTGGACACTATCCAATGCCAGCACTTCTTCCTTAGATGCATAGCATCAAACTGCTCACAATACTCCAAATACAGTCTAACTAATGCTTTATAGAGCCTCAGCATTATATCCCTATTTTTGTATTCTAGCTCTCTCAAAATAAATCATATTTTATTAGCCAAGTATGTTTTGCAACATACGAGGAATTTCATTTGTCATACAAATAAAAAGCAACAGAACACACAAAATACATTTTAACATAAACATCCACCACAGTGACTCCTCCACATTCCTCAATGTGATGGAAGGCGAAACAAAAGTTCAATCTCTTCCCTTCTTTGTTCTCCCGCGATTAGGGGCCTCGAGCCTTCCGTTGACAAGGCGTTCTTGGCTCCCATAGCCGGCAGCATATTGGCCCTGCATCAGGGGGGAATCTCAGTTTCCCCGCGCCGGGCGATCTGACCGTGGGTCGGGGCTGGTTGAAACCTTCTGCGTCGTTTGGAGCTTCACGACCTCGATCTCTGTCTGAGACTTCGAGCTCCTCGTTGGTGAAATCCACAGGCAGTGGTTGGCAATCCCAGGCAAGGGATCAGCTCTGATGGTAAGGCCACATCCCCACGGTGGGGCACAAAGTCAGTCCCAAGCAAAGGCCGCCATCTCCATGATGTTAGGCCGCAGAGCGACCGGAGATACAATCCAGAAAAGAATCGCATCTCCGGCAAAGTAAGAGATTGAAAAAAATTTCACCAACCCCTCCCCCCACACAAAACAAACCAGAGAACATAAACACAAACTTTTAAAACATACTAAAAAAAAGAAAAAACAGATGTCGTTGAGGCTGCCATCGTGCGGCACCCCCTGGTGGTAAATGCTAACGTTGCATTTGCTTTCCTTACTACTGATTCAACTTACAAATTAATCTTTTGGGAATCCTGCTCCAGCACTCCTAATGTCCCTCTGTGCCTCCAATTTCTGAATGTTTTGAAGATCAGAATGTTTTTACCCCAGAAACCAATATCTGCTAATTGCAAATTATCTGCATTTATTTTCAATTCTGTGACTCATTATTGCTAAATGCTCAGAAATATTGTTTTATAGAATATAACATTTTCAATCAGCAGTATTTATAATAAATCAGAATAAAAAACACAAAAGGTGCATGTGGGCAGGAATGATTAAGTAATATTAGCCTATAAATTCTCCATATTTCTTTCCATGCTTCCATAAGTTTGATGTCTTCAAAATATCTGAGGTTGCTGTAAATACTTCTCTATATTGAAATTCCTATAGTATCACTTTTTAGTACAAGATTTAATAGTGCGTCTCTGTATTTGACTAAATAAATAGGTCAAGCATGTGTCAAGGTCAATCTCAAGCCCGTGTGGCATGTTGGGATGATACCAGTAGACAATGTCTATACCGACACTCACAGTAGGATGAACTCACTTGATAAGGTTTATTTATAGTTGAGGACAGTAATGGCAAGAAGATCCTGGTTCAGAGGGGCTCTTCATCTGTGAGGAGACACTGGCAATCATGGGCTTACCCACAGCAGCTCAGTCTTTTCTTGAAGAGAGGGCTCAGCCTTTCTCTCCCCCACTTTCTTTCTTCCTACCTCTATCTCTCACTTCCTTTCGCTATCTCTCACTTCCTTTCTCTATCTCCCACTTACTTCCTTCGTTTCTCTCCCACTTACTTACTTACTTCCTCCTTCTCTCTCCAACTTTCGTGCTTCCTCTCGGGCTGGACCTCCCTCGGTTAATAAGGAGTCGGGCTGACGAGGTGCAGGTGTTGATCCAATAACAGCTAATAGGCCACAGCTGTTTCTCCTTTGATTGTGGACACAGTCAGTCCAGAGGTCTGTGGTTTCTGGCAGGTGGTTCTAGCAGGCAGATGCTGTTTGTGGTGCTGATCTTTGGCTTCTCCTGGCCTGTCTGCAGGCGACAAAGATTTGCAGTGGTGCTTTTCTGTCAGTTTATCTTTCCCTCTTATGGTGCGCTGACAAAGGCTTGTTTACATCGTTGTAATATGAATGTCAAGTTCCATATAATTTTGCTTTACACAAGCATTTGTCACTAACTGGTAAAATGGACAGAAAGTCAAAATGGTTGATTAGATTAACATGTGTTGGAAAACTGCAGAAGCTGCTTTGAATTGATTAGATTAACATATGGATAGACAAGGTTTGGAGGGCTATTGGCCAAATGCAGGCATGTGGGACTAGCCCAGAATGCCAACAGGGACAAAGTGGGCCGAAGTGACTGTATCCATGCTGTGCAGCACCATGACTTTATAGGTCATAAGGACTAGGAGTAGACCTCTAGTCCGAGAGTCTCCCACATAATTCTTGTGGAAAGAGCAAAAAAAATAGGCCTGAGCAAAATGCTTTGCAGGGACCCATCCTAGTCTCAATGCGCCAAAGTGCTACTTCTATACTAAATTAAACTAATTCTTTCACTGTCTACCCACCACCTCCGCACGCAGACTAACACATACACGCACACACTAGCAAGCTCACACATTCACGGTGTCATCAGCAGAGATTTCTTCTTTGGAGCACATTAGCATAGCTATACATTACACAGAATATAGTCTGTACAGTGACACAACTGGTAGAGTTGTTGCCTCACTGTACCAGAGACCACTGTAATCAATCCTGAGCTTGGGTGCTGTTTGTGTGGATGTTGCACATTTTCCTGTGATCGCATCGATTTTCTCTGGGTGCTCCGGTTTTCTCCCACATCCCAAAGACGTACGGGTTTGTAGGTTAGTTGGCCTCTGTAAATTGCCCCATGTGCGTAGGGAGTTGACGAAAAAGTGGGATAACACGGAAATAATGTGAATGGATAGTAGATGGTGGGCATAGATGTGTTGGAACAAAGCGCCTGTTTTCATGTTGTATCTGTAAACTAAACTAAACCTGAAAACCAAGTCACATTGTCCTTGTCATTGGGTTTTGTTAAACTCCTTTTGGGAAGTGCAGGGTCTGTAACGCTGGTTGGTACATGGTTCGGACTAACGGAGCAGTACACCCAGAGAAACAGAAAGCATCAAAAATGGTCAGCAGGAGACCAAAGGGCACAGCATGGTGAGTCTCTTTCACAACTGAAGAGGGTCCTGGAAATGCAATGGTGAATTTGTAGTAAGCATCTGAAGTTTAAAAATAAACTTTGGTTTCACAAAGGTGCTCAATTCTCAGACACCAATTTTTTGTTTTAGTTTTATTATTGGCACATGTGCACAGTGAAAAGCTTGGTTGTATATGCTACCCCTTCAAATCAGACAATGCTGTCCATATATACGATCAAGGTAAATACAAGAGTCAAGAGTGTTTTATTGTCTTTTGTTCCAAAACAGAACAATGAAATCCTTACTTGCAACAGCACAACATGTTAATATGGTACTCTGTAAAATGAATAATAAACAAAAACAATATATATACACACACACATACTATATATATAAAATGAGACGAACAAATAAACAAACAATAATGGTGCAGAGTTAAATATAATGCTCCCAAGTCTATGTAGTTCGGAGCCTAATTGGAGGTTGTAGAGTTTAATAGTGTGATGGTTGGAAGGAAGAAGCTGCTCCTGAACATGGACGCTATAGTTTTCAGGCTCCAATACCTTCTTCCCAATGGTAGGAGTGCAATGAGTGTGTGGCCAGGCTGGTGTGGGTCTCTGATGATGATGATCCTTTCTATGGTTGGGAGGACAGTACCCATGATGGACTGAGCAGTGCTCATCACATTTTGTAAATCTTCTTCAATCCTGGGCGTTCCAGTAGCCAAAACAGCGAATATGCTCTCTACTGGACACCTATACAATAGGTAGAGCAAAGAGAAATATACCAAGTGCAGAATATAGTTCTCACCATTATAGCGCAACAGTTCCAGAGACAATGTTAAATGTCCACAATGGGGTAGAGGGAATTCAACTGCATTCTTAGCTTTGAGGTCCTAGACGTGTCTTTGGACTTCAATGGGATTCAGGTCATGGTGTGTGACAGCTTCTTCATATCACAAAAAGAACAAGATAGAATTTAGTGCAGTAATCTGTTTTTATGCAAGTTCCCTTTTCCAGGCAAAATAGTGAGGCATGAAAAGTGTGCAAAATTTATCTTGCATCTCTTAACTTTATTTCACATACTTTATCATTTATAAACTTTGATCGCTGAGTAAAGAATGCGAGACACCAGAGATAAAAGGCGGTGCAAACAAATCTACAGCCATGATTAAATAAGCAGAAAATTCAAAGGCGTGTAAAAGCTGATATAACTTTGTTTAAAATGAAGCATACAGTCCCTCCCAGCACTTCTTCCTACTCTGCCGGAGATGCTGAAACAAATCGATCAAAACTTCCTCTTCAAAAAGCAACCCCGATGTAAAGAGTCTATTAAACATCATACATAAGCAGGAAGGGAAAACAAGTGGGAAAATACGTTTGAAATGCCTCAGTGTCCCAGGAGAGGTAGTCTTTTGAGCTTTTAAGGCAAACGCTGTGCTAATTAGTTTCATTTTATTCACCTTCTGATGGGCCCACATGCAGAGCTGGAAGCCTCAGGTACACAGTGTGAAGTAAGACAGCCAGAGTTTGTGGAAACTGGCTTGCTGCAGTCCCGCTCGATTTGCACTTCCTCCAGCTGCCCAGTGTTGCTGTTTTCTAAGCATTTAACGGATGATCTGATTAAGTCACAGAGTAGGTGAGGACAGAAATTAGATTGCTTTAAAAATAATGACACAAAGTGCTGGAGGAACTCTGGAGAGATGGACAAGTAGCATCTCTGGAGAAGATGGATAGGTGTTGTTTCGGGTCAGAACGCTTCTTCCTTGTATCTCCTCTCAATTCAATTTATTTTGTGACCAAAGGAAGAAGGAAGATAGAGAGGAATGGAGGGATAATGGGGAGCCTCTCTGCTAGCTGTGTTCCCCTGTCGCAGGTTCGAGGAAGACTGAGCCACTGGGATATGTTGCATAGAAATTGACATAGCCATTAACATCATCCAATGTGCCAAACATCATAAATGCATTAATCTGTCCCACATGTGCAAACGCTGGCTTGAGCTCAACAACAATGCAATTTGAAAAGAACAACATGATTCTGCTGATCTATACAGAAAAGCATTCAATTTCAATCACACGATATTGGAAAACACACATCCGTGCACCTAAGTTCCCAGGTGATTGCCCCTACAGGCACAGAGCCTGTGCTGAATAGGCAAATGGCATACTTGGCCACAGTCTGGGTCCCTGTTGGCTTTGTTACTGTGAAGCGCATTAAAGTTCTTTAGACTGCTACTGAGCCTCAAAATGGCAACTCCCTCTCTCACTACCCACTGTGCCTCCTATGAGCTCATAAGCAAAAATGCCAAACAGTGGGTTACGTACTCAATTAATCACTAATTTAATGGATTTTACTTATTAATTGTCATTTGGAGACAGGGGCCATATCTTGATTTGTCTGTAATGCAATTAAGAAAGTCCGAATGAGTGTAATTAAAATGCTGCTATTTAATCATGTCAATGAAAGTAAAAAAAATGCCAGGCACTATGTTTGGTGTAACCTTGCATTATTTATACTCAGCCAAATTTTATAGAGATAAATGCATGTTAATAAATAACTTTAGCAGGAAACTGTCTTTTGAAGCCAACCATGATGGCAGTGAAATCAGCAGTAAGATGGTCTAGTTTAGGACAACAAATCATCCAGGTCCTTGGCAGGAGCCATTCTTTTCCATCTGCAGATAATAATATGAGCCTGAAAACTGTCACGTCCAGGTTAATAAGCGACTTCTTCTCAACAACCATCAGGCTATTAAATACTACAACCTTCAAATAGACTCCAAACTACATAGATTTGAGGGCATTATGTTTTACTGCGCTATTATTGTCTGTCGCACCATTGTTATTTTTGGATTCTTTGAATATTCTGAGGGCCCAAATTTGGAATTAAATCCATCAAAACGCAAAAATACAGGGGAACTTAGTGAATAGTGAAACGCCTGGATCGAGTAAATGTGCAGAGGATGTTTCCACTAGTGGGAGAGTCTAGGACCAACCAGAGGCTCACCATTCACATGTCACGTGTTCCTGCTGTAGCTTTAAATAAAGTCAGCAAACATTCAGAAAATATGAAAATCTTTCAATCGTGTACTGAAATTGCTGGAGGATTTAACTGAAATGTCGGAGAGTTTTCTAGTACATGTCAAGTCACCTGACAAAAACCCATATGTTAGTCATTTAGAAAGTTTTAAGGATCAGATAATTAATGAAAGATGATCGGGCCAAAAATAAGAAAGAATAAGTGATAATAAACAGTGTAAGCTGTTAGTGGTGATCAGCATGATTCCTCAGGGGTTCAGGAACAGATGCTGTTTGCACTATTCATGACAGATGCACACTGGAACATATGAAGCAGGCAAGTAAATGACAAACTGTTCTTCCCGTTGTTCTTGGCCTGTGGGTATTGCTGGCAATGACAGATTGATTTCCTGTATGTCTTTTGAGCGTGGAGGTGAGCCTTCACCTTGAACTGCTGCCGCTAACGGTGCATCTGGGACGTTCAAGAATATTGATCCACTGTGATGATGAAAATTCGGGTAAATTTCATAAGCTGAAGGTACATGAATAGGACAGGTTAATAGGGATATGGGCCAAATGCAGGCAAGTGGGACTAGTGTAGATGGGACCTGTTGGTCAATGTGGGCAAGTTGGACCGATGGGCCCGTTTCCAAATTGTATGACTATAACTCTATAAAGCTGGTGTGTGCCTTGAGAATATTTGTAAGGGTCAATGTCTCCATAACCCTTGAAGCTTTTGTCCTTGTCATGATAACTTTCGCTGGGGAGGGAGTTGATTATGAAATGATTGAAAGAATCAGAGCTGTGTATTGTGTGTGCCCGACTTACTGTAATCATATGTTTAACATATGATGAGCATTGTACAGCACTGGGGCTGTATTCATTGGAGATTAGAAGGGGGGGGGGGCTCAATGAAACATACAGAATAGTGAAAGGCTTGGACAGTGTGGATGTGAAGTGGATGTTTCCACTAGTGGGAGAGTCTAGGACTAGAGGTCATAACCTTAAAATTAAAGGACTTTCTTTTAGGAAGGCAAGGAGGAATTTATTTAGCCAGAGGTGGGGCATCTGGGAAATTCTTTGCCGCAGAAGGCCAAGTCAGTGGATATATTTAAGGTAGTGATGGATAGATTTCTGATTAGTACAGGTGTCAGAGGTTATGGGGCAAAGGCAGGAGAATGGGATGAGGAGGGAAAGAGAGATCAGCCATGATTGAATGGTGGAGTAGACTTGATGGGCCAAATGGCCTAATTCTATCCTTATCACATAATCTTACGATCTTATGAATCAGGATGCATTTGTGGATTGGATGGGAGTGGATGAAGGAGTGGGAGAAGAACAATGCTATGTGGCTGAGGAATCAATCAAAGATACAAAATACTGTATCCTCCTTCTCCACAATCTAGTGGGGAGCACTCAGTACTGATGTGAACATTGAAATAAGTTTGAATAACAGGGCATTCTGAAAGGGGAGGGTGAGGCCATTTGGTACCAATGACATAGGTAGCAAGAGAAATGAGGTCTTGCAAACTGATTCAAGGGAGACAGGCAGCAGGTTAAAAAGCAGGACCTTTAGGATTGCTCCCTGTGCCACATGCGAGCAATGGTAGGATTAGGATGGCAGGCAAAAGACATGTAGCTGAAGAGCAAGTGCTGGTGTTTGGACTTTAGACTTTGGAGATCCAGTAAACAGGCCCTTCGGCCCACCGAGTCTGTATTAACCAGCGATCACCTTGTACACTAGCATCATCCTACACACTAGGGGACAACTAACAGTTTTTACAGAAGCCAAATAACCTACTAACCTGTACGTCTTTGGAGTGTGGGAGGAAACCAGAGCACCCAAAGAAAACCCACGTAGTCACTGGGAAAATGTGTGAAATGGAGGGGTTAAACAGACTGTGAGTTGAAATAGAGTTGCCAGCTAAATTAGCAGCACCGTATTTCCAACCCTGCTTAGGAAAACAAGTAGATGTTTTCAAAGAATGCTTGAGCTAATTCAAAGCGACCAGTAGATCATGAGGACACTACAAGGTCACTGAGGTAAGCTTTGCATTCCCAGAGACAACTGAGACCAGCTCGGTGTCTGAAAGGACACATAACACGCGTCATTATGGTACCAAGGCGGATAGCTAGTTTGACACATAATCACCTGCTGTTCTTGGAGATAATACATGCTTCTGCCATGAGAGCATGAGCTTCATCTTCGGGCAGAGAAAACAGCTTCACCAAGGAGCGAGAGAGGATGAGCTTGGATCGTGGTGTGTGCCAGTGCCGGTGCCAGCCAGTGCAGACAGGAGACTTGAATACGCAGTGTTATTTTGTATTGTTTCATTACTGATAGTTGAAAGAGTTTCTGTGTTTTGTGTTTGCTTTAATAAATAATTATTTGTGCTTTTCACCATGTGCTTTTCCCATTCATTGATCCGAATCCTTGAATCCTGCACATATTTAATTACAACGTGCAAACTCCATACAGAGAACACCTGTCATCAGTATTGAACCTGAATCTCTGGCGCTGTAAGACGGCAAGTTGACTTCTCTGCCACTTCAGCATCTTGGACTATTGGGACCTCCTCCGCAACAGAGGTGACCCATACAAGAGGAACAGGTTGCATCTGATCTGGAGAGAGAGCAATATGCTTGCAGGGAGATTTTCTAGTGCAACAAGGTAGGTTTAAACTTGTTTTTCATGGGATGGGACCCAAAGAAATGATCTAACAAATCAGATAGTTGAAGCAAAAATATAATTTAAAACATGCAAGTCCAATAAATAGGACAGGCAGGGGCAGGACAGGGAGTGAGGATGCTTTAATAGGCTAAACTGAATTTATAAACTGATCTGAAACAACACCTATCCATGTTCTCCAGAGTTGCCGCCTGACCTGTTAAGTTACTCCAGCACTTTGTGCCTTTGTTTGTAAACTAACATCAGCAATTCATAAGTTCATGTTATAGGAGTAGAATTAGGCCATTCGGTCCATCAAGTCCACTCCACCATTCAATCATGGCTGATCTATCTTTCCCTCAACCCTATTCTCCTGCCTTCTCCCCATAACTCCTGACATCCATACTGATCAAGAATCTATCAATCTCCAGCTTAAAAATATCCACTGACCTGGCCTCCACTGCCTTCTTTGACAATGAATTCCCCAGATTCATCATCCTCTGACGAAAGAAATTCCTCCTTGTCTCCTTTTTAAAGGTGCGTCCTATTATTCTAAAGCTATGGCCCCTGGTCCTAAACTCTCCCACTAGTGGAATCATTCTCTGCACATCCACTCTATCAGGCCCTATCCAGTTCCTTGTGTCTCTGTTCTCTCTAAGCTTTGGGCCAATTTCGAAGACTCAAGGAAATTGCTTTCTGATCTCCAAAAGGTGAAGATGCAGAAACTCTTATTCCTCGCAGATTTTTATCTGGAATCACATCGCACTCTCAATATTGTGTTTCGTTTTCTCTTGATGTGCAACAATGAATGGAAAGCTGCAAGAAACTTTGTCAACTTATTCTAGAGGTTGTGATCTCCCAGGAAAAAGAAACACCCGTGTGCAACTTCATATCGTACTTGTGTTCCAGAGGGTGTTTTTACTAATTACGTTACTAATTACTAATTAAAACTTGGTAAATTAAGCAATGTTCATGATTTAGTGCAGCCAAAGAGAAACTGAGAAAGGGAACCGTGATCTTATTGACATCGTATTAAAATGTCATTCTGAACAGTCGGGGAGATAATGAAAAGACGTATAAATTTGGAAATAAATGTTATTAACCATATAACCATATAACAATTACAGCACAGAAACAGGCCTTCTCGGCCCTTCCAGTCCATGCCGACCATTTATTTTCCCCTAGTCCCATCTACCTGCACTCAGACCATACCCCTCCATTCCCTTCCCGTCCATATACCTATTCACTTTACTTTTAAATGTTAAAATCAATCCTGCCTCCACCACTTCTGCAGGAAGATCACTCCACACAGCCACCACCACTAAGTTCCCCCTCATGTTACCCCTAAACTTCTATCCCTTAATTCTCATGTCATGCCCTCTTGTTTGAATCTTTCCTACCCTCAATGGGAAAAACTTATCCACGTCAACTCTGTCTATCCCTTTCATCATTTTAAAGACCTCAATCAAGTCCCCCCTTAACCTTCTGCGCTCCAAAGAATAAAGACCTAACTTGTTCAACCTTTCTCTGTAACTTAGTTGCTGGAACCCAGGCAACATTCTAGTAAATCTCCTCTGTACTCTCTATATTTTGTTGACATCCTTCCTATAATTAGGCGACCAAAATTGTACACCATACACCAGAATTGGTCTTACCAATACCTTGCACAATTTTAACATTACTTCCCTACTCCTATATTCAATGCTCTGATTTATAAAGGCCAGCACACCAAAAGCTTTCTTTACCACCCTATCTACATGCGATTCCACCTTCAGGGAACTATGCACAGTTATTCCTAGATCCCTCTGTTCCACAGCATTCCTCAATTCCCTACCATTTACCATGTACGTCCTATTTTGATTTGTCCTGCCAAGATGTAGCACCTCACACTTATCAGCATTAAACTCCATCTGCCATCTTTCAGCGCACTCTTCCAAATGGCCCAAATCTCTCTGTAGACTTTGAAAATCTACTTCATTATCCACAGCACCCCCTATCTGCATACTTCCTTATCCAATTTTCCACCCCATCATCTAGATCATTGATGTACATGACAAACAACAGTGGACCCAACACAGATCCCTGAGGCACCCCACTCATCACCGGCTTCCAACCTGACAAACAGCCATCCACCATTACTCTCTGGCATCTCCCATTCAGCCACTGTTGAATCCATCTTGCTACACCGCCATTAATACCCAAAGATTGAACCTTCTTAACCAACCTTCCATGGGGAACCTTGTCAAAGGCCTTACTGAAATCCATATAGACATCATCCACTGTTTTACCCTCATCAATTTCCCTAGCAACCTCTTCAAAAAATTCAAGAAGGTTTGTCAAACATGACCTTCCAGGCACAAATCCATGTTGACTGTTCTTGATCAGACCCTGTTTATCCAGATGCTTATATATATGTATATATATATTATCTCTAAGTATCCTTTCCATTAATTTGCCCACCACTGACGTCAAACTAACAGGTCTATAATTGCTAGGTTTATTCTTTGAACCCTTTTTAAAAAATGGAACAACATGCGCAGTACGCCAACCCTCCGGCACTATTCCCGTTTCTAATGACATCTGAAATATTTCTGTCATAGCCCCTGCTATTTCTACACTAACTTCCCTCAATATCTTAGGGAATATCCTGTCAGGACCTGGAGACTTATCCACTTTTACATTTTTCAAAAGTGTCAGTACTTCCTCCTCTTTGAATCTCATAGTTTCCATAGCTACTCTACTTTTTTCCCTTACCTCACAGTTCAATATCCTTCTCCTTGGTGAATACCAAAGAAAATAAATTGTTCAATATCTCCCCCATCTCTTTTAGCTCTGCAGATAGCTGTCCATTCTGGCTCTCTAATGGTCCAATTTTATCCCTCGTTATCCTTTTGCTATTAATATAGCTGTAGAAACCCTTTGGATTTACTTTCACCTTTCTTGCCAAAGCAACCTCATATCTTCTTTTAGCTTTTCTTATTTCTTTCTTAAGATTCTTTTTACATTCTTTATACTCATTTGCTGCTTGCACACAAGAACCAGCAGTGTACTGAAACAGTCACTGCAGAATAGACAGGACCTGGGGAATGCAAAGGCAGGCACTGCTGACAGAAGATTAAGGAAATCTAACATGGGCAGGACCAACCACAGTAGGGCTCTAGGGAGTGTTGTAGAGCACAAGGATGGAGGAGTCCGGGTACATAGTTTCTTGAAAATGGCGTCACAGGTAGATACCTTCAAAAAGGTAGTTAAAAGGAGATAGTCAAAAAGGCTATCGGCACATTGGCCTTCATCAGTCAGAGTATCGTGTACAGAGGTTGGAAGATCATGCTGTCGTTATATAAGACATTGGTGAGGCCACAATTAGAGTATTGTGTTCCGTTGTGGGCCCCATGTTATATGAAAGATGTTGTCAAGTTGGTAAGGGTGCAGAGAAGATTTACGAGGATGGTGCCAGGACACAAGGTCCTGAGCTATAGGGAGAGGTGGAGCAGGCTAGGACTCAATTCCTTGGAGCGCCTGAGGATGAGAGCTGGTCTTATAGAGGTGTACAAAACCATGAGAGGAATAGATTAGGTAAACACACAGAATCTCATGCCGAGAGTAGGGGAATTAAGAAGCAGAGGACATAGGTTTAAGGTGAGGGGGAAAGATTTAATAGGAACCAGAGGGGAAATATTTTACACAAAGGGTGGTGGGTGTATGAACGAACTGCAGAGGACATAGTTGAGGCAGGTACTATCACAATGCATCATAGAGGTGTATAGGATCACCTTAATTCACCTATTCCTTTTCTCCAGAGATGCTGCCTGAGCTGCTGAGTTACTCCAGCAGCTTGCGTCTGTCGTTGGTGTAAACCAGCATCTGAAGTTCCTTCCTACACAATACTTAACGCAGTTGTATTAAAGCACCAAATGCTAATGGATAAATTAAAAGTAATTTTAGGTCTTTATAAGGATCTACCCTGGATTAGAAGATGTTTTAGTTGCTGGTAAAAATAATCTCTGGTCAAAGAATTCTGCCATGTTCTGGTGTGTGGGAGCAGTAGGTGATGTTTAGAGTCTTTATGGAAGGTGGTTAGTAGACATTTATAAGATTGTGTTGCTGTGATAGGGTATGCAGCTTGAAACTGAGGCACCGTAACTGTTATCTATTGCCAATAAACTAGATTAGGCCAATTAGTCTGATATGTAGAGTTTAAGTCATGAGAATGAAAGTTTCAATTACAACTATTTTCAACCTAAAAGAATTGTGATCCCTGGTGCCAAAGTGCTCTCCTACTTACACTCCAGTCATCTGTCCTGCCTTATTTTCCAAGATAATTTTTTTCTTTTGGAAATACTTTTCTTTAGAAGAGAAATCTACATTGGGTTTGTGAAAATTTTACTGAACATATTTAACTTGTCTGAAGAAGGGTCCCGACCCAAAATGTCGTCTATCCAAGTTCTCCAGCGATGATGCCAGACCTGCTGATCTTCTCCAGCATTCTGTGTCCTTTCATTTAAACAATGTCCACCTCCTCCCATCCCCCCCACCCAATATTTGGAAAAGTTAACCCCCCCCCCCCACGCCCTTTATTTTTGCAAATTTCATGCAGCTATCTTCAATCTCCTTGCATATTGTATTTGTTCCGCTGATTCCCAATCACAATTGGAGGACCACTAGTATAATCCCCTTAATGTGATCATCCCTTTCTCATTTCTATGCT